>JANBXA010000734.1:55985000-58385000 GCA_030556225.1 Cricetiscus sungorus | reverse complement strand
CAGTCACAAAAAGACAAACATGGTATGTAGTCACTCATATATGGATTTTAGACAGAGCAAAGGATCACCAGCCTACAATCCACACCACCAGAAAAAACTAGAAAACAAGGAGGACCCTAAGAGAGATACACATAGTCCCCAAGAGAAGGGGAAAGAGATAAGATCTCCCAAGCAAATTGGGAGAGGAAAGGGAGTTAGGAGAAGAGGAGAGGACATGAGGGAGCAGGACAATTAAGTCAGGGGAAGAATAGAGGAGAGCAAGAAAAGAGATGCCATAATAGAGGGACCCATTATAGGTTTAGAGAGAAATCTGTCACTAGGGAAGTGTTGAGAGATCTACAAGGATGACTCCAACTAACAATCTAAGCAATAGTGGAGAGGCTACATTAATTGCCCTTCCCTGATAATGAGATTGATGACTACATCATATAGCATCCTAGAGCCTTCAGCCAGTAGCTGATGAAACCAGAAGTAGACACCCACAGCTAAACACTGAGCTGCACTCGTAGAATCCAGTTGCAGACAGGGAGGAGTGATGAGCAAAGGGGTAAATACCAGGCTAAAGAAACCCAAAAAACAGCTGACATGAACAAGCAGGAGCTCATGGATCACAGCCTGATATCTGGGAAAGCAGCATAGGATGGATCCAGACCCCCTGAATGTGGGTGTTGGTTAGAAGTACTGGGCAGTTTATGGGCCTCTGGTAGTGGATTAGTATTTATCCCATGTATACGAATAGACTTTGGAAGCCCTCCCACATGGAGATACTCCCTGAGCCTAGACTCCTGGGGGAGGGCCTGGGCCTTGCTCCAAATGATATGACAGACTATGAAGACTACCCATGGAAGGAGTCACCCTCCCTGTGGAGCAGAAAGGGGATGGGTTGGGAGTGCAGGGGGGGGCATGGGAGGAGGAAAGGGTAAAGGAATTGTGTTTGACATATAAAAAAGCTTGTTTCGGATTTAAATTTAAAAAATATCATAATAAATAGATAAATACAGGGAACACATGTGAAAAAGCCATATGCAGTAAAGTCCACCTGTCCTCCAAGCACACCTGCAATGAACAAGGAGGCAGAGACGAGGGAAACAGCCAGAAACTCATTGGCTAGCCTCAAGTACACAATGAAAAAGTAACGGGGGAGAGAGAGAGAGAGAGAGAGAGAGAGAGAGAGAGAGAGAGAGAGAGAAGAAACCTGGGTTAATTTTCATTTTTGGAAAGCAAAAAGAGATAAGGACATTTGACTTCTATTAATGAAACACTATTGGGGAAAAACATTTGAAATATTTAAACTTTATACCCAGTAATAATTATGATGCCTTGACATACAAGCAATGAATTAAATTGTTGATCTTAATATGCTAAAAGAAAAGAGTCAGACCAAATGCTAAGTCAAAGTAAGCACATAAGATTCTTACCAAACATATACTTAGTTTGGCCAAGTTTCCTAAATTGGGGCATGGAAGTATTTCTCTAAAATCAGCAGGAATAGAGGAGAGACTGGAAGATAGACGTTTAAGACCACCCTGGACTACAAAGCAAATGGGAGCTCAGCCTTGGCTAAAAGAGAGCTTGTGTGGGAAAGAAATGGGTAAAGGATTAAGGATTCATTGTTTTACAGCTGGAAACCTATTCCACTGCAATAGAATTTTTATGAACAATATCAAATTCTCCCATGCTGTCCTGTAATGATGTGGTAATAACACCCCTCAAGGCACTTAGATCAGAGGATACAGCTATTGCCTCTATTTTACTTTGTAAGACATGAAAGACTCATTTACCAATCAGCTCTCAGACCCTCACTTTCAATATCCTTCCTTTGTCCCTGCTAACTTATTCCCACTAATGTCCTCCATAAAGAGGAAAATTACAAGACCCTGGAGTCATACCATATCTAAAAGCAAACCTCACTTCAGTCAACTGAGTTATTAGGTATCTATTTTATTTCTAAAAGATTTAATGTTAGAAAGAAAATTCAGCAATATATTTAAAGTATGAATCAAATTATAAATTAAGAAATATTTAATTTCTTAATGGTAGGAATATTTATGTATTATATCTACTTTCAATTGCTTTTATTCTTATAAGGGAAAGAACAACAAAGTTGATATTTTTATAAATTCACAGGTATTATTTTTTTACCTACATAAGTCAGTGCTAAATCTCCCAGAATGTTATTAATATCTGCTATTAAATTGATAGCTGTGCCTTGCAATTTCATTGACCATGGTTGGAAATCCTCATGTGGAGCTAACTAAAATGGGCTTAATAAAAAGCAGACAAACTGAAATTATGATTCACATGCACTTCTCTGTAATAAACTAGGAGGATCAGTTGAGGAAAGGAAAAATCTTTCCCAAATTAAAAATAGTGAAAGTCCATCTAGTAAAAGTAAAGCAGGCAAATCAATAATGATAGAAGGCCATCACCTGCTTCCAGAAGCTAATTTAGGGCTTAGTCAAAGCACGAACTAAATTAATGAACCTTAAATAAATCTCTATAAGTAGTGTCAGAGATAGAAAAACATTTCAATTAGCACACATGCTGTGGACATCAATCAGAGATTCCCAAGTTTAGTAAGACAAAGTTATCAAGATGATTACAAGCTAAACCAAAATGAAGAGATATTTACAGAAATTTTGACCACCCCCCAAAATGATTTTAATCACCATTGGCTTGTACCACTCAAGCATCATCTTTATTCCACCTGTGATAGTTACAAAATTAAAATATAGCTAATAATCTGTCACATGGCTTAGAACTGTGACTCTCCCTATAGGCCTGTTGTGATGAGACAGACTGCTGCTTGGCAAAGTGAACTTAAAAGAAATTAAAGGTTGATCATATCAGACATGAAGGCTCCCTTTCAAAAAATACTCCCATCTTCAGTATCAATAGGAAACGTGACTTAATCACCTTTATTTTTCTTCCTTGCCTGTTTTTCTTCATTTACTGGCAAAAGATCTAAGTACTGTTAATTCATCACTCCACCTCCACTACAGCTTTCAACTGTATTGAATATTTCCTACGGTACTCATGTAAAATTCCTTATTGATTGTTAGGACAATATCACATGTAAGGAACTGAAGCAAATGGACTATCTTAAGCTCAAATGGAGACGACCATATTGGAAGATAGATGAGGGCAAAATAAGCCTGAGAAAGGATGGAATTATTTTATTCCAGACAGAGTACGAAGTGGGAGAAACTTAGATCCTGCTTTTCTGCTGATCTACACATTGTCAAGGTTCTGTCCATTGTGAAAAAATGTTTTCTTATTTCATTTTAATCTGAGAAATCCTAGCAAGTACATCTGACTAGTGACACAGAGACAGATGTCTCAGAGTGAAGAAAGTTTAGAAGTTTGCTCACATCAACTGCAAGGTTGCCAGAGTTGGAATGAATGGATAATGCAACACAAAACACAAGAGGCATTTTAAAGAAAAAGTACAATATTACCCAAATTGCTAAGCTCATTGTCAGTATATTCAGGTTTGGAGGCAAAAAAATGTTGTTTACACTGGTAATGAAATATCATCTACTATCAGCATTTTAAAAAGTCAGTGGTAAAAGTACTTTCCTTGAGGAGTTAGTAACTCACAGAAAACGCTGAGAAACTAGTTTACTTTGGTAATTAAAAAAGTACTGTTACTTTCAGTTTATCTCAGAGTGCAAAGTGTTCCCATCACACTTCGCACCCAGGGGTGTGCTGTTCACACATCTTTCCAACATTGGCAGGGAAATGTGTTAGTTTTGTTATACAAAGGGAAAAAAGAGATTTAAGTTTCTGCTCTGGAAACATGAATTTAGTTCCTCACGTTTGTTTTGTATTTTATGTGCCCAAATTAATAACCATGTGAATTATCTGACCAATTTCTAATAGACTGCTGTAATATGAGGTGCTAATTAATTGAGAAAGGTATATATAATTCTAACTATATGCTCTTGTTGCTTAGAAGTGAATGTCTGTCTGGAAAACTCAGGATCTGTTAGATTAATGATTCAATTCTACATGTCAGAAACTCAGATCTGGACCAAAGAGTCATTTTAGTCACGTTTACTGAGTCATATAGCATTATCATCTAAGGCTTTTTATCAGAGACTATAAATAGATTCATAATTATTTCCATGCCCTTTTCTTTCCAGACTATAGGCCAGTTCACTGAAGCATATAAGATTATAAGCCAGTTCAGTTTCTCAGCTGAGGGTCCTATGTAGAAATATCACTTCATTTTAATTAGTTTTGAACTGTATTTTTTATTGTGTATAGGTGTTTTGACTTCATGGATGTCTGTACACTATGTACATGCTATGTCCAAGAAGGCTAGAAAAGAACATCAGATCCCTCGGGACTAGAGAGTTACAATTAGGAGTTACAATGTTGGTGCTGTGTTTGTAAGTGCATCACTCTGGGAGGATATGTGTACATGTGTGAAGATGTCCACAGAGGACAGAGTTGCTACAAGTGTATATGAGCTGCCTGATAAGGGTTCTGGGAACTGATCTTATTTCCCTGCAAGAATAGTATGAGCTATTAGCTGCTGGAAGTTCTTCCCAGCCCTATTCTTTAATTTTGACCAGTTGTGAGTGTCTGCATTAATCTTCATCCACTGTACAAGAAAACTTCTTTAATGAAGTCTGACACATTCACTCATCTATGAGTACAGAAATCAGCATTCAGAAGCCAATTTTATAATATGACTATTGAATAGAATAATAGTAATATGTTCACACCTGTCATCTGTGAACACTCCATCCATTTGTTTTTGCTAAGCTTTATAGTAGCAGTAATATGCCTTCTCCTTTGGAATAGGACTTAAACGCAACAGAAACCAAATGTGTTACCTTTGTGTCTAAGTAGGATTACTCTTGTGGTAAACACCAGGACCAAAAACAGTATGGGGATAAAATAGTTGATCTGGCTTACACTTCCACATCAATGTCTATCACTAAAGAACATTTAAGCAGGAACTCAAACAGCTGGAGGGAGGATGTAGGAGGTGATGTAAACACCTGGATGGGGGCTGCTTTCTGGCTTCCTCCCACCTCATGGCTTGTTCACATTGCTCTCTAATAGGAGCCAGGACTAGCAACCCAGAGATGACACCACCCATAATGGGCTGGGCTCTCCTATATCAAGCACTAATTTAGAAAATGACGTACAGGCTTGTCTACAGCCACATCTTATATAGGCATTTTCTCAATTGGTGTTCCTTACTCTCAGATAACTCTAGCTTCTATCAAGTTGACATAAAACTAGTCAGGATGTCCAATAACATAACCATGCATGCACTCTTGCACCAGTGGGACACACAAGTCATTATTATACTCCATGATTTTTTATAGCTGGGTAAGGCTGACATGAAAAGTCATCCCCCACAGTCTACATAACACCTTCAAGTACTACAAAAGCCAGCCAGCAGGAAGGAATATTTATGGAAAGTACCAGCTTGACTTCTAATGTCCTGGGCCAAACTATGTGTTATCTTCAGTTGTAAGGTGTTACCAACAAGTTCTGATGAGCAACCCTGAGTTTAATAAATAGCTAAATGTCCAATAGCTAGGCAAGGTAAGATAGGCAGGACTTGTGGGCACAGCTAGAAAGTATGGGATTAACCTCAGCTACAGAATTTCACCAGCCAGACATGGTGGTGAGGTAAGGAGACTCGAGGCAGAATGTAGATTAATAGAAATGGGTTAATTTAAGTTATAAGAGTTAATTGAAAAAAAAGCCTAAGCTAAGGCCTAGTTTTCATAATTAATAAGTCTCTGTGTCATTATTTGGAAGATGTCAGTCCAAAGAAAGTTCCATAAGAAAAAATGGCTACATCTAAATAAGTTTGAAAGAGTCATGTTGACTCCATTAAATAAGCTTAATCTATATGTAGTATTCATATAAAAAAGTTTAATTAGGGTTCACATGCACAGAGGCCATAGGTTGCTGAATAAAAAAATAACCACTTTTATTGCATAAATGCACTCAAGAATCACAAATAAAATTGTTATCAAACACACCCTATAAGTCATGTTCAAAATAATATGCAGACACCAGCATGACAGTTTAGTGGGTAAAGGTATTTGCCATGAAAACAATAGCCTGGCTACTTAGATACTCAAATTCCATATGGTAGAAAAAAGAAAAGTAAGCCCTTCAAAGTGTCCTTTGACCACCAAGCATATGCCATTGCACTTACAAACACACAACAAACAACTAAACTTTAATGACTTTTTTGGAAAGCAAAAGCCCTGCAAGCAGACAGTAATTCATTAGGGGAATATTTGGTTTTATAGATAGTAGTGGAGATCACCAAAAGTGTTAAGATGATGAATACAACATTCTTTGGTTAAAGGCACTAAGTTTCAACCACACAAGACAAATAGATTCTAGAGACCTATTTAGAACATCATGATGAAGTGTTCTGTACTTGGAAGGTGCTGGAAGCAGTTCTTGGATATTCCCACCAGTGGCAACATCACACAATAACATAAAATAATCACTATGGGCTGAAAAACTAGCACAAAGTTATTAATCATCAGCATAAAATAAAACAAAAATAGGTTGCCACTATTAGTTGCAAAATGCAATGTGTCAATTCTTGGTGTTTTTAAGAGTGCAAATTAGTACACAGAGTAGGAAAGCAAAAAAAGTTAAATCTAAATGATTAAACAGATTCTTAGACTTTACTGTGTATATACCAAATGCCCCCAAAACCTACTCCTAAATAACCCTTTTTAAAATCCCAATGTTTTTACTCATCGAAATGGCTTGCTCATGCATATAGAGTCATTATTCACAGATGCCAAAATCTATCCCACAATGCCAAAATATATGGAGACTTTATTATTCCATAATAAAGCATTATTTCCCATTAGAAAGAAAACAACTTCAAAAAATCAAAAACAACACTAGCCACCATATGGGTTGTACTTAGAAGAGCAAGATGCAATAAGCTGAACTGTAATGCTCTGAGATTGCTATGAACTGAGTGAGAGAAGAATAAATACTAAGATGTTATGGAGAATTTGACAGTTTATGACCTGCTGCATGTATCTGTTTGGCATAATCCACAACTGCATTAGTTAAAAGTTGTAGACTTTTTTTTAATTGTAAGTGTTCCTAAATACATCAAAAAAAGTAAAAAAGAAAGTTCCAATATGTGTAGAGTTATGATTAGAATGACCGACTAACCAAGTATGTACACACTTCTTCATCTACATACTTAAAGAAAAAGGTGATAAAAATTTCTAAAGCAGTAAAATGGTGGGTAATTGTGGTGAAATGACAACACATATATCCCCCTTAATATATACTCAAGCTACAACTGAGCTGTCCCTTCAACTGCTGTTATTAGAAGTAATTTATACAAATGTTTCTTGGGTGATGATGTTGTGGGCCTTTCTAATCGTGAAACTGGAACCTATAATAAGAACAAACATACTGATACTTTAGTAGTTTTTGTTTAATATGAAGAATATCTTCTCTCTAGCTGTTAGATGTGATAGGAAATTTTTATTTATAATGATAGTAGGGAAAAGCTTATCATTTTCTTCAAACATCCTTGGTTTATGTGTACATAGAAATGGTATGGTAATACTGGGGTATTTTTGAGAATGATGAGGTCTTTTTTTAGGAAATAGAATCCCCCAAATCCATAGCCATGAAAGCCAACCCAAACTAATTCACTTCTGCATATTATCTCACAAATTTGAAAAATGAAATCCACAGACCACAGTGGAACACTTAGTAAGGCTTTAAAGGATGAAAGGAATAAAGAAGAGTTAAGCAGCCAGCCACTTCCCACTCCAGGTAAGAAGTTTATTATAGAACAATAGTTGGGTAGTTGGGAGCTTGAGAGACAGAGACAGAGAGACAGAGAAAGACAGAGAGAGAGACAGAGAGACAGACAAAAAAAGAGACAAGGAGACAGAAAAGAGAGGGAGAGAAGACAGGGACCTATTTTGAATAGTATGATGTGTATCACAAAACAGAATACCACTGAGCCTTGATCATTCCAACTTAATAAGACTTTAGTCGATGAAAAAATGGAAGGAGGGATTCACTGGTAAGTCTAGTTACTATCGTAGTTTTGGACACCTTGAAGTTTCAGTCACAGCATCAGTTACTTCCAGGAATGGAATAGATCCTTAAGATAAAAGCAATGTGCAAAACAACAACAACACAAATCAGAAATCATCTTTTGTATATTCAGTCTCTTGACAAATTTGAAATAGAGACATTTTAAATTAAACACTTTTGAATCTGACCTCCTGTAAAGACTGGACTGCCAGTATGCAAAGACAGTTTGGTCTTTAGCCAAGAACAGAACTGCTCAGTTTTCTTTGGGGAACTTTTATTTCTAAGCCAAGTTCTGTTTTCTATTTTTATCAAATTGTTTGAATCAGAACCTATGTAATGGCTATAAGTTTAGAGAAATTAGTCTTGCAAAACCTAACAGATCATAGGGTACCCAGGAATACAGTGCCTACAACTCTTTTCTGAACTCTTATTTCTTTGTGACTCCACTCCACTGCAGCTTCCTTGTGTCTGGTTCCCTTCACCAAATCCTTTGTTTCTGCTGTGGTTGTTCAATATCCTTTAATTCACTCTTAATCATCAGCTACAATTTCCTCTCACAAATCTAGGTAAATCCCCAAAATAATATACTGGTTGCGTCATCCCCTTTAAAATTGTAATTGTGACTGCAAAACTTTAAGTATTTAATGTTATTGTTATTTAGAGCACAGGTATGTGGAATGTGTGGCATTCTCTTAATTGAAAAAATACACACAGCTTCTTAAAAAAAAAAGATTCTTAATTTGTCCATGCTGTTTTCTCATTTGATTTTTTGAACTCTGATACTTCTTTGAATCCTAAGACTTTATCTTCTTGAGGAATCATATTTTCCCTCACTAAAATGGGAAAGCTAAATCTTTTATGATACACAAATAAATCAACTTTCCATATTCAGAAATATTTTTGTAAAAGTTACAGTCACAAGTATGTGACAATGATTTGTATAGACCAATACCCTTTAGTACAGCCTGGCACAAGGAGGAGCTGTTAGGCTGGTGAAAAGAAATATTGTGGAGGTTTGAATGAAAATAATATTGGTAGGTCAATGCATGTGAAATTGGCCCTTAGTTGGTGGACTCTTTGGATGACTAGGAGGTGTGGCATTGTTGGGGGAGGTTTGTCACTAGGGCATTAGTTTTCAAACAGCCCTGCTATTCCAAGTATGTTTCCTGCCACCTATTTCTTGTTACAGATGTGGAAACTCAGCTGTTCCAGTCATCATGCCTTCACTCTCTGGAAGCATAATGAAACATTTCCTTTTAAAAGTTTCCTTGGTCATGGTGTTTTATTATCGTAAGAGGAAAGTAACTAGCATATATAGTGATGCTAAGTGAGAGGAAAGATCAGAAACTCTGAAGTCTTTACTGCCACTGATACAATATTCTAATAAAGAGCCAACAAAACTTAACCCACTAGATTAGGCGGTTAGGAGTTTCTAATGATCTAAGTCAACAATGCTGATGGATCTCAATAAGACTGTCAAACCATTACAACCATTTTATAGATGAATCCCAAAACAATCGTCATGTCACCTATGCTTTCTTTCTCAGAAGTGGCTCTGGTAAAAAGGTTTTATATAATTCAGTCTGATAAAGGCTGCATTGCTTAGATTTGGGAGAAACTATCTAGCAATTTCTTACTATTTTCAGTCTGCCAATAAAACTAGACTTTTCATGTTTATTGCTGACAAAAAAAGTTAGAATTCTATTTCCTTTACAATTACTTGAATTGATGTGCCAACAACAAATATTTTATGATGAAGTATTTTGTATAATTATGTAAATATTGTAATATCATGGCATCTATCTATCTAAATTATCTTACACATGCAGCTAACTTAATTTTAAATAACAGAGCATCTGTATCTGGCTTGTGACATATTGGCTCATTAATTTTGATTTGTTCCTTTGCAAGGTCAAGGTGACTGAATTGGGACTCAATAAGCTGGATTTTCTATAAATTAAACTTTTCTTTTTCTGCCTCTTTACATATATAATTATGTACATTTATGGGGCCTATTTTTAATTTATTAATGCCTTTATGATAAATCATAATTTCTGTTTTTATCTCATTTTCAAGAATCTGGAATAGTCCTTTTTAAAAAATTCAGTCATAAATTTGAGCACTGAGCACATCACCAAAGTGAGCCTTATTGTCCTAAAATGACACTGGTAGAAGAGACAAACCTCTGCTACAGATCTCAGGGCAAAATTGTCCTCTGGCCCTTCCTGCTTATTGAGTGCACCTGCATTTCTTGGCTGGTGGGCTTTTCTCCCACCTTCAAAGCCAGCAAGGTGATATCCACAACTGTCTTTCTGACTCGGGCTTGCCTGTCTCCAGCTTTGAATTATAAGGACTTTTGCAATGTACTGAACCCAGCCAGTTAAACCTGAAATTTCTCCTCATTCAAAATCCTCACTTCAATAGTATCTTCAAAGTCCTTTTTATCCATGTGAGGTAACATGTCCTCTGAGTTTAGGATATGGTTATCGCTGAGACGTCTTAATTCCTCTTTTCTATAAATTGTATGGATGTGCACACATCTCCTGTTCTAAACCCAACCCTCTAATTTTCTGTGATGCCTTTGTTTTCTTTCCAAATTTGTATTCCTTTCAAAATTTTTATTCTTAATGTTCTGGATGTCATCTTTATCCAAACCATCTCATTTCTGTTGCCCTTTTACCTTCATTAAAACTGAACATCAAGTCTATATATGAAATAAGGAGTGGGAAATCACATATACTACTACATGGGATTATTTTTTTAATTTCAAAGTTACCTCATTTGACCCTATTTAAAATGGGGTGAGAAGTTTAAGATTGTATATAATGTGCTCTTTATCCATTCTCACAGAAAATTATGTCAAATAAACATACCTTGTCTGGTTGTTCTTATTCTATCTTCTACATTGTTAATATAACATATATTAAGAATGCAATTGTGTATTGCACATACACAATGAAAACACACATAACTGAGATACACATACCTTTTCATAAGTTATACATATTAGTTAATGGTCTTCTCTAGGTCTAGGAATGTGATTCAGTAAATAAAGTGCTTATTGTGAAAGTTAAGGACCTACATTTAAAGCTCATCATCAACATAGAAGTCAAGTGTGGTCATGCATGTCTGTCTGTAACCACAGCTCAAGACAGAGAGTTGGGTGTTTATATGTGTAGAAGTGGAAATTTAGAGCTCCTACAATCAGTGAGACTCATTTAGGTGAAAGATTTCGTGAGATAGCAAATACATGCCATCAATTTCTTGCCTCCACATGCACATAAGCACAGGTTTTCATGCATATGCATCTATGCACAAGAACACACTCACGCTCACACTACACAAATCTTCTAAAAAATGTTGGTATTTGGCTATACTCATGCAGTCACCCTTTAAAAGAAATGAACTTGATAATTTATCAAGCCACATATTTCTAATTCATTGATGTTTATTGTAAGTTAGTCTCATATTTCCCCAGGTCTGTCTTTTGTCTCCAAGAACCTACATATACTTTATTTTATTTCATTTCTAACCATTAAAGAGTGCAACATTTTTCACTGATAAAGTATCAGCTATGTTCTAAAACATAATATGACTCATTTTATTTTTACTTTTTTTCTAGATAGTTTATGCTGGGATTTTTGAATATTATATATATCAAAATTTAGTGAGATTATTTCATAAACCCATGAAAAAGAAAATATTCAAGTTACTATAAATTACCATATTTTATATGGAATCATGAAATAATTAATAATTAGGTATTGTGGGCCCCAGACTGATAGCTGCAAACCCCCTGAACATGGATTTCCTAGGCCTCCTAACTGACATCTGATAGTGTTTCATTATTTATCCCTAGTACACGAAAGGACTTTAGGAGCCCATTCCACATAGAGGGATATGATACTCTCTCAGCCTAGATACACTAGGGAAGGTCTAGACCCTGCTCCAAATGTTATGACAGACTTTGAAGATACCCCCTGGAAGGCCTCACCCTCCCTGTTGAGCAGAAAGGGTTGAGGTAGAGGGTTGGGGAGGTAGGGGAGGAGGGGAGAAGGGGAAGGAGAAGGAACTGGAATTGACATGTAAAACAAGCTTGTTTCAAATTTATATTTTAAAAAAGAAAATAAAATAAGGATACCAAAACTTAGTTCCTTATTTTGAAAGACATCATAGATAAATGAATAAATATCACCATCTGTAAGAAATGTGTAAATTTATTATAATGAGTTTACTATCACATATACATAAACATGTATGTGTGCTTCTTCAAATTATTCATTATATTTAAAAAGGTCATCACTTTCACACACATAATAAACAATTCAAATTAACACATATACAGAACAAAGTATTAAATGCACTATTAATTTGTTCACTACAAAACTCTTCTCCAGTTTTGCCATTTCCACAAATGGCAAAAGTGTTTACCTGGTTTTACAAATTAACTAAGCATTAGTCATCATTTATTTTTGTTCCCTGGGTGCCATTCTCCAGCAGGGCAGGGCTTAAAGGGTATCCAAGGGGGTTATGGGAAAAAGACACCCACACATACTGTTGATGGTTTCCTTTAAACCTTTCTTTATTCTTCTTTTGCATTCTCTAGTCTTTATCTTCCTGGAGATTTCCTTCTTTCGTTCTTAATGTTTTCCTTCTAACTCTATCATTATTCTGGATATTCTCCTTCTATTCTATTTTAGCTCTATCTTTATTCTTTCTCTTACATGTTATATACCCCAAGAGAATCTTTTAGGAAATATAAAAATTACAATCTGGCTACATTCTCTTTTTCTAGTAAATGATTACAATAAATAAAAGTAATAAATAATATGTTCTCTACATCCCTTACATGACTAAACATTTTATGTATTACTGGTGAAAAGCAATTATCACAAGAACCCATATACATTTAAACCTAATCATCTTTTATAGGTTAACTGTGTAGGCAAGCATAATAGTCTTCTCAGTAAGGTCTTTTACTGGTAAGCTACATTTTGCCTCTATAAAGAAAGGGCTAATTATTTACTTTATTAATTCTCTTGAAATGTAATCTTAAAAGGAATCGTTTTTAACTTTTTATTTACACTAAAAACAATCTTATTTTACATACCAATCCAATTATTCTTTAAGTCCTACCACTCCCCCCACCCTTTCCCCATTTCATCTCTCCCCATTCACTCTTCAGAGAAGATGAGGCTCCCATAGGGGATAAGCAAATCTGTGGCATTATTTGGGGCAGGACTGAGCTCCCCATCCCATCCCATCCCAGTATCTAGGCTGAGAGAGTGGCCCTCCATAGGGAATGAGCTCCAAAATGCCAGTTCATGCAGTAGGGATAATATACAGGTTCCCCAGCTGTCAGTTTAGAATCCTTGAACTCCCACTTGCTCAGATCAGCTCTTTCTATGGGTTTACTCAAAATTGTCTTGATCTTTTCTATCATCACTCTCTATTCTCTACTACTGGATTCCAGGAGTTTGGCTCAGTGCTTAGCTGTGAATCTTTTCTTCAATTACTAGATGAAGGCTCTATGATGACATTTAAGGTAGTCATCAATCTCATTATAGGAGAAAGCCATTTAAGGTATCCTCTCCATTATTGCTTAGATTCTTAGTTGGGGTCATCCTTATGGATTCCCCTAGCCTACAATTCATAACCCAGAGAAGCAAGGAAACAAGGAGAACACTAACAGAGACATACATGGACTCTCTAGAAGGGGAAAGGGACAAGGTTTCCTGAGTAAATTGGGAGTGGGTGGTAGGAGACAGAGGAGGGGAGAAGGAGGGAAGAACATGAAAGATCAGAAATGTTTAGTTGGAGGAAGGACAGAGAAGGACAGCAAATAAAAAGATACCTTGATATGGAAAAGGATTATTAAGTTATACTTTAAATCTTTAGGGTACATATACGCTCATCGACAATTTTTCGTTATTGCTTTGTGTTTTGTTTTGGAGGGGTTGCTTGTTTGTTTGTTTTTATTTTTGAAATTGAGAGCAGAAATGGGTGTAAAGAGTTAATCATCACGTTTGGCCATCAATCAATCCTAGCGAGAAAAGAGCAAGAGCAACAGCTGGTAATAATTTGGCTGCTTTTTTCCTGTTCCCTGACCTTAAAGAGTTCCTCAATCAACTACGTGCCTTTCTAAAACTTCACATTGTCTTCTTTGATTTTTGTCCTCAAAACTATATGACAAAAACATCTTAGTCTAACTTTAAGTTATTTTCAAAGCTTTGTTTCAGCTATGTTCTACCACAAAACCTGTGAAGACATCGCCCAACATTAAGAGTATAATTTAAACTAGCTGGGCTACTGGAACTCAATTGTTTCTCTTAATCACTAACCTAAGCCACAGTTTATAGCACTCTTCAATAGAAACTCATGTGTTCCAGCTTTGTGACACTTCTTTGTTTATATATTTTATCATCAAAATGCTACTTAAACATTATTATCAGTTAGACAGTGCAACATAAGAAGAAATCATTTTCATAATAATCTGCAGGTGAAATGCCCAATAGAGCAGGATATTTCCATGAGATAGATACAGTACAATATAGGCAGTGGGGATCTACCCATACCCATACTCACACCATGCAGATACCAGAGATAGATAGCAATAGCAAGCATATGAAGATGCAGCAGAAGCAAAAGACATTCTGGAGTCTGTGGTCTCAGGGCCTTACATAGCAAAGATTTACCCATCAGGGATTTTCCTCCTAGTAGTCTGACACCTAATTTTAATTGCCACCTGCTGCTCTTCTACTCTGGCCACTGGGAGTTTATTGTGTGTCCCATCATCTTCCCAATTTAACCTTCAGTGATATATATTGGATATTTTCTGATTGATCTAGAGGCATGTAAACAGAAACATTTCTAGCACTGCTAGTACTTGATTTTAGATACTCAAACAAGACTTACATTGAGTTATTTTAATTTAGGAATCTTGTTTACCTGTTAGGCAGCAGTTGGTATGGTTGAACTTGAAGAGATAATTCTAAAATATGTATTAATTTCAACTTTGATTTGCATGTTCTCCTCTTTAATGATGTTCTTAGACTTTGCTTTGAGGTCTAAGTAAGGCTTGTAATTGTTATCATGTCTAAAGGCATTTTGAAGTTATTCTGAGGCTACTCCTTCAAAAGCAACAACAACAAAAACAAATAGCAAGAAGAACCTGGACATGTGACACATACTTGGATTTTACACTTTTCTTTCTCTGATTTTGGATAATTTTTTCACTTTGAGTGTTTGTCAGTGGACATGGGAATGTCTGCACTAAAGAGGAAAGGAAAGACCTCCAGGAAACTGTTACAACTTTCCTGCTTGAAGGGAATCTTCTTTGTCTTGTGAAATTGCAATGCAGAGCACACAAAACAGAAACTCTAAGAAATATCAGCTTGCTCATGCACCCTTTGGAAAGCTAAGTCTCATGAAGTAAGGGGCATGAGAAGTTACAGATACCAGAGCACTTTCTGCTCAAAGGTTAAGGAAAGGAAAGCTCAAGTTTTACATCACCATGTCTGGAACCTCTTTAAAATGAAATCTAGGCTCCTTAAAGAAAATGATAGGTATGAAAGCATATGACTTAAGATCAGTCCTAACTCAGAGAGAGAGAGAGAGAGAGAGAGAGAGAGAGAGAGAGAGAATGGTAGGGAGAGAAGGAGGTAGAAAGGAAAGAAGGAAGGGAGGGAGGGAGGGTAAAGGGATAGAGGGAAAAGGGAGGGAGAGAGAGAGGAATGAAAGAAGGAAGAAAGGAAAGAAGAGAGGGAGGGAGGGAGGGAGGAAGGAAGGAAAGAAAACCTGCCTTGAATTTGTAGTCTCAGGGTCGTGTTGGGGAGATAAAATGAGGATCCCAGAGCTCAATGGTCAGAAAGTCAAGCCTAATTAGTAAGCTGCAGACCAATGAGAGAATATTTCATAAAACAAGAGAAAATTTACCTGAGAACAATACCCAAGGTTAACCTCTGTTATTTATACAATCCAACACCCACATGAACATACATACACTTTGGTGCACATATACCCAGTAAAGAAATGCTATGGTAAGCTTGAAAAAAAAACATAAAAACAACATTATCCAGACTGAGAAAGTTGCATGGAATCTATTATTACAAGAATACAAAAATTACAATCTTATTTCTGGTCACATTCTGATTCCCACACATATAAATACTCAAATCTTGATCTTGTCAGGACACATTATGATAATGCCATGTCCAGATAATCTTAGATGCAAGACATAGCAAAATAACTAGAAAAATGAGATGTCAACATGATAGTGTATGTTTTTCTTTCCCTTGAAATTATTTGGTGTCATGAAATTTATCTAAATCACTTAAATATAGACATTTGTTCTGCATATATCAATTGATCAGTTACCAATTGCTGATTAGTTGACCCATAGCTTAACACTTCAAATATAACATATATTATCCTACATAAATTTTGGTACTGAGTCAGAAAAATTATAGTGGCACAATTGAGTAAAGCTAGATAGAGGTTTTATTCAGTTTCTCAATCAACAGCTTTTACTATATCTAATTTACTAGAGGTAGAATAATTCAAATCTACAATCACAGTCATGCACATCAAGATGTAGGATTATGGGTCAACCTTGGAAAAGGGCTACCACAATTTCAGAGTTTAAGCTTGATAAACTATACCAATCATAGATAGTAAGTTCACTAAATAATTTAATGGGAGACATTTGTTTTATAAATAGAATAATGAAGTAAAATGCATCTGTCAAAAAGACTTGACAATGGTACAGTCTGAAACAGCTCCTCAAACCTGCCCAGCAGCTGCAGGAAAATTTAATAGGGAGATATGATATGCATGAATAGAAAGAGGGTTTTTTATTTAAATTAGAAACAATCTTATTTTACATATCAATCCCAGTTCCCTCTCACTCCCATCCTTCCATGCCCCCCACCAATCTCCTCATACACACCCCATCCACTCCTCAGGAAGAGTGAGGACTCCCATGGGGGATTATCAAAGTCTGTCACATCATAGCAGAGATCCACGGCTAAGTACTGAGCCAAACTCCTGGAATCCAGTTGTTTAGAGGGAGGAGTGATGAGGAAAGGGAGTTTTTATAAAGTCAATGTCAGTTTTATTGATCTGTTAAAATTCTGTCTAGTTATTCCAGAGACTACAACAGCATATTCAACAGGGATACAGCACAGTTGACTATAAGATTGTGCTGTGTAATGATAAGGACTTTCAACTATATGCCTTTTATTTTAATTGTTGCCTACTAGTTACACAAGTTCATGGGTACAATGTGGTATTTCAAAGCATGTATACTTTTGTTATAATGATAAGTTCAAGATAACAAAGAAGCTTGTGGCCCCCAATATTATTAGTTTCTCTGGTTTGAGAACCCTCATAATTTCTTCTGTTTGATATTTTTAAATGTGTAATAATCAACAAGTTACTTTACCAGCTAAAGCTATTAGATGTCATCTTTTCTCCTAACTATACCTGAACATGTTAACGATCACAGCTTCTACTTCCTCCCATCTTTCCCAAACTTTCATAAAGTGTTCTGTGATCTCTGCCTGAAATCTCTTTTGTTAGCTTCGTTGTGTGAGCACATTCAGCATTTGTCTTCTTCAAACTTATTATTTTACCACAAAATTTTAGAAAACATGGCTTCTAGCTGAAACCAAATGCTTTCCTATCTTACTTTTCAGTGGTGAGGGGATTTCTAGGTTTGTATCTTATTATAAACAATCGTTGTGAAAGCTGGACCTAGGAATTTATCTCAGTCTGTGGAGTGTTACCTACACCCTGGGTTGTACACAACTAGGCACTACTTAAAATTCAGTGTGATAGCAGAAGCACATGATCTCAATACTTAGGAGATAGAAGCAGGACAATATGAAATTAAAGTTCATTCATAGAAAATTCAAGGTAAGCGTGAGCTACATGAGACAGTCTCAATAAGTAAGTAAATAAATAAGAAACAAGTAAGAGAAATTGAAACATATGAGATAGTTATGCTTCCAAGGACACAACTATTTTATACCTATTGTTTTCTTACAATGTGTGCTTTGCAGTTCTGCTGAATACTTTCATTATTTGTCCCTTCCTTCCTTTCTTGCTTGTTTAGAATGAAGAGTTGAGAGGAGAAGAGAATTGAGAAATTTAAAGATTTCCTGTGTTGCATTGAGTAGTCAGTACTTACAGGGTTATATATGGGTGGGAACATCTTTTACTTGATAGAACAGGGATGTTTTGAGTTAATTGTAGTAATTAATACAATGCATGTTATGGGTGATTGTCATCTTCAATTTATTAGCTAAATACTCCATTTAAATATCCAAAAATAATAAGTAAAAGTTAGATGCACTTTGGAGGCTATTTAGAAAAAAAAGAAGATGGAATTTATTTTAAATGTATTTTTTGAGGATTTTATATATGAATATTATGTTTACATCATTTCTTTTCTTCTCTTCTTTGCACCAATCCTATCATGTCCCTCCCACCTTAGTTCTAGTTGGGATAGATGATATGATTTGAATTGAATATCACCTGCAGGTTTACATGAATAAACACTTGTCCTTTAGCTAACCATTTAAGGAAGTTTTGGGACATTTTAGAAACAGGGTTTAGTGACAGACATAAGTACATGAAGGCAGAGGTTAAAAGTTATAGGGCGATTTTCCTACAGCCTTAGTTCTCTGTCTCTTGACTCATCAATAGAAATGTCACATTTATGATCCCATCACCATAAATATTTTCTTCTTAACCTGTTTCTGGCAGATACTTTGTTACTGCAATGTGAAAAGTAACACATACAGAAAAAATGGTACTGCAAATTGAGGTCAATTGTGTGGTAACTAGGATCATGTGGTCCATAACTCTTCGCACCTGCCCTGTGGTATCTCTTGATGATGAGAATATCTATCCAGCCTAGTCCTGCCACTCTTCAATCCCAAATAATTGTAACTGTTTGGCAGATGGCTAAGGCTTCTATTTGGCTAACTCTGTCTTAATTATTAACCCATTTTTATTAATCTATGTATTGCCATGAGGCTGTGGCTGACTTGTAATGCTCTGGCATGTTACTCCTTTGCTGGCTACATAGAGTTTGCCTTATGAGTCACTATCTGTGTTTCTCTTCCCAGAAAAACACATGCTAGCTCCACCTATACTTCTTGCCTGACTACATCTGGCCTGCCCATTGGCCAAAACAGCCTTATTCATCAACAAATAAGAGAAACACATATTCACAGCATATAGAAGGATGTTACACATCAAACTCTGATAATGTGGTTCATAGTTTTTTTATGTGTTCTGTGGTAACTCTAATCATGTTGTCCATTGTTCTTTATTGTGCCCTGTGAAAAGAATGTTGAAGAATTTAGAGGTTTGGTCTAAGGAGATGCTAAAATGCTTTGGGAGAAGATTAGTAGGCCATTATATTAAGAGTCCTACAAACAGAGTATCAATAGAATTACAGAGAGTAGAAACCTTTTTATAAACTTCAGAGAACAATGCAGATTCTGTCAGAAGTTTGAAAGAGACCACTATAACCAACATTCTCAGAAAGACCTACTAGGGCTTTCCCATTTCCAGAAATTTTGAGTAATCTGAATTCAAAGATAATGGACTAAAGTATTTGGTGAGATTGAGAAACAAGACTCTGCCCAATGGTTTTAGCCAGAGTGACAATAAGAAAGAACAGAAAGTTAATCAGAAAGCTGTAGAAAGAGCATGTGCAGTATGGCAAGGTGCAGAGCATGCACAGACTTAATGTTGCAGACAAAGCAAATGCAGATAATGCAGTTGTAATTGTTAAAGAGATCAACTCCATTAATGATAAGGCACAAGTTTTGTATTGGGAAACAGTGAAGTTGATTTGAAAGGTAAGAAATCATTTTAAGCTTCCATGGTATAAAAATTCCAGTTTATTTGGAAAGTGTCTGAAAAGATAAGAGGTTCCATAGGTTTTTTGTTGTTGTTGTTGTTGTTGTTGTTTTTTTTTTTTTAATAAAATGAAGCTTAGCAAAGTGTGGTCCCTAGAAAAATATTTTCCCTACTTTATTTATGAAGTTTTTCAGAAAGCTCTGTAACCATGGTCAAAAGCATCTTAGGACACATAGTCTGGCTGGCACCAACTTTTCAGATATGCAGGATAAAACAAAAATGTGGTTATGGAAACAGTACAGTTTCCAGAAAAAGTCCTGGGAAACCATGACGTTTGACACAGGGAACACCTTTTTCAGAGTCTCATCCAAACATGTTATCCTATGTAATGTCAACTGAAGCTTACAATATTTTGCTTTTTCCACAAGTGAAATATCATTGTCTGATGACACAATTTCTATTTTCTCAAGCTGGATAGTGTCTCCAAAAACTAAAATGAATACAAGTAAAACCTTAGAAATTAAGATGGATGATTTCACACAGACATTCAATATTTAATAGGTGAATGAACCATGGGACTTCACCTGTCTGAAATGTGCAGTGGGACATAAGGTTTTTAACAATTCAGACACATCATCCCCAGAAAACTAAAAAAAATCTGACTTACCAATCTCCATATTTTCACTTGAATGATAAAAATATGATTAAGAATAATATACTGTTGAAAGACAACTAATGGGTTTCAATATGATAGACATCATTGGTTTTGGTATTTTGATTTTGTACACTAGCAAATATCTGATAGAATGCTAGTCTGTTTGTTATTTACCCAAATGAAGGAGAATGGACCACAAGATAAGGAGCAAAATCCACTTTAAGGGTTTTATTAATAAAGAGTGGGAAAATGGAAAGAGGATACGCAGGATTGTCTGGAAGAAATGTGGAGAGAGAGGAAGGAAGTTAGGCATTTCTCCTTTTAAAGGGTCAGTGCATGCATATGATGGCTTAAATAGCCAAGTTGCACATAAATATAGAATACATGGCCACACTAAACATGTGCCTAGATTACCTAAAACTGTGGAAGACTATGTATTCTGCCTTAATGCTAATGGCATCATATGGTGCCATGGGACCCCAACATAATAACACTGTTAATGAAATTGTCAGTAGTTAAGGCTTTATTAAAGTGTAAACAATAACTATTTTTAATACATTACAATAATAAACTAAGCATTTCTTCAGACAAATGAAATATCTGTTAAGCAAGATTCATGATTTCTAATTTGAAATCTTCTGTAAATATATGAAGTTGCCTTGCATCTTTGACATGAATATAAAGAAATGAATTCAATTGTATTTTGTATGTCCCTGTATTGTTATGATAAGAATATCTCTCAAAAAATCCTTCTAAGTCATATAAGCCCAAGTGTCCCAAACCTATTTAGAAATACATAAACTGGTATTTCAATGTTTGTACTTTTACCAAAGCTCAAGACAGACAAAATCCCAACATGGAGTAAGAAAAGTGGGCATGAATTACCACCCCTAACCATGGAGCTATTTGTAATTAATAGTTTCTGAGAAGGGAAAAAATCAGTTTTCTTAGATAGAGTAAGACTGCATAATGCTAGAGACTTGCTTTGGTGGGTGTTTTGGTCCCAAAGAGGATGTGTGAAATCATTTGTGGGGATGGGGGTCAGAAAGAAAGAGGACTGGACTATACTGTGGGTTCAGGGAGGAAGCAGGGAGGGAGCAGGACACACATATGACAAGGACAGAAACTGAGGGTGAATCAGGATGGCTGTTATTGAGTTTCTTTAAAAAGGACTATACCTTGTATACCCTAAAGCTAGATAGGACTAAAAGGGGAAAAAGGGACATGGTGTGTGGCTTGAAGATCAGGGGTTGAAGAATCTAGCATTAGCCTTGACAATAAGCACCACTCATATGTTAATAGAAGGACCACAAGTTTATTTTGCCAGAGAAAAAAAAGGAGAATAACTGCTTTAGCAAGCAAGAACTTTCCTTTGAGGGAATAGACACCCTTTTAGAAATTCCTGACCTTTGGGAAAAGACTTCTTCTGGGGACCAGACACTGTATTACAATTCAAGAGCAATTTGCATTCTTTAAGAAGATAAGCACTGAACTGTTCCATAATTGCATCCTTTTGTTTCTTAGTCTGACAATATGGGCCTGTTCACCTAAATTGCTCCCAAAAGGGAAGGTTCTGATGTCTTATTCTTTTCCTATTATAATTATTAACTAAACTCTTGCCCTTCATGGCCTCAGACTCTAGATCTGGATGGTAGGTGTTCCATATTTGCGATCAAATGTATCTAGTTCTTGGTTTAAATAGTAGGTTACAATGGGATTCTTGGGGTTTTTTTCTAAAGAAGTATTTTTTTAGAGAAGCTACCATTGTACACACTTTATTTTTTACCAAATCCAGTACAAAATTTCATAAAGGGAAAGGCATAAATAGTGCAAATCATTAAAAATGAAAGTTCAAAGGAGCTGAAGAAGTATTGTCTGCAATATCGAAATCTTGGAACTTTTTCAGGTAACAATGATTACCATGCAGTCCACACAGGGTATAGAAACATAAAAACTGTTTTCTATTCAATTGGGCATATTTTCCACTTTTTATTAACAACAAATATAATTGTAAATAATCTCATATACAAACATGAATAATAATATAAAATGGAGTTATAACAAAGAATACATTTATATAGTAAACAATACATTAAATAAATTTTACAATGTATGAAAAAATTTAAATTAAATATTATATGCATGAATAGGATATAATTTTATGGATGTATGGGATATAACTTTTAACTCCCAATAACTTTACATAGGTCAATCACAATAGTATCTTATTTTTGACACATTGTGGATAACCATATTTTGCATAATTCTATAATTCTGGTGGTAACATATGCTTTATGGTATTGAATAAAACTTTGCACACCAAATTTGGCATGCAAGTTACATAAGAGAGAAAGATTGCTCAACATATTGCTCAAATATTCTACTCTTCATAGTTAATGGTTTAATATTTTTTTTAACAGCACATCTTTGGCCTACAGTTTTACTCTATATACCAAATATCAAAATTTCACTTATTTTTCCTAACAAAATATGTATTGCTTTGAAAAATAATTTCCTAGATATCTAGAAAAGATTCTTGTCTAGTGGAGGTACATGTATAAGTTGAATGTGTTGTAGAAGCAATATATTGAGTTTTTCTATAATACATTAATATTTGGTTCCTACATAGCTGTAACATTAAAAAAGATATGATTCAGTACTATTTCTTCAGTATTTTCATAAATTATACATATCAGGTAGAGTCACACTTAGTCCACTTTTCAGTAAGTGATCTCTTTACTCTGCTATCTGGTAATCCAGGAGGAGGAAATGCCTGACAGGCACATACTTCTACAGCCCATTCAATCAGCACATGTAGTTTCCTGAAAATGAACTCTGCTGTAAAATATCTTATGCTTTCTATTTCAGAGATACCTCAGCACACACTATGCCCAGAATTGCATTAAGAGTAGATACTTGAGTCCCTGATTTTAAACAGAACAGAAATACTTTTGGGAATTTTTAGAAGAAGCATTTAATGTCAATAGAGCTGAAAATTACATTTCTAAAAGTTCAGATAGAGATATGACTAACTTAGAAATGTCTTCATTAAATTGAACTTTGGTTCAAATATAACTTAAGTTTCTTCAGATCAAAAGTATTCAAAGAGCCCTTAGCAAATGTTGCATGCATCAATTTAATCATAATTTGTATTTCTCATTACTTGTTCGCTTCAAATGCTATTTATAAAATAATTTTTCAAATTATTTTGTAAGCATCTCTAATATCTTAATTGAAATCACTAAAAAATGTATTGAATTACTATCTCAGTCTTGTACCAACTCTGAGTTAATATAATCTCTTCGAGGGAAATAAAAGCCAAATCAAAGGAATAGACATGAAAATATTTGTTTTCAAAGACAAGCTGTCTAGCCATTTCTATCCTGGAAACAGCTATAGAATGTGCTGGTGTTTCCAAAACTTATTCAAAAGATGTATGACAAATATTTAAGGTAGACATAAAATATGGATTTTAATTATCTTCTGAAATGGAACTAGTAACAACTTTAAGGTTCTCACTGGCCATCTTGACCAAAGCACCATGTAAAACTGTTGTAACTGATTACAATAGAAGTGAGTCCTCTGTATTACAGATACAATTGATGTTTTAGCTAAGTCAGTGCTACATAAAGCATATTATTTAAATTTCTATCACAGATTCGATGTGGGATGCCTGATGTATGCTGTGAATATATTTATTGCCAGTGGTTAATAAAGAAGCTGCTTTGTCCTATGGTAGGCCAGAGTATAACTAGGCAAGAAATCTAAGCAGAGAGAGAGAGGGAGAAAGAAATTAGATTTAGGGAGACATCATTGATCCTTCAGAGAAACAATATGTGAGGTAACAAGCCACAAGCCTCATGGTAAATACAAAATGATAGAAATAGGTTAATTTAATTGTGAGCACTAGTTAGTAATTTGACTGAGCCAATGGTCAAACAATTATAATTAATACTCAGCCTCTAAGTATTCATTCATAATTGGCAACCAAGTGTGAATCCTTCATTTACACAGATTAAAAATTGGGGATTAGCTTTTACATTGTTATAGGCACAATGTTTTAACAGTGTTATAGGCACATAGCCAGAATTCTTGTAGAAATCCAAAATTATTCTTTTATTCAGTGTGGGGGATATTAGAATACTAACTATATGTACTTTTCACATCTGTAAAATGGGAAGATTAAAAGATCATTCCCATTTCATACAATTTTGAGGACTAAAACACTCATTGTAAGAAATACAGTAAGTAAAATTATGCATGATCCATTTGATTTCAATAAAGTCCAGTTATCACTATAGTAATAATTATTATAACTGTTATTACTACCAAGGGAATTATTTCCATATCAGATTGATCTTTGACAATTACAAATAACCCCATTACACTGTTCATATATTTAATAATATGTATGTGGAAACATTAAGTAGAATTATAGGATGTGATAAAATTCTTAAGTTGTTTCATTATTTTTATGGGAGTGAGATCTTGTTAAATTAAATATTCCACAGCAGACAGTACCAAGCATAAATAGCTGGTGAATCACATCCACAGCTCCACTGAAGAATAGCCCTATGTTGAATTCTTTGCTTTTAATTAACTCGTTTGCTTCCTGAAAGTGTCTCTTTAATTATTACTGCTACCTCTTTGCAACTTATTCTTAGCTCATCAGCCAACAGTGATAAGGAAGAGTAACATGGAGAGAAGAAGCCCCGAAGACATTAAAGGTAATCATAACTTTCTTCCATTTGGTTTCAAACTTCCTGATGTCATTATTTTTAACAGCCAAGTGATTCTCCATTGTGTAAATTACCACATCTCCTTTATTTATTCTTCAGTTGAGGGGCATCTAGACTGATTCCAGGTTCTGGTTATTATGAGTAACACTCCTTTGAACATAGTTGAGCAAGTGTCCTTGTAGACTATGCTACAAGGTATATGTCCAAGAATGGTATAGCTGGGTCGTGAGGTTGATTGATTCTTAGTTTTCTGAGAAACCTTATTGATTTCCCAAGTGGCTGTACAAGGTAGCACTTCCACCGACAGTGTTTCAATTCCTCCATTTGAGGGCTTGCCTCTTTACAGAAGAAGGCAGGTTCAGTCTCTCTGCTCCCCATTTCTAAGAGTCTGCTGGGGTTATTTGTGCAGATTCCAATATATATTCATTGCACTTAGTTTTATTTTGCCCCAGAAATGCCCCCTCTCAATTCTAGTCTTTTGTACAGTATTTTATACATGTATCATTTAAATGAAAGTACTCAACCCCAAGCCTAATGAAACACAATGAAACATTAGAGTAAAGCAGAGCCAAATTCAACATACAAATTTCATAAGAAATTGAATCCTAGAAGAATCAAGCTAACTACTGAATTATTCTTGTGATGCCATGTCTTTCCTCACTTGGACCCTTGGAGTTTTTACTGTGTTTTTAATTTTACACTCTCTATAGACATGTCTATTATAAAAAGCACAATTCCAGCATTTGATAATTTTCAATATGTTAACAGTTTTTCTGCTACTAATTTCTATGAACAGTATTTCTGTCTCATTCTTTGTTTTCTTTTTATAATCGTAATGCTCTTTGGTGTTTACTACATTTTCTTGCTTTTATGAATTTACAAGTAGAAAGTGGGTACATAATATATTTTCCTCTCAGTGTTTACTATCCTGTCTGATAGTAGTAATAACTTTTTACCTAGATGTATAGGGAAAACACACACACACACACACACACGCACACACACACACACACACGCATGCACACACAAAACCTATGAAGCAAATCCCTTCCTTGTAAATGTGTGTGTGTGTGTGTGTGTGTGTGTGTGTGTGTGTGTGTGTGTTTGTGTGTTATTCTGTTACTTTTACTTTTATGTCACTGTTACCAAATAACTGGCAGGAAAAAATTAAGGGAAGAAAGGGGTATTTTGGCTCACTGTTCCCAGGAATAAAGTTAATATAGAGGAGTAGAGGCTATAAAGGAATGGTGGCAGTGGTGTGTGTATATGTTGTTCACATAATATGTTCTATTCTTATATTATTGACTTTGGAAGCAGAAAGTTTAATCTGAGCCTTCTATAATCTTCAAAGCCAAACCCTAATGTGCTACATGTGCCACAGTGACTTATGCTGTCCCCCTAAACAATCTACTGCCTTTTAAAATAGACCAAGAGTTCAAGTGAGCCTATGGAGATATTATACATTCAAATGTGACTTTATAGAGTTATTTCTCTACCTTTTTGTTTTGTCTGTTTGTATCATAAGAGTACTACAATGATAACGTAGCTTTTAACATTCTTTTAAATCTCAGCCTTTCTCTCTTTATACTTTTCTTTGTTTCTATGTATTGTGTAACTGTATTGACTTTTAAAATGGCTACTTTATGTAAACAGAGTTGAGAAAAATGTTTAACATTAATTATTTACTGAATGAAACCTTTAGACCCACAAATGACAGTAATTCTATATTCATCTATCAATATAACACTAAAGTTACCCATATTCTGTGCATTACAAAGTCCTGTGCTTAAAGAAAAAACAAAAAAACAACCAAACCAAAAATGGAAAATATTAAAATCAAAACAAAACATAAAACTAATAAAACTATTTCTTGAGTCTTCAGCTTGCAGATGGCAGATTTTATGCCATCTCAACTACAATAACTGAATAGACAAATAAAATAAATAAATAAATAAATGAGCATATTGCTATAGAGAAGTACAATTTTTGCATTGACAGAGAAACTTTAAAAATTAAAATGAGTGTATGTGTCTGTGTTCTAATAATAACATAGCAGCTAGTAGCGATATAATTTTGTTAGTTAATTATAATTTGCTGATCTTTATATGAGATTAGGAAATAAGTGTTTTATAGAAATAAAATACCAGTATAGCTGTATAGCCTTGGTGTTTATTTAGCTTGAAAAATTACTGATTTCAGCTAGTCAAAAAAGAAGTTTTCTCTCCAATAATTTTCACATATTTTGTTGGAAAATAAATAAGGAAGGTGGAAGGGATCAAATAGCATTTGTATTTCGACATCAGTATACAAGTATCTAAACAAGAAAGGATTGGAAACCAAGAGATGAGGTGTCAAAGAGAAATGATAATGACAAAAAGAATGTCTGGGAAGGAGGGGCACAGGTAATCTAATAGCTGGAAGGAAGTGTATGGGGTAATTATAGAGCAAAGTTATTAATAAAACCAAAGACTTTGGGTATGCAGGTGTTTGAGCAAGTTAGCTAGGGAGATACAGTGTAGTAAGTATTAAAATATTTTACATTCAGACTTGAAAGTGATGGCTAGTTCAGGATACATGCATGGAAAAATGGTTGTGAGCAAGAGTGAAAAGTATTGGTGATAAAGAAAAGACCTACTGTATGAGGCTGACAGCATTCCTGTGTTTTTACCTCACTGACTGTAAGTCAACATTTTACAAAGATAGTTGCATAACAATGCTAACACCAGCACTGTTCACAAGAACAGATGAAAAGCCAAGTTAGGTTTCTATCCATAGAGGTATGCATAAAGATAATTGGGGTTATATACAATGGCATATTTTACAGACTGAAAGAATAAAATGGTGTCATTTGTAAAAATATGAATTCAACTACTGAGAAATTTGAATATTTAAAATTACAGAAGAGTGTACAATATCCAAAGTTTTTCTGTGTTTCCATCTTTACGTGGCTTTTTTACTCTATTTCTTTTACTTCTATTTTTACATATTTTGAGACAGGGTTTCTCTGTGTAACTTTTATCTGTCCTGGAATTCACTCTGCATACCAGGTTTACTTGAAATCACAGACATCTGCTTGCCTCTGTCTCCTGAGTGCTGAGATTAAAGACGTTTGCCACCATACCCAGTTACTCTACTTAATTTTTTCTTTTTTAAACCATTGTATCCTGTTTCTTTTCTCTCCCAAGCCAACGTATATTTTAAAACACACTGTAAACCTTCATTGCAACTCTCTTACACACCAATAAATTGTTAGCAGAGCTCTTTAAAAGCAATGTGATTTTTTGCCACTCGTGCTAATTTTGGAAACCTCCATTAAAGGAGCTGTGCCAATCTCTGTCTTAGCAAAACAAAGTCTAATTGAGAAAAATGCTGCTACCAAGAAGTCTTGCTTGTCTCTGTTCTTTTGTTTCTAAAAACTATTTTTTAAGTTTTTGTTAAGTTTTAAGTATTTTAAGTTTATGGTCTTTTTCATCTGTGCATCCTAGACTTTATAGAGAACCTTAAAATAATTTATGTATGTAATACTAAAGTAGAAGTGAGACTGTCTATGTGAGACAGAGGACTAATGGAAATAAGGGAGAAGAAAGAGAAGACTATAGTAATATGGAGTGAAGACAGCCAAAGTGCATTAGATATTCACATGAAAAATGTCCTCATACATACTTGTCCAAAAAGCTATGGCTGAGAAAACTGAAGGACCTACTGTAGAAACCACTGCAATTCTTTTCTAAATAAACCTTATTTGTAAGTCAAGTTGCTTCTTGGTATATATCTTATCACAATGCTGTTCCTGTTTTGGTCATAGAAGTTTCTGTTATTTTGTTTTGATGGTACCTTAGGCAAGGGAAGCTGCAGAGTCATAACTGGTGAATACTAAGAATAAGTGGCTGTTGAAATGCAATCATTGCTGGGACATAATTTCAAACTTCTAAGACTCAGAGAATATCACAGAAGACAGAAAAAAAATGTAAGCTGAGATTGGGGTGGGATGATGTGGAATGCTGTTTCCCTCACATGACATGGTTGTTGTATTCTTACTCAAAGAATCTGTTTAAGGTCTGTGCAAATCTGGGCTATTAACATCCTGCTGTGGAGTGAGGAGAGATTCATAGGTACTCACATCCCTTAGAATTTATATGGAGATCACAACTGATGGGAGTTATTTTCTTTAGTATTGCAGTAACTGGTATGAGGCCACACTCCTGTAAATAATTACACAGTAATGCTGATGTTAGAAACACTAAAGAAACTCAGTTACACACACACACATACACACACACACACACACACACACACACACACACACACACACAGACACATACACACACACACACACAGACACATACAAATTCACAGAGAGAGAGAGAGAGAGAGAGAGAGGATGGCTAGATGGCTAGTTGAGGAGAGGATTGTGGTACTGTGGGAGGTCTTTCCATGGGTAAGAAAGGTGAATACGATAACCAAGGTATGCATATTTATTAAACTGTCAGAATGGATGCATTCTCACGTATAATTAATGAATTAATGTATGCTAAACGCTTCATACAATGAAATAAGCGAAGAGCTTGAAAATATTTGATATTGCAATTTGACTTGAAAGTAAAATGAAGCATTAATCAATGTCATTAGATAAGAAGAGTCAAAGTAAGACAAGAGATGTGTTGACATTTAAAGACTTGAGTTTCAAATAAACAGTGGAAATAGTTACCTCCTAATAATTTTATGTGTCTTTACAGAGAGAGAAAGGTAAATATCTTTCAAACCTGTGGACACTTAACAGTCACAACCAAGGAACACGGAATGATAAATTTTCACTAGTATACCTAGCTTCGCAGTGTGTGTGTGTGTGTGTGTGTGTGTGTGTGTGTGTGTGTGTGTGTGTGTGCATGTGCGTGTGTCACAAAATAGAGCAGAGGACATGTTCTTTCTCTTTCTCATGGTGGTCTCATCAGCACTTGGCTACTTTTTCCCAAAACGACACTATGTCCACATCTCACAAGGATATTCATTGATGTGTAAATTGAAGATTTTTAATCACAACTAATGTGTAGTATTAGCATCCTAGAAATTAATCATTGTCTAAGGAAATGTCACAGCTAAACATCAAATTTCAAAAGCTTGAGTTCTGCTGTAGTAAAATGATCACATTCAATTAGAGAACATGACTCTTATTTGTTAAGCGCCTCATATCACCAGACTTTAATTTCTACCGAGCTCTTTTCTCACCATTAGAACTTAATTTATTATTTTTTTATTAAAAATATAAACAGAGAGTTACACCTTTGAAGTATATCATATAAATACAATTTCTCACAGTGTGTTTTAAATATGAAGATAAAAACAACCTAAAATTACTAAATTGAAAACTCCAAACAAAATTTAACTTATTTTGCAACTTATGTTTTACTAAAATCTGCTTGTTTGTTTTGGAAGACAGAATAAATACCTACACATCAGCAATATCATCCTGTCCAAAAGGAACAAAAACATTAATATCCCAGGTCTTGAGGTACACCCTTACAATTCTGTTTGCAACACTGAGGCAGAAGGATAAAAATAGTCAAGGTTTTCTTGCCCCCACAATTAGTTTAAGATTAGCATTGGACTCTCACATGATAGAAAAATGCTTTGCCACTAAACTATACACTCACCTAAATTTTTATGTAGAGACATGAGAATTAAAAGCAAACACCATTTATAATAATGAATACAACTTTGAATTTTTTCTTTTAAATTGATAATATGGCTGATATTATCAGTGTAAAATAAAAATATGTGTATTTAAAACTAAGCATTATAATACAATAAAAAAGCATACAAACCTCCCATAAACTTAACTGGCACATTGAAATTACATGTAAAAGCAGTTACAAATATGTAGACATACTTGACAATTAAGCTGCATACATAAAACAATTATAGAGAAATATCATACTGTACATTGAATCATATTTAGGTACCTAGATATTTCATTATTTTCTCTTGAATTTGATTAGTTATTTTTGAATCAAGGTCACTGCTCTGTCTTACTCAAATTCCAAGTCAACCCTAGAATTCCTTTGATTTTATCAAAATGACAAAAACAGTCTTATGACACAAACATTTTTTAGTTGTATCACCATCACTCTTGCATGATGACAAGGAATTTTTGAAGTCTATTCCACCATATGTAAGAGAATAAATTGCTAATCTTCATAATAGAAGATGGAAAAAAAAACCTGTTCATGCAGTAGGGATAAATACTGGCTCCACTGCCAGAGGAGCAATAGATGGCCCAGTTTCCCCAACTGCTACCCATGGTCAGGGGGCCTGGTTCTGTCCTATGTTGGTTCCTCAACTGTCTAACTGGGGAATGTGAGACCCTACTTGCTCAGATCAGCTGTTTATGTGTGTTTACTCAATGTGATCTTGACCCCTTTGCTCATTACTCTTCTCTCTCTACAACTGTATTTCAGGAGTTTGGTTCAGTGCTTAACTCTAAATTTCTGCTCCTGCTTCCATCAGCTACTAGATGAATGTTCTATGATGGCTTTTAAAGTAGTCATCAGTCTCATTATAGGGGAAGGGAATTTAAAGTACCATCTCAACAATTGCTTAGATTTTTTGTTGAGGTCATCCATGTTGTTCCCTGGATATTTCCCGAGTAAGAGATTTCTCCTTAAGCCCATAATGGTTCTGTCTATTAAGGAATATATCTTTTCTTGTCTCCTTCTCTCTTATTTCCCAACTTGACCTTCCTGATCCTTTTCCTATGTTAATAAAAATAAACGCTTCTATTTTGTACTGCTATGAACCTTAGAGAAATATAAAATGTGTATTATATTTTGAACAACTAAAAGCAGGAAGTAGAAAAGTGATAGAAAGGAAACTAATTGTTCACAAACAAGCATCCACTAGAATGTTAATATCTGTTGTGAATTTTGTTCTAGAGGGCAAGTTAGAAGCATTAGATTTCTAATGCACACATTTTCTTTTTTATAGTCATGATATCAATTGTTTCTAGTTTAGCATGTTACTAACACATAATGTATCCTCTACTTTCATATAATTGTTTGCTCAATAAAGTGTATCAAAAATGTGCCTGGGAACACTTCATTTGAAAATTTAGATTGGGGGAGGGTGCAATAAATATATGTATATTTATACATAGAGAGATCAAAGATATCTATTCTCTAACATAATGTTTTTAAAGTATTCTGACTTCCAATTATTCATTTGCCCTTTTCTTTGTGGTCATAGAAGTTTTACTTCAAACATAAAATGCTTTATTGAAACCAATGATAAGGAACGAATGAGTTTAAGTCAATGTTTAATTCTAAGAACATTTTGTATTGCTTTATTATAGAGCTTCTATGAATTCTTTTGTGAAGGGTCTGTTAAAGTGTTTATCTCCTTCCTAATTGGGTCATTTAACTTATTACTCATTCACTAAAGAGTTCTTTCTATTTTAGATAAAAATCTTCCATAATGCATACTAATGTTTTCAATCTGTAAAACCTGCATTTTTATTTTATTAGCCATTTTTGATGAGTTCTCTTTTTATGCCCCCATTTTTCTCTTATTCTTCTCTTATACATTATATTTCTCACTCAGTTTTCTCTCCCTCCATTCCTCCCATCCCTGCTAGATGCGTGCGCGTGCACACACACACACACACACACACACACACACACACACACACACACTTCTCTCTCCCAAATCTACTCCTCCTTACTTCTCTTCAGAAAATAGCAGGCCTCTTAGGTATATCAACTAAATACAGCATAACTAGTTACAATAGGACTAGGGACAAACCCTCATACCAAGGCTGGTCAAGGCAACCAAGTAGGAGGAACTGGTCCCGAGAGCAGGCATTAGAATCAGAAACAAACTCTCTTCCCACTGTTAGAAGTTCTCCAAAGACAACAAACTATGTTACCAGAACAAATATGCAGAGGACCTAAGGAAGACCCATATAGATTCCCTGCTAGTCACTTCAGTCTCTGTGAGCCACTATGATCTCTGGTTAGCGGATTCTCTAATCTGTATTCTCATGGTATCCTCAAACACTCTGGCTTTCATAATCCTTCCCCTTCTTTGACATTCCTTGGGACCCTCTTAATATTTGGCTGTGGGTCTCTGCATCTGCACTTATAAGTTGCTGGATGAAGCCTCTGTTATGCCTGGGTTATGCAACAATCTATAAGTATTGTGGAATATCATAGGGAATCATTTCATTTATTTCTTTTTTGACAGATGTTTGGTTGTATCTTAACTCTCTGGGCTACCAAGTTGTTAGTTACCCAGGCAATGTCAGGGATGTGAGCTCTGCCTCGGCCTCTCATGGCTTGGGCCTCAGGTTGAACCAGACATTAGTTGCACTCTCCCATAAGTTCTGTGCCATCTTTGCCCTAGCATGATGGGAGATGCTATTCTGTAAATATGTTTCTCATACTGGTTAATGAATAAAGCACTGTTGGCCAATTAGAAAACAAGATAGGCGGGGCTAATAGACTAGGAGGAAAGAGGAAGAAGTAAGGAGGAGTCAGCATGGAGAGCCTGGAGAGAGCAGCATGCTGGCCCAGGTAAGATGACCACGTGGAAATACTTAGATTAGTAAAAATGGGTTAATCATTAAGACAGAGTTAGCTGATAAGAAACTATTAACTGGCTAACAGCCTTTTATCAAGTACAGAGTATCAGCGTGTTATTTGGGGGCTGGCATGGTGGCGGGACCAGACCTGCGCCCTGCAATAAAACCTACTTGTAACACTAGCACATCTTGAAGGAGGGAAAAAATTGTAGGTTTTGTAGCTAGGTTGATGCCCCAGCTGTACTACTGAAGCCTTGCCCAGTTACAAAAGATAGCAGTTTCAGACTCCATTCTCCAGGATCACCCTATTAGATTCCAGTGACTTTCTACTATATGAGGTTTCTCTGTGTCCCATTTTAACTTTTCATTTATAATGAGGACTTTAGGCTCTATACATGAAGTATGTGTTTATTTGGGGATCATACACATGTTCGATAAAATTTATAGTCCTGAAATGGCTGTATATATCAGTGATTCAACATCATACTGGATGAGGAAGGGTCAGGATTGCTATTTCCACCACATATATTCAAAAGCTTTCTCCATTAAAATGTTTTGGCATCTTAGTTGTGGGTGTCCGCTTCTGTCTCCATCAGCTACTAAATGAGGGCTCTATGATGGTGGATAAGTTAGTCATCAATCTCATTATCAGGAAAGGACATTTATGGTAGCCTTTCCATTGTTGCTTGACTTGTTAGTTGGCATCTGTTTTGTAGATCTCTGGACATTTCTCTAGTTTTTAACACATTGGTTATCATTTCTATTTCTGTCTGTCACTGTTTTTTCACAAGAATATGAATTCATGATTTTCTTCTAATTGAAGGACAATATTTTACATTGCATATTGTGTGGATCTCATGGTAATTGGTTCTTCAGCTTCTTATATAAGAAAATCAATCGGTTCTTCAGCTTCTTTACTTAGTTGAAAGTGCACACTTTGTAATTTTCTGTTTATTTTTTCAATACTTTGGTGGTATCACTCTATTTTATTCCTTTCTTTTAGTCTTTGATTAGATATTTACTATCAAAAATATCCTCCATCCTTTTATTCTTTTCTATTGTGGAGCTTTAATGTTCTCTGTAACTCTGATTTCCTGCATCTCTAATACAGTTAGGTTTTGCTTAGTAGTCATTAAGATTGACTTAGTGGTTAGATGTCTTTCATCTTGGGAGAAAGAAAGTAACTTTTATCTCTTAAAGCCTTTTCTCTTCCCATTATCTTTGCTATTCCTAGTATGAGAACTACATAGAGATTGAATGTGTTGACCTAACTCTACAGTTCTTGAAAGCTTTGGTGTGTGCTTTCATTTTCATTTTACCTTTGCTTCCTTTACATCTGTTTGAAATATTTTTACTGAAACCCTCAAAACACAAAGTATACTTTGTCTATTCTACTTAGTATTCTCTCTTACAAGGATTGTACTTGAATGCTAGTATGCTTAGTATTTGTTTTTAACTAAGTGGTACCCCAGTCATTCTATTCATTTTGTTTTGAGAATAGCTGTATTCTTAGATTTTCTTCCATGCTTTTCTAAGAGATCATCTTGCATGTGACCTATTTAAGATGTTATTCATCATAAGATTTTCATTCTCTGATGATAACTCTGTTTTTAATATTTTTTATGAAAAAATTTGCTTTAGCACAGGAAGACTAGCTGTGTGCTATTTGAACTCCATCTCTTTGTGGTCCTCTGTCATCTTGGGAACACTTTGAGAAGCAAAGTCACAAAAAGTAAAATTCTACTGATTGTCAATATTTCATTTCAAATATTTCAGCCTCTTTATTTGCATTTATTTTAAGTTTATTTGCTTGTGATATTTATTTTACCATGCATGTTAGGGATCTATGTCCAAAAATCAAAAGAGTTCAGAATCCAAATATATGTATGTATGTATATATATATATATATATATATATATATTTTAAGCTTTATACAACAAAAGCATTTATAATTCCTATTGTCATACTGAGAAATCCAAGAAAAGCATTTAGTGAATATATCAGTATCAATAGAAGACTAGAGACTATGGAATTGTATTTTGATATAAATTCTCATGGTATATATAAAATACATACCAAAAACAACTCAGTATTTTTCCTTTTCTTCTGACCAGCAAATCAATTGCTATCAATTGCTTCTAGCACACTGATTATCATTCAGCCTAATTATTTTAAGTGTGTAGTACTTCCATGGCAATGCTTAATTAAGGGCATGATTAATTAGGATTGTGACAGCTTATCCCTCTCTGATTAAATTCCAAGTGGCAAAATACAATGGATAGCAACTATTTCTGCAGCCTTCTAATTTCTAAAAAATTAGAAGGTGGCTAATTTTTTTTGACCTTTGCTTTGATTTTTTTTTTCTTCATCAAGCTTTCTATGAGCGCAAATCAGGTATTACATATGGAAAACTGAAGATTCCATGCAAAGGCAATGAAACTGAAAAAAAAATCCTGCTTTATTAAAGAATTAAATAAACCCAATTTATTAACTCTCTCATATTTGAACAACTCCAAAATCTTGATTTGTGGTAAATACTTGTAAAGATTCCACAGAATAATAGACATTTTACATGTTCACAATTGCTTGGTTCGATGCTCTACTATGTTTTGCTTTCTAGCCCACAGAGGTGTTAAGATGGTAATTTATGCTGTGACCAAATTGCCAAAATACAACTGATCTCCACAGTCTCAGAGACACCAAACTGATTCAGCTGAAAACATTCATCACAACAAAAATTTAAAGAGACAGTGAATCATTAAGGCTATTCTTTAGTAATGAACAATAGGAAGTCACTTTGAAGCACACCACCAAGGTATGAAAAGGAGGTATAGAGAAGAAACTGCCATAGTACTCAAAGAGTACAATCCTGCAATTACTTTATCAAAATTATTTATCTAAATTAAACTTGTGTATGTGGATCAGCAGTTTCATTTAGTTTTATATCTTGAAGAAGTATCCCAAGATCAATGAGAATGCATACATCATTTGAAGTAACAAAAATTGCATAATACTCAGTCTAATGTTCTACATAAATTATAGCATTTTTCCACAAATTTACTAACAGTCATGTTATAAAATTATACCTACAGTTAAATAGCTATATAAAGGCAGATTGTATAGGAGAATAGGAATAGTGAGAAAGGATGAATGCCCCCTTGTGCTGAGCAAGGCAAGTTCTTTATAACTGGGCTGCATTTCCATAAAATCTAATGACATTTAAGGACAATGAATGTAACTCATAACTTGTTTCATTAGATGCTAATGTACAATTGATATAAAAGATTATAGAAATAACAAAATAGGACAGTGATAGTCAACATTATCACTTGTGGTGTATTCTAGTGAAGCAAGCACTGAAGGAGATTTTTATTTTAGATATAACCATCATGGGCCAAAATATTTTATATATAGCATTGGCATATCCATCTTATAACTTTTTAATTTTTATTTTCTGTTTGTCAGAAATACACAAAAAATAGTTTTGATTTTCACTTATGAATAGAATAGCACAACGAAAAATAGAAAATGAAAATAATCTTAATTAAATTTAAACACTTGAAAAAAAGATAAAATATGGAAAACTACAAATGAAATGAAAATTTTGGGAAATACACATACATTCAGTACAGTGAATGAATGTTCATTATTTCTGATTTAGCTATTCATCCATCACCTAGTAAGCCAGCTAGCGAGCAAACCAGTCATACCATGACAATAACTAATGGCCTATTAGGCATTGGACAAATAGCTTCCTAAGCAATGATATTTCAGTTGCACCCAACAATAACATAGTCTCTATGTTAAGGAAAATGACTTTGGTCACAACAGAATTTAGAAATTCTATCTAATTTGGTATTGAAAATAAGGTATACAAACTTTCTGTTTTTTCTTTCTATATACAATAATTAAACATATCCCAAAAGCTGAGAAGTAAACATCTAGCCAGTTGTCAAAGAAAATATTGTCTCTAGGAAAGATTGACAAAGCTGCAAAAATCAAAGGAAGAATAAGTTTAAATGAACTATTTTGAATGAGCGCTTCATCTATTTGTCTGTGTTGAAGTTAACTAATGATGAATTAGCTTGGTAGGATTCATCTCTGGATTTTAACAACATATACATTTTATTAAACACCAATTGATAGTGTAAGTCTGGGCCTCTCTCCTAAGAACCTCCAACTTCCAGGTTCCACCCACAAAATACTCAAACTGCCCTAAAGGATGGATCCAGTCCTCACCCTCCAGAGTAAAAGGCCCAAGCTCTAACTTGAAATATCACCACTCTGCTTCTTGGAATGCTTACCCTAAAAATCCCCCTCACCTCCCCAAGAAACTCTATATAAATTGTGCCTTCTGTTCAGTTCTTTGTTGTTTCTTGCCCAAAGATAGGTTGCTATCCTCCTGTTCTGTTTGTTTTGTTTTTCTTCCCAATAAAGTTGGAAGAGTGAGGCATGCATAGAAGAATACAGTGTTTTCTGGAAGCAGCCGGGTAGTCATATATATGAACTCATAGATGTGACAGCATTCACAAGACCTGCACAAGACCAAGCCAGACAAAATCCCAGAGATAGCTGGGCACATTTTGTGAGCTGCCCTTATGTTTTAGGGTTACTATTGTAGCAATGAAACACCATGACCAAAGCAACATTCTAGGGTGTTATTTGTTTTACAATTTAAGGGGCTATTAGAAATTTACAGTTCTGGGGAAAGGAAGTGTAATTTATCTTTAAGGGTGTGAATAAATATGATCATAATGCATTGTATGAAATACTGAAAAAGCTAATAACAAGTGAATTTCAAAAAATGTTTCTTATGTGAGGTTTGTTGCCTGGTATGACTTTGTTGTATTTCTTAACTACTTTCCAGGATACCTTTCCTTCTGAGTTATAATGCTTACAGATAGATTTTCTTGAATATAGATAAAAGGAGATTAACTTTTTAGCAATTTTGATTGGCTTATTTATGGAACCTAAGAACAAACAAAAGATAGATGTGTAATATTAGTGAATATTTGAAAAAGAAATAATGAAGAAATTACTATTACATACCTCAAAAATAAGAGGTATGTCCAGTTTTCCATTTAGTATAAGGAACAAATTTATTATTTCAATAATCTACTTGGATTTGTGGGGCTACACTGTATCTTTTAATTTTTTTCACTAAAAAGAGACATTGTATGAATTCATGCTTTCTTTGTCATTTTAAAATTATTACTGTATAAAACATGATTTTCTTAACCGCTGAGCCACCTCTCCAGTCCTTAACATGATTTTCAAGCTTACTACTATCTATTATTGGAAATAAGAAGAGAATAAACTATACTTTAAAAAGCAGTGTGATTGTATTCTAGCAGCTGTGCTTCACATACAGGCACACAATAACAAAACAACAGTGCACACGTGTACTTTCTAATGACAGTTCATGGCTCTATAGACTTTTTTCTTAATGTTTCTTTACTGCTTCCCATCTTAGAAAGAATCACTTTACAAACACAGTTCAAAATGCTTTATCTAGAGAGTGCACATTTTAAAAATGACTCTACTAAAACATAGTTAAATGATATTAAACATTGACTGTCTCCATTAAGAAAAACCTAGTTTAATAAATTACAGTTCTGTATATATTTCCAAGGCCATATTCATTTTTTAACTCCAATTGCATTTGCCTGTATCCCATATGTTTGACTATGAGATAGAATAAAAAGCAGAAGGAGAAGGTTCATCAGCACAGGCATGTTATCTCTAGATCTGTCTGCTGGTTGTTATGATGTAGGCTGAGTTGATTTGAAAAACTTGAAAATGGCCCTAAAAGGGGACAAGGACTTGAATAGTCCATGAATACTATCAGCCAAAGCTGAAAGAGAATTAGAATGGGTAGAAACGAGGATACTAGAGACACATGTGGACCATGTGGATCAAAAATGAGACTGTATTCTGGTTATATTACCATCTAGAGAATATCCTTCAGGAATTTTGATGTAGAGAGAAGATATCATATTAGAATGGATAGTTCTACCACATAAACAGAATAAAAAACTAAAACCATACATAGAAAATATCTCTGACTTGATTATAAAAGATAAATTAAGACTTCATCAACTAATAGAAAGGGACCCAGTAGAAATTATAGTACCTTTAATTAATGTGGAAATTTCCTTCTTATAGAGGGATAATGAATATTGGCAGAGAGCACGCAGTAATTTTTTGGGAATGATTAAGCAACAATTATCCCAAAAGTGAAAGAATAAAATTCATAAAAATACCAATTTGGATCCTTCCACACATTGTAAGAAAAACACCTATCTCTGGAGTTCCTATATTCTACACTGATGCAAACAAATCTGGTAAGGCAGGATATAAATCAGGAAAAATAAGTAAAGTGGTTCAAAGTCCTTACAATTCTGTACAAAAGGCAGAATTGTATGCCATTCTCATGGTACTTATAGATTTTGTAGAACCCCTTAATATAGTTACTGACTCTCAATACATAGAGAAATTGGTCTTACATTTTGAGACTGAAGAATTTATTCCCAATGATTCAGAATTAACTTCATTGTTTATACAGTTACAAGATACTATCAGAAAGAGAACTCATCCTACATATATAACACACATCAGATCCCATACAGGACTGGCAGGCCCTCTAGCACAAGGCAATGAGAAATTGATCGGTTATTAATAGGAAGTGTGCTAGAAGCTTCGGAGTTTCATAAGAAACACCATGTGAACAGCAAAGGTTTAAAAAAGGATTTTTCTATAACTTGGCAACACGCCAAGGAAATAGTAAGGCAATGTCCTATTTGCTCATTCTATAACCAAACTCTTTTACAACCAGATAGTAACCATAAAGGTATAAATAGGAATGAAATATGGCAAATATTTATTCAGGGAGAAATAACTCACAACACAGACAGATGAACACCAGCAGGTTCCACCAGATGCTCTCCTATCCCCGTCCAGCCAGCAAGAGAGCACACCCAGGCTCCTCCAGAGACCTGGTTCCCCAAGTCACTTCTGCCCATGGCACCGCCCCCAATTGGTGTGGTCAGTGCCACAAAAGCAAAGATAGTGAAAATCTCACTACAATGACTCTATTAAAACATAGTTAAATGATATTAAACATTGACTGGACTCCATTAACATCTAGAGGATTAATAAATTACTGTTCTGTATATATTTCCAAGGCCATATTCACATATTCATATGTTAACCCCAATTATATTTGCCTGTATCCCATTTGCATGACTTTCAAAAAAAACGACTCTCTCTACATACTAAGAGTCAGTAACTATATTGAGGGGTTCTACAAAATCTATAAGTACCATGAGAATGACATACAATTCTGCCTTTAGTACAGAATTGTAAGGACTTTGAACCACTCTACTTATTTTTCCTGATTTACATCTTGCCTTACCAGATTTGTTTGCATCAGTGTAGAAAGTAAAAAGCAGAAGAAAGCTCATCAGCTCAGCCATTTTCTCTCTATCTCTGTATGCTGGCTGTTATGATGTAGGCTGAGAAACCCTACTCTGTAAAGCTCTCTTTGCCATGATAGACTAAAATCTCTGAACCTGAAAGCCAAAATAATGACTCCATTTTTTAAGTTGTTCTTTTTAGAGATATCTTAGCTATTTAATCACAAACTGAAAGTTAGACTTATAAAGAGGCATTATAAAAATCCATATACATGTAATTAATGAAACTTAATGAGTTTGGAAATGCATATAACTGTGAATTAGTCATTAATACAAAGGTCATACTCATAGTCACAACTTCCAAATAATATCTCCTACCCCTTCATTACTATTTTCAAGAAGTACCTACTTGTATATCTGGCACTCTAATAAAGATAAATGTAGGTGTAAGGGCCACCCAAAGAAGCACACCCAAACCAGAGACAAAAACAAAAACAAAACAAACAAAACACACTTCTGCCCTGAAACCAGAGAAATTAAAAGAAACACACCCAGGCCCTGAAACCAGAGACAAAGGCTAAAAAAGGGCTGGTGAAAGAAATATATGCTGGCCTTAAACCAGAGACAGAGAAACATACTCTGTCCCTGACTAACCTAGTACAAAACCAACCATCCTTGAAACATAGAATCCAGACAAAATCTCTGAGCATGTCCAAACTCAGGATTGAAATGTAACAAGTTCTCACACTGAAAATCTTCACCTTGGTAATACTTTGACCCTAAGAAGATGTATAAAAAGCTCTGTACTTGGTAGGTTGGGAGCTGCCCTTTTTCCACCCTGGCTAAGAGAGCCACCACCTGGATTCTTCCCTCCCAATAAGCTATGTTGAATGAGGTTTGGGTGACAGCTTTCCCGGAATGGAGCATAGCAGAGAAGTAACATTGTCCCTGGAGCTGGAACACGGTGGAGAGTGGAACAGAACTGTAACACTTTCCCTGGGAAACCTTCCCCTTCCTGAGCAGAGTTCTTACACTGGGATAACTTCTGCCAGGAGCAAGGATATAAGCTGCTACATTTATGGTGTTTTTGTTGTATTCCTTGGCTCCAAATTGCCAGGATCCTTTTCCATCTGAGTTGCAATGGTTACAATAAATATTTTCAATCTTCCAAAAATATTGACATCTAAAACTTAGCAACCATTTCCTACAATTTATGCATGGTCATATTTGTATGTTTTTGTTTTTTATCTAATTCCAATTTTATTGATGTATGCATTGTTATGTACACTTAAAGTATTTATGAAACTGCTTCTGGTGTATAACTACTATTAATGGATGTTCAAAATCTTTGAAACCACTCCACATTTCTGATTAGTAACCTCAATTCCACAATGTCTTGTTTGGAGGTGTTGGTAAACACACTAGAACTAAGTATCCTTAATTTATTCTGCAAAAAGACTATACTCTAAGATGATACTCCCAAGATATTTTATTGGAAACTAAACAAACAAACAAAAAAGGGGGGGTGTTTCAAACACTGTTTCCAAGTCAGAAGCAGCATCTCACTCGTCATGAATAACTGATAATAAACTTGTAGGCTGATGATTGTATTCAGAATATGCTGTAAGGTACGAGTTGCGACTAAACTCTCTGACCATGAAAGCTAAAAGAATAGCTCCCTCCCCTTAAGTTGTTTCTCTTTGGTATTTCATTACAAAGTGAAGTAAGAATAATAAAAAGGAACATGAACATCTCTAGGAGAATCTAGGTCTGTGCCATGACAGACATCTGCTAAAGATACGTCGACATGTACTTCACTCTCAGTCTTTCCAATTTCCTGGAGATGTAACATTTTTTTATAATAATATACTTTCTGTGACCCTTTAGTTCATTTCTTTTGTTTTCACCTACAAGGAGCTATAGACAAATGATAAGTTGGTTTGATGTAAGAAGTTGGCTTTCCATTTTATCTATGTGTTTCTTCTTTTCTCCATTCTATTGGGTTCTGAACAAGGAAAATAATTTATTTTATAGCACATGCATTAAATCTTGTCTATAAATACATTTGTATTATGAATCAGTTACTTCCTTTAGTATAACATATATAAACTTCAGGCTCAAAATCATAGATATTGTCATTCTTTAAAAAATAAAGAAATATCTCATATAGTAAGGTTCTTATAAGAGAAAAAGACCTTTCTTGGTTAGCTCTGTGGTATGCAGTGATGATTCTGCTAGTTTAAATAATTGTGAAATTTTAGGAGAGTCATTTTACATATAATATAATTCTAATAGGTTATTGAATATGACATATTTACAAGAAAACTTTCTGAACACTTTTATGAACAGCTAGGTTTTATTTTACTCCAACTATTAAATACAACTGAGGAAAAAAAGTATTCTGTAAATTTTTTAAATGATACCTTAAAATTTTGAAAAGAAATGTGTCTCATGTATTTTTTGATAGTGATAGTTATTACATTTTCCACAAAATGTTGTGAAGTTTTGACTTGTCGATCACAAAGCCTACTTGTTTAAGGTGATATATTAGTATCGGCATTATAAAGGTATTTTCCTCCTGTAATTAAAATAACTTTAGAAAATAATTTGTCTTTAACACCAAACTTTTATTTGATCTCAATTCATACTCATAGAATATTGTTATAGTCACAAAACACAAGGTGTTAAAACATTATTTGTATGTATAGTTGGCTGCTGAGATCAGTTTGACACTTGCTTTGGGGTCCTTAACATACAACTCCGCTGTTTCTAAACGTGCCTTATTTTATTGAAACAGTCAAAAATTATTTTGGGGATGGGAATGGGATGAAGGGGTTGGTGGGGGTCAGGGGAAGATGGGAAGGAGAGGAGACTGGGATTGATATGTAAAATAAGATGATTATAATAATATATATAAAGAAAATAATTATTACTTTAATGAGACTGTTTCTTTGAAAAATTACAAATAAACTTTGATATGGCAATTAGCTGCTGGTGGCTGAGCATTATAGCTACAATGCTACAAGATGTTTGTATGTCTACATATTTTATACTTCTACCTGATTATTTGCCATCAATTACCATCTATAAAATGTTATGAATTTAGACTAATATGCCTATTCAATCCAATAACAACATTTTGTATTATAACTTACATTTACATGATTTAATTTATTTTCAGAATTAAAAATGTGGTTACCATGATTACAAACATTAATATACCTGGGTTTGGACATGCCATAAAGAATAGCAGCCATATATGAACACCTGTTTCACACCCTTCAAGTGGAAATCTACCTATTTCCTCTGCACTGATAACCAGTGTCCAGTAACTACTGACTCATTCTATCAGATCAACATCATATTCTTCCTCCCACATGAACACATTTTATTTAAGATCTCACACTCTATTATGCATCATCATGGCTCCTCACATGGAAACATAATTTAATAGTGGGTTAATGTTTTTATTTCAAGTAGCTGAATCTTTATTGAATTATATTTTTTCATACAATATATTCTGATTAGTTTTCTCTTCCCCATCTCCTACTTACTTCTCTATACATCCACCCAACTCTTTCTCTCTCAATAAAACAAAATAATATAAAATGAAAACAAATAAAATAGAGCAAAATAAACAAACAGAAAAAATAAGAAAAAATCATAAGAGATATACACAGTTTCAGAGATACATACATAGCACACAGAAAACTCATTAAAATAATATCAGAAACATATATATATATATATATGCAAAATATATATAAATTAGAAAAAATGTTCAAACAAAACAAATATTGTGTGACAAAACAAAAAATTCCAATAAAAAAAACTTTTTGTTTGCTCCCCATTCCCATTTGATCTTCCTATTCTAGTCCTCATATTCCCTATCAATATATAACTATGCATTATATTTCCTGTTTCTAGGGAGACACTCCCCTCCTCCCCTGCTAGTTCCTTACTCTTCATATAATCTCTGAGGATATACAGATTGTAACTTTTTTATGTAGAGTACATTGTTGAGATATAAAGAAAGCAAAATTGGAAGAAAAAGAAGAAACAAAAAAATAAACATTTCCTGTGAACAAGTAAAATACCTTGAAGTTTAGTTAATTGGATTCACTTTGGTTTTATCTCCAGAATTCCTAGATTCTGGGCTTAATAAATTCTGCTCAAGAATTCTAAGAATTGCTTTTAATTTTTATAAGAATGGATACAATTATAAAGACTGTGGTTGGATTCTAATTTTTGATCTGTGTAATAAAATTCTCCATGTGACAGGATTATAAGAATTATATCTATAACAATAAAGCAATTTTTAATGTTTTTGAGAAATTGAAATCCAAATGTTAATGTTGCAGTGCATATATGTCAGAAAAAAGATCTGAGATCAATTTGTCTTAATAAATTCTGCTCAAGAATTCTAAGAATTGCTTTTAATTTTTATAAGAATGGATACAATTATAAAGACTGTGGTTGGATTCTAATTTTTGATCTGTGTAATAAAATTCTCCATGTGACAGGATTATAAGAATTATATCTATAACAATAAAGCAATTTTTAATGTTTTTGAGAAATTGAAATCCAAATGTTAATGTTGCAGTGCATATATTTCAGAAAAAAGATCTGAGATCAATTTGTCTTTATAACAGGCAACTAAGATAGCTATAATGAAGTAATAAAACTGCTGTTCTTAGAGAAAATGAATAGCAACATAGATATAATTCCTCAACCTACAAGAGAAACCAATGTTGAAGAAGTCAACAAAACTGAAGAAACCATGAGCAAGAAAAGGCTAGCATTTAGCCATGGATCTCTGAATTCTGGAAGTGAGAGGCGGTTTTCACTTTAGAGGTGAACATTTTTTAGCCATGTGCACTAATCTCAGCAGTAAAAGTGAAGTTCATGTGTGATTACTGATTCATTTTGTTTTTCCTTTCACACAAGTTATTTTTATCAATTATTTATTTTTTGAAGTAGATACAAAGTGAGGATTGGTAGCATTGGAATATTATCAGTAAAACACAAAATTTGAGGAACAAAAAGCAGCCAGATAAACCCATGCAAATATTTGTGAAACAAAGGAAGGAGGGCATGATTTGTCAGGATTTGTCCACAGCATAGATAACATATTATATACACAATTGATTCTCCTCCTCAAAGATGGCCAGTTAGAGGCATCTTTGGTGGTAGTCTGCACACCTTTCAAAGATCTGGTCTGGAGCCTTCTCAGTTGTGTTGTACACAAGATGAAGAAAATCATAAAGATGGTGATGTCACACAACTGTGGTAATGTGAGTTAATTAAAATATTTTCCTCTTGAAGCAAGATCTATGTGCTATGTCTATATGAACAATACAATTAAATGGTTTATATGAAACCATTGAAAACCATATGAAAACATTGAAAGATCAATTTATTAATGTAATAATTTTCCTTTAATTCACTTTTTGTCTATCAAATGCTAAATAAAATAAGTTTGTATTAGGAATTTATGTCAAAGCAAAGAAAATCAATTCAAGGTGATTAAAAGACAAATTAAGAGCTGGATATATTGACACACATCTATGTTCTAAGCATTTGGGGAGTTAGGCAGGAAGAGTGCCATGATGTCCTACAATTTCTGTCTTCATGTCTTGAGTTTCAGGTTATCTTTTGATATATAATTAGATCATTTTAAGAAAATAAAAACAAGAAAAAAAAGAAAGATGGCAACCAATTTGTGTATGTCTAATATATTATAAAGAAGTTCTGAAAGAGTGGATGTTAAACCTCAAACCCAGTCCAAAGACATTTCCAAAGATTTCTAGGGTAAGTGCATATAAAGTTAAAAAAAAATCAGAAATATGTAGTTTAAAGGATGTTTTTAGAATTTGATCACTGGATTTTGTTTAATATATTTATAATTAGAATTAGACTGGATGCATAAGCCTACCTCTTTTCCAATTCCAAGTTATTTATAAACATTATATGAATGTAAGATTTTTAAATTTGTATTTATATGTATGTGTTGGCTAAGCTCCCAGTACTGGGTATGATTGTCTCTTTTTGAGTAGTACATCTTAAATCCAATTAGAAAGCTTATATTTGCCACCAACATGTATTGGTAATTGTCATAGGTATTGAATTTGGGAAGGGCTGTTTAATTGCTGCTCTTCTTTGGAAGTTTGCATGGTATTTTTCAGGAACCATAGAATCTCAGGTCAGATTCAGCTTGGTTCATCTGAGTTGTATGTCCTGTTTATTTTGTGTTATCAGCATTAGGATCCCATCCCTAACCTCAAAGTGGCAACCAAGTCTTACATTGATAATATATATTGTTTGGTATTACATTAGACTACCCTGAAGCATGAAAAATAAAAGATGCAGAGATTGATACTGTGGTTCAAACTTCAAGCTTAAGATTAAAAAAGCAAAGCACAGAATCACTAACTCTTACCAATACCTCAGTCATAATGGGCAGATCATGATGCCTTTCTTCAGCATTGATGAAGAATCCTGAGACCTCAATGTCTTCCCATCCTCAATGTGGCTGGAAAAATGAATGCTCTGTAGTGACTACTGAAGAGGTGTATTTTGTACACCTCTGGTGCTGGGATTAAAGGTGTGTGATCCCAGGTGCTGAGATCATTTTGTATTAGCTGTTTCTCTTTAGGGCTGGATCAATATTCTGTAGATCTGGGTGGCCTTGAACTCACAGAAATACATCTACCTCTTAATCCTGAGTTCTAGGATTAAAGCTATTCACCACCATCTCCTAGCTTCTAACTGCTGGGATTAAAAGTGAGTGCCTGGCTTCTATGGCTTGTGGTTGACTTTGCTTTCTGAATTTTCAGGCAAGCTTATAAATCATAACTTACAAATAATGTATCATCATATCACCCTAACTATCATGCTCAGCAATTAAATAAAGGTAAATAAAAGAAGTTTGAGATTTCATCTCACCCCAGTAGAATTGGTAAAATCAATAAAACAAATATAAAATATGCTTGGAAAACTTAGAAAAAGAGGAGCCCTTGTTCACTGTCAGTGAGGATGCAGATTGGTTCAGTGACTACTCTGTAAATCAGTATAGAGCATCATTAAAAATATAAAAATAAATTTACCCAGTCACACCACTCTTCAGTATATGCTCAAAGGAATAGATATATCATAGATACTTGCTCAGCAATGTTCATGAAAGCCCTATTCACAATAGCCAGGTACAGGAAAACAACCTAGATATTATTGTACGTGCCTGCCCTCGCCAGCAAGGAAGACACGAGTCCGGGTAGATCTTCTTCATGCAGTTTTAATCAGGATTCTTTAAACATGTTGCTTCTGGCCCACAGGGAGAGAGAGAGGGAGAGAGAGGGAGAGAGAGAGAGAGAGGGAGAGGGAGAGAGGGAGAGAGGGAGAGAGGGAGAGAGGGAGAGAGGGAGAGAGGGAGAGAGAGAGAGAGAGAGAGAGAGAGAGAGAGAGAGAGAGAGAGAGAGAGAGAGAGAGAGAGAGAGAGAGAGAGAGAGAGAGTGAGGGGGCCCCTGCACAGGCTTAAATACCCTTGAGCTAACCAACCCCAGTGAGCCACGTGAACTCTGCAGATAGGCTACTCTAATGCAGAAGCAGACAGGCTGAACAGACTTAAAAAATTAAGGGCTTGTTTACCCAGAGAGTCTTTACCAGCAGGAAGGTGTAAGGCAGAAGCCAGCACCACTTTAAGGCGTGGCACTTCGCGGCTCTCTACATATTATCTAATAAATGATTGCATAATGAAAATGTAGTACTCATACACAGTGGAATACTATACCAGTGTAAAGCAAAATGAATTTCAGGATATGGAATTAACCAAGATTATATTGAGGAATATAAACCACACCCAGATGTCAAATATTTCATGCTTTCTTTCAGTTGTAGTTTCTACTTCTAAGTCATAAGATACAAATAAACAACTTGGATTTACCATAGGAACCAGAAAAATATAAAATAGTAGAAGGGGTCTTAGGAAGGCAATAGTAAAATATAGGTTGTGTGAACTGTCAAACAAAATAACAAGGAGGGGCTCTAATGGGGTAAAAGGGAGTCGGTTAATAAAGAAAAAGGAGGGAAGAGGGACATGATGTCAAGGCTGTTTGAGGAAGCCTTGAGGAACCAAATTATTTTATATTTACATAAAATTTTATATAATATTGATAAGTGTATATGTGTGCATACATGTGTGTGTCTTGAATGAATTTAAGCTACTTTGGATGACATTGATCAATACAAGAACTTTTGAAAATATTTTTTTAATGTCATGTTATATTGAAAAATATGACTATATAGGATTAGCCAGCTAGAGTTCATAAATTCCCAAACACTGATTAGTACTACTTATTATAAAAAGTAGTGAAGAACAACACCACAATTTTTACTGGAGAAAACTAGGAGGAAATGATGGGAGAAATTTCAAAAGTCAAGTAATCCAAGTCGAGAAAAAAGGGTAAGTGGAGAAAATGTCAGTTCTAATAGCTGAAAATCATCCAGAATTATAATCTCTACCCTTACCTTCAGCATACATGAGATTTAAATAAAACTAGTTGGTAACTTTTGGCAAATGAATGGCACAAACTTCCAAAGACAGACATTAAGTGGTGGAAGGTAAATATAAGTGGAATTTATGGTATGTAAATCCAGAAAGCAGTTTCTGCCTTCCTTTTCACTAGCTCAAGTCATCAAGTAATTTTTATATAATATGTGAATATTATGAATGTGTAGCTTAGTGTTCATGTGAGACTTCAAACGGTGGTATTGGGAGTAGCTCTGACTAATTCCACTACTGTTGGAACACTTTTTCTCCTACTAGTTTGCCTAGCCAAGCATTGATATGACTTTTGTGCCTAGTGGTACTGTATCTTTTTTTTTTTTTTTTGACATGATAGGCTATTCCTGAAAGGAAAATGGAGGAAAGGGGAAGAGTAGTAGATCTGGGAGAGTAAGAAGGTGTGTATATAGGGAATGGGTTGCAGAGGGGAAAGACAGGAGTGTAAACTGTCACATGGATGCATTGAAAACATTTTTAAAATAAAATAAACTTGTGTCATGATAAAACATTTTGGGCCAACCTTATGGAAATAATCAGTTATTTTGGCATGTCAATGGATATCATATCCAGTGTTAAAATTTTCCATTGGCATTGCTTTAATTGTATTCTAATAGCACCACTTTTCATGAATTTCTATCACATTTCACTACTGATTTCCCGTAATTTGGAAATTTTAAACTTTTCTACTAGAAATATTACTTTTCAACTTTACTGTGACAGCAAGAGCATATCACTTTATGACCGGAAAGAATTAAATACAAAAAAAGCAATTTTTTGTAACATAAAAGATTTGGGGAACTATGATAAGGGCAGTCTGATCTAAGAACTACATAAAAAAATAAAAATGTCAATGCAGTCAAGAATTAACAACATTTAAATGGTAATACAAACATATCTTTAAAATAGTTCTTTCATATTATATTCTGTTATACAAAAGTTAAATTTTTAAATCTAGAAGACTGGTATTGTAGATTTGCATTATGCTCAAAACAAATGCTGATTCCATCTCACCCTATTTGAAGTGAGCATTATCACAAAAAGAAAACAGCAAATGTTGGCAAAAATATAGGAGGAAAATGAACTTTATACCATTGTTAGGATATAAATTAGTACAGTCATTATGAAAGTCAATATGGCGGTTTCTCAACCCACTAAAATTGGATCTTCTCCAGAAATGAACCTTCTCTGATACTTTTATTAAATTAAATCAGTAGCAAAAGCCCTCTAAATTTGTACACTTATAGCCATAGATGAGTACAGCTCTCAGTTCTCATCAGAGAAGTTTCTCTGTATAATAGACTGAAGTTAACATTAAAACTACAGTATATGTACAAAATGAGTTCTATTCTGCTGTGAATAAGACTATTATGTTCTATTTTAGGAAAACTTATTCCATAATAATCAATATTTTGTAGTGCATGTGTAATAATTTATCTTGGAGAACTTCATTTGGACCGTAAAGTATATAACAAGAGAAAATTCTAGTGTAGCTCAGACCCATGACACTGCTGTCACCTATGACTCCACCGAACAGACTTCTAACCAGAAAGACCAGACTTCTAACCAGAACATGAATTCTACCAGGTTCTTTCTTTAGTTTACTCTCTATCTGCCTTAAGATTTTTATGATGTAGCTAAATGGTATAATCACGATCCAACCCTTGCTTTTACTTTTTAGAAACATGATTAACAGTGTAATAAATGTCCTATACATGCAAAAACTGTGTAAAATGCTGATATCCACCATGTGTAACTAATATCAGGAGATTCATAGTTTTCAGTGTACTAGAAGGTGCTACATAGGACCCACAGATTTAACAAACCATGCATGTTTGAAGTGTAAGAATGTCTGGTGTGGTAAGATATTCCCATGGCTACAATGGTGGTTGGTTTTGGTTTTTGTTTGTTTGTTTTTTGTTGAATTTAAGACCCACTTCACAGGAGAAAACTCAGGTATGGTACTGTAAAACTGGACAAGTACCATGATTAGGGAATTCCCAGACCCCATTTTAGCATTTCCGAACCTTCCTACTGATGTTTTTCAAAATAAAGCTCATTTATAATTGCTTTCTAAAACTCTATCTCTGTCCCCATAAAATAATGTAATCTCAGAATCACCATTGGGGAAGTTTCTGTGTGCACTCGACTTTAGTTAATGCAGTATGTAATTCACAACTCATCAAAGTACACAGAGTAAGCATCAATGTGGTACCCAGCCCCAAATGAATTCTCTCTATCACACATCCTCCAGAATCAGATACCACTAAGAAAGATCATGAAGAAAGATTATATGAGCCAGATGTTCTGAAAGTCCTGAGAGAGACTATGTTCTGAACATGAAAGTACAAGTATACTCATGAATGCACAGATGCTATATGTGCATGTGTAAGCATACACAAGAACCAGCCAATCCACAAGGTAACATGAGTGTGGTAGAAAGTAATGACCATACTACCACCTCTAACTGAAGAGACACAGCCAGCTGATGATTTCTTATAGTGGGAGAGTTAATTTTCCTATAGGGAGCGGACCCTGGTGTGGAGATAACTTTTCAATGATGGCTACACACCCCTGCCCCTAGTATATGAACAGCAAAAACAGGACTGGCAGGATAAAAAATAATAGAAATGAATTGAAGAAGGTCATGAGGTCAGGATAGATCTACAATTACCCTCTGTAATTTTCAGTTAAGAATAGATATTATATTACAATAACACTTTTTGTTATATAAAACATAGTAATGAGTACTCTCACTTTTTAATTTACTTCTTAAAGTTTTACAACAGGTATTCAAGCTATGTTTAAAGGCTAATTAAATGAAAATAAATCAGAAGAAAAGTTTCACTGGGGGTATTTGAACCTACAATGAAGTTTCATAGTTTGCAAAAGGTTAGTGAAAAGAAAAAGTTCACATTATACAGAAATAAATGCTACACCATGAAAATTAAAATTTCCTTTAGAAATCCATTATCTGCCTGTTGTGTTCAATGCTTTTAATCTAGCACTCTGAAAGCAAGGACACATCTTTCTGAGTTAAAGTCAAGCCTTGGCTACATAGCAAGGTCCGGGATAGTGGGACAGCCTGGGTTAGAAGAGCGACTTCATGTATAATGGAACTCCAAAATAAAACAAAGAAAACTATTATTTAATTGAAATGTGCAGGATACTACTACACCTAAAACAAAGTATCATGCATAAAAACATCCAGAGGTACAAGGTTTTCTTCCTCTTTATACATATGATGATGTACAAGCTTTCCATTAGTCACCTATTGAAATAACTCTCAATATTTTGTTAAAAACAGTATTTCATGCCTAATGGATGACTGATGTCATTTCAGACTTCTGTGTTTACTCTCAATGACTTTTTTCTTTATATTAATAATTATCTTTTTTTTGTATTCTCTTACACCATCAGTCCAAAGCATTAAAAGCTATAATTCCAGTTACTAAAGGTCACAAAACTGATGTAAGCATTTTTAATTTTAATAAGTTTTGTTTCCTGTGCTTAAGATTACTTAGCAGCACCTTAACCACTTCACTCTTAGCACCTTACTCCACTACTTAAACTACCAAAGAATAAACTAGTGTGTGTGTGTGTGTGTGTATGTGTGTGTGTGTGTGTGTATGTATGTATGTATCTGAAAGTGAGCCAGCACGCATACATGTATATACATGGTGGTCAGAAGACAGCTGCAGATATTATTCCTAAGGTACTATCCACCCCTTTTTTGTTTGTTTTGTTGTTTTCTTTGGGTTTTGTTACTGGTCTTTCACTGGCTTGGAAATGACCAATTAAATTAGACTTTCTGTTTAGTGCACCTAGGGATTCTTCTTTTCTCCTCTCACCTGAGCCAAGATCCTAAAAACATTGCCACTCCAAGATTCGTCCAGGAGCTTTGAAAATTAAGTTCAGGACCTTGAACTTGGGACAAAAACACTTTACAAAATGAGCCAGTAAGCCTGGCCTTGAAATATTTGCTTTTATTTTTTAAATATCTAGTGTCTTGATTTCCTTATATATTTTGGATAGTAGCCCTATATTAGATGCTGTGTTAATGCAATCTTTTCCCATTCTGTATGCTGCTGTCTTGTCCTATTGATGGTGTCCTTAGAATTACAGAAGCTTTTCATGAGGTCCCACTTAAAATTATTGATCATAGTGCCTGTGATATTGGTGTTCTGTTTAGAAAGTTGTTTCCTGTGCCAATAATTTCAAGGTTATTTCACAATTCCCTTCTATCAGATTCAGTGTGTCTAGTTTTATGTTGAGATTTGATCCACTTGGACTTGACTCTTGTGTACGGTGGTAAATATAGCAAGACGTGTTGCAGCAATGGTTCCACCGAACTTGGTAGAGTAGTCAACTATATTTGGTTTTGCTTGAGATCCACACCATGAACTGGACCCTGTGCCCTATACTGCTTGGATGGTCAGGAACCGGAGAATATATAGTTCAGAAACCTAATATAGAACCAAATATAACTAGCCACAAAAAGAAAAAGAAAACCATTTAAATGATTCCTGTTGATATACTCATAGATCTGTGCTTTGTTTGGTTATCACCAGAGAGGTTTCCTCTAGCAGAAGATATGAGCAGGTACAGAGAACCACAACAAGGCATTATGAGGAGAGAGTCTAAATTGAAAGACTTACATGACCCAACCTGGATAGCATAGCCTTACAAGTGGAATGAGGGTGGGGGGATGGAAGGGGAGGGTGGCCAGGGTGCATGTCACAGGGGAAAGAGGGTAAGAGGGAGGGAGGGAACGAAGGAGGGAGGGAGGGAGGGTTGGAGGGAGGAAGGGAGAAGAAACTGGGATCCATATGTAAAATTTTTAAATTATATTATTATCAATAAAAGAAGGAAAAAATGCTGCTGGATTAAATATATATATGCGTGTGTGTGTGTGTGTGTGTGTGTGTGTGTGTGTGTGTGTGTATGCTTTGACTTCAAAATTTAAGCCTAAGGACAAGTTACTGGGAAAAAAGGATTTCTAATTTTGTTCCACAGAAAATGAAAAGCTCTGGATCCCTTTCAGAATAATGTGGTTTGATCGAGAAAGACCCCCTGAAGCAACATCAATGGGACAATGCAGCCTTGCAGACCACTAGATCCAGGATTTCTGTGTCTTTTAGGATTCTCCCATGACAGCTCCCCCTGCAAGCAGGAAGCAGCTTGGAAAGAATGACACCCAAGTTCCCAAATATTGTTTATAAATGTTTGTTTCCATTTTCTTTTAAAAAGGGCATGTATAATTATGTCTAGCATAAAATAAATAAATGTTTTAAAAAAAAAGTCTGAATTGGGTTTCTCCCCTGAGAACTTGAAGTACCTCACTGAAGAAGTAGAGGAAAGCTTGTGAGAGCCAGAGGCGATGAAAGACACCAGGAGAATATGACTCACTGAATCAAGTAAACAGGCTTAATATTGTCTCACAGAGACTCAAACAGTAAATATGAGGCCTACATGGGTCTGCACCAACTCCTCTGGGTATATGTATGGCTATTGGCTTGATATTTTTCTGAGATAAGCAACAGTGAGAATGGTGTATCTCTGACTCTTTTGCCTTTCCTAGGGGCTCTTTTCCTCCTCTAAGGTTGCCTAGTCCAGCGTCTGTCTAAGGGCTTTCTTGTTTTACCCCTTTTGACTGTTGTTTCCTGGAAGTCTGCTCTTTTCTGAAAAGGGAACAGAGTAGGAGAGAATATGTGGGAGAGGTGAGGTGTGGGAAAGCTGGAAGAAGCAGAGACAGGGGAAATTGGAAATAAAATTTAATAATAATTTGATATCCTTCTTTGCATCAAAGAGTATATTGCAACATTTACTACATTGCATTTATTGTTTTTCTTGAAAAGTATGATTTTGTGTTGGCACCTGTGCATAATTTTCACATACATTATATTTTGACAAGTATGAGTTTGGAAGCAAAACACCATGGATGTGAAGAGGACTCTTCCTTTTACTCACTGCAACTATTACAAAGTCACTTTCCTCTACTTTTCTCTTTCAATCTTTTATGAAAAAGCAGATAAAAAAGAAAATACTTATGATTTGATTTCTTTCAACTTGAGAGGAGATGGAAACATTCAAACTTGCTTATATACAGAGATATGTATGAGAAGAAACAGATCCTGTAAATTGAGTACTGAAGAGAATTCCAACATCACCAAAGATGCCCACATTCTAATATCAGGACTATGCTTTTTCTTTTCAACTATAAAAATCATAAAATATACTATAAAACTTGGCTAAGGGTTCTTTCTAGTAAAGTGCCTTCTGAAGTTTTCAGCCACATTGTGTGCCCTTCTATTGTATTATTAGGCTGACTACTGGAGTTGGTTGTGTTGATACTTCTCTGGATAAATATTTATTTCCTTTGGGGCTCAAGTCTTCCCCATAACTACTTCTCTGGTCTTGAAAAGAATGACTATTATTCCTAGTAACTTCAGAAACTATCCAGGGGATTATTAAGATTGTAATTACATTTTAAAAAATGATTCATCTACTAACTGATTATTTGAAGTCAAGGTTATTTAAGGTATTAAAATGTCTAAATTCTGAATGCATTTCTAATTTTTCTGTAATATGGCTAAAGTAACTTTCTGATGGGAGATGTTATTCTGTATATATGTTTCTCATACTGGTTAATAAAGCCCTGTGGCCAATAGGAAACAAGATAGGCGGGGCTAGGAGACCAGGAGGAGGAGAGAGGAAGTGGTAGGAGTCGAGATGTGTAGCCCTGGAAGAAGCAGGAAGCCTGCCGCGCGGCTCCCAGATAAGACGACCACGTGGAAATACTTAGATAAGTAGAAATGTGTTAATAATTAAGGCAGAGCTAGCCCATTAACAGTAATGGTAACTGGCCAACAGGATTGTATCAAATACAGAGTCTCAGAGTGTTATTTGGGGCTGGCGCGGCTGTGGGCCCAGACTGGCGGGCTGGCGGGCTGGCGGAAACATACATGCTACAACTTTCTTTCCCGTAGAAGGAGATGAAAGTCTAGAATATGTCTAAATATTATTTCTAGTTATATATCCTGGAACACAGTACTTTTAAGTATTAAGTATCATGAATTGAAATTTTATTAATGAAAGAAATTTTATTCAAATAATAAATATCTACTAACATGCAAGCAGAAATCTTCAGTCATTTTTCAGGGTGATGTTTTGACTATTTTTGAGTTTGGCTTTCTCTCCACAAAGAAAGTACCTTTGTAAGCATATAGTTTCCACTCCTGCCTAAGTGCAGACATGATTTATTTTGTGTGCTAGTTTGGAGACTCTCACAGATATCCTCCGGTTAATGTTGCCCCTCTATGTCCGTGGAACTTAGTGACACTGTTATTAATCATGCTGAATCAAGGAATGGAAAGGAAGCCAGAAACAAATACACCAAACTTCCAAAACTACAGGCCCCAGCTCAGCCTAATTATAATAACCTAATAAAGATGGTTTATAAGAAAGACTAATGTTTTACACAGAGGATGTTTTACTTTTTAAACAAGTTTGATTAGAATTCCTGCTTGTGGGCATATTTACTTGGTAACTTCTCTCACTGCATGCTGCACTGAGCATTTAAGAAGCATTTAGGCATAGTTCCTTAAAAATTACTTATTTGCCAATTACTCATATACAGGATGGAACCATACTGAATGAAAGTTGTAACTAACTAAACCTTCACTTTCAGAAATTTAAAAGCACAATTGTCTGTGAGTACATATGGTTGACTCAGGAACTCCTACGGGAAATATGATGGGGATAGGAAGACTAGAACAGATTTGAATCTCATACCTGGTTCAGTCTCTCCACTTATTCACTTTCTGTTCTGGATTATTTCCTTTAATGTCAGGTTTTCTTTATAATTTGTTTGTAACTCTGAGAATTGGAATTAGTAATGTCCTTACTTGACCATCATCAGGACCTTATTGACAACCTGTGTCAATGTCTTGTGAGAAAGTCCTGATGGCATTCCCAATTGTGTATCCGTAGTTAACCAGTGAACAATTAGGGATTGACCCTAAGAACAATGTTGTCTATGGATATTTAATTCTATATATTAAATCAGAAGGTGCTCTAAATATATGAGTGAGTAAATAAACAATTAAATAAATAAATTGATGTTCATGGGCTGAGAAGATACTTAAGTATTCCTTTCTGAAATATAAGAGTATCATCCTGCATAATGCCAATGCGCCATCATTCATTTACCTGGTTTGTATAATTGTGTTCAAAATGTGACTCAATTAATTAGTGAAATTATATTAGATAGTTGTAGCTCTTTAATGACTCTTAATCTTGAACAACACTTCAGTTAAAATGATTTAGCTATACTGCAAAATTTCTCAGTGTGGGCTAATATAGTTTCTTCTATGTTCTGTAATTTAATTTGATCTTGAATATACTTTGTTTCTATGCACAGTTTTCGAGCCCTTATATTGTATTACATCCAAGAATATTAACTGAACAATGGTATGAGCTCATGTGGTCTGACTTTAGAATACAAATAATTAAAGCTATACCATTTATTACTGTTATTTGCATCAAATTCACTGCCAGGGTCACAAATATATTTGCAATATTTTGATAATGTGATTAATAATTAATCATCTACTTCATTAAATTTCTTAGCTAATTTTTCTCCTAGGTGAAGTATAAAATTTGTATTATTTTAAGAGGAAATTTTCTATGAAAAATAAAATGTCTTAATAATTGTACACTTAATAGTATTTTCGTTTTAGCATCAGTTTAAATTTTTATGCTAAAAAGTTATGTTTTGGTAGTTTCTCATATTTTAAAGATATTCTGAGATTACTCATACCCTATCAGAATCCTATTGGTATTGAATAAGATCACTTCTCTCTACCTGTAAAATTTATATATTTGGATAGATGTACATGAAATGAATCCATATATTTATGTTTAAAGCTTTTCAACCAGAAAACTGCTTACAAAAACAAAACAAAAAAAATGACAACAACAATAAAAAAAACACAAATATATCTTGTGTTTCTTTTACTTTCAAACTTTAAATGAGTAAAATTATAACAGCATATTTTATATATGCAAATGAAGGAGAGAATGCACATGCATTTATAAACATTGATCATAGGTTTTATATAACAGGTATAATAAAGGATATAAAAATAGACCCGTAATAAATTATTTTATTTTTGTTTCTGGACTGAAGTCTCTGGTTGTTAGTGTGATAAGGTTCATGAAACTATTCCCATATTTAAAACTCACTTTGAAGTGAGTGTATTACAATGAAAGAATCTGTAGAAGAATATCACCCCACAGCAGACTTCTGAATATTGCTATAGCACATCCAAAAATGATTTAAGAAAAACACTTAGTGGTTTCTTCTAGGATTAAGAAGACTACACAAAACCAAAAAGGAAATTTATTTATACCATACAGGAACAGCATTGACACCAGAAACACAAAGAAAACAGTGAAAACCCTTCTCCAATAGCATCACTGGATGCTTATGAAGAAGATAGAATGTCAGACAGGGATGCATGTCTTCCAGGTGTGTGCACTCCCATAACAAATATGCTTTGGGAGAAACATCCAAAGCTCAGAGATTAAGTTTACCTCCCCCACCCTCTTACATACTTCTGAAAGATTAGGTAAAGGAAAAAGTAGGGTGTTCTCAGAAGGGCTAAACAGATCTCCATCCTTGCCTCTAGGCTTCGTAAGCATCTTATAAGAGTCTGCCTAATTTTAGTTATTTAATATTTATTCTTTTGCTTTCTCAATTCTTTCATTTAAAATTTCCACTCTTTTCTGCTTTATTTGGGCTTTACACTTAATTTAATTATCACAACGCTATACATAGCAAATTGGATGGAGTTAAGTTAAATTGACACAACATTTGTTGGATTAACAAATTCAAAATAATATGGAAAACAAAAATATGGAATTTACAATGTGGGAAACAAAAATATGACTGCTGATTTTAAGGGAAAACGGTTCTAAAGGTATAATATGAATTGTGTTGATGAATTAATTTATCTAGTTGAAAAAGTCAATCATAAAAACACATAATCAACTAACTATTATTGAAGTAGTATGCAATCGGAATGATGTGTAGAGGGGAAAAGATAAAATTAATAATGAAAACTACCTTTAAAATAACAGTCCACATTAATATATCCTCTCTTGTAACTGAAAAAAAAACCTCTAAACAACTTGTGATTTATTTATATATGCTTCTTAACATGAAAATGTAGAACAACTTATTTCATGAAGCCAATGCTTCTGTTATGAGAACTACAGAAGGTTAATCTCATGAGAATAAATCAAAGTAATAATCTTCAGATCCATACACCTGGGAAAATTTCTAACTAAACAAGTAATAATACTTTCAGCTCGGCCTAAAATCTTGAAGGATCCTAGGGAGCAACTTGGAAGAAGGTGAAATGTAACTAACTCTCACATATTGCATATTGTTTTCCTCTCCATAAGAGCGCTCTCTCTCTCTCTCTTGCTCACTCTCTCTCTCTCTCTCTCTAACACACACACACACACACACACACACACACACACACACGTATAAATAAATAAATAAAAGATATGAATTTGGTTTTTTAAAGGCAAAGGAATGAATTGTTTTCTCCTAAATTAGTATTTACACTGTCTTCATTCTTATTTAAAATTTTATTGAAATCCATTGCAAAGCAAAAATGAATCACTCAGACAGGAAAGGAAGAAGGAAAACTATGCATTTACAAATGACACATGGTACAAGTAGAAAATCCTAAAAGATTCACTAAAAGATTACAAGATCTAATAAATGACCTGAATGAATTGGCAGGTCATAGGTCAATGCACAAAACTCTTATAGATGTAATAACCATGAAGAAATCAAAATTCCAAGTAATGGAACAATTCTATTTCAGTGACATTAATTTAATAATGTAGTGAAGAACTAATGGAACATAATGTAGGTAAAACTTATTCCTGAAAATAACAAAATAATTTAAAATAAATTAAGAATACTTGAATAAGAATACCCCATATTCATAATTCACAGTCAGTATTGTTTTAAAAAACATAATATAATTTAAACTGATATAAAGATTCTATACAGATTATAGTGAAATATCATTTAGATTATTTTTTGTTGAAATTGGCAAGCTCAATTCTAAAATGCATTTGAAATACCAAGAGTCAAGAACAGCTAAAGCAATCTTGAACAAGAACAGAAATTGGAATACTAATGTATCACAGTTTCATAAGTTTTAACAAAATAACAGTGATAAAGCCTGTGGTATATGCCTAAAGTTTATTATGCAAAGAAATGAAATTAATTTGAGGACTGTGAAATAAATCTTCCCATCTGTACATCATTGGCTAAGGTAACACACTAGTAGGTAGTTTCAAAGTTAATTACACACAGTACCCCATGCAGATAATTTAAATTCCATTGTTAGTTTCCCAGAAAAGGTGTCTAACAACCACAAATAAGTAGAGTTCTGGAGGATCTGACAACTTCTTCTGGATATGCACATAGCAACCCCACCCCAACACACACACCCAAAAGTAATACGCTGATTTTCATCAATTAATTTGAAATAATGTACTGGGAAAAACATATGAGACACTCAATAGTAAAACAGGAACAGATAACATTGGCTTTTGTTCTTGTGGCACACCCAAGAAAGATAAAAGGTAAAAAAAAATAATGGAAGCAAATGAGAAAGCTCTTAGAAAAAAAGATTTGAGTGCATCTTTATGATCAAGAATTAGGCAAGATCTCTATATAGCCATATATGAAGCTTCTTTAATGGGTTCTAAAAACTGAACTGAAGTTATCTGCAAGAGCACTGTTTGCACTTAACATCGAAACTACCTTCTGATAGTGTCACTCTAGGCAATGTTTACAGATGGGTGGGTTTATTTCATAATACTCAATTTCATTGCTTTTATCTACATGATAAACTTTAAACATAAACCAAAATCTTCATATATATGACACAAAAACCCATGAAACAAAAGTAAAGCAGAGAATAAACATAACACAATAGGAAAGGACAACATAAAAGAATGAGAAAATATTTCCAAGTTATGTAACCAAAGACTGTGTTTAGAATAATAATCCGTTCTACCTAAGCAAGAAAATATGTCAGTTTCTAAAACTTAATAGAGGATCGTGAAGGACATTCTAAAATAAATGTGCAACAAACACAGGAAAAAAACATGCTGAAAGTTAGACAATTGCCAGAGAAAGCAAATCACAATGACACAGTATTCATAACCATGAGGATGACAATGGTGAACAACTCAGGTTATAACAAGTGTTGATCAGGATGTGGAACAGAAAAAGCCCAACAATTCTGGAAAGCTTTTTTTTTCTTCAAAGTGTCAAAATAGAGGGACTGTAACATCAAGAACATTGCTAGTTCTAATATCTAGAGAAATGTATAGTGAAAATATTTTTTAAAAAGTCTGAGAGACATTTTGTCTTAAAAGCAAAAATAAATAATAAACCAAATGTTTAGCAAGGTATGAAGTGTGCATACCTAGTGAGGAAGAGTAAAGTGCCCATACTTGTAGTAACATATGTAAAAACTTCAAGTGCTACAATAAGAATAAAAGGTCATGTACCAGGGTGGGTAAGGGTAGGTAAGGACTAGATAGACGTGAAAGAGAAAAAACAGGTAGATTAAGCTATATTGTATAAAACATTATTAAATTTCAAAACTTAAATAGAATGATGTGATGGGAGATGTGATTCTGTATATATGTTTCTCATACTGTTAATAAAGCCCTGTGGCCAATAGAAAACTAGATAGGTGGGGCTAGTTGACTAGGAGGAGGAAGAGGAAGTAGTAGGTGGAGTCGAGATGTAGCCCGGGAAGGAGAGAGGACGCTTGCCGCGACTCCCCGATAAGACGACCACGTGGAAATACTTAGATAAGTAGAAATGGGTTAATAATTAAGACAGAGCTAGCCCATAAACAGTAATGGTAATTGGCCAACAGGATTGTATCAAATACAGAGTCTCTGAGTGTTATTTGGGGCACACGTGGTTGCAGGACAATGGCGGCAGAACCAGCGGCAGCCGGCGGGGAAACCTGCTGTAACAATGATGGATCACCTTTTTTTCTTAATAACAGATTTCTTGCAAACAATAAATTCTGATTATGCTTCCCCTGAACCTACTTTTCCCACCTAATGCCCACCTACACTTCCATGCTGATCAACACTCTTTCTGTCTCTCCTTAGAAAACAAACAGACATATAAGGGATAATAATAAAATTAGACAAAAACAAACAAGTAGAAAAGAAGAAAACCAGAAAGGAGAAAAAAAAGCCAAAGAAAAACCACGAGAAACAAGGATACAAAGACATACATTATCCCACACACAGTTATCCTAAAAAAAAAAGATAATATTTAGTAAAGTAGCTGTAAGGTACATATATAAATATGTAACAATAAATAAAAACCCTGACAACATTATGAGATGAAGAACCACCAAAGATGCCATTGAGTTCATTTTCTGTTGGGCACCTACTGCTGGGCACCGGGCCTACCTTAAATGGTTGTTTCCCTGGTAATATTTTGTTCTCTGTAAGAACCTTATTAACATCTCCATATTTTATAAGGTGTATAGGTTTTGTCTTCAGCAAAAGAGCCTTGGTATCAGTTTGTGAAGAACAACCAATATCCATAGACTACACCATTTGGAAGTTTCAATGAGACCCTGTTGACCAACAACTGGATTACATGTAACACATTCATGGTACTAAAAGCTTCATTTGGTGGCAAGAGATGTTCAGTTTGGGCTCCTTCTCTCTTAGTATTGGGAAATTTCATTTAGATCACCCTCATTAATGTATTTATTTTAGGAGTTTCTAATGTATTAGGTTTCCATATAGCCCATTGAATAGCATTTATCTTTAGCTGTACCTCCTTATATTTCCTCCCTAACCTTTTCACTTTTCCTCCTTATTTGGTCCACCTGTTCTAGTTCCCCGAACACCTACCATCTATCCACAACTACCTGTGCAATTTCTCCTTCTTAGGGTATTCCATCCCTTTCCCTAGCCACATTCTCTTTATGTAAACTTTTTGATTCCACATATTGTAACTTGTTTATGAGGGATTAAACAGATAATATCAACATATAAGTGAATAAATAACCTGTCTTTCTTGGTCTGTATTACCTCACTAAGGATGATATTTTTGTTATTGTTGTTCAATCCGTTTTCCTGAAAATTTTGTGATTTCATTTTTGAATGTCTGAGCAATATGTCATTGTATAAATATACTATGACTTTTTATTTATCACTTCATCTGTTTAGAAACATCTAAGTTGTTTCTAATTTCTGAGTATTATGAAAAGAACAAATGAACATGGTTGATCAAGTGTCTCTATAGTAGGAAGAATTATCCTTTATGCATTTGCACAAGAATGATATAGGTGGATTTTGAGGTAGATCTATTTAGACCAGCCTCCTTAGAAACTACCACACTGATTTTTCATATTGTCTGTACAAGCTTGTACTGCTCCAGCAATGGGTGAAGACAATGAATCATTTTTTTAAAAGATAGATTTATAGAAAAACAAATACATGGAGAGTCCTTTGGTCTAGAGATTTGCTTAAATAAATGAATAAACTAGTTCAAGGTTTGTTTTATGATAAAACTGTTTCCAAAATGAGTGTGGTGGTGGCAGATGTAAAATATGATTGCATTTTTTAACTTTAAAAGTTCAGTTATATTAGTTGAATTATCAAAAAGTGGGCTTTATATGCAAAAATCCACTATAAGTATCAAATGTATGTAGTTCCTTTTGAATAATCCTGCTTTTAAAAGTTTTACAGCTCACACTGCCACCTTGAATATCTCATTATAATCCATAGATAATCAGAGCTGAAACTACAGTTTAATTGTACCTTGAAATGGTTCAATAGCACATTTCTGAATGAAGTATATTCATGGATATCTATCTTTTTCACATGACTTTTATTTTTGTCCTTAAAGTTTGCAGATATGATATTAATCCTGTATCCTGTAGTAATTATATTTGATTTATTAAAAAAAAGAAAAATGGTAAATTGTGGCTAGAGTATAAATGTTAAGAGTGAAGTTAGACTGCTTTTTAAACTACTGTTTAGACTTATAATCCCTGTATGAGTGACACAGAACAGTTTCTATGATTAAGGTGAACAAAAATGATCTTTTCTAATTTTCCTCATTTTCTCTTTTTGAGTACTATTTTTGTCTGTAACTAGACAAATTGATTTATTAGACAGATAATGAGAAAACATTGTTAAGCTTAAGTAAATGAGCTTAAAATGCAACTTTCAAGTCAGAAAGAAAACTTTAAATGTATAAAATTGATATAAAATGCATACTAATCTATTTCTATAAATAGATTAAAATGGCTATATTTACAACAATTTGATCAATAATCAAAAGAGTTTAATTTCATGTAAATAAAAGTAAAGTGCTGTTGAAATTGTAAATAAAACTGCTATATGACAGCTGGGCATATTGGTACATGCCTTTAGTGTTGTAATTTAAGAAAAGCAGCGCACAAGAGAAAGATACTATACAACAGGATTCAAGCAGAGGGGTTTTTATTAAGGAAAGGGGTCATAAAAGGGGGAAAGGAAAAGGGGAGACCAGGCTTGCAGATAGCAGCAGCAGGAGAGAGGAAGGAGGAAAGAGGGGAAGAGACAAAGAGAGATAGATGGAGAGGGTAACAGACAGGCAGGGAGAGACAAAAGACAAAAGACCAAAGGCATCATAGTGAATATGCACAGGTGGTACTCTTAGTGGCTGCAGCTGAGGGTGTATCCTGTGGGAACTCCCAAGCTCAGGTCAGTACAGATGTCTGAATACTAACATGCAGTTCCAGGACTTAGGTGGCAGACCTCTGTAAGATCAAAGACAGCCAAACTACATTAAGATAATTTGTCTTGAAAAAAACACTATATGACTAGTAACAGGCAAATGTCAATTGAATCAATAATGTGATGACCTCACAAAAATTTATTGAGCACAGTCATAAAATTTGACCTTATCATATTTTGTCATTATGTTGATAAATAGAAAACAATTCCATTTTAGAATTATTTACGGAGATTTCTGAGACTCTGTACTTCTGCCTCTAAAGGTATTGTTTCAACTATCATAAATTAATAAATATAGTCACAAAGTTAGTAGTTTTAATAACAGAAGCAAGCAACCATATAAAAAATTAATAAACACATTGTTTATAGTCATATAAAATACAATATGGGAAGTAAAATACATAAGTGAAGTTAAATAATATGAGTATGGACAATGAAGAGCAGTGTTGACTAAGGAAATAAGCCACACATCACTTGCAAGCCCAGGTATATTATGGGATTTTGTCCCTTGAAAGAAAGGTTGTTTATTTTGTAGTACCAGTCCCATTTTTATTTAACCTCAGCTAAAGTAATTTTGAGAATCTATAATCTACTATCTAGTTTTGAAGAAAATTAAATTATGAATTTGTATTTATCTGTGAAAGAAATACAAAAACAAACCCTTCTGCTGGAAGCTCCTAATTCCTAGTCACGCCCATGAAAATATAGTAGTTCATCCATAATTAAAATGAATAGATGTGGGGTACTTAGAAAGTACTTGTGCAAATGTAACTAAACTATAAATGTGACTATGTTATATATAATCATAAAATCATCTAAATTTTTCATACCCTTTGAATCTCTAACAAGGTTTTTACTGCTGGTTAGTAATAATACCATAAAGAATACATAAAATTTCGTTATTTACAGACACTCATTTTGTCTTCCTTGCTCAGAGCAGCTACTCCCAAGATTTCATACTCTCAACTGCCATCAAAAATTCATTATGGCTTTCCAACTTCAAGTATTATCTATAATATTAAATACCAAGGAAAAACCTGCACTCTAATTAAAAGAACATAAAAGACAGCTTTTTACTGTTAGCAAGCTTGACTCAATGCTATTTAAAACAAACTGACAGTATGTGGGCAGTTTGGACATGGAAAATGTGTAGCACAGTTTCAATTTTAAGACATCTGTGAAACTGAACATCAATAATATCTTAAAATAATACATGGTTTGTATATAGTTGAAAATATTTTTAACCAGAAGAATTCCTGAAATTAAACTTTATCTGCTAATATATATTTTTTTAAAGACATTGACTATATTCTTTTTTCTCTAAGAGGCTACTCCCTTCAGCATTTTTGCTAGGTGTATCTGTTTCACAATGAAAATAAATTCAAAGTATGTTTGAAAGTACCAAGAAATATTCTTCATCTTGTTGTATGTATCCTGGTGTTCTGGCCTTTTCTCCCCCTCACTTCTTCAAGAATTATTCTCTTTATCCAATTATATGTAATATGGTCTTGTTACAAACAAATCAAAAAAGATAATTAGATTATCATTTCACTTCCTCAACTTTTAAACTGTATCACTGATGAGAGTAATTGATAATATTTTCATGTTACCTTTCATAGACAAAGTTTTCACATGGTTTAGTGACATGTCTTTTACTTCCAACAGAGAAAGCTTTTTTATTTTTAAATTCAATAAATTCAATTCTCATGGGTATGCATGAATATTTAATTGTATAACATGCAAAAAGTGTGTGCCTTGGGAATGCAGAATGCAGAAAAGGTTGTTAGAATCTCCAGAACTGGAGTTGCAGCTAGTTAGAAGGTGTCTTGAAGGTGCTAGGAATCAAACATGGATCTTATATATTGCAAGTGTTCTCTCCAGCAACTTTCTAAACCTTGATTTTAGTATGTGAACACTTCTGTTTTTGTCTGTGTTGTATTGAAAGACATGCTCAGCTCAGGTGATACTCTGAGAGTATGCTAATAGTGGAGTTTTTCATTTGAGTGCTCACTGCAGCTTCAATTTAATGCTCTTAAAAATAAAACGGAATAAATGTTCCAATGAGCTCTTTCATGAATTACAAACCAAAAATACACACACATTAATCAAGTATGTCAAGGTTATGCAGTATTTCTGAGACAAACCTGTGATTCAGAACTTCACTGGTAGATTCTTAACCAAGCTGCTGATTTTCTAACTTGGATAAAACACCTTTTATTTGTTATATTTATTGTTATGTTGGCAAAAGATTAATGAATCAAAATTACATCTAAAATATATAATTAAAGTATTTCAAAAATGAAAGTATAGCTAGCTCATTTCACCCAAAAATTTATGTTCACTGAAAAATTCCTATTGATGGTAAATAAATAGAATTTCTCAATTTTTAAAAATGTGTCTGAATATTTGAAAAATAGTCTTTACAAACATCACTGAGACAGAAAGCCTTCTTGATCAGAAACATCTCCTAATTTTAAAATGTTATTTTGCTATATAAAAATTGTTAATTCTTTACTCAGACACTTCTATTTTCTGGAACAGTGAGGGAAACCAGGTCAACTTTTAATAAATAATTAATGAATGAATTGGTCTGTAAGTAGCTTAAATGCAAAATTTAAAAATGGAAAAGCAATCTAATCAATAAAGAGTAATGTGAATGAGCATACAATATTCAAAATACGACAAAAAGAAAACCAAATGGTCAACATACACATGAAATATTATTCAACATCCTCAGCAATCAGGAATATGTAAATAAAAATGTTTTGACACTTTATCTAATTCTAGTCAGAATAGCTATCATTAATAAAATAAGAAAAATCAAATGCTGTAGGGCATATATGGAAAAAATACCCCTATTCACAGCTAGTCGATACATAAGTTAATATAGCCACTATGGAAATCAGTATAGCGATTTCTTGAAAATTTAAATGTAGAACTCTAATAAAATGCAGCCCACCATTCCTGGGGAGTTACCCCAAAAAGTCAGTTTACTGTAGAAATAGCCATATAAATAAATCTATTTTGTCAGTATCACAACAGCTAAATTCTGGAATTGGCCTTCAGTACATAAATTTATGAAGAGCAATAAATCTTGGCTAAGATGTGGAGAAAGAGGAACCCTTTTCACTGCTGATATGTGGGAACATAAACTGGTATAACCACTGTGAAAATGAGCGTATGTTTTCTCACAGAGGTGACAATAGAAGACCACTTGAATTAACATTACCACCAAATGAATATTCAACAGGTACTTGCAAATATATCCTTACTATATTCCACTCACAGAATCTACAAAATTGTGTCAGCCTATCAACAGATGAATAGAATAAGGAAAATGAAACAAATATTCTCTCTCTCTCTCTCTCTCTCTCTCTCTCTCTCTCTCTCTCTCTCTCTCTCTCTCTCTCTCTCTCTCTTCCTCTCTCTCTCTCTCTCTCCCTCTCTCTCTCTCTTCCTCTCTCTCTCTCCCTCCCTCCCTCCCTCCCTCTCTCTCTCTCTCTCTCTCTCTCTCTCTCTCTCTCTCTCTCTCTCTCTCTCTCCAATTTCAATCATTCATAAAAAGTGAAATAAAATTCTGGGGAGTAGTGGCAAATACTACCTTGTAGGTATTACAACATTGTTGAACTCTTGAATACACAATGCAGTAATTACTTGCAAGGGATAAGTACACAATTAGAGCAACTAGTTCTCAGTCATGGAGAGGGCATGATCTCAATGTAGTTCATGGCTGAAAAGAGAGTGAGAGATATTTAATTCAGTGATGTACTGGTAAAGATCCCAGATTCCAGTAAGCAAACCCTCATTCAGGATTCTGTACACAGCCAAGTGAGTCATAAACAAAACAAAATAAAAGATATGAAATAGAATGTAAAAGGAAAGGGAAAGAGGAAATTATACAATTATAAGCTATTTGAAAATATGTTTTATTTCATATAATAAATTATCTTTATTATTTCTACTTCCCCATCTTCTCAGAGATCCTAGCCACTCTCCCTCCCATTCTTAAGAAACAGGCATATAACGATAATGATAAAATAAGTAAAACAAAAACAAACAAATCAGAATAGGACAAAACAAAAAGACAATAAAGAAACAAAAAAAAAAGGAAAAATTAGAAAACACACTTATTATCAGGTCCCACTCCAACAGTACATGTTAAACATAAAAGGAAATCAATGGCATCTTTAGAGGCACTTTGTCTCATAGTTTTTTTTTTTTTTGTCAGAGCAAGCTTTTTTTGCTTTTTGCTTCTTTTGAGGTATGTTTTGTTTTTAATCTTACAGGTTCCTTAAACATACATTGTGGTCTGCTTCTGGTTTTGTGTTATTATGAGATTCCTAAGCATATAATCTCCTAATTTTAAAAATGTTAAAAAATATGATATCAACAAAATCAAAAAGTATAATGGTAAAATAAAAGTGAATTAGCAGAAATGGGTTGGAAATACAGAGGGTAATTAGAAATGAATATGAAACAAAATATTATAAACATGTATAAAATGCCTTAATGAAATGCATTATCTTATAAATTCATAAATGTTAATTAAAACATTAAAAATAAAATAATGACATTTTTCAGAGAAATAGGTAGTACTTTAAATCAGTTTTGTTTTTCATCTTTCAATAAAATACCTGACACTGTTGAACTTGTTCAATCTCAAGTCATATTTCAAGAAGGACAGACAGCATTTATATTTTGTAGCATGCTTTGCTTAAGTTCATAGCACATATGTATGGAATGTTAAAAGCATAGGGATAAATAATGTTGGGCATATTCAATGTTGTGGTCTGAAAGCTAATCCCCCCCACAAAGGGAATGGCACTATAGGGAGGTGTGGCTTTTTTGGAGTAGGTGTGTCCTACTTGGAGGAAGTATGTCGTTGTAGAGGTAGGTTTTGAGATCCTGTATAGCTCAAGCCACACCCAATGATACAATTTACTTCTGTTGCGTTTGGATCAAAATATAGTATTCTGCCTACCATGTCTGCCTACATGCCACCATATTCCATGCTGACATATTCTGTCTTGAAGTTAATGTACTATACTCTGAAACTGTAAGTTGTCACCTCACTTAAGTGTTTTGCTTTATAAGTGCTGTGGTCATGGTGTCACTTCACAGCAATATAAACCCTAACTAAAACACTCAGCAAATATATGAAAATCCTATAAAAATGCCACTGGATATGTTGTCTTTTCTCTAAGTCTTGTTAGGTTAATAAATGGAATGCATATTCTCAGGTTGGATTAATATAGGTGTTTGTAAAATTTGCCTAGCTCATAATAGCTTACACAAATTCTTTTAAATACCAGTCCTTATATTCTAGTGGTAGGATATATTTGCTTCTGTATTTCAAACAAGTAGTCAATAATACTAAAGGCTATTATAACTCACTGAGTTGCATTCTAAATGCATAATCATCCTTAGAATGGTCATATCAATAACCTGAGACTTACCTCCACAATACCCTCAAATAATTAACATCCATTCTTTTGATTTTTGTTCATACATATTAGGAAACCCAGATATGTTGAGGAAACATCACTTACCCAGGCAAACTCCATATATTTTGGAAACTAGTTATAAGCTTAGAAGGAAAGTTAGGAAATACGAGATTTGGATTGTTTTACACAGAAAATTCTTCTGACAAGACCATTTCCAGTTCCTTAGACAACATATAGAAATAGAAAGACTTAGACTGATTTAATTGGGAAACAACACTGGTGTTAGAGATGCAAGGAATGGAATTCTCCTGGAAACACTGAAGGCATAATAAATCACCTAGATAAGGTATTTAATTACTAATATTCTCTTTGGTTGTATTGAGTCAGGGAATATCTTTATAGTCTCTAATTGAATAATTGAATGGAATTCACTATGGAGATCAGACTGGCTTCAATCTAATGGAATTCTCTTGCTTCTGCTTTCTGTGATTTTTTTTTCCTTCTTATATCACTGCAGTAGTCAACAAAAAGAAGACAAGTGAAAAATGACATTAAATAGCAATCATAAATTTTGTAGATATTATCATATTCCACTTAATTTACATAAACATAGCTCTTCTTTTTGTGACTGATTCCTCAGTAATTTACAAAAAAATTTTAGTGGAGTTTCAAGACAGCATTTTTCTATCAATTTGTCTTTAGTTTAGACAACTTTGTATATTATCTATTTCTAACATTTTTACTAAATAATATTTAATGAGTATGTCAGAGGTTCACAGACTACTTTGTTAATATTTCATTTCATTTTCTATGGTGTGTTAATATTGTGCAATAGCTGCTCATAGTTTGTGATAATTTGATGTTTGTAATTGTTTGTTTCCATTTAATATGCATTTGCATATGCATGTACAGATAACTATTCCCTTATAATTAGTGGAAATAACTATAGTACAGCGGCTTTGAAATTACTTTGCTCTTGCTTCATCCTTGTCATACAAATACTACTCTAAAAGTTTGTAAGCATCTTTAATGAAAATGTTTGTAAGCATCTTTAATGAAAATATCCAGACAGATTCTGGAAATTCAAGGAGAGTAAAAACAAAATAAAGTTAACTTGTTTTCTCAGCAAAAAAAACTAATTTGTCAAAGTGTGGAATACTTGATATTTTATCTTTATAGTAGCTGGAAAAAGGGAAACCAAAGCCTTAACAATTTTTTTTTAATTTTATATATATATATATATATATAAACATATGTATGCATATGAATATTAGCATTTAAAACAATTTTATTGATTATCTTTGAGGGGTAGATGGGAGTTTGATGGAATAAGATTGACATCTAAAACAACCTTGTTTCAAACTTAAAAATAAATAAATAAATAAATAAATAAATAAATAAATAATTTAAATTTAAGCATACTTTGATCATATTCTTGCTCTCCCACAAGTTCTTTCAGATCTCCTCTCTGCCCAACTTTAAATCCTTCTTCATACAAACAAACAAACAAAAAAAACCCCACAATGCAACAAAACAAATAAACAACAAAACAAACAAGTCCCACCATACAGTAACCAAATGAAAGCACACACACACACACACACACACACACACACACACACACACACACACACACAAGAAGCTGTGGAGTCCATTATATGTTGGTAAATTTCCTCTGAACGTGATGCCTATCATGGAATGGTTGATATGCCCACTGTCACTCTATTAGAGAAAACACATTTCAATCTCCCAAAAGGTATAAGTTGCTAAACTTTACACCTGTGGCTAGATTTTCTTTCATCTGTCTTTCCATTCATTTATTTAAAAAAAAATAACAAAATATAATATAAGATAAGCAGAAGTGAAGGCTCTGAGTATGCACTACTAGACATCTCTATGCTTAATAAATTGTGTAGATATCATCTTCAGCAATGAGGTTTTGCTGCTAGTCTGGGGAAAACAACCTATGATTTAAGCAATTCTGGGTTTTGGGGAATTCTCATTGGATCCCTTTGTCCAACAACTCACTAAGAATCTACATTAAAAAAGGAGAGGGGAAAATCTTATGCTACCAACTTAAAGGCACACCTGAAAGATCCAGAATGGCTAAAGAAATTATACACAAAACAAATAACAAAAGTAATAAAAATTAATTATAAAGAAACAAGGCAAAACAAAAAAAATAAACAATACAAATAATCAATAAACAAAAGAGCTGTTTCTTAGAGAAAATTAGTTAAGACTTTTCAGCTTAGACATAGAGGGGAGGGTCTTGGTACTACTGAACTTGACAAGGAGTCCTTACTCTCTGAGGAATGAATGGGGGTGCTGGAGTGGGGGCCACCACTAGATGGGGCACCAAGATGAGGGGAGGGAGATGGATCTGGAATTGGTATGTAATATAAAGAAAAATTGTTTTAAAAGAATAAAAATATCTGACCAGAAATAAAAGGCAAACTATTATCCAAATTAAATAAAAATGCAAGAGAATATACATATTTAGACATAACAACAGACTCCCAGGAAATCCAGAATATCTTAAGGATATATTTTAAATATCCTTTACTTCAGCAAATTTAATAATGCAAAGGAATCAGATAATTTTCTTTATATACACCACTTCTCAATGTTAAAATATGCTTTAAGTAGACCTATAACCCCTAGGAAATAAAAGAAGTCATTAAAAGTCTCCCAACAAAATGTAAAGCACAGGGCCAGATGGTTTTATCACCAAATTCTAATCAACTTTCATAGAAGAGTTAATGTCAATATTGTTCAAATTATTCTACAAACTAGAAACAGAAGGGACATTTCCCAATCCATTTTGTGAGGCTAAATCAACCTCAATACCCAAGCCACATAAAGACTCGGCAAAGAAATAAAATTATATACTAATTTCCTTTATGAATATAGATACAAAATACTCAATATAATATTTGCAAGCCAAATCCAAGAATATATCAAAAAGATCATCAACCATGATCAAGTAGGCTTCATCCCAGTGATTCAGGGATAGTTCAATATAACCATAAATCCATGCATATAATCTACCATTATAAACAGGCAGAAATAAAAATAAATACTATGATCATCTCATTACACATGATAAATGCTTTTGACAAAAGTCAATACCCTTTCACGATTAAAGTTCCTGGGAGAATATGGATACAAGGTACATATCTCAACATAATGAAGGCAGTTTAGTGCAAGCCCATAGGCAACATCAACTTAAATGATATAAACTCAAAGAAATTTTACTAAAATTAGGAACAAGACAAGGTGTCCATTCCTTTATTAGTTATTCAATATAGGACTTGAAGTTCTAGCTAGAGCAATAAGACAACTAAAGGAGATTAAGGGGGTACAAATTGGAAAAGAAGGTATCAAAGTATCTTTATTTTCAGATATTATAGTAAATATTTGTGACCCTAAACCATTCATCAGGAACTCATACAGGTGATAAATGCTTTCAGCAATGTATCTGGGTACAAAATTAACTTTCAAAAGTCAAGAGCCCTCCTAACTACAGATGATAAATGTACTGAGAAAAGAATCAGTAAAACACCTTTCACAATAGCCTCAATATACCTTGGGGTAGCTCTAACCAAACAACTCAAAGACTTCTATAATAACTTCAAATCATTAAATAAAGAAATTAAAGAAAATATCAGACAACATAAACATCACCCCATTCTAAAGATCAGTAGGATTAACAAGTAAAAATAACCAAGCTACCAAAGCATTTATTTGCTCTAAAGTTCAATGCAATCCCCAGAAAAAATCCAATACAATTATTCACAAATATTAAAAGAAAATTTTCAGCTTCATGTGAAAACACAAAACACCCAATATAGCTAAAATGATCTTGAATACTAAAAGAAATGTTGTGTCATATTCTCAATTTTAAGCTGAACAGCAATGCTATAATAATAAAAGTAGCATGGTATTGGCATCAAAGCAGAAAAGTTGATCAATGGAATCAAACTAAAGACCAAAACATAAATCCACACAGATATGGGCATCTAATCTTTGATAAACAGATAACCTTTTTAATAAACTGGTTACTACAACCACAATGCTAAGAATAAATGAATACGGGGTTCCCAGAACCTGTCAGTGCATCTTTAATACAACCATAATAGTAGAGCATTAAGAACAACAGTAGTGAAGGTAGAGTGACCTAACTGCTATGAGATTATGTTTTCTATATATTACAGAGAAGTTGCAGCCATGAAATTTTAAAAATAAGGTTGCCTAAATCTGGAAAATGACAATGTCAATAGGCAGGTCAGCTTTGATAGGAGATTTATCACAAGACCTTAAGGCCAGATAAATAGGCACAGGTAACTGATGGCTGCTGACAAAAGGAGATTTAATTCCTTCCCAGGAATGTCACCCAATTCTTTATTAAATTCAGAATGATCAGCCTGAAAAATATATGCATATGAATATGAGCAACAGTCAATAGACTTAGCAGCTTGCATATGTGTATGTCCATGTATATATAAAAAACAACAGCAATGTTATTGTTTTGTTGAAAATATATTATTCTCTCATACAGTACATCCTGACCATAGTTTGCTCTCTGCCTCCATTCCTCTCACGTTCTCTACACCTTAACTTTCCCTGTTTTCTTTTAGAAAAGAGCAGACCTTCAAGACACAACAACCAAGTGTGACAATACAAGATACAATAAGTCAAGGCTCTTTCTTTTGTCTTCTCTAGGGATTCTTCTCCTGTTGAATTATCTCCTGTCCACCCTCAATATGAGAACTTTTGCCTTGTCATATACAAAGTAGACCTGGTATAGACCCTTGCAAGACCAATGCTTGATGCTTCAGTGTCTCTGAGTCCACATGAGCTGTATTTACTTGTTTCAGTGGACAGAATGTGTGAATTTGAAAGAGGCTAGAGAGGGGCTAGTGGGAGAGAAAGAGTGGGAAATGATACTAAGGCCATACTCATAATAAAAATGTCTTAACAAGTAAGACTAAAAAATGAAATTATTGTAAACAAAAGATTAGAATTAAAAATAAAGAACTATGAAATAAAAATAATCTTGAAAAATAAGGAATGATCACATCATAGTGAGTAGGTTGGTATTAACTGTGTATACAACAAAAAACTGAAAGGAACACTTCAGGCAGTATTTGGGTTGAGCCAAAAATGTGTACCATTCATGGTACACATATTTTAATTAAGTAGTAGTGCAAAAGGGGCAAAAACAATATTTGAAAGACAAATGCAGTTTCTCTATGAGATTATTAAGGGTCCAGTTGAGAGAATATTCATGAAAAAGATTCAAACAATATCAGAGAAGCAAAGTAAGCTACAGTTGCTTATTAGTAGAACAAAAGATGAATGGAAAGTAAGTCAATTCTTATTCTAACATCATTGAATGTGCAATGAAAATTCACTTTAAGACAAGCAGGAAAATTCCAACTACAACATTATTTCTCAGAATTTACCAGCTAATAAAGCCAAAGAACAGTACATTAGAACATAAAAGATGTATGAAATATGAATAAACCTTCAATATCTGGATAACTTATTTTCACAATAAACCACAAATCAACACCACCTATATAAGCCATGTAGGAGCACCACCCATATGAGTACCTACATGAATGAGGTGATTTTTTTTCTGGAAAACATTTGATAAAAACATAGGGGATTGATAGAAAATGGTTTGTCAAAGTTACTCTCATGAGATAGTATAATGGTTACAAGATTTATCAGAACAGCATGTGTTTTCCCAAAACTGTGAAACAATCAAATAAACAATATCCCATTCATTAGAATATGCATGCACAATATTCTCCTATGTCTTTAGGCTATTAAGACACTGGCTTCTGGCCATCCAAGCAATATGTCATTCATGGGATTCCTGCCATGGCATGGGTTTCAATTTGGACTAGTAATTGGTTGGCCACTCCCACAAATTCTACACCAACATTACCCCAGCGCATCTTGCAAACAAGACAAATTTTATGTCAAAGGTTTTGTGACTGGGTTGGTGTTCCAATCCAACCACTGGGAGACTTGCTTGGTTACAGGAGATAACCAGCTCAGGCTTCACATTCTCCAATATTAGGTGCCTTCACTAGGACCACCCTCATAGGACCCAGGGAGTTTCCATTACACTAGGTTTTTTCATTACCCCTAAATGACCCCCAAATACATTTATTTCTCCCAGCACTTACTCTCTTCATCCCTCCTCACCACACCACCTAATTCCTGATATTCAATTCCCACTCACCCCAGTACACCCACAAAATCTATTCCTCCTTTCAAGAGGCTTCCTTGTTACTTAGACTCTCTGGGTCTGTGGATTGTAGGATGATTCTCCTTACTTCCATTTATAAGTCAATACATACCATGCTAGTCTTTCAGGGTGTTTGTTAACCCACTCAGGGTGATGTTTTCTCTAGTTCTATTCATTCACCTGGATATTCCATGGTTATATTTTCAACAGCTGAGTAATACTCCATTGTATAAAAGTACCATATTTTCTTGATCCATTCTCCAGTTGAGAGACATCTATGTTCTTTTTCAGCTTCTGGCTAATATGAGTAAAGCTGCTAGGAGCATAGCTAATAAAGTGTCCTTGTGGTAGGATAGAACATCTTTTGGGTATATGTCAGGAGTGGTATTGATGGCTATGGAGGTAGATATAATTCTAATTTTCTGAGGAACCACCATATTGTCAATACTAATTTTTTATTAAATATTTATAAAAGGGAGATAAATTTATGCATATATTACAAAATATGAATTGGGGTTTTATAAATAATGAAACAACTGCATATATGTTCTATAAAAATTGACTCTAAGAAACTGGTATATATTATTTTGAAGCTGAGCTATATCAAAGCATGTTGTCAGTATGCTGCCTGTTTGAACATCTGCAAATTAACAGAGCTGATGATATAAGTTGCAGTCTGAAAATTAGCAGGTGTGTCTCCTATGCAGTTCCTATGACTCAATCTGAGCCTGAAGGTATGAAAAAAAAAAAAAAACTAATGCTTCTAAACTAAACCAATCAGGTAACAGAAATTTCTTCTTGCTCTGCTTGATTCAGTATCTGAGCATTCCATGACCCATGCCACATAAATTAACATAGTGTTTATGGGCCTAAAGGTGATATCCATATCTTTCTACATGTATAAATGGATGATAAATTCATTCATTGGCAGAAGTATTAATGTATTCCTATAAATATTCATACATATAGGCAAAAATATTAGGCATACTAATTCTAAAAAAAGATTTTTCTCTCTCATAAAATGAAAACAAGAAGTTTAATATAGATCCAAGATAATATTAAGTTAGATAAGTACTTAAATTTCTGTACATAAGTTTGTGCATATTGAAGGGCCTAGTAAGGTGAATTTGGCTTTGCACCTGCTGTTTTTGGAAATAGCTTTGTACACAAGGTATTTTTTTCTTGCCAATTTGTGTGTGTTTTTCTTTTGTGTGCCAACAATCTTTGCCAAGATGCTGTGTAGAGCTAACTTCAGTTTTTGCCAGGAAACATAGAAACATAGCGGGGCTTCCTTAATGGCTGGGAAGGTATCCAATTAATCACATACACATGACAGCTGGACGTTCATATCCTCAGAAGTGAAGTTGCAATTACCAAAAGCAAGTAGAAAACTTTTATCCAATAACTTGCCTTGACTGAATTTCTAGTTTTGCAAGCATGCATGAATAAGTTTGGATCAGGGACTCCAGCATGACCTGTTCCTACAGAATATTTTGAAGGTACTCTCTATAAATTGCAATAAACCAAGAGTAAAAAATGCTATATGAAGTATTTAATTGGGATTTTTATCAGAAATGCATCTTGTGAAGTGCTTTTACTCCATGTTCTTAGAATGAGAGACAACATCAGATATAGAAGGGATTCTTGCAGAGTTCAGAGCTCCTTTTAGTGAAGTCTTTCACTAGATAAGTTTAAATTCAATAGCTTAGTGTTATATACCTGTACAAATCAACACCTTTATATATTATGCTTTTCCCAATACACACTAGTGTATTTATGGGCACTGTCACTTAGATTGAAAAATGTGTGGAGAAAGAAGTAAAAGGTCAACTTTGCATAGAACATCACAGGATAGCTGTAATTTGAGGACCAGTGACTTAAAGGCTTGAGGAAAACTAAAGAAAACATAATGATTTTGTGTATGATTTATTTGACTCCTATCTTACGTTGTGTACTCAATACATTGTGCCAAATATACACAAGAGTCACACATGTTTCCCTAAGCCAGAAAAGTCAGCACAAAGAGAAAAGAACATGGCATAAAGAATACATGGAGTTTAATATGATAATAAAGAGCCTTTTCAGGTAAAGGTCTCTGAGCTACAGAGTTCAGTTTACAAATCTTATTTGTAAAAATACTATATCTCTATGGCACCACAAAATATTAATTCAAAACAAAAATAACTATACTGATATCTCTAAGTGATGGAAATTTTTTAAAAAGTAGTATTCTTCTAGGTAAGACAGGGGGGCTACATCCTTGAAATTTTAACAATGTTTGCCTACACATGATCTGACAATGATAATACCAGTTGACTTGCCAACATTAAGTGGTGGTAGGGGATATCACAGGGCCTCAACCCTAGAATGAGAGCTCAAACAATTAGTAACTCTGAGAGAGAGGAATAGTCTTCTCCAGGAATTATTTTCTTAATTTGTTTTCCAATACCAAGTAGTCAGCCATAAAAGTATACACATATAGGCAATACCATAGGTAATCTGAAGAAAGAGATTATTAAATTGATAGGGAATGTGGAGGAAGCATAGGATATGAAAGATGGAGGGTTTGGAGAAAACAGTTTAAATATGTTTTGATTTAAACTAATACCAATCTTAAAAATTATATTACACTTAAAACTAGCAGTAGTTGTATTTTATAGACTGCTCTCAGTAAGATAGGTTAGTTATAGCAGATTTATCCTGAAGTTTTAGAGGAAATACGGCTTTCAAGTTCAAGTACATGAGAATAAATTTATTATGAAATAATTTAATCTTTACATAAAATTGCTCATAGATTAATTAAATAACTTTTGTTCCTGTTTTAATCCATCCTAGATTTGCACTGTTAGTTCTAGAAAAATTAAAAGTAACTTGATCATAATATTTGATACTCAATATTATCTAATAAAAAATAAATCTAAGATGGTACTGTTATATTATTGATTTGCTAACAAGTCAGACATTTTTTAGTTTGTATAAAATAATATGGCATGGGATTTTGTTTTTATATGATATAAATTCTATAAAGCTCTATATTATTCAAATGTTAGGTCAGAAACTTAAATCATAACTCTAGACAAGAAAAACACTGTATTCATTACTATTTAAACTTAACTGTGTTTCTTTGCCTGAAAAAATTAAACTTCTATGTCCCCAAAAGGTAATTATCTTCTTTCTAAACTTATTATATTAATACATTTATTAAATAATTAAATACTTTTCTTATGATTAAAACTATATATTCATTTTAAGATCAATAGAATATCAAAAGTATAAAATCACTTCATAGATTCTTTCACTCAACATGCTTTTAAATTTAGGCTTCCTTGCTACACCTTCCAGCAGTTGGTTTCTGCTAATTTCAATATACATACACATTCAGCCCATTCACTGTGATTGTTAATCTTCAATGTTGACTTTGCTCTATTTAGATCTACCTAGAAGACAGACTCACAGGGATGTTTAACTGGGGAAAAAAGTTCCACCCAAATATGGCTGAGATCATTCACTGGACTAAGTTCCTGGATTCACTAAAGAGGAAAGGACTTGAGTAGATGCATATGTCTCTCTCTGCTTCCTTCCAAGGGACATGGATCCTTCTTACATGACTGCAGATGTAAAGAGAGCAGACCTCACTATCATGCTTCCTCCAAGTAATGGACTATGTTGTGAGCCAAATTGTGAGCCAAAATAAATGTTTCTCCCCTTACGGTGCTTTCTGTCATGTATTTTATCACAGCAAGAAGAAAAATAAACAATTACTTCCCATGCTTTTTGGGAACTTTTCTTCCCTTCCCTCCTTTTTGCAGTCCCATAGACTGCCAAGGTCTTCTAACTGAGACCCACATTCAGGGGGGTCGGGTCAGTCCTATGCTGCTTTTGCAGATACCAGTCTGGAATCCATGAGCTCACACTTGTTTAGGTCAGCTGTCTCTGTGAGTTTCTGTAGCCTGGTGTTGTAGTGATATCTATAGCCTCATGCAGAAGATGAGAGCTTTAGGATGGCATATAAGGTAGTCATCAATCTCACTATTGGGGAAGGGCATTTAAGGTAGTCTCTCCACTATTGCTTAGATTGTTAGTTGGGGTCATTCTTGTAGGTCTCTTGACATTTCCCTAGTGCCAGTTTTCTCTTCAAACCTATAATGGCTCCCTCTATTATGGTATCTCTTTTCTTGCTCTTCTCCATTCCTCCCCTGACTCAATCTTCCTGGTCCCTCATGGTTTCCTCTCCTCTCCCTTTTACCCCTTTTCTTTCTCCTAACTGTCTTTCTACTTACTGTCCCCTTCTCTGCTCCCAATATGCTCAAGAGATCTTGTTCTTTTGCCCTCCTCTTAGAGACCTTTTATGTCTCTCTTAGGGTTCTCCTTGTATCTTAACTTCTCTCACAGTACGAATTATAGGCTGGTGATTCTTTGCTCCATGTCTCAAATCCATACCATGTTTGTCTTTTTGTGACTGAGTTACTTCACTCAGGATGGTTTCTTCTAGTTACATCCAATTGCCTGGGAATTTCAAGATTGTACTGTCTTCGCTGAGTAGTACTCCATTGTGTAAATGTACCACATGTTCTTTATCTATTCTTCAGTTGTGGGGCATCTAGGTTTATTCCAGGTTCTAGCAATTACAAATACTGCTACTATGAACACATATGAACAGATGTCTTTGTTGCATATGTGGATTCTTTGGGTAAATACCTAAAAGTGGAATTGCTGGGCCCTGTGGTAGACTGATTTCCATTTTCCTGAGGAATCTCCATACTGATCTCCAGAATGGCTGTACAAGTTTGTACTCCCACCAGCAGTGGAGGAGTGTTCCCCTCTCTCCACATTCTCTCCAGCATGAACTGTCATTGGTGTTCCTGATTTTAGCTATTCTGTTAAGAGTAAGATAGTATCTCGAGTTGCCTTGATTTTCATTTCCCTAATGGGTAAGGTTGTTGAGCACTTTCTTAAGTATCTGTCAGCCATTTTGGATTCCTCTATTGAGAATTCTCTATTCAGTCCTATACCCTATTTTTAATTGGATTATTTGATGTGTTGGTAACTAGCTTCTTGAGTTCTTTGTATATTTTGAGGATCAGCCCGCTGTTTGATGGGGAAGATCTTTTCCCCCTCTGTGGGCTGCTGTTTTGTCTTGTTGATTGTGTCCTTTGCCTTACAAAAGCTTCTAAGTTTCAGGAGGTCCCATTTATTAATTGTCGATTTCAGTGTCTATGCTACTGGTGTTATAGTCAAGAAGCCATCTCCTGTGCCAATTCGTTCAATTGTATCTCTCACTTTCTCTTCTAAGAGGTTTAGTGTGGCTGGATTTATGTTGAGGTCTTTGATCCATTTGTACTTAAGATTTGTGAATGGCGATAAACATGGTCTATCTGCAGTTTTCTACATACCAACATCCAGTTATGCCAGCACCATTTGTTGAAGATGTTTTCTTGTTTTCACTGTATAATTTTAGCTGTTTTGTAAAAAATCAGGTGTTCATAGGTGAGTGTGTTAATATTAAGATTTTTAATTTGATTTTATCGGTCTACATAGGGATAGATTTTATGGAGAAAGTCAGGGGTTTTAGCAAAAGGCAGACCTCAAAGAACACAGAATCTGTCTGGGATTATTAATCTTATCCAGTCCAATATCCAGTATGAATTCCATTTATTGAATCTCTCGCAAGAATTCTGTTATAGAAATAAAAATAAATTTAGATGTGTAACTTTATAAAAAATTGAAAACAAGTGGTATTTGGTATATTAATATGAAGATGGTATAATTTCACAAATTTTACATAAAAGAGTATAACTCAGTGCTTTCAAACTAACATCTCAGAACAAAATACAAAATAAAATGAAAACAGAGATTTCATACTAAAATAACTGCAAAATTTCCTCATTAAATATAAACAATAAATACATAAAAACAATAATGTGGTAAATAAATCACTGAGCATCATTGCTTAGTCACAAATATCTTTCTTGAATGGAGAGAAACACATTTTTATAATCATATTTTTATAGGCCCAAAGGTCCTCCAGCAAGTACTTTCTTGTACTTTGCTTTTATTAAAAGCTGTGCCTGTTGCTGTACTGTAAACTAATTCCATAGGCCAATTGAAATACTTTACAAGACAATTAAGCGACAGAGGAAATCGCCTCTCCAAAACAGATGTTTGTGTGGGCAGACCAAAAATAAATAAATACATAATAAAATAAAATAAAAAAAAAAGAATAAGTAAAAAAAAATCCAGCAAAATCCAGCAAGAAACAATTTTTTTTCCATTGATCTCATATCAATAATGGAAAAGGGAAATTTAAGAATAATTCAATTATGAGAGCTATATGATGACAATCCTTTCCTATGTTGATCACTGAGTACCAAATGCGGCAATCTTGCTTTAGACACATAAATGACTAACCACAGCCTTCTAATCACTGTGTCCAAGAACAGAATGATTCAGTTATATGAACTCACAGAGTGAAATGCTATGGAGCTACTCATTAACTAAGAGTTTCTAAAAAAAATTAAGGGAGACCCATAAAAAAAAGACAAAAGAAATACAAGACATTAAAAGATTAAAACTATCAAGAAAAAAAAAAAGGAAAGACAGGAAAACAGCTTAGTCCAGGTGTGTGAAAACTGTTTTGTATATGCAATAAATATATATAAGTATATAGGAGCTTAAATAATTTTAAAAATCTTCTCTGTAATTAAAAAAACATACAGACTAAGAAGACCATATTTAGGAATTTGTGAGAGAACAAAAAGAGGTATAAAGGATGTGTGAAGGGAAGAAATGGGAGAGGTGTAATTACATTATAATCTCAAAAATTTATTTTATTTAATTGTTCCCAAAATTTCTCTATGGCACAAATTTCTATGACTCATACTGTTTGAAAAATCTGAAAATTTAGTTTGCTCTTAACATAAAAAAATCTATGATATGACTTTTGCCTGTGATTTTGGAAAATGAATGTGCTTATAAACTAGAAGAAAATGGCTGTATAGTCTATTGCAAACAATAGATAGAAAAATACTTTGTGGAGTGTTCAGGGTACCACAAGCTGCCCCTGCTGTGCTAGTCATGAATATGGGATTGTCCCTTCAGCCTGTGTCTCCACAGGGATTCACCACTGCAGAGGAATTTGCTCCTGGTGAGACTTCCTCCCCACAGTTAGGTGCAATACACACTTCCATCCTTTGTGCAAGACCAGTGTGAATTTCTAGGCTCATAGCAAATTGTGTTTTAACTGTTCACAGGAAAGAACAGGATATATTTGTACCTCAGAAAAAGATTATTTTTTGAAATGCTGTTTCTTTGCTTTTAGCCTTATGAAGCTCTTACTGTTGGATTTAACGAGCTGGAAGAGCAATGGGGTCAATGTTTCCAAAGCTAAATATGGACAAATGATTAAAAGAAAGTATTGCTTATTATATCTGGGTAACTTGCTTATGTTTATGATTGTTTTGTTTCTTTGGTTAATTGGTTAATAGTTTTCTCCTCATCCTCAATGGGGTTTCACTATATGACTCAGATAGGCCTTGTACAGGTTAGCAATACCTTTGTGTCAGTCTCTCTAGTGCTGAGGTCATGGGTAGCTGTCATACTGGACAGCTTCTCTATTTCCTTGATAATAATTAAAGAAGGATAGCAGTATAATACTACAAAATATTGATTATTTTTACTTTGCTGCTCACCAAATTTGCTGCTTTATTAAAGTTACCAGCAACAGAAAATTAACCTGTATTTATTTCTTATATATAGACTTCTTCATACCAAGAATATTTTTAAAATAAAATCTTTTTTTCTGAATCAACATATGGGCATATATACACATTCTAGGTATCCAACTCATTTGAAGTCTTATGAATTAATATGACTTAGTACATTCTTACTGATTACACAGTGGGCATTGATTTAAGAAACCACCCAAGCAGAAATACATTGCATTTGAGAACTAAGTGAGACACGTGCAAGTGAAGAATACTTTCCTTACTGCCTGTCCCTAGGCAGCATGCTACTGTGGGTCACAACAGCAAAGGCTTGCACCACCTCTGGAGTTCAAATCGCTATATGTTCTGAAAGAATAATAATTACTCTGTATTGACATATTTTTTCAGCCAATTATAAAACAGTTACCATGTGCCAGAGACTATGTTAAATACTTCAAAGTAAAGATACCATTGGACTTGCCAAATTACCATAGGCTAAATCATTTTCATTTCCATTTTCTAAAAGAAACAAGTTAGGCTTTACATGATTTAATACAACACAAAGGTTAAAGTTAATTATAGTAGTAGTAGACCACAAAACAATAAAGTTTTTATATAGGAAACCAAAAGCTCACATCTTACCAAATATAGAATAAAACAAGGATGCTCACCGCTATGCCTCTACTCTGGTATTGTTCTGATTGCCCTATTTAGGGCAACCAACAAGCAGGGAAAACAAGAGTATCCACATTAGAACACAAGTTGGGTTATTACTGGTTTCAGATGGCATACCTTAGAGAGAACAATAACAATTTTTTTTAAAATGAATAAACAACCATGTTAGAACTAAAAAGAAGGTTAGCAAAGTATGGGATGCTAAAATCAATATAACAAAATCTGAAGCAATGTTACATGCCAATAATAGATGCTTGAAATAACAGCACACAAAATAAATTTACATTTAAGTAACAACGTGAAAAGCCTCTACAATGAAAATTGTTAAACATCTAGGAAAGAAGTTGAAGACAGAAAAGTAAATAAGCAAAAACATTAAATAGAAGTGGTTCCCATATTCATGAATTAGATTGAGGCCATCCATTTTGAATATGTCTAGATGATATAAAGCAATTTACAGATTCAAAGCTCATTAAAATACCATTTATATTAAAACAAAAAATCACAATGCTAAAATTTACTTGTAATCACAGTACTTCCTTATCTGAAGTCATCTAGAGCAAAAATAACAAAGAAGCGTTGTAGAGTTTGATTTCAAAGCATATCATAAAACTGTCGTACCAAAACAGCACAGTGTTAGAATTAAAGGTAGATGTGTAGACTGAAAGAATGGAGCAGAAATATGGACAGGACCCTCTCACAGTCACAGGACACTCAGTCTCAACAAAGTGGTTGAATCCCATGTAGCAATTACATCATTTCAACAAATGGTACAAAGTAAATGGAATGTCTACAGCTGATGAACCAAACTGTATCACCATATACAATTCAGCTCTAGTGGAATACAGAATTAAAATCCAGATTTAAGCATTGGGAGATACTTCAGGACTTTGTAATGAGTAAGAGACTTTGGACAACATCCAAAAGCACAGGAAACAAGATGAAACAAAAATGACCAAGTATTTCTAAGAGTTTCTCTTAATCCTTCATGTTGAGTGGTTTCCCCCAACATGTGATCTGGCTGACTGTGACATTCTTTTTATATGTTTTGCTTCGAAGACACTGAGTGTTTCAGTTAGTTAAGCTAATAGTTTTCATTTTATTTTCCAAGTATTTTTGGCATGATTCTTTTAAGTATTTTGTCTCCTTCCCTATTACCTTTTCTTCTGTAATTTTAATTATGCATATACATGAAAATTATCATTGAGTAACTGAGGCTCTTTTTATTTCTTTCAGAAACTTGATTCCTTTAGATGAATTTTGTTTTTATTTAATTTAAGTCTACATCTGAGCGATTGGATTTCAATATCAAATGTGTGACTGTATATGAATATACTTTGTTCAAATTCGTCTTCATTTTCTCACTGCCCTTTCTTCTTCCTCTGCTTTTCTGATTAATTTCTTTCCTCCCACAAAATATTACTCTCTATTTTCTTGGCACAGGTAGTTTTCCTTATCTTCTCTGCATCCCTTGGATCTCTTTACAACTGTCTAAATATAGAGTTTATTCCATATTCATAATATATTCAAACTCAATCACCAAGAGTGTTTTCATTTATTTTTGCTTTACTGATTAATTGCTATGTGCATGCTTGTGTGTGTGTGTGTGTGTGTGTGTGTGTGTGTGTGTGTGTGTGTGTGTGTGTAAGAGTGCCACAGAAAACAATTTCAGGGGGGCATGTATCCTTTGACTATATGATTTCCAGAGACTGAACTCGGGGCATAAAGCTTGGAGGCAAGTGCTTTTACTCATTGAGCCATCTCACCAGGCCCCATCTTCTTAACTGAAAAACTCATTTGGGTATAGATACAGCTCTTTCTGGAATCCTAGTAAACAGTGGTGAGGCACTTATAACTGTGGATTGTAAAAACTGTACTGTGACTCATGCTGTCAGAACAGCTGTCAAACTTCTTGTGTACATACTGAAACATTGGATTGATACTATATGCTCTCACACGTAGCTATGGTATTTCTTGGAAATAGTAAATGTCTAACTGATGAGAAAACACATAAGGATAAATGACTGAAGATGTTTGTAAATAAGACACAGAAACCATTTGTTTACTAAAGTATAAGAGGGTGATTAAAACTTTAAAAGGAGGTAGTCACTACTCAGTCTTCTGTAGCAGAAAGGAGACTTAAAAGGCTTCTGGATGGTAAATGTGAGAATATGCCTCAAATGAAACCTTGGGATGGAAATGAATTGTTCTAAGAGAAGTCCAGCTCTCCAGTTGGGTGTTGTCTCTCCTGGTCTGCCTTTAAAACAACTGAAGAAGAAAAGTACATCTTAGCCCCTTCACTGTAAGACTCATGTGTTAGCTTCCTGTGGCTTAATTTTTTTATTCAAAAATCATATGAAATTTTGTTACTTCAAGGGAAGGAAAACATTTTCTTCTATAACCTTAGTGTAATTTGAACTCAGTCTTGTTTCCTTTTGGGTTCTTGATTTTATACCCTATTACCCAAAGATGTGTTTAGAGTCCATATTTACAGAGAACGTTTTTCTTGCAAATAGTTGATTTTGGCTTTAGCTGCATGGTTAGAGATTGATGTCAATAAGGGAATTAAACAGGATATGACTGCTTAAGCGTTAATGTCTAGGGATGTCTGAAGCTATATTGATATAGCTGTTCAAACACATTTTCCTGCCATGGAAAACGTTTGTACTGTGACCACATGTGTTGATGCTATAAAATTGGTTTCATGTATAAGCAGATGTTTTACATCTGCTTCTTCTCATACACAGATGACTTGTTATCCCTACAAGAAAGAATTGAGATAAACCTATGGTTTAAGAAGTGTTAGAAATCGTACCCCTACCTACCACAGGAAGGTGATTATTTTGGGTTTCTCCTTTCTCTCCCAGACTACTTCTCTTTCTCTCCCTTTGCATACATTTAACTTCAGTAACTGTATATGTAAACTGTTTTCTTTTAAATGGACATGTTCTATGTGACAAGTTTTATTTATGCAATGCTCAACACAACTCTATTTGGTAGGCAACACTCCAAATTATGATGAGAAAATGAAGGCTCACAAATGTTAAGTTATTGATCTAAATTTCTACAGCTAATTTCAGAAATTACTCATTTTGTTTACTGAATATTCTTTGGATAATAAATGGTGCATGAAAAATAGAAGGGATAAGGTACTCTTTCAGATCTCTGTTTAATTGAAAGAAAATGATTTTTTTTCATTGTATGGCATGAGACAGAGAGAGAGAGAGAGAGAGAGAGAGAGAGAGAGAGAGAGAGAGAGAGAGAGAGAGAGAGAGAGAGAGAAGAATATGTGGGTGGTTTTGGCAGGCTGGTTTAGGGTTAATATTTTTCAAAAGTATACACTTTTTTAATAATGGCTTTTGACAAACAACAAAAGCTAATATTATGGAAACAAATCTTCAATTATTTTTGTCCTTCCAATACTCTGTTACAATGAGAAGCATCTTCCATCCACAAATAAAATCAATTTCAACTTTTCTCCCCAGAAATAAGGAAAGAAGCAAAATATGAGAAATCCTTTTCTTTGTCAAAGGAGAGATCATGCTCAGTTGCCTTTCCTGCCCAAGCACTGTGAAGAAAAGCTGCTTGGCTTTTCTTTTATTAGTGCCATTAATAACCATGGCATGTCAGCTAGACACTCTGCCATAGGCTAATCTCCAGAGTGACTGGAGGCCTACACATTTTTAGGAGTCTGTGAGTGTGACTTCAATTACATAGAAGATCCTGTGCTCACCTAACTGTATTGCACTTGCTTCTACAACCTTTTACTACTGACAGGTAATGACCACAGATTTGACACCACAAGCTTTGATAATCACACTGCTGTGGACACAAATGTCATCCCTCACATCTGTTTTCTAATTTATATTTTTAACTTCTAAAATTGAATGTGTATTTTTTTTCATTGCTACTTGCAGTCTGTAAACATAAAGCAGATATCTTGATTTCTTCAGTAAACTTGGAATGGTTCCTGCTCCATATCACAATCTTGGGTTTTTGTTAAAGGAAAATTCCTATTTAAAAATTTTTTAATACAATCGCTTCATATTTAAGAGAAGATGTGTTCCTAGTTATATCATAACTTTGAATTTATTCATCAAAGCTTGAAGCATGCTAGTCAAAAACTTAAGTAGAATTTAGAAATATGAAAAAAATAAAAACCAACCAAAAAGATTAGGTTTCCTGTTAAGTACCATCCAAATCAAAGAATACATAAAAATACTAAGGAATCTAGGTACTAGTTGTAATTGATAATGATTTAGTACTCAATGAAGTTATGTTCAAGTTTTGAGGAATCCACACACTTTTCCATATGTACAGCACAACCTATATTTTCACAAAGTGTTAAGCATGTTCTAAATTATATCTAATATTTCCAGAACTAGCTAATTTTTGTTGTTTAATAAATAAATCAGTAGGTAATTATTCATTTTACCTTTGCTTTAGATTTTCATAGTGGTTAGTTACTCTATCACTATATTTTGCATGAGTAAGTTATCCATATTTATGAATTTGGAGACATACTCTGCCTAATGCAAATCAAGGAAAAAGGATATTAGCACCTTATTACAGTCTATAATGGTGAGATAGTCAAGGAGTTAAGAGCATAAAGCAGCTTGTCATATGCCTCCACAATCAGGAACTACAAAACAATGAATATATGTTCCTGCTCAGCTCTCTTTCTCCACTTAGGCTGTCTACAATCTCATCCAGGAAAAAGGCACAGAGCACAGTGTGTGAGCCATCCGTTCTTGCTCAATATAAACAATATAATTTTTCACAGGCAAGTTAAAACCTTCATTTCCAGGATGATTCTAGATTCTGTCAATTGAACAACTCATACCAAAAATAGAATATGTTCAGCTAACACACTGAAAACAGTATTTTTACTCTTACCTGATGTCCACCTAGATGACCACTCATAGATTCGGGTGAGGTGCACTATCTGACATGTTTGGTGAGTAGGCTTGTTGCTATAATATTCAGACATCATTTGGGTTAGTCATTAGTTGTGGATAAATATATTCTCTGAGTTCAAAAGTTAGATAACTACCCACTAGATTCAGTCATGCTTGGATAGTGATGTCAGATGAGGAACTGCCAGGTGGGGAGTGCTTTCTGGCTGAGTCCATAAGAACCTAGTCAATGCCAGGCCTGGTGTTATTGCTGGCCTGGTGTTGCTGTGAGCTTAGACCTTCAGGGTCTGGATATTTGTGTTGGAGAATACTGATGCCAATATGCTTTGGGATAGGCTTAATGTGTATGCTCCCAGATGTGTCTATAAAAGAGGGTTAGTTAATATATTTAACTAATGTCATTTTAATATAGTAATTTAATTATTTAAAATATATTCAATGATGTTATACATATATAGGTGTATAGGATAAAATAAGTATACAAATGCTGATTTCTATCCCACCCACCCTCTCCATCCTCTTTGATCTCCCTCCCACTACTATCAAGCCAGTCTTCCCTCTCTGTCTTTTCCCCAGAATCATGACTGTTAGCTTTGCTTTGTTATCATATAGTTTATATTTATGTTAAAATTAAAATATTTTAATTGAAATAGAGTTATACCATTTCCTCTTTCTTTCCTCCAGCAATCTCTTCAGAATTTTCCTCTCTCCCTTAATATGTAGTAAATAGACTCTTCATTTCTTTGATTATTAACTCTCTCTATATATCTGAATGTAAGTATGTATAAATAGAACTTCAACTTTGTGAGTCTGCTGTTCTTATGTATGTAGTTTCATTGCTGACAGTTCTGCAATGGACAACAAAAATGGGGGCTTCATCTCAGGGACAGGATAATTTTTTTCTGCCTGAAGTTATTGGTTGCTTGAAGTTTTTTCGTCTATAAGTGGGACCCCTATAGAAAAGGACATTGCTCTGTTTCACTTCCTGGTAGTCTGGCTCAGACAACAGTTCTGCCTGGTCTGTGATGGTTTCTGAGCCAGATATAGGGGAGCTGTGATGCAGACGTATATCTTGGGGCTAGTCTTAGCCTATTGAATTCTGCACTGTGTTCACTTGTTCTTTCCTGTGGTGGTTTTCATTTATTGTAAAGAGAGCCTCTTTAATAAAGGGTGGTAACTACACTCTTGTGTAGGTATAAAAATAACATTTTGAAAGTAGTAAGGGATTATGCTGTTCTAGGTCCATGATATCACAAGCTCCAGGACGCTGACTAGGTTTCCAGCACCAGCATATTTTTCTCCTCTTAATTATGGGCTTGAAGCCCAATGAGAGAGATGTTGGTTTCCATCACTTTTTATATATCTATACATGTCTTGCCATGCTGATTGGGGCTCCTTGGTGGTACATCTGAGTTAATTTGTTGTATCCCTGGAAGTTTACATACTATTATGGAACCATAGAAATTACAGGAAAGAGAGTTTCAGGTCAGACCTAGCTCAAATCCATTGAGCACACAACTATAAGTAGACTCTTTATCTGGTATCTCTAGGAAACAACAGTTCAGCATTGAGGGATACAGTCAACATAGCCCCTCTTCTTCCTATACCATTCTATTGATGGGACCATTATGTAGACATACATAAATATGAATTTGGAAAAACAATGATTTTGTATTGCCTGAAAGATGGCATTTGCAACCTTTCTCACTGTCTTCTAGCTCTGCAATTGTTAGTGTCTCCTTTTCAGTTTTTGTGTCTTATAAGGAATGGTTTAAAAGGGAGATAGTGGGGTGTGGTGGGGTGTGATAGGGGAGGATGCGAGAGTGTTGGAACTGGGATTAACGTGTAAAACAACGTTGTTTCAAATTTAAATAAAAAAGGAAAATAAGTTTATTTAAGGCTGAACACTCATCAATTCATTCTTAGATAATTTTAAAGAAACACGTCTCTGTATTAACTACATTTCCCTTGAGAGAGTTATTTTCTGATTAAAGTTGAGAGTGACAATTGTCTATGTGTAATGCATACATATTTACACAAATGTATATTTACATACATATATTTTATATGTATTTGTCTGTGTGTATGTATTTAGTTAAACAGAATTAATTTTATTTGAGTTGCTTTATCATCTCAGGTTTGGATTCCCTCCTGCAGGTAGGCTTCAAGTTCTCATACTAGGCATTTGATTACCTCTATAACAATTGTACCACTATTGCAAGAGTGAGCACAAGTTATGCAGATGGTTGTTATCATAGTACATAAGGAGGACAGGTGGATAAGACCATTTGTGTTTTTCCCCTCCTCTACATGCCTTCATAGCACATTTCAGTGCTGGAGAATTAGTTAATAGGCAGTAAACTTTCAGCTCACTTCCAATTTTATTTTGCTATATCATATAAATAGCATGTGTGATGTCTTTAGCATTAGTGTCTATCACCTGGTTCTGGGGGCCATCAAGGAGTAATGCCAAGAGCCTGGATTGTTTGGGAGCCTTCTGCTATCTTTCTGGAGAACCACGGGTAATGAAAATATGGTACAAATACACAATAGAATTTTGTTTAAGATGCAAAGAAAAATTAGGTCATAAAATTTGTATATTAGTGGATGACAACAGGAAAAACGTATACTGAGTTAGGCATCCAAGGCACAGGAAAACAAATGTTAATTTTTTTTCTATCAGATACAACCTAGACTTCTTGTAGCGGTCAGAGAGATGTAGATAAAAGGAGGCAGCTGGAAGGGAGATGTTTTAAGGGAAGAAAGATATGATAGTAGAGAATGGTAATAGAGGAAGAACAGTTGAAATATGCAGGGGTAGTTAGACAGGGAGATACTGCCACTTTCACAGGGTAACTTTAGTACTGAGGACAGGGATTTGATGGAGACATCTCATTAGGGCTGGATGTTCCAAGGTCTTACATTCTCTGTTTAACTAAAATGAAAAACATATATAGAAAGTTACTACAATTAGTCAAACTTAAACAATATCATGTATTTAAAACTAAGGAAAAAAGCAAAGTATTTATAAAGGAGATACTCTGCTACCTAAAAAGCTCTTCTTTTTATTTTATAAAATATTAAAAATATGATATATTCATAAAGTTACAAATATATATATACATATGTATATGCAAAGACACATATCTGTGTATACATTTTATATACAACAAATAACAAGAAAATTAGGAACTCATGAATTTATGAATCCCCAAATTAATGAGTAATCTACCAGAACAGGATATATGTATGACTTTATTCAGTATGTTTCTCTAATTTTTTTTAAATTATGTTTATTCAGATATATTTTTTCATCTATTTTTTCATAAGACTGTCTTAAAGTTTTGATCATTATTTCTTTATTAGGTTGATTTCATATTTATTTAACAAATAAATTTAAAAAATGTTTATTTTTGTTTTCATTCATGTGTATATGTATATATCCCTGGAATATCTACCACATCTGTTCATGTATCCATGGATACCAGGAGAAGGCATTGGAGCCCCTGGAAATGAAGTTATTGACAGTTATAAACTTATCCATGTGGGTGCTGGGGCCTAAATTCAGGTCCTGTGTAAGACTACCAAGTGTTCTTAACCACAGAACCATCACTGCAGCCCAAGCCCAGAATTTCATCATGATGTAGTAGAAGTTTCATCAGTTTTCTAATCATGCATGCTGAGGGATATGTGAAATCATAGATTCTTCTTTAATAATTAAAATGGTATATTTTAATATCAAACTGCATTGCCCCCACATATTTCATTACTCAACTAAGTAAAATAGCAGGATTTATATTTTTATTGTGAATATAAAACACTCTATTACTGAACCACAAGCTAACAAACAGTCAGAATTTAGATATAGCTCAAGAAATATTCTGTCACATGAATGCAAATAATGATTTTATCCCCTCTGAATAACTAAATATTCCTTGTGGGCTTAAGGAGTGGGAGTAGAGAAACACTAGCTAGCTCATCTGAATTCTTCTCCAGCAGACATATCAGCATGTCTCAGCCTCAATATAGAGGGCTTTCTCAGACCCCAGACATCTGTCAGGTAGTATCATTCATTCCCAGAGGCCATGCATGAGCAGACTGCTTGCAAGTACTCCAGTCCTCTGACTGCTCAGAGTGTTGTCTTGGCTTTGCTTTCTTTATCCACAGATGGATCAATGGAGTTTTGCCAGAAAGGATCATGGTTTGTTTGCAAAGAAAGTATCTCAGATTATTGTGGTATTAACTGTGAATTTTATCTTATCTGTTTACTTAGTCCTATAGTATATAATCACATGCTAAGGATACTCAATTTTAATTTGTGTTAACAGTGTATTTTATCTTATCGGTTTACTTAGTCCTATAGTATATAATCATTTTAATTTGTTTTATATGTAGTACATAGAAATTTCCATAAATATTTTATAATCTTTTTTATTTGTGTTTCGTTGTGTACTGTAATTTTCCAAGGTATTAGTAAAACCACATTTTCTGGGTATTATTTATTTGTTTTAAATTTCATTAATTTTGCAAGGTTATTCAAAAACATTTTGCATCCATTTCTACTTCCTTTTTCTGCTTTTATATAAAAATTTTCACTTTTACTTTTTTGGCTTATTTATTTTTATTTTTATCAATTTAGTTAAGGGTTATTTTATTAATTTCCTCTCTCACAAACCTTTAAAAGTGCTCCATAATTTATTATATTTATAGTTTTGAGATTATGTTTTACCCATCCCTATCCCTTAACTCCTTAATTTTTGGTAACCTACAATGTGCTTTCAATTTCTGCAATATAAACATTTTTGTTTCCAATGTAAATAAGAACATGCATTGTTTGTCTTTCGATGCCTGGGTCCTTTCCCTCCAAACAATAATACCAGCTCATTTAATGTTTTCATGAATGGCAAATAATTTCTTACACTCTTTATTACATTTTCTCTATCTTTCATTCATTGAGCAGAAGTTGATTCTATAACCTGGATATTGTGAGAATAGTTGCAATAAGCATCAGAAGCAGAAATAATGTGTAACTTGAATTATTTATAGTTGTAGAGATTTTAGTAAAGTTTTATTCAAGAAACTTTTCTATTTCACCTATATTGTCATAAGCATTGAACATAGATAATCAGAGAGGGAGGGATGGAAGGAGAGGGAACTGGGATTGATATGTAATATATGAAAAATAAATAAATAACAAACATATAACACACATACATGCACATAAGTGCATATATGTATGTATGTGTGTGTGTTTGTGTGTGTGTCTAGAGTAGGCAAAAAAAATCAGGAGTCATACCTCAATAGTCATTTGAAACTGTTCTGCAAGTAGTTAAGTAACTGGAATGACTTAGTTGTTGCCCCCCTAATCTGCTCTGAGATTACCAGCCTGCAAACTGAGGATAAAACTCATATCTCTATGCTTATCTACCATACACTTTGCTGACTGGTACATCACCCTTACCCATTGCAGTTCTCCTTTTCATTTCCATTTTAACTATAATAAACTTGTTTTATATGGTTTCCAAGCTTTTGAAATTTTTTAATGTTTGTTTTTTTATGTTACAGAATGCAATCAGTCCATGTGAGTGCCCTGTGTAAGCTTGAGATGGAGGTTTTGGATAGTTCTCTGATTCTATTGGATAGCTTTTTCTCTAAATGTCAATTAGAACTAGCTGATTGATGATGTCGTTTGCTTCCACTACATCCTTAAGTGATTTATTGCCTGCTAAATTTGTCAGCTGTGGGTGGATGTCAAATTCTCAGCTGTAACAGATCTGCTTATTTGTTCCACAATTCTGTCCACTCTGCTTCAACTGTTTCATTCATTTTGACTTTCTGATATTAGGTATGCAGAGATTAAGGATTCTTGTACATTCATTTAAATTGGCACCTTCCCATGAGTTGTTCCTCTTTATCATTAACACTATTGCTCTCTTGGTCTGTTTTATCTGAAAACAATGTAACTATTCAAAACTTCTTTTTATTTGACTTAATATGCCTTATTTTTTTATCAGAACACTTATTCAATATGTGTTATAATATTAAAAACCCTATCTACTGTATTCTTAAAAGTTATTTTAGTTTAAAGTGTGTACTATGTGTGTATGGATCTGTGCATGTGTGCACAGGTGCCCTTGAACACCAAAAGAGTGTTGGATTTGTGCATGTGTGCACAGTGCTCTTAGGTGCCAAAAGAGTATGTTGGAGCTATTGAAATTGTGCAGCACCAGAATCTATGCTGGGAAACAAACTCATAAACTCTGCAAGAGCAATCTGTTCTCTTGTCCACTGAATCACCTCTCCAGTCCTGAACTGTATCTCCCTTTATAAAAATCATGTTTTGTCTTTACTTACGTGTATGCATTTGCCTGTGTCTGGAAGATTATAAAATGGTGTCAGTTCCCCTGAATCTGGAGTTAAGATTACTGTGAGCACTCAATGAGGCTTCAGGGACTTGAACTCCAGTCCTCTGCCAGAGCAACAGTGCTTTCACTCACCGAACCAGCTCCTCAGCCTAGACTCTGTGTTTTAATATGTATTTCTACATAATTTGCATTTAACACACTTATCAATGTTAATTAGTTTATTTTGTATATATAAATCAGTTTTTAGAAATCAGTTCTATTCATTATGCTTATTGTTTCTTTTTATGCTTGTTACTCTTTTTTATGTTTCTCTTATTTATTTGTAGATTTTTGCTGGGTTTTCCTGTTACTGATGGGGCAGCATGTGTGGGGGAAGACAAAGCATGCTTTCTATGATTAAGTCTCAGTATCAGACTTGAGCTGAATAACTTTTACTTCTACTGCAAAACTAGAGGGACATTAGTTGGGTATCCATCAATACAATTTTGGACTTTAGTAAAATACTCGTATTAGTCTCCTCTAAACATCTCTTGAAAGAAGCACTTGTGAAGGATTTGTGGGTTTTCATAAGTAGAATCTACACATACCATGCTCTGTCAGTTACAATACATTGTTATCCTAAAACTCTATTGGATAGAAATGATTCAGGGTGCTATTCAATATTACTCATTTTGTTCTAATGATGCCCCTGGGGAAATGAATTCTTGTTTGATTTTCAGGTAAGACTCTAAAATGGGTACAGATGATAAGGCACTCAAAAGTGTAAAGTGTCTGCCTTTTCTATCTTTGAAGTTTAGGAACTAGCTATCCGAATTATGAGATTAATTTTATGATGAATACTAGACAAGTATTTTATTTTTCTGTATCTTTTTATTTTTAAATTTATTTTCTTGTTTATTCATCCTAGCTAAAGCTTCCCCTCTCTCCACTCTTCCCAGCCCCTCCCCATCCATTCTTCCTCTACAGTTTCTCTTCAGATACAGACTTGCATTACATGGATATCAGACACCCATGGGACATCAAACTGCAGTGAGTTTAAGCACCCCCTCCTCCACCAATCTGGCAGCAAGAATATGTTCCATAATCAGGATACAGAATCAGAAACATCCCTTGTTCTCACTGCTAGGAGTCCAACATGAATACCAAGCTACACAACTGTAACATATGCAGAGGGTCTAGGTTGATCCTATGAAGGCTCTCTGGTTGTTGGTTAAGCCTCTGTGAGCCCCTATGAGCCCAAATTAGTTAAGTCTGTGAGCTTTCTCATGGTGTCCTTGACATCACTGTATTCTGCAATTTGTCCTCCCCCTCTTCTGCAAGTTTACTCAAGATCAGCCTAATGTTTGATATCTATGTCTATTTCCATCATTTGTTGTGTGATGCCTCTCTTATTGAAAACTTTCAAGGTCATGCATTGATAACTTTCACACAGAGTCCAAAAAGGGACACCACAGTAAGTGTGGGATCTGTTTGCAGACTATAGAAAAGAATCTTCTCACAAATGTTCATTCTGTATGTATGTTCTTTACTGTTCTCTTTTCACTGTTGTCTATTCTAATTTGTCTGTCATAATGTTTACATTTTCTTTAGTCTAATTCCCTGTCTCAATTCTAATGCCAATTCTAATTATCTGTTTTGCTCTTTCTTCTTTTTCTTGTTCTTCCTCATTTTCTACATTTTATCCTTTAACATTTCTGGTATTTTTTTCCCAGCATTTTCTCCAACTACTACCTCTCTAGTTTTTTCTTCTCAAATTTCTCTGCCTCCAGAGGTTTTATGAAATGGATAAAGAATTAAAGAGGGTTTTCATTGGACAGGAGCACATTTCTAAGATATACAACAAAATCAGGACCTTAGCCATGGCAACATAACGTCCCAAGACTATAGGAGGAAAACTGCGATCAGATAAGGGAGAGCACAGGGCCAAATGACAACTTTAAGACATGGATCTATTGTTAGTAGATGGGCAAGTGAAGAATAGGCATACTTTAAGGTTAATGTGAGGTTACCTTGGGACAGTACTTTCTTATCCACTGTCAGAGAAAGTACAAGACACTCTTGTTCTCTGACACTCTGAGAGACAACTTCAGACATGCCATAATACTTGTCCTTGGCCATCTGTGAATGTCTCAATTATGTTCTCTTTGCCTAGACACTAACACTGACCAACTTTCTGGCAAAGGAGATAATTTCAGCTAGGTGGAGAGACTTCTAAGTTTTGATAAAATTTGGTTGAAAAAGTAAGGACATTGATTGTGAATACTTTCTGACCTAAATCAAGCATTGCTGAAGGAATATACCAATATATAGGGGAACATGCTTCCAGTAATTGATTAATACAATGCCAGAGATGAATGTCACCATAGAAAAGGAATGCCATACCTTCACATGGACTTTACAGTAACAACAGCAGTAACTATTCATAAAGCAAATACTCCTACTACTCTGACTGTGTGCCTCCTCCATTGGAAAGTGATCCTGCTGGGTTAACTCCTTAATTAGACAGTGAGTTCTCAATGCATAATTCAGAGGTCCATAGCACTCATTGATGACAGTTGGGCTAGAAACTGATCTATGACTATCTGAAAATATCATTAGGTGTCATTTCATTGACTCCCCACCCCACATTGGTGTTTGGTCCTGTCTTAGGTCTCTTAGTATCCTACCTGTTGGTCTTGTTTCTCAGCAGAGAACTCCCTCTCAGAGTATAGGTCTCCAGCTGTGCCAGCCATCAGCTCATTGCTTTCACAATTTTCGTGTCATCTTTACCCAAGTACATCTTGTATGCAGGACAAATTGTAGGTGGAAGGACTTATGGTTGGATTGGCACCCAAGATCCACCAATGAAAGTCTTTCTTGGTTAAAGGAGATAGCCCATTCTGGCTCCCTATCATCCTCTATTGCAAGGCATATTTGCTAGGGGCATATTCCTAGGAGTTTCCATTTCTTTAGGTTTCTAGTTCATCCCAGAGATGTTCCTCTCTGATTCCAATTATCTCTCCCAGTATTCTCTCAGTCCCTTGTTCCCCCCAACTCATGCATCCTCAATCCTCCTCTTCCCATCACTACTGCCTCTTCTAGGTCCCCCCTGGCAAAGTCCATTCTTGTTCCCCTTCACAGTGAGCTTCTTTTATGGCCCTCTCCCTTGAGCTCACCTAGTTATTTAGCTTCTCTGTGTTGAAGGGTGGTAGCAAAATACTCTTCTAAGGTTAATGGTCACTTATGATTGAGTACATATCATGTTTGTCTTTCTGGGTCTGGGTTACCTCACTCAGGATGATCTTTGCTAGTTCTATCCATTTGCCAGCATTTTTATGGTGTGATTGTTTTTAAAGCCAAGTAATACTCCATGTGTAAATGGACCACACTTTATTGATCTTAGGTTGAAAGATATCTGTTATGAGCACTTGCCTGCCAGCCTGGTCCCAGAGCCGCATCAGATCCAAAATAACACACAGAGATACCGTATTAATTATGAAACTATTGGCTGGAACTAGTGTTTCTTATTGGCTATCTTTGTCTGAAATATTAACCCATCATCATTAATATATGTATTTCTATATGGTCTTCTTATGGAGAACACCAGACTCCTGTCCTTTCCTCTTGAGAACACATCATAACTCCACTACATTTCCCAGAATCCTCCACGTCTCCTGGTCCCACCTATTTTACCTTGCTATTTGCCAATAATGCTTTATTCATTAACCAATGAGGAAAAAATATATACAGAATGACATCTCCCATCAGATATCTTTTGGCTATTTTGAAAAAAAGCTTCTATGCAGATATCTGTGCAAGTGTCCTTATGATATTGTGGAGTGTCTTTGATCAACTTGGACTTGAGTTTTGTGCAAGGTGATAGGTATGGATATATTTGCATTTTTTCTGCATGCAGACATCCAGTTAGACCATCATCAGTTGTTGAAAATGCTTTCATTCTCTCTCTCTTTTTTTTCATTGTGTAATTTAGGATTCTTTGTCAAAAATAAAGTACCCATAAGTCTGTGGATTTAATCTTGGTCTTTGATTAAATTCTATTGATCCATCTGCTGTTTTATTCCAATATCATGCAGTTTTTATTGCTACTGCTATGTGGTACAGTTTGAGATCATGGATAGTAATACATTTAGAAGTAATTTCATTGTACAGGATTGTTTTAGCTATACTGTTTTTGTTGTTATTTTTCCATGTGCAGTTTAGTATTTTTCTTTCAAGGTCTGTAAAGAATTGTGTTGTGATTTTAATGGTAATTGCATTAAATTTTTAGATTGTTTTTCTAAGATGGCCATTTTTACTATGTTAATCCTACCAATTCATGAACATGGGAAATCTTTATTTTGATACCTTCCCCATTTTTTTTTCTTCAAAGACTTGAAGTTATTGATATACAGGTCTTTCACTTGGTTAAGAGTTATCCTAAGATATTTTATATTATTTGTGGCTATTGAAAAGGGTATTGTTTCCCCTAATTTATTTTTCAGCCTGTTTATCATTTGTATATAGGAGAGCTGCTGAATTTTTAATCTTGTATCTGACCACTTCTCTGAGTGTTTACGAGCTGCTAAGTATTTCATGGTAGAAATTTCTGGTTCAATAATGTATACTATGAGATCATCTGCAAATAGGGATACTTTGACTTCTTACTTTCCAATTTTTATCCCCAAGACTTCCTTAATTTGTATTATTGCTCTAGCTAAAACTTAAAGCACTATATAAAATAGATATGGAGAGAATGGGCAACCTCAAACTGTTCTTTGTTTTTGTGGAATTCCTTTAAGTTTCTCTCCATTTAATATCATGTTGGCTGGGGGCTTGCTATATATTGCCTTTATTATATTTAGGTATGTCCTTTGTATTCTTGATCTTTTCACGACCTTTATCCTGAAGGGGTGCTGAACTTCTTCAAATACTTTTTCAGCATCTGATCAGATGATCATGCATCAATTTTTATTCAGTTTGTCTATATGGTGGATTACAATGACAGATTTTCTTCTGCATTGCTGGGATGGAGTCTATTTGATTGTGGGGGATGATTTTTTTGATGTGTTCTTGTATTCAATTTGCAAGTATATTATTGATTATTTTTGCAAATATGTTCATGAGGAAAATTGGTTTTTAATTCTCTTTCTTTGTTGGGTCTTTGTGTGTTTGGGGTATCAGGGTAACTACAACATCATAAAATGAATTTGACCTTATCCCTTCTATTTCTATTTTGTGAAATAATTTCAGAAGTATGGGTATTAGCTCTTCTTTGAAGGTCTTGTAGAAATATGTGTGGATACCATCTGGAATTGTGCTCTTTAGTTGGGAGATTTTAATGACTGCTTCTTTTTCCTTGTTTGTTTTAGGTTTATTTTAAGTGTTTATCTGATCTGGATTTAACTTTGGTAAGTATATATATATATATATATATATATATATATATATATATAAAGAAAACAGACATTTTCTCTTAGAGTTTCCAATTTTATAGGGCACAACTTTTTCTAAGTATATTCTATTGATTTTCTGAATTTTTTTGGTGTCTGTTGTTATACCACCATCTTTTATATAACTCCATTAATTTGGATATTCACTTTATGCCTTTTGGTTGGTTTAGTTAAGGGTTTGCCTATTTTGTTGATTTCTTAATTTGTATAAGGCTTGTGTATCTTGTTGATTTTATCAAAGAACCAACTTTTTGTTTCATTGATTCATTTTGTTGTTTTCATTGTTTCCATTTGTTTGATTACAGCCCTGAGTTTGATTATTTCCTGCCCTATAGCCTTCTTGGACATATATGCATCTTTTTCTTCTAGAGCATTCAGGCCTGCTATTTAGTCAGTCTTATGAAAATTCTTTAATTTCTCTCCTTTTTAATTTAAAATAGAAACTATCCTATTTCACATATCAATTCCAGTTCCCTCTCCCTCCAGTCCTCTTATGTCCCCACTAACCCCAATCCCATTCCTCTTCTGCTCCCCAGGGAGGGTGAGGCTTTCCATGGTTGAATCATCAAAGTCTGTCACATCATTAGGGGAAAGGCATAGGCCTTCCCCCATGTATCTAGGCTAAGAGAATATCCCTGTATGTGGAATAAGTTCCCAAAGTAAATTTGTACACTAGGGATAAATACTGATCCACTACCAGAGGCCCCATAAACTTCTCAGGCATCCTAACTGACACACACATTAAGGGGGTCTTGGAGGCAAATCACATTCATAGTTACATTTGTCTTTATTTCATCTTCCTTCTGATTTTTTAGTAAATCACAAAAAAATATTATTTTAGTTAATATGTGAATATATATTTCTCCTACTCAAAGAAGGGAAGGAAAAGGGGATGGAAGGCAAAAATCTTATATCTTCAATTACATACTCAATTATATATAGAAACACACAAAACCTGGGGTAGGCAAAACAACCCTGTACAAAAACAGATCTTCTGGAGGCATCATCATCATTGACTTCAAACTCTACTATATAAAGCAACAGTAATAAAAACAGTTTGGTATTGGTACAAAAAAAAAAGATGAGTAGAGCAATGGAATTGAATTGACCCTGATATTAATCCACACAATTCAGAACACCTTATGTTTTATAAAGAACCTTAATTAAATAATGGGAAAAAGAAAGCATCTTCATCAATAATGTGGTGGTGACTAGTTACCAACATGAAGAATACTGGAAGATATATCCATATCTGTCATCATGCACAAAACTTAAGTGAAAATGGATCAGAGACCTAAACATAAATCTAGCCACACTGAACCTCTCAGAAGATAAAGTGGGAGGTACACACAACACCAGTAGCAAAGACACTGAGATGGACAACTAATAAATGGGACCTCCTGAAACTCAGAAGCTTTTGTAAGGCAAAAGGCATAGTCAATAGCAGCCCAGAGAATGGGAAAAGATCTTCACCAACCCCACATCTAACAAAGGGCTTATTTCAAAAATATACAAAGAACTCAAGAAGCTAGTCACAAAAACACCAAATAATTTAATTAAAAAGTTGGGTATAGAACAAAACAGAGAATTCTCAATAGAGGAATCTGAAGTGGCTGAAAAACACTTCAGAAAGTGTTCAACATCCTTACCCATCAGAGAAATCAAATCAAAACAACTCTGAGATACTATTTTTTTTCCTGGTTCCAATGTCTTTTGTGTACCAGGGATACATCCTGGTTCCAATGTCAGAGGTCCCTTAGACTGCCCAGGCCTTCTAACTGAGACCCATGTTCAGGGGGATCTGAGTCTGTATGATGCTGGTTTACAAGCTATCAGTCTGGATATTCATGAGCTCCCCCATGTTCAGGTCAGCTTTTTCTGTGGGTCCCTGTAGCCTGGTCTTGAAGCCTTTTTTTTAATCACTCTTCCCTCTCTGCAACTGGATTCCAGGAGTTCAGCTCCGTGTTTAGCTGTGAGTGTCTGCTTCTGTTTCAATCACTACTAGATGAGGGCTCTATGATGGCCTATAAGTTAGTTATCAATCTCTTTATCAGAAAAGGGCATTTAAGGTAGCCTCTCCACTGTTGCTCAGATAGTTAGTTGAGGTCATCCTTGTAGTTCTCTGGACATTTCTCTAGAGTCAGTTTACTCTTCAAACTTATTATGGTATCTCTTCTTTTTTCCACTCTCATCTATTCATTTCCCAACTCTATCTTCCTGGTTCTATGTGTTCTCCTCTTCTCCCTTTCTCTTTCTCCTAAGTCCCTCTCCACTCACTGCCCTTCCCACTCCCAATATGCTAGGAGATCTTGTTCCTTTCCCCTTCTGTGAGGGACCTTGTATGAATCTCTTAGGGTATGGTTATTTTCTACAGCCATCTCATGATGAACAGCTGTCTATTATAGAATGAATGTGTGGTTATACTTATTTTTTACTATAAACCAGATACACGTTTGTCCCCTCCAAAGCAAAAGAAACATAAACTTTTGATTTGATGAAATATAAAGTATAAAAGGCATCAGAAATGAAGTGTTATGAGAACTTTCCCTACAGCATGGAATTGTGACTTCTGCTGACACAGTAACTAACAGCTCACAGTGTGCTTTTAAAATGCTTTGAGTCCTTGCTTTTCAAGAGGGAGACACTTTGATAAGTAAAGGGATAAACATTGTTACAAAACAAAATGGTCTCTTATGCTGTATCTCTTGAGAACAAAAAGATGTCAGTCATAACCTAAAAGCTGGAAAATAACTCAATATTTCAATGACTATATTTGCTTTCTGGATTATGCATACAAATCATCACTTATGTTATTTTTAAATACTTGAGAGTTTCTTGAAAGAAAACTTGAGAATAATGCATAGAAAAGAACCTGCAACAATACACATAATGCATGGCACCTGATGTTCTTTCCCTTGACTTGCCCCTGAAGTCCATACATTATAATCAATAACTTGTTTTCCATTGGCTTTAAGGAGCTCTGGGTAGTTAGTCTGGTTACTTTTAAAAATTATTTCCAAATTTTTCTAGTATTCAATCATGAGAATTAAAACTTTCATTGTGAGAACAAATTCTTCTCATGGCATTTTAAAAAGAGACATAATGTATTTCAGAAAAGCGTCACAAAATTTTAGACTTTGATTCAAGCATGCCCATAATTATACACAGCTTAGTATAAATCCTTTGTATTAATGTTGACATACAATTATGCATTTAATAATACTTAGAAATACGTGAGTGTTTTGTGAGTGTTTCAGAATGTTAATTATCTATAATACATTATTTAAAAAATACTCTTCATTTTTTGTGTGGCTCTTTTTCCAAATTTTATTTTCCATACACATTTAATTCTACTTTTATGTGTGTACACATATATTATTTATGGTTTCAGAGAACCCAAGGAAAACAATAGAGTTTAATTTGAGAATGGTGCAATGGAAAGGCAATATACAATGTGGCAATAAGATAGAAACCACAGTGGCTGTTGTGAACCAAAAGCTATTGTGAACAAGCATGTATTAGTTATTCAGCAAATTAATGGGATAGGTATTAATTCATTTGAAAGATTTTAAATGTTGGTTAAAAAAAAATCAGAATCACCTGAAAATAACTGAATTCCCCCTTTTGAAGGGATTCTTCCAGAAGATGACAGAATAGCAAGGTGTTATCTTGGTGATAAGCATCCTGAATGAACTCTTCTCACTCTCTGCATCTCCCATCGTGACTCTCTTTTATATTAATAAACCGAGAAATGCAGATACAAGGAATCTTATTGTTTCTATGTTTTAGCATCTGTGGGTAAATCCAAGTTGTTTATTTATGGGTATGACAGGTTTAGGGTTTCACAGATTTTAGTACATATCTTGGTGAAATCTTCTTATAATTTAAATAAGAGTAAACATTATATAACTATAAACAGAAGTAAAGGAATGGGGGCTACACAATACTTATGACTTCAGCACTGTTTTAGGCATTTTACTAAGAAAATATTGTTATTTCATATTACATTTGGAAAGATGAGAGTGAAAAGGTAGAGAGTTCTGTAGTGTCATGAAGCTTTCAAGATTAGAAGTTCAATTCTAGTCTTCAACCCAGAAGTAACTACTTCTATACATTTCGAGAAAAGTCTCTGATCTTTGCAGTATCCCTCTTTTCCTTTTAGTTTTGTCTTAAATTTGATTATTGTTTTTGGGACATTGATATTTGCCAGCTTTATGATTGTGTGTGCATACATATTTATATATACAGATGATGTTTATTAGAATACATACATATTATTAATGTGCAGTTTTGCATGATTACATTACATGTGTGTGTATAATATATGTATATATATTATATACTATATATAATGACAAAGGGCATTATGGAGAAACTGCGGAGGGTGTCGGGGATGATAACACTGTACTCTTGCTTGATATTAAGAAGGCTCTTTATTCAGCATCTTTTACTCTGGGGGCTGGCTTATATACCCCAGCACCAGATGGAGGAGGAGGAAGCAAAGGGGGCAGTTAGTCATCACAGATTCCAAGGACCAGTTAGGGCACTTTCAGGGCTGAAGAAGCCAAAAGAGCATTAGCATTTTGCACTAGAAAACATGTCTCTTGTTTTCCTGTGGTTACAGCTGCCTTCCCAGAGGGCAGCTGGAGGAAGTGAATTCTTAGCCAAGGTCTTGATTCCTACAATTCCCCCTTTTTTTATTTTCTATAAGAGACCCCTGGTTTAGGTCGTGTAGAGTGTGCTGCCCCTTACCAATCTTCGGGGGACCTGGCAACCCATGTCTTAGGCGGGGCCTTTATTGCAAGTTGCCCATCATGGGGGACCCTCATTTCTGCAGCATCTGTAATCAGACCTCATGACTGTCAGTCAGGAGAGGAGAGCCATGGGACAGACTGAGGGTTTTTTTTTTTTTTGTTAAAAGAACTGTCGGATCTTACATAGCACAAGAATCACTGCCCCGGCTGCTACCAGCTCCATGCCTCCTTGAGACAATGTGCCACCCCAAAGCTGTATCCAACCTCTGATCTGGGCCATGACATTCTAACAGCCCTCTGTTGAAATAGGAGGATTTTGGGTCTTAATGACCTCTACTATCTGGTAAGCCAAAACAAAGTTTAAAAAAGACAAAGCCCTGCCAGCATTGAGGTGGTTGACCACTACAGAGACATTTGTATTCCAATCAAGGTGACACAAGAGAAATGACAAAGCATGAGCAGGAGGCCTGCTACCCCAACCCAAAACCCCAAATTGTTTCTGAAATAAGGAAGTTTGCTGATTTAAGTTAAGGTGTCCAAACTGAATATGAGCATTCAGGCAGGGCATTCTGTGTACCTAGAGCTTTGCTGATTCTGCCCACCAGCTGGTTGACAGTCTCTGCTGTAGTCAGTCTGAGCAAGAGCAATCCCTGCAAGGATGGCAGCAGTCGCCTACACAGCAATGGCAGGAATGATGGCAGCAGTAATACCGAAGTCCCTTCTTGGCGGTAGAGGATACTATCTTGTCCCACATGTCGGTCTTTCATTATTGTGGGGGCGAGGACAGGAACCCAAACTATCAGGGTGCCTGCAGTTGGGGGCCAGCAGTTGCTCAGGAAGTAGGTTCTGGAAGAACAATTGAGAGATTTTCCCTCCCCCAAGGACCCATTAGAGGTGGAACACAGCGTCCCCAAGGCAAGGACTTATACAAGTCATACTTTTTGGGGGAGTTTCCAGCATAGGGGCCCAGATCTAGGGGTCACATAGCAGCATTTTCCTATTCCAGCTGGAAGTTTATGGTATAGGACCTCTCTAAGTCCCAAGAAATTGCTCATACTGGCATTGTGGTGAAAATTAGCAATGGAAGCATTACTCAAAACTATGCATGACACCAAGAATGACCCATTGGACAATTGAGAAACATTAAGCACTCTCTGGAAGCAAAGTCTTCCCTGTATCAGGAAGGTCAAATTACTCAGTAATGAAGTTTCTAGCTGCACATTGGTGGCCAGTAGTCCCTGGGAATGTTCTCTCCTGACTAACTGGCATCAGGATGTGGGGGTTCCTAACCAAGGCCCAAACCATTCATTCCTCCATGGGCCAGAGATTCCAGTAAAGCAGGATTAGATTCTTGATCAGAATCCACAGGGCAAACATGTCGTTTTGGTATCCAAATAGGTTTTTCTGTTTCTGGGGGAAAACCACAAATAGCCCCTCGGACCCTAGCTAATAGGGGTGTGGGCAATTGCCATTGTCCTGTAATTATGTCTTTCCATCTAACCCATCCCAATATTTGAGAGGGTTTGTTCCAATGTCTCTCCATGGCAGACAAGCTATTTTATCTACAGTCAAAAAAATTTAAGATATAAAGTGTAGAGAGCCACTAAGTGCCTTCTCTTAAAGTGGCGCTGGCTTCTGCCTTACACCTTCCCACTGGTGAAGTCTCTCTGGGTAAACAAGCCCTTAATTGGTTAAGTCTGTTCAGCCTGTCTGCTTCAGCATTAGAGTAGCCTATCTACAGGGTCCACGTGTCTCACTGGGGTTGGTTAGCTCAAGGGTATTTAAGCCTGTGCAGGAGTCCCCCGACTCTCTCTCTCTCTCTCTCTCTCTCTCTCTCTCTCTCTCTCTCTCTCTCTCCCTCCCTCCCTCTCTCTCTCTCTCTCTCTCTCTCTCTCTCTCTCTCTCCCTCTCTTCCTCCTCTCTCTCTCTCCCTCCCTCCCTCTCTCTCTCTCCCTCTCTCTCTTCCTCTCTCTCTCTCCCTCCCTCCTTCTCTCTCTCTCTCTCTCTCTCTCTCTCTCTCTCTCTCTCTCTCTCTCTCTCTTTCTCTTGCGGGCCAGAAGCAACATGTTTAAAGGATCCTGATTAAAACTGCAAGAAGATCTACCTGGAGTCGTGTCTTCCTTGTTGGCAGGGTCAGGCGCGTACAATAAAGTATGGTAGATAATTGAGAATTGGGGTAGGCCCTATATTCCCCTTTTTCTAATTTTATTAAAATATTGTTTAAGGGTAGCATGAGTGTGTTTCATAATGGCTTGTCCCATAGGGTTGTGTGGGATGCCAAAGGAGTGATTAATATGATGTTCCTTGCCAAAATATTTTCTAGACTTCATATGGCATTTTTGTACCACATAAGCTACTGTTTTAAAATAAGGATTTAACACTTTGGCTGGGAAAATAGGTAAATGCAACCATAAAATTGATCCCCCTTGCCATAAGACAGAAGTTGGACTATGTTGTGTGGGAAATACATAAGCCTTCTATGGTTTTGCATACTCAATATAGCATATCTGTTGATTTTGGATTGTTTTTTTCCAATTGTAAGAGAATTTGTCTATTCTCTTTAGTTAGCTGTCTAGGTGAATTGTAACCACTATCTCTTTTTAGGATATTGCTTAAAGGTTTTAAATCACCAGTAGGTGCTTTTAAAAAAGGACGTAACTAACCATTGGAACATTTTTTAATAACTTTTGAAAATCATTTAATGATTGTAAGCTATCTTTTTAATTTTTAATTTTTGAGGCCTAATTTTTTTAGGATGTAACATAAGTCCCAAATATTTTTGAAAACTTTTTTACTCTGACTTGAAAAGTTTTATTGGTTGACAAGGTCTCATTTGTATTTTTACTGACACCGTTTTAGGTGGGGGACCTAACAGGGCCTGCAGTTCCCTGAGGCTTTTTTTAAAATAGCTTTTTAAAAATCTTATATTAGCCTCTATTTTTTAAATTTTTTTTTAATCATCAAAATTTTGGAAGAGTTTTGTATTTTATCCTATGTTAAACTCTTTGAACCATCCATACAGATTTTTTTTGGCTCTCAGGCCATTATGGCTTTAACCACTTTTTGTTGTTTTACTTTGTTAGACAGCCATGGGAGATGCAGATCTCTAATCCTTTTCATTAATAGAGTGACTTGATCTCTCTCTCTTTCTCTCTCTCATATATATATATATATATATGTATGTATTTATTCATTTATATTTTTTCAAGCAATTTAAGTAGTACCTATTGGTGGAATTTACATATTTACATATGTGTGGCCACATCATACATACAGATCATACATACATATATCTTTTAGCTCTTCTTTAGACCAAGATTAGTTTGTTGAAATAGAACATCTTTAATTAAAATCTCTTGTAATGCAGCTGTTGTAGCTAAACCTTGAATTATGAACAGCCAAAATCTGAACAAATCCCAATATATGTCATGTTTTTAAAATGAGGCCTTAAAATCACTTTCTGACAGGCTGTAATAATTATTCCATATTCTTGGCTGGGTGTTAGCCATGGCAGCAGCTCCTAAAGCAGCAGGCATCTAGGTCTCGTCCTGCCTTTGCTCTCTAGGCCTGGACTGGCCCACTGTAGCTCATCTGTGACTGCAGCTGTTTGAAAAGCAAGCAATTACCACTGTAGCAACTCTGAGTTCTTCCTGACCTAGTGCGTACGAGGGACAGCACCTTTGCTTCCCCAAGCCCAGGTGCAGCTCTGAGACAGCTATGGGTGGCTTTCGGGAGGGCATCTCTCCTTGGGTTGCACTTCAGGGTCCTTAGGAAAAGCCCTGTCTTTCCCTGAAGATAAGGTCTTTCTCTGATCTTCATGAGCACCCAGCTGTTTCCTGAATACATTCTTACGCTCATCTTTCTCACTTTTACTAGCCTATTGAATGGATTTTAAAAAGCCTTTGACCCTTATTGCATTTTCCTGTTTCTCTAAAAGTTCCTTTAATTGAAATTCTAATTCAACCTTCTTGGGTGAATTCCCCATCCTTTTTTTTTTTTTTTCCTATTTACCCCAATATGTCCCTGCCAGTACAAGGGACAATCCAGTCCACTTACCTCGTTTTCAGAATTTTGGTGGGACCTCCAACTGCCACGCCTGCACAGCGGGGGTGAGCGGGTTGATGAGAAAATGTGGAGGGTGTCGAGGTTGATAACACTGGACTCTTGCTTGATATTAAGAAGGCTCTTTATTCATCATCTTTTACTCTGGGGGCTGGCTTATATACCCCAGCACCAGATGGAAGAGGTGGAAGCAAAGTTCATCTCAGGTTCCAAGGACCAATTAGGGTACTTTCAGGGCTGAGGAAGCCAAAAGACCTTTAGCATTTTGCATTAGAAAACATGTCTCTTGTTTTCCTGTGGTTACAGCTGCCTACCCAGAGGGCAGCATGGGGCAGTGAATTCTTAGCCAAGGTCTTGATTCCTACAGTTTTATAAGATTAAATAATCTAGTAATATGATAGCCATATTAGCTTAAAAAATATACTATACTAATGGGCAAACACTGCTACTTAACTATGCATTACTAAGTGATATATATTTTTACCTATTTATATATAGTCTAAATACTGTTCCTTTCTTTATATTCATTCATTTTACTTATTTTTGACACTTTGTGGAATATATAAGATACATTATCATCACATTTATCTCGTTATCTTCTTTTTTCACTTCCCACTCATGATAGCCTCATCCTTCCTAATTAATCTCCTTCTTCCTTTAAAGACTTTGTTTGTATGCAGGGTTTGTAGAGGTAAGCATATCTTCCATACATTCATGATTTCAATGGGAATGTGTTATTTCAAGACAGTATTTTACAAACCCATCCCAACTTCCAGTCATTACAATCTTTCCATCTGTTCTTCCATGTTGCTCTGAGGGCCTTTGAGAATGATTGATGTTCTGTTCAAGGATAAGCATTTAATAGTCACTTGTCCTCAACACTTTGAACAGTTATGAGTCTCTCCATTAACTGTTTATGATAAGTGCATATCAAAAATCTTAAGTGTGTTGTCTCAATTTTTCATTTAATTGAACTGACACCTTTTACTGTTGATAATTGTGCTTCCCAAGATTATATTCTCAGTACATGATTCCAGAGAATTAGGAATCAGATACTTATATTTGCTTCAGATACTTATATTAGTCAACTGTCTCCTTGAAGAGAGAAAATGCCTGAGTAAGGATATTAAAGACAAAAGCATTTATTAGCTTATTTCTCTAGAAGTATAGTACATTCTAACATGAAAGACATGACAGCAGGAACAGAAGGTAGATTTTCATTTTGTATCCACACTAAGGATAAAGAAAGCAATGAAAATTTTTACTCAGTTTAATTTAACATTTTCACCCAGTCTGGTATCCGAGCCCATAGACTGATGTTGCCTACACTGAGTGTATGTCTCCCCACGTCATGTGTGATCTCTCATACACATGTGTACAGGTTTGTCCTAAATCCCGTCAAGTTGACAATCAAATTATAATCATAATTTTGAATTAGCAAATATGAGTATATTTACATGAAATATATACTCCAGCTACTGTAAATTATGTATACAAAGACTACAACAGGAAGAATTTAAATTTTTAACAGTAATCATATATATGACAACAATGATTTATGGTCAGTGGTTATCAAAAAACATCTATAATAGAAATTTATGTCCACAATTCACCCAGTGGCACTTACTCAATTGCTCTACTAATCATAATTTTTGCATATTTTCATTGACTACTTAATGATGCAGAGACTTTTAAGTATTGATTATATAAGCTTTGAAAAGATTTATGCTTATTGTTTTATTTGGTATGGTTTTATATACTGTACTCAAACACTCAAACAAAAGATCTAAGTTAAGTGTGATTCAAGTCTTAATAAAGGAAATTGTTTTATGTTTTTGGTTTTTTTTTTTTCAAGACAGGATTTCTCTGTATTGTTCTGGAACCTGTCCTGGAACTAGCTCTGTAGAAAGAATAATTTAATTCCTTGATGTTTCCAAAATGCCTTTGTGTAAATATTTACTACAGTTTTTAATAAATGTTAACAAGTATTTACATTTTAATTTTTACTATCAGATTTGATTTTCAGTATTTTATTTCATTTACTTTGACTAATTCTGACCAAATAGGAAGTAGCCTATTTTTATCTAAACTTTGGGATTCTACAATGTATATACTTTATTCTCTTCTGATTTAAATTCTCACAATCTCTTATCTCAACCTCATTTGAGTGAAACAGGAAAGAGAGAGATGTCAAAGTGTCCTTATTTGTAGAATGCTTGCCGCTATGCATCATCATTTCTAAATACCACATAAGAAATTCCTCAAATCTGATAAATACTTTTAACAAATAACAAAATACAAAATTAACATACAAAGTACAATAGCCTTCCTCTATGCAAATAACAAACACACCAAGAAAGTAATAAGAAAGCAGTCTCATTCCTACCCATCCCCCCCAAATGCCTAAGAATGAACTTACCTAGAGAACTGAAAGATCTTTATAATCAAAATTTAAAATACTGGAGAAAAAAAACAAAGATATTAGAGATGGAGAGACCCCCCTTGCCCATAGATCACCAGAATTAATCTTATAAAAGTGTCTATGCTAATAAGATCAATGAGTATGGAGAGGGTATGAGTGGCCTCGTTCTGTGAAAACTGACAAGAAAAAGATGATACAAGAGGTGTGGGTCCAAAGCCAAGCCTGGGAATATGATATGGTACCACCAGACTTGAGTGATTTTCAAGGTAGAAGGAGGTACATGATAAAAATAACAATGAATGCTAACAAGGATGTGCAGACAGAACTATCCTCATTCACTGTTGGTTGGATTAATGTACCGCGCCTGACTCTAGCCAGCAAGAAGGGCATGACTCCCGGAAGATCTTCTTCACGCAGTTTTAATCAGGATCCTTGATACATGTTTCCTCTGACCCACGAGAGCTCCGGGGGACCTCTGCAGAGGATTAAATACCCTTGAGCTAACCAACCCCAGTGAGCTACGTGGACCCTGCAGATAGGCTACTCGAACACGGAAACAGATAGGCTGAACAGACTTAACCAAATAAGGGCTTGTTTACACCAGAGAGCCCTCACCAACAGGAAGTTGTAAGGCCGAAGCCAGCACCACTTTAAGGCGTGGCACTTTGCGGCTCTCTACAGTTCCCCCTTTCTGTTTCAATAATGCAACAGGCAATGATAATGGTCTGGTCTCCAGTAGAGCAGTGGACATTGTAATGACCCTGAAACCTGGTAGTCAGCCAAGTCAGTGCCACACCCGTCTGGTATCTTTTTCCTGGAGGTGGGGCTTCAGACACCAACCCACATGCAACCAAACTTGCCATTCTAGGAGTTGCTCACTTCCAGACCTAACTTGGAGTGCAGTGCTAAGCACTCACTTCACAATCTGAACGTGAAGGATCAATACTTGTTCATGACTGCGAACCATGCTTGGGGAGACTGTCCTGCCCCAATGGCTTTAAATGCCTTAACAACCATAGCTGCATACCGCTTCTGAGCAAACCTCATCTTGCAAAGGCACCACAGGCCCACGAAAGAGATAAGTAACAAGAGGACAGCTATGGCTCCCATTCTCGCCCACTCTTCCAGATGATCCATGGCAATGGGAACGAAGATGACAATCCAGCAGCCAGTCCCTCATCCACACATGTTGAAATCACTACAATGATGGTCACTCACAGCTGTACCATTAAGTCAATTTCCTAAACGATAGACAACTGTCCTGAAAATTAGCAGCATGTGTAAAGTTCTCATACTTAATGCTGGTAACACACAATCCTGGATATTTCATTTCATATCCCAATTGGGCCAGATGCCACAAGGTATCTATTTGCTCCTGCACCAGAACAATTCTTTGGTTTACAATCATTAAGCCTCCTTTTAGTTGAGCACCAATTGTGGATTGAGCATCCAAGGTTGTAGCCACATTCTTGGACAACTCATTTAGCTTAGAGACTATCTGCACGGATGTGCTCATAGCCATGGCAGCCGTGACTGAATCCACAGATGCAAAACATATAGCTGCAACTATGGCTGCTGTAATGCCAAAATCTCTCCCTGCAGCCTCTACCAAACAGGCCATAAAATCTGAAAATGCTTCCATTGGGCCTTGCAGTATCTTAGGGAGGTTACCACTCACCTCTCCCTTATTAAGTAAAGACTTCCATGCTTTTATGGCAATCTGATTTACTTGTTCAAGACCTCAGGGCAAAAGGAACGCCCTGTACCTGGGCCCTGCCCTTCCTCACTCTGATCAGGAGAAGGCGCTGAAGGCATTGTTCCAGAAGGGTCCCTCCCCTCCCCACATCTCCATTTCTCCTCTCCCTTCCCCCTCTGCCCCTTAGGGGATTGTTTCTGAACCTTTTCTAGGAGGGCTTGCAATTCTTCCTCAGCCCAGCATGCTACCTTTATGTCTCCTGAAATTGTGAACCAAGGTTCAATGGCACCGCATTCCCTCAGGAATCTTTCTAGTGTGCTTTTCTTTATTTTAAGTTTCTTTGACAAAAGTAGCTCCTGAAGAGACAGAAAATTTGGATGAATCTGGGAAGTCCCCATCTTAAAAATTTTACTTTCGGTTTGTTACAACCGCTTACTCAATGTCTGAGACTTTATTGCTGCTTTTTTCCCTGTGGTCTTTAATTTGGCCCCAACTTACCTGGGACTTCATTGCTCCTTACCGGAGACCTTATCGCCTCTTTACTGAGGGCCTTAAATTTGGTCCCAATTTACCTTGGGAACTTGCCAACACTGCCCTGACTACAAGAAGTTCTGATCTGAAAAATTCCCGGTATGTGCCACCATTTGTATGCGCCTAACCCTACCAGAAAGGAAGATGCGACTCCGGGAACATCTTCTTCATGCAGTTTTAATCAGGAGTCTTGAAACACGTTCTTCTGACCCGTGAGAGAGACCCAGGGGACCCCTGCACAGGCTTAAATACCCTTGAGCTAACCAACCCCAGTGAGCTACGTGGACCCTGCAGATAGGCTACTCTTACACAGAAGCAGACAGGCTGAACAGACTTAACCAAATAAGGGCTTGTTTATGCCAGAGAGCCCTCACCAAAGGGAAGGTGGAAGGTGGAAGCCAGCGCCACTTTAAGGTTTGGCACTTCGTGGCTCTCTACAGATTACCAGCTGGTAGAACCATTATGAAAACACATATGAAGAGTTACCAAAACAGTAAATATAGAACATGACTGAGCTACACTACTATTTTGTATATGCCATAGGAGTCAATAACCTATTATACAGATACTTTTTTTGGCTGCATTCATTGCAGTTCTATTCATAATAAATAGTAAGTGGAAACAACATAAATGTCTTTCAACTAATGAATGGATGATGAAAATGTGGTAAACCATAAATTGGGATTGTTTAAATTAGTCAAGAAGAGTGAAATTTGCAAGTAAATGGATAATACTAGAAAATATACCGAGTAAAGGAATCAAGACTCAGAAAAATTAATGCAATGTGTTCTGTTTTAATTGTGGATTGTTACTTTGAGATTTTTAACTGTGACTATATAATTTGGAGTAACTTCAGAATCCATGTAGTCAAAGATACCATGGTTGGGGAAGAGGGAGCTGTAGAGAGAAGTCTAAGAAGATATAGTTGCTATGGAGTGTGAAATACGATAAAAGTGGGGAGACATTTAATTAGTAAGGGGGGGACAAAGGCAAATACTGAGAGTGGCTGAAGTAAGATATAAAAACTCTATGGATGTTTGAAAAAGCCATGGGAAGAACATTCATGCTTACTTAAAAAAATCATAAGTAATATATATGGTGGGCAGTGGTAATCCCAGAACTTGTGAGGTAGAGCCAGGTATCTCTCTGAGTTTTAAGTAGACTGGTCTAGAACATCTGAAAACAAACAAACAAAAACAAAAAATAATATGTATAAATGTGTATGTATTCATATACATGCATACAGATTATATATATATATATGAAATTATGCCAGTTTGTCTTATAATGTCTTGCCAAGACCTGTTAACTGTTAAAAAAATACCCTATTGTTAAGCATGGGAAACATCTCTTTGAATTAGTGATCAGCGGGTGTTGAAGAGGCTCCTAAAATCATATAAACCATATCCATCGTCTTTAATTGACTTCCCAAACACAAAATTAAGAACCTATTGCTTAACATAGCAATACCACATACTTGGACACCACATACTTGGACAGAGATTTGGAAAAACAGAACTGAACCTGTCAGTGAGGACTAATACTAATAACATCCAAAGATACTTCTCTAAGAGTCAATGGAGGAAAACAACCAATAATCTTATATATCTGTAAAGCCCGTGAGTTATAATATTGACTTAGCTGTCTCTTGCTTGCTGTTGTTGTCATGGAATTTAGAGGAGAAGCTACTAGCTTCATTTTCATAAACACAAATAAATCCCAGTAGCACTTTATCATCCTTATACTCAAAGTTCAGTATGCATTCATATATATATATATATATATATATATATATATATATATATACACATATATGTATATATCTACTGGTCATAATTCAGCAAAAGAATGTTCATGGGTTACCCAAACCCAGTTGCTACACATATAATACAACCTCTACATATAAGCCTCATAGTCTATTATGGAAGAAATGTGGAAAAACTGTAAGATGAACATCAGCTGTGAGATCGTATCTTCTATTGATAGGGAAACTGCATCCATGAAATTGCAAAAATATGATAGCCTAAATAAGCCCTGCAATATGATAATACAAGATTACATACCAGCACAAGAAGAGTAATCTCACAAGGCCCTAACCCTGAAAAAGATCAATAAGCAATTAGCGGCTGGTACATGGAGAATTAGTCATCTCTAAGAATTAATCCTTTAACTGATTATCAAGTCATAATTACTCAGCTTCAACCCATACAATATTTGAGTAAGTAAATAGATTCAGAATGCTGAATTGGTGTGTGTGTGTGTGTGTGTGTTATGTGTGTGTCTGTAGCAATAATTAAATAAGAGGCCATGAATTTGCAAACCATTGGGGAAGAAAGAAAGAGTGATTGAGAAAAGAGGGTAGTTGTTCTTTTGTTATAATTATTGCCTAAGAAACACAAACATGAGACTCAGCACTCATGGAGTTTATTGAGAGAGCGGAGAGAAATGGAGGTAGCTGGTGACCAACTGAAAGCAGGAAAGAGAGAGGAGAGAAAGAGAGAGAGAGAAAGAGAGAGAGAGAGAGAGAGAGAGAGAGAGAGAGAGAGAGAGAGAGAGAGAACAAGAGGGAGAAGGAGCCAAAGAGGGAGAAGAGCAAGAGAGAGAAAGAGAATGAGAGCAAAGGAGAAAGAGAGAAAGAAGCCAAAAAGAGAGTGGCACACTTGGCATGCTTGCTTTAAAAGGGGGTCTTGCACATGTGTAACTGAGTCCCCTGTGCAGACAGGTAAAGATTGAGCAGCCAAATTAAGCCTGACTAGTGATGACATGGCCATGGTCGTTCTGCCCATCTTCAGGGACAGGGTCAGCAGACTGCTGGTTCCCAACATTTCCACCTCTTATTGTCATTAAAATGGTGGGGGTTGGGTGTAGCAGGTTTGTGAATAAGGATTTTGAGTGGTTCCCTACAGTAGTAATAATATAAATTCAGTACTCATGTTAAAACTCTCAAAGATAATAAAAAATGCTTCTATATAAAATGAAATGATCAACTGAAAATAAAGCTACGGAAAGGTAACAAAATTTTACTTCTAATAGAGGATTAATATTTAGAATATAAAGAGATTTCACATAACTAAATAACAAGAAAGAAAACAACCAAATCAACAATTGTGCTGAACAAAGAAACTTATGTTCTGAAATTCTGAAAACAAACAAGATCAAATAGTCAATAAGCACATAAAAATTGTTCAACTAGCTATTTCTAGCTATCAGACAACTATGTGTTAAATCTCTGTTGAGGTTCAGTAACACCCCAGTCTAAACAATAATCATAAAGGAACAACAAATTTTGTAAAGGAAGTGAGCTAAAAAGAATTTCCAAACAATGTAAGTTTTATTGATGGAGGAGGGGCAGATAATCATATGTCTAGACACTATGGAAGTTTGTGTTGAGGTTCTCAAAGTCTGAAGGTACATATACAACATGACTCATAAATATGACTTCTGATTATTTAATCAAAATACTCCAAGTCAAACATTACAGTGTACTTGCAAATCTATTGAAGGTTTAGGCAGGGAGTTTACAGCAGACAAATATGGCTGACTAAAAAGGATCTGAAGAAAAATGAATCAGTTCAATCATACATCATTCTTCTAATGGTTCTTTATTATTCAAAAAGAGTTCCTTCCAAAATTTCTCTTTCAAAAAACTTTGTTTAAGACTTCTCCTCAAAATTTCTTTTTCTAAAATTCTCCTTAGAATTTTCCTTAAAAATTCTCTTAAGTCCCACAAGGTTCTAGATTATATTCCCAGAGACAGGACTAGCAATTCTATGACAATAACAAGGATACCAGGCATGCATATTTATCAGAGTCAGGAAAGCAGATAAGATCTTTAAAAAGGGAGGCACCTAATACCTCAGAGGAGTTGTAAAACACACTGTTAACTGATTAAAGGGGACTTCTCAGCTCAACATCAAAGGGAAAATTTAAATATATATTGTGTGAGAACCAGAGGCTGCTTCCTCCAGCCTCAGGGCACTCTGTGGGGTCTTACTGCTGACATCCCAGCAAGGAGGAATTTCTTTTCTCGGGGACCTTTTGAGAATTTAAAGCACCCAGTATGTTTTCTCTATCAGAAGTTAATTCTGGTAGGTTAATGCATAGAATATTTTTTGCTACTTCTGTAAAAAATGATAAAGGCTCTCAGCACAAATCAACATTTACTGCACAAATAGTCACTACACCTAAATAATTAAATTAAGCTGAGTGTCTGATAAAAAAGAGGAATGGCCCTAGTATATACATGCACAATGGAAATTTCATAATCTATACAAAAATGAAGTTATGTTGAAAGACCCACAGCAGAGTTTGGATCCTCAGGCCCGACTCAGGAAAGGCACCCCACCCCCCGAAATCACTCACAAGAGGCGGTCTTGATGCAAAAGCATGAGGTCTTTTATATTCCAAGTGCACTGGGGTCTGCAGCCATACTCCACGTGTGGGTAGAGGACTAGGAACTCTGGGTACAGACTTGAGACAGCTTTTATAGGGTTTCAACAAAGCTCGTGCATCATAAACCAATCATCTCATAATATCCAATGAGGCCCCATTAATTTAAACTATCTAAGCCCACTCTTAGCCCAGGAAGTCTGATTTTGCATGGGCTTCTGGGTGGGGTGACAAGGCTCATTTTCTGTGTTCACTCACTCACAGGTGCTGTCATAAACAGCTCTGTTGTAAAAGTCAAGAATGTGAACTTTAGCCTGTTCACTGCTAGGGGGCCAGGTTCTGGGATTTAACTTTCCAGCTTCTTGGGGTCAGTGTAGAGTTAGGCTAAATTTTTCCATCCTTACAATGTCATTTTTCTACTGCATAGAAGGAACACACCTCAACTTCAAGGACAAACATTATTTCAGAGTTAAGGGTTGAGGAAAAAAAAAAACTTCCCATACAAATGGGCCCAAGAAACAGGCAGGTGTAACAATCCTAATATCTAACAAACCAATCAAACAAAAATCAATCAAAAGAGATGAAGAAGGTAATTTCATATTCATCACAGGAATAAGTCCATCAAGATAAATACTCAATTCTGAACATCTATGCCCCAAATACAAAGGCATCAACATATAAAAGAAACGTTACTAATACTAGAATCACACATAAAACCTCACAGACTTGTAGTAGGAGACTTCAACACCCCACACTCACCAACAGACAAGAACACCATACAGAAACTTAACAAAGAAACAAAGGAACTAACAGAAGTTCTGACCAAATGGGCTTAACAAACATCTATAGAATATTCTATTCAAACACAAAAGAATATAGTTTCTTCTCAGTGCCACATGGAACCTTCTCTAAAACTAACCACATTGTCAGCAACATGGCAAATCTCAACAGATTTAAATAAATAAATAAATAAATAAATAAATAAATAAATAAATAAACCCCTGCATCTTATCAGACTCCCATGTTTTAAAGTATTCAACAACAATACAAATTTCAGAAAGCCTACAAACTCATGGAAATCGAAATTGAACAATGAACAATTGTACCATTCCTGAGTCAAGGAAGAAATAAAAAAAGAAAATAAAGACTTCCTTGAATTCAATGAGAAAGAAGACACAAGATACCCAAACTTATGGGACACTTTGAAAGCAGTGCTAAGAGGAAAACCACAGCACTAACTGCCCACATGAAGAAACTGGAGAATAGTTTCTACTAAAGAACTAATGTACAACTAAAAGTTCTAAAACAAAATGAGGCAAAATTTGAATATTTAACAGAAGTAGACAATTTTCTGAATAGATATCACTTACAAAACTTAAATCAAGAACACATAATGAATAGACCTAATGAAATAGAAGTAGTCATCAAAAGTCTGCCAACCAAAAAAAGCCCAGGATCAGATGTTTTAAGTGCATAATTTTACCACAATTTCAAAGAACAACTAATACAAATATTAATCAAAGTTTTCCACACAATAGATGTAGAAGAGTCATTGCCAAACTCTTTTTAAGAGGCTACAATTACTTTGGTACCCAAGCCACACAAAGACACAACTAAGAAACAAAACTACAGACCAATATCTCTCATGAACACTGATGCAAAAATATTTAATAAAATATTGGCAAATCAAATTCAAAGACACATCAGAAAATCATCCACCATGATCAAGTAGGCTTCATCTCAGGGATTCAGATATCAACATACAAAAATAGACCAATGCAAAAAAAAATCCACCAATGTAATCAGCCATATAATAAACAAACTGAAAACTGAAATAGAAAAACCACATGATCATCTCACTAGATTCTCAAAAAGCCTTCTACAAAATTAAGCACCCCTTCATGATTTTGGACTTGGAGAGGGCAGGGATAACAGGAACATAACCTAAACATAACAAAAGCAATATACAGCAAACCAACAGCTAACAACAAACTAAATGGACAGAAACTCAATGGAGTTCCTCTAAAGTCAGGAACAAGACAAGGCTGCCAACTTTCTTGGTATCTCCTCAATATTGTACTTGAAGTTCTAGCTAGAGCAGTAAAAAAAACAAAAGAAGACCATGGGATACCAAAAGGAAAGGATGAAGACAAACTTTCACTATTTGCAGATGATATAATAGTCTAAGTAAGTGACCTTAAAAATTCTACCAGAAAAATCATATAGATGATAAACACCTTCAGGAAAGTGGCAGATAAAAGATTAAAAGATTAACCCTCGCCCAAAAATCAATAGCTCTTCTATATATAGATGATAAATGTGCTGAAAAAAAGAAATGAAAGTAACAACACCCTTACAGTAGCCCCAAACAACATAAAACACCTTGGACCTTGGGGCAATGCAGGCCAAACAAATGAAAGACCTGTATAACAAGAACTTTGAGTCTTTAAAGAAAGAGATTAAAGGCTATACCAGAAAATGGAAAGATCTCCCATGCTTTTGAATAGGTAGGATAAACATAATAAAAACCAACAATCTTACCAAAAGCAATCTACAGATTCAATGCAATCCCCACCAAAATACTGGCACAACTCTTCACACACTTTGAAAAAAAAAAAAACAACTCACTTTTATATGGAAAAACAAAAGACCCTGGATAGCCAAAACAACCCTGTGCAATAAAGGAACTTCTGGAGGCAACACCATTCCTGATTTCAGGCTCTATTATAAAGCTATAGTCCTGACAACAGCTTGGTATTGCACAAAAATAGACAGGTAGACCAATGGAATGGAATTGAAACCTTGATTTTAACCCACACACCCATGAATACCTGATTAATGACTAGGAAGCTAAAATTATACAATGGAAAAAAGAAATTATCTTCAAAAATGTGTTGGCATTAAGTGGATGCTGGCATGTATAAGACTGCAGATCTTATCTATCACCATGTACAAACTTAAGTAAAAATGGATAAAAGACTTCAATATAAATTCAGCCACACTGAACCTCTTAAAAGACAAAGCAGGAGGTACCTCTGAACAAATGGGTACAGGAGACAGTTTCCAGAACATAACACCTGTAACACAGGCACTGAGATTGACAATTAGTAAATAGGACCTCCTGAAACTTAAAAGCTTCTGTAAGGCAAGACACAGTCAACAAGACAAAAACTGCAACCCACAGATCTTCACAAACCCCATATCTGACAGAGGACTGAATTCCAAAATATACAAAGACCTCAAGAAGCTAGTCACCAAAACACCAAATAATCCAATTAAAACGTGGGAAGCAGAACAAAATAGAGAACTCTCAATAGAGGAATCCAAAATGGCTGACACTCAGAAAAGGGCTCAATCATGTCCCTGTGAATTTCAAAATTCTATTGTGTTTTTGTGCTGAGTAGTTCTCCATTGTGTAAATGAACCACATTTGCTCCATCCATTCTTCAGTTGAGGGGCATCTAGATTGCTCCCAGGTTCTGGCTATTACAAATAATGCTGCTATGAACATAGTTTTACCTTGTTGTATGAATGTGCATATTTTGTGTATATGCCTAATAGTGGAATTACTGGATCTTGAGGCAGACTGATCCCCATTTTCATGAGAAACTGCCATACTGATTTCCAAAGTGGCTATATGTGTTTGCACTCTTACCAGCAATGGAGGAGTAAATGGATGGAACTAGAAGAAACCACCCTGAGTGAGGTAACCCAGTAACAAAAAGGCAAACATGGTATGTACTCACTCATACATGGATTTTAGACATAGAGCAAAGGATTACTAGCCTACCATCCATACCTCCAGATAAGCTAGGAAACAAGGAGGACCCCAAGAGAGACACACATGGTACCCTGAAGAAGGGGAAAGGGAGAAGATCTCCAGAGCAAATTGAGAGCATGGGGGAAGAGAGAGGGAGTTAGGAGAAAGAGAAGAGGAGAAGAGGAGTGGTGAGGAAGATATGATGAGGGGAGAGATGGGCATGAGGGAACAGCAAAACTGAGTTGGAGAGAATAGAGGAGAGAAAGAAAAGATATACTTTTGTAGAGGGAACCATTATGGGTTTAAAGAGAAATCTTGTACTAGGGAAATGTTCCAAGATACACTAGGATGACCCCAGCTAAGAATCAGTAAGAGAGAGGCTATCTTAAATACCCTTCCCCTATATTGACTTAGATGACTACCTCACATTTTCTACAGGATGAGCCTTCATCCTGTAGAAAATGGAAACAAAAGCAGAGACCCACAACTAAGCAATGAGCTGAATTCCTGGATTACAGTTGTAGAGAGGGAGGAATAATGAGCAAAGGGATCAAGACTGTGGTGGGAAAACCCACAGAAAGAGCTGACCCCATAATGACAACTTGGAAACTATCATAGGCCAGAACCTGCCCCCCTGCATGTGAGTGTCAGTTAGAAGGCCTAGGCAGTTTATGGGGGCCCTGTCAATGGAACAGCACTTACACCTCATGTTTGAATGGACATTGGGAGCCCATTCCCTCTAGAGGGACAATCTCTCAGCCTAGACACATGGTGGGGAGGAGGGGACCTAGGCTGTGATTTATATTGTAGAGAGCCTCAAAATGCCACACCTTAAAGTGGTGCTTGCTTCTGCCTTACACCTTCCTATAGGTGAGGGCTCTCTGGCGTAAACAAGCCTTTATTTGGTTAAGTCTGTTCAGCCTGTCTGCTTCCGAATTAGAGTAGCCTATCTGCAGGGTCCATGTAGCTCACTCGGGTTGGTTAGCTCAAGGGTATTTAAGCCTGTGCAGGGGTCACCTGGGCTCTCGTGGGGCAAAGGAAGCATGTTCAAGGATTCTGATTAAAACTGCATGAAGAAGATCTTCCCATAGTCGCATCTTCCTTGCTGGTGAGGGTAGGCGTGGTACAGATGGTGGCCCATACCGGGAATTTTTCAGATCAGAACTTCTTGCAGTCAGGGCAGCGCTGGCAAGTTCCCAAGGTAAGTTGGGACCAAGTTTAAGACCCTTGGTAAAGAGATGATAAGGTCTCCGGTAAGGAGCAATGAAGTTCCAGGTTTGGACTAAATTAAGGCCATTGGTAAAGAGGCAATAAGGTCTCCAATAAGGAGCAATGAAGTCCCAGGTAAGTTGGGACAAAGTTAAAGACCACAGGGAAAAAAGCAGCAATAAAATCTCAGGCATTGAGGTAGCCGTTGTAACAAACTGAAAGTAAAATTTTCAAAATGGGGACTTCTTAGTCTCATCCAATTTTTCTGGTTCTTTAGGCTACTTTTGTCAAAGAAATTTAAAATAAAGAAAAGCACACTAGAAAGATTCCTGAGCGAATGCGATGCCATTGCACCTTGGTTCACAGTTTTGGGAAACCTCACACTAGTGTGCTGGGACAAATTAAGCAGGGATCTTGATTTTGCTTGGGAACAAGGGAAGCTAAAGTCTGGAGTCTGACCTGTTTGGAAGTTAGTGCAGAGCTGTATCAAAGAAAAGAGGTACTGTAAAGAGGTGATGGAAAAAGGGAAAGCTGCACTAGAAGTGTTACAAGAAGAAAGATCAGCAGAGGTTGAGAGCACAGGAGAGTCAGGTACGGACGAAACATATTCTGAGGAAGAATTGCAAGCCCTTGTAGGAAAAGGTTCAGAAACAATCCCCTAAGGGGCAGAGGGGGAAGGGAGAGGAGAAATGGAGATGTGGGGAGGGGAGGGACCCTCCTAGAACAATGCCTTCAGCACCTTATCCTGATCAAATTGAGGAAAGGCGGAAAGGCGGGGCCCAGGTACAGGGCGTTCCTTTTGCCCTGAGGTCTGGAAAGCCTTACGAAATGACTTAAGTCTTGAACAAGTAAATCAGATTGCCATAAAAGCATGGAAGTCATTACCTAATAAGGGAGAGGTGAGTGGTAACCTCACTAAGATACTGCAAGGCCCAATGGAACCATTTTCAGATTTTCTGGCCTGTTTGGTAAAGGCTACAGAGAGTGATTTTGACATTACAGCAGCCATAGTTGCAGCTATCTCTTTTGCAGTTGTGGATTCAGTTATGGCTGCAATGGCTATGAGCACACATAGGTGCAGACAGTCTCTAAGCTAAATGAGTTGTCCAAGAATGTGGCTACGGCCTTGGATGCTCAATCCACAATTGGTGCTCAACTAAAAGGAGGCTTAATGATTGTAAACCAAAGAATTGTTCTGGTGCAGGAGCAAATAGATACCTTGTGGCAGCTGGCCCAATTGGGATGTGAAATGAAGTATCCAGGTTTGTGTTACTAGCATTCAGTATGAGAACTTTACAGGTGCTGCTAATTTGTCACAACAGTTGTCTAGCTATCTTTTAGGAAATTGGTCTGCTGACTTTGATGACTTAATGGTACAGCTGCGAGTGACCATCGTTGCAGTGAATTCAACACGTGTCGATGTGTGACTGGCTGCTGGATTGTCATCTTGGTTCCTGTTGCCATGGCTGTCCTCTTGTTGCTTATCTCTTTCATGGGCCTGTGGTGCCTTTGCAAGATGAGGTTTGCTCAGAAGCGTTATGCAGCTATGGTTGTCCAGGCATTTATAGCCATTGGGGCAGGACAGTCTCCGCAAGCATGGCTCACTGTCATGAACAAGTATTGATCCTTCATGTTCAGGTTGTATGGCTTAGCACTGCACTCCGAGTTAGCTCTGGAAGTGAGAAACTCTGAAAAGATCAATTTTGGTTGCATGTGGGTTGGTGTCCAAGGCCCCACCTCCAGGAAAAGGATACCAGATTGGTGTGGCACTGACTTGGCTGACTACCAGGATTCAGAGGCATTATAATGTCCACTGCTTTACTGGAGACCAGACCAGTACCTTTGCCTGTTGTGTTATTAAAACAAAAAGGAACTGTAGAGAGCCACAAAGTGCCATGCCTTAAAGTGGCGCTGGCTTCTGCCTTACATCTTCCTGTTGGTGAGGGCTCTCTGTCATAAACAAGCCCTTATTTGGTTAAGTCTGTTCAGCCTGTCTGCTTCTGTGTTAGAGTAGCTTATCTACAGGGTCCACGTTTCTCACTGGGGTTGGTTAGCTCAAGGGTATTTAAGCCTGTGCAGGGGTCCTTCGGGCTCTCGCTGGTCAGAGGAAGCATGTTCCAGGATCCTGATTAAAACTGCATGAAGAAGATCTTCCTGAAGTCGCATAGTCCTTGCTTGTCAGGATAGGCGCATATACTAAATGATGTGACAGACTTTGATGATCCCCAATACAAGGCCATACCCATTCTATGGAGCAAAAAGAATGGGATTGGAGTCAGTGGGGGCAAGGCAGAATGGTAGGAAGAGGGAACTGGATTTGATGTATAAAATAATATTGTTTCTAATTTTAATTTTAAAAAAGGATAAAAATAAAAAAAAGAAAATGAATGCATTTTGAAAGAATCATATTAGGCAAACTCTGTGACTCTCAAGTAAACAAATGAGCTTTCTCTAATTTTTGAGTCCTAGATTTTACAGAAGGAGACAAAATCTGGATGACCAAAATATCTCATTTATTTGTGTAAAAGTATCTATATGAAAATATTATTTAAAATAGTTAGTAAAATATATTTTAAACTAAAAGCATGTATGTTAACAAGTGATAAATTTATAAAGCTTGTTTATCATGTGTATGTGTATAAATTAATTAAAATATTATTGATTAATACAAAATTAATAATAAATTGTCTAACAAAATATATAGAAAAGTTTTAATTCTCTTTAGAGAGAACTATCAATCAAGAATGTGCTAATTTTCCTCAATAAAGTGTCCATTTCCCAAGCTCTTGCCTACTACATGGTAAGACAAATGAGCTACTGAATGAATAATGCTGGTTTACAATTCATACACATAGATAATCCCTTTTTAATAGCTTTAAACAATCACCATAAACAACAGCAGCAACAATAGTGGCAATCATCTGTCCAATGGATGTGGTTCAGCATGACCGACCTGTGTATTGGTCCGGAAATAAGTGACCCTGCAAACAGCAGAAAACTCAACACATTTCCTCTCCAACTTCTTTCTTTATTGTCTTATTTCCAGATCACCAATTTTCATACAAGTGCCATAAAATATTCATACTCATTAATGTCCAGACTAAACACTCAAAATCAGCAGCCTCATTTAGAAGAACAAATAGAAATAGTTATTAAAATTTTATACAAGTGACTATTTCTATAGCAAGTAGATGAAAAATATAAAATGTTACTTTACCTCACCTATATTTTTATTTTTAATAGTGACACCTGATTTAGGAACTCAGATTTTTTGGCAAATAAAGCAGCAGGGATAAAATGTACCTGATTTTTCCTTCCATATTTCAATTAAATTAGTTAAGACATATTTTTATCTGAGGACTGTTTCATGCTTCATGAACACTGGACATTGCCAGGCCTTAGATCTATGACATGGTAAAAAAAAATAAGTATTCATGGTAAGGACATTATGAGCCTCTGTATGAAATGCAGACTGAAGATAATACCCAACCAGTGCCACTTAGACATGAAGAAGGTTACACCATGCTCTAATTATGTTGTTTTTTTTTTCTTACAATTCAGACTGGCTGCTTCTCTGCTACTACTTTAATTCAGAAAGGTTTAAACAGTATTAACACATTTCCTGTTAGACTCTTGCACTTCTATTTGAGAGTGGGAAAGCAGCTAAGTGTCTTACTCATTGTCTTCTTTCTTCGTTAAAGCTTGAAGACACACACTACTATCAGTTTACTTTCAACAGCTTCTTGCACCAATCCTATGGGAAAAGACATTTTCCAACTTTGGTTTTGACCAAATAATAGTGTCTTAATAGGGCCACTATCATTGTGATGAAACACTATGATGAAAAGCAATTTGGGGAAGAAATTATTCAATTAGCTTACTCTTTCAAATCATAGTCCATCATTGAAGAAGGTCAGGACAGGAACTCAAACAGGTCAGTACCTTTAATACAAGTTGATGCAGAGGTCATGGAGGGATGTTACTAGCTTGTGCTCCATGGCTTGCTTAGGCTGTTTTCTTATAGAACCCAGGATCAACAGCCAGGTTTGGATTCATCAGCAATGGGCTGTGCCCTCCCCATCAACCACTAATAAAGAGAATGTGCTACAGGCTTTTCTACAGGCTGATCTTGTGGAGACATTTTCTCTATTAAAGACAGTTCCTCTCCAATGACTCTAGGCTGTGTCAAGATGACACAAACTTGCCAGTACAACTGATATTTGTCAAAACTTGACACACAAACACATCACTGTTAAGCCTTAACCTTCCCTTTCTTGTTAATCTAAAAGGTTCTACATTAATAAGAACATCAAAATATAGAACATTTTACAAACTTAGAACGTCCCACAGCCTTTAAAATTTCAAACACATAATTCATTATCTTTAAAAAATCCAGTCTCTTTTGAAATACAAACTCTTTTAAAATCCAATGTCTCCTGACTGTGAGCTCCTATAAAAATAAAAAAATAAGTTCAATATTCTGTACATCAGAGGGAAGAACTAGGGCATAGTCACAGTCAAATCAAAGAGAAACTATACCTCACCTTCAATGTCTAATACCTGGTGTCAGCTCTGGGCACCACCAAAGAGTTTGGGTCAAGTTTCTGGCTTTGCCCTTTACAGCCCTTAAATGCTTCCCTTGGAGGCCCCAGCTGGCTCCACTCCACTTCTGCTGCTGTTGGTGGTGGTCATCCCATGGGACTGGCATCTACAAAGTGCTGGGGGTTACTTCTGCAGCTGAGCTGAACTACCATTAGCAGCCTCTCCTAGGCTCTTTTCATGGTGTGAAGCCTCAACTTCTCTGCATGACATCTTTAATTCAGGGACTTCAACTACTACCGATGCTACATCTTCACCAATGGCCTCCCATGACCTCCCACAGTGTCATGCAGCTGTTCTCCGTGACCCATTTATGCTTTTAAACCCAGTACCAAATGAGTGATTCATACTACGAAGTTCAACTGCCAGCCTAAGGTAAAACATTGGCCATCTTTGGAACACAGATTCTATGTGGTGACTCTGATAAAACACCAAAATATTTTACCCTAAGGATGCTGGTCTCTTCTAATCACCAATAATTTCTCTGCTCCAGCTAACCAGCATGAATTGTACAAGTAACACAGAGGTTGCACTTTAGTGGTCTTTTCTCAATCATAGCTGACTCACTATCCATCTGCAAGTGTCCAGACCACAGATTCTTTTTTTTTATTAGTTTTTGTTTTATTGCATTTATTCCTTTAAATTTCATTTCACATTCTAACCACAGTTTCTCTCCCACCCCTCCACTTGATTCCCCTCACCTCCACCCAGCAGACCCCTAGACCACTCCTCTTTATGGGTAAGAGATGAATAATCAACAAAGTCTTACACAATAGATTGGGGGCAGGGGCAAGACCCTTTCCCATATATTAAGGCTGAGCATGGCTTCCAACCATAGGAATGGGATACAACAAGCTTGATCATATACCAGGTTTGTATTATGGTCTTACTTCCAGGGGCCTTTCAGGTAGTTCAAGCTTCACAACTGTCTCCCACATGCAGAGGGCCTAGTTCAGTCCTCTGGAATCTCCACAGCTGTTGGTTTGGATTTTATGAGTTTCCATTAGCTTGATTCAGCTGTCTTGGTAGATTTCTCCCTCATGATCTTGACCTCCCTTGCTCATATATCTCCTCCTCCCTTAATTCAAAACATTCAGTAACCAGGTAGAATCTTTACAAGACTCAAACTTTCCTTTGCAAATTCACTAACCAGACCTTGACCATCCTCATTCCTTTTAACTTTCTTACATTCTACTCTTCCATAGAACAGCTCAACAATATTTGAAAACCCAGTGGTTTCTCCAGCTGAAACTTTCAAAGGCCTTCCAAGATCCTTCCAAAAATATTCAGGTCTGTAACTGGGATACCCTACTATCTTGGTACCAATTTCTGTCTTAGAGTTACTATTGCTATGATGAAACACCATTACCAAAACTAGTTCAGTTATGAAGGGATGTATTTGTTTTATAGCTTCATGTCACAGTCCATCATTGAAGGAAGTCAGGACAGGAACTCAAACAGAGGTGGAAGCCAGAGACAGGAGATGATGCAGAGTCCATGGAAGAGTGCTGTTTAGTGGATTGTTCCCCATGGGTACTCAGCATGCTTTCTTATAGACACAGAACCCCCATCCCAGAGATGGCATCACTCACATTGGGCTGGGTACTCCCATATTAATCACTAGTAAGAAAGTGCCCCCCCAAACCCTATTTGCCTATAGCTGAGTATTATGAAGGCATTTTCTCAGTCGAGTCAGTTCCTTCCTCATTAATGATTCTAGCTTGTGTCAAATTGACATAAAACTAGCCAGCACAGGTATCTTGAATTCACAATCAACCTGCCCTGAACAACTATTTAGCCTAGTTGATGCTCAGAGATAAGATTTGAAAATACTAGTAACTTGTGACTAGTATCAACTGACTGAATAACAAGTGACAAAGCACTTGAAAAATAACAATGTGGGAGAACGTTGCCTAATTTCAAAGCTGCTTTGATTTGGATTGCTATCAAATGATCCAGCAAGTTCCCATCAATGCTACAGACATGACTATGTGTGTAGCTGTACTTGGGGAAGTAAGCAACTAAATTTATACTCACAGAAATCCTTTACACTACCTACCTCTAAGGGGCCAAAGATTCTTAAAAATGTACACTTGTCCCTGGGATTTACACTAGAAAGAAAGGCATGTTCTCAACCCCAAAGTATAACCATGGATATAAAAGGCAATCTCTTATATCATCAAAGGGGTATCCCCATATTACACCTGAGATACTATATTAATCATGTTTATTTAAAAATAATTAGGTCAGAACACCAAGTTTATTCCCTTGAAAAAAAATTAAGAAAGTGTGACTTCACCACGAGATATAAAGGAAAGTCCATGGGTCATGATTCAGAAAACAGCTCTGGCCTTGGACAACCATGGAGCTACAGTAATCTAACTAGACTCCCAAAAGAATTTGATATTCTGCAGCAACAATTTCCCCAAAGTCTGCTTTTGGAAAGAACATGTAATTCACTGACCTAAATAAAGCACATGGTAAATCTTAAAAATGTCTCATTTATAGTAATTTCATTATTAGTGGCTCAGTAAAAGTAAATGCTTTTGTTCCAGGCCTATTTATCCATCCTGTCCTCTGAAATTAGACAATGATTTGAACAATACAGATCTAACTGAGTTTGTCCATCGTTTTTGCAAGAATTTTCCTTCTCCTATCTCTACTCAATTCATTTTTCTCTTGATGAAGATCAAAACCTTACAGTGATTTATAGGCTGTGCAAGGACCATTGACAGAATGTCCACCCTTACCTTCCCATTACTTAGAAAATTACTGTCTTTGATTTCCTTTACCTGTAAGCATATAAAATAGACAAATGCATGATGACTATTATTATTTAATAATATTTAACAAACTAGTTCTACCACTTATAATCATAAGATCCAAAACTTTTATTTTACATTTATTTACTTTCCCAAGCATTATTTCTTCCCAGATATTGATAAAAATTTGAACCTATATGGTTCTTTTTTCTTTAATGACTTGTTTCCAAGCATTTCACTGATGAGCACCTTCAATTTCATTTTTTTCAAGAAAATGTTTATTTTTTTCCTTCATTGTGAAGGATAATTTTGCTAAATATAAAATATAAGTTTTTGGGTGTTGATTTTCATTTTCATTCAACACTTAAAACTTCATTGCACTTTGTCTTTGCCTACTGATTACAGAAAAGCAGATCTATTTCAATGTTGTCCTTGTGGTCATTTGATTAACAAATGCCTCACATAAACTGCACAGGCTCAGATGTTTGAACACTTGGTCCTAGTACTTCGGGTTGTCAGATGGAGATGAAGCCTTGCTCAAGGTTTTATGTCAATTCTGACTGACATTTAGAGTTTCCAACCTTACCATGCTTTATGCTTCCTACTGGTAGTTGCAAGTATGATTTCTCATATTCCTACTCCTTATACCATGCTTGCCAGTTTCTGATTTGCTCCCATGCTCAACAATTATGGACTGTTACCCATCTGGAAGCATAAATCCAATGAACATTTTCTTCCCGGAGTTACCTTTGGTCATGGGCATTCATTACAGCAACAGAATAGTAACTAATAGAAGAAAACTTCTCTTTCTGCCTTTCCCCAGAATATTCTCTTTATTCTTGATTTTTGTAGTTTGAAAAGAATGGTCTTATTTATAGATCCATCATAGTTGTTTATTTACAAACTCAGTCAAATTTGGGAGTACTTTATTTTATACTATTATAAACGACTTTCCCACTTGCTCAGGTCAACTGTTTCTGTGGGTTTCTCCATCATGGTTTTGACTCCTTTGCTCATCATTTCTCTCTCTCTACAACTAGATTCCAGAAGTTCATCTCAGTGCTTAGCTGTGGATCTTACTTCTGCTTCCATTAGTTACTGGGTGAAGGCTCTAGGATGGCATTAAGGTAGTCATCAATCTCATTATCAGGGAAGGGCATTTAAAGTAGCTTCTCCACTATTGTTTAGATTCTTTGCTGGGATAAACCTTGTGGGTAGACCTCAGTCTGACAGCTGGGGAACCAGCATAGGACCAAAATAGTCCCCTGAACTTGGGAGTTGGGAGGCCAGGACAATCTATGGGACCTCTGACAGTGGAACCAGTATTTATCCCTAGTGCGTGGACTTTATGAGCCCACTCCTATGAAGGGATACTGTCTCAGCCGAGATACATGGAGGAGTGCCTAGGCCTTGCCCCAAATGATGTGACAGACTTTGTTGATGACACATGGGAGGCCACCCCCTCACTGGGGAGTGGGTGTGAGGTGGGATAGGGGGTTGTTGGGGGACATGGGAGGGCAGGAGGGAAAGGGAACTGGGATAGATATGTAAAATAAGATTGTTTTTAATTAAATTTAAAAAATTGAAATAAGAACACTTTCCCAACAGTATTCACTTAGAAATAGTTACGTATTTATTAAAATATATATGTATTTTTTCTTGTTTAAATATATTGGAGTAACATTTCTATGTCATAATGCAAGTCTATGCTTACCTTGTGTAATTTACTGAAATATTCCCATAGGCTTCCGGCTTTTCCTAAATTAACCATGTAAGGATTCCAATTACATTATACCTTCACCAATGCATGGGGTTGTTGACACTTTTTATTTCAGTGTTTCTAGTGCATATTTAGTACTTGTTCAGCTTTCCATACTAAATTCAGGGTTTTTGTTTATTGATATGGGGTACTTTGCACTTCATGGAATGGTATAGACTTTTCCAGGTATCCTCCCCAGTACTAAGATTAGAAGTAGGAGCATCATGTCTACATTACTTTACATATGTAAGCAAATAGATAATACAGTTTAAGAACTAAACTGTTTTAATGGTGAAATGCTTAATTTTGAAAGTATGCCACCTAATGTTTCAGTGCATGTTAGTATATTCATAGACTTCTATATCTTATAGCTTTTGCAGTTCAAAAATACTTTTACTACAAGAAAAGAATCGTATCCCCTTCACTGGTCATTCCACTCTATCCCCAACTTTCCAATTATTCTAACTTCAAACACTAAGCAAAAATCATAGAATTTCTACTTCTATAAATTTGTATATTCCAAATATTTTATATGAATGAAACTTGACAATAGATGGCCTTTCTGTTCTATTCTTTGGAAGAATATATAATTCATAATATTTGGCAATAATAATGCTATTCTTACAAAATGAATTTTTGTAACTATTGTGAGATTACTTTATAGTTTCTTTTAGAGACACCCTGATAACATATATATTGTAAAATTCCCAAAAGAGCAAATTATCTATACAGACACTTACCAGACTAAGAAACAAAAATGTCCAACAAATATGTAAACATCACTTGATACACAGAAATCAAAAAACAAAATAAAAAACAAAAAAAATGTCACCCCAACTGGATTATAATGAAAATAAATGACACAGAAAATCAAAGATTGTTAGTGTGAACGTAAATTACTGTAATCATTACTAAAAATACAGGAAAATTCTAAAATAATCCAAAAATAGTATTGTGTGGCTTTTGTGCTTCTGAGTTTATACTCAAAGGAAATAAATTATGGTATTTAGTATATTACTGCATCTCCTGCCTACTCCCACACTATTCATGATCCTGAGATATGTAATCAACTTTGGTCCCCAAAATAGATGAAGAGATAAAGAAATGTATACAACAGAACCATTTTCATCTACATACAACTATGCAATTCAGTCACTTCCAGCATAATGAATATAATTAAGATATGTTAAACTAAGTCAATAAATCCAGACACATAATGTCACATATCAGACATTTCCATATGTGGAGACTAAAGCTGTTGACATGCAAATTCAGGAGAAATTAGCTGATATTTAGAATGAATATGTGAGGAAATTAGGGGAAGGATATGATTGGTGCACACTGTACACATGTATGAAAATACCACAAAATGCTCCAATAGCAAATACATTTAATAAACACTAACCAAAAATAAAATAATACTGCTTAAGAATAAAGCATGTATGACTGAGCATCCTTTGGGTATATGCCCAAAAGTAGTATCACTGGGTCTTGTGGTAGACTGATTCCCAATTTCCTAAGAAACTGCCATACTGATTTCTAAATAGCTGTAAAAGTTTTCACTCCTACCAGCAATGGAGAAGTATTTCCCTTACTCAACACCCTCTTTAACATAAGCTGTCCTAAGTAGTTTTGATCTTAGCCATTCTGTCTGGTATGAGATGATATCTCAGTAGTTTTGATTTGCTTCTAACGTAACTAAGAACAGCATATTTTAGATAAATTGTGCATATATGTATATACATACAAAGACTGTATTTAGAATCACAAGTTCTATTTTTATCTAGGTTTATATTAAATATATGGAGATGTAGCAGTGTTCCTTTCTTTGGATCCCCACTAATTAATTGTTTTTCTGAAATAAACATAGTTCTTCATTTCAATGATGTATTTTCTTTTAGATTATACAGATGAGTATAATAAAAAAAAACCAAAACCAAACAAAAACCTCTTGGTATCCTACCATCTACAGTAGAAAGGTAATGGTTTTATTGCTTGTCTTTCTAAACTTTCCTATGCATGTATTCAGTTTAATATATTTGAGTAGCTGATAAAACACATATTAAAGATAGGAATTAAAGTGGAAGCTTTGATTTTAGAGGGACCTGTGAACTGCGGGTAACATATCTGCTGACCAAGCATGAGGACCTGAGTTCGTATTCCTAGCACCTATGTAACAAAGTAACATTTTGGTGTTTTTCAATAGTCCAAGTATGGGTGGCACATATACATAGATATCTTTAACATTCTGTCTAGTTTCCCTGGCTAATTCAGCAAGTTTCAGCCAGACTTGCTGGCTGACAGATGCCACCTGAAGAAAAGATGATAGATCTTAGAATCTTTCTTCCTCATCTTTAGCAATCACCCCTAAACCTTGAGGAGGTGTTATGGACAAATGATGTTGTTGTTAAGCTTCCCAAAGATAGTGACGCTATGCACTTTATCTAATTATAAGTGTTTGAGATAACTACCACCCATTGCACAAAGAAGCTTGGAATTCCAAAGAACCAGATTTAAAACAGTGTCTTTTAGACATGGCAGGACTCCTTCACTCAAGAGCTACCAGCACTGTGCTGGCCTACACACAGTATCTATAATTTTTCAAACTGTGATTCTTACAATCCATTGAAAACTTAATATCCATGAAGGTAACTTTATTCCCTGGTCTGAATCACATATTTCACATTTTAGTTTAGTAATATAGCTTGATGAGTAAGATGTATTTATGATGTACAGAAAGATTTTTGGTTTATGAATTTATTGTGAGATGTGCAAGTCAGGTATTTAACATGTACATTATATCACACACTGTTTTGAGGGAGTAAAGATATTTAAGATATCCTCTCTCCAAATAGTTCTCAAATATATACTATGCTTGAATGGGTAGTCTCAGTGAGGTATCCATCCTCATACATGTTAATACAGTTGTGACAATACTAAGCATCCCTAGTCAATAGGTGACAATATACACATATTTTCTAAAATTTCATAACCCCTTTCAAAAACTGTTTTTTAGAACTAAAATGCAACCAAAAGTTTATAATGTCTGCTTATGGCTGGGTAGATAGTTCAGTCAGTGAAGTGTTTACAAGTATGAAAATCTAAATTTGATACACCACAACTTAGGTTAAAACTGGATATTTTGTTGTGAAATTGTAATCCCATTACTGGGGAGAAAATTGGATCCCTGGAGTTTAATGTCCTCAAAACAAAGCTGAACAAGCCAAGGCTACAAAGACAGTCTCAAAATAAGATGGATGGATCCTAAATAACTGTCTTAACAGTTGTGACCTGAATTTGAGAATCTCCTCCACTCAAGCACACATGTTTATGCATGTACTCACAGGCTCATACACAAGTGCATACATATACACCAAAAATTATATTTGTTCCTAAGTTTGGTAAGAGTTGTTGCTTTTATTACATTATCTTTCTGCTTGAAATTTTATTAAAAGCAATACTAAACATGCTTTGAAATAAATTCATTGAACTATAGGATTCGTATTTAACTAAATATTGATGCAATATAATTAGATTACACATTGTCTTAAATGAGAAATATTAATCATCATGCTTTTAAGCAACTGAAAAAAATAAAAACCTGGGAAAGCACTTCTAACACTGCAGAATCCAGTTAATTTCCTGAGAATAATTCTTTTATTCACTTATCTGCAGCAGGTGCTTCCTTCAGCTTTATTTTGTAGAGAATGTCTTTTGTCAGCAGATGGGCTTGTGTCCTGCCAAGCTCATAATGCAAAGCAGTTTATCTTCTTGTGGAAATAAGCATATTTGGTTTACCACACCTTATAAAAACAATGCTATTTCCCAATGTTAATCCCCAGAGAAACAAGTTGGAAGAGATATTTTTGAATTCAATAGAAACAAGAAAAATATTACAAGTAAGCATGTTTCTATGGCAGCACATAGAACTCACACCAGAATAAAGCTTTAAGTGTGTGTTTTGAAGCCTCTAATCTTTCTTATATGTTATTTGGGTCTACTTTTCCTTCCTTTTAGTGAAAATGCACACTGGGAATTACATATTTTCAGCATATATAAGTTCATTCTTGATATGATTATAAGAAATAATTAAGGTGGAATCTGGACTCAGTGCTTCTGATTTATTAGGCACTGTCTGAAAATTTGCTTTTTTGCAATTTGTATGTGAAGGAGAACACTAGAATAACATTAGTTATACTTCTCTGCACCTAGCTTGTGTAGTCTACTAGACTGTGAGAACTTTGAGGGCAAGAACCATAGCTTTTTAATTATCTGCTTCCACCATTTAGCAGGGTACTTTTCACAGCATGTGTCCCATGAATGATTATTGAATCACTGAAAGAATGATGACTGGAGGGTAAATCTCACTGTGTAATTTATTTCTCTGAAAGTTCTCTGAGAGTTAGAAACGATACCTACATTGAAATCTGTTCAAAGTCCTGCACGTTTGCCAGATTTAGTCTGCTGACTGTTATATATCTCCACTCCTTATTGCTAAGGATTTATTTTCAAATTTCATAAAGTTAGCAAATTGACAATATAATGTAAAATTAACAAAGTTATGATAAGTATGTAAAATCTGTAAATCAATGTAGAGTTCTTGACAGAGATGAATGCATTATACAACCACGAAGAAAGACAAAAAATGTAGCATTTCACTGAAAGCCAAAAAGGGCCATTTAAAAAGCAAATTTTATTATTGATTCATTGTGCCTCTACAGGTCTTAAATGGCAGGAATGTTTCTTCTCAGTCTAAGAAAGTTTCTTTTATTCTGTGCTTTGCAGAAAAGACTCAGGCCCTTATTTTGGTGATGTTCTAATTCAGACATGGAGATAGTACATACTATTAAAAACTTCACAAATCTAGCATGCTTACAACACTAAACTGTGAAAGGATGTAGAATTACTGTAGTATTCAGCACTTGCTGGTAGGAATGTGAAATGGTACATTTGTGTTAGAAGTCAATTAGCAAGTATTTTATTTGTGTGTGTGTGTGTGTGTGTGTGTGTGTGTGTGTGTGTGTTGATTTTTTTTAACCAAACTAAAAATGTTTTTGGTTTAGAACCCTGCAACCTGCTCAGTATTTTTTTCAGTGATGCTATACACATATTCCTATGAAGTTGATGCACAATTTTGCTGCAGCTATATTCATAATTGCCACAATTTGTAAGAAGACAAGATTTCCTTTGGTAGAGGAGTAGATAATAAACTATGGTATATTCAGTTGTTATTCAGTGTTAAAAACAAGGACCATCATGCTGTGGTTAGAAATGGAAGAAATATAAGTTCCATTAATAAATGAAAGAAGCCAATTGAAGTAATTCTATTTTAAATACATGACAATTTAGGAAAAATAAATCATGGAGAGAGGAAGAAAAAGTCAATAGGTTTCCAAGTATGGAGAGAAGGAACAGGTAGAACATGACAGAATTTTAAGCACTTCATACTCATCCTAAATTTGTGAAGAGGATATACATAATTTCATATTGGTGAAACCTCATAAAATACACAATTACCAAATGGGAAATTTATTGTAAACCATGGTCTTTGGGCAGTAAATATATGTCTTTAGGTAAAAAAAAAATGCTGAATTTGCTGATTATAATGACAATTGATATAAAGTACTATATGAGATTTTTTTGCTGGTATAATGGCATGGTGGTCAACTAAGCTTCTCAGGGAGAGAAGCAATGATTTGAAAACAGAAGAAAATAAAAATAATTAGAAGGAAAAGATTCTGTTTACATTGGGAAAATGGGGAGCATTGTTTAATTGTCCCAGATTTGACACACTTTTTCTTAAAATAATTCTAGTGTATGGTTTGTTGCAGTGGGAAGGCTGAAGCATAATGTGGAGCTCTCTGTGTTATTAATGTGTAATAATAAAGAATGGATACTTGAGTAACCCCATTTTACAAAAACAAATGAGACTTTTACATTCATTGAATACATTCTATTCCTTGCTTCATACTTCAAGTGATTTCCCTTGAAAGTATCAATGAAATAAGTTGTAATTGTTCAGTCAGTAGTCAACTTTTTCAAATCTTCTTAGACTTCTTAATCAGTCTTTAGAAATGTTAAACTGTTACTTTGTGTCTTCTTGTGCTTTTAAAGCTTCAAATCTTGAGTAATAGTTCAATTTGTCAAATAATATTTTTAACAAGTAATATGACAAATTTCTGTTTCATCAGTTTTTATTTTTGCCTGTTGTGACATAGTCTTCCAGTCTTAAACCATTCTTTGATAAAACACTTTTTTCTTGAAACACAGCTGAGAACACTATCCCTTTCCTCTGCAGAATTCATGCAATTACTTGACCAGTAAACACGTTTTATCCCCTATTTTTTTATGAATTGGGGATATTTGGGTAGCATAAACGTGTTACTATTCATTAGTAGCATCTAAACTAATGTGTGCTCATTTAGTTGTGGTTTCTCTTTGGTACTGGAACATATTAGTAAAGATCATAAAGTGCATTTATTGGACAAATTGATTGCTGTTCACACTAAGTCAAAAAAAATAGCAATCCCAGGTTTAAAAATAAACCCCAGGTTTAAAAATAAACCCCGGGTTTAAAAATAAATGGCTTTCCACTATTTTACCATCATGGTCATCAAGTCACTTAGTGCCTGTAGCAAACCCCCCATAAGGAAGTGAATTTACTGAACAGATCTGCTTTCAAATGGAGGGTTTGAGCACATACATTATTGATTTCAATAATGTTCTGAACTAAATAAATGTGTCTTTGATTTTTCTAATTTAAAACTAGTCTTATTCTGTTAAGAAATACAAAAGCCAAGCAGGCAGTGGTGGTGCATGATTTTAATCCCAGCACTTGGGAGGCAGATGCAGGTGGATCTCTATGAGGTCCAAGTCAGCCTGAACTATAGAGTGAGTTCCAGGACAGCCAGGACAGTTACGTAGAGACACTCTGCTTCAAAACAAAAAAACAAAAGCAAAACAACAACAATTAAAAAAAGTCAAAGCTAAAATATGGGAATGCTTTGCCAAGCTGGTAATATTCAGAGATGGATGCTGAAGTTTCAGTCACATCACATCATTTTCAGTGTCTACATCTTGAAAGCTCTGTGAATAAATTATTTGGTCAGAAGCTCCCTGAAGAATGACCATGCATATCTCTGATCCTTAAATGGATGCTAAGGTGCCTTAGAGCCATGTAGGGACATTTTAAACCACTCAAATATTCTTTAAAAAGACAGAAATACGTATAAACGGATTAAAAATGGATGCAAGCAGCATTAGGCAGGATTGCTTTTTGTGGGATTTGTAGTTCTATTCTTTCTACCTAGAAGCCAGAAGTTTGGAGAGAAGCTATGAAGGGCCAAAGAGGGACTTGATGATAGACATAAAAAAATGAATATCTGAGTTAATTATTAAAGAAATGGCACTAACTAACCAGATGTGTTTTATAGATTCAAGATGGTGCTAACATGTGTATTATTTTAACCTACATTAGTGATTTTATTAATTATGAATTTGTAATTAGGCATGTAGTCCTTGGTGACCTGGTAATATTTTTGAGGAAGTTGCCTGTAAACTTCAGTAAAACCACTGACCTTGAGTTCAGTAGTAATGATATTGCAAATGTTTATTGGATGAAAGAAATGTTTATTTACAGTAAAAGAGCTGGTAAAATTGATGACCCTGAATATTGTTTAAAATGTAAATTGTTAGAGTTTCATGTTTTGTTTAGATTTATTAAAAGATCTTCTGCAGTGGCTAAGATCAAAAAACACTGATGACAGATTATGCTGGAGAGGATGGTGAGTAAGGGGAACACTCTCCCATTCCTGGTGGGATTGCAAGTGCAAACTTGTACAGCCACTTTGAAAATCAATATGATGGTTTCTCAGAAAATTGGAAATATCTACCTCAACACCCAGCAATACCACTCTTGGGCATATACTCAAATAAAGCACATTCATACCACAAGCGTATTTGCTCAACTATGTTTATAGCAGCACTGTTTGTAATAGCCAGAACCTGGAAATTACCTAGATGCCTGTCAACTGAAAAAGAGATGAAGAAAATGTGGTATATTAAGTTAATCAGCAGTAATGACAATGACATTGTCCTGGTGGTGGTGGCACATGGCTTTACTCCCAGAGACAAGTGGACCTCTGTGGGTTTGAAGTAAGTTCCAGGACAGGTTCCAAAGCTACAGAGAAACTCTGCTTCAAAATTAAACAACAGCAACAAAACAAACAAACAAAACAAATCACACACACACACACACACACACACACACACACACACACACACGACAATGACATGTAGAAATTAAATTTGCAGGCAAATGCGTGGATCTAGACAAAATCATTCTGATTGAGGTGAGCCATAACCAGAAAGACACACATGCTATATACTCACTCATAAGACAAGTAAAAAGAAGGATCCTAAGAGAGACACATTAAAAGAGAGTGTCCAGGAAGGGGAAATATATAAGGTCTGCTGGGTAAACTGAGAGGGGGTAGATGAGAGGGCATGGGGGATGAAAACATGAAGAATCAATATGGTCAAGTTGGGGTAGGGACTGAGAGGGAGAGCAATGAAAAAGATGCCTTGATAGAGGGAGCGTTTTTGGGGGTTAGGGAGAAACCTGCAGATAGGGAAAATCCTAGGAATTCACAAGGATGAACCTAGCTAAGATTCCTAGCAGTAGTGGAAAGGATGTCTGATTGGCCTTCCCTTGTAATCAGATTAGTGACCATCTTAACCCCTATCATAGAATCCACATCCAAGATGCATTGATCGCAGACATGCATTGGACTTATCTCCTGGAGCTCATTTGAAGAGAACAAGGAGAGATCATATGAGCAAAGGGGGGTCAAGACATGATGGGGAAAACCACAGATACAGTTGACCAGAGACAGCAGAAGCTCACAGACTCCAAACTGACAACCAAGGAACTTGAATGGGACTGAAATAGGCCATCTGAATATGTGTGACCATTATGTGGCTTGATCTGTTTGTGTGGCCCTTGCAGCGGGACCAGGACTCATCTGTGGTATATGAACTGGCTTTTTGGAGCCCATTATCTATGGTGCGATACCTTGCCCAGTCTGATTCAGTGGGGAGGGGCTTGATCCTGCCTCAAATTTGTATTTCAGACTTTGGTGACTCCTCAAGGGAGGTCTTACTCCCACTAAGGAATAGATGAAGGGGGGGGAGCGAGATGAGGAGGTGGGAGGAGAGAGGAGGAACTGGGGTTGGAATGTAAAAATAATTAAAAAAAAAAAAGAACATCTGCACATAACAGCACTAAGTTTACAGGATGCGTTTATTCTATGATGTTATATTTGCTATGGATATCACAACTTTTACGTCTGCATGTCCTTAGAATCATCTTACAAATGAAGATTTCTGTCTTTAAAATGCATTTTATTTAACTTTGGCAAATAGATGCTTACAATAATGCAACTTGTAATAGTGCAAAAATTGAAGGTATTTTCTCAGTTATACAGTTCTTACCATGTTGTACTATTGACACATATCTAAAAAAATTTTCATTATCTTCTTCAAAAGCCACTAACTTTCTTATCTTATGTGACCCACTGTTGATCTAGAAGCATACTCAGAGACCCTGAATGCAACTTTTACCAATCTGATGTCCACTTGAGAATATAATTTAAAGGTTTGAATAATTTAGTAAGTAATGTTAATAGGTAATATATTTAATTTTTGTATTATTATGTGGTAAATATTTACTTTAATCAAATATCTTGTGTCCTTTCTGTATTTAAAAAGAAAGTATATTTTGGATAAATATTACCACATTAGAGTGATTCTCAGTAATGTTAAAATTTCAGTTAGAGTTATCCCAACTGTTTTTAGGAAATTAGACAATTCTGATTAGTAAAATTCCTGATTCTTACTAGTCTTTTGTACTGTACAGCCTTTTTCAACAATAGCATTTGTTGTATTATATTACATACTGAGCTTTTCAAACAAGGCAAGAGCTAAATAACTGGCTTATTGTATTTCTTTAGATGATTTGAGGTTCAGGAGTATTTTTGAGAGTTGCTCACAATTAGAGATATTTTACCATTTCTGGGAGTGGGAGTTGTCGGTTGTTGTACTTACAAAGTAGTAATTCAGGCATAAGAGCTGCAAGAGACAGAGATCGGCCAGCATTTGTAATTTTGGTACCCAAAGTGATCTTACATGTATATAGGCATCTAATTGTCTCATTGTGTTTTCTAGAATAATAATGTTGAGAGTATATTTCAGTGTAAAATAATTTTACTGGAATTTTGCTTCCTCATTTTCCCCTCCAATTACAGGTAAGGCATTCTATTGACTTTTCTGAGGAAACAGAGCTGTATTGCCCGTGGGTTTCATTTCAAGAAGTAAAATTATCAAAGAGCCAGTTTTGTATCTGATAGAGCTGAAAATCAGTGGCCTATGAGATTCAAAGAAGGTCATATTATTCAGTTTTATTTTCTAAACTGTTGTACAATACCCTAAGGATCTAATTTACCAAACACATTGAATTTGTTGAAAGAAGTTAAACATGATTCAAGTTATATATATACAATAAATATTGGATGAAGAAAAGATGAAAGCCATGCTCAAGGTTACAGGGAAATGAATTCTGCGTTTAGAAAAGGGTCTGTGAATACAAAAGAGTTAACTGTTTAAAAGTTTTAAATCTCCAAAAACTAAAGTGATGAAGTAGAAAATGAGTGTGAATTGATGAGGAAAGGGTAGCATCATGAAAGCAGGTGAACTGAAGGGCAAAGGTACAATTTTTAAAATATTTTTGGCAAATTTTAATAAAGTTAAGGCTTTGTCGATATTTTTGTCTGTCACAGGAAGAAACAAATGATATTGGATAAATTACAAGGAAAACAATTAACTTCCATTCTATTCTTTTATCCTTATAACACCATTCATTATACATGTTAGTAATATATAATGATTTTTCATTCAATACCTCAAAAAGCAGAACTTGCTATCAGCTTCCACAAGTGGAAGCAGTTTTTATTATTTTATTGTTCAGTCTTTGACTAATGGATAAAAATAAAAATGTTAGAATATTGTTTTGCATGTTGATAGGGTGGAATTAAGTAACTGGAATTAAAAGTAGTAAAGTCATATTTATACAAACACACATGTAATTTCTAATTTAAAGTGTCTCTGAAGTAATGTGGACTTCAAGAAAGATTTTAAGTATACTATTTTTGGGATTTAGGTTATTATTCATAAATTTTGAAGTTTTCAATAGGAGAGATAATTTTTGGTTTTAAATATGATTCTTTCTGACTTTTAACTACCAATATAATTATTTTTATATAGAAAAATTTTATTAGTTCATTGAGTGTTTCTGTACAATATGTTTTGATCATATTTTGCTTTTTGCCTTAAGTTCTGAATGATCATATGTATATAAGCTTATGCTGAAATGAAACTGAAGTATTTGGCAGAGTATCAGTTAGACAGGAAAATAAAAATAGGAAAATGCAATTAATACAAGTCCAGGAAACAGAAATGAGAGGAAAAGGATTTGGAAGGTGAAAATTTCCATGTCAAATTCCCATATATCTGAGTACTAGATCAGAGTACTAGAGCTTTTGTTTTGTCTTGTTTTCTGTTTTTGTTGTTTTCCCTTGTTTTGTTTTGTTTTGTTTCCTCTTTAAAAAAAAAACCTCCATGTGACAAAAAAGAATGTGCAGTTCAGCCTTGCAAGCTTGGCTGCTTCTCATTCATTGTCAATTAGATTCACTTACTTCTGCCCCAAGTTGCAATACCACATGCACATATCTCTGCACAATGATTTCACTCATAGATCAAAAGAAGACAGTATGATTTCCCTGTCTTTATTTTTCTTATGCTCTATATAGAACTTGCTCCCCCTATATCAAACCTTGTTTGGATATTGTGAAGATTACTTTTATGAAAGAAAAACAAAGACGTGGTAGATCTCCTTCAGCATTGAGTCCTTTGATGGAACTCATTCCAATGCAGAAGCCATACTTGTCATGCTTTTGTCTATCACTTTAGTAACAAATGGAAAGGACATTAGAGGGCACCCTAACTCAACTTTATATACAGATAAGCTATCCTGAGTGGTTTGGATACACAAAGGAAAAAAATATAATCCTGGATTCGCTGTTCTTTTTAATTTGAAAAGAATCCATCCTCTTCAAAAGCAACAGGGGAAAGACAATGGGTGCTGAGGAAGATTTCTGTAGATGAATAATCTGTGTTCTACTTCCATTAAGAATGCAGCATAGAGACTTTGCATTCATCATGGTACACAGTCTTAACCTCCCTTTGGCCCTTTAACACATATCTGCATTAACAGATTCTAAAACGAAATGTCCACAGTCACAGGATATTAATACATATCCTTTTATTACTTAAAAAGTATCCTTCAAAGTGAATTTTGTCCCTGGCATTGACATTCCTTCTATCTAATCCATGAGGAATGATGGAGGGTTATTTATTAAAGAGTATGTTGGTCTAGGAACTTGTGATTTCTTTCTATCTAAATGAATTTATTTAATTATTCCCCTCGCTTGATTGGGTGTTCAAATGTAAAGCTTGGGTTAAATGATGCCACTAGCAGATGGTACTGACACAGACATGTTTTACAACCCCTGATGTACCTCATAAGCCCATGAATAATCTACAGCAAAACAGTAAATAACATATACACGATGTCTTTTTATATTTTATTTTTTATTTTACATATGGATTCCAGCTCCCTCTCCCTCCCTCCCATGCACCCAACCCCCCCCATATAACCCCCCACTCCACAGGGAGAGTTATGCCTTCCAGGAGGGATCATCAAAATCTGTCAAGTCATTTGGAGTAGGGTCTAGGCCCTCCCTCCTGTCTCTAGGCTAAGGGAGTATCCCTCCATGGGGAATTAATCCCAAAGTCATTTCATACACCAGGGATACATCCTGGTTCCACTGTCAGAGATCCCTTAGACTTCCCAGGCCTTCAAACTGAGACTCATGTTCAGGGGGTCTGAGTCAGTCCAATTGTGGTTGCCAGCTATCAGTCTGGGGGTCCATTAGCTTTCTCTTGTTCAGATATGCTGTCTCTGTGGATTTCTGTAGCCTGTTCTTGACCCCTTTGGTTATCATTCCTCCCTTTCTGCAACTGGATGCCAGGTGTTCGGCTCAGTGTTTATGTGGCTGTCTGCTTCTGTTTCCATCAGCTACTAGATGAGGTCTCCATGATGGCATATAAGTTAGTTACCAATCTCATTACCAGGGAAGGGCATCATATAAGGTAGCCTTTCCTCTGTTGCCCAGAAAGTTGTTGGGTTCATCTTTGTAGGTCTCTGGACATTTCTCTAGATTCAGTTTTCTCTTCAAACATATAATGGCTCCCTCTATTATGGTATTTCTTTTTTCACTCTAGTCTCTTTATCCCCAACTCAATCTTTCTGGTCCCACATATTCTCCTCCCCTTCCCTTCTCTTTCTTCTAACTCTCTGTCTACTCACTACTCCCTCAACTCCCAATATTCTCAGGGGATCTTGATCTTTCCCCTCCTGTGAGGGACCTTGTATGAATCTCTTAAGTTCCTCCTTGTATCCTAATTTCACTTGCTGTGTGAATTATAGGCTGGTGATCCTTTGCTCTATGTCTAAAAATCTAAAAGTGAGTAAATACCATGTTCCTCCATTCCTACATCATTCTCACTTTATCTCCTATGACCCAATGGCCTTCTTTACAATCCTGAATGGCCTCTGCTTCCTCTAGAATACTGGTGTGAGTGTTGGAAAGAAAAAAAACACTCAAAATAAGATACTCTGGACAATTAGGGAGATTTGATTTATTTTCGTTACTACAAGGAGAATAATCTAAAGTGACTAATAAGTGAAAGAAAAGGTTAAGGTTATTTTTCTATTCCTTGTAAAAAAAAAAGAAGAATAAAATACACTTGATAGTTATTGTCAACTTCCATCAGATTAGTTTGTGGGAATGTCTATGTGGAAGTTTTTGGTTGATAATTGATGGTGGAGTGCCCAGCCCCCTATGCTGATATCACTGCTAAATTGATGGTCTTTGTCTGTGCTTCAGGATAAGCCTTCATGTTCCTACATTGAACTATCGCCTTGGGTTATCAAAATGATGGACCAAAAACTGTAAACTGAAACACATATCCTCCAGTTGCTTTTGGTCAATAACAACTGAATGAATACTAATGGAAAATAAAAACTAAGGTAGTGTATAAGTGGACTTACCAAAATCAAATAGGAAAAAGGACAGTGAATCTTATCAGAGACACAATCAGAATATTTTGCATTTCTTCTCTCACTAAAACACAAAAATACAGAGATATATTTGTTCTTCATGCTTCTCCTAGGTAATAGATCTTAAATATACTCAGATATTGGTAGTCTAATCAACCATAGACATGAATGCAGAAAATCCATACAGCAGTAGCACCAACAATATCTAGTTGATATTGGTTAAAAGAGCTATTTATTAGTTCATTGCCAAGATGATAGGGAATCAATTAATCTCATTTATGTCATGGCTAAATGTAAGTGAAACACATCAAATGCAAGAGTACCCAGCTCTCATAAACTAGTAAAAACTAGGAAATATGTCTTACTTCATTAATTAATCTATGATAATCTCTTCTGTAGGGTAGAGTGATTTAGCTCTCATTTCAAAATCCCCAATCCCTATTAAGTATTTCATGAGAACTACTAACATATGAGAGCATGTTACTGTTCATAAACAAACACACAAATCTGTAGTGTAGATTTCAACTCAGTATCATCAGCCACTCCCAGTTTTTTCCCAGTCACTAACCTGCTTTCAAGCTATTTTCACAATCATTGCATCACTTGACACAAACCCAGAACTTCCCCTGAGTTAATTTGCTTGGATCTTAATATATTCAAAATCAAACAGTGTTTTTCTAGAATGTGATTTAAAAATGCTGAACTCATGTGGGATTTTTATTGTTGTTGTTGTTTTCTCTATTGAAGACCACCTATTGCATTTCTGATTACCTCAGTGGTACCAATCTGTATACCAATATCTATCAAGATCTCATTCTTCTTTTCTGAACAATTTTTTAAGTCACTTACAACCAAGGGTATTTGGGTTGTTTAAATCCTATAAACAATTTTTAGCTTTGAATAAACATGTCAAATAAGTAGACATGACCCTCTTAAAAGACTTTCTGGTAGTTACTTGGATATAACCATAAAAGAGCTATATAATTGTTTCAACTCTCTCTTCTCAGATTTTTCCATTTCAAAGACACATTGACATATATGAATTAAGATATGCTGGGGTATACAGTGGGATATCATAACCTTCAAATCTCAATACTTTCATATAATTCATGCCTCATTGAAACATACATCCTCTAGCAACCAGTATTCAGCTAATGGAGTTTTCAGTATTGAGGCCAATGCTGAAAGAATGAAAATCTGAGAATTTTCATCCTGCAATGATCCACATGAGGTCTGAAGAAGTCAACTCTCAAAAGAAGGCATAGGTTCTCACTGATGTTAAAACTCCTATAAACAAAAGTTGTCCTGTTGAGTTAGGCAGGGAATTAAAATTTGATATATCACAACATTCCAAAGCATACAAATGTCATTCTAAATTCAGCTTCATTAGAAGAACATGCTGGAGAGTATTTTGTAGAAGCAGGAAAAGGAATCATAGACAATTTGTTCGCTAACTGGACTTACACAAAGGAAAAGCAAATTTCCTTGACAAGAGATAATTTTCAATCTATTACACGACACTTCCCTATATTAAAAGTAGGCTTTCTCTCTTCCATTTAAAACAAGAAAGTGTGATACTAATATCCCCGGATCATTTAGAAGTATATTCCTAAATTGAATGGACTCTTAATTTTTTTGTTAGTGTAGTTTCAGTATGTAAAATGATTAATTTCATAATGGCGTTCTCCTTCAAGTATATAATGTGCTTTGACTATATTCTTTCCACACACAATTTGCCTCTAATGTAGGAATACAAACAACTAACAATTGTAAGGGTTTTGAAGAGAGAGAGTCCAAGAAGAAAATCAGGTATCAAGAGGCAGAAAATGCCCACCAGGAATATAATCTGAATCAGAATTGTAAACTGTAATCATTATTATAATAAAGCTGGAATGGGACCTTGAGTGGGGGACCATGGCAGATACCATGACAGGTGAAGGACAAACAAATTAAGCAGATAGAGATTATGTGAAAAGTTCTATTAGAAAGAGGAGGGAGAGGGAAGAGAAAAGAGGTAAAGAGGCACAGAGCAGAGAGAAAGAGAGGACAGAAGAAAAGAGGGTGACCGGAAAAGTCCTGTATTCTCCAGGGGAACCTCAGGGGGGGGCGGTGAATGGGGGAAGAGAGAGAGAGAGAGAGAGAGAGAGAGAGAGAGAGAGAGAGAGAGAGAGAGAGAGAGAGAGAGAGAGAGAGAGAGAGAGAGAGAGAGCTGGGAAAGAGAGCAGAGGTGGCCATGGGTCCTTCTTCGTAATGGCAGCTTTGCACCTTCTTACAGATGGAACCCTGGGCTGACCAGAGTACTGCCAGAGTGCATTCTGCCAGGTGACAGGGGCAGGCCAGTATAATGCCTGAATCCTTCCAGTCATAATGTTGGTTTGTGGAAGATGCCAAATTTTTGAAGTGGGCCTCAACCTCTCCATAGAATTTTCCGTTATTGGGCAACTTGCCTGGCTTATGCAGAGACTGAAATTCCTTACTTGTCCTTACTGGAGAAGAGCTTCTCTTAGCTTCAAAGATAATGAAAGCCCTAGCAGGTGAGGCTATTTATTCAAGTGGATTACTAAGAGACTCAATCTGCCTATTGAGAGAAAGCTGTAGAGCCTTCCTCTACTGATTTCCTGGAGTAAGGAATCCACCATAAAATCTGAACTAGAGACTCTGGCTTCCTCTATCCGTGATGTTCATTTCAAAGTCAAACACTAAATGTGTTTCTTCCTGTACAAAAGCATGCCTGCTGCTCTGCAAAACTGTGCATGCATGTACCTCAAGCATCCTCTGAGAGGGAATGCTTGAAAGCATCCTGCCAAATCATGTGCCAGTGTCACCACCTTCCCTGAACCATTCTTATCTAAGTCACTTTTTGTAACTCTCTAGTTAACAGTAAAAAATAGACTTGAATTTGCATTCCTTACCCCATAAATCTTAGCAAGGGGGAGGGCATTTATAGGCTAATGAAAACACTGAAGGCTAATTGAGAACTTATCAACTCTGTCATTCCTCTGCTTATACAAATCCGTAAGTGGATGATTGGGAAGTATTTATTAGATGTAATACATGGCTGTAAATCACCAGGCTCAGGAGATCACAACTACACAGGTAGCTGAGTGAACTGATAAGATATATATCTTTCAGCATCTGGAGGTTTGGTGACCTCAGTGAAAGGTTTATTTTCTCATTGGATGGTCAATTAGCTAGCACACATGTACCTATTAGTTAAATTTAAAGGATTTTATATCCAAATATGTCTTGCCCAGTGATTATTGGAGATCACTTTTATTTTTCCTATGCCATTTAAAATAGAGTGGAGTAAACCTGCTAGATATTCTGGTGGTAACATTGAAGGCATAGACACTTTTTCAGGGAGATTCATTCATTCATTTTAGCTGTGAAACTTCCCCAGGGGAATTTTTCTTGACATACATTTTCATCAGGTATAGTACAATGTGAAAGGTTAACTTGAAAAAAATAGTAGGAATTGTTCAAATATATAATGCCTACTATGTACATAGACTTGGTGCATCTATTGCTTGGAAGCTTCAGAGAGAATGTGAAATATCTGTCAATCATATTCATGCAAAACAACATGACCTACATGAAAAATTATTCCATACTAGATAGTATTTACATGCACATCTTTTGAATATTTGAATACTCAGCAAAATGATATCATTTCTCTCTCAAACTTTATCTCTGAATAAACAAACAATGACACATACACCTACTATTAGTCCAGTATTCACTCCTTCCTCAATTGCCCACTCCTTCCAAGCCCAGAACCCCTTAGGGTCCAAAATTTCATTTAAATGTGCCACCTCCACTTTGCCCACATTAATTAGCTAGTCTTAGGTTGTAAGAGTACCCAAAAATCATTAGACACCATAACTAGTGTTAATTGTTACAATGCTGACATATACATCAACATGAGAATATGATATCAGTCATTGGTTTCTGATGCCTTTCTGGGTTGTCTTTTCCATGTGATTTTTATGAATTAATTTATGATGTGTATATAAGGTCAATGTCTTTGTGACACCATTTACATTATAGGAAGAGAACGATCACATGCTTTCTGGAAGGAATCCAAATACCCCAGGTGAGTGACAATTGCTTCTCCAGCCTCAGATTTATGTTCAGATCCTAAGAATGTGCATATTCCAAGAAAAAGTAACTGTTTGTACAGTTCAGAGAGAACCAAAATGTCCTTAGGCCTATCAAAATAGAAAACAAAAAGCCAACTGTTGTACTTTAAAATTAGAGAAACAGCAGATGATTCTTTATATCTCTGGAAGGAAAAAACAGGGTGAACTGCAACAACTTCTGCAAGGCTTCCAATCTATAGGCAACAGTTATTTCACATATTTTGCTTGGGAATTTCTATCTTATATCTCCTTTTCCTTAAGAAAAAAGTAGCATTTTATGCGAGTATTTTGTAATTTATGTAAATTTTCATTAATTTATCATAGCATTTCTCAAGAGCTAAAAAGGTCAAGGGAATGAGAAATTCTCCACTATCCTCAGTGCTCTCAAAGTGTTCACACTGGAGAAACAGAAGCATCATTCATTAAAAAGTGGTTTGGACAACCTAGCCCCGAGCGTTTTCTGACTTCCTCTGATAGCAAGTCCTGAGAGTTTTATAAATCAATTCACACCAGAAAACATTCACAATAAATCAAGCAAGGTTCTTCCACAATTCATAACTCAATTTTAATCGAACTAGACTCAGAGTGATTAACCTGTTTAGGTAAGAGGGAGAAATTCTTTAGAAATAAATTGGCCTAATACCCTAATATTTTGATGAATCTCTAAAAAATTAGAGGATAATTCAAATGAGGCATATAGACCAATATACAAATATATTTGCTGCTGCATTCATTACAATACTTGAAAAGGTATGTTATAGCTAATGCTATGGGTTTGATTGATAGCACTAACAAAACTATGTTCCATCCATTAGCATGTTAACTAACTTGAATTAAGCCACATATCATTTTTTCTTCTTTCTTCCTCTTTTTTTTTTTTATTTTTTAAAGAACCCCACAGAGACAGCTGACCTGAACAAGGGGGAGCTCATGGAACCCTAGACTGATAGCTGGGAAACCAGCATCAGACTCAGAACCCCTGAACATGGGTCTCATATAGAAGACCTAGGCAGTCTAAGGAACGTATGACAGTGAAACCAGGATGTATCTCTGGTGCATGAAAGGACTTTGGGAGCACTTCCCCCAAGAAGGGATACTCCCTTAGTCTAGAGGCAGGAAGGAGGGCCTAGTCCCTACTCCAAAAGACTTGACAGATTTTGAAGATCCCTCCTGGAAGGCATCACCCTCCCTGTGAAGTGCGGGGAGGGGGCGGGCGGGGGGCAGATGAGATGGGACAAGTGTGGTGGGCATGGGAGGGAGCGGGAACTGGGATACGTAAAATAAGAAAAAATAATAAAAAAAGAGAAAGAAACACTTTCTTATAGGTTATGACCTAATGAAATCACTATATTCTAATGGAATGCCTCCACAAAGATAATAGGTAGCTCTCTTAGTGAAAGATATATTCTCTAATCTGTATCCAAGGTGATGTAATTTCCTATAATTAGGTAATTGAGTAGCAGGGCTTAGTTTAAATAATACTGTAAATGTGAGTAAGTTATAATTTTAAGACTGGATTCAGTTTAAGTTAGATTTTTTTTTATCAACTTAATGACTTGAGCATTTTAAGAGGGGTGATTGATTCTATGTACATTCTCAAAAGTAATTGTAAAAGTAGTTAACTAATTAATGAAATAGCTATTTGCTCCTTCTTGGTCACCTGCATGTATTCTATACTTCCTCTTTCTGTGGTCATCGAGCTTCAAAGGAGGAAAATGGTGTTTCTTTTAATGGAGTGGAATAATTCATTGTATATTGATGAGGATTGCAACCACTGATAAATCTGTAATTTTTTGTACAAGACTGGGAAACAAACTTGGATCTGATGACCTATGTCTATAATCTCAGCACATGAAACCTGAATAAAAGAGGAAAATGAGTCCAAGACCATCCTGGAATAAATAGTAAGATGTTGTCACACAAAATCAGCTTCCTAAGTGTCTGTCAAAACAATATAGACTTTCTGTTGCCCTCAGTTGACTCTGAAATTCACCTTAATTTCTATTTCTGAATTTACTACACATTTTAGATACAGAATCCAGAAGATTTGAGCTGAATCTAACCTGAAAGCCACCTTTTGCATAGTGCCAGAATTGCCATGCAAGTTTCCAAGGGATTGAAGCATTCAACTATCCTACCCAGATGTGACACATATGAACCACAGTGATCAACAAGGAAAGATATCTTAAAGGTGACAGTCATATTTGGATAGTAACCAATAGATGCCTAACTAGACTTAAGGCCAGGTAAACACTAGGGAAGTAATACTTAGTACTAGAGACCTAAGAAATTATGCTGGTCTACAGAAGTCATAGATCCTATAGGAGAACATAACTAGAACATACCTTTTTTCAAAGAAACTTCTCTTTACAGCAAACAAATCATTATAGAAAATCATGATGCATAGATGGACTGATCTTGGGGAGTACATACTTAGCAGACACATCTGCAACACAATTCGTGCACCTAAGGTTTCTGAATAATTGAGGAAGAGAAAGCAAAAAAAAAAAATGTAAGTATCAGAAGACCAGGGAGTCTGCTATGAGACTTTATTTTCTAGAAATGAGTGGGAAGATATGTCCTGGACTATTGTCTAAATAAAACCTGAACAATGACAATATCAATTGACATGATAACACAGAAGAAAATTCTCAAGATACCACAATATTAGACAAAGTGTTGCAGGTAACTTATGGCTGCTGAGAAAGGATGTACCCTTGTTTGGTTTTCCAATATGAGTTGGTCAGCTCTGAAATCAGACTCAATAGGAGATAGATAGATGATAGATAGATTATTGATTGACAGATAGATGATAGAAGATAAATGATAAAAAATGATGATGATAGATTATTGACAAATGGATAATAGATGGATAGATGATAGGTAGATAGACAAAGTGGGTAAGATAGATAAGATAGAGGTATATTTACACCAATAAGTATTCATTGAAAGAAAATGAGGCCATGAGTTTGAAGAATAAGGGGAAATAAGCAGAAATGGAGGGAGAGAAATAGAGAGTTAAACAGAAGAGAGAGAAGGGTAAAGGGGGTGATTATATTGAATTAAAATAAACAAAACAGAGAGAAATACTTTGAAAAACTATCATTCCAAAAAATTGAAAAATGAATTAAACGGAGGAATAAAAGTGAGAAGGGAGGGAGGATAGTGGGAAAGAAGGAAGTAACTTGTCAATTCAAAGAACACACAGGCTTCAAATAAAATCTCACAAGATCAAAACTTTTCTTCCTAACTCTTAATAAGAATGAAGTTTGATAGGTGAAAAATTTTATCAACCAATATCTAGGATAGACAAAATAGAGACAGTGAATACAGTTTTTGATTCCATCAAAATTAATTTTTCAAATATTTAATTATAATTGAATTTCCTTTTACATTTCTCTCACTCCCTCTTTGTCTCTCACTTTCTCTCTCTCTCTCTCTCTCTCTCTCTCTCTCTCTCTCTCTCTCCACACACACACACACACACACACACACACACACACACACATAGAGACAACACACACAGAGGCAAAAATTCCAAGCACTTTAGGACCTGAGCAGAAATAATTGCCAAGATGATAGACCCTCTTCCTCTAACTGGTATTTTAACCCCTAGCTCCCCAGTTACTGCACAGAGCTATTTTCCCAGGTACCTCACTATCATAACAGAACATTAAGTACTCCATAGTTTGTGTGTATGCGTGATTGTGCTTTTATTTGGTTGCAGTTTGAGGAGGAGTGAGCAATTGGTTTCTGTTGTTGTGTTTAAATCTGAATATATTTCAATAAAATTGTTTTAAATAATAAAATATAATAAAACTAGAGTTCAAAATATAAAATTAGCAATTGGTAGCTTCTGAAAAGGGAAACATCAGTTTTCTTTTATAGAGTGATCCTGGCTGTATCCTCCTCATTCTTGTCCAGGTATCATGTTCAGAAGTAGCTGGACAACATAAAATAGAGTTCATGATTTGTGTGTTTGAGTGTATACAAGTGTGCACATTTGCTTTTTTGTGCTTTGTTTTGTTTTTGAAAAAAAAAGAACAAGAAAATTGGGTGGATTGTGGCAGGAAGATATTGAAAGAGTAGGTAGGTTAGGAGAAAATATCAAAATGTATCTATCATATGAAAAAATTTAAAACTATTTGAAAATAAATCTTTAAAATAGAGAAATTTATTCAAATTCTACTGTCAAAACACAGATGCCTTCAAAACCCCAGTTACCTTGTTACTGCTAAAGGTTGCTGAATACATACAAATGGAATCCAGTGAAGACAGCATAAATGGAAATTCCAGACCAAATATTCATACTGAATAATGCACAGAATTAAATGAACCTGGAAATTATAATGGTAATATTTATATTCAAATTTATCAAGTAAATGGACAAACAGACAAAGGAAATGACAAATAGAATGGATCATGCAAAGATGATGAATCTCAGGACTTAAATATAAGGTAGAAGAATTGGATTACTTTATGAATTGTTTAATTTTTATAATGTATGAATGTACAAGATCTTTGGGTACAAAGAAAAATCAAAACTTGAAATTATAGGTAAAGAGGAATATCATGCCAATGGCAAAGAAAATATATTTCAACATCTAAGGTCTGTATAGGAAATAGTACACCCAACCTCATATTAAAAGGAGCAAATCTTGAGCAATTCTGCTAACATCAGGAACATGTTAAGGGTGTTCACTGTCTCCACTGACCCCCATTTGCATTGTTTCCTATTCTTGATGCTATGAATCTTAAACTGTGGTATCATTGAATGATTTGCAAGATCTTTCTGAAAACTTAAACTAGACAGCAACTTGTCCTCTACTAAGTGTTCCCCATTTAACAGTCTGCGCTTTCATCCTGTCTATACATAAATCACTTCTCCCTGCTTAGAAAATAAACAGTGCAGTCTGAAGAGGATGGAATGTAAGGCTCAAGCAAAATCCTACAGTTTCTTTAAGAAGGTTGTGCAATGATGTTCTCATAAGGCTCATAAAATCTCTGAATAGCTACTGAATTCACACATGCTGTGTGACAAAGTATCTATTAAATGGTAGTTGACTTTGAAAATTATAGAAATGCATAAGAGATCTCTGGGGGGTAGTCTGGATCTAGAAAACTGTTAAATTTACTTCATAATGCTGCTGTGTCCTCTCTTAGCTCTTTTCATAGACTAGAAATAATGGGACTTTTTGTTTCTGATTTTGTTTTTCTAGTCAAATAATTAATTAATTTCTTCCAGCCAGATCACAATTTTCTCAGCCTCCTCTCCTTGCAGTCCCACCCCAACTTCTCCCTTCTCATCCACTCTTCCTCATTTCTCATCAGAAAATGTCTGGCCTCCCTTGTATATCAGTCAGCCTTGGTATATCAGGTTGAAGTAAGACTAGGTACACCCTATCCTATAAAGGATGGATGAGGCAACCCTCGAAGAAAGAAGGGTTCCCAAAACAGACAACAGTGTCCAAAATAGCCCCAGTTCTACTGTTAGGAGTTCTACGAGAAGACCAATATTTTTTTTCCCCAAAGCTCATGCAAGCTCTCTGGTTGGCAGTTCATTCTCTGCAAGCTGCTAAGAGCCCAGGTTAGTTGATTCTGTAAGTTTTCTTTTGGTGTTCTTGCCCTGTCTGGCTCCCACAATCTGGCCTCCCCCTCTTCTGCAGGATTCCCCATACATCAGCTAATGTTTGACTGTGGGTCTCTGCATCTGTCTCCATCAGTTGTCATCAGGGATCCTCTCTGATGACAATTGGACACCATCTGTGAGTAGAGCAGATTATCATTAGGAATTTTTATTGACCTTAATATTTTTTTTAATTGCCAGTCATGTTTAGTTCTATCATGGATATCTGGGCTATGCAACCTCTGGGTCCCGGCCCTGGCCCTCCTGGGCCATGTCATGGCATGGGTCTCAAGTTGGACCAGATATTGATTCGCCACTCCCTAATTTCTGCACCATCTTTACCTAAGCACTTCTTGTAGGCAGGGCAAGTTGTAAGTATTGTTTTGTGGCTGGGTTGGAGTACCAATATCTCCACTGTTTCTGTACCATTGTGTTTTTAACATATATCTTCTTCTCTATAATAAGATTTTATATTCTCTCATATGTGTTTGGAAATATATGTATCAATCACAATACATGTGAATTCTGAGCAGTAATTGTTATTATCTGAGACAATTTCTCATGTATCCCCATCTGCATTGGACATACATGTATCAATCACCATACATGTGAATACTGAACAGTGATTATTATCTGAGACAATTTCTCATGTATCCCAGGCTGCCTCTGACCCACTTTACAGGACTAGAGATTATGTTAAACTTCTTATTCTCCTTCCTCTACCTTCCAAGTATGGGAATTACGGGTATGAGTTACCATAGATGTTTATATGGTGCTGTCATGTAGGAACCAGGACCAGGTATGAAAAGAAATGTTTTCCCAGTAGTTACTAGTGTGAGCTGCATAATTACTGCCATGCTCACTTTAGATAATTAGAAGGAAAAAAATCAATATATTTAATCCCTAAATATATCACTTAATGTATTTAGCTTTTAACTAATTATAATCATTTAATTAATTTAGCTTGTATATAGTTACTTAATATATTTAGTTTGTAATTTATTCTGTATTTTTAAATAACCAAACAACACAAAAAATAACATTTTGAAGTGAATACATCATTTAAAGCCTGAATTTGTTCCTAGTGACAGTTGTAAGGACTTCTCAAATTTTCCATAATGTACTTTTTAGTGGAAATTTTCCATTTTGTGAAATGCACTACAGTTTACTTAATAAATTTCTTTTTACCATACGCTCATATGATGAGAGATGCTATTCTGTAAATATGTTTCTCATACTCGTTAATTAATAAAGCTCTGTGGCCAATAGGAAACAAGATAGGTGGGGCTAGGAGACTAGGAGGAGGAAGGAGGAAGTGAAAGTAGTCAAGATGTGAGCATGGAGGAAGCAGGACGCCAGCCAAGTCTCCCGGATAAGATTAGCCATGTGGAAATACTTAGATAAGTAGAAATAGGTTAATAATTAAGACAGAGCTAGCCCATAAACAATAATGGTAACTGGCCAACAGGATTGTATCAAATACAGAGTCTCTGAGTGTTATTTGGGGCTGGTGCGGCTATGGGCCCAGACTGGCGGGCTGGCGGGCTGGCGGGCTGGTGGAAACATACATGCTACAGATTGGCGCCAAACCTGCCGTAACACTCATAGATTTGCTAAACCTAATAATTAGTTCAGAATCATCCTTGTAAATAAAGACTTTTTACAAGTATCACAGGGACCAACCCCACAATAATCAATTAAGGTTTCTATAAGCAGAATCAAGGTAAAATTTTTGACTCACATGTCTCTGACTTTTTAAGGAATTTTAAATTAATTTTATTCATTCAAATTTAAAAGGAAATACATTGAAATTATCTGCAAAATTGACTAATATTTTATTTTTATCTTTGATGATAAGTTATAATAAAATTTTACTTATTTAAATTTTTAGTGTTTTATTATTTAATGACCATTTACATGATTTTATTAATTTGTATTTACTATTTTTAATTTTATAGGGGCAAGGGGCAGTAGATAGCTTTTGTTTTCCTCAAGGATGAGTCACATGTAACCTAGAGTATCCTCAAAAGTGATATATATATATATATATATATATATATATATATATATATATAGCTGAGGCTGATGTTGAATTCTTGATTCTCATGGTTTATTATTCATATATATTATATATACATACATATGTATATATAAATTTATATATTATATATATAATATGTATAATGTTTTTTATTTAAATTTGAATGGTTTGTTTTACACGTCAATCCCAAATCCCACACCTTCTAGTTCTCCCCTGTTCTCCCCTCCAGCCCCTATCCCATCCCCCTTTGCTCCCCAGGGAGGCTGAGGCCTTCCATGTGTAGTCTTCAAAGTCTGTCATTATCATTTAAAGCAGGGCTTCCTCTCCCAAGTGGTGAGATTAGAATAGTGAGTCACCACATTGGTCTTATTTGTATTCCATTTCAGAACTATTTAAGTACACATTTGCTGCTTTTCTCACTTGATATAAATAGTTTTTTCATGTGGTACAAGCATTAAATCTTTGCCTTACATGGTGGAGATTATTTCCCAATTTAGTGTTTACTTGTTATTTTCATCTTTATGATATTTTTTGCCTCATATCATTGTCTATTTTCTCTAAAAGTTCAAAAAGTGTTATAATAAATGAGGAATTTTATTTAAAAAAATTAACATGATGAAAAACTCCCCTTGAAGAATATCCACTCAACTCCTTTTCTTTGCTGTACCAGGAAATGAAGAAATACCTTCATTTTCTTATTTATAGATTTTAGGTAATGACTGCACATGCCATCTTGTTGAGTGACAGTTCTGGTCACAATTTTGCTTTTCTTTATCTTTCCTCTTAAAGATTGATAGTTATATTCCTGTTTTTGTTTTCCTCATTCCTAAACTTTGCTCCTTTAATAAATAACCCTTTTTACTTCTATTTACTTTTCATCAACCTTATCCAGGAGTAGTAAAACATTATTTGAAATATTAAGCTTTTATCAAATTTTCACTCCCATTTTTATCTTCTACCTCCTGTCCGCTATTTTCTTACTTTAAAATTTATCAAAGCCATAGACATACACCTATGTCCTCTTATCTTATCCTTCATAAAAGCCAATGAACAGTGTCTGCCCTTTACCAGTGGAGGTACAGACATTGCGTTTATACACTCTATTTTCTCAGACTTGTATAAGGTGATCTTTCCTTTGCCCTTATAACTTAGAAGCAGGTAGTTTTTAATATCAAGGCAATAACTGCAGAGGTCAAAAGCCATCATACATTTCAGCATGAGTAGTTTTGAATCATTTATATAGAACCTTAATTCCCCAGCCTTTACAATCTTCCCCTAGTTAAAAAAGAAAAGTACATGATTTTTTTAGAACATCTTATATGCTACATTTACCTTCCTGCTAATTCTGTATCCCAAAGGGAATAAATACATTCTTTCTTTTTAATTAATTAAAAATGTTCATTTATTTTAAATCCTGATCACAGTTCCCCCTTTCTCCTCTCTTCTAGCCCCCCCCACCCATTCACCTCCCTTTCAGTTTATAAGGGAGCCGGCCACTTACAGGAATCAACAAAGCTGAGCACATCAAGTTGAGGTAGGATCAATCTCCTCTCTATGTATCATGGCTTTGGGAATAGGTTCTTACACGCCTGCTCAACTTCCAGGGACAGGTCCTGATCCCACTGCTAGGAGCCACACAAACCAAGCTTCACATCTGTTACATACATGCAGAGAGCCTAGGTAGGTCCCTAGCTATCAGTCCAGAATGTTTGAGCTCCTAGGAGCTCACATCGGCTGTCTTTGTGGGGTCCCATTATGACCTTAACCTTCCTGGCTGGTGCAATTCCTAATCCCTGCCTTCAATAGGAGTCCTGGAGCTGACCCAGTACTTGGGTGTGAATCACTGCATCTGCTTATATCAGTTACTGAATGAAGCCTCTCTGATGACAATTAGGGTAGTCACCAATGTGATAACAGGAGGTTGCCTGTTGAGGGGCCCTCTCCATGATTGCTAGGAGTCTTACCTAGGGTCATCTTTATCAATTCCTGGGTCTTTCAATATTACCAGATTTCCCCCTAACTGAAATTTGTGCTCTTATCAATATTTTTTCTAAAAGCAATATACAGATTCAATGCAATTTCATAAAAATGCCAACATAATCCTTCACAGACCTTGAAAGTACAATATTTTATATGGGAAAACCAAAAAACCCAGGATAGCCAAAACAATCCTGTACAATAAAGGAACTTCCAGAAGCATCACCATCCCTGACTTTAAGCTCTACTATAGTGCTATAATAATAAAATGGCATGATATTGGCATAAACACAGACAGGTAGATTAAGGGACTCGATTTGAAGACCATGAGATGATCTAACACCTATGAACAGCTGATTTATGAAAGAAGCCAAATTTATACAAGGGAAAAAGAAAGATTCTTCAATAAACGGTGCTGGCATAACTGGATGTTGACATGTAGAATAATGCTGATAGATTGATATCTATCACCAGGCACAAACTCAAGTCCAAGTCAATCCAGGACCTCAAAGTAAATCCTTTACATTTAACCTGATAGAAGAAAAAGTGGGAGGTAGCCTCCAATACATTGGCACAGGCTACACCTTCCTGAATCTAACACTAGTAGCACAAACACTGAGACCAACAATTAATAAATAGGACCTCCTGAAAACTGAGAAGCTTATGTAAGGCAAAGGATAATGTCAGTAAGACAAAAAGGCAGCCTAAAGAATAAGAATATTCTCCACATCTGACAGGGAATCAGTTCATCCTTAGTAAACTCTGCAGAATGGTCTCTCAATTTTCCTGCAGTTGATACTAATTACTTCCTTAGCCTCTTCTAGCACAGCTTCATGAGATTTTCTTTGCTGTTTTTCTCTCTTAAACCATGGGCATGATTCCCCAGATAATGTAGCTTAGTTTTGAAAAAATTTCTCCTTGTACTCTCATCTAAATCCATTATAATTATTGCCTAATATGTAATATTTGAACCACACACTAAAAAGGAAGGCTACTCTACTTGCTGTTTGACTAGGAACAGTTTTCTCCTCCTTCCTTCCTTCCTTCCTTCCTTCCTTCCTTCCTTCCTTCCTTCTTTCCTTCCTTCCTTCCTTCCTTCCTTCCTTCCTTCTTTCCTTCCTTCCTTTCTTTCTTCCTGGTTTCTGTAAAGTGAGGGTTTTGCTTTCTCAGGATAGCTTCTTCATCGTATTGCAATAGGAATTAAACACATTAATATTTCTGATTGACTTAAATATTTGAACTTAGTGGTCAAATTTATATAATGTTCTATTTCTAAAAGCTAAAACTTTCGTTTATATCATTGTCCTCTAAGATGACAATGATTAAGTTGTTCTTCTGATATAACAATTCCTCCAGAATCATGAGATGTACATGTGACATTAGGAGAAACATATGTTGGTTGATGATATGACTCAGTGTGCAAGACTGCTTTGTTGGTACGCATGAGACACTGTCTTTGAATCACCAGAACCACATAAAAAATGGGCTTAGCTATCCATGATTATAACACAAGTGTTGAGAATCAGAGACTAAAATGGTGAGCTCCAGCCTTGGTGAGACTTTGCCTTGAGGAAATAAGGAGGAGAGGGGGAGCTCCTCTGAAGTTACTGTCCTATATTTGTAGTTCACATCACTTACACAGACACTGACCTCCCATAAGTAAGTAAAAACCCTTTGCATACAAGTACATGTACACACAACTCACTGCATGTGCAAACACAAATTCACAGAATCACCCTATTACATAGAAACATAGCATCCCGTTTTTACAAATATCTCTCTGAATCATGACAGTTCTCTCTGTGTAAGAGCCAGGGGACATGCTTTGCTGTTTATGCATGTGGGGGTACATTTGCATGAATGTATGCATGTGTTAACGTCCCCTTAATTATCACTCCTTAAGAGCTGCCCTCCTTGTTTCTCAAGACCGGTTTTCTTAATGGGACCTGGGTTTGCCAATTTAAGTTAGGCTGAATATTGAGGTCCAAACATCTACCTGTCTATGTCTCCTCATCTCTGAGATCACAAGTAAATACTCATATCATTTGTTATGTGGGGAGATTGGATTCATATCCTCAGCTGTAGCAAATATTTTATTGACTAGCTACATTCACAAGCTGTAAACCTCTTTTCAATCAGATAGGCTCATCAAATTTTCAAATATTTTTTTCTATTTTCTTAAGTAAATATTTTCCTAAAATAGCTAACCAATTACTACAAATCAATTACAATAATAAGGGTTTTCTAATTTTGTATAATCATGTTGTGGTATGTTGTTAGCATGTTTGTACAATAGAATGCATTTTCATATTTATGTAATTAAATAAGTTTAGTAACTTTTTTGAACTTCTATATATTTTAATTTAAATGAGAAACAATTTTGTTTTATATGTCAACCCAGTTCTCCTCTCCCTTCCCTCCTCCCCTGACCTCCACCAACCCCCTATCCCACCCTCTTTCTGCTCCCCAGGGATGGTGAGGCCTTCCATGGGGGAACTTCAAAGTCTGTCATATCATTTGGAGCAGGGCCTATGCCATTCCCCGTGTATCTAGGCTGATAGAGTATTCCTCTATGTGTAATGGGCTCCAATGATCCATTTGTACGTGAGGGATGAATACTGATCCACTACCAGATGCCCCATAGACTACCCAGGCCTCCTGACATCCACTTTCAGGTAGCCTGGGTTAATCCTCTGCTGGTTTCCTAGCTACCAGTCTCTTGTCTATGAGCTCCCCCTTGTTCAGGCCAGCTGTTTTGGGGGGGGTCTCTCCATCCTGGTATTGACTCCTTTGCTCATCACTCCTACCTCTCTGCAACTGGATTCCAGGAGTTCCACTCAGTGTTTAACTGTGAATCTCTGCTTCTGCTTCCTTCAGCTATTGAATGAAGGCTCTAGGATAGCATTTAAGGTAATCATTAATCTCATTATAGGGGAAGAGCATAAGATAGACTTTCTACTATTGCTTAGATTATTAGTTGGGGTCATTTTTGTAGGTCTCTGGACATTTTCATAGAGCCAGATTTCTTTTTAAACTTTTAATGGCTCTTTCTATTATGGTATCTCTTTTCTTGCTCTTCTCTATTCTTCCCCCAACTCAAACTTCATGCTCCCTCATTTCCTCCTCTTCCCTCCTCTTCTCCCCTTGTCTTTCTCCTAAATCTCACTCCCCATCCACCGAACATTTGAGGAGTCTATCTCTTATAGATTGTAACTTTAGTGAGGAGTCTATCTCTTATAGATTGTAACTTTAGTGACATGTTTAGTGACAATTACATGGTGCTTAAAAGACATCTCTTATCTTACATAATTTCTGTGTGCCTAGAGTCTAAAATGGCCTCACTGGTTGGTTCTTGGACAGCATCATTTGCAAGATTATTGTCAAGTTCTGAACTAGAACCTGGTTTCTTCTCAAGAGATTTTATGCTGGAACAGCAGTTTCCAAGTACAGGTTATTGGCTCCTGCTAATCTTCTGTGACTCTCTAGCAGTGGATCAGGGTGCTCACTGACTAGTCAATGATCCTCTCCACAGTAATATTTAGGAGATAGTAGATTACTTACCTTGGAATAATGTGAGTATGAGAACATAAACAAGAAATAGATAAGAAACAATAAAAATGAATAAAAACACACCCAGAGATAGGGAGAGGAAGACAGAGACAGAGACAGACAAAGAGAGAGAGAGAGAGAGAGAGAGAGAGAGAGAGAGAGAGAGAGAGAGAGAGAGAGAGAGAGAGAGAGAGAGAGAGAGAGAGAGAACTAAAAGATACACAGAGAGGGAAAATTTCCTAATAACTTAAGTTTTTCTTCTTCTGATCTTAGTGACTGATCTCAGCTCTAGCTTATCACATGTAAAATGCATTTGGTGCATCTTGGAAAGGGACTATAAAATGATGTATGACACACTAGGGCATTGTTGAAAGACACTTGGAGGCTGGCTATTCTCATCTGCTACTATGATCTCAAAATTAAAAAATCAAATAATTTAACACTTCCTTGCTTTTATACCTTTTCCACACTATCTTTCCTTCTTTCCATTCTTCTTAAGCTTTTATTTAAATATAATTAATACCTTTTTGACACTTTAAAATTTTATACTGGATGAATATTTTATACATGTCCACTCATGGTTTGGGATTCTAACACTTTAAAATTTTAAACCATACAGAAACATTTAAATTTTCTAGAAAGCATTATTTATTGTTATTGAAGATGGCCATGACATTTATTATATTCGTTAATCATGTCGATTTTGTTTATGTCTCAGCAATCACTGACATGGAGCATTTTTCCCTCTGCAGTTTTTCTTGATGGGATCCTTTCCTGTTTGTATTATGGACATCAGTTACTCAGTATTCAATGAAGTCTATCCTATTTATTTCATCTTATGCATAATTTTATTTCTTTACTATAAATTTAAGTTTAGTTTAATGGAGTTTTATTATGCTTCTTTATAAATCTACATCCATTAGGGTTTCTTCTCAGTCTCAGTCTGAAATAGGGTCAGGCAGTGGCACATGCACATGCCTCTAGACCAGAAGCTGAATCTGAGCTCTATGCTCAGTCATTCTCCATCTTACATTTTGAGGCAGGTTCTCACACTGAAGATGGACCTCACAGATCATCTCAAGTGACAGTCTAGAAGTACAAGTAATTTTTTCTCTGCCTCCCAGTAGTGAGGCCACAGTTGCACATCTCTGAACCAGGTTTGTTAATGTCATTTCTGAGGATATGAGCACAGGTCCTTTTCCTTCTGTTGATAGGACGCTTTCCCCACCTCAGTCCTTTAACTTAGTAACTTTACACTAAAGATGGCCCAGTTTTTCATATTTGTTTTGAAAACAGTTTCTTCTTAATTATTAAATTTTAGTATTACAGTTTCAGCTATGTCCTGTATAAAAAGTCTTCGGTATAATATCCTCTCCTTTTCTTCTGGAGTTCCATAGCACTCTTAATTTAGATTCCAAACTCAGTTTTCTTTTGTGCTATAGTAAGTGATGATAGGGAAGAGTTTTGCTTATGTTTTTAGCAGAAAACAGAATTCTTAGCACATTCAGCCAAACCATACCTCCAGTTCATTCCATTTTCATCAACTGCATCTGAAGTTATCATCACACATTACCTGCAGTAACACTCCTCAATTGCATTGCAATATCAAGCTTGTCCCTCATTTTTCCAAGCATAATTTTGATTGGGCCAGGCATTTATGTCTTTAAGTGTATCTTTAACAATGATGTTCATACTACACTTAGATAAAAATTCAGATGTGGGTAAAGGTTGACAAAATGTAGCAGATATAGTGGAGCTTTGCTTTGTAAATTATCATTTTACGAAGGAATTATGGGCAGGTCTGATGAGAATATCATGACAGGAAATCAGTGTGAAACCTTAGGAAAGATCTGCTTGGTCCTTATCGCTCCTCCCTCTCTGCAATTGGATTCCAGGAGTCAGGCTCAGTGTTTAGCTGTGGGTATAAGGTTCTGTTTCCATCAGCTACTAGATGATGGCTCTATGATGGCATATATGTTAGTTATTGATCTCATTCAGGGAAAGGCATTTAAGATAGCCTTTCCACTGATGCTCAGATTGTTAGTTGGGGTCATCCTTATAGATTTGGAAATCTCTCTAGAGTAGAGTTTTCTCTTCAAACCTATAATGACTCCCTCTATTACGGTATCTCATTTTATTTATTAATTATTATTATTGTTATTATTATTATTTTGCTCCCTTCTATTTATCTCCCAACTCAATCTTCCTAGTCCCAGATATTTTCCTCTCCTCCCCTTCTATTTCTCCTAACTCCCTCTCTGCTCACTGCCGCCCCACATTCCCAATATGCTCAGGAGATCTTGTTCCTTTCCCCTTCTGTGAGGGACCTTGTATGAAACTCTTAGGTTCTTCCTTGTATCCTAGTTTCTCTTGCTGTGTAAATTATAGGCCGATGATCCTTTGCTCTATGTCTAAGTCTACAGAAACCCATAGAAACAGCTGACCTGAACAAGGGGGAGCTCATGGACCCTCAGACTGACGGCTGGGAAACCAGCATTGAATTGACTCAGAACCCCTAAACATGAGTCTCAGTTAGAAGGCCTGGGAAGAATAAAGGACCAGTGACAGTGAAACCAGGATGTATCCCTGGTGCACAAAAGGACTTTGGAAGCACATTCCCCATGGAGGGATATGCCCTTAGCATAGGGAGGGCCTAGTCCCTACTCCAAATGACTTGACAGATTTTGATGATCCCTCCTAGAAGGCATCATCTTTCCTGTGGAGTCAAGGGGTGTAGGGATGGGAATGGGAGGAGGGCCTGGGGGTATAGGAGGGCGGGAGAAGGAACTAGGATTGATATGTAAAATAGGAAAAAAAATAAATATATATATTTAAAAAAAAAAGATTTGCTTGGTCCTACAACAGATAAAGATACTGTGAGGGCTGGACATGACCCTCTAACTGCTGAGGCAAACTTTCCTTGACAGGAAAAGTATACACAAACTGATGGCACTAGCAAAAGCACAAATAACTCAGGAATTTGGCTGTATTAAGCTGTACAATTAGCCATCCTCAGAGTACCCTTCCTTCAGGAATGCCAGTTTTCTGATAGATACTTACAGAATTTTCAAGTTATTTGAAATGTGTTGATCCTTGCCTCCAAAAGAAAATTGTCTCAGAAAACCCTGAGTCCTTATCATATAATATAAATTATTCCACAGTCATGTAATCCAGAGTTTGGTAAATTGTATCATTGGTTTAATTGTACTGTCATATTGTGATCACATTTATAATTTCAGATTATCTTATGATACCTTGCATAAAATGGAAAATTGGGACTAAGAAATAAGAGATTTATTTAAAAAAAAAACAGAGGGTTATATGATTGATGAAATGCCTTCCAGTGTGTGTGGTCTGAATCAGGCAGTGTTGGTTATGCTATGTATACTTTCAGTCAACATAGTTTGTTATTGGGACATTTTTCTATGTAAATGTCTGACCTGAGAAATAGCTATCAGTAAGATATTCCTCAAGGAGCCAGAACACACTTTCCACCATAAACGGATTTCGCTTTAATTGTTCCGTGTGTGCTGAACAAAACCACTGGGGCCTCTAACAGTTCTCGGGGAATAGGCTAGCAGATGAGCAGATGGAAGACAGTGCAACTGGGCTAGCAGAACAGCAGGCTGGAGAACAGGGGGCCCGCGCTGCAAACCCCATTTCCCATTGCTGAGGAGGAATGACCTTGAATAGATTCCTGCATTGAGTATGCCTCTTCCCCAGCAGAGAACAACATGAAGATTAGGGTCTGGGCTTCATACGCATTTATTTATTTATTTATATATCTTAAAATTGTTGCCAAGGCAACTTCTTTTTTTAGGACCTTAAATATATCTTCCCATATAGAAGTTAGTGACATTTTATCATAATTCAATGGTAATTTGTGCTCTTTCATCTGTGACATGACAATGCCATTCTCAAAGCAACTAAAATGCTCAAAATTACAAATTTTAATTTGTAATTTAACATCAGAAATAGTTAATTGAGATTATGTTGGAAAATTAATGACCACCCCATTTAAGCCCAAATTGTCACTTAAATAATAAAGTAAATTAAATCAATGTGAAAGTAGGAATGAAGGAGGGACTAGTAGACAATGATTTGACTTGTTTTAAGAAGAGTTTCTGGGAACCAAGTATGGAAAAATTGTCATTTCAGGAGAATGGGCATGGAAAGTTCATCTTCCTACTTTTAGCACAGGCAATAGGTGCAGTCGGAGATGCTCAGCAAATGAGAGAAGATAGACCAACTTTCTGCCACTAAAGAATGACTAATTTCATGTGTCTGGTGGGTTTTGTTCATTTGTTTCTCCTTTTGTGATAGATACAGAAATCATTTTCTAGTACAGAATTCAAACTGATCAGACTAAAATATAGAACTGGAGAATGAATAACTGTTGTAATCTTTTAGGCGTTATTCAAATGTTCCTTTTGTTTTTCCTTTGCTGTGAAATGGAAGTGATGATTAGCATATCTTAGGGACCTAGGGAGCACAGCACAGTGATGAAGACAATTGTGCTTGGAGCCTGTCTGCCCAGGCTGAAATCCTCTTGCTAAAACTTATGAAGCACATGACTTCAAAGGTTTATCTCTGCCTTCTGTTCCAATGTGTTAGGTTCTGAATCTATGCTACCCCTCTTAGTTATTTGTTGAAACTTCATCATTGTGACATGAGACTCTGCCTTTGGGAAGTAACCAAGACTTGATAGAGGAATATAGAGTGTTTGGAACTTTGCCTTTATTAAAGGGAAACAGAATTACCATGACACCTGTGCCATATTACACATCACATCTAAACTAAGTAATAGTTCCCTAGCAAATATTGAACTTATGATTACTGTTTTTAGATTTCCCAGGTTCAAAAGTGAAAAATAAATTTCTACTGCTTATAAACAGGTTATATTGTTGTTGCAGCCCAAACAGACTAACACAGGAGAAATACTCATTTTAGTTAGTATTAAATAAAACTCTGATCTGGACTGACTTTTTGGAGCCCATTCCCTTTGATGGGATGCCTTGCTCATCTTTGACAAGTGGGTGGGAGCTTGATCTTACCTTAAATTGGTATGCCAGACTTTGTTGACTGCCCAAAAGAGGCTTTGCTCCCTCTGAGGAGTGGATGAGGTTGGAAGAGGTGAGGTGAGGTGCAGGAGAAGGGGAAAGAGATGGAACTTGGTTTAATATGTAAAATTAAAAAAGATTAAATAAACATTAGCAAAATTTCTATAATAACACTTAACAAATAAAAGTTAATAGCCATTATTGTCATCAGTAGTCTCAGTTTTCATATTAAATGAGATAGTACATATAACTACATAGACCCATTCTTATCCTCCAAAATATAAATCCTACAGTAGATTTTGTATATACTATATATATATCTCAATATTCTGCATTGGTATATTTCAGAGTTTAAATTTACATTAATGATGGCTTTAGGTCTGAAAGGACAATGAAAGTCCCTTACACAGGAAGTCAAACAAGCCAGCCCCCCAAGACCTGACCACCTAGGTTTTAGTTAGACAATAAAGGGTCAAGTTCTTCTGCATAGCAGATATTCCTAGTAATGAGATTAAAATGTCATGCTAAATCACCCCACTCCTCAAAGTGTGTCCAGAAAATCTCAATGATGGTTACAAAATGTTAGCTCTTTGCAAAGTATCCAGTAGACAGGAAGAAAAAGCAAATACTTGTGGAATAAAGGCAAGAGTGAACATTTTTAGAATAATTACAAATATGCAATGAGGGATATATGTACAAGTTACCTCTACTATTTTAAGGAGACTATAAGGGTGGCTGTTACAGTTCAAGCATTAAGTGTTGAAAGGCAATAAAGACTGACTTTCTTCTGACATAGCATCTTTCTTAGTGGTAGTGTCAATCTATGAGTCCTAAAGTAACATACATAGTTTAAAGAAAAATTAGATTTTTAATTTAGGAAAACTACTGACATATGAAAAACTGCTTTAAGAACAAAATTAATAAGAAAAAGAGAAGATTTTATGTTTTGTATTTTCAATAAGGAGAAAAAGAAAACATCATGACAGAAAAGTTGGCAAAAATTTTGTGCTACCTGTAATAAAAACCAATACTAAATAAGATAATTACAGGAATCTCTTCTGTTATCCTTACATAATAAATAACTTCTGTTCTTTTGTAAATTCTGTATCTTATCAGTCTATATGTTACCATTCATAATCCCTTTGACATTGCTTAATACATTCTTCTAGTTTAAAGACTTATGAGTTAGGTGTATGTAACCTGGCAAAAAGATTACAGTATGAAATAAATAAAAAATACAAAATAGTTTACTAAAAATATGTGAGAGTGAGCAGAAATGCTTATACTAAACTAGTAAAACACACATGATTTTGATGTAGAGAGAGAATTAGGATCCCTGGGAGTGACTTAGGTTTTAATACAGAGCATTCTGTACTAACAAGTTTGTGTCTCTTCATTTCAGTCTTGCTAAGTATAAGAAGCCTCTGACTAGTCTCAGTAAAACTAACCAAAATTACCTTTGTAGACATAGTTCACAATATCTGCTAAGCCTGCCTGGCTTTTTCCTTGGAAATATTGGTCCTCTTGCCCCTCAAAATACAGCTTCAGACCCACTTTAACTGTTTCCATCTTCCCTAATTGTTACAACAATATCTTCAACTAATATAAAAATCACCTTTGTCACATTGGGTTTAACATATTTCAGTTGTTACCTAGCTAAACTATGATGATTAATAAGATTATCCCTCATGCTGGGAAGCACATTTGACTAAATTTTTAAACTATATTTACTTCTAACAAATGTTCCTGACTCCTGTTATTTGCAAATGGTGACTAGGCATTCATGAATATAATAAAATGACAATTGAAAAAGGAGATCAGTTCACAAATGTATTTGGTTCAACTGTGCATAGAAAAGAAATTTCATATCCTTCATCTGCATATGAAAGATAAAACTTTATAGTAACTTGAAGATATCTTTTGATATGATAAGCTTTTGTTGGGAAAGCATTAACAGGTGACACCCAAAGTGGATTTTGTCCCATTCTAAAGTGCTTTCTGCATGGCTCTTGCATTAGCCATCTTGCCTGCCATGGGATGGCATCTTATCAAGCTAGCCTGTCACTAAGAATCTACTTCCAAGCTCAGGAAAATGATCAAAGTGTCTCCTCTCTGAAGGCAATGCTGATATCACCACTTTGAAAAATAATGAGAGGCTAAGATAATTGACATCATTTCATTCTATTGCTATTCCCCAGGCTTTCCTAACACAGTTATACAACGTAGACACCCTGCTAACAACCAGGCTTCAAACATAGATAACTATTCTCTTTTATGTTATAATTACTCCAACCTCAAAATATAAATTAATGAAGACAGAAACAAATCAAATCAGGGCTAGTTAAATATTCAGACAAAAGCAATTGCTACCACAAAAGAAGACAATGAAGATTAAAAGATAGAAAATTCATCAATGAATATTTATAAAATCTTTATGGTGAGTTATGTGGTTTACCTAGTTGATAAAGTGAAATACATATTTATACATATAAAAATATATAATATATATACATGTATAAACTCTATAATAATTGTTCAATTACATATAGTAAGTGTTAATATTCAACAGTGTAAGTTAAGCATTAGATCAAAATTTAATTAGAAAAAATTCAAAACATTTAACAGATACATAAGATTATAAAATGATGATGATCTTGAACAAATAAAGAAAAATCTTGAGGTTTATAGGAGAGTAGTTGTCATCTGTTCTGTTCTCTTTGTTATCTAAAAAAAAGGACTGAAAGAAGGGAAACTATTTTAAACCTCTTATTTTAAGACTTTTAAAAATCTAGTACACTATTCATTATAAGTACAGTTTGGTTGGGAAGTCAAAATCCAGAGTTACACACAAAGGTACTAGCTTTATTACTTCATCAGAAGAATTTAAAGAGTGACATCTTTGGAAGGTAGAACTGTCTGTTTCCAAGAGTAAAATGAAGCATTTTACAATTAAGTATAATAGATTCATCTCCCCTAAAGAACAAGATTTCCTTTTTCCACATTCTATCATAAACACAAGCATCCTGTAAACACTTTAATCTCTAAACTATTTTGGGGGGATGGTTCTCCCAAAATCCAATAGCAAAATAATTTCCTGGATTGTTAATAGGTAAAATTTCAGATGATTCACAATTCATGATATTTATATCAAGGAAGATAAGATGGTAACAAAAATATAGCTTACCAGAAGAAGAAAGACTAGGCTCCATAATTATATTAGGAGATTAAAGAGCATTCTGTGGTAACTGTTGTCTAGTTGTCTAAGTTAAGTATTGGACAAGAGTAGGAAAAGTAGAACTAAGTGATTCCTACTCTAGCACTTGCCTATACATCTTGAGAAGGGATGGATAGAATTTTTAAAAATGTGGTAAAATGGTGCCTTTGTTGCTCTTTATGAGGGCAGGAAGGCTTTGAGAAGACTATTCCTAGTAGGACAATAAGTATGACCCGAACCGTAAACAATGTAATCTTAGGTACTGGGCTAAGTAGTCCTCTGATCTGAAATAATGAGGTCAGCAGTGGAAACCTTGCCATACATTAAAGAAAGTTTTCTATAGATCAAGAGCAGAAAGAAATGTGATTCACCTTTCGGTGTCTCTGAGACTGGGTTACCTCACTCAGAATTTTTTTTTTCATTCACATCCATTTTCCTGAAAATTTCATGAAAACATCATTTTATACCACTGAGTAGTGCTCCATTGTACAAATGTACCCCATTTTACTTATCCATTCTTCAGTTAAGGGGCATCTAGAAAAGACTGTGCAAAATGAGGTAACATAGACTCAGAAAGTCAGATTTATTATGTATTCACTTATAAATGGACATTAGAAGTAAACAAAGGATGAACAGACTAACGTCCACAGTTCCATTGAAGCTAGCTAACAAGAAAGAGCAGAAATTGGACATATGGAACACCCTGGGAAGAAAAATTAGATATCTATAGGAAAGCTGAGGGCTAGGGAGTTGGTAAAAGGGAGGAGAGGAGGGATGAGAACAGAGGGAAAGAGATGGCCTAGGCAGGGGAGATGCAGTAGAAGAGCAATGAAAAAGATATCTTAATATAGAGAGCCACTTTGAGATTAAAGAGAAACCGGATGCTAGGGTAACTCCTAAGAATTCACAAGGACAACCCCAACTAAGACTCCTAGAAATAGTAGAGAGGATACCTGAACTGGCCTATTCCTGTAATAACATTTATGAATATCTCAACTGTCATCATAGAGCCCTCATCCATTAATTGATGGAGCCTCTTTTAGATATTGACAATCAGGAACCATACCAAGCTCTGGGACTCCAGGTAAGTAGAGAAGAGAACATATGACCGAGGGATGTCAAGATCACAATGGAGAAATCTGCAGGGATAGCTGAACCAAGCTTGTGGAAACTTACAGATTCTAGATCTACAACTGGAGGGTACAGAGGACCAAATAAGGCCCTCCATATGTGGGGGACAGTTGTGAAGTTTGGACTATCAGAGGGGTCCCTGGTAGTAGGACCATGATACAAACCTGGTGTATGAGCTACCTTGTTGGAACCCATTCATTAGGGTAAGATGCCACACTTACTGGCAGTGGGAACATGATATCACCCCAGTACATGGCCTAGCTTGTTGGAGCCCATTACATATGGTAGGATGCCATGATCAGTTTAAATGCATGAGACAGGGACTGGGCCCTGCCCCAACGTAATGACCCAGACTGTGTTGACTCCTCATGGGAGCCTTTACCCGTGAAAAGGAGTGGACACTGGGGGAGGAGGCAAGGGGATATAAAGAGGTACAGGAAGTGAGAGGAGGAGTGGAAAGGCTAACTATGGTTAGTATGTAAAGTGACATCAAAAATTCAAAAATGGAAAGAAAATAGAAATGTGATTCACAGGTGAATACTTGTTAGAATGACTCATGCATGACCTGTGTATCTAATATCCCTATTTTTTCCCAGGTTATGTCTACTACAAGTATCCTTCACACTATTATTTAATTTTTGCTCAAATCGTGATTAAGAGTGAGGCATTCTGAACCTGTCTGTTCTTAATAAAAGCTAGTTGTCTTAAATATTATTTTAGATACTAGGTGATTACAGAAAGGACAAAAAATCTCATGTCTTTATGTCTTTAAGGTTTTATCATTTATAAATACCATAGTCACCATCAAAATGATGAGAAAAAGTGGTACCTAACTTAAAAAGATGCATTTTGAGTTATGTTTTCAGTGGAAGAGAGAAGATATAACAGGTTTGTAGATATAAGTAATTTCATTCTTTATTTATCTATAAATATATTATTAACTTGACATTCTTGTCTTATTTTTGTACTTCTCATTGGCACAAGAATTTTGTGAAGGTAATCCCTATTGTCAAAAGTTAAATACAGGCAGTTTCTCCTGTAACCCAGTCAAAACTCTAGTGATAATGTTCTACTGTCAGGTATCCTGAACCTTAGCTATGCAGATGACACCATGTTGATTGACAGTTCAGAGGAATTAGTTCAACCCTGATGATTGTGGCTTACTAAAAGCCTTCCAGAAGAACTAGATGATAGATCTCAACACAAGAGCAAGGCCCAACAGCAAAAATAACTTCTTAGAATCATGGAATCAGATTCACAACTAGAAATTCTCTATAGCTAAGAGAAATTTATTCTGTAACCATAATCACTAAAAACAATATTCAATATATTTTAGATTTGCCATTAGAGACTTCATTTGCCTCCCATGGCTATGTTATACTTTAATAATTAGGATATTAGTATGTATGTGGGAGAAGTACGAACTAAATGACTCAAAGAAAAGATATGCTGACCAGTACACCACCACATGCTTTACCTTCAAAGCTCAACATTTACTGTACTACTTGTGAAAAAATTGATTATTTGGTAACTAGATCTCTGTAATGTGTCCAATCTCCACCCAGAGCTGTGTCTTAGAGATTCGGCCTTCTTTGTTCTAAGACAGAGCCACCCAATAAGCTATAAGCATATTGAGGTAAACTGTCATCTTGAACCAGGACTACTAGATTTACTAGCTTGACATTCCATGGTATAGGACCAGTTATACTAAATGACTAACATGATTCAACTGTTAACTGGTCAAGTAGAATATAGCCAGCTGGTAGTATGTTGGAGTTGTAAAGGAGAGAAGGCAAGTAAGAAAAAGAAGGGGACAAGAAAAGAAAGGGGATGTGATGATTAGGAAGGGAAAGAAGAAGGGATAAAAGAGGAAGGAGGGAGAGAGGAAGAGGAAAAAATGAGACTCTACACTGATAAGATAATATTCTATTACACCCACTGAAGCAAACACAGTGACTTGGTGGATTACTCTAAATCTCTGAACCATTCTGTTGAGTTTTCAATTAAGTTTAAATATGCAGTTCTAAACTATTCTTTGCTGCCTGTAGACATACTTATTCTGCTAGTGGTTGTCACACAAAGTTTTTCTCCCATCACAGTTCAATGCATTTTGTTATGTATGTCTTTTCTAATTCTTAGGCCATTTAGAGTGGCTTGGCTCTTTGGTCTACCACTTAATAATTACTTGCAAAACAAAGAATTCTTTCAACTAGGAATAACTGAAATGAATCAGTTTTGATAGAATAGTCTTGATCTGCCTATAGATGTTCAAAGTACTGTTCTTTTTCTTGTTGAGACTGTAAGAGTCAAGCTACAGATAAAACACCCTTCACATTGGCAATATTGTTTCACAGATGTACTTGTGCCCACAGCATGGAAACATATGCTTCATCTTGTACCTGACACAGAGGAATGAACTCTTCTCTTTTATAGAGAATATTGTCAAATTGCTTGAGGTGACATCCCTGCTGGAAATGGCCAGTTAATATCACTTGCCAAGACTTAGTCCCTACTTCAAATAACTTGACAGATTTACATGACCCCACCTGGATAGCACAGCCCTACATGTGGAATGGGGGTAGGAGAATGGGAGAGGAGGATGGTCAGGGTGCATGAGAGGGTGGAAAGAGGGTACGTGAGAGGGAGAGGAAACTGGGATCAACATATAAAATTTTTAAATTATATTATTATTAAATAAAAAATATCATTTGCAAGAAGGCATACAGATTCAGATAAGGGCCTTTGCTATTTCTGACAGACTGACTTACATCAGATATTTTTTCCAATCCTAAGGTCATGTGTGGTCCTCACCACTGATCAAGGTGGCATGATTGATCTTGAAACCAGGTCATATCTGCCTATGCAGGTCCTCTTCTCACACTGATCATAATTGGACCCAAATATATACATCAAAGGAGTTCTTCCTGTCGATCTTCTTAAATCAGTTGCTTTAGAAACATAGTACTGTCATTTTTATCAACTCCTTGAGATTTAGTTTCTCATGTTAAAAATAATACCACAGCAGGTTTCTAACCCAGAGCTTCCTTTCAAATATATGTGAGTCAGCCCCTCAATATGTAAAAATTTAGAAAAATATATTTCTATCTTGTCCTCTTACTGGAAAGTTAAGAATCTAACTTTGTGAACAGATTACTGAAGTTGTAAAACTACTTTCTACCATGGTATAAGGCAAAGTTCAACTTTCATTTGGCAAAGGTCAATTTAAAAACATAAATGATCTAGAAATTCTTTCATCACAGCTTTTAAACAGTTCTCCATTTGCTACAGAAGAGTATATACAGAATACTCTGTTTCTTCCCTTTGCAATAATACCCTCTAGTTAAAGGTACTACTAACTTGTTTTACTTGCTCTTTGCATTTTTTCTTTGATAGCAGAACTTCATCAAAACTACAACTATTTTTGTAGTTATACAAGTTAAGAGATGACCAACTTCAGCTTGATCAAGTGATTACAATAAACCTGCAGTATATAGAATTGTATATGTACTTCACTTTGGCTTCTCACAGACCATTCCACAAAGAAATGGTTGTTAAACACATGCACAATAGTGAACCAATAATGAAGTTCTTCAATGAACTTTCCCTCTTCCTGATCATAGACACCTGGCTTAGCAGTGAAATAGGGACCTAAAATTTTTCTCAAAATAATTCAGATTCTTCCTCACTTTCTTCCTTGTGTTTCATAGATTTTAACAAAGCAGGTTAGCTAGCAGATATGGTTGTGTAACAAGCAGATTTTTCCTTCTGCCGCTGCTGGTAGAGTCCCATTGCCACGCCAGCCCCTAAATAACATGCTGACACTCTATATTTGATATAAGGCTGTTGGCCAGTTACTATCATTTCTCTTTTTACATATTTTGAGACAGGGTTTTTCTGTGTAACTTTATCTGTCCTGGAATTCATTGCATACCAGGTTCATTTTGAAATCACAGAGATCTGCTTGCCTTTGTCTCCCGAGTGCTGGGATTAAAGTCATGTGCCACCACCCAGCCACATTCTGTCTTTTAAAACCATTTTATTTCTTTTCTCTTTCTCTCCCAAGCTTACGTATATTTAAAAACACACTATAAACCTTTAGCAGTTTTTCTTAATGTGAACCTGTTTTTACTGTAAATCTTTATCTTTTTCTGGCCACGAGTCTTTCATCTGGTAAACAACACATTGCTGAAATGAAAGCCACATTTTTTTTTGTGGTCTATCCATGATGGCAGCGGCTATTTTACTGCCAGCACTGAGAGCTGTGCTCTCTGCCTTGGTCTATGCTGCATCCAAAAGCAAGCTGCCGACTTGGAGATATGGTCACTGTCTTTGCCAGCTCTTGTACACACCATTTCATTGTTAGCAGAGCTGTTTAAAAGCTGTACGGTTCTTTTGCTGCTTATGTTGAGTCAGGAAATCTCCCATAAAGGAGTTGCACAAATCTTTGTCTCTAGCAAACAGACTCCAACTGAGAAAAATGCTGCTACCAAGGAATCTCGTTAATCTCTGTTCTTTTGTTTCTAAAAACTATTTTTTAAGATTTTGTTAAGTTTTAAGTGAAAGTTTTCAGTTCCACTTCTGACACCAGATATTGCGGTTTAATAAGGGTCAGGATAAACAAATAGGCCGAATAGATGTTTATTCAGGGAGAAACAACTCACAACACAGAGAGATGAACACAGCAGTTAGAACCGAATGCTTCTCTCTCCGAGTACTGCCAGAAAGAGAGCGTTCCCCACCTCCTTCTCAGCCACAGTTCCACAGGTCACTTCTGCCCCTGGCTCCATGCCTCTATGGGTGTGGTCAGTGCCACAGAAGCAGACAAAGTGAATATCCCACTACATTTCCCCTTTTAGTCTAAAGAAAAGATTTAAGCTTGATACAAAACAGTGAATAACAAGTGTGATCTAAGAAGAGGAAAATCAAGAACAAAACCACCTACATATCTAATCCTAGGGTGAAAGCATAAAGGAGTTTACAATAGAGTTGTCCTAAGCTGGAAATCTTAAGTCTAGTACCTAATATATCTAACTAGGAAGAGAGAATAATAGTTGTGATAGTTAAATCTACAACCTCATTAAGACCTGAGGGGAAAAAAATAACGATACTAGTGTAGACAGGAAGTTTGGATGGGCAACTTCCAAAAGGTGCAGTGAGGACAGAAGCAACAAGCTACCTGGACAGTCACCCAAGGTCTCTCAGCAACATTGGTATAGCCATATTGGCTAAGGCCAAGAGTATTTGACAGACCACAACAAAAGCAGGGAGGTAGAAAGGCTGTTTTACCTGACTTGGCTAGGTTCAGCAGTCTTTCATGTTTGTCTCCTGCAAGTACATAGGACCGCATGTCCAAATCAGTGGTCAAGGTTGAAGCAGTTCCTTGCCCAAGAGGCCATTAGCTGAAGTGAGGATGAACTCCAGAAGGAACAACAACAGTGTCCAACATATTTTCCGGAAAGTGCATGGTGTTGTCAGGAGCAACAGTGTCTCCTGTCAACAGAGTACTAATATAAAAACATTTAAATGCCATGTTCTGCAGGTCTATGAAGTGATTGAAGATTAAGAATCTATGTCTGACTAATCTCATAGGCAAAGGAAACATGAGTGAGGATAATCTGTAATACTCAGGAACTTAGCTAAAAAACCTGAATAAAACTTCCTTGAGTAAAGCAAGGATAAATACCTAAACAATATAACTATGTACACACACACACACACACACACACACACACACACACACACACATATATATATATATATGTGTATATATATACATACACACACACACACACACACACACACACACACACACGTAAATTCCTAAAGTAGAGGTAGAGTAGAAATGTCTAAACAAGAGTTAGAGCTCTAAGGGGCAGCAAGACAAATATCCCAAATTGTATCAATATACAAAATGTCTTGAACACAAGCAAAAGTTACATACATACATAGAATATGGCAAGAATAATGTGCAAAAAAACATCATAAATGGAAAGATTTCACACAATATAACAAAATATAATACACAATTCTTCCAAGAAGGGAATAAACTTAATTTTACATATGTTACCACAGATAAGAATATATAACAATGTAAGCTCTAATACTAATGTCTCACTCTTAGTAAATAATTCATAAGAAGATAGGCTAATCTACCTATATCCATTCTGAACCATACCTTTCAGAACCATACCCTATTCTTGTCTAAAAGAGATAACCGAGTCTAAGTATCACATTCCATACCCAACCCCAAGTAACTAAGACCAACCCTATGAAGATGAATATTATCCCTAAATTCCCAGAATGGGGAAAGGGGGTATTGTTATCTTAAGCTTACTTCCTGCTGAAATGGGTTGATGATTTCTCCATGGGATCCTGTAGGAAGAAAATTTTAAGCAACCAAATTTCTCAATAGAACTGGCTGTAACATATGTAGGTAGTCATTGTGTGGCAGAAAATGCTTGACTGGAGTTCTATTTGAAACTCTGGCCAGGATGTAATAAGAAGGTTCACCATTACAGCTAGCTAGTCATGAGTTGTCTCGAGCAAAGAAGTCTCAAACCAGTTTTAGGGTGAAGTTTGTAGTCCAGATGCATCAGGTTGAGTCAAGTGGATATGTCCAATTGGGGCCCCATCTTCTTTCCAGAGTGTTCAAAGATTGCTGTTGGGAACTGTTATTATTCCTTGTGGAAAACTTAAATATCAATATCAAAGTACAATTTTCAATTTTTATAGTATGCATTAGGGAAGGGCAACAATAAGCATTAAAATGTATATGAGAAAATTAGGATTTCAGAGAGAAAATTGTGAATAAGTGAATGAATCCTTAGATGTTGTTTTCTTCTGCCTTACACCAATTGGCTTCTTGATATAAGGCAGAAACTGTGAATTTAATCTTAACAACATGCTTGAATTTAGAAAAGGAAAGCCAAATGCAACTCCAAAGCCATCATTGATTTACATGAATCAGGAGTACACAAATACTTGATAGTAAAGAGAAATAGATTTCAGTATAGAAACAGTTTACTAGACTTAAATATTTTTACCATAAATCAGATTCCTCTTCATTAAGTGATTCTTTCTGGAGAGCTGTCTTCTCTTCTGTAGGTACCTACATGTTCATTGTCTCTTGGCTGATTGAAGAAAGGTGTTCTCTGTTTTCCTGTATGGACAAGAACAGAACACTTCCACTACATTTGAGAAGTCTTCACACATCTCATGGGACCTAATTTACTGAATGACTTGTCATTTCTCTTCATTAAGATGTTTCTCTTGTTAAATTCGGATCCTGATTAACTTAGATGGTACCCACAGTTTTTCTTCTCCTGTAGACACAAATGCAAAACCCCTACCCTAATGTAACACATATCCTGGTTTTCATTCTGAGGTCAATACATCCTTGAAGTACACCAGCTGATTTAGTTCAGAAGTTTTTTCTTTTGTCCAGTGTCTTTATGCAGCTGTTTTTCCTTTTTCATCAGCATTCAGAAAGTTTACTGTTAATAAAGCATTATGTAATCTGTGTTTGAGTGTCTTGGTTCTTCCTGCCTGTTTATGGAGCATTTCCCTTAAAGTACGATTGGATCTCTCAACTACTGCTTGTCCTGTATGATTGTGTGATATACCAGTTATGTGTTTTATGTTATAATACTCACTTTCTTCCTTGTCCTTAACAAAGCAGGTTAGCTAGCAGATATGGTTGTCCCCAAGGGTGTTCTCTTCTCAGCCACTTATTAAGTAACAATCAAGTTAAAATGTATGAATTTTTAACAGAAATTTTGAAAATTTTCTTTTTCACCCCTATTTTCCTGAGTCATAGCATTTTACACATATTCTCACTGTTACAGCTGGAACACTACAGGTAACAGTGCAACCAATCAACCCAGAAATTCACAGGTTAATCTGTTTCAGCCATAAAATAACTTGTTTGAGTAACATGGTCTTAGAATGTAAAGTTAGTGACAATTTAAATGAGTGTGCATTGATATGAGTCACTCTATGTCAGTGTATGTTAACTAAACTATAGCTCCTAATTTGTTATAATAATCTTATAAATACGCCTTCTTTTATTTTCGTCTGGCCCATCTAGATGAAGGTACTGAGTACAAGGAAAGATGACTAGGAAACAGGGAAGGCTATAGCTAATGAGATGGACACCAGTGATTTCATGGAGGGCAGGGGATGGAGAGAAATACCTTTCATGGATAAAAAATATCACACAGTAAAATGGATCTTGGAGTCAAATGTGCCGGTAGGACTTTCCCTAAACTATTGCAAACTAATCCATGTGTCTGCCATTTTGTGCCAGTCAGTTCTATTTATGATTTTGTCACCAGACTCTTTGTCTAAATAAGAAGAAGTTATTTATCAAGTGAAAGATTTGGCCAAACAATTTTTAACCAATATTAGCCTCCATGTGTTTATTTGGGACTAAATGGCTGTGGAACCAAGTAAGACAGAAACTTCTATCAACACCCCAGACCCAGTATCTATTGACCTTTCAACTCTTTCACAAACATACAGATCATTCAACAAGAAATTATATAAAATATCAAAAGATAGTATGTATAAATCTCATTCACTTGATTCAGATCCCTATGCACAAGAAAAATGAGGGAAACACTTACTTTTAAATATATTGTTCCTCTAATTGCTTTCTAAATCAGCTAATACATACACATAAAAATAAGCAAGAGAGTTAGAAGGATCTTCCTCACTTTTTATCTCCCTCCTTTTATCTTTCTCTTTTTCTTTGTCTCATAATAATATAATCTCATTATTTTTGTGGTGGTAGAGAATTGCTTTCACCAAACAGATGCAAGAATAAAAGGACTACAGAATAGAGGATAAGAGCACAGTAGACATGATTGCATCATTTTGACATCACTCTTGCTCAGATCCCCACTAACCGTAGTTCTACTTAAGAGTAACATGAAACTTTGAGAGGTTGCTTGGCTCCAGACTTTACAAGTCAATTTAATTAAAATGGTAGGAGTGAGTTATTATTGGGATATTTGTCTGAAAGCAGAAACATGTCAAAAAAGACAAAGTTCTAATTCTGAAACTGTTTTTCATGGATCTCTTACATTTCTGTATGACCTCTAAGCAGGAAACAGATGGGCATCTGTTCTGCCCAATCTGTAGGACATTTGCACAGCAAACAAAAAATAATGTGTTCATCTGAAGCAATAACTGGGGAGGATGCTTCCTTTTAAATACAATACAGTTAATATTTCTTTCAGAAGAGTAATGAAATCCGAAGATGAAGATGTAATTTAAGTCACTGATTGGAGATCTTAGGTTCCTAAATGCATAACTTTATTTCATTACACATCTCAATGATATGTCAGTATTGTCTATACTTAGTATTGTCACCTTGCAGGATCAGGCTTGCAGAATTAGTACTAGTGCTATGAGGGGTAAACTGCCACCTGAGACCTAGGAAACTCATGTTTTCTGTCAGCAACTGTTAAACAATGACAGGGCAATTTAATGGCCTACAAATACAATTAAAAGACACAAAAATCATGGTGCTTAATAGTGAGGATAAATAAATCAATTAATTTAAAACTACTTAATGTTTGTGTTGAAGTAATTTATTGAGGTCTAATATTTCAAAGAAAATATTTACTACTCCATATTTCTTCATTTTCTAGTGTTGAAGATTGTAGTTTGAGGGTCTTATATTTGTGAAGAATGTAATATTACACTGAACTTTATTCCTAATGCTCTTTTCTTTCTCTCTCTTTTTTTTGAGTTTTAAGTTTTGGGATATGATCCTATCAAATTGCTCAAACAATACATGAATTTACAATCTTCCTGCCTTTGCCTCCAAAGTAGCTAGGATTATAGACCTATGGTGCCATTCTTGGCTATTTAGTGTTTCTCACCTTCTGTTTGTGTTTTTGAGATTAATTTTTAGTGTGTATCTCTGATGGCTTAGAACTCACCAAGAGTTACAAGCTTCTACAAACTTCTACCACTCAAATGCTGAAAATCAAGGTGTATACGACCACATGTAGTTTCAGTATTTTTTAATTTGCAATTGGTATATGAAGATTTATCAAGGAAAATAGAATATTCAATTTTCAATGATTAATATATCATTTAAACATTATATTGTATATGTCTAACATCATTATAACCAACAAGGATCAAGTGATTTTTATAAATGTTATTCATTCCCAAATTCCACTGAAGTTTATATACCAATATCAAAATTTGTGTTTCATATATATTTTGTGATCACAAAATACCCTTTAATTTTTCCAAACATTTAATAATAGCAAGATATTAACACATAAACTATAAAAATGTGCAATTAATCACTGAAATGCTTTTATTTTGTTTTCCATAATCATTTATTATTTTATCAGTCATGTATTTACTTGATTGCTTACAATGATATCAAGAACTGAACCCTAAGTCACAGCTTGTAAACCACTGCTCTCTATACTTTTATGGCACTGTTTAGAAGACATAATATTATTTCGTTTCACTTTTTATTATTTGTCTTTTAGACTGATTCTGTTCTATCTTGTGGTTACTTCAGTATTCCTTTACACGTCTTTTTCAGTCAACATTATTTTAGTGTATGCAGGTCCTTACAATTTCACTCAACCTATCTGCAGTTTTAAGTTAACTTTCCCATCCTTTAAGGTCCTTGTCTTTTAATCTGTTAATATATAGCAGAGGGCAAAGGATAATATGATGATAATAAGACCTCTCTCTCTCTCTCTCTCTCTCTCTCTCTCTCTCTCTCTCTCTCTCTCTCTGTCTGTGTCTGTGTGTGTGTGTGTGTGTGTGTGTGTGTGTGTGTGTGTACACAAATACACACACAGACACACAACTTGGTGATCCCATTTTGGTTGTTTCTATCTATATGGTTTCAGAGCTGATCACTTTGCATTGGACAAACACCAATGAGAGGATTCATCCCTGGTAAGGTTAATACTTATTTTCTTTAAAAATCAATAGTTGTTTGTAGTTGTTCATATATATAGAGACCACACAAATTTTATTCAATTTCAATTGAAAATGTTTTTAAAGGAAGAATAATATATTTCAATATAGCATTTGACACATCACTTCATTATATTTTAGCATGAGGGATAATTGACAAAGTAAGAGTGGACATCTGGGCAATGAATACTCAAACTCAGATATTTCTAAATTGTTCAGTGGAACTACTAAGTTAACTCTGTAGCATACCATAGAAGAATCATTACTAATAATGAATAAAAGGTAGAAATTACTCACTCACGTAAACAATATTCAACCTCTCAATTAATTAAGTGTGCTTCAGCTAATGTTTTTCTGACAGCTAAAATCACAGCAATAACAGAGTCAGTGGAATTGGAAGTGAGTTCTTCAATTTCTGGTCCTGTCTTTCTGCCTTTGTATACTAGCTGAAGGCAACTTGGTGCACTGGGGTATTCACAAAACAGCAACCTCACACTAATGAAAGTATCTTAAAGAAAACGTGTATTAAAAATACCTCATCACAATAATCAGCCCTGTGCAACTAGCTGTATTGCATGTGTGTGCTTGTGTGTTTATGTATACATATATGTATATATGTATGTACGTATGAATGAATTAATGAATGTACAGGAGCATATACATATTTTCATCTTTTATATTTAGAAATAGAACTGCTGCTGTCCTTTGAAGGTGCCTAGTTACAAACATCCACTCATCCACAAGAGCGTTAGTTCTTTCACAAACTGGGAAGATTGATATGTACCTGCTCTCCCATCTTGCTGTAGGTGGGCTTGCATTTAAAACACTTTCATAAACACAACTTACTCAGTTGTACATATGTATATGTATATATATATATATATATATATATATATATATATATATAATTTCAAGAATATCCATTTGGTGTTGATAATGAGTTGGTTTAGGATAATGAATAGTCTTCTCTGGGTAAGAGTATTTCTTTCACTTAGGAACATAAATACACACACAAGCATGCATGCACACGCACGCGCATGTACACACACACACACACACACACACACACACAAGAGAGAGAGAGAGAGAGAGAGAGAGAGAGAGAGAGAGAGAGGAGGTATGTATGTATGTATGTATGTACGTATGTAACAAAAATTAATTAAAAAAACCCCAAAAGGCATGGATTTGAAATAAGGTAGAAGAGGGAGTATGGGATAATTTAAAGGAAGGAAAATAAGTGAGTAAATGTATAATTATTTGATGATCTCAAACGAAATCATTTTAAATTAAAAAATAGTAAAAAGCTTTTTCAATTTAGGAGTAACTGTTGCCACAATACTGGCTTTTACATACATCTGGTATAGTTTTTGCCCAATGCCAGTTAGGGTAACTGTCAACTGTCCTTGCCTTTTTTCATCATATTTTTCTCCCACATTCTTTGTCTGTATTGACTAAAAAAATAGGAGGAGGGCAACCATGTCACAGGTAAAATCAGAGTGTGAGATAAAATCAAATCATTAGAATGGTGTTTTATAGTGTACATAACAAAACATGTCACACTATTAATAGCCACACATCATTTAAGACTAATTTTAAAATGTAAAAGACATAGAAAAACACAATTCAATTGTTTAAATTGAAAAGACACACAATCTCTCTCCACAAATTTTCTTCTTTCCATTCCATCTCTCTCATCCTCACTTGCACCAATCAACAGTTTCAGCTTCATTGCCCTCAGAAGAGAAATGGCATGTTTAAATCACTAGTATTTTTAAAAGAAAATAAAAAGCAATTGCTTTTACGCAATGTCCATTGGAACTTGTTTAAGTTGTTCTTTTGTGACCTATGCAACAGTGTGAAAGTGAATAAATACGTTGAAATTGGATGTTTTCTTGTGTAATTTTAAAGTTTTCTGAAGCAAATTGTTCCCTTCTCTCAATGGAGGTAATACTCTATTGCCGATGAAAACCATAAACCACTGAATAAAGATATTGAATGTGACACAAAAATAATAGAAAGACTTTGATGCTCATGGATCAACAGAGTTAGAAATATGAAAATGGTTTTGACCAAAAGCAAACTGCAGATTCAATAAACTGTCATTAAAATTTTAGTAACATTATTCTCTAAGTCGAAAACAAAACAAAATAAAGAATTCAGATGAAAGTGCAAAAGTATTTGGAAAGTCATAGCCACCCAATGCAAAAGAGCAATAGCAATATTGAAATTATTACAATACCTGACTTCAAATTATGTGAAGGAGACATGATGACATAAACCAAATGGTACTGAATATATATATAGTAGAATAGGGAACCCAGAAATCAGCTCACATAGATATAGCCATTTAATTATCAACAAGGTACCAATAACATATAGTAGAAAAAAATAGTCTTCAGTAATGGTCTGGGGAAACAGAGCATCCACTTTCAAATGTGTCCTTAGCAATGCTGATCTTTTGTATATTTGCATAATAATTCATATCTTTTATCCTCTGTCATGATCATTGCAGCATTTAGATATTATGTTTTCATCACCTTGTATATACTTAATTTAATTTACAGTGTTCTCTGCGGAAATTCTAATAAATATGTATGTGAGACTGGCTTAGGAGAAAATATATAAAATTACCAGACTAAAAGTAACACACTATCCACCATATGTGGTTGATAATACTAGCAACTTTCCCAACCCAGATGTTCTTCCATGATGTGTCAGGCATATGAGATCAAAATCAAAGTTCTTCTCTGTTGTATCAGTCACTGGATCTCCAATGATCTACTGAACATACCATCATGTAAGTGGCTTTAACACTGACTCTATTTTCCCAAGTCTTTACTGTCATCTATAACTTATGTTAGAAAACTTAGGTTTTTAAGGGCAGCAATTTATTATACCATAAATTTAATCAAACACATGGTCACCATTGACAGGTGGCAGGTAATCAATAAAAATCACAGCTTCTGGCACCAAAAGGCAGCTCCTGTATGACATTTTCTCTTTGGCTATTTTTACTTACCATACTGTTATTCATGAAGTACTTTCTTCTAGGAATAATGAATATGGATGCCACATTTACAAATGCCCTTTTATTTAACAGAATTTCCCTTTTCTTCAGTTTTTAAGAATTTGATTTCCAGATCTTTGCTTTGTTTTTATTTTGAAATTTCATTTTTTCCATTAAGAAACAATTAGTTCTAGTGTCCAATAGTACAGGTAGCACCTGTATTAAACATTTGCTGTCTCAACTAAGACATTTGTGCTTTCCAAACTCAAAACAAAGCACTGAGTTAATGGGTGGGAATTTCGCATTAACAAACACAATATTAACCTAATTAAATCTCAAATGTCATTTTCTCAGTAATGCACTATTCCAACATGAGAATTACACATGTTCTTTCTTGTACAAAATGAGGAAGCAGTATCTCCATCTCTTCCCTTGGGAAATGGTAAAAAAAAAAAAAAAATAATGACACCCCCCAGAAAAGCTAGGAAACAAGTAGGACCCTAAGAGAGACACACATGGTCCCCTGGAGAAGGGGAAGTAAACAAGATCAACTGAGAGCATGGAGGGAGGGGAGAGGGAGTTAGGAGAAAGAAAAGGGAAGAAGAGGATGAGTCAGTTGGCCATGAGGGAACAGGAAGATTGTGACAGGAAAAAATAAAGGCAAACAAGGAAAGAGATATCATAATAGAAGGAGCCATTATAGATTTAAGGAGAAATCTAACACTAGGGAAGTGGTCAGAGATCTACAAGGATGAACCAAACTAACAATCTAAGCAATAGTGGAGAGGCTACCTATAATGCCCTTCCATAATAATCAGATTGACAACTACCTAATATGCCATCCTAGAGCCTTTATCTAGTAGTTGGTGGAAGCAGAAGCAGACACCCACAGCTAAACACTGAGCTGAATCTTGGAATCCAGTTGTAGAAAGGGAAGATTGATGAGCAAGCAGTCAAGACCAAGCTGGCAAAAACCACAGCATCAACTGACATGAACAAGGGAGAGCTCAAGCATCCCAGTCTGATTGTATGGAAAACAGCACAAGATTGAGCTAGATCCCCTGAATGTGGATATTAGTTAGGAAGATTGTGTAGTCTATGGAGTTTCTGATCATGATTCAGTATTTATCCCCAGCACACTAATGGATTTGGGGAGCTCATACCACCTAGAGGGACACTCTATCAGTCTAGACACAGGGAAAAGGGCCTAGGCCTTCCCCAAATGTTATGACAGACTTTGAAAACTCTCCATGGAAGGCCTCATCCTCCCTGGGGAACAGAAAGGAGATGGGTTGGGGTTTGTTGGGGGTGATAGGAGAGGATGGGAGGGTGAGAGAACTGGGATTGACATGTAAAACAACCTTGTTTCAAATTTAAATTTAAAAAAGAAAAAAATGTAATTATGACAATAGTTGTTCTTAGCACAGTTAAATAAAAATTTATGATTCCCAATAAGATATGATGTTAATGATAAAATAGTTCATCATAAAACAACAATTGAAGTAACAAATCCTTTGGCAAACAGTGACCAGTAATAGCTAATAGTTTGTCAGCCCTATTTTCTATTGTCCTAATACAATCCTGATTTGACCTCATGAAAACTGTCAGCTTCCTTAACTTCACAGTAGTTATTTAAATCTATCTGCCTGTGATTGTTGATATATATAAGGAATAAAATTATACATTAATTATAGTTATTGGATGTCCTTAAAAGACAATGATTTCAAATTGCTAAAATATGTTGGAAAGGCCAGCTTTGTGGAGTATAGCATCTAACTTGTCCTCTAAGACTCATGAGAACTGAATTGTTGTATGGACCCTTTCTCCTTGGTATAATCTGTGTCAGGTACAAAGAAAAAATGTCATATGTGTTCTGAACTGAATGCAGTGTCTGAAATGTTTGTGCCCTCCATAAACTTATATTAAAAAGCTTTGATATATATATATATATATATATATATATATATATATATATATATATATATCTTTGTTACCAAAAAAGGATAGCTATGAGAATGACTAGTTTATGGGAACAGAACATTCCTGGATACTATTAATGCCTCATTATTAAAAAAAAAGTAAAAGAAGAGGCAGAAGAAAGCCCAAGAGTTTTATCTTTTCCCTTCTACCCTTCTGTCACATGAGTGTAAATGTGTAAAATGTGCTACTCATTAGCTCCCATGAGTTGCAGCTAAATTAGAAATCTATCTAATACACTCTTACATCTCAGGGGCCATCAGAGGGATTGAAAGACTATAAGTACCAAAGACTGAAAGAGATAAGGGTGAAACAATATCTTCCTGACATTACAGAAAATCTGTACTTTTGGAATCATAGCATCTCTGATCTTGCCCACATCCTGCAAATAAACAACCAAGCCAGTCAACATGTAGAGGGAAACATGACAAGTTCCCAAATCTAGCTGCAGAGCTACTGGCAGCTTTAGGAGGAAAAGTCAGTTTTCTATAAGGGTGAGTACAAGAAATTGGAAGAGGAATTGGGGGAGTGTTGGTGGATCTGGAGGAGTTAAGGATAGAAATGTATGGTAGATAATCAAGGTGTGACATATGCACATATGAGTTTCTCAAAGACTTAATAAAATACCACATATTTTAAAAATTGACCCTCATAAACACTAGAATCTGGACCTCTCAGGTAGAAGAAAATGACAAAGTTACTGAGATAGTTTTTTAAAAGTAAAATTAAAATTAAAAATCTTCATGACAAAAGATGTGGGACATTTGAAAACAAAAGCTCAAGAAATAAAGTGTGAATTTTGAATTTTATTTAAAAATTTTGAAACTTTATTTTTAAAAGGCATAGTGATTAAGTTATAATAAATATGATAGAAGTTGAGAGAATATTAAAAAAGATCACAACTTTAACATGTGTGGGGCTTTGATATGTTATAAATTTTAGTGGTATCAGTTTAAAATACATTCCTTACTGTGTATATTTTCTCAAAAATTTAAATAATATTTTTAAATGTATCACTTTGTAGCATAATGATTATGTGGGCATCAACACTTAAATGAGTAATTTTATTATTAGTGAGATTAATAGTAACTTTGATGTAATCTTCTTTGAAGGATTGTTATTTTTTGTTATTTATGCAGATCCTCTACCTCAAAAACTGTTCTCCTACTGAGTATAACAAATATATATCATTTTCCAAGAAAGAAAATGTAAACCACATAAACAAACACTCTTTATAAATCACCAAGGTGAATTTTCATTGAAGAATCACTGTTAAAATGAATTTGTAACAGTAGATTACAGTCCCTCATTTCCAAGACATTTTCTACAATTACAAAATATTTACAATGTCATTTATCTCTCATAATGTCATACCCTATGTTTAATATATTTCTTTTCTTATTTTTTCTACTATTCTATTAACCTTTTCATTGCTCATTAGAGAACTTCTACAGCGTCAATATTCCCAAGTGTCTTTACTGATTGTTGCATGACTGAATCCCTCCCCCTACAAATAGTCCCACACTTTCTCTACTTTCTTGAGGATTATACATGCATTGACTGTTCATGACCAGTCAGTTGTATACTTTTTTCTACAAGTATATTCTTCTATTTTGTATAAGTAATACCCTTTTCTAGAAATCATTATGTATACCAAAATGACCTACCAGTACCAGGTATATCAGTTGTTTAAAACACTGAAAGAAACTAGTCACACCACACCCTTAAGCCAAATTTCTAAAAACTTCAATGAATTTCATAACCATGTTTTCTGTCATAAACAGAATCAATTTTAAATCAATTAAATTGTGTGTAAGTTATGAAACTAGAAAGAGTACCTATCATAATGGTAGTTCTTAAAGGCAAAAACAGAGAATAATGTAATGCATATGACATGAAGGTAGAAGCAGGGAGATTGTGGGAGAAGAAAGAGAACCATCAAGAGTGGTCAAGATGGATACAAGAGGGGAATAACTAAGAACAAAAGTTTGAATAAAGTAAATTATTTCATATGTCAACATAAAATAATTAATTATGGAAGGGATGTGAGAGGAATTAGAAGGAGGAAAATGGAAGAAAAATATATAGTTATAACTTAATTAAAATCTCTATATCTAGGACTATTGGGGATGTGTACATACACGGCAGAGGACTCCTGGTCCCTGTGTCCACAACAAAAACATATTGGAGTTAGCATTGTATAGAAATTCTTCTAAGAGACGCTTTGAACTGATCACCCTGAATTTCTTCTTTGGAATAATAGCAGGCTGCATACAATACCAATATGGACTTACCATTAACCCCCATGCTTGCACTTTTGTGTGACTGCACCCCTACTTTAGCTCACTGAATTGATTTTATCAGTTCAAATGTTACAGGGCATCCCATTTCTAACAGGTACAGGAAAGAGCTATTTTTTCAACTTCTCATATGAAAGTTGATCAACACTCAATTTGCATCCCATTCATTTTCTAAGATCCTTGGTCACTCTATGCTTACTTGCCTTATCCCATGGAGTACCATTTAACTATCCATTCTGTAAGTATCTATAAGTAGCCTTGTCTACTTATAGACAAGGCTATAAGTATATTACATGGATCATAATGATCCTGACCTAGGAGTATTCTTCCTACCTCAATTCCAAGTAATAGAGTTATGGGTCTGTACAACACATTTTCCCAAACCAACATGCCCTATCATTTCCATTTTCATTTCTTTTAGTATTTTCTGTATTTATACTTTATTTATACATAGGCTATAAAACACTAAAATAGAAACAAGTTTTATATTTTTCTAATGGATAATCACCTTAATCTACTTAGATCATCCTCCCTCCAGTTACCAAGTGCTTGTATAATTCACACACAATCCATTAAGAAGCTACATTCAAATCAGAAATTAACTTTTGTACATCTTCCAACTTCTGAGTTTCTCCCTTCATTCTAGCAAAAATGTGTCCTAGACCCATTACATTTTGTACCAAAGGTTTTTTCTCTGTTTTTCCAAATGCCCACCTAATATTATTATTATAAATTCTTTCCATGTGGCTAAAATGCTACATGATCACATATTCATTACACTATTTTGCTATATAGTCCATGATATAGGCCTTGTATTTTGTTCATTTCACCAAGAAAAAACTACATCAATTGTGGATTGATGAAGTTATTCTGATAAATGGAGGACCTAAGAAACAACAACAAAAAGTATCAGTTGTGAGCTAGAAACAGTAATAGATGAAAGAGGTCATCCAAATATTCATAAAAAGGCTTTAACCCAATAAAATAATGCCTACATGAGTAAGAAGAGGAAAGAACAGGAGGACAGACCAGAGAGCAATATCACTCACATGGAGCACAAAACACTATTTCGGTGCTTCTCACACCCATGTAGCTTAATAGCAGAATTATGATATGAATCTCTAGCAATTTTTGTGTCTGTAAGAAATCAAACAATTGTTCCCTAGGATTCACAGAGATTTCATTAGAATGAGTTTTGTAAATTACTACTTTAAATAAAATTCCATTTGCATGTTTGACAATAAATTACTTTGAGAACATAAACTTCATTCTACAAGGCAAATTATATCCAAAACTCATCTTTATTATGCAAAATCATAATTAAGTGTAAAATCTCAGCTATTAGATATTTGTGTATGGCTATTTTCTCTGTGTTTTTTAAACAAATCATTAGTGGGAACAGAACATATGCATTATCTACCTTCTAAATGCTGAAGTCAACAAGTGCTAAAATCTAAGCTATTCTTAGAACTTGCTTAACACTTTGAAATTTACAATTTTTCAAAACAATTCATAAGCATTTCAAATGCAGTTAAAACTATATTCTAATATGAAAGTAATGGCACAATTAATTTCCAAACTTAGGATAATTATAAAAATAAAGTTTTCATACCCATATGTATGTTAGGGTAAATTAAATGACAAAATAGAGTAAAGAATTGCAGTTAAGTTTATCACAGAAGAGGGAGGGAAATAATTTTGTAGCAAAATTTCCTAGCATAGAGGAGGGTGTTTTCTCATCCAGTAAAGACTACAATGGCAACAATACTGGAGAATTTACTCTTTAAAGACAGAAGCAAAGCAATTTTATAACTAGTAGGGAAATTGGAGTGACATCTTCTTTGATAATAGTTTCAAAGTACAGTCTATTCATAACTAGGTTGAAAAAGAGAACAAAAGGAGATAAAACCCACCTTTTAATAGCTTACATATGGACTGCAAGAAAGATGTTTTTATACTGCCTCGTTAAAGATGATACAATATTTTAAACTACTTACTAATATCATGAAATATGGCATTATCTTTATGAGTTCTGGACACATAATGTGCAATGTATTCTATCACTGAAATTAGACCCCATTGCAGTAAATATTATTGACAAATAGCCACAGCGCAGTTTTTTTTTATGCAAACATGAATGAAACTCCACATTATTTTGTTAGTTAATAATTACACAAAAATATTAGTTCAGAGTCAATATTCACTATCTAGTTAGCATCATCATGTTTATATATATCTTTGGCTTTCAAACTTTTATCCAGTTGAAAAAAAATTTTATCTGAATATAAATAACTTGTGGGAGCCATAATACGGTTAGCAAGAAACATAGCACTTGGGTAATTTTCAGGAATCCACAAGGGTTACCCCAGCTAACAATCTAAGCAGTAGTAGACAAGGTACCTTAACTGCCCTACTCCTAAAATCAGATTGATGATTACCTTAATTGTCATCATAGGACCCTCATGTAGTAACTCATGGAAGCAGATGCAGAAATCCACAGTTAAACACTGGGCCAATCTCCTGGAATCCAATTGTAGAGAGGGAAGAGTTATAATAAGAGCAAATGATCAAGACCACAAAGGGAAAATCCACAGAAACAGCTGACCTGAGCAAGTGACTCTGGAATGACAGCTGTGGAACCTGAATAAGGCCAAAGTAGGCCCTCTAAATATGGGTCACACTTGGGTGGCTCAGGCAGTTTATGGGGCCACTAGCAGTGTGTGTAAATTGGCTGTTTGGAGCTCATTATCTATGGAGGAATACTTTGTATCAGTCTACATACAAGAGGGAGGACTTTGGTCTGCCTCAAGGGACTTGTCTCTGTCTATGGGGTAGGGAGAAGGTGGGGGACCAGAAGGGCAAGATGGAGAGGAAACTGGGATTGGTATGCAAAAGATTAAAAATAAAAATATTTAATGTTAAAAAATTAATCCCAACAAAAACACCATAAGAGGATCTTCTCTGTTGAGAGTTTGATACCTAAGGGAATGTAGACATTTCTAGAAGTCAAAAGAGAGATAATTTTTTCCTCAGATCACTTCATCTATTCTAAGTGTTGACACCCTATTATTTATTATTTATTAAAGCTTGCCTAAGGACACAGAAGGCAAAGCTGGCAACAAGCATTAGAGACAGGCAATGACAATACACACATTTAATCCCAGCAGCCTTACTAGATAGCCATAGAACTAGGAGATAGAGGTGCATGCCTTTAATCCCAGGACTCAAGAGACAAGCAAATGGATCTCTGTTAGTCCAAGTCCATACTGAGCTACACATACTTGATCCAATCCTAAAGAGAAACAGCTCACACAAATGTGACCTTAGCATTTGGAATTACATGCCTTTAATCCTAGTATTTGAGAGTTATACAAAGAAGAAACAAAATCATTATTAGGCATTTAGTCTCCAGCTTTGTTCAGGAGAGGCAGCAGTCTGAGGTTTCATGGGGAGATTTGTTCTCTGGACACAATGAACAGAGGAAAGCCATTTCAGTCTGAGGTAAGCACTAGTGGCTGGCTGCTTTGCCTTACTTATCTTCGATTTGAAGCTTGATCCCCAATATCTATCTCTGGGCCATTTACTTTTCATCTTACAACACCCAGAGAACAAAGTCAGCGTATACATGTGCATGTACATGTATACAGAAATGCATACATGTACATTCACATACATATACATATACATGTGAGCCTGTGTGTACGTGTGGGTCCAGTTATTCTACAGATATTTTAAATTTTTAATATAAAGCTAACATAAATATTACTTACTAAGCAACCTCTTATCTTTCAGAAACAGTTTTTGAAGAAAAGAAACAAATTTTAGTTCCAAATTTTTTTGGAATTAGTTTTATCATCATCTTTTTGTTGATAAGACATGATACCTGCTCTTAGAAATAACACAGGAGTAAAATCATTGTCAAGCAGAATGATGATTTTTACTTGTGTAAACAAGAAAACCATATAGGAATACCACATACTTTTTTAGTAACTGCTAAACTAAGGTGTAAGAGTGAAAAGAATGAATACTTTTAATAATTATATAGTATTAAATACATGCATTGTTTATGTATTTCAAAATAACAAATATGATGTCAAGAGGATAGATTTCTCTCAGTATGACAAGGCTAGTAATTGGAGGTATGCAGTCTGTCTGACAGAAAACTCATTTCATTTTAACTTACCTACATGACATTCAAAGACAGCATTTCTAGAAGAATGGCAGCTTCATAAAGCATAATCTTTTAAATATATCAAAATGAGATGGGCATGGTGATTCATACTTGTATATATCCAACTCTGGAAGCTTAAGGTCTTGGATTGTGAATTTGAGGCCATTATTGGCTTCATAAAGCAATAAAATGTGAAACATATTTGATGACTTTGTTGTTACCTTGAATTGTTATAGCTTTCCATATTCTTTAATTCAACATGTGTCAGTCAAGGCCAAAGAATAAGCACTTGGTATTGAGCCTGGTGAAATTTTTTTACTTATATCCCAGGATGGGAGAAGCCATTTCCCAGTGGGCTATACTTCAGTATGTCAGTAATAACCAAACCAACTGCCATTCCCTTTCAGTTCCTGTAGGAACAGCAATGACTTGCATTTTAAGGCACCTCAGAAGGTTTCATAAGGGGGTGGGGCAATGGTTAGCCATAGCAGTGATAAGTATAACAAAGTTCTGAGAGTTTTCCCTCCTTATTTACAGTTCTGTAACTATTTCTCAGATTTCCTTGATTAGAACTCTTGTTTTGACCTCTGTTTTTGTGTGAATCCAGGTTAAGACCGACTTGAAATATCTGACTGTTTCTGTACTAAAATGGAATATTTTAATTACTTCAAGACTTTACGTCAACATTTGCAGGAATAGTACCCCAAATGTATTAATATAACTTTTGTCTAATTCGGTTTTGTTAAATAAATGATCACTTCAAATATACTGAAGACTACTTTGACTGCTAAAATTAACTTAGATATAAAAAATATTAAGCCTAAATGGAATGTATAATATATACTCTTTCAAAAATCTAGAAAGGAGTGGGGCAGAGAGAGAAACAGAGTTAAAAGAATAGAGAAAGAACTGATAATTAGTTTCCTGCCTCACACCTGGTGACCCAGTGGTATTTCTAAAAGTTTGATGATATATGATTTTACGTGAATGGCAACATGAAGTATTTTAACTGTCTATGTTGGGCTTATTTCACTAGATCTAATATATATCCAGTTCATCCCTGATCTCATAAATGATAGAATTTTAAGCCTAAACAATGTCCTATCATCTATATACTACTCATTTACTTTATCCACTTATGCTTTCGTGGACACTTGAGTTGATCCTATGTTTAGCTATTTCAAAATCCCTTGATGCTAAATAAAACAACAAAGTGTCATGAAAAATAATGGATCAATTAAATACATGCAAGACATTGTATTCTGTTGTATGTTTTCATTAAAAATGATTACTGGGTTTTTCTCATGCAATTATTGGTTGAAATTGATATTAATATGTATTTAGTGTTATAAATTTCCATTGCTAGAAGTTGCAGGTGTGCCCTATAGCAGTTAGTTGTTACAGTGTCATTTTGATTCAGTTCAATGCACACTTTTACTTCTCTCAATATCTCTTTTTATACCCCAAAGTATCTGAAGTATATTTCAAATATAACTATCTGTAAATGTTCCTGTATCTTGAATTATTTATTCCTAAATTGATTTCACTGAAATCCAAAAATAAATCCTAAAGTCATTTCATTGACTTTATTTATTATCAATGGCTGTGTTTTATTTTAATATATATAATATATATTTTATATAATCTTATATAAATAATATATAAAATTAATATAATTAATATACATTAATTAGATATTAATTAATAATATATATACTTCATCGAAGTTTGATAAAAATGTATTCTTTATGCTATTGGGTATAGTGCTCAATAAGTGGATTTGGGACTATTAGTTGGCAGTGTTGAGTTCTGTATTTTGTTATGTATAATCTTTTGCATATGTGATCCAATCAAAATGTGGAGAAGTGGAGGTCATAGACAGTATTTGTGGATTTCTCTATCTTTTTTTGGGTTCTATAAATTTGTTTTATATGTTTTCTAGGTCTGTGAAATTAGAGTTGCTAACAGTCCATGATAGATCAGCATTGTTATTACTATGATAATATAATCTACCACATCTTTTATATTTCCTTTTCTTCAATGTCTTCCTCCTAGCACAGCACTTCCAGAAAATGTGGTAATATAGTCTAGAAATTTTATTTCTTCAAATAGTTTCCACTTACACAGTGAATCTTTTTACTGTAGTCAACTTAAAGTCCTAAGTCCTTAATTCACTTGAGTCTTTGTAAATATTTATGTAAGTAAGAATGTTTGTTTTTTCAATTTCATTTTCAGTCAACCAATAATAATTTATTATGAATCTGTAGCCCACAATGACCTAATTAAACATGGTTACTTTGGTATGGTTAAATAAAACTGATTAACAAAGTGATCATATCATATTAATATCCTTCTTGTAAAAATATATTTAATCTACTATTTCACCAAAATTGAAATATAGAGTGTTTGATAATTCCTGCTGCTGCATTACTGAAAAGTTGTATCATTTGATTAAAAATTTTTTAAAAATATATTCTCCTGCAGCCTCTGATAGTCATAATTCTATTATCTAACCTTGTCACATCAACTATTTTACATTTACATGTGACTGAGATCATGATGGAAGATATTTGGATTTCTGTTCCTGACTTATTTAATTTACCACAGAGCTCCTCAGAGTCACCATATTTGCAATAAGAAAAATTACTTATATTTAAGTAGAATAGTACCCTAAGATATTCTAAGATAAATATGTGTACATATATATGTATATATATTATATTATTCTACTTAAATGTTCATATAGTTAATGATATATATCATATATACGTATAAATCTATACATATGTGTTTATGTGTATGTGTGTATGTGTAGGTGTAGATATAATTTTCTTTACTCATCAATGTGGCCATTAATTTTCAATGAAGATGTTGTTGCTTCTATATCTTGCCTATGGAAATCAGTCATGCAATAAATATGTTAATATAAACATTTACTTACTGTTATGAATAGGTTTTTTTCTGCCACCAGTCTGGTTTCTCAGCCATACCAGCCCCAATAACACACTGAGACTCTGTATTTGTTATAATGCTGTTGGCCAGTTCCTAATTCCTTATTGGCTAGCTCTGTCTTAATAATTAACCCATTTCTACTAATCTAAGTATTTCCATGTGGTCATCTTACCGGCCAGCCGGCCAGTGTGCTGTTCTTTTTCGGCTCTCCATGCTGACTCCTCCTTACTCCTTTCTTTTTCCTCCTAGTCCCTAGCCCCACCTATCTTGCTTTTCTATTGGCCAACAGTGCTTTATTCATTAGCCAGTATGAGAAACATATTTACAGGATAACATCTCCCATCAACTTACCTGCAGAGTTTAGTCATTTTGTATATAGAGACAAATACAATTACTGAATTATATAGCCATTCTGCCTTGTTATCATTATTATTTTTTTAATGTTTATTTATTTTACATCCCAGACACAGTTTCTCCTCCTTCCTCTGTATGCGCCTACCCCTGCCAGCAGGGACGAAAAGACTCCGGGTAGATCTTCTTCTTGCAGTTTTAATCAGGATCCTGTAAACATGTTGCTTCTGGCCCGAGAGAGAGAGAGAGAGAGAGAGAGAGAGAGAGAGAGAGAGAGAGAGAGAGAGAGAGAGAGAGAGAGAGAGAGAGAGAGAGAGAGAGAGAGAGCGGGGACCCCTGCACAGGCTTAAATACCCTTGAGCTAACCAACCCCAGTGAGCCACGTGGACCCTGCTGATAGGCTACTCTAAAGCAGAAGCAGACTTGCTGAACAGACTTAACCAATTAAGGGCTTGTTTACGCCAGAGAGCCTTCACCAGCAGGAAGGTGTAAGGCGGAAGCCAGCGCCACTTTAAGGCGTGGCACTTCGAGGCTTTCTACATTCCTCTCCTTCCAGTCCCTCCCCTCTGTCACAGCAGTCTACCCAATCTAATCCTCCTCCATTTCTACTCAGGAAAAGTCAGGTTTTCATGGCATATCAAGCTGCTGTAAGACTAAGCAATTCCCTATGTATTAAGGCTGGTCAAGATAACCCATATGAGGAGTAGGGTCCCCCAAACCAGTAAACAGTCAGAACCAGCTGCTTCCCTCACAAAAGAACCAAGCTACACAACCATAATATATATAGAGGGCCTAGATCACTCCCATGTAGGCTCTCTGGGTGTTGATTCAGTCTATGTGAGCCCCTTAGGTCCCAGGTTAGTTCATTCTGTGGCTTTTCTTGCAGCATCCTTGACCCCTCTGGTTTTGAATTCTAATGTTATTGTCATTCTCTAAAAGTTTCTTATCTTTTTAGTTTCAGGAATCTGACATTGTAACTCAAAGCCATAATCACAGGCAGCCAGCTCCCTGAGTGCACCATCAAGTCCATGAAACTTGAACAAAGGAGAACCTCTTAAGGATTTAAATAAAAAAAAAGAGAGAGAAAGAAACTCTGGATTCTAAATATTAGCATGGCTTTGAAACATGCAAAAGTTTTGGGAAACCCTGAAGTGTTTATGTTTTGGTATTATTCCTCTGTATTCTCCATGGCTAACTTTTCTTTAGCACCAACAACAGTCCTTCCCATGTTAGTTGCCAAGGCTCTAGACAATCCAGCCAGGTTCTTGACCCAACCGAAACCAGGTAAGGATAGAAGATTGGTTTCCATTTAGACTTTTTTTTGACAAGGAGAGGGGGCAGTATTTTGGAGATTTGTATTTGTTTATTTGCTTGATTATTTTGTTTTGCCCTGTGGTATTTGGTTAAAGTTGCACAATTATTGCCTGAAGGTTCTCTGTTTTGCTGATCCAGATGATAAGGTGGGGGGAGGGATAAACTGGAAAGTGACCAGCAAAAGCACAAGGAAAGGAAATGCCTGTTCTGTACCTCTGACTTTGAGGCATCCAGCAAGTCTAAATTCACCTTTTATGTTTCCAAGTTTAGTTATAAACTTTTTCTATGACAATTTAAGGTTTTCAAGCTTAATTAATAGAAAAAGGATCAAGAAAGATACTTTTATTTAATGTTTTTGGAAGCATAAGATTCAGAGATTATTATGTGAAATTTTATGCCAGGAAATATCACATACCCTGTAATCTGGCACATTGCACAGTTTCAAAAGTATTCATGGTCAGTTTTCTCTGGAGTTATTCCCAGCTCTCATTACTTCCACCTTGAAGGTTGAGTATGTCTTGGGAAGACTAGATTTATGTTTTGGAAGTTCCAGCTGCAGAAATTGATCCCAGTGGACCACTCTGGGTAATATCTGCACAGTGTCAAAACTCTTGATCAGCCTGTCTTCACAAATAATGTTTCATGCCATAGCTACCCCATGAATCTCACAATATTGACAACTTTCATCAGAAAAATATATTTTTACTAATCTCACCTTGTAAATTTGGTAATTTAGTTCCCTGTGAATTGTTTATACACCCCCCCTCTCTCTCTGTGTGAAGTGAAGGAGAACAGAGTGATAAATATTTAATTGCATATAAATAGTATCAGAGAACACAAACAAGTGCATCTTGGTTTACAGGCATAAAATCATGTACATATAGCAAAAAAAAAGTGACCTATTCACATAAAGGAAATATAATTACAGACTTTATGGGATTCATCTTCTATTTATAAGATATTATTGTGTGCATATGCAATTATCTGCATCATTAATGTAGGCCAGATTAATTTTCTTTAAACCCTATTTAATTGCAATACTGAATTTCATTTGTATGTTCTCTTTTACCTATGGTCATCTGCATTGAGTTTTGAAAGGTATCTATAGTACCAAGAAGTTTAGAAACCTAGTGCATGCACAACATTAAGATATACTGCCATTGTCTAATCTTAGGCTTAAAAATATACATTAAATTAATTTAACACTTTAACAGTTTTTTACAAAATAAAATGTGCTATAGTTTGCAAACAATAAATTTCACACAATCTACACACAGAGTGATTTATTCATATTTTCCATCACTTTTGATGAATGAATACAGAGATGTACTCACATCATAGTTAGGATAAAGTATTCCAGCACTCTCATTATGTTTCTACAGACAATTATTCACCACACATCCTGGGATGCCCCTTCATCCACGATGGATATTGCTCTCCCATGAAACAACATGCAAATTACTTAGACTGCTTTTTTAAAAATACAAAACTTTATTTAAATTATAAACAAACGTATTTTACATACCAATCCCAATTCCCTATCCTCCCTTTCCTCCCATGCCCTCTACCAGCCACCCATCCCACTCCCCATTCACTCCCCAGGGTGGGGTGAGGCCTCCCATGAGGGATCATAAAAGTCTGCCACATTATTTGGGGCAGGACCTAGGCCCTTCCCTGTGTATCTAGGCTGAGAGATTAACCCTCCAAAGAGAATGAACTCCCGAAGCCCATTCTTGCACAAGGGATAAGTACTAGTTCCACTGTCAGAAGCCCCATAGACTGCCCAGGCCCTCCAAATGCAACCCTTGATCACAGTGGCCTAGTTCAGTCCTATGCTGGTTCCTCAACTGTCAGACTGGGGTCCATGAACTTCCATTTGCTCAGGTCAGCTGTATCTGTGGGTTTCCACAGCATGATCTTTATGCCTTTATTCATTACTCCTCTCTCTCTTCAACTGGATTCCAGAAGTTCAGCTCAGTGCTTGACTGTGAATCTCTACTGCCTTCTACTGGATGAAGACTCCATGATGGCATTTAAGGTACTCATCAATTTCATTATAGCAGAAGAGCCTTTAAGGTTGCCTCTTCACCACTTCTCAGATTCTTAGCTGGGGTCATCCTTGTGGATCCTTGGACACTTACCTAGTGCAATATTTCTCTTTAAACCTATAATGACTTCCTCTACTAAGGTATTATTTATCTTGCTCTCTTTCTCTAGTCTTCCCTCTAATCAATCTTTCTGATCCCTCATGTTCCCCTCCCTACTTCCTTTCCACTTTCTCACACATCTCTCCACACTTCCCCCATGGTCCCAATTTACTCAGTAGATCTTGTCTCTTTCCTCTTCTCTGCAGGACCATATGAGTCTCTCTTAGAATCTTCCTGGTTTCCCAGCTTTTCTAAGGTTGTGAATTGTAGACTAGGGATCCTTTGCTCTATGTCTAATATCCATATGTAAGTGAGTACAAACCATGTTTATCTTTCTGTGACTGGCATACCTCACTCAGGATGGTTTCTTCTAGTTTCGTACATATGCCTATGAATTAATTTTGGTTTTGTGTTTGTTTGTTTTCTTTTTTTGATAATCTTTTGATTTAAATTTGCAACAAGCTTGTTTTACATGTCTGTCTCAATTCTCCCCTACCCCTCTACCCCTGTCCCAACCCTACTCGCATCCCATCCCCTTTCTGCACCTCAGGGAGGGTGACGCCTTCCTTGGGGGAAATCTTCAAAATCTGTCATATCATTTGGAGAAGGGCAGACCCTCCCCAATGTGTCTAGGCTGATAAATTGTATCTCTCTATGTGGAATGGGCTCCCAAAGTCCATTTGTATACTAGGTATAAATACTGATCCACTATCAGAGACCCAGTAGACTGCCCAGTCCTCCTTACTAACACTAACATCCATATTCAGGGAGTCTTGGTCAATCCTATGAACATTTCCTAGCTATCAGACTAGGGTCCATGAGCTTCCCCTTGTTCAGGTCAGCAGTTTCTGTGGGTTTCTTCAGCCTGGTCTTGACCCCTTTGCTCATCACTCCTCCCTGTCTGCAACTGGATTCCAGAAGTTCCTCTCAATGTTCTGTGTTGGTGCCTTCTTCTATCAACTACTAGATGAAGGCTCTAGGATGGCATATAAGTTAGTCATCAAACTTGTTACTGGGAAAGGGCATTTAAGTTAGCCTCTGCACTGTTGCTTAGATTGTTAGATAGTGTCATTCTTGTAGATTTCTGGACATTTCCCTTGTGCCAGATTTCTCTTTATACCTATAATGGCTTCCTCTATTATGGTATCTCTTTTCATGTTGTCCACTATTCTTTCCCTGACTCAGTTTTCCTGATCCCTCATGCCCTCCTCTCCCCTCCTCTTTTTCCATTCTCTTTCTTCTAACTCCTTTCACCCTCCCCCCATGCTCACAATTTGCTCAGGAGATCTTGCCTTGCTCTCATTTTCTGGGGGGCCATGTATGTCTCTCTTAGGGTCCCCCTTGTTTCATACCTTTTCTGGCAGTGTGGATTGTAGGCTGATGATCCTTTGTTCTATGTCTAAAATCCATATATAAGAGAGCTGATATCCAAAATATACAAAGAACTCAAGATGCTACTTACCCAAACACCAAATAATCCTATTAAAACATTGGGTACATAACTAAATAGAGGAATCTAAAATGTCTGAAAGTCATTTAAGAAAGCGCTTAACATCCTTAGCCATCAGGGAAATGCAAATTAAAACAACTCTGAGATACCATCTTACTCCTGCCAGAATGGCTAAAGTAAAAAACACCAAGGACAGTTTATGCTGGAGAGGTTGTGGAGAAAGGGGAGTGCAAACTTGTACAGCCACTTTAGAAAACAGAATTGTGGTTCCTCAGGAAAATGGGAATCAGTCTACCACAAGATCCAACAATCCCACACTTAGGCATATACCCAAAAGATGTACAATCATAGTACAAAGACATTGTTTCAACTGTTTACAGCAGCATTATTTGTAACAGCAAAACCTAGAAGCAACCTAAATGCCCCTCAATTGAAGAATGGATGTAGAAAATGTGGTTCATTTACAATAGATTAGTACTCAGCGGGGGAAAAAAAATTGAATCTTGAAATTTGCAGGGAAATAGAACTAGAAGAAACCATCCTGAGTGAAGGTACCCAGTCAGAAAAAGACAAACATGGTATGGCTGCAAATTTCATTTATTTTCCAGTTATGAAGTAGCAACAAATGCATTTTTATGATTGGAGTCATCAAAACTTGACAAACTTTATTAAACCTGCATAAGGCAGGTTGAGAACCACTGCTCTAGACTGTTCCTGTTGTCTCTGTAGTAATTCTGTGTGTGTGTGTGTGTGTTTAACTAAATTACAACCTTTAGCTTCTGTGTCAGCCATGTCCCTATTTCTGAAACTCCAACCCAATAAGTTTGTGCTCATTATTTGTTTTTATCAGGGCATTTGCACTTCCTTAGATTTCAAAGACACAAAATTATATGTGTTCTAAGCACTATCCTATCATTCTTATTTTAGTAAATTAAAACTTAGTAAGTAATATAATTTCTTTTAATAAGTTCTGTTTGTTAGGAAAAGGCCCCAAAACAGAGCTATGATTTTGCGCTCCCCAACATTCACCTCATTTATGAACTTCTGGAGTATGTAAAGAGGCCAGACCCTCAGATCCAAAGCTACAGGATCTCATGACACAAGAGAACTGTATATCAAGTATGAGTCCCAGTGATGGCCCAGTATGGATCGATAGCAGAAACCAGAGGCCTTGAACCAAACCAATTATTCATTGCAACAAACACAATAAGTCTGAATTAAAGGTTATACTGTGGGCCGCACACTGCAGCTTCCATGTCAAGATTTTTGTTTGTTTGTGCTTTTGTTTTATTGTTAAATTCTGTTTTGTTTTGTGGGTGAGGTTGTAAGGGCAGAAGGTAGGCACTAGGAGATGGGGAGATGAGTAGGATCACAATGCATGGTATAAAATCCCCACAGAATTAATGAAACATTTAGAAGAATAGAGAAAGATGTAAGTCAGTTTGTTTAATTTTTATTAGTTCTTTGAGAATTTTCATTTTTCAACAATGATCAGAGAAGCTTCTACTTGCAGCACATAAAGTGACTTCTATTTATGACAGAAAACTAAAACAGATCTTGATGGATGATATTGGTTTTGAAAGCAAAAAGCAACTTTGTTAGCTTCCATAGCCAGAATTATTATGATCTATGAAAATAAGTATAATACTATGTTTTATACTGTTGTATAATTGTTAAAATATAGAGTGCAAATGACTCTCAAGTTCAGTTATATATCTCTTTTTTTGCATTTTTTTATTCTTGAAGAAAATAATTTGATTGGTTTCAACTGTTTATTACTGACACTCTGGTCTGCATTGTTGGATCCTGTATATCTAACATCCAAGGTATTTTGCCAGCTATTCTATTGTAATATATGATATATATATATATATATATATATATATATATATATGTGTGTGTGTGTGTGTGTGTGTGTGTGTGTGTGTGTGTGTGATTCACTATTTTACAAAATTTATCTTACCATATGTAATTGTATATGTGTACATTTCACACATACATATAATTTAAAATAAGCATGTTAATTCTCCACTTGTAATATGCTGCCATGTACATATCTCACAGTCATATACTAAAGCATGGGCATTTAAAAAGTAACTTGTCAATGCTTTTTTACTTTAAATGTAATTTAAGAAGTCTGTCTTCACCTAACTAAAGCCTTTGAAAAGTGACCAGTATTCAGTTTTGTAAATGAACAGATGATATTATAGCAATGCTCACACAAATTCTCAAGTGTTCCAACTGATCATGGATGACATCTTCCATCAAACATCTTTCTTCGCAATTATGATAACTAGATATAGAGTTATTATAAAGATTCTAATTCAATACTATTTCATCATGCCATTTTCAAATCATGACTGCTAACTATAGATTATGGCTCTAATCTTGCTCAGTGTTCAATGTGCAATGCATCAAAGACACTTACATCATAAAGGCCAAGGATAGCTGTTGGTACCTGTGACCCCATCCCTTAAAGACTGAGGGAAGTAGTTTCTAAGAGTTTGCTGGAAATCCAGACTCATCTAAAAGTTGAGTTGCCAGTATAAGAAGAGACCTTGACTCAGGGTAATGAGGTGGATATTGGTAGAAGCTTACCTGGACGTTCATGTGCATGTAGCACACAAACACAAATACCATATGACACTCAAAATAGAAAAAAAATTAGAGATACTGTATTGATTTATAACATTGTAGGAAAAGATAACAATGTCATGGTATCAGAATTAAACATTGGGATACTTGTTAAACTATCCTGAGGCCTTCTGTGTTAAAACTTTATACCATACACATCACCCTACTTCTTCAAAGTAATTTCATTTTGTTCTCTATTGCCTCTGCTCTTTGGCCATGGTAGAGTAGCCATGTTTATTTAATGCTTAATAGCAAGCTGTACAATGCACACAATTATATTGAGCATTCAAGGGTAAAGTTTCCAAATTAACTTCTAATTACTTCTTCTATACTCTCCTCTTTTCAGTAGTCTCTCTCCTTTGACTTTTCCCCAGATATTTCTTTTTCAAAATATTGTTTTATTGTTTGCCTCAATAGGATTGTTTATCAGTAGCAATTCTGTGTCATAACTCCAATGTGCAGTTGAATTTGATTGTATTATTCAAACCTTAGAGAATATACAATCTAGTTACATACATAAACACACACAAATATACTTTTACTAACACACACATATATACACACACACATATGATTCAAGCAATTCTTTTATTTTTTTCTCTAAATCATTTTACTAAATAATCCACTATTGGACAAACATAATTCTTTTATCGTAGAATCTATTTATTTCATGATAAATGAATTGTTTGAAATATAAGAAGGAGAGGGGTTTGATGAGAGAACAGGAAGGGCATATAAAGACCCTCACACAGAGAAATCTTCTATAATAATTTCAAATTTTATAGGTGGAATATTAACAAACCATATTAAAAACTTAATGCAGTCTCTCAGCATTGAATAACACTGATTAAACCCGAACCATTAATTGGTGTCTTAGTTGGGGTTTCTATTGCTGTGAAGAGACACCACTGCAACTCTATGAAGAAAACATTAAATTAGGGTGACTCATTTATACTTTCAGAGGTTTAGTCCATCATCATCATGATGGGGAGCACGGCAGCATGCAGGCAGATATGGTGTTAGCAAAATGTTTATATGCAGGCCAGAGGAAGCCAACTGATACACTGGGCAGTATCCTGAGCCTGGGAAACCTTAAAGCCCAACCCCACCTTCCTCCACCAAGGCCATACATATTCCAGCAAAGCCACACCTCCTAATAGCACCACTCCCTGTGAGATTATATCAGTCAATTACATTTAAACTATGACATTACAATCCCTGGTTCCCATAAAATTGTAACAATATCATAATTCAAAATACATTTACTACACCTTCAAAAGTCCCCATAATCTATCACAGTCTCAACAATGTTGAAAAGTCCAAAGTTCCAATTCTCTTCTGAGATCAGTCTCTTAAATACAATGACACAGAGTATGCCTTAACATTCCAAATACAAGGAAAGGAGCATAGTGAGGAAGACCAAAGCAAGCCTGAAAAGCAGCTGGGCAAACTCCCAATTATGCATCTCCATGTCTGATACGAAAACACTCTTCTAATCTCCACCTTCAATTAGCTTGGGTGACTCTGATGCACTTCCTTCCCTTGGGCTGGTTACTCTCAGCAGCTCTCCTTAGCAGATATCCCACGACTCTGGCATTTTTAACATCTTGGATTCTCCAAAGCAATCCAGGCTTTAACTTCACAGCTTCTCACAATGGCCTCTCTACTAGGTCCCCATTCAGGTACACTCCTAACACATGCCTGGCCTCAGCAGTTCATTCCATTAGCATCATGGTGAGGAACACAATGTCACACAGGCAGATGTAGTACTACTGGCTTCATCTTGATGTGCACTGAGACACTGGTTGGTGTCCTTAGCATAGGAAACTTCAAAGCCCACTCCCACAGTGACACACTCCCTCCAACAAGCCTATATCCCCTCCAACAAAGCCATACCTCCTAATAGTGCTATTCCCTATGGGATTATGAGGAGTAATTACATTCAAACTACCATATTTGGTAATTTACTTTTCTGAGCTATAATATGATAGTCACCAAGGAACTAAGGTAGGGTGGTAGAACATGTTTTGGCAATTCCAACTCATTTAACCTATCTTGGCTCCATTTAGCCAACTAGGATATAAGGCAGAAAATAAAAGTGCAAAATATAGTGAATATCCCTTCCTAAATGTCTAAGAAAATTTTTCTGAAAACATGAATTCCCTTAAATGGTAATTTTATGAAAGCTAAACTTTAGATTAAAATATTTTAAAAGTACTGGACAGTCACCACACATTTTATATGAATGGAGATTTTGGAAAATATGGGTGTAAAACTTACAAAGTTATGATAATATAATGAAGAAACATAAATAAATTGTGGATTATAAAATGAGATTCCCATCCACTCTGGGTCCCACTGAACACATTTTTTTTTCTCCACACAACAGGTCTCATAGCTGCTTAAAGCAATAACCACTCAGAGATTTAATAAATATTTATAATTGTTAGGCAATTGGCTTAGGCTTATTACTGTTTAGATCTCTCTTAATTATTAACCCATTTCTACTAATCTGTATAACTCCACATGGCTTTAGGCATACTAGTGATGCCTGGGCCTCTTGAATCTCCTAATACTATATGATATCCCCTTGACTCTGCCTACTACCTTTCTATATCCCTGGTCAGATATCCCACCTGGCTAAATCGAGCCTTTCCATTAGCTGAAACAGCTATATTCATCAACCAATAAGAAAAACATATTCACAGCACACAGAAGGAAATCCCCCCAATGTTTAGCAGTTTTATTGTATTTATAGTGCAGGGTTCAATGTGTGACAATACCAAGAAAATCTTATGAGGATGCTCATCTAGAAATTGGGAAAAATGTTAAAAAAATCAAGAACATTCTGAGACCAGATCCGTAAAAGGATAAATGATATATTAGGAGACCAGCACTACTTCCAACAATTTACAGAAGAATAAGGTCACAGAATCTGGTTCATTTTGTCCAGCTGTGCTAATCAAGCAAGAAATGCTATCCTGTCCTCACAGAACAGGAGATACCAAATGCAGTCACCTCCATTATGCTTTGAGTAAACTAATATCATTTGTGTCATGTTAACAGAACTTAACTAGCTGTGTATTTATAAAACAACTTGATAGGCTTTTATTAATGCTATCAAGGTAATGATTTTATCATTGGTTCCAGCAATTCTTTATAAGTTTTCTGCTTTCTGTGCATCATTTTATTTAATATTTAATTATTGGAATAAAACAATTATGCTACTATATGAGACATTTAGAATAGGTATGAAGGGGAATAATAGGATTAGGGAATTAAATTCATTTCTGAATCTATTTTTATTTTCTTATCATAAATGTGGATGAATTATCCTTCTGAAAATATTTTGTTAAATGAGTCTAGAATTTCAGAGAAGACACTCAAAGAGACTTTATAATTTCTGTATGATGAATTCACACAGGTAGTATTCTTATATTATTTTTCTTCTTCATGTTAGTAAAGGTTGTCTGATTAAAATGATTGCTTTCTTAGGATTCAGTGCATGCTACAAAAAACAAAAACAAACAAACAAACAATATCCTACTATCTTACTTTTGGAAAATGCTTTGAAATACAGTTATCTTTTATAAGGTGCCACATATCATGATTATATTATGACTCAATGTAAGTGTAAATTGCTAAAGTTTTCTCATTAACAATGAATTTAGATCTGTAAATAGTTTATAAGCTATTTGAAGTGAATTAATGAGTACAACCCATTAACTATAACGATAATCTTTTTACCAATATACATAATATTGTAGTAATCATCATAATTATTACTATACTTAATATTTATGTAAGAAATTTCTCAGATATTCACCATAGTAAATAAAACTTCTTTCTTTCTATATGTTATGGTTATTTGATAAACTGAATGCTTTAATAGTAACAATATGTAACTGTAGTTGAAATTTTATAAAATAATTCAGAAACAGTATTGTTTAATAGCTCTAAATAATTATCATTCATAGAAGTACTGGTTGCCCTATGAACACACATTCAAACCATGAAACTTAGCCAGTGAATACCAAGGAATATTCAGTTAAATATGTGATATATATATATATATATATATATCTCAGAGAATCTTTAATTTAAAAATATTTGTTCTCTCTCCCTATCATCCTATAGTGTAAGAATTTAGGGAATGCTTTTGAAGGGCACAACAAGGTAAATACTGTTACATACTTTATTCTCTGTGCTTAGAAAGAAGGAAAATAATTACTGATAGAAAAAATTCTCTTCTCCTGGGAATATCCTGAGTCCCAATCTCAATTATTAGTGTTATTAATTTTTGAGAAACAATTATAAAAAGATTATTTGAGGCTTATGTGAAATAATGAATTCAAAATTGTTCCAGGCCTGGATAATACAGAGTATGTGCTAAATGAATGTACTCATTAATATACAAAATTTACTTAGAGCCTTGCATGGCCTCATCTTAAGAAAGATGTAGTATAATCCCTACATTGGAATATATTTGAAATAATATATGACCTGTAATAGATTGTAATTTAGGACTAAGTAATTAGGATTAAATTTCAATTTTCCATTTGTCTGAAAATGTGCTTATGTTAGGTGGGAAACACAGTGCCACCATCTTCAACTGTCAGGTAAGAGTTAGTATAACTAATATAAATAAAATAGTTCCTAATGTATAACAAGTATTCAGTAATCATTTGGGGTTACACTTTGAAACTGTGAATCCTATTTATACCTCAGCATCAGCTCTTATTTTATAAGTGCTATGTTTAAAGAAATTAAGGGCACAAAAGTTGATTAATTCTGTTAGTGAAAAAATCCATTAAATCAATTACCCATCTAATTGCCCAGATAGTAGCTTATTCTTAAAGAATGAAATGTGTAATGGTCAATGCACTTTATAAGTATCCAATAATATTAAAAGTATGAAGATAATTAGAGTCTAATTAAGAGTAGATTTAGTTTATCAGAGCCATAAATAAAAGTTAAATGACAGATTGATATAATTTTCATATAAAAGTCATTTCATGTATTTAAAAACCATAATTCATATTTGGAATTAAAAACTATTCTGTTAAATTAAACATATTTATGAGTAAATTCTCAACTTCTGAGTACTAAAGAGACAAAAATATTTAAAAACTTTAATTTTATTGAAAAATCAATACAGGAGAACTGTATTTACACCTTTTCTACAACTCACTAACTCTTAAATCATCTTTAGTCCCCTGACACCCTCTCAATATTATTGAATATATTTATTGATGTTTGTATGTGTATGGGTCTAAGGATGACCATTTGAGACTAAATATAATATCACAGTGTTCATCCCTGGAAAGAGCTGAATCTACCTGTCTCACAATCCATCACTTGTCATTATCTCTTTACCTAGGAATGGAATCTTGTGAAACTTCTTAATCTTTGTTGGCAGGTAAAGTGGTGGTGTCATTATAAAGGTCTTGTTTAGACAACTACATAATGGAAATTTCATGTGTACAGCTCCCTTGCCATATTTAGTAGACACTATCTTGTTATCATTGGTTGTTCCAGTGCTTTGTCTTTTACACTCTTTCTACCTGCTTTGTGATTTTACATGAGTTATAGATGCAGGGGTAGACTGGAGAAACATAATTGAGGAATGAGTACCCTGTGCTCACTTGTCTTCATTTTGATCACATGTGAATTTCTGTAATAGTCTCCATATGTGCACAGGAATTTCCTTTGACTAGAAGTGAGAGACATACTTATCTGTATATTTAGGGACAAATGCGTATATTGCAGTTATGACTATACTGGTTCATATAAGTTGAAGTACTAGGTTCCTCTCTAAGAATCAAAACCACACCATCCATGTGCGGTTACCTAAATTTAAAGTTGCAGGCATAAATTCCTTCCTTAGTAACTTATTAATAGGCCTTAGCTAATGAGATAGCTGTTGATTATGTACAAATAAAATGTGCCACTATTGAACATTTGGGGCTATTATGCAGTGTTGGACATTGTTGCAGGGTATGTCTTACAGTAAGGTAGAATTATGAACTGCTTTTGTTTCTTGGCAGCTTACCCATAACTTTCTACACCATGAGAACGACTTCTTGAGGGAAGAGAGAAAATTAGGTTGCTTCTCCCTATAGTCCTCTTTTATATATAAAGTTATTCTTTCCATCTCTGTTAAATATATTGACATAGTTATATACATTCAAGCTTGGGTTTCTATTTTATTCCTTTGACCTACATGTCTGTTTTGACAACAACAGTAACATGTTGTTGCTTTTATTAGTGTGGCTTCATAATATAAATTGATATCTTAGTATTACTTCTAGCATTGTTTTCCAAAAGTCTCTGGATCCTTTTGTGGTTCCATAAGAATTTTAGGATATTTTGTTTTCTATTTCTGTGAAGAATATCCTGGGGATTTTGATTGGCATTGTGCTGGACCTCTAAATTGATTTTGGTAGGATAGTCAAAGGGCACCCCCCCCTTATTTGCAGACCCTAGCTATAAATCTTTACATTTGAATGCCAAAAAATACACAAAACACAAATTGGGAAAAGATACTATCTTCGTCATTATCCTAGAAACACTGAATACCTACATGTAGAAAAATGAAATTAGACCCATATCTATCACTCCACATATAAACTAACTCCAAATCAATCAAAGACTTCAATGCGAAACATTAGGAGTTGCCACTATTTAGGACCTGGAAGAAATCCACATGCCTTGGTCAATGAAATGTCTCTTGATCACTGAACGTGTAGCAAGCCAAAGCCTAATGGTACTAATATCTATCAGTCATTTTCCAGGAGAAATGGAAGAGTAGACTGAAGTCAAGTCAGTAACAATGCACTTCAAAGAGAAGTGAAATGAAAAGTTTCCATAATATCCATCTTAACAGACCCACATATTAATACACCATAGTCATCTAAAGCCAAGTTGTATAATTTTCATACTATTAGAACATTGTTTTATGTTTATATTTTCCTCTATCAGACTTAGGGATAAAATACAACTGAATAATTGTTGAAAATTTTCAGCTTTGGTGCTTCCCAAGATTTGAAATTAACAGCTTATTTTCATTGTTCTTGTTGAGAAGGATGTGCAGTAAACATACTGTACAGACAGATGGAGAGATTACACATAATTTTATTCATAAAGAAATAGATTAAATTGTCAAAGAGTGGTATTAATCCTCAAAGTACATTTCTTGCACCAGTAAATTCAATTACAACCCTGTTCTGGGTCACGGGATATGTTTTTATTTTTATTTTTATTGTTGTAAATGATATTCTAATAAGCATTTTAGCTTGCATGGTTTGTTTGTCCTTTTTTTCTCTGGCTACAGATTAAGGAGATTATGGTGGGGAAGAAGCTTGTAGAAATTTTCCTGAAGACCTGACAGTTGCTTTTTCTTTTAACAACATACCTACAAAATACTTCACTAGTCTGCCTGCTAATTGCAATCCTCATTGGGAGGTTTCTTGAGTAACCAAGCATGGAAAAAGTAAAAGTCAGCCTCTCTTTCTGTGCTAGCATTGTGTGCACTCATATTTGATATGTAGCAATCTACAGAAGGATGTTTCAGACAATATATCAGTCCACACTGTCCTTCATCAAAGGGTTGCTTAATCTCATCTCTGCTAACCTATCTTGGCTGATGTGCAAACAAATATAAGCCCATTTAACATGTTCCCTGCCCTATCTAATTAGCAGTTGTTTGTTTCTGTAATAGAAAAAATATTGGTCAAATACTGTTTTAAGAAAAAACAACAATATTTCTCTGATTTAAACAAAAATTCTGCTACCATGCACACATATACATATGCACACATGAGCCTTGAATGAACTGCTCCTATTCTAACTTAAATATGGGACTGGGCATTTTTTCCTTTATTCTTCTCTCATACAATATACCACACCCTCATCTTCCTTCCTTCCTTCCCTCAGATCCAGTGCTCCTCCATTTTTCTTCAGAAAAAGCAGGTCTCCAATAATATTCAACTGAACATCACAACAAGATGCATTAAGGCTATACATAAACTCTCATAATAAGGCTGAACAGGGCAGCCCAAAAGAAAAACAAAGTCCCACAAGTAGGCAAAAGAACCAGAGACACCCTCACTCACACTTTTATGAGTATCTGAAAAAATGCCAAGCTAAATAAACACAGCATGTATGCAGATGTCCCAGCAGCAAAGTCCCACATAAAATCCAGTATTTTCATTACAATCTCTGTGAACCCTGAAGAGCATTGCTTAGTTGATTCTGTGGCCTGTGTTCTCCTAGTGTCCTACACTAGATTTCCTCATCAGCTGCTAAATGCCCCCCTACTCCAGTCATCGCTCCCCGTACTCTTTCTCTGGCCCTCTCTCACCCACCTGATCCCGTCTGTTCCCATTCCCAGATGCCCCAAGTCTACCCAAAAAGTCCATTCTTTTCCCTCTTTATAGGAAGATCCACGTATCCCCTCCAAAGCCTTTCATATTACTTAGCCTCTTTTTCTGCATTATAGTGTGGTTATTTTTTATGTAACTTCTAATATCCATTTATAAATGAATGCATTATGTTCATCTTTCTGGATGTGTTTTCCCTCACTCAGGATGATTTCCTTCCTAGTTACATTCATTTGCCTGCAAATTTCATGATGTTAATTTGTTCTAACTGCTGAGTGATACTCTCCCATATAAACATACCACATTTCCTTTCTCCATTCTTCAGTTGTGGGTATAGCTTTTGTGAATAAAGCTGCTATGAACATAGTTCAGCAAGTATACTTGTCTTCTTGCATCTTGTATGTTTATTTTAAAGAAGCTTGTTAAAACCTTCTATAAGTAACAGTGGAGTTTAATTACTTTTTTATAAAGCTACTGCAATGTGCTTATTTTATTATTATTTAATATGTTTTCTTATTTTACATATCAATTCCAGTTCCCTCTCCAACCCATTCTCCCATTCCCTCTTTAATCTCCCCCCCATCTCATCCCCTATCCACTCCCCAGGGAGGGTAATATGTTGCCAGCACAAATCTGATTAAACTGAGTTTGCTCCTTAGAACCAACTAAAACATGGAAATAATAGATACCTCAAGTTATCCTCTGACCTCCACAGATACTGTGGCATGCACATGTGTCACATATACACAATTATAATAAATTTTGAAATTTAAAAGGAGTAGTATATGAAATGCATCTTCAAATTTTCCAGTAAACACAAACAAAATTGCAATAAAAATACTAAATGATAATATATATATAATATATATATGTATTCTAAAAGTATATGTACATAAAGTATATATATATATATGTGTGTGTGTGCATATACCTACTTCTAAGTTACATATTTATATACAAATACATATATATTCATATATGTATATCTAATAAGTTTTTGCCATAGCGCGCACGCACACACACACACACACACACACACACACACACACAAATAGAAGACCCAGAGACAGATACTGAGGTTCAAGCTTCAAGCTAAAGATAGAGAAGCAAAGCAGCCAACCACTAGCTCTCACCTCTACTTCTGGCTGAAAGGGCTGATTCTATCACCATGAGTCACTAAGGCTCAGATTGCTGACTCTTCTAATCATGGCTGGAGATTATATGCTGTCCCATTCTCAATGTGGCTGGAGAATGAGTGTCAGATTGATATATTGATATCTGTTCCTACCTTGAATACCTGTCTTGAGCCCTAGGATTAAAGGCAGGTTATCCCAATTGCTGACATCATCGTTGTGTGAGCTGTTTGTCTTTAAGAATGGCTCTCTTTTTTTTTTTTTTTTTTTTTTTTTTTTAGCTCAATGTGGCCTTGAACTAACAGAAATCCCTCTACTTCTACCTCCAAAGTGGTGGGATTAAAGGTATGTACCACCACCATCTAGATTCTATAGCTAACTAGTGTGGCTGCTTTGCTGAGGCTTTAATGAATCATAAACAATATATTACAACATTTGACATACCCTCTGTCACCTAAACAGCACAAATATGACAGCTATTCTATTGCTATGACACGTTTCCTAAATTATGAAGAAGCACATAAAAAGATAGATAAAGCTACTTCCCACTTTCTCTTCTATCAGGTTTAGTGTAAAAGGATTTATGTCGAGGTTTTTCATCCATTTACTTGACTTTTGTTCATAGGTATAGATATGGATCTATTTGCATTGCTCTATGTGTCAGACCACTTTCTAAATATAACATCATTCTCACAGACATTGAGAGCATCAACAAATGGTACATGCTAAAAATCAAAAGCTTCTATAAGTCAAAGGTTGTTTAACTTTATGCTGTATAAACTTGGCATGCAGGACCCACAGAAAAGTGACTGCTGAAACAAGATTGACAGTGCTATAGGGTTCCTGCTTCAAGAAAGAGTCTGCCAGACACACAATGGCCTATGGGCTGAAGATGGAACATTACAGAAGAACTTCAGGTGTCTGACCAGGCAGTGAGTTGTCTCTGTCATTCTAGAGTTTATGTATTATCCTTCTGTGGTTTTTGATGTAGTTGAAGACAGACAGATATGGTGATTGTTTTCCTTAGTTAGGATTAAAGAAAAGTTACATATAGGACTTTAGACTCACAAAGATAGGATAGATGATATTTTCTTTAAGTCTTAGAAAATGTTAATGGACTAAATATTGTTAACTCTGATTCTTATTTGATAACTGTTGTATGGTATATTTTGCTATGTTAAGGTTAACACCCTTCTCTTTATTTTAGACAGAAAAGAGGAGATGATGGGAGATGTTATCCTGTAAATATGTTTCTCTTACTGGTTAATGAATAAAGCACTGTTGGGCCAATGGGAAAGCAAGATAGGCGGGGCTAGAAGACAAAGAGGGAAAAGAAAGTAGTTAGGAGGACTCAGCACGTACAGCCTGGAGAGAGCAGATGCGGGCCCGCCGCTCTCAGATAAGATGACCATGTGGAAATACTTAGATAAGTAGAAATGGAGCTAGCCGGTAAGGAATTAGTAACTGGCCAACAGAATTGTATCAAATACAGAGTCTCTGCGTGTTATTGGGGGCTGGCATGGAGGCGGGACCCCACCATCAGGGAAAAATGTTCTCGTGACAAAAGAATACTGCCAATAAGATAAAACAGCAGCTTACAGAATGAAAAGGTCTTCATCAACCACACATCTGGCAAGGACTGATCTCCAAAATGTTCAAAGAAGTCAAGATGATGGGCATCAAAATACTAAATAATCCAATTAACAATGGGGTGCAGGACAAAATAGAGAATTCTCTTTTATAATTTTTATATTTTTTTCTTATTTTACATATGGATCCCATTTTCCTCCCATCATTCTATGTCCCCCCACTGACCCCCCATTCCATCCCCCATCCACAATGGTAAGGCCATCCATGAGGAATCATCAAAACTTGTCAAGTCATTTGGGGTAGGGCCTAGCCCTCCACCTCCATTTCTCTAGGTATGGGAGTACCCTCCATGGGGAATGGGCCAGAAGTCCTTTAGTGCACAAGGGATATACCCTGGTTCCACTGCCACAGGTCCTATAGACTGCCAAGCCCTCCTAACTGAGACCCACATTCAGGGGTTCTGGGTTGGTGGGTCCTATGCTGGTATCCCAGCTATCAGTCTGGAGGTGCTTGGGCTCCCTCTTGTTCAGGTCAGCTGTCTCTGTGGGTTTCTGTAGCCTTGTCTTGAGCCCTTTATCACTCCCCCCTCTGCAACTATTAAGCTTCTGTAAGGTAAAGGACACAGTGGCAAGACCAAATGGCAGCCCACACAGTGGGAAAAGATCTTCATTAACCCCACATCTGACAGATGGCTGATCTCCAAAATAGGCAAAGAACTAAAAAACACTAGTCACCAAAACATCAAATAATTTAATTAAAAGTGGGGTACAGAACTGAATAGAGAATTCTCAATAGAGGAATCCCAAATGGCTGAAAGACACTTAAGAAAGTTCTCAACATCCTTAGCCATCAGGGAAATTCAAATTAAAACAACTCTGAGATACCATCACACCTGACAAAATAGCCAAAAACAGAAACACCAATGATAGCTTATGCTGTGGAAGATGTGGAGAAAGGGGAATACCCCTCTACTGATTGTGCAAACTCATACAGCCATATTGGATATCAGTATTGAGGTTCCTCAGGAAAATGAGAATTTTCTCTTTTTTTAATAATATTTTTTATTTAAATTTGCAACAAACTTGTTTTACATGTCAATCCCATTTCCCTCACCCTTCCTTCCTCCACTGTCCTCCTCCCAACTCCCCAAAAGAGGAATCTCAAATGGACAAAAGACATTTAATTAATTGCTCAACGTACTTAGCTATCAGGGAAATACACATCAAAATGACTCTGACAGACTACCTTACACATATCAGAATGACTAGGATCAAAAACACCAATGGTATCTTATGCTGGGAAGGATGTGGAGAAAGGAGAAAACTCCATTGTTTGTGGGAGGGCAAAATTGTACAGCTGCTTTGGAAATTAGTATGGAAGTTTCTCAGAAACTTGGGCATATACCCAATGGATGCACAATCATACCAATAGGACATTTGTTCAAATATGTTCATAGCAGCACTATTTGTAATAGCCAGAATCTGGAAACAACCTACATGCTCTTCAACCAAAGAATGAATAAAGTAAATATGGTACATTTACACAACAGAGTATTACTCACTGGAAAAAAAAAAAAAAACCTGCCATCTTGAAATTGTCAGGCAAATTGAATGAACTAGAAAAAAGAAAACAAACAAACAAGAATAATATCTTGAATGAGGTAACCCAGACCCAGAAAGACAGACACAGTATTATTCACTCATGAGTGGTTATTAGCTGTAAAGCTAAGGGTAACCAGGCTACAGTCCAAAACTCCAGAGAAACTAAGTAAAAAGAACCCTAAGAGAGACACACAAGAAGGATCTCAGTAAGGGAAATTATTCAAGATATCTTAGGCAAACTAGAAGAGAGTAGAAGGGAGGGGATGGCCTATGGGAACCTGAGGAATCAAGAAGACAGAATTGGGAGAGGGACAGAGGGAGAACAATGAAATAAATATCTTGATAGAGGTAGCCATTATGGAGTTAGGAAAACCTGGTACTAGAGAAATTCCCAGGAGTCTACAAGTGTGATCTGAATAGGCCTTCTCCTTTAATCAGATTAGTGTCTACACTGTCATCATAGAACATACATCCAGTAATTGATGGAAGCAGAATCAATAATTCACAGGCAAGCATTGGGTTGAGCTTCTGGAGTTTAATTGAAGAGAGGGAGGAAAGATTATATGAACAAGGTGGAGAGTGGGAGTCAAGATCATGATAGGGAAAACCACAGAGACAACTGACCGGAGCTAGTAGGAGCTCATGAACTCTCAACTGACAGCTGGGGAACCTGCATGGAATAAAACTAGGCTATCTGCAAGGCAGTTATATGCCTTGATATTTTGGATATTCCTTGGCAGTGAGACCAGGATCTAACCCCATTATATGAACTCACTTCTTAGATCTTATTCTTTATGGTGGGATGCCTTGCTCAGGTATGATATGGGGGGAGGAGATTGGTGCTGCCTCAACTTGGTATGAAACACTTTGTTGATTCCCCAAGGAAGACTTTGTTGATTCCCTAAGGAAAGTCTTGCCCCCACTGAGGAGTTGATGGGGGTGGGAGAGCGAAAGGGGGAGCAGTAAAAAAGGAGGTAGGGGTCCTGTTGTTGATATATAAAAATAGAAATACTCTTTGTATATAATCAGTTCCCCTAAAAGTAAGATAGATAGATCAGAGGAAATACATTTGTTTTTTTTTTCTGTATGTATTTTTATACCTGAAAAATAGCAATATCCCTCAATTCTATTTTAGTTTTTAGTTCCAAGAATTCCATTTTGAACAACCAGGTGATAGCATACTCATATTTTTTTTGTTTGTTTTGTTTTCAATATGTAGTTTTGTTCACTCTTTCCAAGTCTTAATGACATAGGGACTACACAACTCCTAGGTTTCATATTTGAATAGAAGAAAGACCTTTGGCTCCTATAGCTTACTAACCAGGATAAGCCAGTGAAGGATATAATATTAATATTTTTCCCTTCTTCCTCTCATTCCACATGTGCTGATACCCCAAGGAGTCAGCTTAAGCCTCTGGTCTCCAAGATCTAGATTTATCTCATATAGGAAAATTATTTCTCCTTGAAACCCTGCAGAATTATAGACTGTTTGTAGAATTCAGACCTACTCCTGTACAGATACATAAAGCTAAACCTTGGTTTCATATTTGTAATCAAACCTTATTGGATCCTGGTGTTTTGTAAAACCACTCATGACTTTGACAGAAAAAGGGAACCTGTCAAACATTGTCTACACAGAGAAGTCCTCGTCTTGAGAAGGTAAAGTGAGGAAGGTGCATTTAATCAAAAACCTTGGGAAATATAGATTCTGATAAATTCCTTCCCTGAGATTAGATAAGAATTAGCAACTGAGGCATAAAACTAAAGTGTCATGAGGTAGAAATCTGAATGGGTTTGGAAGCAAGTACTAATATGCTGTCTACTTTAATCCTATAGAAAGGCTTCAACCAATGCTGACCAGTGGCAGCACACAAACGAGATACTGCATTTAAGCCATACATAATGAAAAGTAAAGTGTAGTATTAAAGGGCTCAAGGGAAAAGCACATTCAAAACAAGGAGAGGAATAATGAAGATAAAAACTCATAGATAAAGGCACCCCTTTGAAATTAAATAGAATTAAATGCAGACTTGCATTCCAGCAAAGTTGTACTTTCTCAATAAATGAAAGCAATGGAGATTGAGTTGGCAGGGAAAATAAGTACTAAAGTTGTGAGAAGGTATGATAAGAGATTATGCTGGATAAAATAAAGATAAAGGTGAACATGAAGCAAACAAAATTAGAGATACAGAAGATAAAAGTAAAAACGAATCAAAACAACAACAGGAGAAAATAAAACCACTCTAATTAAATAACTTTGAAAACAATTATTTCACTATTCCTATGGGGTTGTTATTATGTTAGAGTTAAGTTGTATTTTCTAGATTTCTATCTAAAGAAAGAAATTATTACTTATCTAAATAGTGTCCTGTGTCTTGCTTTCCTTTTTTTTCCATTTTTTAAATTTTTTTTTTTATATTCCTTCCTTCTACCACTCCTCCCCTCACTTACCCACCCACTTCCCTCATTGCTTATCCTCAGTCCACTCATCCTCACAGGTAAGAGCTCCCATGTGAAGTCAACATCATCTGATACAATAAGTTGGGCAGGCCAGGCCACTTTCCCAGGTATTAAAACTGAGCATGGATCCCACGGCAGGGAATGAGCTCCAACAAGTTAGTTTATGCACCAGATCTCTATATAGTCCTACTGCCAAGGGCCCCTCTCATAGTCCAAGTTTCAGAACTGTCTCCCACCTACAGAGGGCCTATTTTGTTTCCCTGTAGTCTCCACAGTTGTGGGTCTAGAATCCATGATTTTCTACAAGCTTGCTTCAGCTGCCTCTGTAGATTTTTCCATCATAATATTGACCTCCCTTGCTTATAAGTTTCCTCCTCCCACTCTACACCTGTATTCATGGAACTGGCATAGTTCTTAGTTGTATATCTCTGTGTCTGGTTCCAACAATTACTGAATGAGGGCATAGTGGCTCTTTCTATTAAGTTATCTTCTTCATTGCACTTCTCCTGTATCCCTCCCCACCTAGGTCATCTTGTTCCTTCTTGTTCTCATCTTCTATCTCCTCCTCCTTATCTTACCTTACGGCCCTCAGTTTACCTTGTAAATATGCCCTAATTTCTCTTCCCAGAGTGCTATATGAGTTCCTCTTAGGGTATTCCTTATTATCTAGCTTCTCTGGAGTGGTGTATTTTAGTATGGTTATCCTTTGCTTTACATTTAATATCCAATTATGAGTGAATACATACCCTATCTGTTTTTCTGAGACTGGGTTACCTCACTCAGGATGGTGTAGTGATATATTATTTATGATTTAGCAAAGCTCTCTGAGGATTCAGAAATCAAAATCAGCTACAAGCCATAAATGTCAGGCAGTAGTGGCAAACACCTTTAATCACGGGACTCAGGAGATAAAGGCAGATGGATCTTTGTGAGTTCAAGGCCACCCAGGCTTACACAAGGTGGAATTAGTCTAAAAGACAACAGAGCTGAGAACTCATGAGAGGCATGATCAGATTCAGTAAGAGACATTCATTCTCAAGACACACTGAGAAGAGGCAGCACTTTGAGGCTGTGTAAAGAGGTTGTTCATTGATCAATCCTTTTAGCCTGAGATAAAGGTGAGATCTAGCAGCTGACTGCTTTGCTTCACTGATCTTCAGCTTGAACTTCAATATCTGACTCTATTTCCTTTTATTTATTTATGTTACAGGATTTTTTTCCCTAGTTCCATCCATTTACATGAAAATTTCATGAGGTCATCATTTTTATTGCTGAGTAGTACAGCATTATGTAAATGTACCAAGTGGAAGACCTGTAGGACAAGAAATTTAAGTTCCTAGAAAAAGAATTTGAAGAGGTTATCAGAAGATGGAAAGATCTCCCATGTTCTTGAGTAGATAAAACCAACATAATAAAAATGCAATTCTACCAAAAGCAATCTACAGATTCAACGTAATCCCCCATCAAAATCAGAGCACAATTATCCAGAGGCCTTGAAAGGACAATACTCATGTTCATATGGAAAAACAAAAAAATGCAGAGTAGCTAAAACAATCCTGTACAATAAAGTAACTTATGGAAGCATCACCATCTGTGACTTAAAAGTCTACTATAAAGCTATAGTAATAAAAAAGCTTGGTATTGGCATACAAACAGGCAGGTGGATCGATGGAGTTGAATCAAAGACCCTAATATCAATCGACATACCTATGAACATCTGATTACTGACACAGAAGCCAAAATGATACAATGGAAAAAGGGAAACCTCTTTGACAAATGGTGCTGGCATAGCTTGATGTTAACATGCACAAGATTGCAAATAGATCCATATCTATCGCATGCACAAAACTCAAATCCAAGTGGATCAAGGACTTCAATATAAATCCATCCATATTGAAGCCGATGGAAGGGATAGGGACAAATAGCTTGGAATGCATTGGCATGGGAGTCTTGCTTTTCAAATATGTTTATTCTTTGAAGGATAGTGCAGCATACATGCACTGTATGTGTTGTGGGCACACACACACACACTCATAACAACTCCTTTTTATGAAGTTACAGTTTTCTTGGGTTATTTTTCTTATAATCAGTGAATATTTATATTTAAAAGCTTCCTAGTAAATATTAATAACTCTTATGAATCTCTGATTAGGTAAATGATCAGACACTGCCATACCTGCCCTTCTTTTGTAGAACCTTTATGCAACAAAGAGTTCTTGAGTTTTTTAACTTCGTCTCAAAGTAAGGCAGCAAATTACATAGGAGATATTTTAAAAGATTTAATTCTAGAGAAATTCGGAAGTTGGGAAATCAGATACTGATGAAGATTAAAATAAAAACATGCTAGGATAAAAACTCAAGAATTTTTCTTACATCTGAACTTCGGTCTTCATTATCCTTCTTTGAAACATCATACATTATTAAATTTTATCACAGTCCTCTTGAAAATGCCATATGAACATGTTTTAAACTTTAACTTTAAAAAAGTACAGATTCAAGACTTGCATATTTTGAAACTATAATCTTTCCGGTTTCCTCTTTTTCAGGGAAATCCTCTGCAGATGGCTCTATGGTCTTCCTTCTGAATTAACACACCATTCGTTGTTTGACATATTACTGGCTCCCTTGATGAGTGCATCAACATTTAAGGCTTTGATTATCTGTTTATTGATTATTGTAACTTGCATTTGTTTTTTATACTTTCTTCATGATAATATTTCTGACTAACTACCTGATACATAGTTGAAATCCAACATGTCAAAAATTAACCTATTTCTTGTAACATTTATTTTTCATACTTTCTAATTCAGTTATTGAAACATATATCTACAATACCCCTGAAATAGAAATTTTTGACTAAAATGATCATCATTTTGTCATAGTACACATTCAACTTGACCTAAAATCACTTAACAATATTTGATCATACATGACTAGCATGTTTTCATTAATATTAAGTTTAAGCACATCAGTGTTGTAATATGTGTTATGATTTCTTTCTGTTGCACTGAACTTAACAGTAGTCTAGTATCCAGAGTGACACTCAGCCATTTGCATACTTTAGTCAGTAATAAAGGCATTAAGATGGGGTTTGGAACACTGAAAGCAGAAACAAGCAGAAGAAAATAATGAAAACAGTCAACAACAAAAAAGTAACAAGGCATAACAAAATCATTTCAGAAATAGCAAGGACATGGGTCAATGGGCAAGGCACTAAGCAGCAGAGTCAGATACTTGAGTTCAGTCTTGGGACCAGTATATTGGATGGAGGAAATCAACTTCCACAAGGTCTCTGATTGCCATACACATGGCATGATACAGTTGTTCCTTACCAAACACACTATAATAAATAAATAAGCAAAAAAATAAAGAAGTAAATGTAAAAAATAAATAAAGATTTGTCAGAAATACTTTAGTTGTAGTATCATTGTTATTCAGTATGTGTTATTTTCTACAAAGTAAAATTGATATCATGATATGATAGCTCCTATTTCCAGATGGCCTTTGTCCTTAATTCATGGAAGACTCAATGCTCTGCTCTAATATAGTCACATTGACCAAATAAAGATAATTTTCTTCAGAAACTTCTGATAACTCTAAACAAATAATAAACTTTTTCCTGAGCTTTTAAGTATGTGTTATAAAACTTCTATCTCTTTTTATATTTACCATGACAACTAATTATAAATCAAAGCAGATTAGCTTACTTTCTGAAAATAAGTTGTATATGACATATTCCTGATAAGTCTGTCTGCATACATTGATAATGATAACATCATAGCAGCATCTTTTGAGAGATAGACAATCAGGCTCTTCCTAACCATAGTAAGTGCTTCCCAAATATAGTCCTTGCAAAATGGGATCAGCATAAGTGAGTTAAGATGAGAGGTACCCTATCTCTTCCTTGATTTTTACTAACTCCTTCAAAATATTCCATGTCTGTATATTTTATTAAATTGTTACTTATATTTTTATTGTATTTTTCTGAAGAGGTGTTTTACAATCTCCATGGAAAATTATAACTCTGGAGTTTCTTAAGAAACACTGCCCAGGTCTTCAAAAAAGTAACTTTTATTTAAGTATAATAAATTATAGGATGGTATTGGTAAAAGATATATCAATAAATTCATGTGGATATTATTGAAATCAGAATAAATCTAATTAGATTCCTTTTTTTCCTCATTTCTTAATGTCTGGAGTCATAGTAATGATGTCAAGGAAAAAGTGAAAAGTAGTAAGAGGAGATACTTGCTAATTTTCATCAATAATATAAAGACAGCTCTACTGGAGAAAACTGGGCAAGGAAGAAGGATAACTTATTCTTAGTGTGAATCAGTTCTTGCCTTCCATCATTTGGAATATGACCTCGAAGAGTTCTCTTAACTCAAGAACCTCAGGAGTAAATATAAATCCTATTCTTCATGACACAGATGAAAATCAACCACACATTTATACAAAAATGCACACACACACACACACACACACACACACACCCTTATCTAGTCTTGGTTAATTATGACACACCAGATTTTAGTTATTATTACTTATACTTTAATAAGACAAAGTCCTGGAAATAATAATCTTTAATTGTGTAGTAAATATATATAGATTAAAATACATGAACTGAGCTCACATTTTAGACTAGGAAAGTGAGGACTATTTGGTAAATCTTCAGAATCTTCCATGGTGGCCTTTGTCTAATTATTTTCATCACCGAGTCTATCACATGCTTATATGCTCCAAGACACTGTATGACCCTTGAACTTTATTGTTCTTAAAGTAGTAAAGATAGAGCAGTAGAAATAATTTGATAATTTGTCTTTGTGTCATTCATAGCCCTGAAAAGCCATTCCTGAGGCAAAGATCATACTGTACCTCTAATATCACTATTCAAGTCCAGCGTAACGACTATAAATTATTTTAGTAAACAAAATCTGATAATATTCATATTCTACCTTTCTCTCTTCCCCCTTCATATACTCACTCTCTTTCTCCCTTCGTATATAGCTTCTTTATCAGTATGTGTATTTATTTCTGGATTAACGTTCCTTCCATTATTGTACATGTCTTGACCTCATGACATCTAGTTCTGAAGTCAATATCTAAATATCCATCCCCAGTTAATAAATTGCTGTTGGAACATCAAGGAGTGAATATTTTCTGCTCCATTGCAATTGAATATAGATGCCCCACTTATTTTGACTTAGTGATCAGTTGTACCATCAAAAGTTCTATTTCAGGTAAGAACAGTATGTTTATTTAATTTATTATAGTCCTTGATTTGTGTGTATTTACAAAAGTGCTTCTTTGGTCTACTTTTACTTTAACTGGTTTTAGGAATGTTCAACTTTTCCACAGTTTGATGTAAAATTATCATCTGCAAAGTTTACACTTGATAACCCACAACTGAGTTGCTGGGGGGGGGTGGAAATCACAGAAATGTATAATAATAGCTTGAATAAGTTTACAATGTAATGTTGCCCTGAAGGTATAATCACTCTCTGTACCATGTTGTATATGAACCTTGGGTTGTTCATATGTGGCAACAAAATGCTCTAACAAACATCCTACTTTCTTTTTTCACTGTAAATGTCTATATAAAACACTGCATTAATAAAACAAACATACTTGGACACATGTAATCAAAATGTATGCTAAATTTGAAAAGTAATATTTCATGTCAAGTTAAAATTTGACTCAAATTGCTTATTTACTGACAACTGAAATGCAATTTCAGGGTAAGAGTTTTTCTATTTTTGATATGTTCACAAACAAAAAAGTCTTGGTCATGTTTGGAATATTTCCACAAAAGAAAAATAAATATTTATAATCCCAAAATTACATTTTACTATATTACCTACTGAAATAAATTTTTTTCAAAAAATTATTCTAGATATAATAGTTTGTACATATGTCTATTATAAAACACTATGATCATTAAATGGAGGCATGCACACCCAGGTGAGAGCTGTCAACCTTTAATTATCATCCACCTTGAAATACTGGTATGTAATACAGGACAAACTTCTAAGTATTTACTGAAAATACTTCAAGTTGAAGAGGCACTCAAATATCAATATTTTCTTCAAAATTATTGACAGTAAACTATGGAACCAATTTAGTTATCCAACAACAGATGAAATATAAAAGTATTATTTACATATGAATAAGTCAATTCCAAAAAAGGTAAACATCACATTTTATCTCATTTTTGGGTTCTATTCTTTATAGATACAAAGAAGTTATTCATATATTTATATACAACATGAAAGAGAAGCAAAATTTTCTGGGGAGAAAAGTGGGATAATGGGAAAAAGGAGAAAATCATAAAGGGAAAGATGAAGATGAAAACGTAAGGAAAATATACTAAAAATACTCTTTATACTTATTTAACCACATCAAACAGAAGCAAGGTAGAACAAGGGAAGATAATCACATTCATCTAAAAATGTTCAGACGTCTCTCTCTAGTTTAGGTAGTCTCCATCTATGACATTTACTAGGTAAGTGATTGGAAAATTTGTACATGTCAATCTGTGGTTGCCTCATCTAAATTTATTGTTATATAATAAGCATAACTTCCTCTCAGTCACTGAGAATTTTAATGGAACATCACTGTAAAAGTTCTTAGCTTTGACTCATTCACAGCAGTCTTGGAATGTCATTGATTTTATCTCTACCCTCAGGGTTGTTGCAAATCTTCTGTCCTAACTGTTTTTAATGTTTCTTTTTGTTATAAGAAAACTTTTTGGGATAATGCATTTTCAAATAAAATACAATGTAACGTATATATTTCAGCTTTCCTTATAAATGGCATGAAAACTTTATAGGGTACTTATCAGATGAACTAGTCCATGTAAGGTCAGTGCTTTTCATAGAGTATACACCTCATAATAGAGTACCTAAAACTAATTCACAAGCCAAAATTTCCTTTAACTATGTATTTATATAATTTTATTTATATAACACATTTATATAACACATTCTCATCAGATTCAATGGATAATTGATAGTAAGTTTTAAATATTTAGAATTAATTCATCCATTAAAAAGACAAAATTCCTCTCCATTGAATCATTTCAAAGTGATGAAGTCATGTTACTGCAGATGCCACAGGGATCTGAAAAGATGCCCAGTTTCAGATAAAAAATATGTATCAGAAATGACATGACTGTTAAAGATTTATTAATATGACCTAAATCAGCCATAAAATTAAAGAATACGTCTTAAAATTAAGATCCTATCAGACAAAGAGGGGAAAGCAGTGAAATAAGACATCTGCCTGGAAAACAGAAAAAGACTTAAACGAGTCACACTGACAGGAAACTGAGGATTGCAATTGTTCTCAGTCTCATTTCTTTCTAAAGATGAGCTGCTCCTAGACGTAGGTGCCAATCTCTGGCTGCGGGTTTTAGACAATTTTAAACCCGTCATCTAGTTGCTGCCAAGCATGGAATCAATTGGCTTGTTGTCTTCCTTATCTCTTCCCCTGGATGGAACTATATCAGAACCATTAATAGAACCATTATTGTTTTTATGGTGGTACTTGAAGAAAACACAACAGAAAATAATTTATATATCTGTATTAGTTATCTTTCTCTTTGCTATGACCAATACCTGGAAAGAAACAACCCAAGAGTAAAATTTTTCCTATATTTTGAGGAGACACAGCCCACCACATTGGGGAAGGCATGGTGGCATGAAATTGATACAGCAGGTGACACTGCATCTTCAAACTTAGAAAGCAGAGATGAGCATTGGGTTTATCTCATTTTCTCCTTTCAATCTGATATGGATACTATGGGACAGTGTCATGCAACTCCATTTTCAGTTAAATCTCTCTGAAAGCCCATGTGTCCAGATGTGTTCTTCTGTGCTCACTCCAATTGACATCAAGATGAAACATCACAAGGAGTTCACTGTATACAAGGGAGAATAGTCTTTACACTACTGATAGGGAAACTGTATATTCTGAGATATCTGTGTGAAGTTTAAGGTTGTCCCTGGAGGCATTAGAATGTAGTAATAATAAAGCCTTATCAAAGGCTGTAAGGCAAACGAGGTTAATCTGAATAACTACTGCTATTACTAGACACTGTTCTCAGGGGAAGGCTGATTTTAATTGATGCATACTTATCTTTCCTACAATAACTGTTTGTGTGAAAATTACTGTATGTGAAGATAATTTTTAGTGCATATTATGAAAGTAGACTTTTGTAATGAACCATAATATCCTACAATTTATCTGCCTATAGATAATCATGGTTATATTCTTGTGCCCACATATAATTTCAAACATATATTTGCAATTAGAATTTAAAATTTAAGAGTAGCACTTTCTTCATAAATAAAAGGATTCAAATACATAGAAATGCCCTATAATTTTCATATAAATTTTTACATAATATATTTTAGCATTATTTTCAGAGAACTTTAATGTGTGATAGTTTTATACAAAAGATGATGATTTCAAAGTAACTTGACCACAGTATTTCTTTTATTATAAATTAGAATTATTAATATTAATTTTGTTCATATTATTTGATGGGCTAATATTGTTACATTATTATTAATTTTCATCTATATTCATAAAGTTTCAATCCTAGGATCTAAACCAAATCTTATATTAAGTTTATGTGTTCAGTCTCTTCAGTCAAGATCTAGACAGACTGATCTGATTTTTTTGTTATTGTTAATTTAATAACGTGAGTTTTCATATCATTTAGGGTTTTTGTTGCTTGTTTTTCCAGAATGGTCACTTACTGGTATGTATTAGTTTTCTTTCATTATTGTGTTGACTTTTTGAATTTATGAGAAGGTAATTAGAAAATTTCATAAGTAAGAGACATTTCATTACATGAAATTTGGGGCATAGGCTATCACTCTGGCTCCTTGATCACTTTAGTTGCTGGTGATGTGGCATTATCACCTGGGTGATGTATTTTCTAGGAGTATCTCCACTATCCTTTTCTTTCTCACAGCCCACTTCATATCATTTGGAAAGCAGTCATTTCTTGAAATTTACATGTAAAGATTGGAGATCTAGGTTTTCCATCTCTTTAAGTTTACATAAATTACTTAGAAATCTTCTGCAAATAGACTTGCATTTTCCATTTTATTTAGTTATAAACTATTAATATATTATAGCTATAGACTTGTTAGTATTCATTTTCTACTTTGACTCATATTCTATTACACTTAATTCTGTTACTTAAATTATTTTAGACTTTGTTGTTGCAATTTATTTGGCCCCTGTGTATTGTCCATTATTGGTTTCATGATCATTCTTACTAATTTAACTATTACATCAAAGCACCAGAAAACATTCCAATCTCATTTTATGTTTCTTGTGTTGTTTCTATGCCAGCAATCTTCTAAGAGTCCTGAGCCTTACACTGGAAACTATGCGACAATAACCATGGATCCACCTTAGTTTCTTTTGCTGAGGTTGTGGTAAAATAATTTCACAACAGCAATTTACAAGAGAAATAATGTATTTCTACACAGAGTTCAAGCATACAGTTCATCATCTGGGGAAGCCATAGTGGTAGGAGCTTTAGGAAAGCAGAAGCAGATGAAAACCTGATGCTCAGCTCTCTTTCTCCACTTACACAGCCCTGAGTCCTAGCCAAGGAATAGCATTACCCTCAGTGGGTGGATTTTTCCACCTTAAAGATTTAAATAAAGTTAAGCCTCCATGAGTATGTTGAAAGGTCTGTCTTTCAGGTTATTCTAGGATCTACCAAGTTTACAATTAACACTAACAACATCACCTAAATATAATCATTAAGTGTTCTCAAACACCTGTTTTATTATTTGTCATCTGTTTCCTTAGCAGATAAGGTTTAGTATGCATATATAGCAGTCAAAGAAATATTACTCTTTAGTCCTATGGAACAGAAGTTAGATGTAGCTACTTTTACTTTGAGTCCTGCAGAATCCACTATTTCCAAAAATTCCTTGAAGCCAGTAAATCTCTATAATTAATTTGTTCAGTTATGTTATGACTAGAATATTCTTGAGAATTCTGCGCTGTATTTTTGGAGACCCCAATATATAATTTTAATTTAAATACATTGAATTTTTCTCAATATGTATACAATTTTATGAGGTTTGACAAATGCATAGTTTCACATATTCATTAAAAATCTTAAACAAAATTATACTCTTTCCAGAGAAGAAGGACAATTCCCATCGATTTGTAACTGAATCACCCAATGTTTTTGCCACTCTAGTTTCCAATTCATCCTATACTTACAGGTAAGTAGTTATATAACATTTTATTTCATATTTAAATTTTCTAATTAATAATCATCTTAAGTACTTTTTATTTTATTTCTATCTTCTTTGACTTCTTTTGTAAAATGTTTTACACAGTTTGTAGGATTTATTTTTATTAAAATATAGTTTATAGCACTTTTCATCCCTTGTTCTGTGTGTTATCCCTTGTACATTTTCTTTAACCCCTCCTATCCTTCTGTCCTTCCTCTCAAATTTATGACCTCTTTTATTATCATTGTGAAACTGAGTGTATGTTTTTGCACGTGTGTGTGTGTGTAAATGTATAAATACAACCTGATGAATCCATCTAGTGTGGCTTGGGTGTATATGATTTCAGTGCTGAAATAATTTTAAAACCAAGTGCAAGTGTCATGCTTAGGAGAGGGCAATTCTCCTTCTCTCAGCAATCATAAATTAATTATCTCTATTATCTCTAGCTTTTTATGTAGAGATGGATGCATATGTGATTTTACCCTATTATAGTAGCTTCTTATTGTCTTTGTTTGAATCTTGTTTAGGTAGCCACATTATTGAAGTATCATGGATATAGTCTCCCTGTCATAAGAAACACCATTTTACATAGGATTTCCTTGTCCTTTAATTCTGATAGTGTTTCCCCATATTCTTCCACAATATAGTCTGAGTATTAGAGGCCAGAGTGGTGATGTAGATGAAATATTGTGGTTGGACAAAGTGAAGTTATGCCACTTGGGCTAAAAATGCATTCCACACTATCTAACAAGCACCCATTACCATACATGAGAAACATTTGCTCAAATTGTGATTGGAGTAGTTCAAATCACTCTCAAAGCAATATAGGCTATTTCTGTCTTCCTTGACACTCACTTTGACAAATAAATAAATAAATAAATAAATAAATAAATAAATAATCAGAAAATCCTAGCTGATTTGAAATTGGAAGTATCCTTTCTGAGATTTAACATTTATGATACAAGAAAGTACTTAAAAAGGGAGGTAGGGAGACAATCAGAAATCTTATGCAGTTGTGACACTCATTAACTATAGCAATGGCCCACATAGGAAGACATCCTTAAAGGTACTGGAGTAGCACCCATCCGTTTCTATCAATAGTTGCCTAGTTGGAATTATAGCCCACTCAATAGGAGGAAAATTATACCTGAACCTAGAATCTAGCTAACTACCCTGAGATACTGAGAAAATGGACATTAGAAGATAATCTACTACTGCCACTTTATATGACTCTTCTCTTTGTTATGTTTATTTATGTCTAATATTTATACTCTTTGACCAGTAAATATATGTATATATTGAACATTCCTTATTTCACCCTCCATTATTTTTTCATCCTGTTATTTGTCCTTCTGAAATTATTCTTTACCCAACATGTACCCTCTACTTTGGGGAAGTAATCTTTCCTTTTTTTCCCCCAGTGAATATAATTATGACTGGTTCCAAAAATGAGTTCTTCACATATTTCTAATGTAAATGCATTATGAAATGTGACTGTGTCTTTTTTTCTGACAGTTTCTTTTTTTGTATAAAATTTTTGAGATTTTATTTAAAACATCCACAGGGCAGCTTACAACTATTTGTAACTCCAGTACCCGAGGCTATACTCTCTGGTGGACTCCTTGGCACCAAGCATATAGTTAGTATACATATAAACATGCAAAAAAAGTACTCTAACACAAAATGTAAAAATAAATAAATCTTAATATTTCATTTAACCATATAATCCTCTAAATTGTTTCATATTTTTACTAGAAGGCATGAGCCAGACATGATAGCTTTCATTTCTAATCCTGACATAGGGGAGGCCTGCAGGTGGATTTCAGAGTCTGAAACCAGTCTTAGACATACAGCAAATTCTAAGCTAGCTAAAGACACAGAATTTGACACTGTTTCACAGCTCAAAAAAAAAAACAATTTATATAGTTATATTTAGGTTTCTAATCAATTGTGACTTAATTTTGGTAAAAGGTATGAGTTTGTATCTAGTTACGGCTTTTATATTTTTAGATGGACATGTAAATATTATAACATGTTGGAGAAAAGACTCTGTTGTGTCTTCAATAAGTTATCTCTCTTCTTTTATAAGAATTCTATGATAACACTCACATGAGTTTGTTTCTAGTATTTCCATTATATTCCATTGATTTATATTTCTATTCTCAGGTCAATATTATGCTATTATATTCTCAAAATTCTATAAAATTTCTGTAAAATTAAAGGTGGCTGCTTAGCTATTAGAAAAAGGTACAAGTAAACAAAGATAGGGAGGGAAGGAGGGCTAAGGGATAGCATACAGAAAGGAGCAGAAATACTAAGCACCATTTGAGGGCTCATATGGAAACCTACAATATGAGAAGCTTCCTAGAATGTGTGTGTGTGTGTGTGTGTGTGTGTGTGTGTGTGTGTGTGTGTGTGTATGTAATATGCTATTGCAAAAGTGGCATAAAGTTGTATAAGTAACCAAAAAATATCTGATTTGATTTACAGTCTACCCTATAAGATGGAACACATACCTGACACTTCCTTGGTGGCCAAGAACCTGAGATTAAATAGGTCAGGAAACTAAAGTTGTTGGAGGTACAAACTAAAGGTCTTCTAAAGGAACATGGCATTAGAATGTTTCCTAATGACATTCTGCTATAGTCACAGAACACTGTCTTATTCAGCCATCATCATAAATGCTTCCAGATGCATTAGATGGGGAATAATATAGAGAACCCCCCCTCCACACACACAACACACTCAGCTAGACAATGGAAGAATAAGAGAACTTGTGATATTAGTCTCAAATGGAAGGTCTCTATCAAATTTCTCCCTAAAGGGCTCAGGAAATTTTGGAGAAGGGGAAGCAAAACATTAAAAGCCAGCAGGGATAGAGAACATCAAGGAAACCAAGCTTTCCAAACAAAGCAGGACAGATGTGCATATGAATCGCCAGAGTCTGGGGCTGCACACATAGAGCCTACACAGATCTGAGTCAGATGTGGTCTCATCACTGACAGGGGAAGTGGACACAATCTCCTATCTCTAAACCAGACCCCATTTCCAGTAGACAGACATTCACAAAAGAAAATTTACTTTTGCCGAATGGGGTCTCACTGGATACATAAACCACAATTGAGGACAACACTGCTGCCTGGCAATAGATGGTCAACACAAAAGGAACTCAAAATCAGTGGTATTATTGGAGGATTATTTTTTGCCTTATAAATTTTAGTGTGAGCATGTATTAATTTTACATGTCCTTTGCAAATATGTTCTCTAATTTTGTTCTGTTAGGGAATTTATGTGTGTACAAATGTTTATTTCTTTATCTGTATGTATTCTTTGTGCTTTTTCCTTGGTCCTCTTTTTCTGTTTGTGTGTTTGTTTTGTTTTATTCCATTTGTGTGTGTGTGTGTATGAACACACATGCTTGTTTTTTAATGAAATAAAAAAGTATAGATTTGGATGGGAGGTAGGGAGGACTTGGTAGGACTTGGAATAGGATTAAACTGATCAGAATATATTGCATGAAGAAAGTATTTTCAATAAAATTTAAAATTATTTATTTTTTATAATTTATTTTTCCTTTTTAAATTTAAATTTGCACCAAGGTTGTTTTACATGTCAATCCCAGTTCCCTCACCCTCCCACCATCTTCTATCATCCCCATCAAATCCCAATCCATCCCCATTTTGCTCCCGGGAAGGTGAGGCCTTCCATGGGGAGTCTTCAAATTCTGTCATATCAATTGGGGAAGGGCCTAGGCCCTCCCCCATGTGTCTAGGCTGAGAAAGTGTACCTCTATATGGGATGGGCTCCCATAGTCCATTCGTATACTAGAGAGAAGTACTGATACATTACAAGGGCCCCATAGACTTCCCAGTCCTCCTAACTAACACCCACATTCAGGGGTCTGGGTAGTCCTATTCTGGTTTCTCAGCTATGAGACTGGGGTACATGAGCTCCTCTTTTTTTCAGGTCAGCTGATTCTGTGGGTTTCTCTGGATCCCTGAATATTAAGAGTAACAAACAAAAAAGTCCAAGTAACATATAAAATTATTTTTTACAAAGAATAAGGAAAGAAAATGGCGTGATACAAAATGAAATGTTTCAAGCTAGTGGCTAGAGATAAGAATTCCATGAATTTTTTCACTTACCTTCAGTTTTCTTACATGAATAATGGAGACCTTTGCTTCGGAACTTAAAATGACTCTTACCCAATTATTTTCCATAGCTTACTAGTCACCATATGGTTCATATAGTTCTGTGTGACTTTATATTCCTTCGTCTTGTGAACTAGCCATGAACTATGTCCTCTTAATTCATTGCAACATCCCTGTTCAGAATGTTTAAGTAAAAATGTTTCATCTTATCTCTTATTATGATAGAATACTGAATGTTATTGTCCATTTGAAAAATCTAGTCTAAGCCAGGATTTCCTACGATAAATGAAACAAAACAAACACGGTTGGGGTCGGCTATCTAATGCTAGCACACTGGTCAAGAAGGAAGAAATTGGACAGAGATTAGTAAAGCTGCCAGGGTTTCTATTAGTTTAAACATAATTTCCATTGAGTTACACCCTGAACCACAGGTGAGTTGATTCACAATGCACTAGTCCATGTGTCAGGTGAAAGATAGAGTGTAGATGCTTTGTCCAGCAAACCTGCCTTTTCTGTTTATTGTATTGACTGGGCATTCTAGCACTGAAACTTAGTGTAAATAGGATTCTGCAAAATATCTTAACTGGTTCCCTATCCTTGTAATCAAGAGAAAATAAATTTAAGAATAGATAATACATCTGGGATTGCTAAATTCACTAACTTATGATACTGAATCCTAACAAGACTAGATAGAATTCAAGTGCCACATTATTAAATAAAATATACCCTAGGCACTTGTTATACCAAGGGTTTCAGTCCTACCTCTCTCATAAAAAAATTCCCTCTGAATGTAGCATCCTGACAAAATATGGCACCCTTTAACATATTGTTGTTGGATAAATTGATAAGCACATTAATTATAAAATGTAAGCAAGGTTTAGGGAAAGTAACAACGTGTATTTTTGTATTAGTGATACAGGAACAGTTATAACTTCTAGGTCTGAAGTTCAAAGGGGATAGATACTAAGAATCACAGTAAAACTCTGAGGAAGCAAGAACCTAAAACATACTGTAGACCTTCACAAAACTGACAGTGAGAGCAAGAAAACTGAACCGTGCATCTTTACTTTGTGCATCTTTCTGTATCTTACCTACATTAAATCACAACCAGAAGGAAGGGGACACTCATAGTATAAATAAAATAATATTTTTGTTTTTCTACTTAAAGAGAAAGGTAGAAAAGTTAGTGAGGACAGAAAGTTTTACGATAACTGAAAATAGTAATTCGTGCCCCTGTTATCATGTCCACACTGCAAAGAAGTTTGGTAAGTGGAGAAATCAACAGGGACAATTTTTTAGAGTAGCATGAAAAGTAGAGATGAAATAAGAAGTCACAAGGATCAAACTCCAGAATTTAAATACAAGCAATAAGGTAAATGCAGTCATGGGAAAAGTGTTGGTAAAAATTCAGAATCTTCACCAAGGCTTTATGAGACAGTAGACTTGATTCCCGCAGGAAAAGAAAGGCAACTGGGGTTTGTCAACCTTTTGTAACCTCTTCTTAGTTGGTTCAGCACACATAACAATTTTGAATCATGATGGAAATACAGTTGGTATAAACGAATGTTTTAAAATTAATTTACATTGTGCAGTAAAATGAATTCACTCATGGAAATCAGTGAACAGTGTTAGTACTCTCTAAAAATCAATATGCAGCAACAGCTTAAAATAGTCATGGTCTTTGACTGAAAATAACAAGTTTTATTGGAAAGTTCATCATCATATTTATTTTTAATAAAACTGATTTAGTGAATAAACCATCGAAAACTATTATACATGAACCTGAGAAAAGAGATATTTAATACTCATTCCTGCAACCTGATTAAATTGGTATTACACTGGTTAGGCTGGTCTGAGAGAGAAAACCAGAACCTCAAGCAAATACACCAGATTGTGTCCATGAAAAACATATATTAAGGGATAAAGCTGATGACACATTTTTTATTTTATTAAAGAAAAAAGTCATGAGTTTTACTAGGAGCCAAAATCTCTAACTAATAGTCAAGAAAGACACAAAGAATTGCATCAAATGAACAGTAAAGATGTGTTAGGATAGTGAATCAAAATAGATAATTTTTGAAAGCCCATGCTTTCAACATCTATGCAATCATCTATGCAAAGATGCATGGGATAGGGGCATGAGAAAGGAAGCTTCCTTAATTGGTAAGAGCCAGGATTCAGTAAGACTTCCTGCAATCTATCAGCAAGCAAAGGTCTTGTAATCCTGTTTCAGCTTTATATGAGGTCTGTACAATTATACTGGACCATGCTAGACTTGGGGTAGAGGTCTGGAGAAATGTTCTTCTTGATTAAAAACAAAAATTAGGATCAGGGAGATTTTCATTGACTGTAAGTGCTCTCTATGGGGAAACATGAGGACCTGGGTGTGGCTTTACAAGTCTTGGAGAACAGAATCCTGAGGATCCTTAGGGCTTGCTGGTCACCCATCTAGCACAAATATCATTTCAAGATCCTGTCTCTGAAGAAAGAGATGCAGTAACAGAACAGGACCCTGATGTCCTCCTCTGACATCCTCATGGATGCATGAACCAACACCCAAGCACATATAGATCTATACACATTTCACACATGTACTCACAAGCACAACACAAGAATGAAATTAATAGCAAATTGTTCAAAGATGTAAACCTAATGCTGATATTCATATGTAGGATGTGTAAAAGGATAAAATTCATAGTAAGCTAGTTAAATTTCTAATCATTGACTTTATGAGTCTTCATGAAAAGTAAAGCACGAATACCTTGATACATAAAGCCAGAGGAAGCACTGAGAAAGCCATTTCCTTTCAATATGAGTCTTGGAAGATAATTTAGGTGCATAAACTTTCTTGTCTACAGTGGAATATTGAGTTTCAGTGGAAGGTTATTGGGACTTTGGAGATAGAAAAGTCGGAGTTCACATCTCCATTGTTTGGTTGTATATGAGTTATTAAATTTCTCTGTTCTGGCATCTTGGTAACAACCATAACAAAAGTAACTGTTCACAGTGCTGTAAAAAGCATGTAATCAAAACATGAATGTACTCAAGGACCACATCCCAAGTACCATCTCTCTACCTTTACTGGTTAACTTTTATGTATATACATCAAGTCAGTATGAGTAACGATATAATTTACTCTTCATGTCATTTTATCATTATTGACAATGTTTTTAGTTAGTGAGAAAATCATTAAAGAGACAGGAAAATTATGTTAGCTTTCAATTTACATTTGTATAGACTAAGGAATCTGAAATATACTGACTTCTATGACATGTTAATATGATCATTGATGGATGTGAGTGGTCTTTATCATCTGTTGAACAAAAAGGGAGAAATCATGTAAACTTTGGCTCCATGATGTATTTTAATGATGTAACAGAAAAATGCTCTATGTGGAATCCAGATATTAAAAACAAACCAAAAACAAAGAAAGCAGTTGGAATCTCAAAGAGGAGCACAGTGGAAAAATCAGGAGTAAAATTTCAAATCTTTTTTCATTAACCAGTGGAAGTTCAAAATAGTGAATGTATGCTAATACTACTTAGTGAATTAGTGACTACTACGTTCCATGTATCAAGACAACATATAAAAGAAAAAGAACATTTGAGTTCACATGAATGGTAAAACATTTGCAATCTGTATATAGGCTGTCATTTAGTTGTTAATATAGAAGTGTAAGCTCTTCTTTCTAGCTATGGCATATGTAATGTTTATGTATGAAACTAAAGGAACTGCACAAAGGCATATTAATTCTATGCTATCTCTACATGTGCAAAATTATTCCAAAAATATTGTAAAAGGAGTATTTTTAACTGTCTACTGAAAATGTGTATAACATGTAAATTCAGAATCCATATTTTTGTCATAGTAGAGAGAATATTCTATAACCATGTTTTTCCATATGTAGATTCAACTAACCTCTAGTTTTAAAAAATTCAAAATTAACAGAAACTTGAGTAAAAAGTTTTTTTTCTTATCCTATTACCCTGTGTACATTATTTTCCTCATCACTCTCATCAAAACCTGACAAAACAGAAACTTTGGAGAGGAAGGATTTGTTTAGGTTCATGACAATGTCGATCATGTTGGAATGAACTTATGTTATTAACTAGAGTGTCTCACATATCCAAGGTTAAGAAAGCAGAGAAGGATGAACACTTGTAGTCATCTGACTTTAATGTTGTTCCCACTTTATTTATTCAAGGACCCCAACCCATGGGATAGCACCAACCACATACAGGGTGGATCTTTCATCTTCTAATAAAACTCTCTTGAGCATTCTCATAATCTCACCCAAAAGTATGCCTCATTAACAGCCTTAATGTTTCTTAATATAATCAAGGTGACCACAGAAATTTACCTTGACAACTTGTGAAATGTTTATTTAAAAGAATAAAGTGATCAGTTTTACTCAAAAGATATAGACAACTAAAACCTGAAGTCTCAATTTGAACAAACAAAATACTGAGTAACCAATACACAGCATTCAAGAAATTTTCTAACTTTCAATAGTGTTTTCTAGGTAATATTTTCACTCTGATCAGTTTTTAAATATGTGGTTGGTATTTTTAAAATGTGTATTGCTAAGCAGCTTGGGTGGCCTCAAACTTGCAATATTTCTGCATGTTGATTGCTTACTTTCTGCACCATGATTGGCTTTCAAACAGCTTTCATTTTGTATCTACAATACATAGCCATGAAACATATTCATAGAATAAATATAAATGAAGAAAACACAACAAAAGAATACAGGCAGTGTGTTAACAGCATGATAGTAGAATATTTTACTTTGTTCACTCTGTGCTGTATGGAAAGTCATACTGATATTTTCCAGGGATATAATTAATAAAAGAAGCAAGTGCACCTGATTAGAGGATGATATCCTTCTAGGAGAGAACTTTAATGGCATCACCAAACTCTCTTAGAGATGATAAGTACTTTGAGCAATTCAGGGAGCACTTTGGGAAGGGACTTTTCAGGCAATTGATAGATACTGGGGAATGAAGAGTTTCTTTTACTTGGAGATAGGGTCAGTGGTAGGGTGTCCATACTTTATTGGTGACCCCATACCCATGTGCACTTGGGAAGTTATAATTGGACTCATCAGTTTAAATAAACAAATAAAAAGGATATGAAGTTGGTATTGAGGTGTGATGGGAGCAGTTTTCCTGGCGGGATTTGGAGGCAGAAGTAATGGGTAGAAATGATCAAGATGTATTGTATATATGTATGGAATTTTTAAATATTTAAAAGTAAACATTAGGGGAGTATTTTATCACTAAAAAAAGTCAAATTTGAAAGACACTAAACAAATCATTTGGAAGCTAAGACAAGTTTAGTTACATCACTAGACTTACTTTTTAATCCTATAAAGATGCTTTCTAAAATTTTATTCTGATACAAAACATTCTATATAATTAAACTTTTAAAAATGATAAAATTCCCATAAGAATCTGATAGTTTACTCAATGAATGCACACACACACACACACACACACACACACACACACCTCACACACACATTTTTAAATATTTTTTCTCTTCTCATCTAATTTTCAACAATGGCTATTTTAAATGAATAAAGTAATTAGTTGCTATCTTTCTAGAGGAATATTTTCAGTCTTTTTTGATATTATAACTGCATTAACCTCGCTCTTCTCTTTCCTAGCTCACTTTTAAACTCATTGCTACTTTCTCATTAATTGTTAAATGCTTGGTTTGTATAATCTTATTTGCATATATTTCTTTAGGTAAGATTTCAGATAACCAATTGGTGTGCCCCTTCTTGGGAAGGAATTACTCTCAGTAATCCTTAGCTGATTGTAGTTCTCTACAAGACTGAGGCTTGGTGTACTTCTGCCTGTTCTCAGTACATCATTTTTAAATCCTTAGTTGAGGGACTATATGGCTTGTTTTCTTTCCTCATAAAACTAGAATAAAATCTATAAATCTTTATCTCTTTTAGGTTGATAAACTTTTTCAGGTTTTCAGGAAAAGAAAACTTTGTACTTTTCTTTATCATAGCAGTTCTCCACCAGTGAGTCATGACTCTTTACAAGTCAAATGATACTGCCACAGGAGTCACCTAAGACCATTAGAAAGCACAGATATTTACATTATGATTAACAGTAGCAAAATTACAGTTATAAAGTAGCAATGAAAAAGATATGTTTGGGTGTTACCACAACATGAAAAACTGTATAAAAAAAGGATTCAGCATTAGGAAGATTGAAAACTACTACTTTACCTTACTTCTCATTGCATTATTTTAGTCAACCATGAAATTGTTGATGAAAGGATATTTGAGAAGCTAAGTATTGGCTAGACACAAAAGATGCAAAGTTACATATCTCAATAAAATTGTTGGCTCCTAAGAAATCATATGAACATCACTTTTTCCATGGTTGTGGTACTCAAATACATAGGTGAAAATGGTCAAACTTTTCTTTTATGGCAGTGCTTTAACTTCCTTTGGCCAGGGTGGAATTAATTCAGGATAAGCAATGTAAACATTGAAAGGGCAGATAGCACTTAGAGTTGTCTAATTTAAAAGGTAGAAAAATAGGCATCAGTAAACATGGTTAGTGGCCAGACACATGATAAATGAAATATTTAGTAGACTTTATTACACTGAAAAAGATTTCTCCAAAACCTTTTAGAGAAAATAATGCAAGTCCATGAAAACTTTCAAATTGTGAAATTTAAAATTACATTTCTGTGCTTGCTTTTAAAAGTACTGATTTGTCAACAACATGATATTTGGAAAAAGGAAGATCATCATTAAATAAAATTTACAGTAATGACATTTCAATTTTCAACATTCTAGCAATCAAAAGATCAATGAGGCATCTGTTTCTAAGATATGTGTACATAAACACCTGGATATAGCCTATATGTATTAGAAGTCAATATGTACTTCTTGGATAAAAGCACCCTGCAATGTATTGTTACCATGCAATTTTAATAAGTGCTATATTTCAAAATTTAGTTTTCTTTTCTGTAAAGAATTGGACACATATTTCTGTCTCATAGAGAGTCTAAATAATTTTAATAGTTGAAACTAGAGGAAATATTTTTAACTCTTTAAAACTCTACATGATTTTTTTAAATCCAAGAAAAATTTTGTGTAGCTATTTTTGTTATACCTACATCTGTACATATGTACACAAACACACATATATATATGCAAAGGTAGTTATATCTGTATGGATGGAACTTAGCTGTCAGATAAAATGACATTCTACCCCAAAATATGAGTACATTAAATGCAATTGTATAAATACTGAAACAATTAGCAGAATATCAATAGCTAAATATTGTAAGTATTGAAATTCAATAATATTCTTCATTGATTTTGTTTGTGGATATGGCAGGATATAAATATGAATTAATAATTAATTTAGTTGTCATGGTTCTTTAGTTTTCTTTAATAAGCTAAAGACTGAGGAGAAAGAAAAACAAATACTATTTTTTCCTGCGTGCTTTTGTTTTGGGTCACTAAAGTGTTTTTGGTAGACATGCCAATTGCTATATTGTATTATTAACACATTCAGTGGTGTTCTATTGTTTCCTTGTGATTTGAATGGTGTTTTATTTTTTCATGTAATACAAAGTGATGCTTCTGTCTTCTGTACACAACATAGCAGAGAAAATAATACGATCCCATTAAGATGTTCTAATCTTTCTCAAACTTTTAAGCATATCTTCCAGATTTCTCTAGGATAAAGGAGCCTTTTGTTATTTTTTAAAAATATCTGAAACATACTGATATTTTATTCTTTTTTATTTATCCTTCTCTCATACAATATATCCTATAATAGTATCTCCTCCCTCCTGTCTTTTCAGACTCCACCACAGCTCTTCCCCTGACCCCCAGCCTCCAGAGAGCCACTGCTCTTCTGCTCGCTTCAGAGTAAAAGTAGGTATCCAGGAAAATCAACCAGACTGGGCAGAAAAAGATATAATAAGACTAGGTACGAACCCTCATTTTAAGGCTGGGCTAGGAAAACCAGTAGGAGGGAAAAGAGTCCAAAGAGCAGCCAAAGGAGTCACATACAACCTTGATGACACTTTTCTTGAACATTTTCCTTATAAATTTTAGTACTTTACTAACATCTTGTTCATTTTAAAATGTTGATTTTGTAGTTTACTATATCTTGCCATATTTCCTGAGATGTAAACGTATTTACACATTTATTGGCTTTTGTTCTTTACTCTTATTTCCTTGAAGGAATCATTTTATTTCTCCCACACATATCTTTTATGTTCATTTTAATTTCAGTATTGGGACCAGTATTGGGAGTATCTGTGTCAATTACTTAATTAAATCCTCCCTTGTCTCTACTTAAAATTATACCATAGATTCTTTTCTAATATGGCTTTCATTTTTCTCATTGGTTAATATTCATCTTTTAATATATTTTTTTCCTGTCTCAAAATCCTTAAACTTATGAGAATGTGGTTTTGTCCATTATCATGTACCATAAACAGTTATTCTGTGAATAAAATATGTACAACTTTTTCTTTAATGTACTGAAAGAGAATTCCATGATTTTATTGCATGTTTATATTTAAAAAGTGACCAGAATTAGCATAATTTTGGTCATTGTTTAGAAGAATGTATTTTCATTAAGTTTGTTTCTGTTCATTGTTAAAGCTCAGAGACAGGTTTATGTGCTTCCTGGTTTTGACATAAAGAGCAGAAAATACAATATTTTGGAAGTGAATTTCCTGTAATTTTACTTAGATTTTAATTTATGCCAACTTATTTTTTCCTGTGATACAAATGGCTGTATTTGCATTGTTAAATTCTATTGTATATTTCTATTTTCATATGTTGAGTTTTTATTTTGCATTATTATATTTTTATACTAACGTTGGCATAATCTTAGCAGTTTATTTTTTTACATTTTAAAGTATTTTGTTACTTTCTTATAGAAAACTTTGACCACTTATGTATTTGATAATTTATAATGGGGATGTTGTGACATTTTGCTTTTATGTCTTCATTGATTTACCCTTTACAATAAACTTTTATTTAATGCCCTCTAATCTTGCAACATCCCATCCCCAAAACCAAACAAAATTTACAGAAAAACAAACAAACAAACAAACAAACAAACAAAACCTGATCAAACATACTAACCAAGAAAACAGAAACAAACAGAAAAAAAAAGGGAGAAGAAAGAATCTCGAATCTCACCATGAATGCTGTAATGTAGCCCTCTGATCACACATTTTACCCTTTAGTCCATACATCTTTACTAGTAAGTTTTCATTTCTATGAGTCAGTGGTTCGACTTGAGGTCTCTGGCTTCTGCTACACAATCTCTGAGGCTCGTCTTAGATTTCTAGTTGTTGCCATGCTTCATGGAGTTCCCACAATTTTGGATCTGCAGGTCTGGCCCTTCAACATACCCTAGAAGTCATGGATGAGGTGGAGGTTGGGGTGCAATAATTCATAGCCCTGGTTCTGAGCCTAGGTTGTAGCTAGGTTGATAGCTGCTAGCTTTCCCTAATTTTAATACCAGATAAGCTCTTTAGTAATGCCTGTTTTGGCTAGCTCACTCAGCAAGGAGCAGTGTCAGTACTACCACTCACAGGTACTTGGGTCAGTCTCACCCAAACTCACATCACCAGAGCTAGCTCTACTATTTTGCCCAGGTAAGGAGTGAGGCCCTGGGTGTGAGAGTGAGGCCCTCCACAAAGCATTCTTTACAAAACTAGAAAACAAATGTTTCTAAAACTTATATGGAGCCAAAAAAAATACAAGTAACCACAGCTATATTAAAGAGGAAAAGTTTTGATTGCCTTCAAAATATGTAACAAAGGCATAATTATCAAAATGCTGTATTTATAAAAAAACACGAAGAATACAGAACAAGGAAACAAAACCATTCAGAAATTAATAGAGCTAATCTTCAGCAAACATTTCAAGGAGAATAGAAAAGAGAAGTCTTTTTATTATAGTAAATTGGAGAAACTGAATGTCCACATATCAAAGAAAGAAATTGGAATTTTTTTTTACACAATATAAGAAAAAAATTCAGAGTAGAATAAAAGTCTAAACATAAGACCAAATACTGTAAAAATCCAAAAGGGGAAAAAAAAACCTTGGTTTATATTTGTAATACATCACAAATCCATTGGTGATAAAACCATAAATGACACTGAATTATGTTTTATAATTTTTCAACATCAAAGAAAACAATGAAGTAGGTAAAAATAAAAAATAATTAGTATAAAAATTTTCAGATTCTCTTATAAGGGGAGAAACATATATACATATATGTATATATATATATGCATATTTATGTATATATGCATATATATACATATATACATATATGTGTGTGTGTATCTACATATCAATTTCAAAACTAACTCCACTCTAAACTATCAGAGATCTAATGTATATTTCTTCAAAAAAGATGGATAAATGTCCAGCAAGTATATAAAATCTTGCTCAATACAGAAAATCAAAAAGGAAACATAAGTAAAATCCACTTACCTGTCTGGGGATGACTAACAAACCAAATAAAAGAACTGTCCATATAGTATAGAGATAATGGAACCCTCTGGGTTTATTGGTGAAAAATTCAAGCAGATGTGACTTTTATGGGAAATAGCATGAAATGTCTTAAAACTTGAAACTCTAATTATTAATTTATGATGAAACAAAGGTCTTTCTGGGCATGGACCTGAAGATCATGAAATATTTCTGGAAGAGGTGAAAGAAGCCACATGCCTGTATACAGCATTGTTTACAAAATCTAGGATAAATTATCAGCCTAAAATTCAATCCACAGGCAAAGAGACAAAGATGATGTTGCTTTATGTACAAGGAATGTAAGTCATTTTTCAGAAACAAATAAATCTTGACATCTGTCTCATCATGGATGTCCCTACAAAACATTATGCTGGGTAAAACAATCCAGACTCAGAACAAAACAAAGCTCAGTCTCACTTATGGAATACAAAACAAACTCCTTAAGTGGAAAGGAGAGAAGTATTTGCTAGGGACTAGGGAATCAAATAGTGAAATGTTGACCAAGAGGCACATTTCAGTCAAGCAAAAGGAATATTTTCTGGAGACTTACATACAGCAATGTGAAAAGAAAATATCAATACAGTTTCCTAAACTTGAAAATTTTTCCAAGAAGTAGAACTTAAGTAATCCAATCCCAGAAGTAAAAAAAGTAGAAAGAGCAAATAAAGAAAGAAACAAAGAGCAGGAGTGACAGATGGAGAAAAGTCTATTCAGATAAAATAAGATCTATTTAAAACTTGTCTTTCTAAAAGTAATGTGGTGAACATTTTTTCAGAGTGGTCAGTGGAGGCATCACCCCTACTGAGATGTAAAGCATCATTGATATTGGCTCTTCCTACATAGAAACTGATTTTCTACTCTTATCTTTTAAATAATTCTTTCCAGAATCTTTTAACTGTCCTTGGGTGTACTGTCTCTCTGATTTATAATCTAATTAGATACTTTTCCTCTTCTGTCTAAGAAACTTCAAGGCCATTTCACACACTCAAGTCTCCTAGTAGGTTTTAAATCATTATTTCTTCCACTAGGTCAAAGGAATTCTGTTTCATTTGTTTTATCTCATAGGGAGTGTAGCCCAAACTTTTCATGAAATATGATTGCTCTCTTCCAGAAAAAAAATAAAAAAGAAAGAAAACTTAAATTTTACATCCTACTCTAAAAATTCAAAGAATTCAAAGAGTTTTTTCAATATGAATAGAGTTTTACACCTGTCTTGAGAAGCATTCCTTCCACCCTATTCTTATCTGGCTTATACACTTATAAATGGGATGAAGCAATGTGCTTACTGCAGAAGTGTGAGGAAGGATCTGTTTTGATTTCTCAGCCCATGTATAAACCTTTTAGCAGTATGTAGTCAGTGTTGAAGTGTCAGAGACAAGTGGATCCCATGGCCCAAGGGAAAACTCCAGATACAGGAGAACCCAATAGAAAAAAGAGAAAGAGATAGAGGGAGAGAGAAGAGAGCGAGAGAGCGCTATACTAGGGGATATGCTAAGCTAGTATATGTCCTACATACATGAATATATAGGCTAATACACATTCATGGACACATTTTCACAGGTATACATGTGCACCTATACTTAAAACATAAAGAGCAAAGTTCTTGAGCACAAATTTAAATTGTGGTATATTTTTCATATTTCTGATATTAATTTAATAGAACAAATACCATTTGAAATTTTATTAGCACCAACCACAGCAACTAAAGCATACTGAACATTTTGTTGGGATATCTAAGTAGTTCATTCTTAACTACAGACTAAGCATATATCTGCTCATGTTTTATATTTGTATATGTGCTGGAAATCAGTGTACTTTTCAGACAACAAAATATTAGTTTTACTCTATTTTGTTTCTAATGTTTAACTAATTATCTAGAACAAGTCAATTTGAATATCTGTCTTCTAAGTGTTCTTTAGTCAAAGTTGCTACTGTCACCATCTGAGAAATAAGAAGGTGAGAAGATGGTATTGGGGTTAGTAGGAAACAAGGGATACGATAGGATAAAATGGAACAGGGAGAGTCTAGGTTAACACAGAAGCAGAAGGGAGATGGGTAAAATAATGTCTGGAAATGCCAAAAGGAATCATACTACTAGCTATTTATCAAAATCCAGCTGTAATGATGCACTTAATATTGATTAGTCTTTGTCATCTAGCCTGATGGTGCTTCCATCAAGAACCAAGGACCATGGAGCAAAGCCCCAATACCAATCATAAGACAACTTTTGGGTTGTTGACAAAGGCTATATATACAAGACTACCACACACACAGATTATTGCTATGAACCTTGGTTAAACCTGAGAGTTGGAACTAAGACCCTATAGATGTACTTCAGACATAAGGCCCCAGGAAACCAGAGATAGAACTAACCTGAATGTATCTTCCCAGAGAACTAGCCTTATGGTACCAGAAGGTGACATTCCAGCTTCCAAAGGAGAGACAACCAAGTGTCCTACCCATGTACTGCATATGAATCTGAGCAAAAGCCAAATTGGCACAAATCCCTTAAGGTGCAGTAGCGAGACACACATATCTTGGCAATAAGCAATAGCTCTTAATTGGACTTAAGATTCACTTAACGAGAGAGAGAGGGGAGGGAGAGAGAAAGCATGCTTGATACTAGAAGCATAGCTAACTACTCAGAGCTAATGAAGTCATGGTTAGAAGAGAATCTGAAAACACTAACTTACTAAACCAGCATAATATCTAGAAAAAAATTCTATAAATATTTATACTTATACCCACATATAATTGTCATCTTCACCCCTCATCAAGGAAAACCACAACCAATCATAATGCAGAGTTGTGTAGCCCAGTCCCAAGCCCAGTCTACAAAGCACTCCCAAACCCAAGACTCTAGGAAGAAGGTTATAAAGAGCTGGAGGATCACTGAATTTGCTTGCTGTGAGAATATGTCTTTTAATAATATAAAGAGCCATGCCCATAATGTTTTACCAGTATTACTATTCAAATGAGATCTGAATAAGGATGACACTAGGAATATGATAAAGTAGAAAGATAAAATCCCACAAGGTCCCAAACCTACACAAAGAATTATAGGTAAATGAGGAGAGCTATAAACAGAAGTGGCCTTCCATATGGAAAACCCATATGAAAAATTGGATGCCCAGTGCAGTTAGCCATGAAAACATGCACACAGATAGCATCATTCAGAATTATCAGGTTATATCTAGGAATATAGTCAATAACAAATAGTGGAAGAACAGAAATAGAGAACTTTAATTTGTAGGAGAGTAAAGAATCAGAAGTGATAATTATTTTAATTATATTTTAATCTCTAAAGTAAACGGAGGGGGAGGGAGGAGATGTCCAGTTCTGCTCCACTCAGAGTGTGTTCTTATTCAGCAATAGCAAGCAACTGAACTAAGGCTCTAACACTATCATGTCTCTAGTACTGTGCCCTAAACTGTAAATAGTTACTACATTACTTGACAAGTAAAACCAGCAATGTATAGTGTATGTAGTGTATTGAAAGGCCCAGATAGACTGCTAATAACCATCATATCCCTTTATTCTAGATTGGGTATGCTATTTACTGTAGTTGCTCTATTTCATTTAAAAAGAATCTGAAAGTATTACAGAGCATGAGCAAACTGTATGAGGGCATCAGAATTAAATGTGCAATTTTAAATTTCATGTTTATAGATATTCCTACATTTGCTCTAGCTATCACCTTCCTCACAAATGCATCTCAATATCATTCATGAATATTAAGCAATGGCATTCATGAAACGCCTGATGTTTCTTGGATACTGATGTAATTTTCATTAGGCAAGAACATCTTTAAAATGAGCTATATCTTTTATAATTTTAGTTTTGAATATATCCATTTTTAATATTTAAATATCAATAAAAATCCAAGTAATAAACCATTTAAATTATGAACACTTATAATGAATACATAATAAAGGTTAAACATGAAATATATACAATGAACCTAAATATGATAATGCCTTTATGCATGTAATATTTTTTATTCTTCTCTCATACAATTCATTCTGACTGTAGTTTCCCTTCCCTCCATTCCTCCAAGTACCCCACCTCCACATTTTTTCTTAAATCTAAACTGTCTTTGGAAGTTAAAACAGTAAGTATACACTCAGAGAAATATACACTGAAATAAATATTTATAAATTGGTCCTAGCAGGTTTATAAAATAATTGAGCTGATTGGCTTTGACTCTGTTGTCTCCAATCATAAGAAATAACACTTCAAACAGTTTCCTTAAATTTATTTAAAGATATTGATCTGTCATCTTGAGTTTCAAATACTGTATGACTAATAACTTCCAACACAAGCTCTTTATGTTTACACTAAAATGTCCACTAGTTACATTCAAGCATAGAAACACAAGTAATAATAGGGAGATATAGTGTCAAAATCCACCTGAAATACAAATTGGAGAAACATGAACAGATTCTATATATTAATCCCAAAGTGCTTCCTGGTATTAAAACCGGTCTTTGGTCCAAATGGAGATGTGGGATCTTTATCATTCAATAGATCACCCATTTCATATTGAAGATTGATGAATGATGATTTAATCGTACTTGCTCACATAGACATAGCATATGATATAATAATAATAAGCTGAAATCAAGTATCTCCTGCTTAGATGCAAAATATTTAAATATATAATTCCATTAAATTATTGGAAAATATATAGATTTATTGTCAGTGTTAGTCAGGTTTCTGTAACTATATAAATATATGAGACAGCCAGTTTGAAGTGAGGAAAGGATTATTGTGCTGTTAGTTCTCTGGTTTCAGTCTAGGACTACTTGATCTGTAGTAAGGTGTAATTAATGGTAAGAGAACATGATGGACGAAGTTATCAACAGAGACCTTACAACAAAGCTTATGTGAAGCAGCCATAGTGCAGTTGTCTACTGAAATAAACATTAAGAAATAGTAGGGAAACATATTAACACATAATAGTTTATCCTTCTTCTCTACCACTATATTTATTTCTTTATAATAGGAAATTCATTTTCCACATCAGGATTTTGAGGCAGGAAATTCATACAGAAAAGCATTAAGGAAGGGGTGTAGGTGGGGTTTGAAAGAACACAAGTAAAATCCAAAATGTCATCCCAGTAGAAAGCAAAACACTGATTTACATCTAATATTATTTCTAAATGACCTGGGAAGACCAGGACCTCTGCTAGATTTAGATGCTTCTCATGAAAATGTCACTGTCTGGGGATGACAAGAGGAAGGCAGGAATGAGGGGTTAGAGTTTTTATGCCACATGACTCCCCTGAGTTCCAGCATTCTAGTGCTTATTCAGTATTGCCATTTAAATATGTCAGAATATCTTCAGGTCTCCCTCCCTCATGTATTACTAAACCTCTTGTTGATTTCTTAAACTTAATAATTTAATATAGTCTATATTACTCCCAATATACAAAATATGCTCAAACACAGAAACACACAATTTTACCTTTATAGAATGGAAACATGATATTTTTATTAATGTTTTGTGAATTTTATACATACATAAAATGTATTTTGAGGACATTCTTTCTGTGATCCTTCCCATAATTTTTCCAGATCAATCCTTTCTTCACTTTCTTCACCCAACTTTTTATCTTTTTATTGTTTATAATGATCCATTTACAGTGGAGTTTGCTTGACATACCAGGGTCTTCATCCCAGAGAAAACTGACTCTCCTCCTAACAGCCACCAACAGTCAATAGCTCCCTAGTTAAGAGTTGAGGCATGGGAGCCCCTACTCACTCTAGTTTGGAATACTGATTAGCTTGTTAATTTACAGGTCTTTCTCAAGCAGCCCCAGCTGCCATGAGTGCACAGATGCCTTGTTCTGTGATGTTACATTTTTATGTTTAACTTGGAATGTGAATTATTATTAAATATATTTGAATTCATATAATTTCTTATATGAGTTCTATAGTTTTCCTTTTTGAGAATGTTAATCACATAGGCAGTGTTTTAAGCTCTGTATTGAATGCCCTATATAATTTTGTATACTTGAGCATCCATTACCATTTTACAGAAAAAATGTGAAGAGCCTCCAGATGGTGAAATAATTTAGTTGAGTTTTAACATAAAATGAGCCTTCATCCAGTAGCTGATGTAAGCAGAAGCAGACATCCACAACTAAGCTCTGACCCAAACTCTTGGAATCCAGTTGTAGGAGGAATGAGCAAAAGGAGTCAAAACCATGTTGGAGAAATCCACAGGAATAGCAGGCCCGACCAAGTGAGAACATATGGATTCCAGTCATAAGACTAAGGAACCAGCATGGAACCAAACAGCCTTCTGAATGTGGGTGTCAGTTGGGGAGCTTGGGAAGTCTATGGGACCTCTGACAGTGGAACCAGATTTATCCCTTGTGCACAAATGTACTTTGGGAGCCCATTCCCCGATAAGGGCTAAGCTCTCAACCTAGATTCAGGGGGAGGGCCTAGGCCCTCCCCCCAAATGATATGACAGACTTTGATGAACCCCCATGGAAGGCCTCACCCTCCTTGGGGAGTGGATGGGGGATTGGATGGGGACTCAGTGGGATACATGGGAAGATGGAAAAAAGAGAAAACTAGGATTGATATGTAAAATAATATTGTTTCTAAATAAAATTAATAAATATAATAAAAATAAGCTATTATTTTAATTTGACCCCAGAATATTCAGTTAACAATTATCTTAATCCAAATATTCAAATGATAGTTTATCACTTGATATTGGGAGACATAAAGCTTTGGAAGTCAGCAATGCCCACCACTGTACAATGAGCCCAGAGCTTTGAGTAGGTACAAAAGTTTTCTAGCAGGAAAATATACACAGAACTTATTTCCCCTCCTATATTGCTTGCTTAATTTTTTAAAAATGCTGTAAAATGTATAGTTTAATTGTAGTCAAAATATTATTTAAGAAGCTGATATAAAACAGCAGGTTGTTAGGGAAAAGAATTAATACAGTGGCTTCATATTGCAAATGGGGAAAAAACATTTCAATACCGTTTCTATCTCTGTTAAATTACCATGTGCATTGTAAGTATACAACACTGAAAATGCAGGAGACAATTGTTCATATTCATGAACCAAACACTGTCATTGCAGTAGTGAAGATCAAAAAAGTGCAAAAATGGATGTTATTGATGCTGAATTGACTTCTAAATGATAAAGAGGATGCTTTGAGGGTAGAACTTTTTAATAGCTTATAATTTAACTTAAATTAAAGCAATCATGAGGCAATAAAATGTATTGAATTAATTGAGTCAAGGTCATGAATCTTTTATATAAAGCCACTTTTGAGCTGAAGTTTAAGATTTAGAGTACTCTGCATTTTTAATATAGCAGATTATTTCTCATAAATGTGAAGTCATTTCTTCACATTCTGACTTTATTATTTTCTTCATTGCAAAACTCTGAAAAATTGTGGTAAAATTTGACACTGATTTTTAAATAATTTCTAGATTTTCATATTCTTAAAAGTTACATGTGCGGTAGGTACATCTCAACTCAATTCAGTATAAGCATAAGCACTTATTTCCTATCAGTAAGTATAATAGTGTGGTTAAAAATTACTGTATTTTATTTTTTGGCTGCTTTAAGGGTAGTTATCTATTCATAAGTTAGATTTTCTTTTTAAGCTATATTCAACTAAAGACAAATGAAACATTCCCACAATGATTTTTGCTCACATTTTAAGGTGATATAGAGGATAAAAATACAGACAATAGTGTTAGATGTACATGAACTTATGAGCAATTCTGTACACACCATCATAAAATTCACTATGAAGAACAACTCCAATGTTTCCTAGAAAACAAGTGTGTGTTTGTGTTGTGTGTGTGTGTGTGTGTGTATGTGTGTGTGTGTATGTTTGCACACACCTTCATGTACACGATTGCATGGGTGTGTGTCCATATGTGTATATGCATTGAATATGTATAGTATTTATTCTAGAAAATAATAGTATAATTTAAAAATATCCTTGGAATTTGCTTTACAGACAAATTTAATCATCTGAAAATTGAAGTGCCAGGCTAAATAGATTCCATGGGAACTCATTAAACTTTTGTATTATATAAAGATAGAATCAGTAAGATTTCTGCTGAGATTAGCCCAATGTTGATATGTGATGTGTAGTACTCAAACACAATTAACACCAGCTTAATTATTGAAAACTTCCTCACTACACATGTTGTGAGTTGAAATTTGTTGTTTAATATGAGAACATTTAAGTGACATTGCCAAACAATGTGCCTTTTGGATACATAGACCAATACCTTCTTCCATCACATTGTTCTATTTCCTTACATGATTACTTTGTAGTCTATATTGGTATTTTAATCTAGTAACATAATTCTTTGTAAAAGTATCTTTGTAAAATCAAGAGATTATAGATTATCATGTTATCCTGTTTTATTATATGCCAAGGAGTACTAACCTCTCTTTTTGACAACTCACTTCAGATATGTCTACAATACATTGTGATCAAATTTATTTCCTTAACCTCTTTTATTTGCCTTGTATCCCCAGAGACCTACCCACTTCTTTCAACAAATCCCCCATTTCATTTTTATGACATTCTTTTGAAGTTTGAGTGTTTTAGCCTGTGAACAGCAGAGTTCTTAGAAACATTTGCCTCATTAAACTTTGGCTATTCCCCATAATTATCTCCTAAGACAGGTGATATAGAAGTTAGAATATTGGTGATATGAACTGTTTTTCCTTCTTCTGGAATCTAGAGAGAAATCCAGGCTGTGATTCGTCTGCTCATGAGAAAGACAAGAAAGATAAAAAAAGAGCTTTGCTTGCAAAATGTTTTCTGTTTAAAGGGAGCAGTTCAAATAGCAGGAAGCCAAATTGTTAAGTAATTGTTCTGACAGGAAAGTCAACTATTTAACCTCACATTATCATTAGTACTACATGCAAGGATAGGCAATTAGAGACAACAGTGGCTATAAAATATTTCAATTTAAGGCTAACCAGAGTGAGTTAAAGTTAAAGTGTGTAACTGAATGTTCTAGGCTCTTCTTAAACGTGTGCTTTCACATAATAACAAAGATAGTTTTGTGTCCTAGAGATGTTGTGTGGGATTGGGATCAAAAAAAGCTAGGTCTCATGGCAGTAGTCTAATGTTTCTGAAAAAAAGGGTTTCCTTGAGGTGATAAAGGACCTTCCCCAAAATACTGAAGAAAGAGTCCTATGCTAGAGTCTCCATTTAAAGGCCAACAATTTACTGCTTTAAGACTGGTAACTAGCTTATGAATTTTCAAACACAAAAATGAGGGCCAAAGGGGGCTAAGCAAGTCAAAAGACTTGCTGCCAAATCTGGCAACTTGAGTTAAATTTCCAGGACAAACATCATAGAAGGGGAGCACTGACCACTGACCTCTACACATGTGCTGTGACATGCACACATGTACAGATGGGGGGGGAGACAGAGATAGTGAGAGACAGAGATAGACAGAGAGACAGACAGAGATAGACAGACAGAGAGAGATAGACAGAGAGAGAGAATATGAATTATCCATATCCAAACCCTTGGTCTTTGCAACCAGAGCAAATAATAACAAAAGGAATACATAGAAATGCATATAAATAGAATCTGGTGAGTTGTATATATATATGTGGTTTCATCTCTGACCACTCTGTGTTAGACACCCAATAAGGAATCTCATTCATGAGAAAGCCTAATTCTCTTTGTTTCAGAAATGAAGGGTGGCTAGTAGATCTTTAATTAGGTGTAGGAAATCCCTTCCATGTGATTGATACTGCTATTTTTATATAATACTGTTATTGTTCCTGTTTTGTTCATGCAACCATTTCTAGGAAAGAATTCCGCAACAGATTTACTGATGTTCTTTCTTTTATGATCTTTATACCCCTTACCCTGCAACACCATAAATTATTGAGCTATCATATATTTTACAAAGACATCCAAAGAAAAAAGAAGTTACCAACTGCAGGGTGTGGTGCTCAATGGGATAAATTCAAAGGGGAGTACCTGGCAAGAGGCTAGAAGGGAGGAAAGGGAATGGGAAAGTGCTATAATTCTACTTAATAATATTTAAAATACAATTAAAAAAATAAAACTGTTCCAAAAGTGTTAAAGTACATTGAACAAGAGGCTTTCCTGTGATCAATGAAAAACAGAGAAGTGTGATATTCTGTTAAGAAATGATATGGATTTGGTAACATGCCTAGCCTCCACACAAATATAAAGTCATTCATCCAAAATGGACCATTTAAATTTGAACACATTATCTCCCGGGGAGCCTTCACTTTTATACATAAAATGAATTGTCTCTCTTATGAAAGGGGTAAATCTTAAAGTAAGTAATAAATCTATTCAATTAGAATGAAGTTGGCTAAAAGTCTAAGTCTAGGCTGTCTACATCTTAATTTTTTTGTCATTATTTAAAACATTACTATAATCATTCTTTCAGGTAGCAAACATTTTCTTTCCAAAATCTTTCCTCATCTGATGAAGTTATAAGTTGCATTAGCTCAATTTTCCATTACAAGGGCTGCATGGTAAGGTTTAAAAAATGAAGTTATGGTAAATAGAAATATGAAGTGCATCCTGACCCTATTTAGCAAGCTAAAGTATTGAACAATGTCTGCAATCTCATAGAGATAAAGGCAGAGCTCTGACTGTAGGTTTGTGGGTTTTTCCTTTATTTTGGTATATATCTTCTATACAGTTTTCACTTTTCATAAGTATTTACATACTTGGCAAGCCTCATGAACAAGGAACAAGATAAATGCAAACATATATGCAGAAAGTATGCTTTCAGAAAAAAATATAAGCAAAGAAAGTAAAAAACAAAGATATTTTCAAGATAGTGATCATAAAAATCAAAAATAAAAGCATAGTCATATTTGAAAACACCTCCAAATATACTAAAATAATGCTGATATATACACCCAAGCATTTTGGAATGCTGAAAGAATCTGTTACTGGAGAATTTATTTGATAAGTCATGAGAAGTTCTTTAATGAGAGATCTTTTAGTAAGAAATGTGAAATGAGAAAAAAGTGAAGAATATTGGAAATATGGATACAAAAGCTAATTTTATATTCTAAAATTCTGTTGGAGGAGACAATGGTAATAACTATATCTAATGTTCTTAAGACATGAAAGAAGTTACAATCCATTTCACAAAGACTCCAGAATTTCAAGTCTCCATTGAGGCATTTTAAGATGGTAGGAGCATATCATACAGTCAAGCCATTATATCACATGCAATAAACAAAGAATAAAGAGGATGGGGCCATAGTCCCATTCTAAAAAATTAATTCAATGAGCTTTCTAGTTTTAACCAGGCTCCTTATCTTAAATTTAGAAACACCTGTTCACTAGTTTTGTCTTAGAGATCATATTTTAGGACCCTGTCATTTGGGGACATTTATATCAGAGTTATTGCAGACAATTGAAAGCAAATATACAAATGTAGAATAAAAAATAAGTTAACTAATATTTGATTGTGCCTATAAGAGCAACACATAATAGCATAGAACAAGGAGAAAATGAAACAAAGAGAAAATACTTATCAGGGTAAAAATAAACTTGGTCATGTTAGAAAGTTCAATGGTGTAAGAGGCTTAAAAATTCAAACTAGAAAGCTGCATTGCAAAGCAAGATAAACATATGTCATCTACAAGGCTTGAACTTTAATTATCCAAAGCCATGCAAGTATTTACTATATTAAATGGGATGGTTATATTACTATTAAACTTGTAAGTATCCATGAAAAAAGAATACTCTCACTAGGAGAAAATGTGTTGTAATGAAAAAAATATTTCAGACACATAAACAAATAAAATATATGCTGCAATAAATTAAAATTACATGAAGATGGACATATAGAGAAACCTATGGAAAATAGTGTGTCTTAGTTGCATATTTTAGTATTATTACCTAATAATTGATTAAAACACTATTCAAATCACCATTACAAACCAGAAATATTCAGGACTCAGAAGCAGGTGGATTGCTTAAAGTACGTGGTACACACAGCATTATAGACAACATGGCTTTGTCTCAAAAACCAAGAAAAAAAGATAGAATTTTAATTTCACTCTATTCACATAGTTTTAATTTGTATTTGTAGAACTCAATGACAACAAAGACTTAGGACATGTGTATCAGTGTTAAACTCATTTCTACATGCTTGAATAGCAAATAGTTTACTGGCCAACCCATCTCAGCCCATTAGGCTGTTCAGAAGCTTTTGTCTTGTTTTGCTTGTTTGTTGTTTTTTGGTAGCTGTTTTAGACAGGGTCTCATGTAACCTGGGATCATATCCATCTTGCTTGGTAGCCAAGTATGAATTTGAATCTTTGATCTTCTTGACTCTGCTTTAAATATACTGATACTCTGTGCGAATATCTCCACACCAATCCTTCTACTCAAATTCTGCATTTAAAATGTAGCAAGACACATACAAAGCAATGACTAGGAAATAATAGCATTCATATTGCAGTTTAAGGTTAAGGGTATATAAGCAAATTAGTACTAATTGGAATAGAAATGATTGTATTTGGAAAATAAGTCTTTAAAATCATTGGGTGAGGCTTAATTTAATTTTAATATGCAGAGTTCAGAAGAAGTATTTCCCATTTTCACAATAAGAAAAATCTGAACAAAATCAACACCAAGACAGAGAAGCTTAGATCTTAGAGAAAGAGTAGTCCAGGACCAGAAGCCTACAGAAAGGAAGCTATTGTCTGCAAGAACAATTAAACCTATATTTAACAATATAGTTGCTAAGCCTGTATAAATAAACTGAACCATTGAAAGCAAAACCATTCATACAAAATTAATTTTCAATTTAAGTTGTTTAAAAAGACAACAAACTGAAAATGTACAAAATATATACAAAGACAATACAACGGACCAATTCTAAGTAACCACAATTCATGCTGTTAAATAATAGTAATCATCTAGGAATATTTAATTTTACAGTAAGATACTGCTTTGCAACTTCTGAAGTGACCAAAATAAGTAAAAATTTAAATATGTAAAGGAATGTAGACACCTGTATCAGCAAATTGAAATGATAGCATACACATGGAGCATAAGGTAATAGATGAGTGATGGATAAATAAGAACATAAAAATAGGTATGTAGATAGATTAACACCTTAATTTCAACATTGTTTTCTAGAAAAATAAAGATATAATTGCAAGAAAATCTATTAATGAGATATTCATACCAACATCATTTTGAATTATTAAATGTTGGAATCAACCTAAATATCTACAGATTAGTAGCATGTTCTGCTAATTGTATAAATAGAAAGGAAGCATTGGTAAGTGCATGCTGACATTATGCAAAGTGAAAGAAGTAGACAAATGCTTGCAGGCTTTGCTTTCTAGGAAGTTTAAGAGCTGGCAAATGACAGGTTGGTAAGAATCAGAAGAGTAATCACCTCTTCTTTTAATGGAGAAGCAATCTAAAGGGAGAAAAGTATTCTACGTCTTTATTGTATGTTTTAAATGAATGTATTTATTTTTAAGATTGTTATAAGTTTACACAGGTAGATTATGCCTCTATATATTGTAGAAATAACTCCAGAACAAAATATTTAATGATCTGTTCTGTTAATCCTATGTTAAATATTTAATTCAATTTCTTAAATATTCATATTGCATTTTATTTTATGCATTTGCTATGCTTATCATTTGTGTAAATACATTTTGTATTTTATGGCAGCAACTACTAAAATTTTATTCATGCAAAGTAAAGTTCAGATTTACTATTGTAATATAAAACTCTTTTACCCTGAATACATAATGTATGGATGATAAATACTTTTCACTCTTACATATTATAATTGTAAGTAGAAAATTCCAGAATTAATGCTGTCATATACATTAAAGCCTAATAGGATAAAGATTTCTCAGCAAATGACAACTAATTCAGAATTAATGGTCATAGTGTCTATAAGGCCTGAGGGTGCTGACTGACTCAGCTGTGTGACTTGGACATTCTTACATAAACACCTACTCATGTAGATGATAAGCCAATCTTCCCAAGAGGTTTTGGAAATATGTATCATGTTTCTTTGTTTTGACTCTGTAGGAGAAAGCTATTATACATAAGAAAAATTTGAGAAAGGAAATTGAAGTAGAATATAATGTGTGTTTTTTTTTTAATTAAGATAACAAGCATATGCAGAGATTAAGAAAAATTGCGTCTATGCAGAGATTAAGAAAAATTGCGTCAAGGGCGAAATGAACTGCACAGAGAATATTTTTTTCAAACTAAGAGAATATTTTCTTTAAAAAGGCAACTAAAAGAAAATCACTTATACACCATATTCGTAAATAGACTTGTATTCACAAAAATATGATGGGGACCCTATCCATTCTGACTGTAGGGAAGGAGAAGAGCATGTTGCATTCATTTTTTAAATAGTAAAATGTTCTGATAAAGCTGTACTGTGAATAACTGGAGAGAGGCTGACAGAACAAGAAAAGTAAGGAATGGTTACTAAATATCTGTGAGGATACAGAATGTATCTCTGCAATCTCTGTGTGGTGTGATGTTTCTTTAATTAAACTTCTTTATTGATTCTTTGGGGGTTTCACATCATGTACCAATTCTGTTCTCCTTTCCTCATATTCCCCACTCATCTTTGTTACACTAAAGAAATTGTGGCTGCCCATAAAATTGGCTGCACTCCATCTTGGTTCAAGAATGTAGAGTTCAAAGCTGTCCTCAGCAAGTCATAAGACCTAAATAAAGGTGAAAGGTGTAGCCTAAAAGGATGTTTGCCTGTCTTATTCTAAATAACAACAGACCTGAATCTGAGGTGTGGCTACTCCTGAACCTCAAGGCTAGGGAACAAGAAATTGGAGCTAAGGTGTGGTTACTGAACTCATAGAGTAAGTGAGGAAGAAAAGTCTGTTTGTTCTGTATATATGATACTGGGTTCCCCCTTTTGGAAAAGGTATATAAGAGTGGTGAAAAATAAACTTGTGGCATTTCAGTACTGACTGATCTGCTCTGCTGACCTTTATTCTGTGTCTCTTTCATTTCTTTATCGTCTATAGCTAGCCTTTTCCTCATCCACACTCCCCCTATTCAGGTATAGGGCCCCACAAAGACAGATCCCAACAGAAAGCAAATCATAGTAAGCAAGCAAGCAAGAAAACAAAAGCAAGAACCTCAATAAAAAATAATTTAAAAAAAAAGAAAAAACTATTAAACCAAAACAGAAAATAAACCTCACCTGAAGTGGCAAAATCTCTGCCTCTCCTTCTCTCTTGCCTCTCCATCACCTCTTTATCTGTGCTGATGGTACTGGAGGCTACAGTTTGTTGTATAGTATAGCACTTTGTACCATCAGCTTGACCGGCAACTGTCCATTGCAATGAGTCCTTGGTCTGGTTCAACACCTCTCGTTTTTGGTATACCATAATCATTGGACCTTCACCAGAACTCTTCTGGGGTGTCCTGTGTCATGGAAATCTTGCAGGTATCATTCTGCAGGACCATATCATTCTAGCTATAGACGATAAAGAAATGAAAGAGACACAGAATAAAGGTCAGCAGAGCAGATCAGTCAGTACTGAAATGCCACAAGTTTATTTTTCACCACTCTTATATACCTTTTCCAAAAGGGGGAACCCAGTATCATATATACAGAACAAACAGACTTTTCTTCCTCACTTACTCTATGAGTTCAGTAACCACACCTTAGCTCCAATTTCTTGTTCCCTACTACAACTCGTGCTAGGGTAGATCAACCCAAGGCCCAGGTGTGGGCCTGGATGTTAGCCAGTCAGGTCAGATGGAGCCACTGACACCACTTGCCTTGGGTGCAGTGGTAGAGTAGGCTCCCCTACATGCATGACCTCACGGTAGGTTCATCTTTACCTGTAGTGAGGAGCAGGGGCCATCTTTCCTCAGTGCAGAGGACAGCTCTCTTGCTCTAGTGGGCAGTGAGAGGTAAGGTCATCTTTCTCGGGGCCGTGAAGGGTAGAGTTGGACTATCTCAGAGTAGCCCTCTGATTTCATCTTTGAAGATTCCTAAATCCTCCTAAGAACCTCTGGCTACAGACATCAACACAGACCCCAGCTTTGGCTGGACCGTGGATCCATTCATGGCCCTTGGCTGTAGCTTAGGCCCAGATGACATACTGGCTCTGGGTGGAGATAATGGTGATTCAGGTGGGAATGGTTCTGGCAGCTGTGTGGTCTCCTGGACATCACCAAGGCCTCAGGTTGTGATCCTCTATGTGACCATTAATGATAGTGCAGGACTGGGACTTCAGGTCAAACCCCCAGCCATGGACCCCAACATGGTCCTTAGTAGCAGCTGGGTCTGGATGTTTCCAATGTCCCTAGTGACAGTATGGCCCTGAGACATTAACCTGTCCCTTGATCTTGGGTGTTTGCATGGCTTTCAATGGTAGCAGGAGCATCAAACAACAGAACAGACCCTGACTACAATTTGACCACGAACTCTGATAAGGACCTTAGCTGCAGCTCTGGCCCAAACATCACCATATCATTGAATAGCAGCCCAGGGCACTTAGGGATGGATACATCCTTGTCCTCTGTCACCAACCCAGACTCAGGTTGCTGGTTTGACCCCGGGCTTCTTCATGGCACTTGATGGCAACCAGAGCCATGTACATCAATCCAGATTCTGGCCGCTACAAGTCCAAGAACCCAGACATGGCCTTCGTCAGCAGCATGGGGCAACCTGTGCCAGGATTATAACCTGGTCCCCCTGTGGTAGCATGAGCCATCCATTTCTGTACAGCTCCTGCTGCGGTATGGCACCCCTGACTCCATCCAAGCCACAGGCTTCGACTCAGATCCCAGGCCTCTATATGGGCCCTAGTGCTAACCTTTGCCACAGAGTTTAATACAGACTTTAGATGCAGTTTGGCCCTGGACCCAGAAGGCATCAGGCAGCATCTTGGCCTAGTTCACATCCGTGTTCTGAATGATAGCTTTAGGCACTCAGATCAAGGTGTGTCTGACCACAGCATGTCCCCTGAACACCAACAAGGCTACAAGATGTTGCTCAGACCTCAGGCTTTATGTGGCCTTTGGTATCATGATGGAGACATGGAAATTAATATAGACCTCAGCTGTGTTAGGGCCACAGGCACAGATATGGTCCTTGGCAGCAGCCTGGGCTTGAAGGTTACCATGGCCTGAGATAACAGCAAAAGCCACCCAGATCAGTACGGCCCCAGGGGCAGCATGGCTTATGAACTGGAACTCAGACCCATGAGGCAGCTCAGCCCTCCAGAGTCAGCATGGCACTCAATGTCAATAGGTGTCACAGACATATACATAGTCTCTGGCTACTGTAGGACCAGATCAATATATGTCTCTTAGTAGCTCCATGATCTGGACATTGGCATGGTACCCGTGGCAAGCTGGCCTCCAATATCTGCCTTTTCCTTTACATCTACATGTCTTTCTTTATGTGACTTTCTACGGCAAATGAACCATTCCACTTATCAAACTCTCCGAATACTCTGCCCATTATTTATGTAAAATGAGGGCCAACACATCAGGTGCCCCTAGGCAATAGGGGGTCTCCTGGCTATCTTCCAGACAGTGTGAGCTCAGGGACCCCAGCCGGATCTCTTCTGCCTGCTGGGAAGATCCCAGCTAGGCCCTGGTGTGTCGCTTCTTATCATGGCTCAATTCTTGTCACTCAGTGGTGATCAATGGAAGTTGTTAGAATGTGCTAGCACTTGGGTTTCACTACACAAGAATAAGAACAGAATAGTAAGTCATTTTTACATAATGGACAAAGATGATTAAGAGTATATGAAAGCGATAAAGGCATGGATATCTTAAAAATTTACTAACAAGATGAATACAACCCAAAACAAGGAACAAAGGATTAATTCATTTTACTTTTTGGTAAATAAACTCAAAATTGTGAGTTTCAACCGCAATACCCAGCATCTCCCATATACCAGCAAATTAACATCTCGAAGTTGGAAAAAGAACAGCTGGCCCAGAGATGTGCATGCTTTTCCTGAAGCAGATGACAGCCTCCCAAAGGACTCACTAAGTAACAAGTAATGGCAGAGTGTGCATTTGGGTTTAGTGAGCCCAAATAGGATCTATCACATAGCCACAGCAAGTCAGGAGTTTTGCCATATGGGGATTGCTAACTTTAGGAGAAATCAAATATTGTTTTAATTCTCAAAGACTGCTCAGATTGATTTCCAGAAAACTTTCAACGAGTAAATCTCAGGAACAAAATGAGAGAAGAAAAAAATGTATTTACTTTTGTCACAGTCCAGCGCTTCCCGTGTTCTGCCCTTGACTTGGCACAGCAATGATGGGTTGTCACATTTCAAATAGATTCTCTTTCTCAGCTTCTCCAGCTGGGTCACACAATACACATCATGACATGGGTGTGGTTCTGTTATCAAAGGGCAGCACCGACTCTTTGTCTTGCATTCTGAGTAATCAAATCCCTGAAGTGACTTTCTTTCTTTGATTCTTATGCTGAGTGAAAGATACAGACTGATGTGTTTGTATCTGAGCAGTAAACAACTGATGATTAGCAAATTAACTTCAGAAAATAATTCAAGGAACATGTATATCATGTTGTTTTTTAAAAGTAGAGTTAAATTATTGTTAAAAGAGTCTTTTTGTTGACTTTGTTTATCAAAGCAATAGATGCTTGCATTTATGAAAAAGCAAAGACAATACTGAGTAAAATATAATCAATAACTAAAATATCTACATTAAATTAACTTAATTTGTCTATAGCTCCTTTTGGGAAGGTAAATGCCATAGACACTCTAATTTTATAAAATATAACATTAATCATATAGACATAGGATAGAATTTTAAAGAATTTATAAGTTTAGAAATGCAAAAAAAAAACGTGAACTCAGGAAGCCCATGGGCTATAAAATGTTCTTGTAAAATTTGATTTCTTTAGACTGCTTTATCCCTTTTCGCCTCAAAGGATTCTGACAACTCACAGAGGAAATATACTACATCATAATTATAATAAAATATGAAAGCAAACAATATTAATTATTTAAAGCACACATAAAATATAAGTCAGATTTGCATGCAAAATATAAATATACTATGAACTTTCCAGCAGACAACAGAAAACAGAAAATTATTAGTACATATGTATCCTTAAATAATACTTCTTTAAAAAGTAAAGCAGACAAAGTTGTTCCTGGACTTGAAATAGGGAAAAAGTTTACGTGTGAAGTTTCACACTTGGATCAATACACTGCCCATTTCTGTGATAATAATTCTAAACAAGGCCAGTAGTAAAGCGCACATTTTCAGTAGTTTTTGTAAATGTGTACATGTCTTTCTGAGAGTCGTATATGCATAACTGTAAGTGTACATGTGTGTGGATTCATTATAGTTGTATGCAGGTGAATGTGGAGACCAAAGATTGCCTTCAGATGATCTTTATGGCCATCCTTCTTTTGAGACAGGGTCTCTCACCAAACTCAGAGTTCTGTGACTGTTTATACTTGCTGGCCATCAAGTCACCCACAGCACTGGAATATAGGGGCAGGCTACCTTTCTACCTTTCTCAGTTTTTTGTTTTTAATGGGTGTGGGGAAACTCATATCATGTCTTTCTGTGCATACAGTGAACACTTCACTCACAGAGTCAATACCCAGCTCATATCTCCAATCTTGAAACAGTCTCTTAGATACTAGTAACTGGTATTAAAATACTACTCTATAAAGGAACTTACATACAGCATTTTATGAAGTATGAACAAACACAAGTTACAAACCACCTGTTATGATGTAGGTTTGTGGGTGCATGTCAGTATTTCCGATTGTTAATTTAATATATCTAGTATGAATAAATTGCATTGAAATTGTGTCATTTATTTACTTCATTTATCTACTTTACCTGGTATTTATTATCTAATAATCCATATCATTAATATGCTACATTCTTTGACAAAAACTCGTTTAACATTTCAGCCATTCTTCAGAAAGAAGATAAAACACAATTTCCCCTTTGACTTTTTAACAAGAATCACATTTTGTTTCTCTATGGCCTCAGATAATGTTTCCTGTTAAATTGGATCACTACATCATTCTGAACTTATTTTTTTCATTTATTCTCTTTTATCTGAACATGGATTCTTCCAAACAATACAATCATACTTGTCTTGAGTAACAAATTGAAAAAAAATATTTTGAATGAAATATATTTAGGAAAAACTATATTATGATAAGGTAAGAAATTAAATATGGAACTTAGGCTTCCAATGTTTCTTGTTAATTCCATCATATCCTTTATAGATATATTTTCTTTGTTTCTTAGTTTCTAGAGATCTGCCTGCCTCTTGCAAGTGCAGTATTAAAGCAATGTGACACTATGCCTAGCTAGGAAGATTTTTTTATAATTTGATTTTTTTCTAGGAATATAGGTCTATTACTTTGCTCTTTCTTGAATACTACATTTGTGAGGACATTTACATACATTCTCAAAATGGTCAACTGAATGCTCCAAATGACAAGTTGTAGATCAGATTTTATAATTCCTTAAATATAAAGCTCATAAATGTCCTGAGTCGATTTAGTATCTATTTTTTTTTAGCACTAAATAGTTGAGAAAGTATCCACTCACAGTGTATCCTAAGGAACAACTATATATCCATCAGGCTTTTGTTTCTTTGTTGATAGGAGTTTCAGTTGCTTAAACTAAGATACAAAAATATGAGCCAATTATATATTGATGGAAGATAAAGAAGGCATTGTCCTCTGGAAATAATTATGATTAAATGACTACATGATTTATGAAACTAAGAAAATAAGTGAATGCATCAATTTAAAATATATTCCTTATTTTTACATTTGACAGGATTGAAAACACGCTTTCTAAAACTAAGTCTCATTTAGAAAGCCATGGTTTCCCTGAATTTATAGCAAGTTGCATGTAAGTTTAGACAAAGATCATTAAGTTTATTTTAATTACAAATAACTCACTGTGGTTATTCAATAGCTTGAGACAGTCATACTCTGAGTAGAAAACCAAAATTGAAATAAATGGATATATCTGGATGTCTTAATCTCATAAATCATTCTCCCAAAGACAGACATTCAAATGTATAGATTTTTCACAATCCAAATTATCCACATACCCCGGCAGAAGCTTATAGGGAAAATAAATTATACTGTCATTTTTCTGAGAATTCAGCTAGGGCAGATATAAAACATTAACATAAAAAATATTTATTTAATAAATTACAGTGATCATGAGATACTCCAAAAGGAAGATAAAGACCCCCCTCAGCCCAAAAGCAGCTAGACCCACTGGCTTATATATTAGAGTACTTAAAGCTTAGCAACTCAGAAAACATAAAACTTGTAAGAACATCACACAAAGATAAACAATCACCTTGATAAAAGAGAATCACAGATGTTCTCCGTTTCAGCTGCATGTCTCTAGTGACAGGGATGTTTCTATGCTGCTGGCATAAACAGGGCATCTTTCACAGGAGTTTTCCTTTCTGCTCTCCAGAAAGAACGAAAGGTCAGTGTTGGTGTTGCATCTGCTTCTTTCCAGGGAAAGACTGTCAAAAAACAATATATTTAGGCATGGCATACCCTAAATTCTTTCAATTTACAAGTGCTTATGAAGAGCATAGTAACATATGTATGAACTTAGACAGAAGCTGAGAACTAATTGCAGCACCTTCCTTTCATTGTCAGATCACCTTTCTTATATAAAAATAGAAACAATTGTATTTTATATTTTGTTGATAATCTTTAATAGATAATATAACATCTCAGCCAAGAGATGTTCTCAAATGATGATCTCCTTTCTTTGTGTGATGTTGTTATTTTATATATTTTAAATGTTTCACAATGAATATGCTTACACCTAAAATGTATTTTATTTGTTCCTTAATTGGTTTATTGGCGTCTTTATGTGTCTGAGTTAGTGTAAACCCACCTATGGTGCCCAATCATGTACTTGTCTGGGCCATGTGTAGAGATCAAAAGAAACTGTTAGATAACCTGGGGCTGGAGTCAGGCATTTTTAGCTTGGAGGGTTATTACAAAGGTTCTGGATCCTCTGTGCAGCCAGCACTCTTAACTGAATAGTCAGATTTCTAGTCCTAATTTTTAATCAGTGTTTCTCACCATTTTATGCCTGTGCTGCTCTATAAAACTCTGAAACTTCCACCAGCAACATAAAGAATTTAAAAACACAGATGGTTAGTGATTGAAGTTGAGAACTCACTTTTTCTCTGGGTGGTTTTATTCAGTGACACTGCCTTTCTACTACTTACATGAGCTGTTTATCTGCATACATAAATTAGTTCATAGGTTGGTTTAGCACACAAATTAACTCTGTCATCAATATATACCAGAAACCTCTTGAGAACAATTGAGTAAGTAATTAATGAAATGTACTACTCCTGTGCATATCTGCAAAGACCTAGGGATTTTCTGTTGTCTAGACACTTGCCACATAAAGGACCATGTATTAAAAGATTTTTCCCAAAATGGTGTTGAAAGCTGATAGATGTGGCCTTTAGGAGATGGGAAAAAGCTAGTCCTTGGGTCACTGAAGGTGCATCTTTGAAGGACCATGGCAACCTGCTCACCATCCTTCCTTTCAATCTCACACTTGGCACGGTTGCTAGCTTACCTGAGGCCCAAAGTAATGGGCCTCTTCCCTCACAGGACAATGCAAGCCTTTCCCTTTATAAGTTAACATCTTAGGTATTTTGTTGTGGTGACAAGAAGTGACTGGTGTATCCCCATTTTATAGTTTATTAGCTGTTTTCTCAACATGGAAGTCAATGTATGTCAATTATTAGTTGTCTAGTCCATGGCTTCAAGTGAAAAACGTTTCTGATTCAAGATATAACAGTGAGATTAAACTAGTAAAGTTTTAAAATAAGCATATTAATGAGAAATTATCTGTGAGAAATGTGGTACATCTAATTTCACCGCATAGGTTCTGTTTAAGATTTATTTTTATTTATATTTGTGTGTGTGCGTGTGTGCATGCATGCGTGCGTGCGTGCTTGCGTGCGTGCATGAATGTGTGTGTGAGTGAGTGAGTGTGTGTGTGTGTGTGTGTGTGTGTGTGTGTGTGTGTGTGTGTGTGAATGTCTCATGTGAATGCACTGCCAGTGGAGGCCAGAAGAGGACATCAGATGCCCTGAAGCTGCAGTTAGAGAAAGTTGTGGGTCTAGATATAAGTATTTAAAATCAGAGCCTAGTCCTCTGAAAGAACAGTATGTGCTTTATCCACTCATCCATCTACCAGCCCTAGTGTAGAGATTCTTATGATGAGCATTTCTTCTGATTTATGGAGTCCAGTTTTTATTTTATTTTTAATTAGAAAATTTTAGAACACCATACATAATTATTATCATTTCCACTATCTGAAACTCCTCCAGTTTAACGTGTGTGTGTGTGTGTGTGTGTGTGTGTGTGTGTGTGTGTGTGTGTGTGTGTTTAGAGGTAACTATTTGATGGTTGACTTATCAGGGAGCTTATACCTAAAGAAGATTGTTTCTTCTTTATCAATAGCCATTAATTGCCCATCATTCTTTACCTATCAGTGAAACCTTGTAAAATTCCCCCTGTTCATTTTGCTATGGCAAATGTTGTCACTAAGCTGGGTGTATGAAAACAACCACATGGGAGGTTGAGAGTCCCTGTTAAATGACTCAAACCAGAAGCCCCCCAATCTCCATCTTAAACTATCCCCCACTCCCCTTAAGTTGTAGCCCCCTTTTTGAAATGGATATCTAGCCTCACATTGTTATAAACTCATCACATGCAAATTGGTGAAAGAATTCATTGAATTCTTTTGATTCTACAGCAAACCCAAGATTTATCTTTTTATTCACAGTAACAATTACCATGACATGCTTAGTTGTCCCAATACCCAGAGTAGAAACATAGACTTTAATCAATGAATTTATACTAGACATGCATCTAGAGATAAAATTCTTCAGGTATTTCTTTCTCTTCTTCAACTACTCTAATGAAAACCTTCTCTACATTCTGCTGAAAATTTGTAATCTTCTTTTCAGTCAGCTCCTTGTGTCTACTCCTTTTATCAATTATTATCTAAAATCCTTATATTTCTTAAAAAACCAAATTCAATGTAATTGTATAATTATATTTCAAAAATGTAATGACTAGAGGTTATTAAATTTAATAACCAGAGATTTTTGTATTTTAGTGTATAAATCTTAAGCTTGATAACTGAAGTTAAACCCTCTGTCTCACATACTGTCCTACTATTTGACACATTTTACCTACATAATTACACTGTTCAAACAGGCTATCCAACATTTGTCTCTAAGTCGTCTACTTTCAGTATACTTTCCTCTTCTACTATAAACTCAGGGGCTGACAAACAGCATTGTTTTGCTACTCTTTGTAGAGTTTATGGGATGTTGCCTTCAACAGACAATCTATAGCATAATGAGGCAAATGTTCTTTTTCTAAGAATCAATTTATTATATATATTTATTCACTAATTTTCAAACAAATCACAAATGACTTCACACTGTGTGACACAACAAACTTATGGAAGGATTTATTTATAAGAGATATGAAAAATAAAGACATGAGCCTAATATGTGAACAAATGTCCTATGATAATTTGGGCAAGACAAGATATATAGCTTCCCCTGTCAGCTGCAATTGTGCATCTATAAACAGCTGTCATAGAGATACATTCTAGGATGACCTAACATCAGATTCTTTGACTCTCTAGTCAATCATGCACTTAACCTGGATAGGCAGCTGTATAACAGGAATCAGGAAAAACAAATATTAATAAAATGAACCATGTTCCAAATTGAATATGGATACTGGGCAGACAAACCTTTCCCCTTTAATACAACTTCATCAGTTATATACAATAGTTCAGTGATTAAAAAAAATAAGAGTAAGTGAAGTCATGTGAGGTTTACAAAGAAATTAAAATCAAACTACATCCTGCCATCCAAATGAGAAATACGGTACCAATTACCAGAAAATTCTATAAAACAAAATTTATCGCTCCAAAATAATTTTACACTTTTGCGCATTATGTACTTTTTGAATTCAGAATAGCTTTCTTGGAATCTTTACTTTGTGAATACTTGTTGATTTTTAGTTTCACTTCAGCTTTTCAATGCTTTATCTTGTTTTTAATTTGAATCATGACACTTTTAACACAGAATAATAATATATGAGAAGAGAAACCAAATAGTTCAGTAGGCTGATAAAAGTCAACAAACTAAATTAATGTGAAAGTTACTTAACCATTTCAAAATTGTGGCATGCTCGGGATTTGGAGGTAGTGGAAGTAACAAATTCAGGGTATAGCTTGGGAGTTTTCAATGTGAATGTATACGACCCTAGGTTCAATCTGCAGTCAGAAAATAAAACAAAATAAGAAAGCATCATCTCAAATGGTGAGGCAGGTAGAATGGTATCCCCAAATATCTTAAGATGTCTCCAAGGAAGAGAGTCAGAGCTGCAGCAATGCTGAGGGCTGCTGTCCAAACAAGGTCATGGAGGTTTGGAGAGCCATGCTGTGGTGTTTAGGAAACTACATTAACATGACTATATTTCTCCATTCTTAGTTCTTTACATTCTTCCATCATTAAATAGTCCTCCTTTATGAATATCCTTATATGCTTGGCTTCTTTACCATGCTTTGAATCGATACTTTCACCACTTCCCAGCTAACACAAGTCACAACTTTGGCCCTTTACACCTTCCTTATGTTGTTTATGGTTCCACATTTTTCATCCTCCTTTAAGTGCACAAAACATCGTATAGTACGTAGTTTTTCTGTCCTTCTTAAAACACCACTCTTCAGTATTCCATATTTTCTTCAACAGCATTTGTATGGCTGCACAGTTTTTCTTAAAATATATTAACCATTAATATTATTGCATCTTGCAATCAGTTATTTATGTTTCTGTGTAAACTAGCTCTATGTGGCCAATCTTTTAACTCATATTTATTGTTGCCTTACCTTTTCTTCCTGTTGTGGTGATAAAATACCATGACAAAAACCTCTTAGGGGAGAACGGCTTATTTTAGCTTACAATTCCAGGTTACAATCCCCCATTGAAGGGAAGTTAAAGCAGAAGGAGCATGAAGCAGATAGTCATATTCACAGTAAGAACAGAGAAAGGAATATGGCCATGCTTGCTAATGTTCACCCCACTCTTTCCTTTTGTACTTAATCCAGGGCCAAACTGAGTCTTCCACATCAATTAGCATAATCAAAGTATCTCCATCATAGACATTCACCCCTGAGCACTCTTGCTGGACAATCAGAGCCTCCATGAGAACTAACCTCCAGGTCTTAAGGTAAACTCAAGTGTATTTTCTAGAGGAAGTCTAGGATTTTTCCAAATGCTTTCAAGACATTGTTCATAAACCTCTCCATAGAAATGGAATACTAGTTTCTGTGAATTTATTGCTAGAAGGCTGAGTATGATGCTTCTTGCTTACCAAATTTTGTACTGTCATTTACTAATTGAGTTCAAATTTCATTACTAAGTAATGAATTTTATAAATTATATCTTATATTTCACCTATTTTATTATTCACTGGTGAATAATTAGACCATCTTATCTATTATTTATTTTTCTATTATTTATTTTTCTATTATTTATTTAAAAATAAATCATATGGCTCTTTTGTAACAGTAATGCATAAGTGTACAAATTGTGATTTTTGTAGGAACAAAATGAAGAGTTAATATTACCATAACATCCAGTATTATTTTTACATAAATACCATGCATGATGAAATATGGGTTATTGCTTATGCTGAAGACAATTTACTATCATTCCTAAAGTTTCACACAACCCTTTAGTATACAAGGGTTGTTTTATTTGCTTTTTTTAAATTTTAATTCTTGACCTTAAAATAACACTCTGCCATCCAACTCTGCCCAGTGAGTCTCTTATAACATGACATATAAATGTGATATTCAGAAAAATTGTGGGTTTTTAAAAATAACTATTATTTTGTGTGTGAGAGTGTTTTTCCTGCATTATATCTGTGCAAGACTTGAGAGCTCTCTAGCCTGATGCATTGGAAATTGTAGTTACAGATGGTTTTGAGCCACATTGTCAGTGTTAGGAATCCAAGGGAACCTCTGGAGGACAAGCAATTCTCTTAAACACTGAGTCATTGCTTCAGCCCTAAAAGTGGTGTTTTATATCTTCCTAGTGTGAGGTTAGGCACTATGTTCTCTGCTTCCTCTTCCTGTGGGAACTGAGTTCTGAATATCCCTTTCCTTTACCACAGCCTCCATAACATATATTGTGTGATTGCATCTAAGACTTGGTCAGTTTCCAGTGGCTACCATTGATGACTACTAATGTTAGAATCTCCTGACCTCTGGATGTGCTGTTTAACTCTTTTGTGAGTTCTCTGTGGCTCTTTCTGTGAATATAGACTTGGATAACTGTGGTGGTCCTTCTGTGAACTATCCAAAGGAGTCTGGCCAAACACTCTGTAAATCTGGTTTCCATTTTCCTCCTCATACAATGTTGATTCCAGGTGAAAGCATCTGTGTATTTCTCCATGTTCAACAAGTTTATACTGCAAGCAAAATGTCTGGCTTTTAGATGTAAAGAAGATACAATGATATATCATTATCCTACCTACAAAGCCAGCTTGCTAAAATGACAAAATAGATGGCTATTGGCTTAGCTTTCTCTTCATTTATTTCTTGAATATATAGAAAATGAATTTGCACACTGATGCTACTGCTGCTGAATCCTTCTTCCTACTAACATCTTACTTGCTTAGTCTTCCCCCATTCCTCTCCCACTTCTCTCTCTCTCTCTCTCTCTCTCTCTCTCTCTCTCTCTCTCTCTCTCTCTCTCTTCTCTCTTTATAACCCCTCTTTCCTTCTTTCACCTATATTTCTGTAAATAAGATGCTGAGATATGTTAGTAGACTGGGGCCTAGACATTTTACACAGGGAAGCCAGAGGGTCATCTAAACTATATTATTTATTTCTATGTTTTTCCACATCCATATCTCATGTGTGACATCAGCTCTAACTCATACAAGTATATAAACCAAATTATTCAAGATAAAAATGACCTGGAATTAATAATTTACTATTTGTACTTGTCTAGTAAATATTTTTCAAAGTATGTAATGGTCTTATTAAATACAGAAGTAAAATCCATAATTACTAATTATTAAAAAGAAACTACGAAGATGATTCTTACCTTTCAATATAAATCTTAGATCCAAAATGATGTCAAAGCATATCCCAGAAGCTCATTTAGTATTTAGAGTTCACTAAGCAGTACATTAACTTGTGCATGCTAATTTTTGTTATATGTACATGACTAATCTTAAGAATATCTAACAGATAATTGTTTAAGAATGCATAATGTTCTAATCATTGAATACTGTTAATAAACAGTATAAATTCTCACACAGAATGCTATGCATGATTGAAAAAAGAAAATATCACATGTCTAGTTTTTCAGAGTACAAAAAACGATTTTCCAGCTTATAAGAGGCTGAGCCCTAAGAATTATGAATTTGAGGTCAACTTGGATTACATAGAGAGAACATAACTCAAATTCAGAAGATAAACAAATGTTATGAGAGAAGATGTAACGTTATTTGATTTTTGTAATTCTAACTCTGTCACAGAGTTTTCATTCTTGGTGATGAATCATCCTGGTGATGATATATATATATATATATATATATATATATATATATATATATTGAAGCTCTACATATTCTGTTCTTAATAAAGGCTTTATGTAGAAATTAATTGAATTTCATGTTCTGGCAATTTTGGTTAGTGAATGTTTTTTATATTTGCAACATTTTCATAATAATATTTAAATTTTCAAAAGCAATAAGTAAAAATTTAAATATAAACAGCTCTTTAGTGAGTTTTGACAGTAACTCTGAGATCTTAAAAGGTAGAGTACATGAACAGCGAGGCAATAGCTGAAATGACCCAAGCTAGTAGACATAGTATCCAAATGTTTGATTTGCTCCTGCACATGACCATGAACCTTTGGGATCTCAGATTTCAAGCAGTGTCACTGGAACATGCATCCCATTTAACTGCTCTACCTATGTGGTTGAGTCCTTTTATGCTTCCCCTTGAATATTGACTCTCTTATTCTGCTTAATACAGTTTTTACAGTTTCCTCAAAATTAATATTCTGAATACCTATTTTGAGAGAGTAGAAACATTATATTTTTTTCTATTTATCATCTGCTAAGAAATGAAAACAATTAGGGACAAGTGTTTATTATTGGGTGATACATTTTTGACATCCCAATTGTGATGATCGAGTGCACAAAGACAAAGTTAAAAAAAGTAGGAAATAAATTACTTTATACATTCATTCATACTTTATTATATGGGGATAGGACAATTACATGGTGTCTCTAGGCCTTGGACTTTGAATAAGAATTGAAACAATTTAAGTATTTCCAAATAATTTCATTGTCAATCTATTCAACTGTAATTATATGGAAATGTGATAGAGGAAAAACTGAGTTTAGGTTAAAGTTTTCATGAACAAATCATAATTCGTGTCAACAGTGCCATGGGTATGAGGTAGTCTCAAACTGTGCAGTATGCTGTTGTATGTAGACCGTGTGAGCATGCCATGATTCACAATGATGTCAACAACCTGCAAAGCAGTAAACCTCAAATGGAACATAATTTTGGCAACTTTAGTTTTGTCATGAAATACAGCTTCTCTCTGTGCAATGGGAATATGCAAAAAGAAAAAAATAGTTTTCACTTCCTTCAATGTTGTACACAGTTCATACTCTTTTATTTTCTTTTTCTTATTTTTAAATTAAGGCTTTTAAATTAAGGTAGCCCTGGCTGTCCTGAAACTTGCTCTTTAGACCAGGCTGTCATTGAACTCACACAAATCTACCTGTTTCTGCCTACCCAATATGGGAATTAAAGGTATATACCATTACTGGCTAGCATAAATCACAAATAATGTATCCTCACAAATATAGAATTGTATTCCATTTTAATGCTAAGAGGGTTGATGTCTAAAATTAAATAATTAATCAGATAATATTTGAAAGAAAGATAAGAGGAGAGAGAGAGAGAGAGAGAGAGAGAGAGAGAGAGAGAGAGAGAGAGAAATACAAACTTCAACTCAATAGCTGTATTCATGGCATTATGACTATCACAATTGCAGTTAATTAACAAAAGGTCCTGGGGCCTTAAGTAGTCAAAATGGAAATAATAATTTTCTATCTTACCATCCTGCTACTAGATATATTTTAGGAAGTTTGCAAAGGTTAAAAACAGACAGAACCTGCTTTGAGACATCATTATTTTAATTACATTGACCTAATTAGTATATAGTGTATAGGATTTTTTTCAAAGTAACTTCAAAAAATGTTTGATTAAAGAAGATATCAGAAAAGGTCTCCCATGCTCATGAATAGGTAGTATTAACATAGAAAAGCGGCAATCTTACCATAAGAAATCTATAGATCCAATGCAATCCCCATTAAAATCTCAACACAAAACAAAACAAACAAACAAATCCAATGATGCTGAAAATGATCCTGAACAATAAATGGACTTACTGAGGTTTTACCATCCCTGATTTCAAACTGTGCCACAGTGCTATAGTAATAAAAATAGTATGGCTTGAAATAAAAACAGACAGGTAGAAAAACTAAATTGGTTCTAAGAACCTGGTGTAATTTCCAACACATATGAATATCTGATTTTCAACCACAAAGCCAAAATTATACTATGTTTTATTGTTCAGTATTATTTTCAGCACCATTGAATTTTTTTTCTTTTGTGTTTTCATATGAAGTTGAGTATTGTTCTTTCAAGATCTCTAAAGAACTGTGTTGAGATTTTAATGAGGTTTGCATTGATCTGTAGATTTCTTTTGGTAAGAAGGCTATTTTTACTCTGTTAATCCTAATTATCCATGAGCATGTTGTTTTTTTGTTTGTTTGTTTGTTTGTTTTAAAAAAAAGCATCTTCAACAAATGATCCTGGTCTAACTGGATGTCTACATGTAGAATCTCCCTGAACAATATTCAAGTCTATGCTGATTAAAGACATCTAAATATATCAACAATAAATGGACTTACTGAGGTTTTATCATCTCTGATTTCAGGGAGTTTGCAGTACAGAAAAATCTGACAACACTAGCAAAAGGGAATCTCCCAGGAAACTCAAGGATGACCCTAGCTAAGAATCCTGGCAATAATGGATATGAAGCCTGAACTGGTTATATCTTATGACTTGGCAAGACTTCAAGTACAGGGACTGGAAAAACAACCTAGCCACATAAATTTGGCCTACAGTCTGTCCTGCCTATGGGATGTGCTTGGGCAAGGGTAGCCTAGAGATTGAAAGATTGGTCAACCAATGTACTATCTAGCTTAGAACTCATGCCAGGAAAGTAAACCTACCCCTGACACTGCTTGGAGTGTTGTGTGCCTACCTCGGCCGGAAAGGAAACATGCAACCATGACTCTTCTTCAGTTTATTCAGGATCCTTGTACATCAGCTTCTTCTGCTCCCATCAGCTTAGCGTCTCCCATCAGCTTACTCTGCTTCTCTCATCAGCTTACCCTGCTTCTCTCATCAGCTTCTGCTGCTTCTCCCATCAGCTTACACCTCTCCCAGCCCCAGCAAGCCCTTAAATGTGCTCACAGGCAATCAGCTCATGCTACCTGGTGATCCCGGATAGGCCACAGAAGGAGGAAGCGCACCAGATCCATCAAGCACTTCCAAATAAGGCTTGTTTACAGCTAAGCGTGTAATACCTGGCATCCAGCCAGGTGCCATCTTGGGGCTGTGGCTTCCCACATTGGAGCACTAAGACCCACAGCCTGAATGACCTAGAGACCTAGGATAGAATCAAACATGAGTGGAGGAAGAAATGCCTATTGGTATTCTGTTATTCATATATATATATATATATATATATATATAATACATATATATATATGTGTGTGTGTGTGTGTATGAGAGAGAGAGAGAGAGAGAGAGAGAGAGAGAGAGAGAGAGAGAGAGAGAGAGAGGAGTCATCTAACTATTAATGGAAACAGATATAGACCCAAAACCAAACATTAGGCTGAGCTTGGGGAATTCAGCAGAATAGGGGGAGAAAGGATTATATTAATCACATGGTTAAGAAAACCCAGAGAATCAATTAATCTGGCCCCATAGGGGATCAGAGAGACTGAACTAATAACCAGTGAGCCTACATGTGACTGTCATAGGCACTCTGCATAAATGTTTTAATTGGGTAGTGTTGTCCTCTTGTGGGACTCTTAAAAGTGGGATTGGGCTTTTCCTGAGTTTTGAGACCCTACTCCTCATACTTGGTCACCTTGTCCAACGTTAACACATGACATGATGTTTATTTCTACTTGATATGCCATATTTTGTTGATGTACATGGGAGACCTGTCCTTTCATAAAAAGAAATGGGGGATGGGTAGATTGGGAGTTGGAAACAGAGGTAGTGAGGGTATGGATTGCAAGGAAAGAAAGGAGGGAAAACTAACCAAAATACAAAAATAAATAAATTAATTAATTTATTGATTCAATAATAAATGATATGTCAATGTTTAGTAACAAGAGTTTTTAAATCAAAATTGTGAAATGGTAAAATATAATATACTAGAGATACACATTAGTATTTTTCTGTTAAATCATAGAATTAAAATTACAACACAATTATTTTCATCGAAGTACATTTTATGATTAGGCTAGATAAATTTAATGTCTTATCATTGCAAATATATCAAATAATTTTGATTAAGAGAAGACATCCTTTAAAATTCAGACTTGAAAAAGTCCATCTAACTACCTTGTTTTATTAATTGAAGGGATTTGAGGGCAAAAAAAACCCCACCACATTGAAAGATATTTATTGAAACAATATAGAAGAATAAGTATCTAGTAAGTACCAATGGCATTCCTAACCTATATGTGATTAGTCAAATTTTTAGTATCTTGCAGGGTTTGCCTTGTATGGAGGTAACCTCAAATCTAATCAGAGTGTACTTAGTTATCCCTATAACAATTCTGCCATTATTGCAAAATTAGGTCCATATTTTCTGGTAGGTTGATACTAAGGTTCCTAGTGATCAAAGCTGTGTATATCACTATTAATATTTTGGTTCCTACTTCACAGCACTTTTTAGCAATATGAAATATAACTATGAAGGAAGAAGGTTCTAACTCAATTGCAGCTTAATTTCTGTATCTTCCATTCAAAGTATGTAGTCTCCAGAATAGGATACTTTTATCTATGAGTTCATTTGTGTAACTTCTGTATCATGCCTGGAAAAGATTGATTTGCATCAGTCACTATTACCATAGAGGAAAAAGAAAGCACTCCAAAGACCAAAGATAAGGGTGCATAATGTTTTCTTCAGAGCATGATGCAACCATTGCAGTATTGAGCTCACAGCTGCTTCTGTTACTTTATATGGACCTGTACAAGAGTGGTGTTTTCAACACTCAGTTATAGATATAAGGGCATAGGGGGACTTATCTCTTGCTGTTAAACTATTGGCTAATGAAAGATTCATCGAGAAGGGCTTTATTATTTTCAATTGTTCAACTGAGCCTATTGAGATACAATGGGTAGTTCTAAACCCATGGTTACATACATGGTCTTGATGAAATTCAATGAACTAGAAGACAACACAAAAGGCATGAATGTGTATGACCAAGTATGGTAGTTGATGGGAATGTAAGATGAGAGTAATTAGAGGGCATCTTACACACATTTGAAAATACCTAAGAATAAATTTAATTCTACAAAAAGTTCAAAAGTAGGGTATCACAAATCAAAAGCAAATCAAATGAGAGGAACTCTCTACATTAGTTGTGTGATTTGAATGAGAAATTCCCCTCACAGGTTCACATATTTAAACACTTTATATCTCATGGCTGTGTTTGAAATGAACATGAGTCATGGAAGCTATAATAGGTAGGTACTTCTTGGAGAAGTGGGTTACTTGAGGTTCACTTCCTTTTCTCTCTTCTCTTCCTGGTTTCGAAGACAGAGAGCTTCCTTTTCCTGCCATCAGACCTGCCCTCACATGACAGAACATAATCTTTTGGGGCTATGACCAGAATAAACTCTCACACCCTTAAACTGTGTCTTGTCAGGTATTTTGCCCCAGCAATGTGGCTAATACATCAAAGGAAATGGAGAGAACATACATGAAAATATTGAAACAAGACAAGAAGTCATTCTCACCAATATTTTGCTTTAATTCAGATTTTAATCATCTGGGAGAAACTTTCAATATGTCTTCTCAATGAGCCCCATCCATTTAAGATTTTAATCAGGCAGTTACTGTCTGGTAATAAAATGACATTTAATTTTATAATGATGGGCCTTTCAAAGAACTCTCATCAATGATTGAGTTGATGCTCAGTAATGAGCTGATCTGCATTTAGTGCATAGTGCTAAGCTTAATGAACTTACATTTAATTTTTTTCTAGAACACAAAACTTTATATCAAAGCTACACCATGGTGTCCCAACTAGAAAATCATCTACATACTCCATCAGTACATATTGCAAAACCGTTCTTGGGAGAACACTTGAAGAATATTTCTGATGCCTCTATGTATGATGATTCTTTTATTAATTTATTGTTTGAATCATCAGTGCTTCACCAAGCTAGAAGTAAATATACTAGTCCCAATTCTCTAGGTTCACATAACAATTTATGAAAGTAATGCAGAGAGGTATAATTTTTACAGGGAGAGATTTAAGTCATTTAAGTATACACAGAAGATTATTTGTTCACATAAAATTCAACGAAAAAGACAGTTGGATAAATTAAGTAATTCAAGGATCTTTGAAGGCTGGGTTTGGTAGGACCTGCTTGTAATCTAGCACTAGAAATGCTAATTCTGGAGACATATGCACCTTCAAGGCCAACTTGGTCCCAATAGAAACCTCCAGTCCAAATTCCAGTTCAATAACAAAAAAGGATATTTGGAAAGTTATTTACTATTATTTTCTAGGTCTCTCTCTGTCTCTGTCTCTATCTAACCATTCATCTGTCTGTCTGTCTGTTTGTCTGTCTACCTCAATGGGGACTATATCTTTCCTTATAAAGATACATATAAATAAATTAGATAAAAAGTAAGTACTAGCAAATTAATAATTTCAATAAGCCGCTCTTATTTTTTAGCCATTAAAACATGTCTCTCAAGGAAAAATAAGAATGGGGAGGAAGTTCTAGTTAAATATTATAGTATCATACTTTTTAAATATTTTTCTGTTTAAGAAAATAGGTTGAATTAAAAAATGAATTAAACTATAAAACTCTTCGGGAAGAAAAGGAGTAATTTACCTGCCAATCAAATGGCTTTATGTGGTGATATATTATTTATGATTTAATAAGGATTGCCTGAAGGATCAAATGCAAAGCCAGCCACACTAGTTAGATATAGAAATTGGAGCAGTGGTGGCACACAACTTTAATCCCAGGACTCAGAGGACAGAGGTAGATGGGTCTCTCTGTGACTCCAAGACCATTAAGGGCTACATTCAAGATTGAATCAGTCTAAAAGACAATTAGATTTCATATCTTTAATCACAGCTCTAGAGAGGTATATAAAACAAAGGAGCCTCTTATGAGCAGGTTTTTCCCTGCCGGTCTTGTCCCACCACCACGCCTGCCCCCAATAACACACAGAGACCCTGTATTTGATATAATGCTGTTGGCCAGTTACTAATTTCTTATTGGCTAGCTTTGTCTTAATGATTAACCCATTTCTATTAATCTAAGTATTTCCACGTGATCTCATCTTACCAGAGATAGGGCCAGTGTTCTGCTCTCTCCAGTCTCTCCATGTTGACTGCTCCCAACCACTTCCTCTTTCTTCCTAGTCACCTAGTCTTGCCTATCTTGCTTTCCTAATGGCTAACAGTGTTTTATTCATTAACCAATACGAGAAAGATATTTACAGAATGACATCTCCCATCAAGATCCCAATGACTCAGGCTGCATTCTGAGAGTAGCCTCCACCCACATTGAGGAGAGGAAGCAGTCTGAGGTTGGGAGGAGAACTTGTGGCAGACAGGATCAACTCTTACAGTCTCAGGTAGATGTAAGAGCTAGCTGCTGTCTTCTTTGCCCCTCTGATCTTCAGCTTGAATCCTGAACCCCAATACCACTCTCTGGATAATTTATTGTCCATGCTGCAGTTTTAGTAATGATTTATTGTTCCATAAATTGTGATACAACTTTCAGTTGTGATTTTAGTGTAAATATAATTTCGACTTAACATTTGTAGTGTTTCTTTCATGTATGTTATATTCTAATGCAATATCAGCATAGTCATTTTGTCATATGATATTTAATATAATTTGTTATAAAATAGATACATACAAGTATTCATACATATGCACTAAAAGTTGGAAATTCTATGGTAAATATCCCTATGCATGGATACTTTTCTTTTCACCTACAGCTATATTAATAAATACTAAGAAGATTTATATTATATAGATATAATCTATTTAGTAGCATAAAGAAGTTGTGCTCATTCTTGTTGTCAAAGAGACATAGATCTAGATGCATATTTCCTAAATAGTTTGTAGAAGATTTATAGGACAGGAAATTTCCCCTTTGAATAAAGCAGTGCAGGGTTGTCCTTAATAACAACTCTTAGAGAAATGTTCTACCAGGTAAACTGACCTTTGAATTAAATACTTGAATTCCACGGAAACACTTCTTAATGACCTAAGAACATAAAGGCAGTCTGCTTTGCCAGAGCAAATGAAACATTTAATAAAGAATCCCAAAATAAAGCTATGTTTTTATTTCTTTTGGCACTTGAGGAGACACACTGAATAAGTGAATAAGTGAGAGGTTTAACTATGAAAAACTGCTTCTGTAAAAATGCAGCCACTACTTTTCATGAATATAATGTGACATTTTAAAAGCAACCGCATAGACAGACTATAGGAGGAAGGGTCCCAAAGGAAACTTTATGGTAGTCATGTAAATTAAATATTTCCTAAATGTAACCGTTTTCTCTTCTTACAAATAAGAATAGGACCTGCTTTAAAATACAGACCCATGTCCTAAATTACAACATTAAGGAGGATTTTTGTGAAATACTGATGTAGAGATTATCTTGGCTTACTGGAAATACTGGTCTAACAACAAAATTCACATAGGTGTGGTGAAATGCAAGTCATATTTTGCATTATTTTATCAAAATTGAGAGCTTTTTATGATAAAACACACCTCAAAGACTATGCCTGAAATTAACAAACAATATTTTCTTTTCCCACTGTAAATTCACTGCCTGTCATCATTTTCTTATCCTGATGGAGGAAGTCACCATTTATTTTTCTGTGTAGTTGCCTGTGTGGAATTTCATGTTGATTCTTAGTTTTATATCTATTATAAAAGGACTCATTGCAGTTACTAAGAACACATATAGTGTTTTCATCTTCACTGTTTGCTGGCTGAGATTCAACTGATGGCATCAGTCTTGCTAACTTAGCATGAGTGTGAAAGCTATTTTTTGGTTAATTACAGAATTAAAATTTAACTGTAAAGCATATCTAAGTACCTAATCAAGTTCTCATACATATCACTAGCATGTTTAAATAGAGCTTCCCCAAATTGATTTATACTACTAGGAATTTGGTATTGTACAGAATCCCTTTGACATTGAAATGAGTCAGAGATCAGTAATGTCTGCTTTATCAGATTAGGGCCCAACCTCTAACAATAATTTAGAAGACTGTGAAAAGGGGAAGAAATATTTTAATAGTCAGTGGAACAGGGCTATGTCTTCTAGATATTACAGGGAAGCCACACTCATAAAATTTCAAGACGCTTAAGGCCTGAAGGTGAGAAGCAGAAGTGACAATCCAACATGGATAGAAGAAATTTTATGGGGCCCCACACATAAATAAGAGCTACAGGAAATTAACAACTGTTGAGGGAGGGAGAATTTGCCTCTCCCAAAGATAACCCCACGGCGGTTATCCAATACTACAAGATCAGTCATTAAACTTTTACATAAAAATTACTGAATGAAATCATCAGGTTGTATTTACATGTTCATGTTTTTAACCCCCTCTGTGTGTGTGTGTGTGTGTGTGTGTGTGTGTGTGTGTGTGTGTGTGTGTATGTGCGTGTGTGACTATAACAAAAAAGGAATCAGAGGTCATGGCTTTGAGAGGTAGTGAGAGACATGAGAAAGATTGGAGGGAGGAGAAAGAGGAAATAAATTATGTAGGTTTGTGTTTGTGATCTTGTAGTAGCAAGGATGAAATATAACAAGAACTAAAGTTGTTGTTTACTTATTTTTTCTTCTCTCTCTAAGTATATTTTCTTAACAAGCCAAATAGGAAGAGTGTGAATCCTTAATATCTGGTTTCTCTGGTGATCTTTTGATGATTAAGTAAATCACCCGTACCTTAATTTTTCCATTTGAAAATAAAATAATTTCACTGACATCACAGGGCCATTGTGAAACTTAAGCGAGTTAATATATGTAGGTAACTTAAAATAATATCTAGCCCCAACATATGTAATAAATGTTATTAAAAACATTTCTAAGTCAAGGTTTTGTGTTGTTTTCCTTTTATTTAATATTGTGCAGTATATTAAGTATTAAGTTAAGGAGGATGGGGAGATGGCTACTTGGTTAAGAAAGTTGGCTATGTAAACACCAGTCCCTGAATTTTAATCTCCAAATTACAAAATCACACACACATACACATACACACAACACACACACACACACACACACACCCAACCAACCAAACAACAAAAAGAAAAACAAAACAACACAAAGGTATAGTTTGGATGCATGTAACCTGAGACAGAGGTCGGTGCAGAGAGTGGAAGATCTCTGGAGTTTCAGGTTAAGACTTAAGTTCAAAGACAGGCAGAAACAAATCACTGTCCTCTGGCTGCTTTGGTGTCCACAATAGTTCCCCCAAACTTGCATGTCCCACAGAATGTCCTTCGATCATGCATACACACAGAGATAGAGAAGATTAATAAGCATTATGCAGCACTCAAACATACCAGGAGACGATACCAGATACTCGGGAAGTAGAGTTAAAGAGGCTGAGAGCTGCCATGTGATTTTGGGAGTGAAACCCTGGTTCTCTGAAAGGCCAGTTGTCTTAACCATTGACTCATGTATCATACTTCCTGACACAGAGGGTTTAACTGCTCTCTCTATATCCTTGTAATGCCACAGGCTTTTCCACATCAATATTTCAAGTACTTATGAACATATCAAATATTGAAGAGGATAAGAGAATTATGGAGAGAGAGATATTATATATAATATCTCTAAGCAGAGATATTATACTTTGCTTGTAATAAGGATGTTGGATGTATTGAAACAATAAGCTTTTTTACAAGAATTATGCATTTTTATAGCATGCAACAAAATTGTCTTGTGACAATATGCAGTCAGTTGGTTATAATGTGGTGCTGAAAGGGCACAGAATGAACACTAGGTAAACACTGATTCTGTAAGGATGGAAAAATTTATCCTAACTCTCCACTGACCCTAGGAAGCTGAAAGTTTAAATCCCAGACCCTGTTCCCTGGCAGTGAGTAGGCAAAAGGTCACATTCTTTGTTTATGACGGCACCTGTGAATGAGTGAACACAGGAAATGAGCCTTGTCACCCCACCTGGGAGCCCACGAAAAAGCAGACTTCCTGGGCTAAGCGTGGGCTTGGATAGTTTAAATACATTGGTCCACACTGGATGCTATGAGATGATTGGTTTACGATGTGCAGGCTTTGTTGTAATCCTATAAAAGCTGTCTCAATTCTGTACCCAGTGTCCCCAGTCCTCTACACCTGTGTGGCTTATAGCTGTGGATCCCAGTGCACTTGGAATAAAAAAGACCTCATGCTTTTGCATCAAGACCACTTCTCATGAGTGATTTGTGTGTGGGGGGGAGTGTGAAGGTCCATGCTCTCCAGGTCTTTCAATTCTTGCAAAAAATATATGAGATGCTGCTTCACTATGGTCATTATCTGTCAACAATTATCCTGCTTTATTTTGCACTAGTTTCAGTGACTTTATAAATCTCTTGTGGTATATAAAATAATTGTCAGGTGTTTATACTTCTGCCAACACATATGAGTCTAATGAATATTTGCAGGGTACATAGAGCACACAACACACACAGAGAACTTTGAATCAAAAAGTTAGCATTCCAATGGTTAAATCACCACTTTGTACCTACCACTGGCTCTTTCTGAAACTAGGACAGGATGATCTGTAATATATGGTGCCTCCCAGCAAGCAAGAACCTTGTGAAATAAGATAAGTAAAACCTTACACATAAGTAATCTTTGTAAATATAAAAACTTAAAACAAAATTTACAAAGATATTAACACAAGGAAGAAGCTTACAGAATAGTTATTGAAGAATGAAGATAGATTTAAAGACTAGGAAACCCAGACGACAGGAATCCACTGAGGAGTTATGCTAAAATCAAATGGGGATTGTTGGACTTAGGACTCAAGGACATGGACTCATATGAACTTCAGTCTCTAACAAAGCTGACTGCCATCTGGGTATGGAGAGATTGCAGCAATCACAAGACATGTTTGTATCACCTAAACTTATTTATGGTGCCCTGTGTTTACTGGAAAAGCAGAAACAAGTTCATTGCCCAGGATATGAGGTCAACCTCTTATTTAAAATTTATTTCTTAGATCTGAGCAGACTGGATAAACTACAGCAAGTAGAAGATGGATTATTTAAATGAAATTCCCAGCAAAATGGGCCACAGACAAAATAAAACACCCATTTGTAAATGTTTACTGTGTCGCTAAATATATTATACATATATGAGAAAAATATCATGAGGAGAAATAGAGTTGGCACATTTCAACATCTCTAATGGAAATGTAAGGATTCTACAAAATAATGTGTACACTATGAAAATATTGAAACTTATAGAAAAATAAATGCAATACTCAGTGGTTTTATTATGTTTTCAGTCATTTTGTATGGTCACTGTAAAGAATCAGTGACAGAGACAAAAACAAAGAAACAAACAAAACTACTGAGGAAATACTTCTGTTCTTTTGTGAAAGATAACTTTATTACTACAGTCTGTAGAGCTTTAACTATTCTTAAATTATTTAGAGAAATATTTCTGGTATATAATATTTTATACCGTATTGTACATAATTCAGATAAAATGGATATCTGAAAAAAATTCAAATTAAGTCTTCATCAAAGTATTCACTTCTCTGCTAGAATATGATGTGCTAATAGTACACATAATTACCATTGGGCAGCTCACAATCTTGTTATCCAGCATAGAAAAGCATAATTATGAATGTACTGATAATGACTAGTTTATCAGGCTGAATTATAACATATTAATTAACTAATTTAAAGGCACTTATTGTAAATGCTTTTGAAATAACAGAGTAAGGATTCCAAAATCTACTTTTCCCCACAAAAGCAATAGAACCAGGAAAATTGTTAAAGAACAACATTTCTGAACTCTGGAAACTAGCCAAAGTGCTCCAATAATGCCAAAAGTGGTTGTTTTATTCAGAAAGCCATCTGACTCTCAGTAAGAGAAGCACTCTCTGAGGCATTTCAGTCTTTCTCTTCACATACATTCTCCTCAGCCTAGCTTGAGGAAAGTCTCCATCCTCATTAGGGAGGACCTTTGAACACTAGCAACCTGGCAGTCACAGGAGAACAGACATGGAGCAACCTCAAAGGTGCATCACCTATAATGAGTTGCTTACTCTAATTCTTTGTATCAGCTCTTGCCCTTTCCTTATAGGACTGTCTGATCAAGGGACAAGTTTGAAACCCCATAGAGATGCTTCTGAACACCCACTCTTAGGTATTGATCAATATCAAGAATTTTCAAATATTTTCACTTACATTAGGTTAAACAAGAGTCTAACCCTTGGTTTCAGAGTAATATGAAAGGCTAATATTATCATAAGAAGCTTTGGCAAAATCTGATATATTTCTGGAGACATAGAAAGATGTGGATAAATGTAGAGATTTAAGAATTTCATGAAAAGAACTCTTAAGTCTCCTACCTGTCATTTACAGCTAATCTTCATGTTTTTATGATCACTAAGATGTAATAAGACACACCAGTGAATTGTGAGAGCTATGAAGACCTGTACTCATACAGTCACAAAGGAGCATACTGGTTTAGTCATATTAGGAATACATGGTCAAATAATTATCTAAGTGATATATGTTAAACTTAATATAAGTTTAAATAGAGAAACAATCTGCATGAGGCAAGACAGAGACTTGGTTCAATGCATCTAGTTTATTTTAGACATACATAAGGCCAGTACAATTTTAGAAAAGAGTTTCTAGGAAACAATAACTCCACATTCATGTATACTGCAGAACTTAAGGCATAGTTACACAAAAAACTCTTGCAAAATACATGTGTCTTTACCATGAGGATGGATTCTTTCTTAAGGGCCTAGGATCTGGTGTGGTCCCTGATCTTTATAGTATGGAATCAGCAGGCTATAAAATACACGTGACATCTCTAAAGATGGGTTCTATGTACTGAAAAACAATTGTGAAGGTAAGAGTCTAGGGAGGGAGAATCTGAGATAAACATTCTGGGGAATTTGGGTGAGGCCTGCCTTATATAGTGCAAAGGTCGCCTGGTCATTAACAACATCCACTCCCAGACTTCTGGGAGGAAAAAATAGGTTTTCATTTCTTCCATCCAGGAGACAATCCTCCATAGTAAATATTCCTGATTTCTGCATTGCTTACCCATGCCCTCTACAAATAAAAATCTTCCATAATCATGTGTTCCACAAATAATTAATAGTAGTCTTCCTAAAGAATTGTAGCTTTTCTAAAAATATTGCAAGTGGTAAGAATGAGAGTACCATATACCCTTCATAACACTTTCATAAGGTCCATCTTTATGTATGCTGTTCTCTCACAAGTTTTATCAATTTCTCTCTCCTGAGGATTACCATCTACCTTCTTTGCCATGCTTTATACTCAGATTTTCTTATTCCAGACTCCATCCTAATTCCCTTGAACAGTTTAAATTTTTCTCACTTTATTGTACATGGCTTTTGCTATTTCCAACCATGATATTCATATAATCTTACCTTTGGGAAATAGGTCAATATTATACCAGTTAAAAAAGAATTGGAAATTACATATCACAAAAATTGAAACAAAATGACCAATAAAAATGCAGAAAAATATAAGAAATAGCCAAGCAAAACGATTTCATTTTTAATCACACCAAAATGCTATCCCAATAATAAAGAATTAATTCAATTAAAATTTATTTTCTTATTTAGTATTAAAATATGTATTGACCTCCCTCTAACTTGACAAATTGTGTAACTTTGATGATTGCTAATTTTGTATTTATGATGAGGCACACTTAAACAATTTTTAAAGGATATTAAATGGTAAAGTTAAGTATTGTATCAGATTTCTTCATTTCTCCTACTATTCTAAATACTTTACATTTGATTCAAGGGATTTCATTCTTCTCTTTAAAAAAAGGATGTATCAGAACTGGCAGGTCCTTTATTTTCCCACTTTCTTTAGTACTTGAAGTTAAGTGGAATTCTGTTTTAACAATTGTCTGTCCACAAATCATTGTTTGTGTGGAATCCACAGGACAATTCAGATTGCTATTAACTAATAAGAGTTACTTAAAGGACTGCAAACAAGTTCATCCACAGTCAGTAATGTAATGTAAATACAAACATGGAATTAAGATTTTAGCATGAGTATTTCTTAAGAACTGGGTTTATTATAAATGCTAAGATTTTTACATAGATGTAGTTAGTTTAATAGTAGTGGTAATAAGTACTCCAACAAAAGCATCGTAAAGAAAGGAAAGGTTTATTCTGGCTTACAGTTCAAAGGTACTGCCCATCATGTTGGGGAAGTATGCATAGGATACTACTACAGGAGCTTGAGGCAACTGATTGCATTATACCCACATTCATACCATGACTCAGAGATATGATGTGCTGGTTAATTTCTGTGAATCACATGCAATCTTAATTATTAGTATAACTGTAAGTTGAATGTTTGTATATATACTATAATGGAATTATAAAATGTGACTATGGCTCAGCTTAAATTATATAACAGAACTGATTAGCAATGCTTAAGTGACCTAAATGTTTAAAGGGGATTTCCTAGTAAGCATGACCTTAGAAAACTAATGGTAATAAGAGGCCATATATTTTAATTATTTTAAGCTTATTTTTAACTTTATAAAAGTATTTGATGCTTCAAAAATATTCAGATAAAAACTGACAATTACTTCAAATGTGATAAGTAGTCACAATACATCTTTAATAGTTTTATCCTTAAAAATTATAACTCTCAGTGACCAGTGACATTCAAATCTAATAGAGAAACTGACTACATGCATTTAAGATGACTCAATACTCAGGAATGATCACTAAGGGTAAAATTAATGCAAACAGTTTCTTAATTGCAGCTCAAATACTCTCTGCTTTCTTGGAAACAGGTGGATACAATATCCTGTATATGTATCTCCTAACCTGTGTCAAGTTCTGTCCTTCGGTGGAGTAACTAAATTTTTTGGGAAATCATATAAATCATGAGTATACTTTAAGCATAAACATTTCTTTCAATTTTTATGCCAAATAACTTTATTCCACATATATCAATGTTTTTCGCTCTATAGCTTTGGCAACATTTAAAATATTACCTTCTGGAAGTATAAAAATAGTACAAACAAGTATACATACACAGACATAATATGCTAAGACACCTGTGGTGAATTATGAACATATTTAGTATGATATAATCTAGAAATTATTCACATATGAAAACAATGTTTGCAGAGCAATATTTCAAGTGGACTATAGATGATTTCAAATATTGGTTGTCTCGTTCCACTTATCAGCCAGAGAAGAACTCTCATCTCTGTTCATCTTCCTGTGTCATACAGTCACTACAACTGGTATGAAGATTATTATAATCCATGGAAAAATTCACTTAATTTTAAAGAGTAATCAGTCCACCTGTGTTATCTAAGTGTAATGTAAAACTAAAAGTCCCCATCCCATTTCTGAATCCTGAGATGTTCAGCCTTTCACACACTAAATTTTCTAAAGTTGATGTCAGTTTACCGAATACTTTGGAAATGCTAGGAAACTGATTTCCACCAATAGGACCAAGCCATAACATCACGGTTAGTGTCTATGATCCTGTGAATCATGTAACATTTTAATATAATCCTTAATATAGCTGTCTCTTCAATATAGATAGTTATAATATTAAAATAGAAATATAAAATGTGACTATCTCAGTTACAATTATGTCTTCAAGAAAAAATGTGCACACTTCTCTAGAAGTTCAAAGTGACATGCATGGTCACTGAAGCAAGACTTTACAATAAAAGTTCTGAAAACTGATCTATCAAGTCTTAATTAAGCTTATCAAATCCAAAGAGATGCTCAGTGTAATTTTTAAATAATTGTAAAGTTGCATAGAATTCCTGTGAGCTGGGAGTTTTGGTTTTTAGGAAAGTACTCAGAGATGATCATAACATTTTGGTGCACTCATACTGGAACTAAGTTATAGGAAACTTCATTAGTAGACAACTCAATGGATTCAGAAGTCTAAGGAGCTGGTGAGTATAGTGGATGAAATCTGCTATTATAACATATGAAAGTTTCTTCTGAATTTATAAAATTCTGGATATAAATTTTGAATTAATACTCAATTCGAGCATGAATTTTTCTCATTGGACCAAGATGTGTAAGAAACAATGATCCTGGGGTTGTTATAGATGATGAAATAATGAGTTTATCTGAACAGAAAGAAGCTACAAACGAGTTGAAATTTCTGACGGTCATTGATATCTGTTTAGGTAACCAAGTGAAAGAATTAATTTACTTCATAGAAAACACAGGAAGCATAATAAATAATACTCTTCATCTAACCTAGAATGAGTGAAATCTAGGTATTGCTAAACCCAGAGAAGCCAATGTTAGAACACCCTGATAGAACCATGAAAATGAACTGTATTATCTTAGTTAGGATGTCTATTGCTGTGAAGAGACACCAAACCAATACAGTTCTTATAAAGGAAAATATTTAATTTAAGCAAGCTTATATTTCAGAGGTTCAGTTCATTATCATCATGCAGGGTGCCACACGGGAAGATATGGTGTAGGAGGAGGAGCTGAGAGTTCTATATTTTGCTACAAGGGAAGTAAAATATGTGTCACACTGATCATAGCTTGAGCAAAGGAGACCACAGACTCCACTCACACAGTGCCTCCAACAAGACCACACTTCCTAATATTGCCACTCCCTACGGGCACCATTTTTTTTCAAACCATCACACCTATCCATGGACTTCTCCTCCTGTTTGGTTAGTTTTGACCCAAAGTGGGCAAGAGAAGTGCAAGAGTACAGAATGAAAACCAGTGACATCCCCTTTGTTTCACAGAATCTATTTTAAGAAAACATAAGAAGGTAGAGGAAGAAAATTTCAAATGAAGTTTAAGTTAGGACTATAATTTTGTATCATATAGTTTTTGGGAACTAGGTCTTTTGTTAATGGGGAAAAAAGGAAAAATTACTAAATGAAATAGGGTAAAAAGGCTTGAATTTTAACCTGCATGTCACAGAAGATGAAGGCTACAAACAGCATCTGGAAAATGATTTGAACTTATGAAAGGGAATGTGTTATGAGTAGGTATTTCTGCCAGACTGGTCCCACAGCAGCACCAGCTCCAAATAACACACAGAAATGCTGTATTTGATATAATGCTGTGGCCAGTTACTAGTGTTTTTTATTGGCTAACTCTGTATTAAATATTAACCCATTTCTATTAATATAACTATTTGTACATGGTCTTATCTTACCAGAGAGAGGGCCCAGACCTATGTTCTATCCAGTCTCTACATCTTGACTCCTCCCTACTACTTCCTCTCTCCTCCTTGTCTCCTAGTCCCACCTATCATGCTTTCCTATTGGCCAACAGTGCTTTATTCATTAATGAATAAGAGAAACTTATTTACAGACTGACATCTCCCATCATGTCATCTAAATAAAAAGGTTTTAACCTCAACATAACAAAATATGTAATAAAACAGTTATCAAATAAGAACAATAGTTAATGATATTTAGTCCATTAACATTGAGCAAAATTTAAAGAAATTATTTTATTATCTATCATATCTTTGTGTGTCTAAAGTCCTATATGTAACCTATCTTTAATCTTAACTAGAGGAAAACTATAACCATAATTATCTGTCTTCAACTCCATCAAAGACCACAGAAGGATGTTATATATAAACTCTAGAAAAGACAGAGACTATTTGCCTGGTCAGTCACCCGAAGTTCTTCTGTAATGTTCCATCTTCAGCCTATAGGTCAAAGTGTGTCTGGCAGACTCTTCAGCAAAGCAGAAAACTTTAAACTGTCCACTTGTATTTACTGTTTGTCAGTCACTTTTTTCGATATCTTGCAGAATGTCTGGCAGACTCTTCCATGAAGTAGGAATCCTGTAGCAAATGCCCATTTTATCAGCAGTCATTTTCCTGTGAGTCCTGCATGTCCAGTTATACAGCATAGCTTGAAACAGTCCAGACAAGAGCAGTAACTTGCCCAAATGGTTAGTCTTGCCATACTTAAAGCAAACTCCATAATGAGTTTCTTTGATGTCCATCTTCCTTTCTGACAGAAGTGGTGTTGCAAGGAGCAGTTTTATGTGTCACTGTCAAAAAAAAAAAAAAAAAAAAAAAACCTCTACCATTTTAAATGCCATATTCTGTAGGCCTTTGAAAAGTTTGAAGAATGCCTATTCATCTCAAATACATATCTGTATTTCTAGGAAACCTAACTAATTTAACTCTAAGTTTTGATTATCATAGGTAACTATCTATAATATGTGTTAAATTATACATTACATTTTTTAAATAAGCTATATAAACACAATAGCTAAACAAGAGGAGAAATATACATATCACAAAATTGACCTTAAATTTATATCATAAATGAAAATCCATTCCAAAGCAATGTATTCCTATCTATACGGTAATCCCCTTTTTACGTTTAAAGAGATTGGTTGTGGTCATTGACCATTTATAACCAACTCATTTAAATGAAAATAAATATGTATAAACAATATTTGGGAGTTTGGGTATTGTTCTTTACAAACTGCTTCCTGCTGGTAGGGGGCACTGTCATAGGGATCCTAAACAGATGCAGTGGTCTGCTTTCTCCCAACTGTTTTGAATAATGGATCACCTAGGACTCTGTTTCAGGGGGTCTGGCTTGATTAAACCACATCAGTCTGAAAGAAATCCACAGCTTTTCATTTTCTGTGGAAACAAAAATAGAAATACTTTTCCCCAGTTTCCTTAAACTTACATTTTGGAGTCATAGCATTTTTAAAATATATAAATTGAGTTAATCCAGCGGCATTTCTTTAACAGTTGCTATTTCCTCAGCAGTCAAACGATACAAAGCCAATATAATACCGTACAGTATCCAGATATGCTCTGTGTTTTCCATCTTTACCTGGCTTTTTATTACTATATTTCTTGTTAAGTGCAGGTTTCCCCGCCGGCCGCCTGGTCCCACTGCTGTGCTAGCCCCAAATAACATGCAGAGACTCTGTATTTGATATAATGTTGTTGGCCTGTTTCTATTATTGTTTATTGGCTAGCTCTGTCTTCATGATTAACCCATTTCTACTTATCAGAGAGCCGGCATCTTGCTTTCTCCACGCTCTACATGCTGACTCCTCCTAACTCCTTCCTCTTTCCTCCTTGTCTCCTAGCCCCGCCTATCTTGCTTTCTCATTGGCCACAGTGTTTTATTCATTAACCAGTATAAGAAACATATTTACAAAATAAGATCTACCATCAATTTCTTCTACTTCTACATTTTAATTTTTTAATATAAGGTTTATCTGTGTAACTTTTATTTATATCTGTTCTGGAATTAATTCTATAACAGGTTTACTTTGAAATCACAGAGATCTGCTTGCCTCTGTCTCCAGAGTGCTGGAATTAAAGGTATGTGGCACCACACCCAGCGTCTCTCTTTCTTTTTATTATTCTTTTTTAAATCATTGTATCCTGTTTCTTGTTCTCTCCCAAGCCTATGTATATTTTAAAACTTCTTTAAATCTTTAGAGTTTTTTCTTAGTCTGCATCTGTCTTTACTGAAAATCTTTATCTTTTTGTGGCCACAAGTCTTTTATCTGGTAAACAACAACATTGCTAAAATTAAAGCCACAGCTGTATTAGCTGAGGTGGGGGTATTTTAATATCTGGAACTGAGAGCTATGTCTGCTGCCTTGGTCTAAGCTGCCATCCAGCAGCATGTTGCTGGCTTGGAGATGTGGTCACTGCCATTGCCATGTCTGTACATACCATTCAGTTGTTATCAGAGCACTTTAAAAGCCTTGCAGTTTTTTTTTTGCCACTTATGCTGAGTCAGGAAACCTCCCTTAAAGGAACCGTGCAAGTCTCATCTTATCTAGTAAAACAGAGTCCAACTAAAAAAAACTGCCTTGCTTGTCTCTGTCCTTTTGTTTCTAAAATCTTTTCTTAAGCATTTGTTAAGTTTAAAGTGAAAGTTCTTATTAGCCACATTGCCGGTGCCATCTTGTTAGAAGAAGGATTTTTCTGCCAGACAGGTCCTACAGCCATGACAGCCCCAAATAACACACAGAGATTCTGTATTTGACATAATGCTGTTGGCCAGTTACTAGTGCTTCTTATTGGCTAGCTCTGCCTTAAATATTAACCCAATTCTATTAATGTAAGTATTTCCACAGGAATGCCCCAAAGTAAAGCTAATTTGATCATGTCCTTTATGTTGATAGATACACTGAACAGAAAGTCACAAACACCACTATAGATTGTTAAAAATCAATAATAATGACAAAAATATATATCAGATCAGGAAGAGTATACTTTAGGAGAAGAAATAAGGAAACAGCTTAGAAAAATTCTTGAAAATGATAACAAAACAATCAAGAAGCTGGAGAAAAGAGGAACAGTTTCTTGTCATGCCAACAAACACTCTCACTGCTGCTTATCTTGGTGTGGCATACAATCATTGCAGTTTACTGTACATTACACAATGTGAAGATTATTGGAAAACAATGCAAAGGAATCACAGTAAGTTCACAAAATAGTATCTCGTTGAAATGGCCTAAGAACTCTATCTCAGAGAGAAGGGATAGTACAGAAAAACCTCTGTTTGATTAATCAAAATCATTAAGATAAATACCAGAAGACATATGCAAGAGATATTCCATATTATTAGACCATTGGTGGTTATGTAAATGTAACAGAATACAAGCCTCTTCATACTAATGAATATGAACACAGATAAAGATGAACTTTAGAAAAAGGTTTTGGTTACAGATCAAACAAAATCTAGGGTATAGAAACAAATCTCTCTAATACTATTAGAGAATTTTATTGAAAAGCAAATTGTGTTCAAGGTAAGAATAAAGTATATTTATCCATGAAACTTAGTGGTTTGAATCATTTGTACAATACATTAACAATTACAATGCTTAGAACAAGTATAGAAATTTATAAAACATTAAAATTAAACATACCCGAATAACTTCTTTGTTTCCTTTGCTTTTAACTAAAAGTGACTTTTTTCATAAGTCACTAATTTTGAAAAGTGCACAATTGGGCAATGAACTCCTTGTTTCCTGCCAACTTTACTGTAGATAATGCTTCTGCTAGAAAACACAAAATCCTTTTAAAACAGTTCTCTAGGGAATATTATCTCTTTTTTGTTCTCAAGGAGAGTTTCATTTCTCATCTCCCCAGTCCTTCTAGAATAAAGATACTTCTCCATTTTCTTGTCTCTTGTGGGAACAATGTTTATGCTATCAAATAACTTCACAGTTAACTATTTCTTGGAAAAGTAACTAAAAATTAATGAGCCACAAGACTTTGAAGTGAGATGTTTTTCTTTCAGTTAGCAAACACAGATAAACACAAGATGGACAACAGATAACATTACTGTGATGACTACCTATCTGATATATGTCTGCATGCAAACCTAGTGCTACCAAGATCCACCAAAGATAGAATTATTAGTGGTAGTCTCATATTTGCCAGCTTTCCTGGTAAATCTTTCTACTTGAACTAAAAACTTGTCCTTATGTCATTGGACTTTTGAGTGATTAGCAGTGAACATGTGTTCATACTTATAGCTTCACCTTTTGGAATATTTGTACCTTAGAGTAAAGGCAAACAGAAGAGAAATGGAGGTTGCACTCTCCCTGAATAGGAAAATCATATACAAAATTTGGTACTATTTTAATAATTTAAATAAGTTGTGGCCAACCGAAATAGTCTCTAGTGCACTAGTGTCCAGCTTTTAGTAGATTGAAGACAATAAACAGTGCTTCTAAAATGCTCTTGCTGTCAGGAAACTGTAATAAGCTTGTTTCTAACCACTAGAAAGTATTTCTCAACCTGTGGGTCCTGTCTCCCTTGGGGGTCACAAATTAGATATACTGAATATCACATATTTGCAGTATGATTCATAACAGTAGAAAAATTAAAGTTATGAAGTAGCCACAAAATATTTTATTGTTTGGGGCCACCATAACATGGGAATGTATATTAAAGAGTCTCAGAATTAGGAAAATTGAAAACTATTATAAGGCAACAACAACAGTAGTAACAGCAAGACTACAGTCTATGTAAACTGTTAACAGGTTCAATTACCAAAAAAGAAAAAAAAAAACAAACAAACAAAAAAAATAAAACCAGAGTTACTTGGATAGAATAGGGGTAAAGAAACACAAATGGTTAGTATAGTATTCCAGGAATTTTCAGCAAAGAAAACCACTGTGAAAAATTTAAATGACCACTTCAATATATGGCATAAGAACAGCTAGATACAGTTGGAAAAATATTTGCCCAACATATCAAGAACAAAGGACTTCTACATGAAATGAATTAGGAATTGTACTTAGAATTATCTGTAGGGCACTATACAGCTCCCAAATATTGGCATGGAGACTTTTTATTAGTTATGAATGCTCTGCCTTGGCTTAGGTTGTCCCATTAGCTCTTTAACTTAATTTAACCTGTTTCTACTCACCTATGTTTTGTCTCACTATTTTTTACCTTTCTTTCATTCTGTATGTTCTATCTTCCTGTTTCTTCCATATCTGTCTGGTTGGCTCTTTGTCTTCATGGTGTCTCTTTTCTTTTTTCCTTTGAATCTAAGTTCCTCATCATACTCACCCTTCCTTCCCAGGATTTCCAACTATATCATCTACCTTGCTATTGGCCATTCATCTTTTTTAATAGCAATCAGGTACCTTAGAAAAGCATTCTTAAGCAGCAACATATCTTTACATAATTTAGCAAAAGCAAGACATCCTTGCATAGTTAAACAAATAGTCTCCAACATTTATTCCTTTTTGTCTAAATTAAAAGAAAGGTTTTAGCTTTAACATAATAAGACTATATAAGATAAGCAAAATTGTAAAGTAGAAATTATATTTACAATACCTAGTCCATTTGAATTTTGAAAATTTGGAGAAAATCCTCGCTTATCAATCCTATCTTGGTGAGTTCAAATTTGTGTACCCAATTTACTTTGTATCCTGACTTGTATTATAAAGCCCAAATTATCTCTTTAGTCCTTAAAACATTTTCTTAGATAAGTGATTTAAGCTTTTATGTTTCTCAACATTATAAACTTTACTTCACTTATGTAAGTTTCTTTTCTGAATTTGTAACAAGGAGAAATATTACTATATCACTTTCAATCCCATGAGAGACCTGAAAAAATTAATATTATCTGAGTAAACAGAAGGTGCAGATCAACAAAATTCCAAAACTATAGAAATGACAAAGAACCTTGGTGCCTAGACAGTCCCCCAATGTTCCTTAGCAACACAAGGTCATCCAAATTCACCCTCCATTCCTAGAATACCTGGCAGGCTTTTCTGCAAAGGAGGAATTTTAAAGGACTGTCCTACCTTGTTTTGGAAAAGTTTGACATTGGGTTTACTTTGTATCCTGTCTGTCCAATTTGTACAGAATACTGACAGCAGTTGTGACAGGGCAAATTTCTTGCTCAAATGGCCACAAAGTCCATATGGAAGTTGTTTGACGCCCATCTTTCTTTTATGAAGTACATTTGTGTTGCAGGAGCATATGTGTCTTGCTGTCTTAGAAAAATCTTAGGTTTTTAAATGCCATATCCTGTAGGTCTCTGAAGCATTTGAAGATCTAAAATATATCAGTTTAACGTTGAAAACATAGCTAACATGACTATAAGTTTCATTGTTATAGATAACTAATTACTAACCTCCATCTCTTAAATGATGAACAGTTTATAATAGTATCTTTCAAGGACCAGAACTTTATATTACATTTTAAATATGCTGAACAGGTACAATCCCTTAAACAAGAGTAGAAACATTATATAAATAAATAAATATGTAAACAAATAACTTTAAATTTGTTTCAATGTACAAAAATATACAATATAAAATATTTTAAGTGCTCTCTTTATCCTGTATTCCTACATTTCCACTAAATATTAACAAACATCTAAAAGCTACTGAGTGAACAAAACCACACAACTTTGCATAGTTTATAGGTATCCAATAATAGTACACAACTATAATTCTGCATTTATTTGTGGAAATGGACCCATATATCCATGCAAAACTGGTATACAAGTATTTATAGCTGCTCTGTTAATGATAGTCTAGATTGTAAATAATCTAAAGAATACTAGTGTGATCAAATGCTATCATTCAGCTATATAGAAGGTAAATTATGTTCAAATAGCTAAATCTCAAAACAACTATGCTGTGCTCAAAAAACTTAACAAAAGATATTAAAAAGTATGAGTCTATTTATGCCAAAGTCTCTAAAATACTAAGCATTTAGTCTATGATGACAGTTATTATAATCTTAATTCAATAGACTTCACAGGTGTAACCACATGTCACAATTCTTAAATTGTGTTCTATAGATATGTGGGGTGTTTATTGAATGCCATAGCTCTTTAATACAATGAAGTAGTTCCCTCATCTTGACAGATAGAAATTATGTTATTTATATATTAGCCTTTTAAAAGAAGGGATGCACAAGTAAACATTACATAATTTACAAAATTATAGAATCCCATCCCTCATTCAAAAAATGTGAGCTTATTTTGCTTCTAATTTTTAAAGTAAGTTTATTCAATCATATTTCCTTAAAAGTGAAAAAAAAAACATAATGATGCAGTTACAAAAATTACATTTCTCAATATTAATAGCTTATGGTTATTTTCATATTGTAAGAAATACAGGCACCACAATAAAACTCATACACGAATAACTATAAAACTAAGTTGACTATGCAAATGACTTGTGGACATTGCAATTGGACTATGATCTCTAAAAGAAGAAATAAAAGAAGCTTTATGATTGTGGTTTTTGTGTAGAGAGGTAGTGTTCAGATACCACAGGTGAGCTTACAGCTGCCATCTTGCTGAACTGCAGAAAGCAGGGCTTGCAGAACATTTGATATTGAGAGTAAACACTGAAGACAGATGTCTCTGAGGTTTGGAAGTATTCTTATTGCTAATGATCTTGGCAGTTTTATAAGACAAGTAGAGACTCAAAAAAGTGCTTTTAAAATAGAAACTGTCTTCTATGTCAGAGATAATATCTTACAATATCTAATGGATGATTTGTAACAAAAATTTAAGAACAAATTGCAGATGAATGAGATGATTTATTTGAACAAATACTCCAAATATTTTAAATATTTTATTTAATGTTTCATGCATTCAAAAAATTATATGGGTCAATTCCTCCCACATTGCCTGCCTTCCATTTCCTTTTCGACCCACTCCATTTCATGTTCCAACTTTGTCTCTGTCTGTCTCTACCTGTCTGTCTCCTGCCATCCCTCACTATCTCTGTCAAGCTAATACCCTCCAAGTTTATTTAGTGCTACATACCTGTGTATGGATTTTTGTAATATCAGTATTCTAGACAGAATGGAACCACTCCTCCTTAACACACACACACACACACACACACACACACACACACACTCCCACACACACTCTAGTCATAAACTTCCTAATATACTCAGACCTCCATGATGTATTTGCTTGACTTGATCTTCCTAAGATCTGTGTGTAGTCTCATTTATCTTGTGTTCATTTGTACAACTGTCCTGTTATGTTTGACAAATACTGTTTTGTTAGGGGAAACCTCTGCCTCTGACTCATACAATATTATTTTTTCAGCTCTTTGATCATGATCTGTGAACATTTTGAGGGCAGGGTACAATGTAGATGGTTCAATGAGAACTGAGAATTTCATAGTCTCTTATTCTTTACATGATAACTGGTTGCAATTCTCTGTACTAATCACCATCTATTGCAGAGGGAAACTTCACTGATAAGGGTTGAGAGACTTTTCTAATTTATTTTTATTAAATAAATAAGATTATTTTTATTCAGAAAGAAGTGAAAACATATGCTATGTGTTTTTAATGACAATGTATGAAACTGATAGAAATGATGCAAAAATGCATATTTTTTACTTTAAATAAGAGCCTTTGATTCATGGGAAGTTTCCCTTTTCTTTTCTAATAGTTTTCTGTTTTAACATAAATTATTGTGCACTGAATTATACATGATTTTCAAATGTATGTCTAAAAATTTTTATTTTCTAGGTTTATCATCTTCATAATTAGATATTAGTTTGTTAGTAGATCATTTTGTTCTAACTCAGAATAAGAGTTAATAAACAAACAAAATAAGGTTGGAAAACTAGAGAAACTATAAGATAATCATTTCAACTTGATTTAACCATTATATAGACAGTTATTTTGCAACATTTATGAGAGGAAAGATAAAAATGCAATTTTGAAACATAAAATAATAAATACTATATAAATTCTTCAAAATATACTAAGCATGCATACTTGTACCTTATCTAATTAATAGACATCAATTTCCTGTCCTGACACCCAAGATATCTAGGGCATTGATTCAATTATACACACATCTTAAAATGCATCAATGTAGTAAGTACACAGTAAGTTATAAAATATCTCAAACCTTATCTTTCAAGTGTATTTCTAATTTAGAACTGAAAGCAGAAGACAACAAAAATGTACATCTTTAAATTTTGAAATATATTCAAGTAATTATCAGGTAAAAATGTATATTAGAAATTCACTCAATATTTAATTATTTAAATCAAAGTTAAATTATATGCTAGACTTCTGGGGAATCATAGGTATCTATTTTTATCATTTATTAAAGAAGTATCTGTTTGACTTGTCAACTCTAAAATAAGATGTACTTTTTCATATAACATATAATGAATTAAAATTTTAGAATTGAGGACTTTGGTAAGACTTTGGAAGATTTAATTTCAATGAGAAGTAAAACTATGTACTGTAGATTTTAAAGACCAGGAATACCCTATGGCAAACATAGTGGTACTTGGGATCAAAATGTATCTACTCTGGAAATATTGTTCCAATGGAATCTTTTCAGGATGTTATAATTAAATACTTTCAACCAATCGACCATGTGTAAATATGTAATACTCTAAAAGAGCATTTAAAATATTGGTAACTTATTTATGTGTGTTTTGTTGAAATATCAAAATATTACCTAGTAAAGAAATTAGTTTAATTTAAGCTCACATGTCTGATTTTATGCCTCTCAATTTTGGCTCATTAAAGGAATTCAGAAATAATATGCTGTGATACAATAAAAGCCAAAATGAGAGAATAATAATATTCATAAATTTTTATGACACTCCAAGAATGTTGCAATTTTCTTCACATGAGCAGACATTATATTTTCATCACTGGACAAGGAAGTAACTTCAGAGGGAGGATTCATGGGTGGGAAAGAGAAAGTAATGATATGAAATAAGATATGTATTTGCATTCCTGCCATATATACTAGACTTGAACCTTTACACAAAGAGCTAAAAACCATTGTTGAAACAACTTAAAATTCTATGTGATGATATTTTAACTATAAATACGCCTATTACAGTATTGAGGACTCAGAATGTAATAGAGTTGTTGAACAGATCTCACTCTATTTCCTTTTTCTCCCTCCTTTTTCTCCTGCCATTCTTTTATTACCTTCTTTCCTGTTATTATTTACACTTTCTGCTTCCCTCTGGAATTCAGTTAATAACTAGAGAAAAGGAGGAATATAACTGATAATCAAGATGGAAGGTAAAATTTCTATGAACTTAATTAAAGGAATTACATTTACAAAATTGGGATTTAAGTTGGGAGAGAAAAAAAATCATTGGTGTGAGGATTAGAGATGTGAATTCCATAAATCAAATCATAGTATATGTGTTGTGGTCACTATGCAGTGCTTTTTGAACTATTTAGATTAGAGGTATTGTGGGAACCTGAAGGAATCTAAGTAAAGAAATTGGTATGATCTTGGTATTATTTTTCTATAAAATCTAAATTATATGTTACCATTTTAAAATGAGGTAAGGAAGAGAAAGAAAGGTAAATAGAAGTTGGGTACAATATAGGATGAAGATATATATATATATATATATATATATATATATATATATATACAGCACAATAATTATTGTTCCACTAATTTGTTCTCCCTGAATAGATAGGTGGGTAGGTAGGTAACAAGTAGACAGATATAGATAGGTAATAAACACACACTTGCACACACACACACACACTTAAAAGCCACAAAAGTTATGAGGCATAAATTTAAATTGATAGATATATGATGAAGACATACAAACACACTTGTCAAATGGAAGCAAACCACAAACACAATTTTCATATAGACTAAGTATGAAAGGAATCAATATATGTAGAAAGTATTATTTAAGAAGAGATTAAGGAAGCAAAATCATATACTATTACAGAACATATCCTAGGAATAGAGATGTAAGCCGAGTCTAGTGTCTTGAAGTAGCAATTATGGGTTATAGAAAATGTAACTACATTTTGTCATGATCCTTTTTGAAACTGGAAGAGGATATTGTTCTTTAAATTATCTAAAATGGTAAGTAATTACATGCAGATTATAATAAAATATCCTAGCATGCTTAGAGTAAATATGATGAAGACAATTTCCTTAAATGTTTATAGGTTATTACTGAGCTGTGCTACAGTATTTGACATTATATTAAACTTTCTTCAAGACTAACAGAAATTTGGAAGCAGCCCAAACTGTCTTCATGGAAGATAGTAAGCTCTAATTTGAAATAAACAGAAACTTCAAGGAAAGTAGAAGGCTTGAATATTTTTAAGGGTCACAGAGATAGAATAAGACAGCTAGGCAGAGAGATTCAGAAAGCAACCATTTGGTCTTGGGAAAATGACTTTGTAAAGTTGGATGATAAGTTCAAAAAACTGTTTCCTGATCCAGCAATGTACCAAGAGTAATCTTTATGGTGGTTAAGGCCTTGCCATTTACTCTTCTTTCAAACTATGAACATTGCTCTGGAACAACTTTGCCCCACTGTACATTCACTGATGCATTCCTATGGTCTCCTCTGTATACTCTTCTGTAAAATATTTTCCCTTATTCATTTCACAGGTTGTACTGCCTGGTGTTGTTTCACTTTGACAAAAGCTAGAGCCATTTTATACGAGGAAACCTCAATTGAGAAAACATCTCCAACAGACTGTCCCGTGGACAAGGCTGTGGGACATTTTCATTATCCATGCACATCTCACTGGGAGAGGTGCTACTTTTTGCATGTTTGTCCCGGCCTTAAAAGAAAGCAGACTGACAAAGCCATGAGAGAGCAAGTTGGTAAACAGCACTTCTCCATGGCCTCTGCATCAGTTCTAACCCCAGATTCTTGCCTGGTAGAATATAACTGATAATATAAAAATATATACTCTCATTCCAAGGTTGCTTTTTGTCATGGAACTTTATCACAGCAATTGAAACCATAACAAACAGAGACACCAGGCACATTAAGGAATCTTTTAGAAGTAATTGTCAGTAGTACAACCCACCCCCCAACCAAAATGAGCAAGGGAAACAAAGATGGAAAGCCCAATAAGCAGGGCTCCAGATGTGCCTCTCATGAACAGCCTAGTAAGAGTTCTCTCAAAGGGCAATGTCATCAAAGACTTGAAGAGGAATAAAATATTGTAAATGCCCCAGTTTAATAAATGTCTATGATGAAACTGTTTTTTTTTTGCCAGACATGACAGCATCATTGCATAAATTATTTCATAGCCTGTAAATTGTATAAGATCTGTACAAAATCAAGTAAAGAAAAAATTTAAAACATGGATGAGTTAGATTCTCACTAAGACCCCTGGCAATTGATGACTAATCCATCTGATTTTCTGAGCTATATAGTCCCCTTATAATCACCTAAAGACCAGTAGATAGACCTTCACACACACACACACACACACACACACACACACACACACACACACACTTGTATACAGGACTAAATGGATGCACTTGATGTTTTGTTGTTTTGAGGAATGTTTTCTTTGTTTCTCCTTTTAATAATATTATATAATAAAAAGAGGATCAAAGAAACTGGATTATAGCAATAGTAAGGATAGACTGTGGAGAGTCTTACACATACAGTATCCCCAAGGCCTCACTGATTTATGGCTTTGCTTATTGTGTTTTTTGTAAAAACAGTGCAAAAATCATATAGAAAATTATAGATAAACACAGTTTTTATTTATACATTATTCTGGACATCATGATGACATTGCCTGCTTTTGTTCTGCCTGAGATATAATTTTATATAATTTCTCTAACGTCTCTGTGTTGTATAAGATATCAATAATTAGTACTTTTCTTGGTTATCTATTATCATGACTTTATTTATGAAGTCCTTATTTTAATTAATATTGCCCCCTACATTAGACAGATTTTTTTGTAAGAGCAGAATCAGTAGTAATGATTTGAGTCCCTGGCTATTGGATATCTGCCGCTGCTGATGTAATAAGTCCATTAAACAAAATTCATCAATCCAGGATTAATGAACAGAGGTGACTCTCAGGAGGGCAGGAGAGGAAACACAAATATCATGTCCAGCTCTTAAGTAACGTATAGGCCTGGTTTGAGCAGTCCTGGAGAAGTGCTTACTCTTGGTGTGCTTTCTGATGGAAGGGGTTGCTGTTTGGGCTTTCTGAGGGGGCAGGGTCTGGTGAGAAAGAGAGATTGGGCTTCAACTTAATCATTCCAGACTTCTATGTACATGGAACCCAGGGGCTCAGCTTGTGTCCAACAGAACATTCCAGACTCTTTGGGTATATGGAGCTTCCATAAGAACAAGTAAAAGACAAAATGAAAAATAATTATAAACAAAGATGGATTATAAGAACAAGAATGCATGAAATGATGATGTACAAGTGATGGAATAAATTGGAGAAGGTTGGGAATGGGGACTAGGATAGGTATGTATGACTATATGTGTGTGTGTGTGTGTGTGTGTGTGTGTGTGTGTGTGTGTGTGTGTGTTTGTGTTTGTTTGAGAGAGAGAAAATTCTAAAACATTTGCAAAGCACATGGTATGTGGTCAGAATAGATACTAAATAATTAAATAGAAATATCTCATGTTCTTAATAATCTCAGATTCACAGCTATTTGGAGAGAAAAGCTACTCTCACTGGGTTCTTGAGGTGGTGCTGTGTGCTTTTGTTATTGCTGTTGTTTTGTTTTATACTCTCTCCCTCCACAGTAATGCTAGTCTAAGAACTGCATTATGTACATATGAATATCCCTATAGAATTCACGGAGTCTCAAAACACTGACAGAATCTGCTGTGGAGTCAACTCATTATCTCTTCTAAGACTTAATTTAGCTACTGAAATGTGAGAAAGTTCTCCAAGTGCAACAGCAGGGTAGGCAGATTAGCAGATGAACTCTGACATGGATGCTAAACTCTGCCCCAGTCACAATGCTGAAATAAAAGAAGGTACTACCAAATAGCAAAGAGAAATGAACCTTCTTTCAAAATAAACTGAGAGCAAGGATGTGATTTAACAGCATCACAGGCTTGTGCCTTATCACACATAACATACTCATCTAACAGTAAACAAGAATGAGAGGAACAAGGGGAAGACATTTGGACTGCTTCTCAGGTGGCTCTATGCCTGCTATTTTATACCTCCTTCATAAGACACCCTCATGCAATGCTGATGAACATTGCCTACATATTGGCAATTGGGGGACAAAATACTTAACTCTAGAAGAATTCCCACCTGATTGACTTGTGTCTCCTTTTTCTAATTATACAGAAGAAAGCTTTTAAAAAGGGGGCTTTGAGGACACAGATTTCTATTCTCAGATTCTGGCTTTTTTTTTTTCTATTGAACACGATTCCTGCATCTCATTTTGTCACCTAAGCAGTGAATTCAGTTATTTGATTTCTGGAAAAAAACAAAACAAAACAAACAAACAAAAAAACTAAAGAAGTTCATTTGCAGAACAACAATCCTGCCTGGTGCTCAGGAATTGTTTCCTGTGGAGCTCGGTACCATCACATGTGCTCCATAATTTGCTAACAAAATTGTGACAATAGTCCTAGATGATTTAATGAAACTTTTCACAATAGAAAAATAGGAAATGGCCATTGTGAAGTAATATTTCAATGACTACTTTGATAACATAATAATGTAAAATGGAAGTCATAAAACCTACACTATCAGCAAATGGGGTGCATTATCAATTTATTTATGAGCTATTTGTGTTTAGGGAGGTGAAGTGGAAATGTGGTTAGAGAAAATGGTCAGGTCACATACATTTAGTTAAAAAACAATATTGGTCTAAGGTGCTGATAAATTAAAAACTAGTGGTGTGGGTGCAAGAAGGCTCAGTGAATAAGAGTGCTTGCCCTACAAAAATAAAGACCTGAGCTCAAATTTCCAGAATCCATGTCGGGCTAAGGACAGTATAAGTCTATAATCCCAGTGATCCGTGGTGAGCTGACAAGGTCAGACATGAGAATCTTTGTATGATTGCAGACCAGCTAGAAAGACATAAATAACAAAGTGGCTACAACCCATCCTCAAACAAGATGGAATGTGAGTATGTCACTAGCAATCATATGCCCTCACTTACAAGCTCATACAGCTATTCTACACACACACACACACACACACACACACACACACACACACACACTTTACAAAATGGGAACAAAAATTAGAATAGGCAAGACATGTAGGATTTTTGAAGATGTGATTTACTTTCAAAAGTAATCTAATTTATTAAAACAAAAGGAAAAAATATATACTTATCCCTAAAATTACATATAAATAAAATAGAAAATCTAATTAATTTTGCTAGTCACTCTATCATTTTAACATATTCTAAGAATATGTAATTTCTTAGTTAAATTCAGTCTATTACATTTGCCTTATTTCAAGCATACAAATTATATTAAGAATTATTAATATAAGTATAATTTTATCAGTCCTAAAATCTCAAACTTGCACCTTTCACTTTAACTACTAACAAATATTATCATCCATTTTCAATCATACAACTTTCAATGGCTATGTTTTGTGACTTAATAGGCCACATAGAAATCTGTTTCCTAATTATACACTTCACCTAACTCATAAGTGCACATACTACAAGTGTTCATTCAATAGTCATGCAATTACTATAGTCTTGAGTTTATATCCAAAGATCTACAATTTAGGGAAAGGAGTTCTTCAGAATGTAGGGTGATAATGGAGCATGACAATGTGTATAGAGTGAACTAATAAAACCCACTTCATATCAGCCTATTAAATGCTTTACCTTAAAAGTGGCAAGCCAACCAATGAATGAGAATGAGGAAACAAAACATAAGGAAACAATTGCTATCATTTTAAAATAAATACAACCTTTTGTAGAGTTAACTTCTGTTGTCGAATGTAACTTTTATTTACTCATTTTTCTTGAGCATATCATTACCTAATTCTATCTTTTTTTTTTTTACTGCTTGGTAGTGTTATGTATTTATTTAGTAATTTTTAGCTCTTTAAGCTAATCTACCAACTTAACTCACCTCTTCTCCTGCTGGAACCTTTCTTCTCCACAGGTCCCCTACTGCTTCTTTGATGTTTTCTTTGTGTGTATACCTCACTTGTTTTAAAATTTATTTTCATGCTTTAAAAATTTAAAAATGACCAAGCGTGAATGTATGTGTGTGGATACCTTCAGAGGCCAAAGAAGTTCATCAGATGACCTGGAGCTGGAAGTAACAATGGTTGTGACTTTTCCACTCGGGTTCCTGGGAACAGTCCTCTGAAAAATCAGCAAGCTTTCTTAAATGTTGAGCCACATTTATAGCCCTGCTGGATGAGTTTAGAGTTCCTTCCCACAATCAGTAGATAGCCCACCAAAATCTTGGCATTCCCCTCTATTAACAGCTGTTAACTGGTAATCAGTGATCAAACAGGGTTACATCTTCATGAGTTCCTCTTCAATTTTTGATGAAAAGCTGACAGGCTTGATTTTGTATAAAGCTTGCAGGTATTCTACAGATAACTATAGCATCAGTAAATTCATGACTGTCATGACTATGTCCAGTAAAGAAGATGTAAATTCATGACTGCCATGACTGTGTCCAGTAAAGAAGATATATATTTTTGTGTTGCTCTTCTCTCCTTTCTTTGCTCTTAAACTTTTTCTACCCATTCTTTTGACTTTCCGAGTTTGGAGGAGCTGCCATGACCTGTTCTGACTGTTGGCCATTCATGGGTTTCTGTACTAACGTCCACACTGTAGAAATAAATTTCTAGGCCATTTGATGTTAGGTGTTTCTTTAACACTTCAGCACAACTCCAAAGTTATACAATACCACAGAATGCCTACCACATATATGCACTTTTCTAAGATGAATGTGACTAACTCCATACACATTTGAGTAAGATACCATATATATTTCTAAATCTAAAATTCAAAATTTGTTTTTGCTTGTTTTTCAAAAATTGCCTTAGAAAGAAAATAATTGGGAATGGAAACCTTTTAAGAAACTGCAGTGATGGCACTCGACTTTAATACCAGCATTTGGGAGGCAGAGGCAGGCAGATCTCTGTGAGTTTGAGGCCAGACTGGTCTACAGCGTGAGTTCCAGGACAGCCATGACTAATTAACAGGACTGTCCTGAAAATCCAAAAAGACAATTACTAATTCAAATTTTAGATTGCATAACTAAATAAAACAATGTATATGGATTAAATGATTTGTCTAATATACTCAAGCAATAGGAAAATCTCATATCATAGTAAACTGCACTTTTCTGAACATTGATATTCTGTTTACATTCTTTTCCTATGCCCCTATTTTCCTTTTTCCTTTTTTCTCTTCATTCTTTTATATGATTCTATATTTGACAAATCATCATGTAATTTGTTACATGACATTGCATATATTTGAACAGTGTGTTTTTATGATGTGCTGGTGACAGAACTTTTTTTTAATTTCCTGAAGGCATTTTATTTAACCATGTAGTGGTGTCTTCAAGCAAGAGTGTAATGTTAATAAATCTTTTTACGTATCTATTTATTTATTTATTATTTTATATTTTTATTTTACATATTGATCCCAGTTCCCTCTCCCTCCCTCACCCCCTCTCTTTTTGCTTCTCTCCCACCCTCACATGCACCCTGACCACCCTCACCTCCCACCCCACCTCCACTCTACATGTAGGGTGATGCCCTCCAGGAAGTGTCATATAAATCTGTCATGTCATTTGGAATAGGGTCTAGGACTTCTCTTCTGTCTCTAGGTTAAGGGAGTATCCCTCCATGGGGGATGTGCCCGCAAAGTCATTTTGTGCACTAGGAATACATCCTGGTTCCACTGTATGAGGGTCCTTAGACTGATCATACCTTGTAGTTGAGACACATGTTCAGGGGCAGAACTTTTAAAGTTATGCTTTTAATGTGAGATATCTTGGGGTTAAATTAGAAAAGAAGTGTAGCTTAACAGTGATGATTGTAATCTCAAACTAATAAGGGGCCAATTGTGTTCGATGGTGTTGTTTCAACTTGAGAGACCCTAAAGTCATTTAAGAGGAGGGAGCCTCAGTTGAGAAAATGTCCCCACAAAATTGGGTGCAGGCAAGCCTATGGGTCATTTTCTTAGTCAGCAATTGATGGGGAAGTAACCAGCCTATTGTGAGAAGGGTCATCCTTGGGCTGGTGGTCCTGGATTCTATAATAAAGCATACTAAGGAAACCATGGTGAGCAACCCACTAATCAGCATCTTTCCATGACTTCTGCATCAGTTCATGCCTCCAGGTTCCTGCCCTGTTTAAGTTCCTGCCTTGAATTCCCTTGGTGGTGGACTGTCGCATGATGGATGTGTAAGTTGAAATAACCCCTTTCCTCCCCAAATTGCCTTGGTCATGTTGTTTCTTCTAAGGAGTAGAACAATTAAGACTATTGGCATCCTTACCCTTATTATTTTTACTGTATTAACTGAGAAGTAAAATAAGCATAGAATTGGTAAGGGAGGCTTTGGTATGTTTGATGATCTAGGTATCCAAGCATTTAGAAGTAAGCATCACTAGAAGAGCAACAGAGAACTGACAGGGTACCAACAGATTCTTAGTTCACCATCCATTTCCCAGTGCTGTTGCTACATTAATATTATTTTCTTAACTTCTAATCTACTCTGCTTAACTTCTAATCTACTCTGATACTCTTGTAAAACTACAAAAAATAATTGTATCCATCTCATTATGTATAACATAAATTTATAAACTGTCTATATTTTAAAACAATATAAGACCATTTTTATTTTATTTACTTACACATAGAGGCTTAAATGTTGAATTTATATAAGAATCAACTGCATATCTTTGAGGCAATTTTATTATGAATTTTTGTTTTCTACTTTATAACATGGATTTTTTGACAATTTGTGGCTTCAGTATTTTGTTTCATTTTCAAATCTGTCTGCCTTATATTCTGTTGTTCAGAGTTTCTACCTTATGAAGGATCCCCAGAGTTAGGAAATATCTTTTGGGTACAGTTTGCAACTCCCACATTATTTTGTGTCATCTTTTTTCTGTGACTCTGACTGACTCTCACATGAAAAACAATTTTTATTTTTAGTAAATCCTCTAGGTTCTATAAAACTCCCATAGCTTCACTTTGAAAAGAAAAAGAGTGAAATATTCAGTCATATATTAAACCATTCAGGGTGCAGGTACAGGGGAGACCTCAGCATAGAGCAATGGCTCACACAAGACCAATGAAAAATAAAGCTTTTGTTTCCAGCCTGGAGCTTTGGGAAACTCCATGCTTACATTGTTCTTTTTACCATATGCTCCAAAGAAGATGCCAAATAACAGTTCAAACATGGCCTTAACATTTCATTGGCTTTTATATTAATAGGATATAACAGAATAATATGGCACAAAAGAAAAAATAAAAGAGTACTTGATATTTCCACATAGTGGCATTTTCAGAATTGCTGGTCAAGAAGAGGTCACTCTTGAAATAATTCAAACATTTCCTAGTAGATAGGAGTGGAATTTTGAAACACATGTACATTTTATTTCCCCTGCTTTTCCTCCAGCACTGAATACTAAGCATAAGACTTTAATCATCCACAGAACTCTAAATCCTCAGCTCTTAATATTTTTGGCTTCCAATTTTTGAGACTGAAAACTTTCGATTTAAATTTTTTAGGCTTGCTTTGAACTCCTTCTGTGACATAGGCAATCCTCCTACCTCAGCCTTCTATGTAGTCAGGATTATAGACCTACATCACTATGCCTAGCTTATACTTATTTTTTGTACTGGACCAAATCATGCACAGTTGTTCACTTACAGAAATTTTTAGCACTTTTGTTTTTTTGGTGAATACCAGTCTAAATCCAGAGATTACAACCATTAGCACTAAAGCCACCCAGTCAGTTTTTCTGAGTATGAGTTATTTTGTTTCCATTATGATTTTGTCTTTTACATTATTTTCATGGTGAGAACTCTGTGTGAGTTATGACTCTTGCTTGGCATTCATCATATTTGTTAATTCTTTAAGTATAATGAGAGATAAAATTTCTATCTACTACTGTGAAAAAAGCTCTATGGCACCTTTTACTTCTCATAAACTTGGGTTGTTTTTGATGATTTTTTGTTAGTTGGTTAGTCCTCAATATTACACATCAGTGTTTTAAATATTGTACTTCTGAACTTGTAAGAACAAGTTAGTATTATCCTTATAGCCTAACATCCCAGTACCTGTCCAAAACTACAAGGTATTTATATGGAATTTTAACTTTATTTCTCATCATAATCCAATTTTAATATAAGTGATTAAATCATTTTGGAATATGAGTACTCCTAGCTGGATCTTTAGTTGAAATTTAAGGAATATAAATTATTTTCAGTACTAGGGAAAAGTTGTATAAAACATTCTATCTGCATTTGTTTTAATATTTTAATGTTTAAATTATTTGCAATCTATACCAAAAAAAGGATAATGTTCTTAAGACATATATAACTTTTTTCTCTCTTAAATTCCATAGGCAAAGCCCATGATTTTTTTTTATCCAAATGTTCAGCTTATACACATTGTAGTCCTGTCATTTTTTAAAAAGACGTGTAATGAAACAATAAAATTTTCAAGTAATTGTTCAAGTAATAAATTATTAGGATTAACCAACCATGCCCCCCAAACACAGTTTTATCTGGTGACAATGTACCTTTAATAGAAATACATGTTTTATTTTCTCTGTCAAACTCAGTCTCCAGACAAACATACATTATGCGAATGGGTCAGAAACAACAGTGAAGCCAGTATTTATATGCAAGCTCATGTTTTACCTAAAGGAACTCTACAAGGAATCTTTCTCTTAAATGCATTTTTTAATTGTCCAAGCCAAGAACTGTCAAATGCCACCTAGGTAAAGCCACCAAACACTACAAGCAACACTATTAGGTCATGTTGCTGATAAAAATTAGTATCACGTCACCTGCAGCATTTAACATGAGAGATTTATTATGCACTGTAGAAAACTTAGATAATCTCAGAAATTGTTACCTTTTCACTAACACAATACTTAACAATTTCTATTTGTGTTTTATCTCTTAAAATATCAATCTTGTAATATTGAAGTTTCTAGCCAGCCATAATTATTCAATGTTACTACTGTGTCACAAAATTGTTTAAAAGTTGTAATGTTACATAAATCACATTGGTGATGTATTTCCTATATAATGTATCTACAATTTTTTCTCTGGAGGGGTATGCAATTAAAATATTAATATTAATGGAATCTTACTTGGTGTACTCCATTTTTCCTTGTCTGAATTTATTTGACCTACAGATGAACATCATCACTTTCTTTATTGGTTCAAAATAACAGCAACAAAAACTACTGGTTCAGTTGTAAGGTTTTTTTTTTTACATTTAATAGTCATTTTGAAGCATGGATCTTTGTATTGTAGCAGTCTTTTAATGGAAAAACTAAATCATCATCAAATAAAATCATATTATGGTATCATAGCATTTCAAATAAGATAAACAAAATGAAACGCTGTTTATATTCATTTTTTTCACAGTAACATACGTTCTTCTTTTTAAATTCCTCCCAGCTGAAAGTGCAATAGAAAACAACTCAGAGTGCACAAATCATCCAGAATATCTAATGTGTTCCATTCTGCCTGGATGTAACCATTATTCTACTCTAGGAAATAATTTCTAATGAATTTTCAATCTCAAGTGTTTATTTGACCCTTAAGAAAGATGTGAGTACAGCCAGGGGGAACACATCAATCATGCTATTAAGGCACAAGTGAGAATGGATACTGTGCTTTTCAGTACAGTTTGTTCCTTTCACTTACACTGCAAGACAAGTGATGAGTTGGAGAAGTAAAAGGAGCAAAATATTCTTGGCAATACTACTGCAGGATTTAAGATATGAAAAAGATCTCGTTGTTTCACCTCAGCTCCTCAAATCGTTATTCTTTATATTGCCTCTTTCTTTTTCAATAGCTGAGAAAGCTACTCAAGAACAGCTTATTCATCTCACTTCTGTCACCACTACACTCTTACCTACTGTTCTCCACAGTTCAAATCTAAATGTCCCTTCTTTACAGTTTGCACTTACATGTAGCTGATCATACACTTAATGAAACATTATCTTTTATATTCCTTCGAGGTAAGGAAAGACTAAAAGGCATCCATGAACTATTTCTTACAGACTTCTCAGACCAGCATGCACTGCTTCCATTTCTGTTTTATTAGCCTGAAGTTCACTCTTCAAAACCAATCAGGTACCAAGAGTTGGTTTCATTAGATAGGGAGGTGTGTTAACTCACTGTTTCTATTAAGTATCAGAGCCTTAGTAATTTGTAAAATGAAAATTTGTATTTACCTCTTAGATATGCAAAGCTGAAAATTCCGCCATTATGGTATCAGTTATGGTGAGAGTATCCCTGCTATATCAAGTCATACCTGAAGCATGTTTTGGTCAGTGCACAGTAAGACAGGAAATGACAGGATAAAGGAGACACCAGTGTTATGATTCTCAACTATGTCTCATCTCTTGAAGGTCTTCTCATCATTCCTCCACTGAAGAGAATGATTCCAATACATGAACTCTAGGGGGATTAACTAAGAAAATGACAAATCATTGCAGAAAGACACAGTGTGACTGAGGGCAGTCTCATTCCTGTTAGGAAATTGAGGGGAGGGAAATCCAGAGTGGAATTACTTAGATTATTCCCAAAGTCTACTGAAGATCTGATCATAATTTTCATATTATAACATTTATAAGTAGAAAGAATTTAATTGCAGAATTTAATTTCATAAGTTCTGGTGTTGAAACCAACATGACTGATTTGTTGATTAAATGTTACTATGTAATAAAGGAATAATTCAAATGCAACTTTTATGATTTTTTTAAGTTCATTAGCTAAGATTAGTATTATTTAAGAAAAAAGAATTCAAGGAAAGATTGTTCACTATTATACTTCAGTGTAGAGTGAATACATGCAACAAGTCCAAGAAAAGTATCCACAGGAGAGGCATATAGTCATTCCTCCTGATTCATTATAGAAAATATAACATTTTTGAAGATCAAACACTATAACATTTTGCAAAAAACTATTTCTCTGATAACAGAAACTACAGCACTCACCCCCCACACACAAATCAATACAAAAAAGAGCACAGAACATAAAATAAAAGAGTAATAAAACACTATTTATTTAAGTTATAAATTCATACTAGCAAATTAGATTTCAAAACATAATAATAATTTGTGGGCTAGAGAAATGGCTCAGCAGTTAAGAGCAGTTAGTTAAAAGCACTGGCTGCTCTAAGAGTATTTGGGTTTGGACCCACTTGGCAGCTTACAGTTATCTACAATAATCTGTAACTCTAAATGTCCTCTTCTGGTCTCCATGGATACCAGATATCAGAAGGTACAGAGACATACAAGCAGTGAGAACATTCATACACCTAAATTTAAATTTTAAACAAAAATAAAAATGTAATATATGAATTCTTAGTGTGATTCCATATTAGAAACTTCATAGTTTAATGGTCATTAGGTATACAGTATAAATCACCATCACCTGTTACCCTTCTTTATGAACATCTCCAAAGATGTGTCATAATAAATTCTTCTAAGAATGTTTGCTTATCAAAGCAATTAGGATAGCACAACAAAAATCAACAACTTTCTACTTGGTTTATTATGTCTCAAGCAAGTAATTTATATCTCTGTGATCTTCAGTCTAATTGACTCTCAGTTTAATGGACCCCAAACTACCACATGTAGGATTAATTATGTTAGGGCACTTCTACACCTCAAGTAATAAGTGGTTTTGATAGTTGTATAAAGTTTCCTGATTCTCCTGCACTAATAGTTGAGGAATTGGAGATAAATACATATTGTAAGCACAGAGGGTAGCTAACAACTCTTTACTATTAACTGAAGCTACTAAGCTATTTTTACTTATCTCACACTGACTAAATATTTGAGTGGTCCCAGTATGTTACAAACACTGATAGCTTATAACATAACATCTATTAAAAAAAATAAAATTTAAAAATCTGCACGTTAACATATGAAAGATATATGCAGAAGGTACACCAATAAACTCTGACCAACTTAATTGCCTATATATGAGCTGAATAAGGACAACAGCAGTAGCCATGCTAGCATACATAGAGGGAAGCCCTGGAGGCTGAAACCAACACAAAGAATTGTAGTCAGCTAAGTAATGCTGTGAATTGGTGAAATAGTTTTCCTCAGGCAGGAGCACACTAATTGATTATCCAGTACCAAATGGCCAGCTCTGGAAACAAACATGCAAATGAAATTATACTGAGCTGGTTGTACTATGTAATTAGAAATTTATACAAAAACATCTATTATATATATATATATATGTATACATATATATGTATACATATATTCCTATATGCAATATATATTTTTACATATAGATGTACATATTACATATCTATGTTATACACATAAATTACATATAAATAGAGGCTATAGATACAGATTATGAAACAATGATTAATGAAGAAAGAGGTCACAAATTTGGAAAGGAGCAAACAGGCATAATGGGAAGGTTTTTATAGGGGGGAAAATAATAAAGAATAATATAATTATATTAGAATCTAAAAAGTAAAAGAAAATAAATGTTTAACAGGGTAAAATGAAAGCTCAACTGATATGTGTAATAATTTAGAAATAAATAATAGAAGATACACATAAAGATAAATGAGAAATAGAAAGTAATAATATGGGTAAATGTTTTATTAGTAATCTATGGAATCCATAAAGCTCTTTTTATCTCTGATTATATGCATGTAAGTAGATAGGGATATAGGTAAGTAGATAGGTAGATAGACAGATTTGTCCAATTGTATTTGTTTTAGTTTGAAGGCAAGGATGTAATTATATCACTAGACCCAAAAAATGATAAATGGGTGTTTATTAGGGGACAAATACACAGAAGAATACAAAGAACTGCTGAAGCGTTTCCCTACTCTCCCCTCCAGATCTGCTGACCCACCAGAAAAAGTATGGCAAGGAAAGCCAATCCTCAAGCTCTTTTCCTTCTGCTCCAAAGGGGTGTGGCCACCATTACAGGTCCACAAACCAGATGTTACATTAGTTTTGGTTCCATCAGCAAACATAAGGTACACAATTATTTGTGATAAAAAGGGAGGAGCCAGTGAGGGGGACATTAACAAATATGTAAAGAGTATCTGGATAAAGCACAAAGTCAAACCACAGGTATTGTTGGACACAATCCAGAAGAAGGTCTTAGAATAATTTTAGAAAATGGACTGTAGAAAGAGGCAGCTATCTTAGGATAACTCAAATAGGATAACTCAAATAGGTAACTTCAAGATTTAGCTATACCACACTTAGCTTTTCTCACCAATATCTTACTGGGCTTCTCCTTACCCAAACCAGGCAGAAGGTAGAACCAGGACAACTGCCCACCGCGACACACACCAGCCTAACTGCCCACAAACTTCTGGTGATGCTTGTCTGTCTCACTATAAGGCACTGGGATTGCACATGCTTTCGACCATGTCTGGCTTTCTGTGGTTTCTGGGGATTTGAACTCAAGTCCTCGGGCTTGTGCAACAAATGGTTTACCCATCTCACTAGCCAGAGGTTGAAGTTCTTTTATTATTGTTTTATGTGTATGGGTATTTTGTCTGCAGATGTGTGCATTGCCAAGAAGGCCAGAAGTGAATGTCAGATACCCTGTGGTGAGTTACAGACCATTGTGAACCTCCATATGAGTCCTGGGAATTGAACCCAGGTCCTCTGGAAGTGATCTCTGTAGTCCCCCTGCCCCTATTTATTTCTTTGTGTGTGTGTGTGTGTGTGTGTGTGTGTGTGTGTGTGTATGTGTGTGTGCATGCATGCATGCTCATCTGCACTCACATGCATGAACTATAGTGTACATGTGGAGACCAGAAGACAACTTGTGAAAGAGAGCTAACTCTCACATATTATCCTCTGAAGCCAATTGTAAAGTTAACTCTCAAAGGTAAAGAACAGGAGTGAATAGGGCTGGAAGGAAAACATAGGTTATTTACAGCAAAGCAATTTCAAATAGTGTGTAATTGTATTAAATCTGAGGGTATGGCTAAACATTATAATTAAAAGATCATTATTGGTAGATATATGACACAGTTGAAAATTCCATAATCCATTAACAACTCCTAATTTAAAACTTAGGTAAATCCTAGTAGAACTTCTCTGTTCTGTCTTTTCCCACACATCTTTTCCAAATACAGAGTAAAAGAGATTGGTTTATATGAATGTCCATGTCTATATAAATAATAACTATATAATTGCATGTAGAGTTTATGTAATATATGTAGAAAGAATACATACAAGTAAACATTAACTGTGTTATTAAAGATCCCAAGCATAATGTATATTTTATGAAATAATATGTCAGTTCTTATGACAATATGAAGTATGGAAGATGTACATATGATCCCTCCATGTTCCCACCTCTAGAGATTTGGTTTTCTCATTGACTGAAACCTGTTTATAATAATGTAACTTTGAGTTACTTAGGAAGAATATATCAAGTGGTAAATAATTAGGTCCAAGAGAGTAGACTACATAAATGTCAAGAAGCAATAAAAGCTGTATTTGTTAGTATCAAGGTAATAAATCCTAACTAAATATATAAATTTGTATATCCACTCAAATTAATATTATGCACATTTTTAAACAAAGTCATAAATACTTGTTTAAAGTATATCTGAACAATTTATAAAACTGAGCAGTTCAACATTATGAGTAGCATGTAAATCTATATCTCTAAATGGATACAAGCTAGCAGAAATCTGAAATAGACATAATTTATTAGGATTATGGGTTATGTCTGAAACCACATTAGTTTTAGACCTTCATAAAAACTACAACATTGATTTTGTAATAAAAAACATCTATCTTGAAATATTTTAGCTTTTCCAAAAATAAAAGCTTTTTAGCAAAGAAAATCCACTAAGCACAATTCCCATATTTAAAATCTCAGATTTAAATATGAATAGCAGCTATAAAGATATTTCTTTTAAAACAATTACAACTGTTTATTTTTTAGAATCCAATTTGCACATAATTTGCCTCCATCTAAGAGTCAAGGGAAGAGAGAAGAGAGAGGGTTCCAGAATGGATTTAGAGAAAGGACTATAAAAGAAAACAATAATATTCCTGAACCTGTACAATCAATTGTTGATTTTCTTGTGTTTATACTCATAGAACAGAGACTTACTGTGTTCTCACATTGTGCTTAGACACATCCATGAGTCTAAGACTGTTGACAAGCAAACACACAAAGAGAAATAATCAAGAATTCCTGAAAAGGTTTGCTCATAAGGAATGTATAATGATGTTTCTTGGTTGCTTGGGAAGACAAGACAGAAAAGAAGTTTTGTTCACACAGCTCACTTTCATATTGAAAATTAATGGAATCTTGATGATAACATAAAATGCACAGACATGTAAAGGAGAATAGTACAGGGTTGTAGATTATTGATGTTTAACTAGTAATTGAACAGGTTATAATGTGGCTACAATGGAGCATATGAGCCTCTGTGTTGAACATCTGGAGTCAAAATCTAAAAATATAAGTGAGAGTCATGACACTTTAAGTATCTTATTGCACACTGTTGCATACTTTTATAGATTGTTCATCATTAATCATCTTTAACGTTTTATTCAAAGAAATCACATTTTATAATAGAAATGGCTTCTTTATACCAGAACTGAACAGGACAGTAAGGATTATTTTATTTCAAAAGCATTGACAATAAGAGAATTATCAGATCTCTCCAAATTTAACTAATCTAATACTTAGCTTTTAAATTAGACTATATTATAGAGTCTATTGTCTTAAATAATTATTCATTGAAATAATGGCATCATCTTAAAATACTAAAGATTTTAAGATGTGGTCTCAAACCACTCCAGATGGGTAAAATAATTATTTTATTTGCTACAAAGAGAAAAATGCAAATACTCACAATTGAAATTCTATGAGCCAAATTGTTAATAAAATCTTGCAATGAGTAATATTTGAATATATTATCATAATGATGCTGATTATTTTAGATTTATAATAGTGACAAGAATGATATTTATTCTATTTGTAAAAAATGGCTACACAAGTGCTGGCATAATTGCTAGTTTCATCTATTGAATGTCTTCTTTGTGGCAAGCCCTAGGACAAATACATTACATTCTTATTTATCCCATTCACACAATAGCAAGATAAGGTAGTTAGTCCTTATAGTCACACTTCAAAGGTTAGAAAACATTTGAGATTTAGAGTGTCTGGCAGGCCCCAAATTCTAAGGCAATATTCGTCTCAGAGAGGCTGCAACCTTACCAATCTTTTCACAAGCTGACACAATGAATGATTAGTGACTACCTTACTCTTCATTGACTTCTAAAGTGTTCTATTTCAGGTTTTCTAAAATAACAGAGTATGTCCAGAAGTTGATAAAAACACAAAGACCAAATTCTGTTAATGAGAAATTTGTTTTTGTTTCTTAACAAATCAGTTTATACTCTGAAACATGAAAATTAATCAGGTTTTTCATGGTGAGCTTAACTGTGGGCTGTTATTAACTTGGTAACCTGGTGTGAACAAAATTTCCAAACATTATTTTTTATGATGTACACAGTGGCATTCCTATTTAAATTCCTTCATAGTGATTCCAGTAGAGTGAGTGGAGGCGTGCTTATACTCCTCCATTATGGATTATATATGGTTATTTCTTTATATAAATGTCATATGTGAATATAGTTTAGATTGAAAGCAAGTTTTGTTATCATTTGAGGTTAAATAAGATGAGTCAGTGACCTGTTTTTAGTTGCCTTGTGTGTGTGTGTGTGTGTGAGAGTGTGTGTGTTGGGGGAGAAGGATGGTGTTAAAAGTCGTACCTTTCTGTTAATGAACATGAAAAAGTGTTTTTTTTTAAATGTAACTTGCATTTTTGTAAGTATAGTCTCAATAGTACTCACAGTAAAAAATACAAACAGACCAGGAATCCTACTGATGTTTCATCAAAGAATACAAACTATAGAAATACTTTTTTTCTCACCATAGAAACAGTAAAAACATTATCCTAACAGGCATCATGCATAATAACTACCTCTTCTATGTAACATATGTGAGACTTTTTCATTTTTTTACACTATCATGTTCTCCAAGAATCCCAGCCTCTAATTCATAGCACTCCCCTTGCATTTGCCTCAAATATGTTGGGATCACAGGAATGAGATAATGGTACCACGTAAAAAGTTTTTTAAAGTAAAATTTTCTCCTATAATTTGCCAAAGGGTAGGATCCAAAAAAATTTCCTCCAAACATAAACTTTAAAAATAAATAAAAATAATCATAATGCCAAAATCTTACATATTTTCTTTTTACTATAAGTGAAGACTAAGATGCTTATGTTATGAAATATTTCTAAAACTCATAAAAATAAAGAACTGACTTTCTCAAATGCCCTTAATTTCTACTACCTGTGTGTCTGTGGATGCACACAATTTTAGTACCCTTAGAATACTGAAAATGAATTTCAGAAAATAATTAGGAATCTGAACTGACAGCACATTAAGGTATGGGTTTCATGTCAGGAGCAAGTTCTAGAAATGGTTTCAAACTATTGGCTGTCCTTTCATTCTCAGCTATCCATGAGTCACAGCTCATTAGCTCAGCTGTAAGTCTATTGGAATCTTCAACTGTTTTACCACATACCAACCACATGAATGTCCCATCATTTTTTTGTATTTTCCTTTTATTCTTCTTTATACATTACATATCAATGACAGTTTCCCTCCCTCTGATATTTCCACTCCTGCCCCTGACTCTCCTCTACGTCTGATCCACTTCTTCTCCATTTGCCTTTTAAAAATATAAACACATAAATAACAGTCCCCCCCACCAAGAATATCAAAGGAATAAAACCTAACATGTTATATAAGACTAGACACAAACCCTCATCTCAAGGCTGTACTAGGCAACTCAATAGGAGGAAAAGGATCCCAAGTGCAGGCAAAAGAGACAGAGATATCCCCCACTCTCACTATTGGGAGACCCACAAGAACATCAAGCTATACAACTATAACACAGAGTTCAGACACACAGTCTGTGTTTGTCACTTTAATTTCTATGATCAACACATGAGACCCGCTTAGTTGATTCTGTATGCCCTGCCCACATGTTGTCCTCATGTACTTTATTTCCTACAATCATTCCCTACTCCTCAGTACATTTTCCCTGCACCTTCACCCCTCTGGTTCTTGGTTGTGAATGTGTCTCTGCTCCCATTAGTTCCTGGATGATGGCCCTCTTATGCCCCTCCTCCTTTCCTGCATGTTTCATGTCTGGCTGGCTATCCCTGCTATCTAGTTGTCACCACCCCAAGTCCAGGCTGGCTAGGTTCCAGCTAGTTGGTTGACTCCCCTTTTGTCTCTGCTCACCAGCCTCTCATATCCCTCCTCTGTCTTGCTATTAGCTGTTCAGCTTTTTATTAAACCTATCAGGTACCTTAGGCAGGCAAAGTAAAACAGCACCACACATTTACACAGTTAAATAAATGTAACATAAACAATAGCAAAACATTTTTACATAAACAATTATTCTGTAACACAAACAAATGTATTAAGTCTTTCTATAGTTAAATAAATATATTTCATTTCACAACAGATCAAAGAGCCCAACATAAAACCAGATACACTGCAACTAATAAAAAAATAAGTGGGAAATAGCCTTTAACATATTGGCACTAAGAACAATCAACATATGGGACCTCGTGAAACTGAAAAGTTTCTGTAATGCAAAGAGCACTATCCATAGGACTAAACAGCTGCTTACAGAATAGGAAAAGATTTCCACCAACTCCCAGAATTCTTTATAAATGTAATTATTGGAGTGGAAATTTACTCATTTGTATATATATATATATATATATATATATATATAATCAAAAAATAATTAACATTCTTATTTTAATGAGTATTTGATGTCTGTTTGTATGCTGAGAATATGTGTTGCTTTAATTGGTTGAAGCATAAATCTGTTTCTGTCAATGACCAGACAGAATATAGCCAAGTGGGAAATCCAAAGAAAGATGCAGAGAGAAGGAAAGTGGAGTTGGGAAGACGCCATGTAGCTGTTGAAGGAGTAACATGCTGGAGAATTACTGGTAAGCCATAGCCTCATGGCAACACACAGATTAATAGAAATAGACTAATTTATAAGAGAGAGCTGGCCAGGATTAATTCTGGGATGTTGGCCATACTGTTATTTCATAAGTGGCAATAGGGACCTGGTAGGTGGGAGTGGAACTGATCAGTGGGACTCAGCAAGCCAGAAAAAAACATTCAACCACATTTGATCAAGTCTAATTGCCATTTTCTTTGGTGGTGTCTTCAACATTAATACAACCACCCCAGTTGGCTATATGCTCAGAATGACCAGACCTCTTCCCATTACTTATCACTGGGTCATAACCTATATAAATCCCTACTCTCCAGTCAGTTAACTATTGGCAGAATCACAGTGTTGCTTTATTTTCCTTATCTGATCACTTCTGCCAATGCCTAAGATCACCTGCACCTGTTAGGACTGGAGTGTTTATGTTTATTGTTGGCTTCCATGTGGCTAGATGTGATATCTTTATGATAGAAAACAGCCCTGTATTTGATAGATGTTCCACAATATAGCCCACCAGTATACAGTAAAGCAAAAATGGAACAAACACACACACTGTAGACAAGTGCTAACACCACTTCCCCCAACACAAATCCCCTTTTCTTCTAATAGAGATTTTAACAATATCTGAAAATGTAAATCACACTCCACATTAGTAGAATTAATCATTATAGTAGCAGAAGAGGCACATGAATAAAAGAGGCTTGGATCAAAGGAGTATTATTTGGATAGGCTTGCCCTTCCCTCTTTGAATTATATTTTAACCCATTACTCCAAGGCAAAGATAAGTGAATATCCCTAAAAAGCACAAGTCCAGGTAATAGATTCTGAACAACAGTAATGAATTCCCAACACCCTCCAGGGTACATAGGGACCTGACATGTAGGAAAGCAATAAGATTGGTCCATGGGTAATAAAGCAGAGAACCACTATCATCAAGTGGAAAAACTTGGGTTACAAAAATAAATTGCTAGTGAAGAATCTGAAAGTTCTGGGCAATGGGGCAAAAATTAAAATAAATAAAGGAAGGGAAATAACACACATGAAAACAATATTCAAAAAGTTTTGTTATTAAGATAGTAGGAGAAGCTGGGTGTTTTTTCTTGTGATGCTGGATAAAAACAGATGATCTTTATAAGAGTCTATGTCTTCACATTTGAAAAAAATGAGATTGTTTGAAGTAAAGAACTTCATAATTTTGTTTTATTTTTAATCTTTAAAAATAAACTAACCAATATCTTAGATTTGTCGTATTTTCATTATGTTAGTGACTTTTCTAGTAACAAGTAATGATCAATATGTAATGAGTGTTATAATATGTAATTGAATAATTGAATTTCTATTGCTACATCAAGGCTAATCTATGAATAAAGGTGTGTTTATTCCCTATCAGTATGATTCATTATTGTAGGTTTTAGCTACCACCCTCTGTGTAGGCCTTCAAGACTTGGGGAGTTTGACTGGTGTATTTAAGGTATGAGACAGTTTTGACAACCAGACCTAAAACTGATTGTTTAAATCAACAATCATTCATTTAGTAATTATTTATTGTCACCTATTTAATAAGTAATCATTGTGAGGATTTGTCTGTGCTCCAGATTATAAAGACAAGGATGCCAGCCATAATGCAGCTGTAGGAAATGCAAGGTCATTTTCACCTGCTTAGATAGTCTGTTGGCTGCAAAGTTATTCACTGACAGTTGCTGAAAAAGAAACTTGGTGGGGGCAAATTGCTGATTTTCACTCATAGTTTTAGAGGTTTAACTTCATGACTGACTGAGAAATGTTGAGGCAGAACACCAAGTAAGCACGGTGTGACAGAAAAAAGGTGTCTTATCTCACTACACCCTGGAATCAATGAGAAATGGACTGGAGGGAGTAGAAGACAGGATATATTCTTCAAAGATACTACTCCAATGTCAACTGTGTCCAACCAGTCCCTGTCTCCTAACACATCAATTCCAATTAATGCCATCAAATTATGTAGACATAGGTGGATTAATTCATTCATGAAATAAAAGTCTTCCTGAGCCAAACTTCTCCCAGGGCTGCATCTCTGAAGACAGTTACACTTGGAGCAAGACCATCACCAGATTAGCCTTTGGGAGAGACACTAGCTAAATGAAACATAACAAGCACATTAGCAATATACCACAGATTGAGTAGCTCAAATAGTGTAAACTTTATTGCAGTTTTAATGGCAGCAAAGCTTCTTCTGTAGGAGACCTGTTGATGGGAACTTCCTGTTATAGAACAAGGGAGAGGAGGGAGTCTCTGATGTCTTCTTATATAACACTAACCTCATTAGAAAAACCTCCATATGATATCAACTAAGCTCCATGGGATTTGGTGCTTCAATACATGAATCTGGGACACAATTCAGTCCAAAGTAAAAAAAAAACAACAACAACAACAACAACAAAAAAACAACAACAACAACAACAACAAAAAAAAACAAAAACAAAAACAAGGAGTACAGAGAGTTCACTATCATCAGTCTTGCTGCTCTACAGGAGGATTCCAAAATGAAAACAATGGAATGCTAGTGGAGGATGAGCATAATGGCAGTAATAGTGAGCCCTGATATTCGATAGAATATTCTCCTAATGAAGAATAGAAATAAAGAATGAGTAAGAAAGAGTATTGGGATCCCTAGACAAAATTGTCTCTGAGAAAGTGTGTTTGTGTTTGTTTGTGTTTTTGTGTGTGTGTGTGTGTGTGTGTGTGTGTGTGTGTGTGTGTGTGTGTATGCTGCCACCTGTACATACATGCACGAAGCCCAGAGGTCTATACTACACTGGGTGGCTACTTCTTGGCCATGTGATTTGTTTTCTTTTTATTAATTTTAGTTAAGATATCTTTAATTCAATTTCCACTTTCACCACTTTTACTTTTGTACTTTCAAACCATCCCATGCCCTCAATTTCCAACTCTTCCTATTTTTATCCAACACTCCTTCTCAAATTGTTGACATACTTATCTTTTATTATTATTGCTACACACAAATACACAATAGAGAGAGAGAGAGAATGAACAAGAGAGAGACAGACATGTGCAAAATTTTTATAACTTTCATTGTACTTATAACTCACTGAGTAACTAGACTGGCTAGATAACAATCACCTGGAATCCCTTGTCTCTACGTATAATGAATATTATATTGGTAAATATAATGTTTCCCCTATAATATACATGACATTTGAATATAGCTATATTCTGTTTTAGTTCACTGAGAAACTGACTCTTGAATTGGTACCCCTTCCTCAAAACCAAGCAAGTTTCAAAGCCAAACACATAACATGTTTATGTCAAATGCCTCCAAAACTCCAATCTGGAGTCATGCTCGCCATTTTGCTTTTATAACAGGGAGAAGTAAAGGCAGTTAGGATATTATGTTTTTGAGAAAACATAGAAGGTAAATTATTTTTGATAGTGGTAACCGTCATATTCCAAATGCAAAATACTTGCTGTAGAAATGGGAAGTTGGAGGTTCAGCTATGATAATGTTCAGCTCAAAGGATCAATGAGGAACTCAGCTACCCCATTCAATTTCTGTTGGATTTTTGTAAGCTTCTTATTTGGTTATATTATCCTTATTTACTCTCTTAGTCAGTTTAATACAGTCTTCTCTGTTGAAATTTGTAACCTCTTGATGTAAAGATGCTTGCAACCACTTTGTTGCTACTACCTAACTGGTTCCTGCTGTGTTATTATTTTGCCCAAACCTGCTATCTACTTAATAAGCTCACTCTCTTGTATTTTTTTTATCTATATATTTTCACAGCTTCATTCTCACATGTTTTGTAGAAGCACTATGAATTTTTTAAGAAAAATGTACAATTTTAATTGTTCAACCCAATACTACTGGAACTATTTTCTATTCTTCAGATCCCAGAAAAAACAAGATGGTCCAATGAGGGAAATCCATAAATTATTCAAATCCTCAGCCTTTATGCTTCATATGCTAATGTCCACTACCTAAAGAAGCTTGGAACTCATCAATGCAGACTTAAGGATTCCATAGATGTTCTGCAAGTTTGAATTCAGGATAAAATAAGCTAATGATTCATTTTCTTCAGAGGCTTGACAAACATCTAGATAAAAATGCAGGTTTTGGTGGATTGTTACACAATGCCACTAATGATTAATGGTATCATTTAGATAAATATATTACATAGACAATGGGAAGGAAACCCACGCATAAATGAATTTTACCAAGATTTCTGACTGAAAATATCCTGGAGGAGGCACCTAATGAGGAGAACAAGACAACAGCAATGTCAGTAGTGACAGCAGGAGCAGAATAAACCCCACCCTCAAGAAAATGAAAACAGAAACTCGTACTAATATGGATATAACTAATACAATATAGATGCATAAACATGGAAATCCATCATTATATTCAGTGTTGTTCTAAGGTTAGTCTGATGCTAGTGCTGTCAAATTCACAGAAGAGTGTTTTGCCTCAGATTGTGTGTGTATGCGTGTGTGTGTGTGTGTGTATGCATGTGTGTGTGTGTGTGTGTGTGTGTGTGTGTGTGTGTGTGTGTGTGTGTTTTTCTAAGCCTTTGTATCTAAAATAGGACAAGAAATAGGAGGAAGAAAAATGCAGGTCAACAGTCCATTTATAGAGACTATGACTGCTAAACTTGTTCCCAAATACTTTGGTTATGTGGACAAATGTGTCAGTAGAACCATGTTCATGAGAAAATAAAGTTTTAGAGTGAGCAATAGAACTTACTGAGATAGTTATCTATCATATGTCTGTCTGTCTATCATCTATCTATCCATTTATCTGTCTATCACATATGTATCTGTAGAGCTATCTATCATCAATCTACCTATCTATTATCTACCCATCCATCTCTTCATTCTTGATTTCCCAGTAGAAAAAGTATGACGAGATCAACTACCAAATTAGCATTGGGTATAAATCATATTATATAAACTAGGAATTATAATCAAGAACTCAGTATGTTTGACGAAGAGATGGATATTGGCAAAATAAATGTAGAAGCAGGTTTTCTATCTAGATGGATGGATGATATGCTAACATCAAGCGTAAGTGCTTCAGGAGTCCCAGGCAGTTAACAAAGTATATAAAGTGGATCACTGACTCTCTTCCAGCTTCTTTTGTCTTGCTTTGACTACTGTTCTCTGCTATTCAGAATGACTGCTGTGTTTATATTTCCTTTGTGATTGATTTTTTCCTTTATTTTATACTGCTTTTGGTGTCTTTTTAAATATAAAATTTATCATATAGAAGAGAATTAGAAAAACAAGAAATGTCTTTGTCCTACAGTCCAGCTATTTCAGGCAGCTGCTGTGTAATCATCCTGACCTTTGATTTCACTTACATAGAATTTAAATAATGTTTGTAAATGTGAATCTAAGGATTAGCAATGTACAGAAATGCTAGAAGTTGTTTTATGCCTTTAAAATTCTTCAAAAGTATGCATATCAATTTATATACTGTATAATGAATAAATAATCATTCATATAAACTAACATGAGAGAAGAGGTTACTTTAAACACAAGAAAGAAGATTAACTACCTCCTAAGTATGCACTGTGTGTAATCAAGTCAATAGAAATTCCTTATCCAGTTTGCAATGCTTCTTTATATTTTCTTATATCTCATGTAGGCAGACATTTCCAAATTTTATCAATCTTCCATAGTGAGAGAAGGCTTATTTCACAGATAAATTGTTATTATAACTCACAGTGGAATCCAGAATAATCTAAAACACAGTAGTAGAACAATCCCCTGGAGGATGTAGAGCCAAATCCATCACACTTTGAAGCATTATTCACCTCACCATAGAAACATTTCTATCAGGTAAAATAAAGGCAAAATGTCAGAGGCAATTGTGAGGAATAATGTTACTCAGAGCAGGGCAACACAAGACTAAGCAAATACACGGTAGAGAAGTAGATGTCACTGTTGACCATATGGTATCTCCCTGGAATTTAATTAAGAAAAATAGTTTTTCCAGAAAGTCATATAAACTTTTGTTTGATAAATTATGTGATATGTACTAAAGTGTGTCACAAAAGAAATATTTCATAGAAATATTATACTGAAGACAGGAATGATCCTCCCAAGTGACACGAGATACATAAGCCCTATCGCACAGACTAAGAGTTGGGTTAAAACAACAACAACAAAAAAAAGCATGCAGAATGTTGAAGGAAGATAACTTCTGAAAAGTGTGGGCTGGAATGATCTTGGTGGCTTCCCACTGATTTTTTCAATACCCCTGATTATAAGAGGCTCTGAGAAGCAAGATGGTTATTTTTAATTTTGAGTAATTCAATTCATACTATATTTATTCAAAGAAAAAAATTTTCTTCTGCCTTGAGTACTAAAGAGCATAGAAAGGCATAAGAAAATATAAATAAGAAAAAGGTGGGAGTTAGAATAGATAATTTGAAATCTATGTCTACTTGGCTTTTTCCTTATGAATTAAGAAGGAAATGTTCTGTGAAAGTAAGATATGGCAGACATGAGAAAAGATGAAAATGCAAGCTTGAACTAATTTACCAAGGGAGTTTATAAGTGGAGCCAAGCAGAAGCACAGAATACCATTGACTTATCAAATTATAATGTGCTAAATTATATTATTATTCTAATTTTCTCACCTCCTTTTTACTTCCTCATATTGTACATTGGTTTGCATGCTTATCTTTTTGGTCAGATGATGAAATATTAAATGTGGCTATGAACTTAGAAATTATACACATTATTTCTTGCCACATTAATATTTTGACACTAAAAGATGTGAGAATTTATGGTACTAATTCGCAAGAATAAAACTTTAGTTAGAGTCATCCCACCTGGCACAAAATATCTCTAAAAGTAAATTAATTTTGTTTTGCATTACAAGGTGGCTTAGTATTCAGAATTCTTGGAGGGGCATGACTAGGTGGCTATGGCAAAGTTCCATTGAAATAATATAAAAGAAAACAATCATGGAAGTTACTATGATATGTTAAAGTTACACTGTTTTCTATATCAGTATTCTAGATTCCAGGTTAAGTCATATTGGATTAACCATAATTGTCCATAATAAAAACAAATGCAAATAGTGTAAGAAAGTATTTGAAGTGACACATGAATATGTTGAGTGCTGTAAGGAAAACAATTCCTAGAAGAGTCCTGATAGACTGAAAGGAAATCAAGCACACCCGTTAAAGAGATCAGAGGTTTTACTGTGATTTTGTTAACCAAATGAAAGCATAAGAATGGGGTAAGGAAAGAATATTGAATTAAATTTATGTAATATAGAAGCCATTAATTCTGTTGTGAAAATATTCATCAAATCCCACATTTACTAATAGTTGGTTATTTTTTTTTAATTTTTTCTTTTAATTTTTATTTTACATATTGATCCCAGTTCCCTCTCCCTGCCTCCCTCCCTCTTTCCCTCTCTCCCACCCTTTCCCCTCCTATACATCCCCCACTCCACATGTATGGTGATGCCCTCCAGGAGGGGTCATTTAAATCTGTCAAGTCCTTTGGAGTAGGGACTAGGACTTACTTCTCTCCTGTCTCTAGGTTAAGGGAGTATCCTTCAATGGGGGATGTACTCCCAAAGACCTTTTGTGCACCAGGAATACATGCTGGTTCCACTGCCCAAGGTCTCTTAGACTGCTCAGGCCTTCTAGCTGAGACCCATGTTCAGGGGGTCTGAGTCAGTTCCATGCTGGATTCCCAGTTATCAGTTTGGGGGCCCATTAGCTCCTCCTTATTAAGGTCAGCTGTCTCTATGTGTTTCTGCAGCCTAGTCTTGTCCTCCCTCTCTGAATGTGGATTCCAGTTTGGCTCAGTGATTATTTGTGGGTGTTTGCTTCTGTTTCCATCAGCTACTAGATGAGGGTTCCATGATGGTGAATAAGTTAGTTGTTGATCTCATTATCAGGGAAGGGCATTTCTGTAGCCATTCCATTGTTGCTCAAATTGTTAGTTGGGGTCAGTTTTTAGGTCTCTGGACCTATAATGGCTCCCTCTTTTATGCTGTCTCTTCTCTCTCTCTCTCTCTCTCTCTCTCTCTCTCTCTCTCTCTCTCTCTCTCTCTCTCTCTCCCTACCTCTCTCTCTCTCTCTCTCATCTCTTCTATTCTTCCCCTGACTCAATCTAGTCCCACATGTTTTCCTCTCCTCCCCTTCTCTTTCTCCTTGTTGGTTTTATCTTAAACTTTTGTGAACTAAGAAAAAGGCAGGAATTACATGGTTTTTGAATTTTTGTTACATTGATGTATACATATCCAGAAGCTGGATCACCAAGAGCCCTAATATAGAAGAAAATACAATTGGAAAAAAATCAATGGAATGATTCCTAATGAGATTGGTGCCAAGCCCGACTGTCATCAGAGAGGCTTCACCCAGAAAATGATGAAAACAGATGCAGAGAACCACAGCCAAATATTAGGAAGACCTCAGGATATTCGGAAAAAGTTGGAGGAAGGACTGATTCTATGAACCAGAGAGTCAAGGATACCAGGAGAAAACCCACAGAATCAAATAATCTGAGTTCATAAGAGGAAACAGAGACTGAACTATCAACCAGGGAGCCTTCATGGGACTGATCTAGGCTCTCTGCATGTATGTTACAGTTGTGTGGTTTGGTCTTCTCATGGGACTCCTAACAATGGGAACAGAGGTTGTCTTTGACAGTTTTGCCAGTTTTTGGGACACTTTCTTCATACTGTGTTGCTTTGTCCAGCCTTCAGCTTGCTATGCATTCTTTGGTTGAAATACATGGGAGGCCTACCTTCCTATGGATAGAAATGGAGGAGGAGTTCACGCTGAGTCAGAGGGGAGATGGAGGAGTTGAGACTGAGAAGGAAGGAAGGAAGGAAGGAAGGAAGGAAGGAAGGAAGGAAGAGTGGGCAGAAAATGCAGTTGGGTTGTAAAATAAATAAATCGAATATGTCAAAATATATCATTCTATCTTAACCAATCTAGAGGACATAACAATGTACATCTAACCTTTGCCCATATTTTGACACAAGTTTTATACAATTTACATTGAGAAAAAGCTTTAGAAAAGATTCTAAATTAAATGGAATCACTAACTGAAACTCAAGATTTTCTTAATATGTGCAGTATCTATTTTAGAACTTGTGAAAATAAATGTTTTAAAGCCTTAAATCCATTTAGACTTTGCCTAATGTTATAATATATAAACCTAAAAATATTTTAAACTCTTTTTCAATTAGAAAAAATCACTTGGAAAAATTTATGATAGAAAAGTTCTTATCTATTTCTAAGATCCTGTTCAAGACTCAGGATGAAAGAGAAATGAAGAAACTCAGATGAGCTTAAAATGTAGCCAATTTCTGTTGTCAGTCCATGGGTCAGAGTGAGTAGTGGAGAAGTTAGAACCTATAAAACATTTTAATCAAGAAGAATCAATATCTTTACACCATGAGACAAGGGAGAGAAGAAGTTGGAAAATAAGGAAAATAGGAAGAAGGGAAGTTTAAAGGCAGGAGAGAAAGGAGAGAGGAAGGCTAACCTCATTATGTAACAAAACCTGAAGTAAAGGTGTGGTACTAATTAGAGGTACACAAGCCATGGTATATTCTGAAAGTATTAGATCTGAAAAGAGTCCAGGACACAGTCATTTTCCACTTTTTTCAGTATCATAAATGTTTTTGATTACCAAAAATATGAATGTTAGTCAAAGAAAAGGTATAATCACATTATCCCACTCTTCGGTAACATTTCAAACTAAAAAGAAAACACATAGCAATGGATACAGAAGCAACAAAAACAGAAGGCATATAAATCTAAATGATCTAACTCATTTCATTTGAAGCTACATGCTGAAGTATGATTATTTTTAATTCACCATATTTATTACCAAGACATATATGTCAATATATATCATTTACTAGTAGAAAAGAAATTGTTTAATAATTAAGTCTACTGGTAATAACCTAGCAGTAAGTGTGTTTATTTTGTGGCAGAATGCTGTGTGGGTTTTTGTGTATGTTTGGAAAAAAGACAGAAAATGACTATTTGTGCAAATTCAATAATACAATTTGACTTAACATTATCTTTGAGAAATATAGGTAATAAAACACAAAATAGACAGATGTAGTGGCTCTGAATTGAATGAAGAATTAGTTTGAGTAATTATGAATAATCTTAATTGACTATATTTAAATTTTTTTCAATAGAAGTTAAATTTCTTCTAAGTAAAGCATAGACCAAACTAACATTTGTATACCAAACAAATATGTGATTATACCAATAGTTTTAGAAGCATTCACTATTATTCATTCATGAAACTATAAACTTTATTCTCCTAATTTTGACTCCCATTTCAGATAAGATGTTGATTTTTATTCTAATGTGTATTTTCATATATGGGATATTAAAAATATTCACTGAAAATAGGAATATACAATAATTTTAATTTAAAATTGTGCTACTGCCTATATTACCATAAAAAGGTTAAATAAATACAAATAATTACTTATATGTGTATAATATATCAGCCTCATCCATAATTTTACTAAAGTTAAGACATATGTAATTAAAAATAGCTAAATGCATTTCCCAGGTAGTATTTCACATGTTATTTGTGTTACATATAATGGTAGAAATTAAAATTTGCTAAATACTCATGAGTGAAAGATTCTTCTCAATGTGCTATATTCATGTTCTCACTGAAGATTCATAACTATCCCATATGAGTCACTGATTTATTTACAATCTCAGAAGAAATACAAATCAAGTCATTCTCCAAAATTACAGTGTTATTTTTTCTAAAGCCAAATTATGTCCAGAGCCAAATATCATCATCTTCTAATGTAATTTCATGGGTCAGACCTGCAAAATTGAAATTCATATACAAACAGAAAAAGATACACACACACACACACACACACACACAGAGAACATATACAAAAGTGTTATACATACATAATCAAATATTTCATTTTAGCTTAAATTAAAATTAATTAATTTCTAGAGTAGAATGATTTATCTATATCCCATTCTGGTGAATGCTAGTTCCACACAATTTTGACCTATTACTATGCTATTTGATACTCATACTCATTGATATAATCACTACTTATTCTCAGGACAGTGAAGTTAATTTAAGAATACTTTACATGGTTTATTTTTATGTATGTTTTTCTTAGCATTTACATGAATTACATCATCAATATTGATGCACTTCTGTTTTTGCTTTGGTAATATTTTGTAATCATATATTCATGCAAATATTAGGCTTTAGGAATTTTGAGTCATTTAAAAATATCTGTTTATTAATATACTGATATATTTGTTTGGTAAATTTTTTCTTCTTTTTCTGTGAAAAGAGGATAGGAAGGAATTGGTTTATTGGCTTCCTTGATGGGTTGCCATCATATTTTAAGAATTATCTTAAAAAATAGGCTGCCCTGTTACTCAGAAATAAGTCATCTACAATGACTTACTATAAATGTTATTAAATATTTTTCATTGTAATAGACTAATATTTGTTCACTGATGTATATACATGTAGTGTATGTGTATATGTTATTTAAAGCAGTTACTTTATTTACTTATTTATATAAAGGAGAATTTTTTAAAATATTTTTAATTTTTATACAAGTATATATTATACATTAAAAATCCATATATATAATAAAAGCTTTCTGAAGTCTCACAGTTGGTTACTATTTACTACCATAATTAATGGTGGGACCTGGGAGAGTAAAGCCTAAAAGTGAGGTGGACTAAAACTTCATGTATTAGTCAAATTTATTGAAAACATCTGATAATTTATACTGTAAGTGTTAAGGTCACATGAGTAAAGAGTCAGTCACAAGCATAAACTATATATGGTGGGCATGCAACACATAGAGGTCAATCCTCCTGTGGCAAAATCATATAAAGAAATAGCAATAGCCAGTTATAATGAATAATCAATCTAAAGCAAATTCACTTCTATTTGCTATTCTTGGGAGGATCACAACAACACATTCCAAGAACAATTCTGTGTTTTTGAACTAAATGCTGCCTTAAGTCCCTTGTCATGTTTTCATAGCATTTTCTCATGGGCATCCAGAATTCCCATTAGATGACCCAATTCTCAACCTGGTTTTCTTTTTACATTTATATTAATTTCATGTGTATTGAGAAGCTGAAATAAATTTTCACCTATTTTCTTATCAAGTAACTGAATGTACATGTACAGATATGGTTTTAATGATGATCTCACAAAACTTTCATGATCCATTTATTAGAAATTCTGGTTTTATAAATTTGGTTCTAAGTGTTCTCTCACTCCTTTTCAACTTTCCTATTTAATTTCTCAAACAGGCTTTCTATAGTTCATTAATTCTGAATATGTGATTATAAACATGACAATATACTGATGCAAAATTTATACAAGTGAAATATGGAGGTACTCACTAATAGGTAGTAAGCATTTGTTCATGCATTTGAAGCTACTTCAAATATCCTATTAATAAATCATTATATAGCAATGGAAGTGTTAAAATTTTGTTTGGTGCCTACTTGTCAAAGGTGTGAGTTTTCTTAAGAAAATCATAAAAAGGGGTCCAGAAACTTTTTGAGGAAACTGTTACAAATACCATAAACATACAGAAATTATTCTGTCTTTAAATCTTATTTCAAAACAACCACTTGCAATAATAACCTGAAAATATGTAATGACTTTATTTTTCCTGTCCCACCAGCTAGCTCCCAAATTATTACACAGAGACTTGATACTAATTATGAACCATTGGCTATTAGGTTAGGCCACTAGCTTTTATAACTTAAATTATCCCAAGTGGCATTATCTCTCTTATCTTTTACCTCCTGTTTTCTTTTATGTCTCTGGGTGTCTCTCATTGCAACTAGATTTATCTCCTACTTCCTTTCTCTCCTCCTGGAAGTACCACCAATACTCCTTGTCCGGTTATTGTCTGTTTAGCTCTTTATTAGACCAATCAGAAGACACCTCGGCAAAGACACATATTTACAGTGTACCACATTTTGAAACATTTTCCCCTTTTTGAGTAAATAAAATGGAAAGTTTTTTAACTCTAATGCAGTAAAATTATATATAATAAGAACAATTATCAAGTAAAAAGATTTCAATAATTAGTCCATTAGTATTTGGCAAATTTAAAGAAAATACTGCATTATCTATCCTTCTTGTTGAATCTAAAGTTTTCTATTTAAAACATTTTCTATTATAACTTGTATTACCAACCTAAAACTATCTTTAAGACCTCAAAACAATTTTAGATAAACATTTTATGTTTCTCAACCTTATATACTTTATATTTCTTTTGTGAGATTCTTTTTCTGAATTTGGTAAGAAGGAGAACTATCACAATTATCTCTTCTTCCATTCCATCAGAGACCCAAGAAAGATATAATATTACCTGAGTTAACAGGAAGTGCAGAGCAAACAACTTCCAAAACATATGACAGCAATCTGGCTGCCTGGAAAGTCACACCAACTTTCATTGTAGTGTTGAGGCATCTATCTTTGATCTACAGGCCTAGAATATCTGACAGAATTTTCTGTGAAGCAGGAATTTTGAAGGGCTTCCCTACAATAAAATTCTTTTTTTGTGTGTCCTGTTTATCCAACTTGGACAGCATATTGTCAGCAGTTGAAACAAGGCCAGTTGCATGCCCAGGAACTAACTCTGCCACAATAAAAGCAAACTCCATATGAAGATTTTTTTTATAATTAGCATCCTTTCCATGAATTAAATTGGTGCTGCTAGGAGCAGACATACCTCACTGCAATGAAAAGTCTTAGGTTATTGAAACATTTTTAATAGCCATATTCTATAGATTTTGAAGTATTTTAAAGCCATCCATCTATTTTAAATATGTTTTGTTTAAATTTGAAAACACACCTAATATAATGAAAAGTTTGATTATTATGAATCACTATTAAACTGTAGATTTTAATTATACATTACATTTTTTTAATGAGTTGCATAGGTACAATTTCTTAAATAAGAGTAGAAACATATATACAGTATAACAAAAATAACCTTACATATATATCAATTATACAAAAATAGCTTAAGAGTAGGAAAATACATAGAGTATGATCTAACAAAATAACCTTGAATTTGAGTCAATATACAAAAATCCATACCAGTGCAAAATATTTGTGGTTAATGTTTGTTTTTTTCTAGTGTAGATTCAACAATCTTCTCTTATTTGATTCTTTCCATATCCCTTTTTCTTTTCCAATGTTATCCTTGAATCTAAACTTTCTTGCTCACTTTTCTCTTACTATCACCAATAACTATTTCTAACCAACACCCCTAAACAATGACAAACATTCATAACCCACTTAACGAAAAATCACCCATCTCACCTCTTGGAAATGTGGGTGCTTTATTCTTAAAATGATTTCCTGTTGTCTGGGGGTGAGGGCAGTTTTAGGAGACCCTGAGAAAGTTGAGATAATGGAAGAGATGGCTGTGATTTTTGTTTGTTTGGTTGCTTAATCTCTTTGTGATGGAAAAGTGTAGGACTTACCTAAAATCTTGGCTGGATAGTCTGTGAGGCTAGACCATCTTAGCTGGCAGCTTTTAAGTTTTTCTGGGTGTAGAATTTTGAGGAAACTACAACAGAGGCACTCTGAGAGGCTATATCACCTAAACTACTTTCTTTCTTGTTGTCTGTTTTTTTTTTTAAATGAAAACACATAAACTTTTAAAGATAACAATTATATATGCATTAACAGAAGTATAGTATATGCTATATGCACAAATCAGTCAAAGATTATAAAGACTATTGACTACAAAGTCCTCATGACTTATTATTACATGGCATTCTTCCATATGTCATGGATAGATGTTCAGATATATAGTGCAACAGACTTATAAAGTTTTATCTGCTCAACTATAAAACAAAAAACCATCTTTGTATACTACTTTCTCTGAAAGTATGAATTATAGGCTGGTGATTTTTTGCTCTATATCTAAAATCCATATATATGAGTGATTACATATCATGTTCCTCTTTTTATAACTGGGTTACCTCTCTCAGGATGTTTTTTCAAGTTCCATCCATTTGCCTGCAAATTTCAAGATTCCATTTTTGTTTCTGCTGAGTAGTATTCCATTGTGTTAATGTACCATAATTTCTTTATCCATTCTTCAGTTGAGTGGTATCTAGGTTGCTCTCAAACCCTAGCATATCTTATAGGCAGTGTACCATTGTAGCTAGTGGGTTGGTGGCTGACTTGGTATTTACATTTCTCTTCTGATAACGTGCAGAGTACCTACCCTTACCAAACACACTAAAACATAGAGAAGAAGGTTCTACATCAGCACCCGTTCAGTTTCTCTATTTTCAATGAGATGTGTGTGTGTTGTCTTCAGCAATGAGGCCTTAAAGAAAACAGAAAAATTGCAATGTTGCCTCATTCATTTGAACATCTGCTTTTAATTGTAGTCTGCCCCTTAAATCAGTCCTGTATCTAAACAAATTTACCAGCCATAATGAATCATGCTCTAATTTGATATCATTGTATTGAATCTGTTGTTCAAAAATAATTGCTATAATTGAAGTGCATTCTCATTGATAAAAAAAAAATCAGACATCCAGAACAACTTGAGAAGAATCTAAGACTCTAATTAAGATACGGAAAAGGAAAGGTGTTTCAAAAAAGAAAATCTTAGGGACAAATAGATTTTCCTTTTCTTAATTTATATAAAATTTCATTGTAACTGAAATAGTAACAATATTTTACATAATGAAGAAAAGATATACTTAAATATGCTATAAATAGGAAATAAAGGAGTTTAAAATGCTTAAGCATAAACTATATAAAAGGTTTGTAAGGATTTAATATGTAAGAGACTATAATATAACAAAAGACATTTGAGATTATCTAAATAAATGAAAGCATATTTCTTGATTTAAGGTCAGAATCTTACTACTGTGAGCATATCAGTTCTTTCCAATTTGGTCTATCAGTTGAATGTAAGGCAAGTACATTACAGCCAACACGTTATTGATATGAAGGAAATTATGAATAAGACAATTCATTCAAACACATGCAGTCATAGAATAGTTAATACAAAGTTAGGAAAATTGGATGGTTACAATATTCTTCATTTCAAAACACTGAGTTAAGCTACAAGTGTGGTATTAAGACATAATAGATTGTAAGGAATTATAGCAGAAAATATATAAGACAAGATAGACTTGCAATCCCAAAATGTCTCTAATGAAAAAAAAATGTATCATGATAGAGGGAGCCATTACAGGTTAAAAAAGAAATCTGGCACTAGGAAAAGTCCAGAGACCTACAAAGATGACCCCAACTAACAATCTAAGCAATAGTGGAGAGGCTACCTAAAATGACCTTCCCTGATAATGAGATTGATGACTACCTTATATGACATCCAAAGCCTTCATCCTGTAGCTAATGGAAGCAGAGGCAGATAGCCACAGTTAAAAACTGAGCCGAACTCATTGAGTCTAGTTGCAGAGAGAGAATAGTGATGAGCAAAGGAGTCAAGAACAGGCTGGAGAAACCCACAGAAACGCTGACCTAAAAAAAAGGGAGCTCATGGACCCCCTGACTGATAGCTAAGAAACCAGCATTGGACAGACTCAGACCCTCTGAACATGGTTCTCAGTTAGGAGGCTTACACAGTAAGGGACCTCTGACATTGAAACTAGGATGTATTCCCTGGTACACAAAAAGTCTTTAGGAGCACATTCTCTATGGAGGGAAACTCCTTTAGCCTAGAAGCAGGAATGAGGGCCTAGTCCCTATTCCAAATGACTTGACAGATTTTGATGATCCCTCCCCACATAACCCTCCCTGTGGAGTGGGAGAGGAGATGGGATGGGAGGGGGTCAGGGGTCATGGAAGGGAGCGATGAAGGGAAAGGGAACTGGGATTGATATTTAAAATAAAAATAATAATAATTAAAAAAAATGTTACTCAAGGTCAGTCCCATGCAGGCTCCCTGCCTGTTGGCTTAGTCTGTTTGAGCCCTTTTGTGCCCAGGTTGTTGATTCAGTGAATTTTCTTGTGATGTTCTTGACACCTCTGGCTCCTAAAATTCTTTCTCCCTTTCTCCTACAGGATTCCCCAAACTCCACGTTTGGCTGTGATCGGCATCTAATTCTATCAGATGGTAGATGAATCCTCTATGGTGCCAGAAATGGAAGAGGAGTAGATTTGGGGGATGGGAGCAGTAGAGAGTCGGGGAGAGGGACTGGGAGTAGGGAAGAAAGGGGAATCTTAGGCCAGGATGCAAAATAAATGAATTTATTAAAAACTAAAGAAGTTTCCCAATCCAAAAAGATCAACAGTTACCAAATACTTAGAAATATAGTGAGATGAATGACTATATAATTTACTGACAATTCTTAAAATGATTAAGCTATTCATACAAAGTCTTTCATATTAAATGTAAGATTTATAAATTCATATAGATGAATATAGCATAAATTGTCAAAATACACAGAAATTTACCACACAAAGAAGGATTTGCATGGAAATCAAATAAATCAGTTTCATCAGTGCAGAACACATAGGTGGGGTAAGGGGCTAGCAATTTTAATACCATAGCACAGTATAGGAGAAAGGATCAAACAAATGCATGGTGAAGACACCAATCTAAATTTCTTAGTAGTAGAGTCAGAAAATGACAGTTAATGAAAGAATTTCACAATGATCCATGTCCTGATGATTTTAGAACTGTAGACAGCAGCTGAAATGCAAGTTTGATTACATAGGTTAGGAACACTACAGTATAAACACGCAGATGTATGCATAATGATGATTAGTATGAGCATATGTACAATTTGATAAACATATAAATCTCCTCTTAATCAGCAGAAAATCTGATGGCATGATATTCTAATAGTATTGTGTACATCCAAAGATCATATCATATTTCTATTGTAATAGAATTCACAATCAAAGAAGCTAGGAGTCTTTTGAGCTGTATTTGATTTTGGGACTATGTTAATGAATATACAAGAAGGTCCTGAAATATGTAGTTCCAGAAAGCAAGTAAGTACACTAAAGCAAAAAAAAAAAATGAAACAAATAAAAACAAAAAACTAAAACATATCATATACATAATATGTGCTTATACCTTATGACTGTGAACTAGAAACCTAAAGAGTGTCAGTGAGTCATATTTAGAATACTCTGAGCAACAAAATAGCTGTAGTATTAAACTATATCCAAAGTATAAAATAAATTTGCATCTGTCTCTATTAATATATATATATATATATATATATATATGTACTTAAGTGAATAATTTGAGGGAGAATGAGTTAGACAAGTTACTTCCAAATCATGTTGAATGAATTTCTTTCAATTTTGTCCTTGAAGGATCTATTACATAGCTATACTTCTTTGCTTTTTAAATTTAAAAGATTAAAGGGTTAATATTCATCATATATATAGCAGACTTTCAGTAAAATTTGCTAGCTATTCATACATATGAAATATATATTATGATGCATATACACATATTTATATAAATTTAGTTGAAGTCACCCATAACTCTTTTATTTCTTATGTTTATGATGCAATTAAGGTATAGTCAGAGAAGTAAATGAGTTACTCTATAAAAAGGCATTATAATAATATAAGCACTTCTACAGCCCAGTCATCAAGGTCAACATTCACAGTATAGCCCCTTGTCTACAGTGTGCATCTTACATGTGATGGAATGGCACTTTGCCACTCTGGCATCAGAAATCCAAAAATTCCAATCTAGTTATGAAAAATATCAGATAAATTTTAGATGAGCAGTATTTTACAACATATATAATTGGTATTCTTCACACAAGTCAAAGTTCTCAAACAAAAAAGGAAATTCTGAGAAACTGTTACAGCCAAGTGGAACCTAAGGAAGGAGATATAATTGGGAATGTTAACCTGAAACCAGAACTAGACATGTTTAAAAAAATTAAAGCACCACAATTACAATACAGACCACGGTTAATGAGAATGCATTTTTTTTTATCCTCTTAGTATGATGAAAGTTCCATACTGGTAACAGATTTTATTAACAAAGGAAACTGAATGGCTTATAAAACCACAATCCTCTCCATTCTACTCTAAATGTAATTTATTGTAAAATAAACAGGTGTTCACAAATAATTTTAAAATTGATCTTTATGAATGGTTAATGGAAACAAGGAAGCTTTGACAATGCAAGTGCTTTAAAACTCAAATATAAATTATTGGGCAGAATTTCTTAATGGGGGAAGAAATAGTGTGTTTATTTCAGAATGAGGGATAAGGAAAGAACTTACTATATTATTCTTTTATTCAGGCTAATGAGGAAACTAAAGTGATGAAAGAATAAGGATATTGGTCAATGTGATATATGTATTTTCTTGAAGACTCATGAATGAATTGTAAAAGATTATGTGTGTGCCTGTGTTTCCTTGTGATCCTTGTGAGTCTCTGTATGTGAGGCCCTCTCTCTTTATTTCTCTCTCTTTGTGTGTGTGCATGTATGTGTGTGTGCGTGTGCATGTGCATGTGTGTGTGTGTGTGTGTGTGTGTTTATGTGTGGTGTGAGTGTGTGTGTGTGTGTGTCTGTGTATGCTTGTCTGTGTGTGTGTGTGTGTGTGTGTGTGTGAGTGTGGTGACTGTAATATCTTCAGATGACACAAGAGAATATGATATCTCCAAGAACTTGAGTTTCCAGTTGGTGTAACTGTTCAACATGGACCTGGGGACAGAGCTGGGGTCATCTGGAATAATAGCTATTAACCGCATACCATCCCTCCATACTAATAAATTATTTTATTTCAAAATTAGACTAGCATTCTCTATTTTGAAACCTGCTATCCCAATATGCCAAGATGCTTCTACTTATAATTTATAAATTAAAAATGCATTATTTTGTAAAATAATACTTATATAAATGTTTTCATTATCATTATTAAACCAATAATGATGGTGATTATAATGATGATATATTCTTATTATTGCTGGAGTTAAATAATAAAGAAAATGAACTCTTTTCTCCACTATTTATCTTTTATTTTTTTGTTTATTTTATATCCTGACCACAGTTACCCCTCTCTCCTTTCTGAAAAGCCCTTCCCTCTATCTCCTCCATGCCCCATTTTCATGTACTATTCCTCAAATTCTATTCAGAAAATAGCAGGCTTCCCATCAATATCAATAAAACAGTTTTCAGTAAAACCAAGCACCTCACATAATACTAAGGCCGGTCAAGGCAATCCATATAGGAAACGGGTCAAAAAAGCTTGCAGAAGAGTCAGAGATAGGACCTTCTCCCACTATTGGGAGTCCCACAAGATAAACAAACTATACAACTGTCACATATATGCAGAGGGCCTAGTTCAGTCCCATGCAGTAAGGATCCTTGATTATTAGTTCAAATCTGTGAACCCCTATGATGCCAGGTAATTTGTTCTGTGGGTTTTTTTGTAGTGTCATTGTCCACAAGTGAATACACAATAACCTAAAATTCAAGAATTCCCTTAATAATTCTAATAGGAGGTATAGCTAAGAAAAAAAGAAAAAGAAAAAAGAATCACCATTACTCCATCATCTTCCTCAGTTTGGATAGTAATTTAATTGCAGATATTCATTCCTAGATATATAATTGAGATTATCCCAGAGTAAAGATAACATCTTTTATAAAACAATCTATCACAATGATAAATGAATGTGTGCTCAAGTTTCCTTTCACCATATACTTCACAGTGTTAAGTAAACCGACAATAAGAACTAAAAGCAGCGTTGGACAGCCAGTGAAATTTCAGTTTGCTTTGCTGTGTTTTCCAATATCTCTAAGAAACTCCCATTGAGGACGCTTGTTTCTACTTCCTACAGATTTTCTATTCAGGGCAACCTGTGCATGTGTCCACCTGAGAAATGTTTGGGCTTCCTTGAACTATAATTCACCTCTCTGTGAATTCATCCAGTAAATTGTATCCAAGAACAAATCTGGCTTCCTTCCCACTCACAGTATGAGACCTCATACATTACATGGAGATGAACTATAGAGTGTTGTTGGTTCTTTATGTTAACATAACATACCTTTAATGAGTAGTGACACAGTGATGAAATATAATCTCTACTTCATATAATATATCAAATATTAATTTAAGAATGAAACCTGTATATGACAGATAAACATTGCAGTGTGCAATCATATATAAAATAATTTTAGAGGATTTTGAAGGTTGTGTTATTACTAAGAATGGGATCCATACATGTATATAATATTTTCTGACTATCTCTCCCCCATTTCCTATCTTCCATCCATCCCTGCCAACCTTCATCATTCCCCTTTTTGCAGTCCCTCAATCCAAGTATTACATAAATATCTTGGGATAAACTAAAGAGGTCACAACCCAAACTAAAAATAGTGGTTTTATCCCAAACAGGTCCACGTAATGGCATGTGCCTGAGCTACATTATCTTGTGTCTAATTGTTTAACCTTGTCATGGTCACTTCAATTTTTATGGATGAATAGCACTGCATATTCTTGGCAGAGTTGCTCAGTAAGGTGACATTAATGAATAGTGGCACCACATCAAGTTTAGAGTACTACCCCACAATGAAGTTATTTATGTAACCTATTATTCCAGGCTGCAAACTAAGAAGTGAAAGATCTTTAACAGCCAGAGTCAAAAATTAGCAGAGCTAGGAATGTCTTATTCCTAACAAATCAATACAGCAAAATGTTCCATTGCTTTCCAATGGAGTAATTAAAACATTTGTATTCAGGTAAATCCATAGGATATGATGCATAACAAAATTTAGCCACAACCTACAACCATTACTAGTAACCACTGTAGTGAGGCACTCAGAACATCCATAGCCAAAGGGGACAAGCATAACATAAAGCCAAAATGCATATTTATTCCTGCAGACTCCTCTGCAGTATTGCAGATTTTCTTGGGGTATATTTTCAACCTGAAGTGTAGTAATCCATCAAATAGCCACAGGAAAGAGCTACATGCAGATAAGAATGTGTTCATAGAAAATTACTTCAACTCTACAATTTTATAAAATGTACAATTTTATAAAATGGGTTAAATAAGTCTTGTTGATTAAAATATATTATGATAAAATAGTAAGCATATATTTTAAGAAGAAAAGAGATATTTGATTTGAAATTAAAAGCTGCATTGCCACACCTTTATTTGCCCCCTTCAGATGGAAACAACATCCATTAAATGTTTTATTCTTTTTTCCACTGATTACTCCAGTCCCTTTAAACTATGTGTATTGAAATATATCATCTATAGAAGCACTTATTGTACAAATTATATATTGATTCTCAGTTTTGGACAATTAAGAATTTATTTTGTAGAATAATAATTTTACTTTGCTATTCTTTCACTTAAATTCATATTTCCCTAAAATAGTTCATTAAAATGATGCACCATATATCCATCTGGTCTGCAAAAGTGACCCTGTGTTACAGGCTTTTTTTTCCTTATTGGCTTGTTTTAAACATTGTAATATTGGAAATATATAATAAAACATAAGATGCCAATCTGATGATGCCAATAAAAACTGTAAGCTTTGAAGGTCTTTTACTTGTTCAGTTAGCATTAACCCAAAATATTTTATGTTGTTTCTGGCTATTGTAAAGGGTGATTTTTCTCTGATTTCTTTCTCAGACCATTTATCAGCTGTATATAGTAGGACTACTGAATTTTTTTAGTTAATATTGTGTCCTGACACATTGCTGAAGGTGTTTATCAGCTGTAGGAGTTCCCTGGAAAGTTTTTCAGGTCACTTATTTAAACTCTCATGTCATCTGCATATAGTGAGAATTTTATTTCTTCCTTTCCAATTTGTGTCCCCTTCAGTTTGCTTTGTTTCTTATTTCTCTAGCTAGAACTTCAAGTACAAAACTGAAGAGATATGGAGATAGTGGGCAGCCTTGTCTTGTTCCCAATTTTAGAGGAATTACGTCAAGTTTCTCTCTACTTAGTTTGATGTTGACTATAGGTTTGCTGTATATTGCTATTATTATGTTTAGGTATTTTCCTGTTATCCCTGATCTCTCCAAGACCTTTATCATGAGGGGGTGATGAATTTTGTCAAAGGCTTTTTCAAAATCTAGTGAGATGATCATATGATTTTCCTTTATCAATTTCTTTATATGGTAGATTACATTGATAGAGTTTTATATGTTGAATCATTTCTGTATCACTGGGATGAAGCCTACTTGGTCATGGTGGGTAAATTCTGTGATATATTCTTGGATATTATTTGCCAGTATTTTATTGAGTATTTTTGTATCAATGTCCATGAGGGATATTGTTCTGTAGTTGTGTGGTTTCTGTACCAATTTAATTGTAGCCTTGTAAAACGAGTTTGGCAATGACCCTTATGCTTCTGTTCTGCTTTCAAAGTGTCCAATAAGTATGGGTATTTGTGTCTTCATTCTCATTGAATTCTAGGAAGTCTTTAGTTTCTTTATTTCTTCCTTGACCCAAAAATGGTGCAATTGTGCATTGTTCGTGTTCCATGAATTTTTAGAGTTTCTGCAATTTTTGTTGTTGAACTCTAACTTTAAATCAGGGTATTCTGATAAGATACAGGGGGTTATTTCAATTTTTTATACCTATTGAACTTTGCTATATTGCTGAGAATGTGGTCAATTTTAGAGAATGTTCCATGTAGAGCCGAGAAGAAGGTATATTCTTTTGTGTTTGGATGGAATGTTCTATAGATGCCTGTTAAACCAAATCAGGTGTTAATTTCTGTTAGTTCTTTTGTTTCTTTGTTAAGTTTCTGACTGGTGATCCTGTCTAGTGATGAGAGTGGATTATTGAAGTTTCTCTTTATAAGTGTGTGAGGTCTAATTTGAGATTTGAGGTTTAGTAATGCTTAATTTAGAAATATAGGTGCCTTTGTATTTGGGGTATAGATGTCCAGAATTGACACTTCATGATTTATATGAAGTGACATTCTTCATGTCTTTTGTTTGATTTTGTTTTGAAGTCTGATTTGCTAAATATTCGGATAGCTATACTAGCTTGTTTCTTGGGTTCAGTTGCCTGGAAGATCTTCTTCTAAACCTTTACCCAGATGTAGTGACTGCCTCTGAAGTTGATATGTGCTTTTTGTATGCAGGAGAAAAATGGATTTTGTCTTCATATCCATTCTGTTAGCCTATGTCTTTTTAAAGACACGTAAAGACCATTAATATTGAGGGAAATTAAGAACTATGATTGTTAATTCTTGTGTGTTTTGGATTTGTTGTTGGTAGTGGTATTGCTTTTTATTTTGGCTTTGGTAAAGTTGGATTATCTATTGCGTATATATTTGTGAGTGTAGTTAACTTCCTTGGGTTGGAGCTTTTTTTTCCCAGAACTTTCTATAGGGCTGGATTTGTGGACATGGGTTGTGTAAATCTGGTTTTATCATATAGTATCTTGTTTTCTCCAGCTGTAGTAATTGAGATTTTGCTGGTTATAGTAGCCTTGACTGGAATCTTTAGTTTCTTAGTGTTTGTAGAACATATATTCAGGACCTTTTGGATTTCAGAGTTTTCATGGAGAAGTCAGGTGTAATTCTCAGAGGCATAATTGTTCCCCACACAAGAGGGAAAAGACAAGATCTCCTAAGCAAATTGGGAATAGGAGGGTCAGTGAGTGGGAAGAGAGTTAGCAGAAAGAGTAGGGGAGAAAAGGAAGGGGGAGGAGAACATGAGGAAGCAGGAAGATTGAGTCAGGGGATGAATAGAAGAGAACAAGAAAAAAGATACCATAATTGGAGGCATTATAGGTTTGAAGAGAATTCTCATACTAGGGAATTGTCCAGAGACCTACAAGGATGACTCCAAGAACGATCTGAGCAAGAGTGGAAAGGCTATCTTAAAAGCCCTTCCCTGATAACGAGATTGATAACTAACTCATAAGCCACCATAGGGCCCTTACCTAGTAGCTGATGAAAGCAGAAGCAGACACGCACAGCTAAACACTGAGCTGGACTCCTGAAATCCAGTTGCAGAGAGAGAGAGAGAGAGAGGAGTGGTGAGCAAATGGGTCAAGACCAGGTTGTAGAAACCCACAGAGACAGCTGACTTTAACAAGGGGGCTCATGGACCCCAGACTTATAACTGGGAAACCAGATAAGACCGACCCAGACCCCCTGAATATTCAGCTATCTTCAAAATTTGTTTCTAGTGCATCTGGTCATCTCTCAGAGAAGTGAGAGATGCCTTAATTCTTTGTTTTTCTTTTTGTTGACACATTTTCATTCTTCCACTCTCTTTCCTCACACTTACTCAGTATGAAACTCCCTAACATTGCACCTTTAGGCAATTTTATTATGTGGAAAACTTACAGATGGTATTTACATAACCTCAGATGACAATGGTGTCCCGATATGGTCTATCATTGGAGAAAATATTCTGTGCAACTTGCCTGAACATATATTTATCTATATCCACATAGATATATGTTCTCTTAGTTAGTGTTTCTATTGCTGTGACAATATATCATGAAAAAAGCAATTCTTATTTTTAAAAAAAGAATGTATTTAGTTAGAACTTCCTTATAACTTCAAAGGCTTGGACCAATATGATCATGGCAGACAGCTAGGCAGACAGGATGTTGGAGAAGCAGCTAAGTGATACATTCTGATCAGTGGGCAACAGGAGAAAGTGAGACTAGGCCTTGAGTGGGATTTTCAATCCTCAAAAAACTGAGTCCCAGTGAAGACATCTTGCAAGATAACCACACATTCTAATCTTTCCAAACAGTCCACCACCTGGAAACATGTAAATATGTGAGCCTATGGGGGCCATTCTCATTCAAACCATTAATGAGAGCATGTGCATGCATGTCTCTCTCTCTCTCTCTCTCTCTCTCTCTCTCTCTCTCTCTCTCTCTCTCTCTGTGTGTACTATACAAATATATTTATATTCTTGAGATGTAAAAGTATCCAATGCATACAAAAAAAAGTCATGGTGTCATTATAAGACAAAGGCAAAAAAAAAAAGACTTGACATATTAGACAAGAAAATTCAAGGTGAATGTGGGTAGAATGATTTGAAGATGTTGTCTTTGATGATTGGAATGATTGCAATGGTTGCAAACCAATGAAACACTAACATCATGAATTGGAAGAAAATGGTATTGTCGACACCATATTCTCCAGAAGGAGTTCATCATCATCTTGTATGAAATATAGTTTTGAAAAATTAGATATAATACAATTTCTCTTCCTTAAACCAGACAGCCACAGTTAATTAATATATCATGCTTCAGTATTCAGTCATTTTGGCTATATATTTCCAATAGATTAAATATTGTTTCATATAAATTAGCTATAAAAATAAAGCTTATAAAATTACAACAAAAGAAAACACAACTTTTAAAACTTATCTACTTGTGACTAATACAACCAGTCAACACTTTACAAGGAGCATGGTAATACAGAGATAAAAGGATGTATACTAAATGAATTGTATATGCTCCAGTGATACCACATATTAAAGCTGCATCCAAAGTTTTTGATTTTTTGAAAAATCTCACAACACCTTAAACATTTAATCATAGCATTATAAACAACATATTGCAACACTGTCATAATATAAGGTGTAATATGATCCAGGAGATCTAGGTTTGGAGGCTAAAGAACTGGCTTAAAATAGAGAGTTTTCTAATGAATTTTTATGTATTTTAGAAATATTATTCATGTCTTAATTTTTTTCATTTTTAACACATAAATCCCTAATTCATAATGTGACTAATGTCTGAAGTCTATACAATTCAATAGACATACTGCTACATAATGTTAGTAATATTAATGGTACCTTTTAAAAGACAATTTTGCCCACCAAGTTTTTAATATCCAATATCAAAAGTTTCAGGTCATTTATTTTTTTTTCTACATCAAATGGAACCAAGTATTTCACACTTATTAGGTAGTAACAAGTTTTTAGACTAGAATTAATGAATGAGTTAGTGAACAAATGAGGGACATAATCCACAAGGTGTGGCATGAAACTCATTCATTAATATATACTTAGAAAAATGGTGATCACAAAAACATATTGGATTTTAACACTGTGAACAATGCACAGTCTTGTCTTGGTTCCTAACAGAGGCTTCCCACCCTGGTGTTTCTTTTTCTCACTTTGTAACAATGTTATTTACAATGCAAAAGGCATAATAGGAGAGAAGAGAGAAAATTCAAAAGAGAAAGAAAAGAATAAAGTGAAAGACATGTGAAAGGGATACAAGAAAAGGTGAGAGTACCAGAAGGCTAGAGGAAAGAAAATAGAAAATGTAGAGGTCAGCTTGACTGCCTCTGACTGTAATCTCTCATTTCATTCCTTCTGTGTGAGCTCTAGATGTACAAACTGAACCTGCTGGAAGTTTATATGATAATGTAATTATGCTACACAATCAAAATAATTCATACTGTATTCATTCCCTCAATTTCATTTGGTGAGTAACTAGTATATTTTGATTATACTTAAATCGTTATATTTTCTATAAACTGATATGAAGGTAAGGAAAAAGTTAATATTTGAATTTAAATTAAACAGGTTAATCCAGCAATAGTTACCAAATGCTATGCACAGAAAGAGACATTTCTGAAGGCATAAAGAACCCAGTCATCTGAAATGATGCTGGGAAAGCAGCTAAACTTAAAACAAAAATAGTTAATTGGATTTTTCATTATAGTGCACTTTATTGATCTCCATGGTAGCAATAGAGAGGTAGATACAATATGTGAAATAAACAAACAGTGAAAAAACAAATGTTAGAAACAGCTTAAAAGTGTTTTGTTCAAAGTAGACAGAGAGGAGTTGACAGGTCATTTTTATTTCATTTTTTTTATTGTTTGTCAATTACCTACATGTATATTATGAAATATGATCATACTCACCCCCACAATGGTCCCAAAATTTCATCTCAACTTCATTTATTTGATTAATTGATTAATTGATTGATTGATTGATTGATTAATGAATGTCCTAGTGAGTGCATGAATTGGGCCATCTATTGGAGTATGGGAAACCTATCAGTGGCCAAAACATAAAGAAAACTGATGGCCTCTCCATGAGGAGCTGTAATTTTCAAATAGTTCCTGAGTAAGGGATGGAGCTTGTTCTTATAAGACATATGGTGAGTTCATGAGTTAGATGCCTTGTTGAGTTCAGAAATCTGCATCCCACAGCACTCTTCCTCATCAGCTAGCTCTTACATTCTGTCTACCTTTTCTTCCATTGTGTTTCCTGAAACCTGGAAAAGGGTGGGAATGATAAAATGTTACATTTTGTGCTGAACATCAAGTCTCCAATTCTCAGTACTTTGGTCAGCATTGTTTGTGAAAAGTCATATTTTTCTGAACAAAGCTCAGAGTAGTCAGGTTACAAGAGTATAAGCACATTTAGAAGGTAGTATGACACCATAAGCGTTTTATAAAATTACAATAGCAGGTACTGCCCTAAAACCTATGACCTTCCTAGTCATGAGATTTTGACCAGAACACAGTATATAAAATTCCCTTCTGTGATCAGACCTTAAGTCCAATCAGAAAGGGCAGTTATTATCTTAGGGTTTAATTGCTGTGAAAAGATACAAAGATCACAGCAAGTTACTTTTTCCAACAAAGCCATTCCTCCTAATATAGATACTTCCTGTGAGCCTATGGTGGTCTTTTTTATTCAAACCACCACATTCTACACCTAGCCCCACTTAGTCATGTAGCCATATCGTAATGCAAAAATACAGTCCCTTCAACTTCAAAAGTTTCCATCCATAGTCTGTCACAGTCTTTCTACACTGCTTAAAGGTTCAAAGAATCTTATGAGTTCATGGCAATCTCTTAAGCATTACCTCTGTAGAATCAAAATGAAAAAGCAGATCACATAGTTCCAACATGCAATGTCACAGAGTATAAATTACCATTTCAAAAGAGAGGTTAAGGCAAATAGTGAAGAAATGCTAAACCAAAGCAAGACTGAAATCCACCTGGGCAAACTTTAAACTCTGCATCTCCATGTTAATATCAAAGCACTCCAGATGTCAGCTCTTTCAGCTCTTTCTTGTGTGTTAGTTCCAGTCCCTATTATCAACCCTCATTGGCAGGTGACACAGCTGTGGAATATTCAAGATCTTGGGGTCTCCAAGGCAACCCAGGCTCCACCTTTACAGCTTCATACAATAGCATCTGTAGTCCTCCATGCACAGATATCCCTGCCACATGCTTAGCTACCCTGGCTTCCTTAGTCAAGGAGGAAGATTCCATAACTCATTTCTTGTATCCTTGACTCTAAAACCAGAACCATATGGCCAAAAATGCCAAGTTCTGATGCTTGTTGGAGCTAAAGCATGACATCTTTGTTCTATATATCTTTACCAGCTTTCTGTTTTTGATGGTTTCACTTACTGCCTAAACATGGCTGTCCTGGAACTCGCTCTTTAAACTAGGCTGGTCGTGAAACTCAGATCTGCCTGCTATGGTGATAGATTATTTATGTTCAACTAAAGCTTTCCTGAGGATTCAGAAAGCAAAGTCAGCCTCAAACTATAGAGATAAGTCAGTGATGGTGCATACCTTTAATTCTTGGGCTCAGGATTAAGGGGTAGATGGATCTTTTATTATGTCAAGGCCACCATGGTTTACAAATGAATGAAGAGTAACAGAAATCATGCCTTTGATCCCAAGACCTGGGATCACATGCCTTTAATCCTAGCATTAGGGAGGTATTTAAGACAATAACAGGGTCTCAGAGCTGGTATTCATTTTCCAGCCACATTGAAGATAAGAAGACATTGAAGTCTCAAGATTCTCCAGCTACACTGAAGAGAGGAATCAGTCTGAGGTTTGGTAGAGCTAGGATAATGACAGGGTATGTCCTTGTGTATATATGTTTTCTTATGGTTTAATAAATCATACAAAGGGAAACAAATGGCTGGCTTATAGTTCAGAGTCTTGGTCCATTGTCATCATGACAGAAAGATTGGTGACTCACAGGCAGACTTGTTGCTAGAGAAGGAAACAACGATTCTATTTTTGTATCAGCAGGCAACAGGCAAAAATGGCAACACTGGGTCTGGCTTGAGCACTTGAAACCTAAAGCCCATACCTAGTGGCACATAACATCCAACAAGGCTACTCCCTATAAACCCATGAGCATTATTTTCATTCAGATCACCACAGTACTACATCACAGTTTTGTAGCAGTTATAAAAAAAGACTTCATTTTAGCCTTCTAGTATTCAGGGTGCCTAGAAGCTTACATAGCTCTTTCTGATACCAAGAAAGATAGCCATCAGAAAGAAACCTTTGTAGTGACTTTGACATTGATTTTTTTCTATGTCCAGCAACCAAAGTGTGCTATAGCTTCAGCAACAGAGTTTTAATTTGTATTTATGGTGCACAGCCAAGGCCAACAGTGATAGGCTATCTTTTGGAGACCTCTAGGGATTTTCTGATCATTAATTTATATGGAGATACCCCATGCTTTTCACTAAGACTTTAATACACTGTCTCTACTAGGAAAAGCATTGTCTACTAATGAAGGGTACATTGGTTCAGGCTAGTTCAAAGGAAAGGTATATTTAAAAAGCCATATGGGAGATTAATATTTCACGATCCAATTAAAACCATAACGTGAACAGTACTGATATGAAGTACATGAGATATGGAAGAAGGGTGAGGAATACTGGGTTTAAGAACTTAAGTAAAAGTGGGGATGGAGAGGAAGGGGTAATGGATGGGTTAACTAAAACTAAGGCTGCATAAAACAAAGAAAACCTAGTAGTAAACTAATTTCAAAAGAAACTTTTTTAAAGAAAATAATTTAATGGAACTCTTTTTGTGTGATTTTAGATAAGGCATTCCAATGAAAGTATGGAATATGATAAGGAAAATAAAGTATGTATACAAAATTTTTGAGAAGATTAGAATTAGGATTTTTCCTAAGGGAAAAAAAACTGTGGAGAAAGTAAAGAGGTCATGACAATTCTTGCATAGAATATATTATAATAATAGATATGTAGTTATATATATGAGAAAAATGCAGATTTTTGTCAGAGATGAAGAGTGCTAAACTTTATTCAATCAATGGATTGCAGGGCTAAATCTTCTCTTATTTTATAGTGAACAAAGTGGAGTTAAGACTAAGTGGTCCAGCATGACATGATTTTGATAATGAAAGTTGTTAGGGTATTGTCTTAGGCATGTAAGGTCAAGGCAACTTTAAGAAACAGGTTGTTGGAAAACAGGAAGTCAAGAAAAAGCCCTAGAAACTATGGATATATTACCTTGGCCTAATCACACTGACAGTAATGAAAGCACAAATTGAGGGTAAATTATGAACAAAGTATAAAGTCATTGGTGAGTGAGCCAAGGTGGCATGGGTGACCAAGAAGCTGTATTTTTTAAAATGAGGAAAGAGAGTATACATATATATATATATATATATATATCATGTATATATATATATATACATATATATATATGTATATGTATTTATATATGTCTAAAACTTTTATATAACATAAATGTGCACATATCAATACATAGCCATACAAGACATAATATGAGCAGTGTATTGTAAATTAGAAAATACTATTTTATGAAAAAGATAGAAAATGTTTAGATAAAATTGCTGTTGATTCTTGTAATCAAAAGGAATGTTTCAAAATTTCTTTCAGAAGCCTATATATATATATATATATATATATATTTATGTATATATATATAAAGTTTTCTTTAAAATAAACACTTTGACAATAATGATAATAAGTATCTATGTTCCAAGTACCTGGCATAATTTTAGATTTGTAGATCCTGAACTTGCTGAATTCATTGTTCTCTGAACATCAATTACATGAGGATATCCTTCAGTAATAAATGAATCTGTGGATAACTTTAGAAATCCTAAATTAGCCATTGCAGAACAGGGTGGAGTTTATTATGCTGTGATGAGTCATGTGGAATATAAATTGCATCTCTACCTCTCAGGCATCAAAGACTTTGTCTTTTAATACCCAGAACATTTCAAATTTACAAAAATGAGTGTGGATAGAATTGTGATATTCTGTACTTTTACATGTAATAGCAAATAATGTTTAAGCATGTTTTGAAGAAAACCAAAAATTGAGTCTCTCTAACCCTGGAAATGTGTTCAGACTATATGTGGTCATGGTTTATTAGTGATGTGCTCTACCAAACTCGTGAATAATCACTCTCATTCTTCCTTTTTATTTCTTCTTTTGATCATGGAGGCCATTAGCATATAACTGTGAATTAACGAGCATTTTGTATAATATATATATATATATAGTGATAAATATAGCCTATTAATTCTGTATAAAGTTACTTACATGTGAAATTTTAGAACTGACCATTTGGCACTGGACAATAAGTTGGTAGGCTGTTCTCTGGGGGAAATCCCCCTCTCCTTTTCTCAGCAACCCTTACTTTTCTGTAGTATTTTGTGTGTGGTCAACGCTATCCGTCATCTATTTTGGCATATTCTATCCTTTTTGTTCAGTTCAAGAGATCATGTTGCTGAGTTTTCATAAGTGTAGTTTTTAACATTACTGAAAAAATGCAAGACCCTTTCTTTCCAAGTCCTCTTTCCTAGAATGCACTCCAGTGTCTTTCATACTCTGTTTTATAGAGAGTTGAAGGAAAGAAAACTGGAAATGCAGCAGAAAAGATGGTGACCTATAGTACCTATTATCATCCATATTCCTATTGATAATCACCTTTAGAATGCAGGGTATTTAGTATTTTTTTAATTTTTACTGTTTTTATTATTTCTCTATGTGTGTGAGAGTTTGAACATTTGAATTGGATGCAGACAGCAACTTAATGTTGAAGAAGGTGTCAGATTCTCTGGAACTAAAGTTATAAACATTTGCAAGTTCCTTTTTCTGGATGCTGAAAGTTGAACTGAGGTCTTTTGGAAGAACTTCAAGAGCTCTTAACTGCTAATCCATCTCTCTACCCCATTTAGCAACATTTTATAGTGATGACTGGATCACACATTACTGTTTCTGTAACAAAAGGAAGATGGAATCAACATTGTATTACACAGAGAAGTTATGCCTGATTTCAGGAATGTACATTTTCAAATTTCTAAGATAATTATGACAAATTGTTCTTTAAAGTGTTGGGACAAAATTGCAATTCCTTCCCCAAGATGACATTTCTATGTCCTTATATTCTTAATGAGACACTGTATTGACAGACCTGTTAAATTCTATAGACTCAGGAGAGCTAACTAAAATTCTGGATTTTGCATTTGTATAATCTTGATTATTACTAAGATAACAATCATACATATATTATATTTATGATCATTAATGACTACTCTTCTTAATTACTATTTTATACAATTTTGCTCTTCATTCCCATTTTAGAGTCATTTTGATTGCTGTAAGACAACAGCTCATCATACATTTAAAGTTTTTGCTCTTTTTGTCACAAATCTCTAATATATTATGAACATTTTAACTTAATTACAATCAAGTCATTAGTCTTTTTCCTTATAATTTATATAGTTTTCCTTTCTTTGCTACTGCAAATAGCACCTTTTCCCTTATAAATCTGGTTTGTTTATCCATTAATTTCATTCTGTTTATGCCCTTCAGTAATGTAATTGATTCTTCAGTAAAAGTTTCGCATAAATTCAATATGTTTATTTCAAGATACATTATACTTTTTATTTTCTGGTATTATATGAGTTCAGAATAAATTTGTATTAAAAAGGAATTTTATCTTTCAAGGACCTTGCTAATCATCAATCCTAATAGTTTATAAAACTATTGAAGGGAACTATAAGACTCTCCTTCTTACCTGTCTTTTGTTTTCTAGAAGTTAGTTGACTGGTTTGTTTTGCCATCATTCCTACTTCCTTAGATATTGGTCATTAGATTACAGACTGAACTTCTAGAAAAATAATCCAAAATAAACCAAAAAATTTTTATTACTGACTATCTTGATTATTTGTTATAGCAATAGCAATAGCTATTCCACCAATTTGATTTACCTTCAAATTTTTATTAGACTTATAAAGACAGAAAAAAGTCATTTATGAGACTATTCTAAACTGAGATTCCTGAGTGTTGTACTTATAAAATACAAGAAGACTTGAATAAAACATATAGAGAAGTAAAATAATTATGATATGATTGGCTAGAATTATAAATACTTGGTTTAGCCCAGCAGGGAGTTCTTATTCAGAAAAGCTTACTTTAGTTGGAAACTACTGATTCTTTGCCTTTGATCTGTATGAATATGAGCATTCCCAAGGACCAACCTGGGTTAAGTATCACTTATGTTACAAAATCAAAATAGATTAAAAATACTTCATAATGACTAACTGCTGATGTCTTTCCTTCATTTCAAATAACTTTAAGAGTACTTGAAATTTATTGGCATGAAATTATTTGATAAGTTCCACTGTGGCTTCTGGAAAATAACTCATTACTTTAATGACTTTATGTGTCTTCCCACTTCATGTGTATACAAATTTGTCTCTGTTTCTTATCTTTTTTCTTCCCTGTATTCCTCTTTATCTATAATGGTTTCTTTAAATTATTATAATAAAACTTCCCAAAGTACAAAAAGTAGCATCTTACTATTACAAGTAGAAGAAAACTAGTTTCTCCTTTAGTAGTAAGCACTAAGAAGATTGCAGGCAGACCCATATCTATTGCCATGCACAACACTTAAGTCCAAATGGATCACAGACCTCAATATAAAACCAGCCACACTGAAACTCTCAGAAGATAAAGTAGGAGGTACCTTTGAATGCATTGTTACAGAAGATCACTTCCTAAACATAACACCGTAGCACAGATACTGAGATCAAAAATTAATAAATGGGACCTTCTGAAACTGAGAAGCTTCTGTAAGGCAAAGCACACAGTCAACAAGACCAGTTGTAATATGTAATAAAAAGTGTATAAACAACTCAGAGCAATGGCACTAAAGGGGAAATAATCAATACAGTTTATTATTACTATAGCTTGAATATCCTGCTAGCATGTATTAGAAAGTTTTTGTATTTGTACAGACAAGCAAATTTACTAATCTTTAGTGACTTCATGTTACTTTATCACTCCCACAATGAAATAATCTTGAAATGGACATGCAACCATTTACTAATGAATATATCTAAAATAGTGAAGCTGATTCAAAAAATAATAAAACCCTAATAATAAAAATAATTTACCCACCAAAGATTCATGAAAACAAATACCTCTGCAAACTATACCAAATAGTTTAAGATGTGTTGGCAAAATAAAGCTGATATAAAGGAAAAAAATGTTTCCTTCATTATGCTAAAGGAAAAAAATTAAAAAAAAAAATAGGGCAATCATTTGTAGTTTATCAACCAGAAAAAGTAGATGGCAAAATAATTTAATTTCTATGTTCTTCTCCCTTGGCATTAGGAAATTATTTGCCAAAGGGATTATCTGACAAGATAGAAGCCAAAATACATATAGATACTATATATAACTTCCTCTATTTTTTATAAGATGGGAGATGTCATTCTGTAAATGTTTCTCTTATTGGTTAATGAATAAAGCACTGTTAGCCAATAGGAAAGGAATATAGGAGGGACTAGGAGACAAAGAGGAAAGAGGAAGTAGTAGGGAGGAGTCAGCATGTAGAGACTGGAGAGAACTGAAGTCCGGGCCCTCTCTCTGGTAAGATGACCCCGTGGAAATACTTAGATTAATAGAAATAGGTTAACATTTAAGACAGAGCTTGCCGATAAGAAACTCGTAATTGGCCAATAGAATTAATATCAAATACATAGTCTCTGTGTGTTATTGGGGGCTGGCTTGGCGGTGGGACAAGACCAGCAAGAAAAAATCTGCTTGTAACATTTATATATTTGTATTTAATCATTATACAATTATACACTTATATATTCATAATCTTTATATATCTTATTGTTTTTGAGAACTTTCCTAAGGTGAACAATACCTATCATCAGATAAATTAAACTGAAAAGTTTCGGTGTGACCTAAACATATTCTGAATGTTATTTTCCAAACCAACATTCATCACTAGTTTCTAAAATAACAAAACGCCGTATGAAAGAAAAAAAAGACAATGGAAAATGGGTAAAGATAAGTTATGGTAAATGATGAATGTCTGAATTAAATAGACACAATAAATGGTAAAATTAATATTTTTATGACTACTATGGATTAAAAACAATGGACAAACCCTAATAATGGCTAAAAGAGGAATCATGATTACCTTAAGCACTGTGTGGAAGGCAAGATGAATATCCCATCCTCAGAGACTTATGATATATAACACTAAATGATAGATGATAAAAGCTTGAGAAGGAGAAGTAAGGAAACAAGAGAGGAAACATGCATCCACTTATCAAATCTTCAGGGTTCAGCCTCATTTTCTTCCTCCATTGTAACACAGTAAAGATACCTAGTGGATATTATACATTGCAAACAGCTACTTGGAAAACATGCTTTTAGATTTTTCTTGTCAAGATGGAAAAATAAATGTGTTTACTCAGATGGGGATGAGATCAAATAAGAAACTCAGATGTTGCATAATCCATGAAGCAAAATGAGGAGAGCTTTGGGGGTTTGTTCCTTGGATTTGCTACTTGGAACATAGACAATACACATGTATGATATGTGGGACTTAACAAGCTGGGAAGATGGGCACAGGGAAACAACTTATTTGTAAAGTAACAGTCAAGAATTCTCAAAGCTTGGATAGAATACCAAATTAATTTTTTTTAAATGGAGGAAATTTATAGTCATAACAAAAATAACAAAAATAAAAGATGGGGAGAAATAATGGTAGTTGCTAAAAAATTAAAATGGCTGAGAAAAATATTATTACATGATTGTCTAAAAATATCTGCAGGCTGTCAGACTTAAATGTAAATGTCCAGATCATGAAAATGTAGAGTTCCATTTAAGTACAAGTCACCAAATTATGCATACTTTTCTTTTGCACACTTCAGTTTCAGAAGTATTTAATAAATGAAAGAATACTTACTTAAGGAGAAAAGCAGACAAACCAAAGGCAGCACAAAATCATGAATGAACATTGTTTAAGTAAAGTAGACTTATTGTTTTTATTTTTTAAAAATTATCTATTTATTCTATATATGTGTTTCATATATGTGTTAGTGATATTTATTTGTGTACATCCTCACATCCCCTCTCATTTTCCTCTCCCTTCTCGACTGAAATCTTTGTTTCCCAGAGTCCCTTTTCCTAATTCTATTTCATTGTGTCAGTGTGGAATATTGTTCATGGAATTGAATTAAGATTGCATACATCAGCATGGGTGGGTTGCTCTTTAGTGAATATGGGGCATTTAATCAACTTTTCATGGTTTCTCAGGATGGCTGAGGTCTCATATACCCATCCACATCCATAATGAAATATTGACATGTCATGTAACTTACAGTGGCAAACAGTTTCAATGCAGTCCCAATAAAACTATCTCAAAATATGTTTGTCACTACAAAAGACTTCAAATAGCCATGAAAATCATGATCAAGAAGAATGAAACCAGAGGCATTGCTCTCTTTTCAGATGACTTACAAAGATATTATATCAGTCACTCTTTTGCTGTGATGCATATCTGACAAGAATCAATTTAAAATATGAGGGGTTATTCTGGTTTACAATTTTGGGAGACACTTTACATCATTGCAGGGAAAGTATGGCAGCAGGAATAGAAGGCAGCTGGTCACATTGCAGCCAGTAAGGAAGGATAGAATGAAAAATAAATGGCATGTACTATCTCAACTCTTGCCCCCAGTGATCTATTCTTCCCAAACAGTGCTAGAACTTGGAACCAAATGATTAGCCACAAATGCATTTAGGGGACACTTACATTCAAATCACAATTGTAGTAACCAAAGCAGAGGGGCAATTGCACACCTAAGAGTAATGGAACAGAAAAGAAAGTCCTAAAATCAATACAAAGCAAAGGCCCCAAAAATGCACAATGGGAAAGGGATATTGTATAGAAATATTATGAAAACCTAACATCCATATTCAATAATGCAAAATGGGTATCAATTGATGTTATATATAAAAATGAACTTAAAATGCAATAAAGACAAACATAAGGTCAGAATCCGTAAGCCCTTGTCAGAAAATATGGGAGGAAGTTCCTGGTATAGGTCTTTGAAATAATGTCAGAAACATAGCACCAGATAGAGAGGAAATAAAATAAAAATAAACATATGGAAGCACTTTGAGGTAAAATATTTATTTTCTTTAAATAAAACAACAAAAATGGAAAGGAAACCTACAGAATAATAAAAACAAACATAATGGAAACTATTATATCTTGTAAAGAAATAAAATAGAAAATCTATCACTAGTAACAGAAAATTAAAAGCAAAACAAACAAACAAACAAAAGAACATATTAGAAATATAAAAGGACACTGGGGATAAAAGAAAGTCCTTTAAACTACCAGAAGAAAGTAAACATAATGAGACTACTTATTTCACCTTCTAGAGCAACAGGTAGTGATCATTTGCAACAGTGTTGAAATAATGGGACGTGTGGTGATTTGGAAAAAAATGGTCCCCATAGGATCATATATTTGAATGCTTAATCCATGAGGAATGGTACTACTTAGAAGAATTAGAGGGTGTGGCCTTATTAGAGTTAGGATACAAGAATGAACCTAAAAGATACATTCAAGGTCCCTCACAGAAGTGGAAAGGAACAAGATCTTCCGAGCATATTGGGAGTCAGGGGGCAGTGACTGGAGATGGAGCTAGGAGAAAGAGAAGGGGAGGAGAGGAAAGCACATGAGACTAGTAACATTGAGTCAGGAACTGATGAGAGAGAGAGAGATAAAGAGAGAGAGAGAGAGAGAGAGAGAGAGAGAGAGAGAGAGACCATAAAAGAGGGAGGCATTATAGGTTTGAAGAGACTTTAAAGGACTTTGGGAGAGACTTTCCCCATGGAGAGATACTCCCTTTACCTAGAAGCAGGAGGAAGGGCCTAGCCCCTACTCCAAATTACTTGACAGATTTTGATCCTCCTTGAAGGCATCACCCTTCCTGTGGAGTGGGGTGGGGTGGGGTGGTATTGGATGGGCCTAGGGGGTATCAGCAAGGGAACTGGCTTGAATATGTAAAATAAGAAAGAATATGTATGTATGTATGTATGTATGTACGTATATATGTGTATGTGTATGTGTATGTATGTGTGTATCTCTAGTGTATAAATGGAATTTGGGAGCCCACTCCACATAGCTGGATATTCTCTCAGCCTAGACACATGGGGAAAGGTCTAGGCCCTGCCCCAAAGATGTGACAGATTTTGATAATACCCCATGGACAGCCTCACAATTCCTGGGAAGCAGAAAGGGAAAAAGGGAATTGGATGGGGGGGATTGGTAAGGGGGGCATAGGAGGATGAGAGAAAGAGAGGAAACTGGGATTAATATGTAACATAATATAGTTTCTAATTTTAATTTTAAAAATTAATAAAAAAGCATATTTTCATCTTGTTATAAAGAGTACATTTATAAGTAAAATATTAAATAGAATGTATATTTGTGGAAGCACTTATTTGCCTGAGTATATAGGCTTTAAACTCAGAATGCTGAAAGCTTAAATTCAAATGATGATATTTTCTTATATTTGAATCAAAATATCAGAATTCATAAATTTGGAATTTTAATCAATGTAATTGGGATGTTTGTCAATAAATTTGTGATAGTAAGTGATTGAGATAATATCTGAAGGTTCATTGCAAATATATATATATATATATATATATATATAATACAGTTGATTACTATTTATGACAATATTTAATGTGGTGCTAGATTAATGATGAATGAAAGTATAGAATAAATTATTTATTTGAAGTCAAATTTGCACTGTGGGATAACTGCTGCTAAACCTGAAAACTTGTTATTTTTGAAGAAGAAATTAGTTTCTGTAAAGAATCTATTCTCAAAGTCCTACTCATGAGTTCATTATCTGCTCTTTTTACTTCTTACTCATCAAAATAATTATGAAAACTCAAAGTAATATCCAATTTACAGTATAATTGTAAAGCAATCCTAATTGTGAAATTAAATTGGAATGCACAAGAGAGGATATAGAAGAGCTATTTTAAAAGGCAATTATAGCAGTCATTGTGTCCTGTCAGCTGTAGGCCCTGTTTATGACAGGTAAATGTAGCCTCATGCTCCCTCTGGTCTTCATGTGTTTTGTGTTTACAAGAAGCCTTGGGTCATTGACCTGTCCTTAACATCACTATATTGGCCAACTCATCAGACAAGGCATTACAAATGTTCAAGTTTTATTAAAGCCACAACATCAGGGCCTGTCTTGGAACACTAGGATACTCTCTGGCTTGGGTGTGACATGAGAGCTTTCTAAATAGTAAATGAAGTCACAGTGCATACCTAAAATACAGCTGTTTTAATTATCAAAACATTCATTTTTGTTCTCCTAAATTAAAGACCTTATATAAGATGTTTCTGGAAGCCATATCGTATAAATACAAAAACATTGAAGGACTGTGCAGAGTAAGACAAAAAGACCAAGAACATCTTAGAAGCATTTCATAGACACATTTTCTTCAGCTTGCAAATTACAGGCCCATTTTAGCAAGAGATCTATCAATTGAAGGTTTTCAAAATCTGAACAGGCAGGATCTTTTCTCCCTGTGTATACTTTCTAAAAAGAGAAGAATGAATTGTAACTCCACTGCTAACTAAGCCTTTAGTGACCTAGGCAGAGCTTTGAATTAATATTACTTCAACCAACATTTATACAATATTCATATACATAGGCATTGTTCTATGTGATTAATATTCTATAAATTATTGTGGATGATTTTGACACTGCTATAAAGAAAACGAGGAAGATATTTCTTGATAATATTTTATATTTTTCTAGACTAAGTAAGTTGAGGTTGGATAAAGCACCCTACATTTGGAAAGAACCATTCAATGGGCTAGAGTCCCAGACTAAATATAAAAAAGAAAAAGGAAATCCTTCAGCTACAAAGATCAAATTCACTACAGATAAACTTAATGCTGTTGTTTTGCAACATGGATGTAATATCAAATCTGTCCATTTAGCACATACTTATGTTCATTTCTACAGATTAGCATTCATTAGCCTTGATCAGATGAGTTTCATCTTTCAGTGCATGCTAATTGATTCATAGACCAGGAACTTGTTCTCAGCCCTTATTAGAACTCTTATTCCCAAATTGGAGTGCTCTTGTACTTGCCCTCCAAAACACATGGGAGATCATGACAATGAGCTTTAAAAAATTATAACAGCCACAGGAGGATGGGTAGAGTGCTATGAAATGATGTTTTCTGGAAATGTCATAGCCATTGCATTGCATTCATGAATTCCAGCAGCTGTGATTACAAGACCTATTTATACAAAATCTGAACAATGTTAGGCCCATCATTATACCATCATGGTGGATGGGGATTTCATGGACCTTCTTCTCCATTACAAAGGAATAGAGACTGCCTGGACATGGTGGCAGGGTGTTCATCATTCTCTGCCTTATGACTGTGGACACAATGTGACAAGACACTTCACACTTTTGCTTCCATACTTCATAATGTATGTAGAAACCCATATCACTCCCTTGAGTAGTTTTTGTCAGGTGTTTCATCACACCAACTAAAGAAGTAATTTATATTTGGTTAGTTTTATATGTGAAACTTTTTATCTTACTATTTTTTTGTTAACATTTGAGAAGAAGCAAAGATTCTGCCCTCAATATAACCTTGGTGGGAAGCAGGCACACATGGGTGAAAATGCTATAGAATATGTCAAGCTTTCAGTCTTTACTGACATTTCTAATGCTAGTACATCCTGATACCATCTCATGTGAAGCCACCATTCAGTCATTACTGTGAATGATTCCTCCTGTCCCCTTTCCCAATATCAGCTCTGAATTATACAAATGGTTCTATGAGTGGCACTTTAAATTCTCTGGAAAATTTCCTTCCTTTTCCCCCATAAATACGAAGATTACATTGCCTCCTCCTCACAATTTAAGACAGGTAAGAAAACAGTCCTCTATGGTACATGATTTTGTAGGCTTCCATCAGTTCAGAGCATTTCTTAAAGTGTTGCTTGTTCTTTAAAAATTAAACACATTAAATTGGTACCTCATGTAATTCATGAGATGCATTGTATTTAATAGGGAGTAGGAAAGTTTGCAGCCATGTTTTAGTGAACTGTTGCCTTAAAATAATAAAACAAAACAAAAGAAGATCTTTTTATCTTTGCTAAGTAAGGAGAGGGATCTGGAGAAGAGAAAGACCTAACACTAATAGGATAAGTTAAAAGAAAAGAAATACAGTCAATTACAGGAGAAATAATGATTTTATAGTGAAATATATCATGGTGTTGAGTACATCTCTGTGGACATAATGGGAACAGTATCTTTTAGATAATTAATGGGCATGAAATCTTGTTGATAGGATGTATAAATGAGAATCCTGAAAAGACAGTTCTATTTATTTTATTACCTGTTTAGGAACTCACAGGAAAAGTGAACCTGAACCATTCACTGGGCATTGGCCTGTTTTCATTGATTCACCATAGGTTTCTTTCTCTTTGTAAACATGAAGTAATTCTTCTGCCAAGTATTTCACAAATCTATGAGGGGTTTTTGACAGGAGGAAAGAAGTTTTTTACATTCCTCAATTTTGTAAAGTTTAATTTAATTTTATCTATGCTATATTTATCAGAAGTAAAAAAAAAAAAAAAAAAAAACCAAGAACACAGAAGTAACAACATTTTAAAACACTGGCTGTAATGATTAATTACCCCACTTAGTAAAATACTACTTTCCTTCATCAAAACCCTTTATTGTGTAAAATACAATTTGACTATCTTTTATATCTTCTAGAAATGATTCTGACTTGAAGTAGGTCCTTTTAGCAGACTATATGATTAAAGTTTGGTGGCTTAACATGATGATAATCTATTGCTTCCACATTGCAATGTGTGCTGATATATTATTTATGATTTAATAATGATTGCCTGGAGTATCAGAAGGAAAAGCCAGCCACACTAGTTAGCTATAGAAGCTAGGCAATGGCAGCACACATCTTTAATCCCAGGACCAAGGAGACAAGCAGATGGATTCTTTGAGTTCAAGGTCACCATGGCCTACACAAGAGTAAAGAGTAACAGAGCTCATGCCTTTGATCTCAGCACTTGGGATCATATACCTTTAATTCTGGCACTAGGAAGGTGGAGACAGAAGGATGTGGCTGAGCAGAGAAAGGGATAAAAGGAGTAGGAAACAGGAATTTAAAGATTTTGCTTTTGCATGTTAGTGGAAACAGGATTGTCATTTCAGCTTGGTAAAGTAAGATCTGCTGGCTTGGCTGCTTTGCTTCTCTGATCTTCAGCTTGAAGCTTGAACCCCAATATCTCTCTCTGGGTCTTTTTTTTCATGTTACACATTGTGGTAGATATAAAGTGTGAGTAAAGTATTTCTAAGCACTCCCTGCTCTTCTTGTAATGAAACCATTAAAAGAACAGAGTAAATGTATTGGGCATAGTTTTTCTACATAGTATGTAAGGGCACACCTTCCATTGATACCAACTGCTCACATAGTCTTACCTAGGTGGAATTGTAATAAGATATATTGTGCTAAAATTAGACTCATAAGTTAATGAAAACAAATGCTATAAGGAGAAATTCTCTCATCAGCAGAAAATTACTCTAATAAGAAAGAAAGGAAGAACTTGAAGTAATAAATATTAATCTTTAATTTGCAAACCTGGAACCAGTTTCTCTAATTTATTTTAAAAAAATGAGCTAATTGTAATTCCAATCACATTGTAAATCAATGCTTGGATAGGCAGCAATAGTCAGACCTTAAATCATAAAATGCACATTTATTAAAATATTCAATATTCATTAAATGAGTGCTAATTTTATACACTGCCATAAACTCAATGATTCAAAATGAGACACAAAACCATAGTTTGAGATTTCCAGTGTGTTATACATAAGGCCAAAGTTTATGTTAGCATTGAATATATAATACAGTGTCTTCCTAGGAAGAGAAAAAAGGTTATAGAGGAAACCTTGAGATATGATGATCCTGGCAAGGGTAACGGGATATGAGGATATGGGTTATGCCCAAGCCCAAGCAGAGAGTGCCTTGGAATGCAACTTAGACAGTCATTAAAGATCAGTAAGATTTTTATCTTCAGAGAAAGAAGGAAAATTCATTTTGGAAGAGGGAGGAGATGAAGTTTTTTGCTATCTCTTGTCCAGGAATAGGAGGAAATTTTGAATGGATCTGTGATTCTGAAAAACAAGTCTCAATACATTACTGGTACATTTCTCAGTCACCATGTTTTAAGCACATGGTTTCTTTCCACTTGATGTAGGATTCCCTAGGTAGAACCAGCTAGTCTGTTACTCCAGTAAGACATGCTGCCCTCAAACACTAAGTGCTGTGGTTGCAGCAGTGTCCCACTATCCCTGATTTCATGATATTTGAACTTGGTGGGATGGGGTATCTATGTAAAAATACCATGTGGATTTGGAGAAAAATGCTGAAATAATGATGAATGTACAAACTATGTTTCTAAATGAGGAAATTATAGATAGGAAATAATTTCTTGCTACTGCATTGTATCTTGAAGTATAGTCATGTAATCTATCTTTCATAACACAATAGGGAGACTCTTAAGTGATTCCTGTGTCCCTCCCCACTCTCTTTGCCTGCTTTAGTGCATATCTCTCCTGAAAGGTAAGAATGATGTGCAACTACTTCTAAAGTGGCATGTGGTAGAAGTGAATATGTGTCAAAGTTTGTGCCAAGGTATATGAAAATATTATATATGATTGAAACAAATTGCTGGAGTCTTTTGTTTACTACCATTAAAGAATCAAAATATCATATTGGGGGATACTGCACTATAAATATAAGGTGGTAAGAGCTAAAGGAGCATCGTACCAACAGAAACCAAGATAGTTAAGCCCTGATTCTTATAGATGTAGCAATTATTTATGCCAGGAATGTAATTGAGTCTTGAAGTGGCTCTCATACTAGAAATGGCAGGAACCTGAGGCAAAGGAAAGGTGGAATTCAGTCCAAGCTACTTATTATGAATACCACAGGTAAGACTCCTTTATTACAAACCTTATGAACAGCGTTGACAGATATCAAACAGGTTATCAGGCTTATCCACTAACAAGCTCCAAAACACAATGAACAAGGTCTCTTTATCTACTGGGTAAAATACACATACACACACACACACACACACACACACACACACACACACACACAATGTATTTCTTATCTTACATATCCATTACAGTACCTTCTCCCTCCCATGCCTCCTGAAGCCTATCCCATCTCATTTTCCCCACACTCCACAGGAAGGGTGAGACCTTCCAAGAGGGATCATCAAAATCTGTCAAGTAATTTGGAGTAGGTTCTAGGCCCTCCCTACTGCCCCTAGGCTAAAGGCATACCCCACCATGAAGAATGTGCTCCTAAAGTCCTTTTATGCACAAGGGATACATCCTGGTTCCACTGAGATATCCCTCAGACTGCCCAGGCCTTCTAACTGAGACCCATGTTCAGGGGGTCTGAGTTGATCCAATGCTAGTTTCCCAGTTATCTGTCTGGGGCTCCATGAGCTCTCCCTTGTTCAGGTCAGCTGTGTCTGTGGGTTTCTGTAGCCTGGTCTTGACCAATTTTCTTATAATTCCTCCCTCTCTGCGACTGGACTCCAAGAGTTCAGCTCAGTGTTTAGATGTGAGTGTCTGCTTCTGTTTCCAACAGCTACTAGATAAGGACTCTATGATGGTATTTAAGTTAGTTATCACTCTGATTATCAGGGAAGAGCATTTAAGGTTGCTCAGATTGTAAGTTGGGGTCATCCTTATAGGACTCTGAACATTTCTCTAGAATCACTTTTCTCTCCAAACCTATAATGGCTCCCTCTATTATGGTATCTCTTTTATTTGTTCTCATCTATTTCATCCCCCAACTCAATCTTGATAGTCCCAAATGTTCTCCTGTCTGCTCCTTCTCTTTTTCCTAACTCCCTCTCCACCCATTGCCCCCACCCCACTGTCAATATACTTAAAGGTCTTGTTCCTAGCCCTTCTGTGTAGGACCTTTTATGAAATTCTTGGGTTCCTCCTTTATCCTAGTTTCTCTGGCAGTGTGACTTATAGGCTGGTGGTCCTTTGCTCTATGTAAAAAATCCAAAATCAATATATAAGTGAGTATATACTATGTTCCTCTTTTTGTGACTGGGTTACCTCACCCAGGATGGTTTCTTTAAGTTCCATCCATTTGCCTGCAAATCAAGATTCCATTGATATTTTGTTTTGTTTTGTATTTTTTCCTGCTGAGTAGTTTTTCATTGTGTAAATGTACCACATCTTTATCCATTCTTAAGTGAGGGGCATCTAGGTTGCTTTCAGGTTCTTGCTATTACAAATAATGCTGCTATGAACATAGTTGTACAGTTGTCTTTGTTGTGTGGGTATGGATCATTTGGGTATATCCTAAAAGTGGAATTGCCGAGTTCTGTGGTAGACTTATTCCCATTTTCCTGATGAACTGCCATACTGATATCCAAAGTGGCTGTACATGTTTGCACTTCCACTAGCAGTGGAAAAGTGTTTCTCTTTCTCCACATCCTCTCTGTCATAAGCTATCATTTGTGTTTCTAATTTAGCCATTCTGACACAAGTAAAATGGTATCTCAGAGCTGTTTTTATATGCATTTCCCTGATGGCTAAGGATGTTAAGCCCTTACTCAAATGTCTTCTAGCCATTTTGGATTTCTCTATTGAGAACTCTCTATTCAGTTTTGTACCCCACTTTTTAATAGGGTTATTTGGTTTTTTGGTGACTAGTTTCTTGAGTTCTTTGTATATTTTGGAGATATTTCTTCGGCCAGATATGGGGTTGGTGAAGATCATTTCTCAGTCTGAGAGCTGCCTTTAGTCTTGCTCACGGTGTCCTATGCCTTACAGAAGTTTCTCAGTTTCAGGAGGTTCCTTATATATATATTGATGATCTCAGTGTCTGTGCTACTGGACTTATGTTCAGGAAGCAGTCTCCTGTACCAATTTGTTCAAGGGTACCTCCCACTTTTTCTACTAAGAGATTCAGTGTGACTAAATTTATGTTGAGGTCTTTGATCCATTTAGACTTAAGTATTGTACATGGCAATAGACATGTTTCTATATTCAGTCTTCTAGGTACCTTCATCCATTTGTGCCACCATCATTTGTTGAAGATGCTTTCCTCCTTCCATTGTATAATTTTAACTGTTTTGTCAAAAATTAGGTGTTTGCAGGTGTGTATGTTAATATTAGGATTTTTGATTCAATTCCATTAGTATACCTGCCTATTTTTGTGCCAATTCCAAGCTGCTTTCAGGACTATAGTTCTATAGTAGATCTTGAAGTCAGGGATGGTGATGGCTCCTGAAGTTCCTTTATTGTACAGGGTTGCTATTGCTATCCTGGGTCTTTTGTTTTTCCAATTAAAGTTTAGTATTATCCTTTCAAGGAGAGTGAAGAATTGTGCTGGTATTTTGATGGGGATTGCATTGAATCTGTAGATTGCTTTTGGCAAGATTGCCATTTTTACTATGTTTATCCTACCTTTCCAAGAGCATGGGAGATCTTTCCATTTTCTGGTATCTTCTTTAATTTCTTTAAAGACACAAAGTTCTTGCTATTTAGGTCTTTCATTTGTTTGGTTAGCATTACCCCAAGATACTTTATTTTGTTTGTGGCTAAGGGTGCTGTGTCTCTGATTTCTTTCTGAGTCCCTTTATCATCTGTATATAGTAGGGTTACTGATTTTTTTTGAGTTAATCTTGTATCCTACTAATTTTCTGAATGTGTTTGTCAGCTGTAGGAATTTTCTGGTGGAGTTTTTCCGGGTCACTTATGTAAACTACAAAGACAAATAGTGACAGTTTTTCTTTCCTTACAATTTGTATTCTCTTGATCTTCTTTTGTTGTCTTATTTCTCTAGCTAGAACTTCAAATACAATATTGAAGACATATGGAGACAGAGTGCAGCCTCCCCCCCCCCACATCTTTCCTTGGGAATTCCCTGGGATAGCTCCGCATCTTGCTCCCCCCTCATATCTTGCCTTGAATGGTACAATCCTTGTACTCTGGTCCATACATCACAGATAACCTGCCTTCCCCTCACCCTTTGTCCATCTGGGCTCATTGCTGGGGGTGAGCATTGGGCCAGAGTTCAGGTTCAACACCCTCTCTACCTCCTTGGCACTTCCTGGGTCTTCTCTCAGCACATTGACCAAAGTGGACCAAGTGGGACCACTTTGAGTCTGTACTAACCTGTTCTTAGGACCCCATCACCTGCCCTCTACTGAAGAGACATCCAAGAGAGCTGGAATCATCCAGAGTTATATACATCAAACTCCTGACCCACTTACACCCACTGGGAGAGCAGGGTAGAGAGAGAGAGATACTCCACATTTACCCACTGGAAAAGGGCAATTCAAGAAAACACCCAACAATAGAAAAACTAGTATGATACCACCTGTATCTAGGGATTCTACACCAACTTGACCTGAACACACCAAAGCAGATGAAGCAGAGAAGAACAAATTAAAAAATAATTTCATAAAAATGATAGAGGCCCTCAAACATGACATGAGAAAATCCCTTAAAATAATAGAAGAAAAAACAAACAAAAATGGAAGAATTACAGGAAAAGATCAAACAAAAACACAAGAAATGAATAAACCTCTTACAGAAAATAAGGAAAGCCAAGAAAAAACAATCAAACAGATGAAGAAAACAGTTCAAACAGTTTAAGACCTGAAATAGAGACAATAAAGTAATCAAATGGTGGGAATGCTTGAAATAAAGAAATAAATGATCAGAAACTACAGATACAAGTATAACTAACAGAATACAAGAGATCAAGGAGAGAATCTCAGGTGTTGAAGATAAACTAGAGGAAATAGATTCATGAACCAAAGAAAATCCTTTTCTATTCTTTTTTTTTTAACAGTTGTTTTATTATTTTCAAACTATTTTTCCATGAAGGAGGGAGAGAGAGGGACCTGGGATTGATGTGTAAAATAAGAAAAAAGAAAAAGAAAAAAGGAAAGATCAAAGAAAATCTCAAATCAAATAAATCCTTAACACAAAATCATCCACGATATGTGGGACACAGTGAAAAGGCCAAACCTAAGAATAATAGACATAGAGTAAGGTGAAGAAGCCCAGCTCAAAGGTGCAGAAAACATAATCAACAAAATCATTGAAAAAAAACTTTTTCAATCTAAAGAAGGGCATGCCTATGAAAGTACAAGAAGAATACTCTGAACACCAAATAGACTGGACCAAAGGAAAAAAACCCTTGCCACATAATAATAACAACACCTAACCTACAGAATAAATAAAGAATATTAAGGGCAGTGAAGGAAAAAGGCCAGGTAACATAAAGGCAGACCAATCAAATTTACACTTGACTTCTCCATGGAAATTCTGAAGGCCAGAAGATCCTGTATAGATAGATTTTCTACAAATACTAAGGGTTCACAGATACCAGCCCTGGCTTCTATACCTAGCAAAACTCTCAATCACTATAGATGTAGAAAACAAGATATTCAATAGCAAAGCCAGATTTTCAAAATAAATATCCACAAATCCAGCCCTACAAAAAGTTCTGGAGTAAAATCTCCAACCCATGGAAGTAAACTAGGCTTGCAAAAACATAGACAATAGATAATTCCACCTTACCAAAATCCAAAAGAAAAAGCATGGCAAATATACTCTCAATACCACTGCCAACAACAAATTTAAAACATACAAGAATTAACAATCAATGGGAAAAAGTTTTAAATGTGCCAAAATGCATGTATACAGGTAGGAGAATTCTGGCCCAGTGATTAAGACAGCAAAAGAAATTGACACAGTATGAAGACAAAGGTGAAAAATATTCCACCTTATTTTAAATACCTATTAGGTATCACCTAGGTCAAGTGAAGTTACCTGTTTATACCAAAAGATGTCTTCAAGGTTTCGAAAAACCTAAACAGATATGTTATCTCTATCTCCAAGAAAATAGGAAGCCTGTAACATCGTTCAGTGAATGGTCTCCAAAAGAAACAGTTTTAAGTCAATTTAGTGGTTTGTAATATAGCTAAGAGAAAAATGCTGGGCCTTTAGTCTGATTGTTAAATATATATGAATTGATTCTAAGAACTTACTGCAAGCACGTTAAGAGAGAAGGTTTTCCATGGTTATCAATTCCACATTATCTTATGCAGAAATAGAAAAGTAATATGCATATGAAGAAAAGGGCTAAAATTTAACATAAAATGGGACCATATGTTTTTGTTAAGGGGAAACCTGGTGGTAGTTACATTCTAGATGATTTGAGATGAAATATAATAGGAAAAGATTGGCAAATGAATTGTCCATTATTGTGTGTCTGAGAGGTTCCCTTTGCCAAGAGAAAGTAATATACTTGATTCTGAGTTTATCACTAAGAACACAAGAGAGACTTGCCCTACTTTTCTGCTTAATACCTTGCAAAGACATTACTTTTTAGTTTACTCCTTCACAGGCCTACAGCAAAGCAACATTAACTTGATGGCCAGATGAAATTAGGCAAGGTAAGTCTTTAGAATTGAATGTTCCTCCAGTGGCTTCATTTAGCAACAAGTCATAAGCACTGACCTGAGAGCTAGAAAGGGGACATAGCATCTGAAAAAAGCAGATCTAGCACATCTTACAGGGGAAGCTGGGGTGGGCTATCTGGGTAGAAGCTCCTTGGAAGATGTCACAGTCTCTAAGCCCTAAACCAAGCCAATGCAGAGAGGAGAGGAGCAGAGTTAGGGAATTCCTTATTCTCTCTTCAAGCCAATGATCACAGATTCTGAGTTTGTCTCACCATACATTTCAGAAACAGATACAGTCAATCATTTATCAAAGACAAAAGTGGATGAAGAATAAAAGGAGGAGATGAAAAATGGAAAAAGAAGAAACAGGAGGAAGAGAAGGGGGCAAAAGGAGAAAAAGATCTAACAGCAGATCAGAGCACAGTCTCTGAGACCCTGAATCACTGACATTATGTTTATACCCTAGAAACACAAGTGTGACAGGGATTCCATCAAAAATTATACTCTTAAGAATGTCCACAGAACAACTATATGCGAGGTGCTTTAAGTTATCAAACAAACAGCAACATTTAAAACAATTCACAATAGAAATAATAAAGATATGTATATACTTGTTATTAGAAAATTCTTTAAATTATCCATATTAGAAACAGTTTTCAATATGCATGATATCTCTTCCTCTCTCTCTTTCCCTCTCTCTCTCTCTCTTTCTCTCTCTCATTGTGTGTGTGTCATATGTATACTTGAAATATTAAGTTGCTATAAAAATTTTTAATTAAATATTTAAGAATTAACATAGAAAATATTGTTTAAACTGCTGAAATTATAAAAAACACTGGTAAATATTTTTTAAATATGTATATTTGGAAAGATATTTAATTTTCATGTATCTGAAGCCTTAATGTAAGAAAAGTATTTCTGCAGTAGTTTATCAATGTGCTTAATTCATCACCACACAAATATCCCACTGGAATTTTTAATAGTTACACAGAAGTAAGCCTTAACTTCTACAAAAAGAGGCATAAAATTAAGTACAATAAATAATTTGTAAAAAAGAATAAAATTAAGGAACTAGTATTACTCAACTTGAACACAATATAAAGCTTCAATATGATAAATATAGGGTGCTACCAATAAAGGGAAAGGGGTATAGATCAATGGGAAAGAATGCGATCTAGAAATAGTCTCCTAGTTAATTCTAGAAAAAATCACCTAAAACCATATAGCAAGAAAAAGCTTGATGTAGACATGAAACCATAAAACTCAAGAGAAAGGAAACAACTGCCTTCCAAAAGCCATTATTTCATTGAAGACCACAAAGAACAAACACATTATCATCATACTTGTCAGTCCAGGTCACACCAATCTGTACTATGTACTGATTAGAATGGTTAAAAAAATCTTAAAAAGAAAGGTATGGGAAATATATCAAGCTAATGGAAAATAGAATTATTACTGTTGGTGAATCAGAATGACACAACCACCATAAAAATGGACTTGCAAGTTTTACTACGGCAAACACACATTTACCCTATGATCCAGTTAACTCACTCTTAAATATTGACTCTAGGTTAAAGATCAATTAGGTTCATAAACTGCATGTATGTGTGCATAACAATTCTACTAACTAGAAACTCAAGAAATATCATTACTATTTAATGGACTGATCAATAAACAAACTGAGTAATATCCTTCCCATGAATACCACTGAACAATGAAAATGAGTCTGCTATTGAAACTCTTTATATTATAGGTGACTCTCAAAAGCATTTTCAAGGAGAAAGAAGTGAATCGCATTTTGCGACACTGATTATACTGTAAAACTTTCTGAAGATGAAGAATGTCAAAGATGAAGACCTAGTTAGTGGTTTCCCGTCCCATATGACTCAAAGGAGGTTGCATATGCAAGTATTCTAGATTCTCATTTTGTTGATGGTTGTGCTCATCAATAGACTATGAAAACTCAAAGAATTTTTCCTTTAAAAGGCCATCAGCATTTCCATAAATATATTTTAGAAATTGTTATGAAAATTGAATACTATACCTAGTTGGGGCTTTTACTTCAAACAACTAACATTTCTGAGAGATTCCATTCTGAGAAGAATAACCATTAAAGTAATAAAAGCAATGCTTGTAAATGCTTGTAGCATTGTCATGTGTAGGTAAAAGAAAATGTGTAATGACTAACTCACTGTACTCTCAAAGTTTATTTGTGGTATATTTTCCTTTATTATCACTTTTTACATAAAATAAAGGAAAGGTAAGAGTAGAGTTCTTAGGAGATTGTTTCCCAGGAGCTATTTGTAACTTTTAATAAATCTCCTGAGGTTTTCCTTCTTTCTTTCTTTCTTTTTTTTTTTTTTTTTTTTTGCTATTTCTTCCCAACTCTGTTTGGGAGCTGAAGAAGAAATCTGGCTTTGCTCTCAGCTCTTGAAATGGGAAGAACTGAGACAGTGGTTAGGCCTCAGCTTTCAGTGTTGTTGAATTCTCTTCAGTTTCATTTCAAGAAAAATAAGGAACCAATTTTAAAAGCTTGAGTTACTATATTTTTTAAGGAATTTTTTTCTTACTTTGAATACCAGTCCCAGTGCCCTCTCCCTCCCTCCCATTCCCCTCTTAGACACTATCCTCCCCCCCCACCCAGTCCCAATCCCCATACACTCCCCAGGTAGAGTAAGGCCTTCCAGGAGGGACCATCTAAATCTGTCAAGTTATTTGGGTAGGGCCTAGACTTCCCTTGTGTCTATAGGCTAAGGGAGTATCCCTCCATGAGGAATGTGCTCCCAAAGTCCTTTCATGTACCAGGGATACATTCTGGTTCCACTGTCAGAGGTCCCTTAGAATGCCCAGGCCTTCTGAGACCCATGTTCAGGGGGTCTGAGTTGGCCCAATGCTGGTTTCTGGGGTCAATAAACTCCCCCTTGTTCAATTCAGCTGTCCTTTTGGGTTTCTCCAGCCTGGTCTTGACCCCTTTGCTCATCACTTCTCCCTCTCTGCAACTGGATTCCAGGAGTGCAGCTGAGTATTTAACTGTGGATGTCTGCTTCTGTTTCCATCAGCTACTACATGAGGGCTCTAGAATGGCTTTATAAGGTAGTTATCAGATTATCAGGGAAGGGCTTTTAAGGGAGGAAGACCTATGAGCTGTGGTCCTATACTTAATGAAAGATAGAAAGCTGGATGAGCACTACTTGGTCGTGTTCTTCTGCTTCTTGACTAGGGTTGTGATGTGATTATTCAGCCTCAAGCTCTTGCTACTGTTCATTCCACGCCTTTAATATGGGTCAAAACAAACCTCTCTCTTTTAAGTTTCTTTTCTAGGGTATTTTATCATGACCCTGAAACAGGTAACTAATAATTCATGTATAATTAGGTTTTCAGGTATGGTATAATTGCTGAAAATATAAATAACAGCTCCCCTTCCCTATAAATGCCCATTCAGAATGATTAGTGTAGTAATAAATTCTCCAGGTGATTTTTATAATCATCACACTGTATGATTTCTATTCCAAATTCCTATTAACTATCTTCATTCTTCAAAATCATTCCCTAGCATCTTTATGGAATCTTATTGACCCCAAAGATGCCTGCTTTAATTGGGGTTCTATCACTGTGAAGAGACATCATGACCACAGCAACACTTATAAAGAAAAACATTTAGTAGGGACTGACTTACTGGTCAGAGGAGTAGTCCATTTTCATCATGTTGGGACATAGTAGTATTCGGGAAGACATGGTGCTGGGGAAGAAGATGATAGTTCTACATCTTATTCCAACAACAAAAAATTATTTGATACACTGGGCATAGCTTGAACATATATGAGACCTAAAAGCCCACCTCCACAATGGCAAATTTCCTGCAACAAGATAACACCCACTTCAATAAAGCCACATGTCCTAATAGTGCCACTCCCTTTGGGGGTCATTTTCTTTCAAACTACCACAAGGCTGCATTCTTAAGTCTTCACCTTCTTAACATATATTTTGTTACTTCTTCCTTTTCTATACTTATAAACATGATGACAACATGATTGGAAGATTTTCTGACATTATTCACAAAGGAGAGAGTATTTCAAAGGAAAATCACGAACTTAGAATGAAAAATAAGTAGGTAGCAAGTAGAAAGGAAAGCAACTGTTTTGTTTGTATTTTCATTTTGAAATGATTATGTATTCACATGAACTTGAAAATACATTGGCATATTTTCATACCTTTGACAAATGGTTTTATGTGTATCTCACAGTAGCAGCTAACGTAAAACATGATGGTGAATACCCATTTCATTTCCATTAAAGTCAGATCAAGAAATATTGCTAAGAATCACCACTGAGACTCATCATGATTTATACACACTTTGGTGATGCTGTGTTTGAGACACTGAATAAACAGTAAGATAAAGACACAATTATTATCTGGTAGATTTTTATTACTCTTTACCTTGAGACCCAGGAAAGACTATTATGTCTCTCTTAGTAAGAAATCTTTCATAACAATGTAATGTTGCTGACTGTGCTCAGTAATGAAATAGTTATAAATATCCATAACTTTTATCTGCCAAGCATAAGAAATGGGAAACAGTATAAACAAAAATCTAATTCAAACCAAAATTAAAAAAATATTAAACAGCCAAGAAGCTTGGTGGGTATGTGCTTTATGTATGTTTACATAAAATAGCAAATTAAACATCTTTTGTAAGGGCTATAAATAAAGTATTAAATAATTGCATAGAAAAACATGGCTTTGTAAAGTAAAACTCAATATTATATTCTTCTCTTTCTCCTAGCTGATAATTGTCAGAAGGCTAAAATATTTAGATGTAAAATACATAATCATGAATGAACTTTATTTATAAGCTGACCTTAATATATATATGTACATCATTTTTTTAATTGGAAGAAAGTATGTAGCATATGACTATACAAGTATCAGTAACCAGAGTAGAGATAGAGTTGGAATGTTTAATTAGTTGTGTTAACACATTAGAATACATTGAAGACGTTCAATTTAAACTATACAAATAACATTAGTGTTTCACAGATAGATAAAGGACACAGGACAGATGTAGAAAAACCAAAATTCAAATTTTTATGCAATAAAATCTTTCATTAAACTTTGAAATGCAAAACTATATGGTAATTGGGAAATGAGCTATTTAGAAAGCTAAATTCCATCTGCAGGCATCATAAATCCTAGGTAGGGAAAAAACTAATTTCATTTCAAAATGCCCAATTATGAATGTGATTAATAAAACAGATTTAATAAAGAATAAGTTTTATAGTTTCAACCTTATATATAGGGAATTGTAGGCAATGCTAAAGATAAATGTAGTTATTTTTTAAATATTATAAACTTCAAAAGCACATTTTCTTTTAACATTACTATGCTATAATTATTTAGTCGGGAAAACAATGTAAGCATGTTTGACATGAAGTTAATGTATTTCGTATAGAAAAGCCTCATAATGCAAATATTTAACACCAGAATTATCTACTTCATTTTAGAATTTATTAATCAATGTATTGATTATGATATGGCACTTGAGTGAAGTTCAGAGACATCTTTGTGAAATCACTTCTGTCCTTGCACATACCCAACTCAGGTCATTACACATGGGCTACCATCTCACCAGTCTCTGTGATATTAATTATTTCTATGATTTTTAAATTTGTTTTTTTAATTTGTGTGTGTGTGTGTTTATGTTTGTGTATGTTTATTTGTGCTACTGTGTAAATGTGTGTGTAGAGGTCAGAAGAAGGCATCAATACCCTGGAGCTGGAGGCAATACTAACATGGTTGTGTGAGTGACTGGAAATGAATTCAGCTTTTCTGCAAGAACAGTGTATTCTTAATTCTGAGTCATCTCTCCAACCCTCAAAGTACTTCTAATTTTATCAGAATAGTTTAATTACATAGGATATAAAAGGTTTTTAACGCTTTTTCATTACAATACCTGTGTTTGTTCATTCATTTTGCATATTAATTGTGTTTATGTTTATAGTAGAACTACCTGTCTTCCAGAATAGCTTCATGCACTAATCAAGTATGCACAGAAAGGGAATTTAAAGGATCATTTTTGATGTGTGATGTTCTTCTGTATATACGTTTGTCTTATTGGTTGATGAATAAAACACTAATTGGCCATAGCCAGACAGGGAGATAGGCAGGGCTATCAGACCAGAGAGGGTTGGAGAAAGAAAGGCAGGGAGATGCCATGCTGCCCAAGGAGTAACATGCATGTTTACAGGTAAGCCACAGCCTCATGACAATACATAGATTAATAGAAAAATAGAAATAGGTTAATAATTAAGACAGTTAGTCTTTAAGAAGCGTAAGCCATGGGACAACAATTTTATATCAATATGTCTGTATGTGTTTATTTGAGATTAATTGGTCATGGGACAATTGGTCATGGGCTGGAAAGAGCCTCCATCTTCACATTTTATTGTGAGAAATGTACCCAGTATAGGAAGTCACATAAAGATTGATATTTGATGACTATCCCAGCATATACTGCAATGGGCAAGTATCAACCAACAGTACCTCCAGATATTGGGACTACACATACTGAGAGATGTTTGGAAGTCTGAGCAGTAAACAAAAATCTTTGAGTTGCATCTACACTGTGCCTCAAGTTTTACCCAAGCATAAGCAGGAATCCATGCAGAAAGATGATGAAAAACTAAACAGAGGCCATTCTTTATCCTGAATATCCCCTATACCCAGTGCCCAGTGTAGAAGAACAGGAGAAATACATCTAAAAATAACACACATTCCACTTCTGATAACCTTGTAAGTTTCTTGCTCTTAGTCAATTTTTCTCTGATCTTAAAAATCGGGCAAAGTAACATTCATGTATTATTATTTTTTAGAACATATCCTTGTCATTTGGCTCTAGTTCTTTTATTACTGTGCGTTTCTCAATGGTAAAGAACATTTTAGCCTAGAAAGAGTACCCTGTGGAGTGGGAGTGGGGTGGGTGGGAGGGTGGTCAGGAGCATGGGAGGGAGGGAAAGAGGGAAGAAGGAAGAGGGAACTGGGATCAATATGTAAAATAAGAAAAAAAAAAGAAAGAAGAAAGAAAGGAAGGAAGGAAGGAAGGAACGAAGAGTACTCAGTTTCTAAGTAAGATGACAAAGACCACTGGCTGAGTACTGAGGAGTTATTCAGCATATGGAATTTCCCATACTAAAATACAGGAAGCTTCTGGCACCATGGAACTAGTCTATCATCCTATCATCATATACTAATCTTCTTCCTTCCTTCCTTCCTTTCTTTCTTTCTTTCTTTCTTTCTTTCTTTCTTTCTTTCTTTCTATCGATATTTAGATCTATCTGCCTCTGCTTCTCAAGTACTGAGATTAAAAGCATGTGCCGCCACCACCTGGCTTCATATAATCTTTAAAAATATGCCATTAGTAGAAATAGAATCATATCTCTTTCACTTTCCTTTTTCTCTCCTACATCCTCTCATATGTGCTTCCTTGAGTATCTCACATGCTACCCACTGTTCCTTTCAAGCTAATAGCTTCTTTTTGTGTTATTATTGGTACATATGTATGTGTATGTATTCACAGGTAAATAAAAACACAACCTGATGAGGCTGGGGTTTTTTGTTTTGTTTTGTTTTGTTTTTCTTGGTGTGTTTGTTGTCTAAATCTTGATCACTATGATGGGAGAACCAATGAGGAGGTTCACCCTTGAAGAGGCTAAGTCGGAACAGTTCTTAGTTGCCTATAGTTGTTTTTTATTTGTTTGTTTGTTTGTTTTCTGTTTTGTTCTGTTTGGGGATGTGACCAACAGAAAATTTCCCCTTTCTACATTAACATGTCTACAGATATTGTCATTATTCAGGTCCTACATATGTAACCATTTGTAGGAAAGACTGTTTTATAATAGATTTCCTGGTATGCTGTTTTAGCGATCTTTCCTTCCTCTCTGCAGTGATTGTCCTTGAACCATTACTGGGGGACTGGTGTTATAGATGCATCTATTGGTTCTTAGTTACCCACCATCTGTTGCTCTGTGTACTGTGTTCAGTTGTGGTTTCCTATGGCCTTCTCCATTTGCTGTAAAGACAGGTTTTGTAGGTGAAGGATAGTAGCCAGAGTAAACTGTGCATATACAGATTAGATTTAGGACATAGCAAGGAATTATACTGCTCTAATAAAGTGGCAGTAGTAGATTGCTTTCTAAGATCCATAACCTCACTAGCCCCAGGAAGCTGGCTAAGTTTTCAATACCATGCTTGTTATCCTCCTGTTGAGTGTCCTTTAAGTCCAATTAGACTTCTCCTGGTTGCCGCAGACATGTGAATGGTACTACTTGCAACTTTATACATATTTTGCTATGGTTGTAATTAAGGTTCTAGGAGTTGCAGTTAAGTAAAACTGTATAATTGATTCTTGTTCTTGGCAACTCCCATAATATTTTCTGGAACCATAATGAATGATTAAAATCCCATGGTTCCTTTTCAACCCTTAGAAGAGATTTTATTATTGGAAGAGGCTGAGAGAATAGTTCAATGATAAAACCCTTTTCAAGTACATACTAGGCCCTTGATTTAACTCCCATCCTTCCTAAAACAAAGGAAAATAACAAATGGGAGTGAATAAAGGAGAGGGAAAAGGAGAACTAAAGAGGCAGAGAGGGAGGCAAGAGAAGAAAGGGAAGGGAACAGGAAAGAGGAAGGAGATATTTTTAAAATGAGGCAAAGTGAATAGCAAAACTGATAGTGTCTTTGTTTTTGTTTTTGTTTTTCAGAGACCTTTGCCAAAACAGAAATCTTTTTTACTGGAAGGGAAATCCACCCCAAAAAGCAAGAGAATATCCTGCCAGAGTATAGAAGGCCCTGTCCATAGTGTATAAAGTTGTGTGTTTTAGAAAATGTATTGTTTCATAAGTTTAGCTAATATCCATAGTATTGTCTATGTGGATTTAATATATTCAAAAGACCACAAAATACATTATATTCACCAAAATTGGTTTGCATGGCATATAATTAAAAACATTAAATATGGAACAATATTAGGAAAGATAAAAGGTATAAATTGGTTTGTTTTTTAAAAATAATCTTAACAACTGAATCATTAAAGCTCCTTAAGTACAGGTACTGTGCCCATTCAACTTATTATTTCATTTTCAAGATATTATACATGATGAGACAATAAGCAATATTTTTATTTACATATGTAAATATACATGATGTCATACATGGGAAATACACTACAGGAACATTTTTTTTATCATCTGCCTAGATTTGCTTTGAGTGAGCAGAGAAATTATAATAAATAAACAGGAGGATAAGTCTCTTGGATTTGGATAATAAACCGAAAGCAGGAAGAAAGTAGTTCTTATTTCTAAAATAAAAAGCCTCCATATTTAATATTAAAGCAAGAATAGAGAAAGCTTTATCAATGCTCCTGGGAATTAAGGAGAGGATTCTCATTCAAATGGAAGATTTGTGTTGGTCTACACTCAGCAGTAGAAAATGAAAATTTATTTTTAATGTGTAGTTACTAAATGAAGTGTGAAGCTTCCCTTTCAGAGTAATGCAAAAACATTTCTTAAGGCTTAATGCCAAAAGGAAGAAAAAGTAATGAAATGATGAGAATATAACTTCTCTCTTGAAAATCAATAAAAAAAAAATAGAGGAGCAAAACTGCAAGGAAAATAAATAAGAGCACGTACTTCATAAACTAGTTTAAATATATGAAATAAGTACCATGGGAAGAGAGCAGCTTCTTAATCTAAGAATAACTGTGCTCCTAGAGAGGGAAGAAGACAGTCTCGACCAAAGAGATTCAAGGAAGAAAATTGAACTTGAAAACATATTTAAGCAATTTCCATAACGCATCAGTGATGAAAACCTGCAAAGGAAAATGTGAATTAAACCAGGGCTTGATCAGGTTGCCCTTTCAATTAGTTACCACTATGTGTTTTACTATCTCTCAGTCTTCATTCCCCACCCCAAATCTCCTGGAATTAAACATAATCTTTCAAGTCCTTTTGTTTTTATTCCTGTTCATAAAATTGAACACTCAGCTCCTTTATAACACATTTCTTTATTTACCTAGATTTGAACCTGGTTTTTTATTTGTTTGTTTGTCTTAATGAAAAAGATCAAGGCAAATGAAACCTACCTATTTTACTAGAAACTTGGAGCATGTACTTTTGGTAAGTTTCAAAGAAGTGTGGGAATGTGGTGTACTAACTTTAACATAAACCTAATATGTTCCCTTTTTCCTTATCAAATAACTAATTAATTAACTGTGTACTCATATACTTTATACACCAAAATTTGAGAAGCAAGGATTGCTTTAAAAGAATTACTGGCAATTTTATCTTCCTCTCTTGGCTACCTTGAAAGTAATTATGTAATATTCTCTCTCTCTCTCTCTCCCTCCCTCCCTCCCTCCCTCCCTCCCCCCCTCACTCGCCCCCTCCCTCTCTCTCTCCTGTTTTAACTCTATACTGCTGAATGTAGATCAACACATATTTTCCACTAGGGTGAGAATCTATACCTTAATCCTTGGGATCATCGATAAAGCTTTCTATATCCTTGCATTAATATTATATACGGATTCATCTTATTTTAAAAGATAAATTGAACAATTTTCTGAAATAGCTTAGAATATCAATAAATGGACTTTAGTTGGATATTTTCCTGATTTCTTCTGAACCTCATCACAAATCTTTTCATAATGAATAAAAGAAAAAATCCAAGTCCAAAATTCTTTTAGTTGATTGTTTTCTTTTTTTAATCTTTTGAGAGGCCTCATCTATAATCATTTATCCTCCCAATATTGTTTGTTCTCTAAACTTTGTGGCCTACTTATCTATATTTTCTATTTTATAATTCATTTTGTAAATTATGAATATAATATACTCATTCCATATATATTTTTTCTTCTAGATTATTCCTAGTGATTGAAAGTCATTGCTTATTTTATTCATGTGATATATTCTTTTTTTCATTTACCCCTACAGAAAACATTCCATCACTGTCCAAATCATTATCCTTCTTGAAATCTGATGCACATAAACTTTATCTGATTGGATCTACTTTTCAGGCTTCCAGAAATCAAAGCACACCAGAAAAATCAGGTATTGATAGATTGATATCTCTGCCCATATATCTGTCTGTCTCTGTCTGTCTGTCTCTCTCATCATCATCATATTTATATCTCACAAGATACCATATGGTTTGGTCTTCTTCATCTAGTTAGCTATTCTTCTCCGCAAGTTCCAGTAAATGGTTCTTCTCTCAATTCATTTTAAACCTAGACATGATTATAATTCTCCACTTTGGTAAGCCTTGTTGTGATCCATCATTCTCTTTTAACTTTGCAAGCCTGAGTTGTATGCTTTATACCCAGCAAAGTTTCATGTTTTAGAATCTTGATCTTTCATGAGGCAATGTGAGATGATAAACTATTTCACAGGTGGTGGTCCTAAAGTCATTAAGGGAATTCCTAGAAAAGGTCTTATAATATCCCAGTGATTCTTAGACTTTTTTATTTAAGAAATTAATATCTATCTCAGACTCATACCATCAAAAATGATATCCTTACAAGAAGCAAGCTTGTAACTAAACTATGACTTGACCCTTGCCCATAACTGGGAAGCTAAGTAAACTTCTTTTGTTTATAATCTTTGCCTACCTTAGATGTATTTTCTAAAAGTTTTTTTTGTGAATTTTATACATATATACATTTTTACCATTAACATGAACTATTGCCATCTATTGCCCCTCTCCCACTCCCTTTCATCTTCTCAACAAGCCATTTCCCTGTTTCATGTAGACTTTTTAATGACCCATTAAATTTGATTTGGTTTGCTTGCATGAAGCACAGGTGGGGGGTCAATTCCTGAAGCATAGGCAACTGGCCCAAATAATGAAGAACTGTTTCTCTATCATCCAAAGTAATTTACTGTAAACAGGTCCTCAACTATGGTGGGGCATCTTGACACACCCTTACATCCATGATGGAATATTGGTAGGTGAAATTTTATGTATGTTATATGCAGGTAGCCATAGCTTCTGTGTAATCATATATGCCATGACAGAAAGACAGTGTTTCATGGAATTCTTTTCCGTCATTTAGCTCTTTATTGTTTTCCATCCCTCTTTCATTATACTCTGAGAGATTTGGAGTATGGAAAATAGATATCCTGTTTAAAGAAGACTAGGCAGTAATCATTATTTTACCATTTTACAGCTATGAGCCTCTGCATTAAACATTGCTTTCTGCAACCACAATCTTCTCTATTACCCCAATATTTTGAGAAAGTAATAACCCTAGCCTAATATACTGCAATATTATGTACTATAGTTTTAAGTATCCTGTATTAATATTTGTTCTAAAAGTTTCCTTATTGTTTTATTTATTGCTGGATACCTGACTTATACAACATGCAGTAACATGATTAATCCTAGAAAGCAAAATTTAATACAAAGAATACCCGTTTTGTTGTGAAAGAAAAGTGAAAAGGAAATATTAATAACATTTGTCATTAATGTTATTATAATTAAGACTGATCACATTGGAAAAATTAAAAGGAGAGACCGAGGTGTAAAGAGACCAAATGACTGTGTTTCTTAATGTCTAATGTAATAACAGTAATTATTGCATCAGGACGTATGAGTTATCTACCAATACAGAAAAGAGTGATGAAAACAAGGTAGAGGAAGGATAGAAGGGGAAAAAAGGGGAGGGATGAGATGAAGGTCTTTAATGCCAAGTTGAGTGTGCCAATGGAAATCAAAATCTTTGGAAGCTTGAAGAATTTACCTGTCTCCTATAGTCAGAGAAAAGAGATTGCTGAGACCAAAGTAATGGTGTACTCTTATCAGCCATTCAAAGAAAAATTCAATACATAATTTAGCATTCTCTTTTTTGTAGCAAAAACTAAACGAAACTTTATTTTGTCTCCCTTTGACTCTTATCTAAGTAGAATCTACTTGTCAGAATTTTCAGGTTATACTGACTCTTTGCTCTGTTGACCAATAAATATAGAAAGCGGTTACCAGGGAAAAACTGGATTTCTTCCTGAGAGAAGGGGAAATGAGCAGCAGAAAATTCTCTGTGGTGTCTTCTAGTACTCCATGTGCAATAACATTATCAGTAACTAACTATAAACATGCAAATCCTGTGGAAATTGCTTAAGGAAACTCAAATTTTTAACTTTTGCAATTAAAATGAGAAGAGTTCAGCAGTTGTATCTGTGGGAGGGGGAATAAAATAAATGTGGCCATCATCGTGACTAAAGGAGATTTCTAGCTTCTCCATTTTTGTGGTCATATCTCTTATCTTTCTTTAACTGTATCCTTGGCTTTTTAAGTTTTATTTTTTCTTACATTTTGCAATGATAGTATAATTACATTATAGGAGAAATTGCTAGCTAGTCTACCCAAGTCACAGGTGCCCAGGCCAGATTACATGAGCATTCATGGCAAGCAGTTCCTCTCTGAGCCAAGCCTGCCTCTATGTTCAAAGACTGCCGAGGAAGAGACACCTGACCCAGAGACACCAGTGAGTCAGCAGCTTGAACCAATGGGCTCTTGGGAGGGGGTATTAAAGAAGGTCTAGTTTTCTTAATAGACAAGTCTGCAGCATGCTCTGCCGCTCACTGACTCTCAGTGCCTGAGTAATTGTTGGTGCTGGGTCTTTTCATCTCCTCCAGCAAGAAGTCGGGGCCATCCTCATAAACAAAGCAACAACAACACGTTAAAGAAAATAAAAGAAGTTCTCACATTCAAAGGACAATTTATTTATTCAAATTATCTAATCTGGATAGATCTATTTTCATTGCCATTGTTCTGGCAAAAATAAGGAGGTTCAGGGAATTCCTCAATAAGCTTAATAAAATACTGTCACAGGCTAATATTGGAGGTGTTTTTTCTTTTCTTATCTTTAATAGTTAATGCAGGTTAGTGAGCACTGGAAAAGGGATGTTCACATCCTCAGCTGATGTCCCTAAAAGGAATGGTAAATCAAAGGCCTAAGAGATGCCTGACATTAGATGAAGTTCCAGTCTCCTGAACTCTGAGAAGATAAAACACACTTGATCATACAAGAAAAACTATGCTTTTAGCAAAACGACATTCACAAGCATCCTATAACTATTGCTTCCTTCTGATCAGTCCTCATGACATGACAGGTGCAAGGTTATGCATCATGGTTGGTAATATTGAATGGGTTGCCTTCTGTTTACCAATACTAGAGGATTGCCTGATGAGGACCTTGTTCTGATTCTTTCACCTCATAAGGATTCCTACACTTATTATATAAATCCTTTCTCCTGTTCTTACCCATTTCATGACATTCCAAATTTAATCAAGACCACATCTGTGAATATTTCTGACATTTATTTAACTGAAGAAGTAAAAACCCTTCCTTTACCAACACAGGACCCTCTACTTTTCCTTTCTCTGGCTTCTAGATAGTGATAAGCTAAAAGAAAAGTTATCCTCCAACAACTTCTGAATATGTGACCTTGACTACATTCATGATTATATGTCTTACACATACAAGAATATAACAACATTTATTAACTACAGAACTTTGAATCCTGAACTCATGACATAAATATTTCATGAACAAGTACTTATCAATAACTATATGCATCATTCTGTACCTACAGGAAATTCATTTTAAATTTATTAACAAAACATATACCTATATTTTAATACAGGTATTAGATATCTATAAATATCTTAAAACATCAACAAAGAATTATGTATGAGTAATTAAATTGTGTTAGTAATGTATAACAAATATGAAAAATGTTAATTATGTTATTAAAATATAGACACAGGGAAAATCTGGTAGACTCTTGCTTTTATACCTACCTTCCTAATTTTATACTTGTTCTTGGTCCTATTCATTTTCTCTTAAGGAAAAGTTATGTGAAAATTATACATTTATAAAATAATATGTTTACTTCCCTTTATTATCTTCTATAGTTTTATATTTGGTTAGAAGAAAGTTGTAATTTTAATTTGCTCTACTTAAATTTATGCTTTTTACAGAAAATCATTTGCCAAAACAGAAAAAAATTACTTTTCAGAGCTATTAATAAAAGCTCCTATGAAGAGTGGATATATGGAATTTTAAATGCATTAATGATACAGTTCCTCATCATAAGATACAATTTTAACTTTCCAAATCAATGATTATGATGAGGTCAGCACTCAGAATATATTACATATTTTACCTATGTTTTCTTGTTGAGTCTAAATACTGTGATGTGCAGTTGCATTTTTCCTATCTGAGAATATTGAAAATCAGTTTCTCAAGGTAATTATTATAAGTGACTCTAGCTACTTTTCAAAGAAAAATGTTTTATTTATTCTATAGTTTTGCAAAAGTAAATCTCCAGTACTGGTTTTAACTTGGCTCTGATAAAGACCTCATAACATATGTTGCTGCAGTGGCAACAACACATGTGTAGGAGACCACATGGAATCATAGGAACTCATAAAGATTGATGACTTGTGAGAAATACATTAATTCTTTCCTCAGATGCACTGGCAATGGCAAAGGACCTTTCTAAGTACTATACAGTTATCATTCATGCTAAGGACCAGGTATCTAATAGTGAAATCTTGGGAGATGAACCATTTCCAAACCATGGTAATAAGTATGTTTGAAAGCAACTAATTTTATTTTGTTTATTTGTATACATTTTTGCAAAATAATAATATGCACTTTTTTCAAATCTTGAAAGTAACTACTATTAGCGTCAAAGAATTACAAGGATTCAGAAAGTCTAGACTTGTAAATAAACTGAATTCAGCTTTTCTCTTTTGCTGGGCTGTACAGTTGCAAAAAGGAAAATTTTAATTTTTTTACACTCTGGGTTTAACAACTTAATTAGTATCACTTTTTTTAATGTTATATACGAGTTTTACCTGCTCCCTGCCCTTCTTATAACACTTCTTTTATTTGTCCATAAGAAATATACTTGATTTCACTTAAGAAATTAATTATTTAAAAAATGTTTCAGGTACTTTCTGCCTAGAAATGCAAATTGGTTTATATCTAAAGACTTTAAGAAGCCAAGTTTCAAAGTCTCCTTTTAAACTGATCTGAAACTTGAAGGATGAAATGTTAGAGTCAATTTTCTCTTATGAATGCAGTCATCAAAGAAACCCTTATGCTGTTTGGCGTCTATGTTACTGCATTTTATAATGGGCTTTGAATGAAGAAGGATGAAAGTGAACATCATTAAAGCATATGATTCATGCTGAGCAAGTCTTTAAAAACAGTTAGCTATGGATGAAAATGTCAGTATCATTATACACTTGTACAGTTGAAAAGGATTAACATGTAGAAATGAGAAAAGATAAAATTGAATAACCTATAAACTATCTTTGAGAAAACAAACAGTAATTCCTAATTACCCAAATATATCAGTCATATAGGTTGGTAGTTTGCTTGGTAAAATCAAATATCAGTTATTGAGCCGTGGTAAATGTGACTTAATCATCATCTCATCATTCATTCATTTTTAAATCATTTAAGATTTGTTATTTTTTTAAATGGGAAAGATACACTCATGTAAACCAACTACTTAGTTTCTATTGCTATACTTCCTGGTCTTCTCCAAAGTTAAGAATTGTGTGACTAGTTTTCACAAATCAAATGCCATATATTTCTACAAGTAATCCTTCTGAGAAAAAGCAATAGACAGACTCCACCTAGTTCTCAACTTCCAATACCTATAATATATGAATAAGAGTGACCTGAGACAAGAGTGTATGGACAGACAATACCCCCAAAAAATGATTCCTAGATTAATAAACCATTAGTGGAACCATCATGAAAAAGAAATATATTAATTTTCAGTCACTGAGACATTTGAATATTGGTTTACACAACCCAGATCATTTTTTGAAACCATGTGCATTATTTATTTAGTAATTTGACAAATACCATCTCATATTTTTTGGCTGATTATGTGGTAGTTTGTACATATGTCATAATTTTAAAGGTTTATGTATTTATAATGGAGCTACTGATCCAATAAGATAGAAGGAAGTTTGATGGGAGATGTAAATATGTTTCTTTTATTGGTTAATTAATAAAGCACTGTTAGCCAATAGGAAAGGAAGATAGGAGGGACTAGGAGACAAGGAGGAAAGAAGAAGTAGTGAGGAAGGGTCAGCATGGAGAGACTGGAGACAACAGAGGTCCAGGCCCTCTCGCTGGTAAGATGAGACCACATATAAATACTTAGATTAACAGAAATGAGTTAATGATTAAAAAAGAGCTAGATGATAAAAAACTAGTAACTGGCCAATAGTATTTATATCTACTAGTGTCTCTGTGTGTTATTTGGGTCTGGCGCGGCTGTGGGCCCAGGAGGCAAGGAAAACCTTACTCCTAACAGCAGTTTTTCAATGTCTTACTATTTCACTCATTTTACTCATTTGTTATATATGATACCACCATTGCAACTCAAATCAGAAGACATCTTGTTCAGATTTCAACTTGCAAAATAATCTATCTAAACCACATGCTCATTCAAATGGAATAAGCCTTGACACCATCAGCTTTATGGTTGTTTGCAGTTTAAACATAACTCCAATACTAACTACTTCATTGTAATCAAAGTACAAGTTAAAGGTCATTCATGATTTTTTTCCAGAAACTTATTCATGGGGATCCTCTGAGACTTCTATTTAAAGTGTGTTTTGAAGAAATGTGTTAAACTTGCTTCATCAGACGCTGATGCCAGGAATTAGTAAATTTTCCAAACTTAATCTTTTAGTAGTTTAGATGTCTTTGGTCTGTTTTTTTTTTTTTTTACTTTCTTTTTATTTATTCTTTATGTCTTTCACATCGTGCCTTCCTATCCCACCATCTTCTTCCCCAGAATAAAACAAAATAAAATTTAAGAGATAAAAGGAAAAGGGTGGGGGATCTTGTCATGGAAGCTGCTATGTGATACAGTGAGTCTTGCAGTAAACCCCTTTATCCAGACATTTTTATATGCAGGCATTTATACCAAAGAATCAATCCTGGGCCTTTAACTGGACTCTTCCTGGACATCCTGTTGCTGTCCTGTGTTATGGAGTTCATGCAACCAGAGTTTGTAGAACCAACCTTCCCTACCATATCCTCTATCAGATCACAGATAAGATGGATGTTGGGGTAGCAAAGCATACCCTATTTTTGGGCCTGGTAGTTGCACGGTTGTTCATTCTGCCAACTCTCTCCTGTCTTCACCATCAGGGTAAGCTCTCCAGCATTGTGCTGCTCTGGCTAGTTCATACCTTACAGAGATGTGCAAAAGACATGGACTGTCTTTTGCATCCTAAGGTATTCAGGGTCAGTACTCTCATACCTATACCTTAAGGGCCAGGTCTACTGTGTTGCTCTGGCAAGATGTAGGGACCACTCTCCTGAGGCCTTCAACTGATAACCTCTGTGACTTTTGTCACCTCTTTACCACAGGTATTAAATGGAAGATTTGTGTTAATATTTCATTTAGCATTAGTTAGTGCTTTCAGCTAGTCTGTCAAACTAAGTAATAATATTGAATAAGAGGGGGCTTTTTGTAAATACACCATTAAACTGATATCATGTTTATGTCACTCTAAGTACATGCATGAATAGATGAGAATAGTATGAAGGTCTGCACAAGAAAATAGCTTTTCTACCATTTTTCTCTTCTTTCATCATTGCCACATTATATATTCCACATGCTAGTATATACTTAAGTGCTAATTCATGTGACAAAGAATATTTTATCCATATGTGATAATTGGTTATACAGATTATTGTGGATGAACTTACAAGAGCTAGTTAATAAACATTTCATTTGTTCTGCTGCTAATTTTCAGAAATTCATATTTGTTTGGTTTCCAGTATAAAAGCAGAATTTTAAAAAGTTGATAAGTTGTATGAATGAACTTATCACATGAAAAATCTTTACTTTTCAAACATAAAAAAAATGAGTTTAAGGAATCTGAATGCCCCATGAGAGATCAAAGACAAAGAACAGTCAGACGATCAGAAAGACTTTCTTGTATATAAAAATTAAAAGTAAAATGGAAAAAAATGGGCAAGGGAAGTTGAGTATCAAAGAGCCCAATGAAGAATAAAGTTTTGGCAATGCATTGGCTAAGATTAATGAGTAGAGCAGGGTGTGCCTGTCAGAATAATAGGTAGGCCTCCCATCTATGTAATACCCCCATTCCCTCATTTTTGCTTTCATAGACCCAATCCAAAGCCACACATTCCTTCCCACCCATCACCCACCTCTCTGATGTCCCTCCCACATTTCAGACAGGCATCCATTGCTCGAGTATAGGTCATATCAGCCTGAAGAATAGATAGGCAGCCCACCTGTGGAACTTTCACATTCATTCAGTTTCTACAAGCACAAATCTCTACCATGCCTCCATGCCCCTGTCCCCATTGCCTTGTCCACACCTGCAAATTGAGTGAACGTCCCCTGACCAAGTTCCATATGCACCAACGAGAAGAACATGTAGGAAAACACAGGTAGGCAGGCAGGCAAGCAGAAGACAATCCATGCTGGACCAGAGGACACTCTGACCAACAGAAATCAAAATAGGTCACCCATCTTTGCACCTCTCTATTCTGTAGGTGCCCTCCTGATACTATTCCCAAATTCTCATTCCCCTTCCCTGTCATGTCTCGGCACTCATCTTGTGTGGAGACCTCCTACTAGACATGGTACCATGCTAGCTGTCAGAAAACCAGCCCCAAACTTAAGTAGAGAACCCCTACTCAAGTACAGGCAATAGGAAACAGAGGACCAGAGAAGAAACAGAAACCAAGGAAATAAAACTCCTACCCAACAAAGACAAACTAAGAAATCATCACCCTTAGCTATAATTACCCAAAAACTCCATGGTAAGAACATAATTAATAGCAGCCAGGCCAATATGTCACAACCAGAGCCCCACTACTATAGTAAGCCCTAAATATTTCAACATAGCTAAATCACTAGAAAAACAGCATAAAACAAGTTTAAGAAGATAATAAAGCTTCTTAAAGAAGAAGTGAATAAATCCCTTAAAGATATTAAGGAATAGACAACCAATTGGATAAATTGAATAAATTCCTTTAACAAAAGGAAGGAAAAAATAGTTGAAGGAAATAAAAAAGGTTTTTAAGACCTGAAAATGGAAATAAAGGCAATAAAGAAAATCCAAACTGATGGTATTCTGGAACTGGAAAATACAAACTTGTCTCACCACTATGGAAGTTAATATGGTTGTCCTCCCTAAATTTTGTAATCAGTCTTTCTCAAGACCAAGCAATATTCTACTTCTAAGCATACACCTACCTATAGGATGAGCCTTTCTACCACAAGGAATTTACTCAACTATGTTTATCGAAGTTTTATTCATAAAAGCCAGAACCTGAAAACAACTAGATGTCCCTGAATGAAGAATGGATAAAAAAAATATGGTAAATTTACACAGTAAAGCTACTTATCTGATAAAAACAATGATATCATGAAATTTTCTGCCAAGTTTGGGGTGCTAGAAAATAATACCTGAGTGAGAAAACCCACATTCAGACATACAAGCCTGTTCTGTACTCACTTACAAGTGGACATTAGCTATTAAGTAAAGGAATATCATGCTACAAATCACAGATACAGAGAGGCTAAGTAACTAGGGGAACTAATGGCAGCATGCCAGAATCTCTGCAGGAAGAAGAAATAGAGTAGATTTTGCTGGTATAGAGTATATTTTAATGGGGATGGGTAGGGATGGGGACAAAAAGGATCTAGGCAAGGGTGGCAAGAGTGAATACAGGTAGAGATGCTTGGAGTTGAGGGACATTTGGAGACATTGTGGAAACCTAGTGCTGTGGAAACTCAATGAGGATATAAGGGTGACCCTTGTGAAGACTTAATTATGTGGAATAAGGAACCTGGACTGGTCATCTTCTGTAACCAGGCAAGGCTTTCAGTGGTGAGACTGGGACACTAATCTAACTAAAAAACCATCAGCATACAATTTACTCCCTTCAATATGTGCTATAATAAAGCCAACACAAATTTGTGAGAGTGGAACATTGACTCGTCCAACTTAAAGCTCATGCCAGGAGAAGGAACCCGTGCCCAACACTGTCTGGTTGGCTAGGAACTCAAGACTGCATTGCCCAGAGACCCAGAATAGACCCAAATAATACTGGCCAAAATAATAAAGTAAATGAAATTATCCCTAATGATATTCTGCACCTATTTATAAGATAGGTGCCTAGCTCTCTTGTCATCAGAGAGGCATTATTCAGCAACTGATAGGATCATATGCAGAGACATACAGCCAAATATTAGGATGAGTTCAGGGAACCTTCCATAAGAGGGGAAGGAAGGATTATAGGAGACAGATGGGTTGAAGACACCATGAGAACATGGCCCACTGAATCAACTAAGCATGGTCTCTTAGGAACTCAGAGACTAAAGTGACAATCATGGAGCTTATATGAGTCTGAACTAGGTCCTATGCATATATGTTATGGTTTTGTAGCTTGGTGGCTTGTGATACTCTTAAAAGGAGGAGTGAGAGTATCTCTGATTCTTTTGCCTGATTTTGGTAAACCTTTTTTTCCTACTGCATTGCCTTGTCCAGTCTTGATATAAGGAGTTTTGCCTAGTCTTATTGTAACTTGTTAACGCTGTTTCCGTTGATATTCACAGGAGGCCTGTTCTTTTCTGAAGGAAAACAGAAGAGGAGTGTATCTATGGAAGAGAGCGGGTGGCAGGGCCTCTTGTAGAATAGGAAAAGCAGAGGGATGAGAAACTACAGTCAGGATGTTATATATGAGAGAATAATGAATTTTATAAAAAGACGAATAAAAATATTGGGTGCATTTGGTGTATATCGATGATATGTTTATTTGTGAAATATACTCCAGTGTACCCTCACTGAACTTTAGGGTAGGTGAAAAGCTTCAAGGAGGTACAGTCAGTAGCTGGACACATGAATGTTGTGAGATCATTTTCTAGTGATGACGGACTCCATGTTTTCATAGTGTAAGTTGTTAAATTCAACTCTTCATAGCTTGTTTATAAATATGCAAAATTCATTTTGGTGTGATGATCTCTGCATATTGTTCAATTTTGTTTAAGTTGAAAAATTGAATCTAAATGATATATTTATTTATGTATCCTCTACATAGCAGTGATTACACACACTGTGATACAGTCTGTGCTTCACTAGGGATCAATTCTTCCCAGTATGGCTAAGTTTCCGATTTCAGTATTGGAAAATGTCAATATTTATTTATATTTCAAATCAGTGTAGAGATTACTGAATATAGGATCTTCTTTAAGGATTAAAATAATATATTCTTATTCTTTATCCACAGTTTAATACTTGCATTCTCAGAAAAAAAGCATTTCTTTGTCTAACAAATAGCTTTTCATATTTATGAGATACAAAAAACAAGAGATTTACATTCAGCAAAACAACTAACTCTATGGTAGCAACACTGGTTAGAATTACAGCAAAAGTTTATTAATGAAAATTAAATAGAAGCTTAGCTTGTAATGTCTTTATATTTCATCTAAAACTTACCTGACCTTATGCTCATCTGACCAAAAGCATCACTTTGCTTGCCAAACTTTACAAAAGTCCTACTTCTGTGTGCCTTTGTGATTATAAGATAGAAAGGAAAATGTTGCTTCTTGATGTAAGATTATAGATGGAACATAAGAAGGTAACTGCCAAGACTCAAGAAATGGTCTTTACCAGAGAAGAATCCCTGTGATCAATAATTGTATATCAACATGGCACAAGTTAGGCCATTTGACAGGAAAGAACATCAATTCAGAAATTTGCAAGGAATTTTATTAATTAGTGATCGATGTGGGAGGGCTCAGCATACTGTGGGTGGGGTCACCCATGGGCTAATGGTCCTAAGTTCTATATGAAAGAAGGCTGAACCAGTCAGGAAGAAGGCAGTAAGCAGCATTCTTCCATGGTACCTGCAATAGATCCTGCCTCCAGGTTCTTGCCCAATCTGCCTTTCTGCCTTGGCTTTCTACAATGGTCTGTGATTTGGGATATGTAAGCCACAAACACCAAACAATATCACAACAACAAACCCTTATCTTCCAAAGATGCTTTTGGTCATGGTGTTTCATTACAGTAATAGTAACTTTTTCTAAGACAGTGCCAGATTCATTTTCTACAACTAAATGGTCATCTCTAAGATCATATACAGCTAACATTATATGGACTCAGCAGGTTGTATTTATATATTTAAGATTGATGTGTGTGTCTGTATGTGACAACAATGAAGGAAAAGAGGCTATGATTTTGATAGAGAACAAGGGTTTAATGCAAAGAATTGCAGGGAGGAAGGAAAGGAAAAATTATGTAATTGTATAGTAATTTCAAAAAATTAGAAAGTATTTAAAAGAAAATAAATATCAGTAGATTATTCTTCTGAAGAACAAGCCAGGGAAATAAATCCAGTCTAACAATGTTATGAAAAATTCAGGAAAATCTGGTATCTTAGAGTTGATTTCCCAGAAAACAGACCTTGATGTGATAGTTTGTAGTTAGAACAATATATAGGAAAGCTCACAGGGAGGACACCTGGGCAAAATTAGAACTTGGGTGAAATAGGAAACAAGAGAAACTCTGTAGGATTGGCAGATAGTGTGGCCATCCTAAAACAATACAGGCTCTGATAATCTCAACCAAAAAAAAAAAAAGCCCTTGCCTACTATATAAGCATTCATTAGAGTGTGTGTGAGAGAGAGAGAGAGAGAGAGAGAGAGAAAGAGAGAGAGAGAGAGAGAGCTTTTAACCTAAAATAATTAATAATTAACTAAAGTACAAATGCTTTACAATGGAAGTTGGACCACTCATTTTGCCTATGATTGTCCCCACAAATAGTTCATTTAAGAAGGGTATAGACCACTAGTAAAAATTATAGTCTACATTGTGATACTCAGCTTTTGAAGTATAATTTCTAAGAAAGTGCATATTGAGGCAATAAACATGACATTTAAAAACATGTGTTAAGTCCCAGTGAAATGACTCAGCAGGTAAAAATGCTTATCAAAGAAACCTTATCATGTTTGATCTCTAGAACCTAGGATGAAGGAAAAAACCAATGCCAAAAGTTGTTATCTGACATGCTCACCACATGTATTGTGACATGCACACGTACCTTGTTGTTTTCTGTCAGCCCGCCTAAAGCTAGTCTGTTGCGCTGGCCCCAAATAACACACCAAGACTCTGTATTTTATACACACCGAGACTCTGTATTTGATACAGTCCTGTTGGCCAGTTACCATTATTGTTTATGGGCTAGCTCTGTCTTAATTATTAACCCATTTCTACTTATCTAAGTATTTCCATGTGGTTATCATGTTGGGGAGCGGCAGGCCAGCATCTTGCTTCCTCTAGCTCTACATGCTGACTCCTCCTAACTACTTCCTCTTTCATCCTCCTAGTCTCCTAGCCCCCCAATCTAGTTTCCTATTGGCCAATAGGACTTTATTAATTAACCAGTATGAGAAACATATTTACAGAATAACATCTCCCATCATGCACATGACTAATCATACACATATATCTCATGCATAAACCAAAGCCAGTAAGTTTTGATATTTTGAAGTTTTTTTTTTTTTGTTAATCAAAACTGTGTTATACAACTATATAAAAATGACATGGTCATTATGTCAGCTACCCCTCAATAATTAAGATACCACAGGGATGAATCTTACACTTCACAAGCTCATAGGAGGTTGGAGAGACTGAGACTCTTTTGGGAGGGAAGAAAAAGCTAGTATGCCTGTCAATTTCAATCGAGATAAATTACTGCAATTTCCAAGATTTAGCAAAACCGTCATGGAGTCAGGTTGAGTTAAGACCACTAAAGCTCTAGCCTGTGTAATGCAATCATTCTGAGTTTTCCAAAGATACTGGTGCCTTCCTAAGCAGTGCCAACCCTTTGCGATTTGACAAATGAAGTGCCCTTTGTTCTGCCTTACAGAATGCAATTAGCTAGAGGATCTTTCAGCTTTTCACAGTATATTTACTTAAGCATATTTACTTTTGTTGTCCTTCCTGTACCATCTGCCAGAGCTGAACAGCACTTCTGCTTTACAGAATGTAAGCCCTCACATCTTCAAGCTCCCACCAGAGATGCCAGCATATTTTAACAGTTCCCTCGGGTAATGTGGGTATGTCAAAGTCTATCAGCTGAAGGTGCTCTGCCCACACTCCTCTGATCTATGAATACACTTAGGCTCTCATCCTGTGGATAAATCAGTATATAATATTCTGTGTGTACAATTAGCAGATATAACCATCCATCCTTTTCTCTGGCAGGTTTAGTACTTCCTTAGAAAGATTTTGTTTTACATATTGATTTAGGTAGGTAAGGAGATGTAAATAGCTCTTATAACCAGGAATTTATTGTCTCTGATTGCAAAATTTTATGTATTGCCCCACAAGGGGAGGTTGTTAGCCCTTTTAAGGAGTAAGACATGTTTTTCAGTCATCAATAGCTTAGAAGAATTCAGGGTCTCTTTTCCTTCATTCCTCTTTAGCATAGTAGACTTCCTGGACTCAGAATTATTCAGTTTCCAACTTTCTCTGAAGCTCTTTTTCTCTTCTAATTAAGTCTTTGGACCAAGCTGAAGCTGTCTCTGCCCTCCAGCCACAGAAGATGAGAGACTCATTAATGCTTCCTTTAATGCTTTAGTGCTTCCAATTAAACATATTAAATTCTTTAATTTCTGCTTTCTCTGAACTATTCAGATACCTAGGATACTGCTTGCATGAGGTAGTTTCTTCCAGTGGCATCCTATAACACTTCAATAGTAGCAACAATTTCAACCCTTTTTTTAGAATTCCATTCTCCAGGTGGCATCATCCTTATTCAAAGTTAGCAGGAAGTCTGCCTACCTCAAATTGAAATTAGAAGTCAGCCTTCTTTGCTAGTCATCTTAGCTCACATACCCCAGACACAAATACTCAAACATTTATATCCAGATAGTTAAGTGGGACATTCACATGAGAATGACACCTAGGGTAAGGAAAATAGTTAAATTATTAAGGATAGAAGAGTGAATGCTTTGTATCAAAGTATACTTTGATTTTATTCTATATATAAAATCTGTATAGTATATAGTATGTACTATATACTATATGCATGCATTTTATACTATAGCACCCATTTCAACCTGAGTTATTATTCAACATAGAAGAACAATTGAAAACTGGAGATATAGTTCAATGTTAGATTGCCTGTCTAAAATGCATAGACCTTGGGTTAAAATAGGAAGGAAGAAAAGAAAGAAATGAGGGATGGAGAGAGAAGGGAGAGAAAGAGAAAAAACAAATTTATACACATAAAGAAAACAGAGAAAAAGAGTTCCTGGTCAAAGACATCTAACAAGGATATGACCTGAATGTGTGTGTGTGTGTGTGTGTGTGTGTGTGTGTGTGTGTGTGTGTGTGTGCTGTGTGTGTGTATTTGTATAGATATATACAAATACACACACACAGCACACACACACACATGTATGTATGTATGTATGTATGTATGTATGTATGTATGTATGTATTAGCAACCCAGATTGCAAGCAAGTGATACAAGTAATATAGTTAATATAGGAAGAGATCCAATTTCTGTTCTGAAGCTTAGATCCAAAGTTTGAATTAACAGAATCCTAATTTCAAATGGGCAAAAAAGATAAGTATGGTAACTCAGAAATCATCTACTAACTGCTAACTATTCATAAATTTCTTTTCCCACTAGTCAGTGTGTTATAGAATATTAGTTTAAGTTGTATTGCAATTGTTTATGCTATGAAATGTTTGTTATTGATGTAAAAATGTATTGCATTCTTTTATGCTGCATTTGCTTAAATCTGTATAGCTGTGTTACTTTGGCTGCTTAATATTCCTGATTGGTCTAATAAAGAGCTGAAAGGCCAACAGCTAGGGAGGATAGAGAAATAGGAGATGTGTGGGGGCATAGAAAATAAATGGGAGTAGAAATCTAGGGAGGAGTGAGGAGCAAGAAATGAAGAAGGAAAAGAGGATGCCAAGAGCCAGCCACACAGCAACACAGGCAGCCACTGAGGGTAGAAAGATGTATAAAATAAAGAAAGGTAAAAAAGCCCAGACACAAAATTATTTAAAGAGAAATAGAATAACTTAAGTAAAAAAAGCTAGCTAGAAACAAGCCAAGCTGAAGCAAGGCATTCATAAGCAAAAATAAGACTCAATTGGGAGCTGGGTGGTAGGTCCCCAAAGTGAAAATACACACACACATCTCACTCACACACACACATACACACACACACACACACACACATACACACACACACACACACACTCTCTAAACCTGTGAGATATTTGAAATTAAACAGATATTACACATTGTATTCTGTTCCCGATACACTCAGTTTAATTGCCCAATAAATGCTAAAAAAAATACAAAATAAAATACTCCTGTAATTAGGTATAATTATCAAGTATTTTTTCAAATGGCATTTAATTTCTTTGCAAATATTTGAAAAAATTTTTAATATTTTATATAATAAGGCTGTCGGTCACTTGATGTCATACAATTGAGTTTGTAAAATGTCCAATACATGGAGTTTATAGAAGACCATTTTTATGAATTGTTTTTGTTTTGTTGTCTGTTTGCATTTCATTTTTCCTTTTTTATGATATTTTTTTCATTTACATATGAAACAAGTTTGTTTTACATGGCAATCCCAGTATCCTCCCTTCTACCCTCCACCATCCCTCATCTTACCCCTTTCTGCTCCCCAGGGAGGAGAGGCCATCCATGGTGAGTCTTAAAGTCTGTCATACCATTTGAAGCAGGGTATAGGTCCTCCCCTTTTGTGTCTAGGCTGAGAGAGTATTGCTCTATGTAGAATGGGCTCCCAAAGTCCACTCATGTACTAGGGATAAATGTGATCTACTACCAGAGGCCCCATAGAATGCCCAGTCCTCCTAACTAACACCCACAATCAGGGAATCTGGGTTGGTCCTATGCTGGTTTCCAAGCTATCAGACTGGGGCCCATGAGCTCCCCCTTGTTCAGGTCAGAAGTTTCTGTGGGTTTCTCCAGCCTGGTCTTGACCCCTTTGTTTATTACTTTTTATTCTCTGCAACTGAATTCCAGGAGTTTGGCTCAGTGTTTAGTTGTGGGTGTCTGCTTCTGCTTCCATTAGCTACTAGATGAAGGCTCTAGGATATCATATAAGGAAGTCATCAATCTCATTTTTGGGGAAGAGCATTTAAGGTAGCCTGTCTACTATTGTTTAGATTGTTAGTTGGGGTCATCCTTGTAGATCTCTGGACATTTTCCCAGTGCCATATTTCTTTTTAAATATATAATGGCTCTCTCTATTATGGTACCTCTTTACTTGCTCTCCTTTATTATTTCTCTGACTCAATCTTCCTGCTCCCTTATGCCCACCTCTCCTCTTTTCTTTTCCCCTTCTTTCTCCTAACTCCCTCTCCCCTCCCCATATGCTCCCGATTTACTCAGGAGTTCTTGTCCCTTATCCTTCTCCAAGGGACAATGTATGTCTTTTTTAGGGTCCTCCTTGTTTCCTAGATTTTCTGGCAGTGTGAATTTTAAGCTGGTAATCCTTTGTTCTATGTCTAAAATCCATATATGAGTGAGTACATACTGTGTTTGTCTTTTTGTGACTGGATTACCTCATTCAGGATGGTTTCTTCTAGTTTCATCCATTTGCTTGCAAATTTCAAGATTCCATCATTTCTTTCTACATCTACAAATGCAAAAATAGTTCCACAACACTCACAATAAAAGTGAAGTAAATACTGTTTTTGTACATCCAATAGAGATGAACTTAAAACATCAGAATGCATTCATTTCAGTTGTGCTGAACTGCACCTGGTCCAACTGAAGAAGGAAGCCCGAATTCTGATATTCATGAAATTATCCTTATGGACAAAATGATCATTTCTTAAGAAATGTAGTAGAATTTTGGCAATAGTCATAAGGCCATACAAATGTACCAAAAATGTGTTTACTAAAAGATAACTTTGATAATATTTATTTCTTCCTATATATTGTTAATCCTCCTTTATTGTATTTTCTCCCTATGGCTAATGTGAAAATAATGTTTGCCCTTCTCGTTTTGCTAAAAATGAACAAAGTGGGAATCATGTATGTATTTCCTTTTCCAATCTTCTGAAATATGACAAAACATGAATATGTCTGGCTTTTTGCTCCACTCATACCAATATTCCTTCCGTAATGTTTAAAAGTCTCTACCCTATGTGGTAATTATGACAAAATTTGGTATAATTAATCAATTTTATTTATATGTCAAAATGTATTAAATAGTTCAATACTAAGTTATCATACTGGTTGTTATGTTAGTCAGCTGTGCTCACAACAATCCTAACAATTTGTCCCATACTCTGACATGAAATGGTAAGAATTACTTCTTGCTAACAGTTCTTTGAGCCTGAGAATCTTGCTGGATGCACAAGTTGTAACTGTTATAGTCAGTTCCTAAGTGGGGTTCCAGTTTCTTCCCTGTGCCTCTCACTCTTCTTGAGCAAGTTTGTATTAAAGAACCATGTTCTCTTTATGGCAACAGTAGAAGCCAAAGAAGTCCATGACAGAATACAAACAGGTTCCAGGATCTAGTTTTATGACTGCCAATATTTCATTCCCTAAGTCAAGTCAATTGGCCAAAATTGAAGGCATGGATGCATAATAATCCTACAAATAAGGAAAAGCTAGAACCAGTAAAAATTCCTGTCTCTATTTGTTTTAATTATTCACATGTCTCCTGCCTACAATCTATATCCTTTCTCAACTTACATTGATTGACAGTCATACCCTAATTGATATCAGGCTCAAAGTCCAGGATCTTGTTGGAGTCATACTGATGCCCATTACATGTATGGACTCAAGAAACAGAATTTAATCTAATCTAATCTTAATCTAATTGAAATTAAAAGTCTGTTTTGAAGAGATGTAAGTAGAAAGGCATACCAATTTTTTTTCTTATTTTACATATTGATCCCAGCTTCCTATCCTTCCTTCCCTCCCTCTCTCCCTCCCTCTCTCCCTTTGACCCCCACCTCCACCCTCCCATCCCATTGCCCTGCTCCATTCCACAGGGACAGTGATGAAAGGCACACCATTTCTTTATGCTCACATTTAATTAACTAAGAAAAACACTAGGACCAAGAACAGCATTAATGAAATAGTCAAGTGTTCGTCTCCCATAAAGGTTGAGAGTGGAAAATATTACAAGCTGAATAATCTAACTGATCACATTTCTTTATTAAACAACACTAATGATGAAGATAAAAGCTTGTAGTTCACATCTCTTTTATTAAATTCTACAAATATAAGTTTACAAAAGACCCATTCCTTCTTTCCTTATGTATTATCTATAAGAAAATTATTATAATATGTAATGTATGCTTAATGATTTTTGAGCCCATACACTTCGTTAATGGAAAAGCCATTTCTCATATGGTCCAAGATTATAGGATTGCAAAGCTTTTCTTAGGAATCTGAATAAAACCCAGTGATCAACGTGCACAGAAACTAGCAACTACAGTTTCTTGAACCTCCAAGATTTTAACTTCTTGAAATTTCTCACCACCTGAGACCTCCTATAGCAACTATTAAAACCCTCTCCCTGTGTTATACATAATAAACATGTTGAAGTTCCAGGTGTAGCTCATCAGAGTGCACAAACACACCCAGATCTCATCTTTTCTGTTGGACAATCAATGTGTCTATATAATTTTCTTCCCCCTGCCATTCCTAGTCAGGGTTCCAGGACACATGCTATACAGGACACTATCAACAAGGAAGAAAATGGATCAAGATCTCAAAAAAAAATGGAAATTTTAGGTGTTTAGCTTAGACAAAATCATGGTAATAAAATTATACACAGATAACAATGTAACTGATGGCTAGCATCTAGAGGGAAAATGATTGGTGGTCTTTCCTTTATCCTCCATTATCACTTTTCTTCTTAAATGTATTCTTTTTCTGTTAATGTTATGTACACAGAAATATGATTATAAGTCATAAGACTTCTATTTGCTTCCTCTCTGACCTAACTATGTTGTTTTTGTATTAATGTGCACAGTTATATTACATTGGAGAAAAACAATTGTGGACTTTTCATCAGATTCCATGAAAAAACAAAACCAAGAAAAAAAAAAGGTTTCACATAGTCTGTCTGCCTGAAAACATTATGATATTGTATTTTATATTACTGAAAATAGATTTTTCTCTCATACATATCCACCAAAGTTTCTCCTCCCTCCACTTCTCTCAAGTACATCCACCCCCTGTCATCCAGATTCACCCCCCTTTGTTTCCATTCAGAAAAGGCAGGGAAGTCAGAGTCACACCTACTCCCATTGTGAGTTCCACAAGAACACCAAGCCAACAGCCATAACATATGTCCCAATGACCTGGTACAAACCCATGCAAGTCCAGAACTTGAGTCTTCAGTCTCTGAGCCCATGTGAACCTTACTTCGTTGATTCAATGGCTATGTTCTCCTGGTGCACTACATCCCTTCTGACTCCTACATATTTCTTCCCCTTTTTCAGGGGGGTTCCCAGAGTTCTTAGAGAAGAACCCAATGGAGACCTCCAATTTAGAATCTCTCTGTATAATGTCTGGTTGTGGGTCTCTGTGCCAGCTTCTATCTGCAGCCAACAGAAGCCTCGCTGTGATGATTAGAAAAGGCACTAATTTATGAGTATAGCAGAATATCATTAGGGGTCATTTTGTTTATTGTTTTCTTTCTTTTTTTAATGACCAGTCATGTTTGATTTTATTGTAGGTCTCTGGGCTATCTAGTATTTGGTTCCTGGTCATCCAGACAGCATAGGGCATGGACTTTCTCTCGTGGTGTGCGCTTCAAATTAAACCAGACATTTTATAATTGTGTAATGAGTCATCTAAGTACTTATGTAGAATTTTTATCTTTAGAAAATATATTAACTGAGATGAAAACATTTTAAATTGTCAATGACTCTGTGAAAATGATATGGCCAAATAATATAAATCCTATGAAATCATGTGTTCATAGGATCAAAGGTTCAGCAGGTCATACTTCAATATTTGATAACAATTTTAACATGTAGGAAGGTCTTGATGTGATCTACTTTGGGAGACTATCATCTTTGCATGATCCAAAAAAGTCATTAAAACTGCTTCAGTTGGGACTGTGAGCCTGCAGTCTGTATTTTGTTCATTTATGGTTTCCACAATTATCTTCCTATGTCCCAAAGGGAAATTTACTTGATGAAAGGTAAGGATCACACTTATCTATATGTATAAAAACAAATGTTTGAATGTATTTAGGTGTTGTGCTGGTTTAGTAAAAGTGGTAGTTACAGATTCTCCATCAATATTCATGACTTTTCTAGTCCTGGCTAGTTTTTTTAGGAGGAGGCTTTTGTTGAGCAGGTCTTACATCCAATTAGAAAGCTGTGAGGTACTGCCAAGGTATACACACTTGGGGTTGCCATGCCATGCTGTGTGTTCACAGATAACATAGCTAGTTAGAACTGTTGGTTTCTTCTTCCCTTGGGGAATGTTCATGGTACTTTCCAGTGTCATAGAAGCTAGTTCTCAAAGAGGAGCTACTCAGGTGAGTTGCAGCTCAGGGTTCTCTGGGACCTGTACCTGAAATCTATTATGTCTTCAGCATTAAGGACTCATCTTCTGCCTTTGTTGGGCAACCATAGGCAATTGTAATTGGCTGTATGTTTTGGAGTCCCTTGGTTAGCTCTGACCAACAATTATTTTTAAGAAAGTTTCTCTCATTGGAATTAACCTGATAGGCTAGGCTGGCTGGTTAAGAAACCAGGGATCTGCCACTGTCTATTAGTACTGGGGTTACAGATTCAGCTGCCATGCCATGCTTTTTACATGGGTGCCAACAATACAAACTTTGGTCCTCATGTTTAGCTGGTAAGCACTTTGCTGACTGTGCCACATCCCTATCAACTCCAACTGGGAATTATTTTTTGTTCCCAAGTTAACTCACTGATTTCCATTTATATCACAGAGTTGTTTTTCCTAAAACTATTTTCTTCACTTTAAAAATGTTACACGTTTTTGTACTTAATGTTTACCTTTTCCATTACTGTTATGACATATTATTAATCATAATTATTGATAATTCTATCTGTTTCTTATAAGGCATGTAGAGGTTAACTTTATAAGAATTTCCTTTTGTGAAAAGGGGAACATGAAGAAGAAGGAAAAAGCAAAGGCAAGATATTCCAAAAGAAACAATAACTGGGTTTCTCATATTAAAGCTAGTTCACACTTAGGCTACAGCACTTAATAAAAGTTAACAAGTGGGTAATCCTACTAGTAAGTTCAGGGATTTCTGTTTAAGATGGGTATAGGCTGTACTTTTATACTGATAACTTCATGTTTATGTATTGTCATTTTCCTTAAAAATGAGATTCTGGGTGGGGGTCAAAGAAAGGTATAACTTTTCAGCTTGAATAATTTTTGGTTTTGAAATAAATAGACACCTTCAATCTGCTTTGTATGTACAATGTTACTTGTATGTATGTGATTTCAGGGCTGAATGTGTATATATATATATTGTATGTATGTGTGTGTGTGTATGTGCACATATATATAATATATATATATACATATATATTTAGGATATTTTTTTAGTTATTAAACATGTGTCCTTTAATCTAAGCCTGTAGGATAAGATGGTATTGGTTTTCTTTTTTTTTATTTATTTTATGCTGGACATAATTATACATGCCTTTTTTTAAATGAAAACAAACATTTATAAACAATATTTGGGAATTAGGGCATTGTTCTTTCCAAACTGCTTCCTGCTGGTAGGGGACACTGTCACGGGTGAATCCTAAGAAAATGCAGAAATCCTGGCAGTAGTGGTCTGCAAGGCAGCATTGTCCCATTGACGTTGTTTCAGGGGGTCTTGCTCGACACAACCCCCATGGAGAGATACCCCCTTAACCTAGAGACAGGAGAGAAGTCCTAGTCCATACTTCAAATGACTTGACAGATTTACATGACCCAACCTGGATAGCATAGTCCTACAAGTGGAATGGGGGTGGGGGGATGGGAGGGGAGGGTGGCCAGGGTACATGTCACAGGGGAAAGAAGGTAAGAAAGAGGGAGGGAGGAGGGAAGGAAGAGGAAACTAGTATCCACATGTAAATTTTTTAAATTATATTATTAATAAAAGAAAGGAAAAAACTGCTGGATTAATTAAATATATATATGTACATATATACATATATACATATACATATACATATACATATAAATATATATATGTATACACACACACACACACACACACACACACACTAATGCTTTGACTTCAAAATTTAAGCCTAAGGACAAGTTACTGGGGAAAAGGATATCTAATTTTGTTTCCTCAGAAAATGAAAAGCTGTGGATTCCTTCTGTAGGATATTTTTAAAAAGAGGTCATGAATCTGAGAGAAAGAAAATGAAGTTATAATGAAGGGATAGAAGGGGAAAGATAATATTTTAATTTCCAAATTTTTCTATAAAATGTAATAAACTTTAAGTATTTTGTACTAAAAATAAACATAATTACAAAATAATATAAATGAACCATATCTACATTTAAAATTAAAATAAATTTGAGGGATTTGATTACAAACACCAAAGCCATATCTAGAAGCAATAATGGTAAATTTATGCCAATACTGACCTTAATTTTTGTATTGCTTTTATATCATTAAACCAAATTAGAAAGTTTTAATGGTGAATTATGGTAAATCAAACAAAGATTAAACATTCATTTGCTGCTCTGCCTAAATGTGTTTGTATTATTCAACACCAAAGAGAGAGATGATAACCTTCCATCATAAAAGCTCTTATGACTATTTTGCTTCAATGAACTAAATTTGAACACTCTTCTTTCCAAAGGGCTGATTATTTGACTAATGGGAAAAAATAGATAATGCAGTATTTTGAATGAACAGTGGTGTAGAATTAGAAAACTACAGCAATATTTTTTTAAAATTTTAGGTCTCCTTTTTCAGATCAGCTGTCTCTGTGGAGGAAGGGCCTACCTAGTTCCTACTCCAAATGACTTGACAGATTTTGTTGATCACTCCTGGAAAGCATCACCCTCCCTGTGCAGTGAAGGGGAGGATGGGATAGGAGGGTGGGGGGGAGGGGTATGGGAGGGTAGGAAGGAGGGAGAGTGGAGAACTGGGATTGATATATAAAATAAGAAAACCAAATTAAAAAGAAATATCAGGTCTTACAGGTTGTTGGTTCCACTATCGTCATTGACACTAAATAATCTTAATAAACTGAATCTCCTTAGCCAGGGCAGCCTGAAGAGCACTAGAATTGTGTCTCCTGATTTTTTAAGAAGCACCAAGATCAAAGGGGAAGCACCCACTTTTATGTTTAAGGACATTCTGAAATAAAATTTTTCAAATTCATAACAATACATTTTGAGTTTTTCTAATTAACATGAATGTTCTTTTCTCCAAGGAACACATCAGTTTGACTGGCTAAATGTATTTTCACAGCCTGTATTTTTTAAGTTCCACTTAGTCATATAGCCCATTATTGCATTTAAACCAGCAAAGAATACTTCCTCTACATTTAAATAGAAATACTAAATTGTTATGATCTTTCTGTGCTTTTGGTGGACATTTATTTCTCTGCTTGCTCTACAGCTCAGTCAACCCAGTATTGTCACCAATGAGAAACAACGTGAAGCCTATTATAGGCTTTATTAAGGAATTGAATAGCTGTTCTTTTCTTTCCTATTTTTGATAAATAAGCTTTCCATGCCCTCTCGATAGACAACAAAGGCTTCCATGTCTATGGGTGTCTGGAGACATATATTCTTTCATTCTTACACAGAATACTTATTTTCTGTACAATAACAAACTATCAGTGAAGCCTTAACAAATAACTGCTTCACCTGTAATCAGTCTGGTAGGCACTGTTAATTTAGACACTCTAGTTTCAATTATCCCAAAAGTGAACCTGGTACCAACCTAAGTTAAGTCTATCTTTGAAATGTTTTAGCATTGTTAAACAAGGAAGAAGTCAGGTAAAATTCAGAATAGTTCTACAATAACAGCTGTACATATATTTTCTTAGTTGATAATCACTGTGCTGATATGAAGAGAGATGGCAGGTAAGATTAAGACCCCAAAGCAGTTAAGCAAGTGAGACTAAGACTAGATATTCTACCATAGGCCAGGCCAATATCCTGAAACACAGGAAGACTGCCCCCATGCCTCCTGCACCTGTCCAGCATTGTTTTAACTGCCCTGTTCTCTCTTCATCACCATACCCTTGCTCACATCTCTGGGAGAAGCCTTTCACTTCAAAGCCTTTTACTTCATCAGAGGTCAGGCCAGCTCCCTGAAAACTAAGTAAGCCACAGCCCTACCAGTCTCCTGCCTGCACTTTCCCAGCATAACTCCAAGTGTCCTTCCTCTCCTCCTCACCTTATGCTAGCGTACACCTCTGCCAAAAGCCACCCACTCTAACCACAGGTCAGGACAGAATCCTGAACCCCAGGTAAAATGGCTTCCTGTACCACCTATGATCACCAGCATAATTCCAAATGCCTCTCCAACCCTACCAGAATCCAGACCAACTTCCTGAACCCCACAGAATTCCCAGGCAAATGAGAAGCCAAACACAGAACATTATTGTAATGTGGTAATGTTGCAAAAACATTGCCCAGGACTTAGGCAGCAAACCCCTGGTAGACCAGAGGCAATCTGAGCCATCAGGAGTTTAGACCCCAATGATAGAGGAAAATTTCTTCTCAACCACAGGCCACAGGATCCCAAAGACCAGAGATGAAACAGAAAGCAAGGAAGTAAACTACCATCAAACAAAGACAAATCCAGGAATTGGCACCTAAACCTATAATCACTCCAAATGCACATGCTTAGACATATGTGTAACAACACAAACATCAATATCCAGGGAAATATGTCACCACAAGAACTCAGGCAAACCACAATGCCAAGCCCTAAATATTCTAATACATCTGAAGCACAACAAAATTACTTTCAACCAACATTATGATCATTCTGGAGCTCCCTAAAGAGGAAATGAATAAATTCTGCAAAGAAATTTAGGAAAGACAATCAAAAAATTGGAGAAAATCAGAAAATCTGTTAAAGAATGTCAGTAAAATCAGGAAAAAAACAAACAAACAAGCACAGGAAAAAAACTGTTCAAGACCTGAGAATGAAAATAGATGCAATAAAGAAAACATAAATAGAGCAAATTCTGGAAATGTAAATTCTAGTTAAGTGAGGAGTTACTACAGATACAAGCACCACCAACACAATAAAAAAGATGGAAGAGAGAATAACAGACCATGAAGACATGATAAAAGAAATAGATACATTGGTCAAAGAAAATGTTAAATCTTAAAACTTCCTGAAATAAAACATCCCAAATAAAAAGACACAGATAAATAAAATGAACGCAGAAATATCTATCATTCTTCTGCATAAAAGAAACACACTTTAAATATCAAAGATAGATATTTCCCCAGAGTATATGATTGAAAACAAAAAACAAAAAACAAAACAAACAAACAAACAAACAAACAAAACCCAAGATTTTCTAAGCAAATTGCTCTATGAGGCAAGCTGGACTAACTATCCTTATATCTAAAAAAAAAAAAAAAAAAAGGAAAAAAAAAAAAGACTTCAAACAAAATAATCTAAAGAGATTGAAAAGAAAGCTTTATACTCATTAAATAAAAAATTCATCAAAATGATGTCTCAATTCTAATCAGCTATGCCCCAAACACAAGAGCAACTGCTTTTGTAAAGTCTTAATTCACACATTGACCCTCACACAATTGAATAGTAGAAGGCTTCAATACCCCACTCTTATCAGTGGACCAACCATCCAGAGAAAAGTTAAACAGAGCTAACAGACATTATGACTCAAACGAACCTATTATATCTACAGGATATTTCATCAAAATACAAAAGAATATACTTTCTTCTAAGCAGGTCATGCAACATTCTGCAAATTTGCTCAAATGCTCAGTTACAAAGCAATTCTCAACAGATACAAGAAAATTAAAATAATCCCCTACATCCTATCAGACCACTATAGATTAAAATGGAATTACAAAAACAAGAGAAACAACAGAAAGCCTAAAAAATCATAGAACCTGAACAGCTGTCAACTGAATTACTACTGGGTCAAGAAAGAAATAAAGGAAAAAATTAAAAGACTTCCTAGAATTCCATGAAAATGAATGTACAACATGTTTAAACTTACAGGACACAATAAAACTTGGTTCTAAAAGGGAAGCTCATAAAAGCTCTAAGTGGCTTCATAAAAAAATTTGAAGAGATATCATACTAATTACTCAACTGCCTACTTGAAAAGTCTATAACAAAATGATACAAGCATATCCAGGAAAAGTAGAAGCTGGGAAATAATCAATAATCAGGGCTATAATCAATAAATAGAAACAAAGAGAATAATACAGAGAACCAATGAAACATTGATTCTTTGAGAAAACCATCAAGACAGACAAGTATTTATCAAACTATAAGGCATTTAAAGAATATCCAACTCAACAGAATAAGAAATGAAGAGGGATGAATAACAAAAGACACTGAGGGAATCATTAAGTCATAATTAAAAATCCTATACTCCACAAAATTAAAAAAAATCTAAAAGAATTGGATAAAATTCTTGATAGATACCACTTGCCAAAATTAAACCAAGATCAGATAAATATCAGGTAAAACCATTTAAATAGACTTATAAATCCTAAGGAAGTAGAAGCAATCATTAAAATATCTCTAACAAAAAAAAAAAAAAAAGCCTAGCCCAGGACCAGAGCCAGACAATTTTAATGAAGTCTTCTACCATATTTTTGAAGAGTTAATACCAATATTCCTGAAATTACTCCACAAAATAGAAACAGGACAAATAATTCCAAATTATTGTTATGAGGCCATAATGACCCAGATACCCAAACCACACAAAGACACAACAAGGATGGAGAAATACAGACCAATGAACATCCATGCAAAAGTACTCAGTAAAATACTTGCAAACAAAATCCAAGAGCACATCAAAGAAATCATCCACAATGATGAAATAAGCTTCATTTCAGAGATTCAGGGGTGGTTCTCATTATGAAAATCTGGCAGTATAATCCACCATATAAATAAACTAAAAGAAAATTTATCTATATTATCATCTCATTAGATGCTAAAAAAAGGCCTTTGACAAAATCCAGCATTCCTTAATGATAAAAATCTTAGAGAGATCATAGATACAAAGGACATATCTAAACATAATGAAAGCAATATACAGTAAGCTAATAGCCAACATCAAATTAAATAGAAAAGAATTCAAAGCAAGTCCATTAAAATCAAGATTGAGACAAGGCTGTCCACTCTCCACATCTATTCAATATACTGTGTGAAGTTCTAGCCAGAAAAATAAGACAAATGAAGGAGATCAAAGGGAATCAAATTGGAAAGAAGGAGTAAAAATGATATGACAGTATACACAAGTGATCCAAAAAATTTCACCAGGGAACTCCTACAGCTGATAAATACCTATGGTTAAGTGGTGGGATTCAAGAATAACTAAACGAAAAATATCAGTAGCCAGCCCTCCTATGTGTAAACAGTATAGGAGCTGAGAAAGAAATCATTAAAAAAAAAGACCCTTCACAATATCCACAAATAATGTATCTCGGGGTAACTCTAACCAAGCAAGTAAAAGACTTGTATGAAAAGTATCTGAAGAAAGAAATTAGAGAAAACATCAGGAAAAGGAAAGATCTATGCCAAACATTGTTGTACTTGTCTGTGACTCTGTGTTAGAAGGCAGAGACAGGCAGATACTGAGAGCTTAGTGGCAAGTCAAATTATCTAAAATTGCCAATATTGTCTTATAATAATGAGGTAGACACTGATAGAAGACTCCTGGGATCCTGCTTTGGTCTCAAATACACACACATATGCACACTTACACAGCAAGAAAATGTGAATTATATTTTTTGCTCAACTTGACCTAATATTTTATTAACTATTATTGTTTTAACTATATAGATTTTGGGGTTATATTGTTACAGTTTACCTTATTGTATGTAATATGCAGCATCATGGTAATATTGTAAAATCAATCAGACAACAACATTACAAACGTTTTGGTATACAGTATCTATTTTTTGGAACACATTTAGTCCATTTAGTATTGCTTGTATGTACATGATTTCAGACTGACCACTTGAACACTTAAGAGGATAGTAATGAACCCATGAGTGATTTCTAGGAACACGCACTCTAAAATTATAGACTTCTTTTTTAGCTACCATTATGTATACAATTGTGATTTTTGCTAAAGGGAAAAATAATGGCTCTGCTATATGAATCTCTCCATGTCTAATTACAGCCTTTGAATTTTTTCCATCACTGATCATGTTCTCATATAAGTCACTGTCAATTATGTTACTTCTTCATGCACCATGCATCCTCTCATCATTTTTCTTAATTAATTACAGCATCTGGGATAACAGTTTAGGTATAATTGATAAGGAGTTCTTAACACATGTGTACAGGTTTACTACATTCTTCTCCCTCCACTGCAGTGCTTACCTTGATTCAGTAGGGAAAAACACATGTGCCTGTATAGAGACATTAGGTAGAGACATTGCAAAGCTTGTCCCAAAGGGCAATCATTAAATGTGAGTTTAAAAATGTTTTTCTGAAAATACGTTTTCCTAAATTCACTAGATCCTCCAACACAAGTGATAATGTGTTAATAAACAATGAAATTAATTTTATACATTACTATAGCACTTGGTTTCTGCTTATTTATATTATCTACCATCAAATTTAATTTTATTGCATTTATTCTATTATAAAATCAACATGAATTCATTTACTTTTTAAGCTTCAACTCTTTACATGATCTCAACTTTGATGTCTGTAACTCACAGAACTTAAAACGCCACTCAGATTTTATTCTGTGTATTCTAAATGACCTAAATAATATGTTCAAAAGTTACTTTCCAAGAATGCACTTTATTTACATAAATGTGGGTAAACACTCTTAAATAATTTGAGTCACAACCTTCTGTGTTAACAAGAACTTTTAAAAATTATGCATAATAATAATATAGTAAAAATATTGTATAGAACTATGGGATATTGAAGTTGTCATTTTGAGTGATTCTTTTATCACTTTATATTGAAAAAAATTTTTCATTATTTATAAATTTTTGTTAAAAATATAATTATATTTTCCTTCTTTCCTTTCCTCCATCCACCACTCCCATGCCCCCACTATTCAGACCTTTTCAAGTTCCCCATTAACTTTTGTCAAATTCATGGTTACTTTTTTTTGTTATTGTTGTTATACAGATATATAAACATAATTATATAAAACAATCTATTTAGCTCATTTAATGTTACTTGTATGTATGTGATTTCAAACTGATCATTTGATCACTTAAGAAAGTAACAATGAAAACTTGAGTGGTGTCTATGGAGACAGATGTATAACAAAAATATGATTATAGTATATTCATATTGAAAAATTACAAATGTATTAACAAAATGATGAGGACAATTGAGTATTTGAACTCGTAATTTGATAGAGATAAAGAAATGGTCAGCCAAACTGAAACAGTTGGTATTTAAAAGCTTAGTAACCTGAATAGAGAACTCAAGGAGAAAGTCTCATAAGCTGAAAGATCATGTAGAAAATAAAATAGCAGGATTAAATATAAAGCATAAATTAGACAAAACAAGCAGAAATATGAAAAACTAAATCATAGAAAATGAACATGCAGGCATGTGGGATACCATAAAAACACAAAATATACTAATCACAGGCAGAGATTAGCGTGAAGAATTTCAATGGCATATACCAGATCTTTAACAAGAATATAGAAGGTTATCTCCCCAAACTAAGGAATGATTTATCCATATAGACACTAGAAAATTATATACCATCAAATAGAGAAGACTATAACCATGTTTAAGAAGTATTAAAGGTAGAATATTTGCTTCTTAAAATTTTTATGATATTTAGTTTATAAAAACATGCCCAGGGATTCACTAATAAGCATATTTATTAAAACTGTAGACCAACAACAGAAATATATATTCCTGTCTTGGTTTTTTCTGCAAACATTATTTTCAAATTGATTAACTTAAAGATGATACTAACTCTGATTTCTCTGATAGGCCCAATGTGTTAATATATTGACATAAAAACACAAGATATTTCTGACATTATGTACTATAGTAAATTTAGTTATATAATTTAAACACATATGTTCCAATTACTAAAGACCAGTGTATATAACTGTGACTTTATTTGGTAATTTTTCTACTTGAAGTGGTAATAAAAATTATGACATATTATATTCGGATACTTTAAACCAAATAGATGGAGTTTTATAGGAGAAAGGAATGTAGAATTTGGAGCCAGCGACAGATAAATCATAAACAGACACAGAAATACAGCAAACAATGCTTCTTGTAAGTTAACTTAAAACTAAGTCATTAAGGAATGCTAAGATTTATTGGTACCATGAATGAGAGGAGAAATCCAGATAGACATGCTGATAGCAGGTAAAGACAATAAAAAATTTGACCTAAATCGTAAGAAATTGGAAAGAAACATTTTCTGCATGGAGAGTGGGAAAGAGGGGAAGTGATTTTTACGAACAGAGAACACATCTTAAGATAAGAGCAAAGCCAAAATGTATATATGAGGACTCAGTAGTGAGGTACATGTACAGAGACCCAATATTAACCTTAAGGAAAGGGATTTATGAAGACTGAACATGTCACACAGAATAGAACCTAAAGCTGCGTGTCAACATGTTTATACCAAAAAAATGGATTTTCTTTATGATGTGCATATGTATGCTTTTCATTTCCTTTATATACCATTTTCAGTGATAAAATCCACACACTGAAATTATGAAATAATCTCAATCGGAATAATGTAAATATTATACAAAATGGGCACTTTACTCACCTTAAAGCAAATGTATCCATTGCAAATGTGTTACCAGAAAATATTTGTTAAACAGTTAAAAGATTGTGTTTAAGTGCAAGGGATATAAATGGTGATCTATATTCATATATATATATATATATATATATATACATATATATACATATATATATATATTATTCAACATTTTCAACAGCCTATGCAAAATTGGAATGTGTTTGTTCAAAACACTATTATTGAACAATATATCCTATCAGTTTACTTTCCCTCCACTCCTGCCCACTCCTATCCTCCAGATCCACTCCCTGTATTCTGCTTTTCAGAAAGAAGCTGGCTTCCAAGAGACAATAACCTAGCACAATAAAAGAATATACATTAAGACAAAGCAAAAGCCTCATATCAAGGCTGTAAAGGCAACAGAATAGAAGGAAAAGACTCTCAAGGGCCGCCAAAGAATCAGACACATACTTGTTCTCACTGTGAGCATTCTCACAAAAATAACAAGCTAGCAAACAATGTCTGGTTTAACTTAAGGCCCACTTCATGAGAGGGAGCTCATGCCCAACCCTGCCTCAATGACCAGGAACTGGCGACTGAATAGCCCAGAGACATAAAGTAGAGTGAAATATGAGAGTAAAAATAAATCAATGAGCCAAACTCCTGGAATCCAGTCGCAGAGAGGGAGGAGTGATAATGCACAGGAGTCAAGACCAAGCTGGAGACACCCACAGAAACTGCTGACCTGAACAAGGGGGAGCTCATGGATTCCTGTCTGATAGCTTAGACACCAGCCTAATACCAACCCAGTGTCCCTGACTGTGAGTGTTAGTTAGGAGGGCTGGGCAGTCTATGGGGCCTCTGGTAGTATTTATCCCTAGTATCCAAATGGACTTTAGGAACCCATCCCACATATAGGGATATTTTCTCAGCCTAGACACACAGGGAGAGTCTAGCCCCTGCTTCAAATGATATGACAGACTTTGAAGACTCCCCATGGAAGGCTTCACCCTCCCTGGGGAGCAGAAAGGGGATGAAAAGGGATTGGTGGCAGAAACAGGGGAGGACAGGAGAGTGCAGGAACTGGAATTGACATGTAACACAAGCTTGTTTCAAATTTAAATTTAAAAAATTATAAAAAACAACCAATGAAATGAGTCCTAATGTTATTCTGATACAGGTGTAGATCAGTGTCTTGTCCACTTGTCATCAGAGAGGCTATTTCTAGCAGCAGATGGGATCAGATGCACAGACCCTCAGTCAGACATTAAACACAGAGTCTAAAACTTTTAAAACATAACACGAATAAAGCACCTAGTTAGCAGATTTAACCATAATAATATTTTAGTTTCTCAGTATTACATGTTTAAAATTTTATGATCTTGCTTCCCCCAATTGTTTTCATCAGTTCTGAGTTATTTTTCTCTAGTTGTATGTTTAAAATATTTATAACATGGGTGCTAATTACCTCATTAATATTTCTTATATTTGCCATAAATCCACATGTAATGTGACTATTAACTTTCTCCCACTGTCAGCCTTCTAACTATGGAGGCTTTCTTAGTGAAGTTCTTTTCCAGTCCTCTTCGATCTCCCATCCACTATCTCAGAACTACTTTAGCAAACCGATAGTGGTAACTGAATGCTGGATATACTTCTTACACAGAATTGTGTTGCTCTGGATAAGAAAGGCTGTCTGGAATTTGAAGAACTCCCCATTTAAGGCCTCACCCTCCCTGGGGAGCAGAAAGGGGATGGGCTGGAATTTGGTGGGGGTGATAGGAGAGGCTGCAATGGTGAGGGACTGGGATTGACATGTAAAACAACTTTATTTCAAATTTAAACCAATAAGGGAGGACAAAAAGGCTGTTTTCTTTTCTTTGCTGAATTTGTGAAAGAGATGCATTCTTACATTTTAAAGTCATTTTAAAAGTTTTTTTTCTTTAAAGTGTTTTGAGGGTAGTTCAAGTGACTTCTAAAGGAATAAAAGCTATTTCTGTTACCACTGTTGCCATCCAGATATCAAAAATAAAATCAGGTAGGGGGTAATACTCTGATGATTAGAGTAGAATTTAACCTGAGAATTTCCTTCCTGAGGCCTGGCATCCATAAACCAGAGGTGTTAGTGGAGGAAACAAGTCATAGTCCTATCCATCTTTTACACTGTGGAGCAACAACAATGCTTATATATTTTGACAGTTATATTTAATGCACCATTTAATAATTATAAAAGAATTTAAGCACAGATAATAAAAATTATACAAAATGGCAAGGCACCAATAAGGTACAAAAAGTGCCACATGATGGTTGTAACTACAAGCTCTCTAATTGGACTTATGGGCCATTGAGCAGGAAGAAAATCATAGGTGGTATTAGAAACCTGATCAACTTCCTTGAGTTAGTGAGATCATGCACCTTAGAAAATAATCTACCTCCACCATTGTACTGCAGTCTAAATCCTGTATTTATACCCATAGAAAAGGGTAACTACCACACCTCACCAAGGCAGCTTCTCTTTACAGCAAGTGAAAATCTATACAGAAAACAAAGTGCAGAGATCAGAAGAGTCTGGAGACACCAGGCCCAAGGGAAACATCTTCAAGACAGCTCCTGCATCTATGGCTGACAGAACATGCTAAAAAAGGGTGCTAAAAGATTGTAAGAGTCAGTATGTCAAGATGTCTTCAATGGGACCACCTATCCTAGGATCGGCTGCATAAAAAAGACATGTATAATGACCAAATCAGGAGAATATAGAAAGAGAAAAATCTCAGTAGGTCATAGGGCCACACAAAACTAATGACTGCAAAGAGAAGGAGAATTAACCTTTACCAGTCATGAGCCTTCAAATTGATTACTCCATACAAGAATGTCAAACCTGAAACGATATATTCATAAACAACAAACAGACTCAACCATTTGTATTTGCGTAATGTTAGTGTGTTGTGTGTATAACAATAATCACAGAAAGAAAGAAGTTATCAATTTAAAGGGGTTGGGGTGAACTGTAGGAGAAAAACAAAAGTGAGAAGTGAAGTGATATAGTTATATTTTATTTAAACCTATATTTAAAATTCATGGTCTGATAGAACATTTATTAGTCAAAATTGTGCTACTTAAAACACAAATACTTAAAAAAACTATAATACTAAACAATTTTGAGGATGTAACACCTTGTGAAATCAACTATTTCCTCTATGAAAGCTTAGTGTTTCAAAGCACAAAGAGAGATTTAAAACAATAAAACACAATGTGATCAATATTAACTTCTATGATTTATCATATACTACTAGCTGATAGCATTCTTTTCTCTTTAATTTGAGTCATGCAAATTTTTGCAAAGTTTTGACTGTTTTTACTGTTCTCTAATTACAATTTTTTTCAACATAAAATGTTTGTTATGAGAAGACTTTGCATTTAGAAAAAAATGGAATCAAGATGTTTTTTAATTCACCTTAAAGAACCTATCACTGGGATTCATATGTAATTATAATTTCAACATACAGTGTATCTTTCTTTTTTCATTGTTTTTTCGAGACAGGGTGTCTCTGTAGCTCTGGAGCCTGTCCTGGAACTCACTCAGTAGATCAGGCTGGCCGCGAACTCACAGAGACCCACCTATCTCTGCCTTCCAAGTGTTGGGATTAAAGGTGTGCACCACCACTACTTGGTCACTGTATCTTTATGGATCAACCACATGTGGACAGAATAGTCAATGCACAGTAAAACTTACTGTATAGAATTAGACTTATGTTTGCAAAAACTAGCACTCTGAAAGAGTGCTAATATTGAAAGTACACATTGAGGTATATCAAAATGAAAATGATTCTTGTCTTTTGTTTTATTAACCTAACATCAATCCTCCCTTCTAGATGTTGTTCTCTTTTTCAAATGTATCTGTTTTCAACCTGTTACTCCCCTTGTGTATACAACTGTTTCAAACGTATTCCTAACATTGACATCCAACTTCTAAACTGTATCCTAATGGAGTTGTGAATAGGATCCATTTCTTTTAATCTTGTGGACTTTTTATTTATTTAAGTTTATATAGGCAACATAAGTTTGCATATTATTACCTTCACAAAATGAACAAAGAGCACAACAAATCATATCATCAAATAAACAAAAAAACTCAATAAATGAAAAAGATACATGAATAGATAACCAAGCAACTTAAAAGAGAAAGCATTTAACTTGGGTCTCATGGTTCCAGAGGCATAGTCCCCATCTGGCAAGACACACAGCAGTGGACAGGCAGACATGGTGTTGTCACAGTAACAGAAAGATTACACTCTAATAGTCAAGTAAAAGACAAAGAAAGAGACCATGTGAATGGCTTAAACTTTTTAAACATCGAAGCCCACCCCTGTGACATACCTCTTTCAACAAGACCACACCTCCTAATAGGTCCCAAACAGTTCTACCACTGGGGACCAAACATTCAAATATGTAAGACTTCAGGGTCTGTTCTCATTCAAACCCCAATAGGTAGTAAAAGATTCTCATACTGTAATTTTGCTTTGCTTTTACCCTGACAGATAAAATTATCTCTTGGTACATGAAAATTAAGTGATTTTTATAATCAGTGTAGGTCTTTAAAATAAAATTTTAGTACATTATATTTTTACATTAACCTTTAATGTTTCCAATTCCTTAAATATGATTAGTCTTAACAAATTATAGTGAAAATAAAATGAGCTTAAAATACTGACTAGGAATTACCTTCATTTCTAGAAGACAATGGATTTTTCAGTAGAGACATTCCATGGGAATGCTGAACCATTGATGTACACTGAATGTAAACAGTGTTTATCTGGCTCATTTAATCATGTAAATCACAGGAACTCCCCACTAACCACACTTTCACTTGTTCAGCAAACACATTTCCCCTACTCTGTCCAAAACAACACTCTCTTAATCTTGTCATATTTATCAGTTAAATAAACATATTACAAAAACAAAATAATGAATAAATATGCATTTTTAAATATTGTTTAAGTAATGAAAACAAAATCATATCATAGTTACACCAGCAGCTTTTATGCTGTGGGTCTAAAGCCCTTTGTAGTTGAAATGACCCTTTCACAGGGGTCACATATTGTTATCTAGCATATCAGATATTTATGATTCATAATATTAACAAAATTATAGTTAGAAAGTAGCAACAGAAATAATTTTGTGGTTGTGGGAACAGGAGGAACTCTATTAAAGAGTCATAGCATTAGGATGATTGAGAACCACTGACATACAGGGTTACCAAGAATTTTAATAGTAGTATGTATTTCCATTCAAAACTTGGCAGAATAATATTCTAAATAGAGTGAATAAAAGGCTCATAAATATAAACAAAACCAGATATATAAAGAAGGTTATTAGTCTTGAAATATATTGAATGAAATATAGAGAATGATATGAAATAAAGCAGAAACTTTGCAAGCTAGAATAATACATTTACAGGAAATGTGCAGCAATAGCTCATTTAGTTATTCTGCAAATGACCCTCTGGTTCTTAGCAGACAGCTGAGTTGAAAGGTAAATAAAGATACCCATCAGAAAGTTTCTGTACTTATCTGTACAAGAGAAGATAGACCAAGTCCACAAAGTAAGAGTAGAGCTAAAATAAAATTGATGAAATTCAAAATTCAGAGCATGAGAGTGTAGCAAGAATTCTAATTGGGCTTAATAATAAAAACCCAGAGTCAGATATAGGGATTAATGCTGAATGATCAGGGAAAGTGACCACCCAGACACTAGTTCTTACCTCTACTAAATCCTTAGACCAAAGAAGTGATACTGTCCCTATGGATACTTAGACTGAATGCTGTCTGCCGCAGACTTCTCAGTGGGTATCAAGTTTGCTTGGAGACCAAGACTCGGATGACCAGGTCAGGAGTGGCTTCGGCTTGACAGACAGACACAAACACACTTGAAGAGGCTTGGGAACTGCTGCAATGTTTACTTCAAAATATCGGGTTTTTATACAGAAAGTTCAAAGAACAGATTTTTTGGTCAGTTTAAAGATAAACAGACATTCTATAGATGTCAGCAATTCCCTTTGAAGTGTGAGATCGTAAATACTTTTAAGCAAGTGCATAACTGGGAACCTCTGTTTATTTTGTTATTTTGGCCTGCTTGTGGTCAGCGTTTCAAGGGCCCTAAAATCCCAAGTTAGAGTTTTTAGTAATTCCCACAGTAGCTTTGCTGCGGTAGACTGATTATAGGCAAGGTCACATTGTGGGCTGCTTTCTACAGCTTTAGCTTCAATTGTTTATTAGGCCTTGGGCTGACACCTGGCACTATGGATTTTGGCTAACAGTGGGGCTTACAGACCAAAACACCCATGATTAAAAAGTATTATTGTTATAGCACAAAACACATCTAGCACCAATTCCAAACAACCAGCAAGGCAAGCACCTGCAGGGACCAGGACCACTTTTCCCCAGGAGGTGTAACCACGTGTGGTGCGAACCTCTGGACAGGTAGCCGTTGAGATTTTTCTCAGCATTGCTACACTGTCTCCACTGGGGCTGGTGTGGCAGCTGTCTCTATGAAATCTCAAGACTGAATGCACTGATCACCCATCTCCTCCTGCCTTATACTTCTCTATGTGCCTAGCCATATTACTCCAAACTCCATCTCCCTTGTTCTGGGATTAGAGGCATGTGACCCTAATAGCTGTTTCTTTTTGAGACTGGAACAATCTAGTATAGCACTGGGTGGCCTTGAACTCACAGAGAGGCATCTGACTCCTGAGTACTAGGGTTAAAGGTTTATTCCATCACTGCCTAGTCTCTATGGCTAACTAGTGACTGTTGTTCTTCATACTGGTCTTCAGGAAAACTTTATTTGTTAGATTATAAGAAAAATGTCATCACATGAGAGGTACGTGTATGAAGTAGATACAGGACAGAAGGATCAATCAATGAATCAGGAAACCAAAGCCAGCCTCTGTTACGAACAGGTTTTTCCCCTGCCAAGGGTCTGGTCCCGCCACCCCGCTGTCACGCCAGCCCCCAATAACACTCAGAGACTCTGTATTTGATATAAGGCTGTTGGCCAATTACTATTATTGTTTATGGGCTAGCTCTGTCTTAATTATTAACCCATTTCTACTTATCTAAGTATTTCCATGTGGTCATCTTATCCAAGCTCAGCTGGCTGGCATCATGCTTTCTCTAAGCTCTACTTGTTGACCAGGAAAACTTTATTTGTTAGATTATAAAGAAAATATCATCACATGAGAGGTACGTGTATGAGGTAGATATAGGACAGAAGGATCAATAAATGAATCAAGAAAAAAAAGCCAGCCTCAGCTGTACAGTGAGTTCAAGGCTGGTTTGAATTTCATAGGACTGTCCAAACAGATGATCAGTTTTGAGCATGATTTAGATATGCATTCAGTGATGTTCATTAATGAAATGAATATCAGGTGTGGAGAAAAAAAGTAGACAGAGATTCCTTCTGAAGCATGCAACTTTTGTGTTTACAGAACAATAGCAAAAAGCAACAAAGGGGTAAGAAGATTGACACAGAGATTTATAAGCATTTTCTATAGGTTCATAAATTATGAGATACTTAAAATACAGAAGAAAAAAAGTTGGAGACAAGAGTCTAAAATTCTAAAATTCCAAAACACACACATGAAGATGTGGTATATGTGCATGTGTGAGTGTGTGTGTGTGTGTGTGTGTGTGTGTGTGTGTGTGTGTGTAACTATGAATATGGATGTTATTTGAGCCCATGGGACTGAAAAAATCTGAGAAGACTTCATGGGTTAAATGGAGAAATGGGGTTATGAAGAACAGCCAAATGAAGTTCTGAAGCTTCCACACATTCTGAAATTTCCTCACATTACTGCTAAACAGAAAGAGAAGCAATTTATAAGAACAGAAAGTGATTTTTGAGGAAAAGAAAAAACAGAGAAGAATGGCAGAATGAATTTTATGAGATAAGAAGCTGCAGGAAAGAAGAATGCACAGTTATGTATAAGAGGAATGCAAGTATATTGAGATCTACATTGAAAAGTAAACATTGGATTTGTTTCAATGAGTATTACGAATGGCTTTGACAAGTGTTGAGTCATCAGTTATTATCAAATCTGATATCAGCTAAAAGAAATGAAGAAGTGGATATTGTTGCTATGCACATTTCCTTCTTGTTTCTTTTTATTTTCCTTTCTATTTTTTTTTTTGTAATATAACAAGTAATTCAGGTAAGTGAACTTTAGAAAGTTCTGAAAATTTATATTTTTTTAGTTTAGTCTTGTCAAAAATAAACAATATAAAAACTTACCTAACTGCAAAGAACACAATTTTAATGATGGAGGCAGGGGGTAACATATAGAAAAGAGAAAAGACCATTCTAAAACAAAAATAAGAGTTTGGATCACTCAAGCTGGTGTAGAGGTCAAACATTCATGGGAAGCAGAATTTTTATCCATCATTTCAGGAAGAGAGGAGACTATATTGCCATATAGAATAGAGAGAGGGAAAATGTGTTTCTTTGAAATATTTGAAATTTTATTTTAGAACAGAAATTGAGGCTAATGAGATGGCTCAGCAAATGAAATCATTTGCTGTCAAGACTGGCAAACTGGGTTCAATCCCTGGAAAACACAAGCTGGGAGAAGAAAACTGATTCCTCTAACTTTGGTCTCTAATTTCACTCTTGAACACATTTGTGCACACACACACACACACACACACACACACACACACACACACACACACACACAAGAAATTAACAAATACCTTTTTAAAAATTAAACACAATGCTGCACTAAGCTTTGCCACACCAAGTATTGTGATCCTGGGAACACAATGAGGTGAAGACTGAGGTAAAGTATAATAGTTCTTGCAAAGAGCAGTTTTGCAAATTAAACCCTGGTGAAGACCAGTGTACTGACTGCCTAGTTGACTACAAAAGTGATTCACAGCTACAGAGTACCCAAGACCATCATGCCATTCACTAAAGTAAAGGGGGGGGGGGGATAAACCTGAAAGAGAATGTGAAATGTTCCAAGAATGTGGCCATAAAGCAGAGCCTTGACACTTTGGCAAGGAAAGCTACTGTCAAGGAGCCTAGATAAAAACTTGATTACTCAAGGGTGAGAGACTAGAAAGTTCTATATGTTTGTAGCAGAAAAACCTTCCAAAAGTAAATGACTTGTGGAATTTCACAAAGGTATATTCTGTTTCTGGGGTTGTTGTTGTGCATGTATTAGGCATGTTAGTAAGCCGAGAGTACATGAGAACAAGCTGTAGGCAGAGGAAGTCAAGGCAAGGATTAACACTCAATTTCTGGAGAAAAGGAGGGAGTCTAAAGATAAACAAGCTGATTCTGCAAAACTAAATTTGTGGCTAAATTTGGATTTTATTGCTGGAATGTCAGAATAGTATTCTTAGCTTCTGATCTGTCAGCTCTTGCCATGGAGTAGTGGTTGAAATGTCTTACCCCCAACACTAGAAAAGGGTTCGTTTTACAGGGAATTACTCTTACAGTCACTTGAAGAAAGGGAGCACTCTGAAGTGCAGTGGGTATCAGAAAGGCCATTGAGATGGTAACTCTCATTACCTTAGCCAATCGCCTGTGAATGTAACTACAATCATTGGGTGACTTTTGATACTACTGAATTGAAATAATAGGTGACAGTTTGAACTACTATGGGATAAGCTTGAACATAATTCACACATTTTAAGAATGCCTTCTGCTACAAGAAATATAATGACTGAATTGGCATATGAAAAATATGAGAAAAAGATACTTTTCCCCATCACAAAGTAGTTATGAAAATATAATTTGTAAATTTGAAATTTCTTCAATAACATACACAAAAAATAAACCTTTTAGGTATCATTTAAATCACAAGTTAGACCATATATCTAACTTTGTAAAAGAAAAAGAAGTGATTAAATTCCTTACAGTATAAGTATAGATTTCATAAAAGTAGAGAACAGCTCACTGATACATTGGTGCAATAGAATGAAAGATAATAACCAGTAAATACACTCAAGATATTAAGAAAAACAATGTATATTATTTAGTAATAGTAACTTGTCCTCCTTTGCCTAAAAAAATAGTAAAACATAACTGGTTTTGTTGAGTTTCTGTGGAATTTGTTCCTTAGTTTTCTGTATTCTAGTCTGTTAATCTTTGTCTTTCGGGCTCACTTCACATTCATATTGATGCCAGCCGAGCTGTTAATAGACTCTTGGGTCTCTGTTCACAGGCTATGGAGTTTGAAGGAAACTTAAACATTCTGCTCACATCTACTTCAGTAAGTGCTGGGAATGTTTTTCTGTAGTTTCTCAGCATGCCATACCTCTTAATGATAATTGTCTGATTCTCTATGTTGTGGATGACTGTATGGATGACTGAAATTTCTTCTTCAGTTGCCTGAATGGCTGAGTGTATCAGAGGGGACATAAGGAATAAGCAGAGTCTTATTCTCTTTTCTCTTTCCTTCTGCTTAGTTTGAAGCATGGAATCACCATTATGGAACTATAGGCAACTAATGCCTGCTGAAAGAGGGAAAGTTAATATGGGTAGTACTGTGACGACTCTCACCTCCAAAGGGGAAAAAAACACCTATAGACTACCAAGACACACAGTATATAGGGCAGTCTAATCATCTCTCTCCTATGGTGTGTGTGTGTGTGTGTGTGTGTGTGTGTGTGTGTGTGTGTGTGTGTGTGTATTAAAGCATGGAGCTACCAACATGGAATTATAAGCAACTGATGATTATATGCTTTTTTTCTTTATACTCTTGGTTATGATCCTTTAGAGAATTTTGACTAATGTAATCCCACCATGATTGATTTCACAGGCAAACATTTGGCATAATTACATTATGATGGTAGAGTCCTCATAGCAGAATATGCTTTCTTTTAAATATCATCCCAGGGGGACACCTTCTCACTGCTGTCCTTTCTGACATGTGAGACACAGTGAGATGGCAGATGGCTGTGAGAAAGAAAATAAATCTGTAAGGAACTTGCTCTAAGACAACCCAGACTCCAGCATCCATAAATCTGCTGGCTGTGAATCTCTCATTCTTTGGTGTTTTGTTACAGAAGCCTACATAGACTGTGATGACAGTCCTTATGGCATGGCAGTTGACTTAATACAGACTGAGGAATAAAAAGAGCAAAGCAAAGCTCTTTTTATTTTATGACACGGTGTTAAGAGGTTGCATACAAATCATACTTTCTACATAATTTATAATTGCATAAACCTTTCACATTCATCAAAACCAGAAATGAATTCTACACAAATGCATGAGTTGTAAACTGCAAAAAATATTTGGTACTTGGGCTGAACATTTTTTACTTTTATTTGTGTTAAATATAACAAACACACAGAACAGGAAAACCATGCTATTGTATCTATGGAAATATCTATGGCACAAAGTTAAATTAGGTAAATACATCCATTTGTACACTCATTTGTGAGTCTGTATAGTAAAAACACCATCTTTCGTATTTTTAGGATGTGAATCATGTTTGCTTCCAGCCACCTACTCTGCTGTGCAGTAACACATTAGATCTTCTTACACAGAACTGGATATCGTGACTACTCCTACATTATAAACTTTGGAGATTAATAAGGCAGGGGAATCCTCATGCCTAGTCCTTCCTCACCCATACTCTTTTAGTCTGTGGAAGCTACCATTCTACTCCCATCTTCCATTAGGTCAGCATTGTTATCAGTGAAATCACTCAGCAGCTTGATATGCAATTGCTGGCTGATTTCACTACAAAGTCATCTCACAGAGTTATACTATATGTGGTACAGTTTATTATATTACATATGTGTGTGTGTGTATGTGTGTGTGTGTGTGTATGTATGTATGTATGTGTGTGTGTGTGTGTGTAAATTAGGTTTAACCACTCACCACTTGATAGGTATTTAGCTTTGTTTCATAGACATTGTAATTATTGCCATAATAAACATGGAAGTTTGACTTCCCTCCCAGTAAGATGGACTACTGAATTGTAGCAACTTATATTCTTTTAAAAAAAAAATGAAGAAAAACTACATCATTGTAAAAGAAAATTGCATAGAGAATTTTTCTTAATTTAAAATTTTTTAAAAGCCCAGAGCTGTAGAATATAAAAAAAAATACAATGGTATTTTCTAGACCCTTAGATAAGTGCCTTGTCCTGTCATCATAAGACAGACTTCCTCCAGCATCTGATAGGGGGAGATGCAGAGACCCACAGTCAAAAATTATGTGGAGCAAAAACCCAAATTAGAGACCCCAATGGGGTCTCTCAACTTGGAGCTCAGATAATCCTGAAGCTTTAGAAAGGATTGTAGGGGCCAGAAGGGTAAAGGACACCATGAGTACATAGTTCAGGAGTATGTAACCAGAGTTCACAGGGGCTCGCAGAGACTGGCATAATTACAGAGCCTGTATGTATCTACTCCTCTGCATATATGATAAGGCTGTTAGCTTGATATTTTTGAGGGACTTGTAACAAGAGGACTTGGGGTATCTCTGAAACATTTGTCTGCTCTTGGGACACTTGTCCTCCTTCTGGGTTGCCTCACCCAGCTCTCATATGGGGGTTGTGCCTAGTCTTATTGTATCTTGTTATGCTCTACTTCTATGTCCCTGGGAGTCCTGACCTTTTCTGAAGGAAAATGGAAGGATAGTGCAAATGAGGGAGAGCGAAGGTGGAGGAGGATAAAATAGGAGGTTTGGAGGGAGCGGGAGTGATGGTCATGATGATTTGTATGAGAAATGCATAAAATAAAAAAGTTATTTAAAAGGCAATTGTATCATCCTCCCAGTCCCCTTCTTTCGTCCAAATCTTCCCATGCTCTCTCTTTCAAAATCTTCCCTTGTTCCCCCCCTCATTCCTCCTCAAATTTTTGACCTCTTTTTAATTCATACATACATACATACATACATATGTCCTGTGTGTGTGTGTGTGTGTGTGTGTGTGTGTGTGTGTGTGTGTGTGTATTATTCTAAAATGGGAATGCTGCCTAGCCTAGTATTCTGAAAATGACTAAACTAGAAACACTTAAGGGAGTTGAATTTTAACTCTATATTCAGATTATTTACAATCCCTTCTCTGTTCAATTTTACTTTTCCTGAGTCCATCTTATATTTAAAAGATTCTGTCTTCACAAGGCCCATCCCCTATGTATAGTGAATATAAGCCAATAAAAATAGCAAAATGAAGGTAATTATTTAAATTTCATTTTAAATATACTACAATATGTTTTAGAGGCATGTTTTAAAGTGGACAGAGATAATGTGGCAGGAGTCTATTTTGTGTTGTAACAAGGAACTTCAGATATGAACCAAAAGAGAGCAGACTACAGAAGTGGAGAGAGCAGGATTTGTTTACTTGAAACAATGAGGAAATGTCAAGGACACTAAACATGATTACTAATGTTACTGAAGCCAGAGAAAAGAGTGACCTGATGATAAAATCATACAGCACTCCTAAAGACACATTCTAATTCTCATCAAATTATAACCAAGTCACAGTAAAGAGTGGAAACTGTAGATAAAATGATGTGGCAGTATCTGTGGGCAGTCCACAAGTCCTAGATCAGAGACCCAGGCACGCCTTCAGCTATCAAACTTCCAGGTTGTATCTTTTCATTTGTTCAGCTTCCCAAAGATTATTCATTTAGTCAATTGACCTGATCATTTAGAGGCTAATATCAGCAAACTCATCAAAAACGTTAGTTAAATTCAGTGTCTTAAAATGGGGGGGGGAGGAGTGGGGAATTTCACTTATCAGTGAAATAGGCTGAGGGAGAAAAGACCAATCATTAGATAGTGATTTTTGATATATTTAATGATTTACTTAAAGTACTGTTTGTACTGAAAATATGTTAAGCATGCCTTCACTTGCTGCCTAGAACAGAATGTCCTGGTGGGGGGGAGGTCAGACTGAAACTATGGGTGGTTGCCTTTAAGAGCCTTCTGACTGCTCACTGTGCCTCTGTAAGTTATTGCTTGCTTGACAGACACACCTTGTGATTTTAGAATATAAGGTGAGGAAGAAAGCCTTTTAGGAGTTGTCCTGACTTTGGTTAACCAGTAATATCTCCTCTCTTCCACTCTTCTTCAGTGTTGGAGTGCATAATCCAGAAAGATTCCTGCAACAGCCTACGTGTGTGTGTGTGTGTGTGTGTGTGTGTGTGTGTGTGTGTGTATGTGTGTGTGTGTGTGTGTTTGTGTGTGTGTAATTTACTTATGTCATTTTGATTTCTGAATGAAACATGACAAAGTGAAACAGAATCTCTTCCCTCTGATTTTATATCAACAATCATATAATTTTCAAATTACCTTTCTAAAGATAAGGTATATTCTTGGCACCCCTCTTTCCAAGTTCTGTCATTCCCCATGTGAAAGTGAGACTCTTTTATCATCTATGATATAAAACAAATTAAATTTCCCCTTTTAACAGAAAAAATCTAAACTTTGAAAATGTCATATGTAAAAATACAATGTATTCATCATATTCTCAAGCAGAGGAGAAAGCATCATCTAGTGCTCAAGGTCAGACTATATCAGCTGGTCTTCCAGTCCTTGACTATTATTAACTAATGGTCAGTTACCTCACCCTCATTAGTCTAAGTATGAACACTGGAAAACTAGCCAGAATACAAAAGTTCCTTTTGAAGTATTGTATTTTAGTATGGTCACTCAAAAATTAATTATGTTTGGGTGGAAAAAGAGACCCCATACTAAAAAATAAATCTGTTAGATTTTAATTATATTTAATGTAATTACCTCCTCAAAATGAAAAATTGTAGTGAAAATTATTTATAGTAAAGTGGGAGAGATAGCTATTTATAGACCAGAAGGTTAGGCTGGGGAAAAGTTATGATTAAGGGAAGTCAGAAAAATATAGTCCTGACTCTCTGTGGGTGAAAATAAATTTTCTTTACTGCAAGATTTTTTTTCAAGATGAATAAAATTCTTAAATGGAATGTTCACATTTATTTATTTATTTATTTATTTATTTATTGCATAACAGAAAACTTTACAAAACACCAAAGCCTAGGCGATATTGCCTTATCAGTTAAAAGTTTGAATATGTGCTTCTCCCTCTTTGTTACTTTGACTTTCTCCTATCTTCTATCCTGTCCAACATATTTTTCTTCCCTTTTCCCATCTTTTCTGAGACATCTGTTTGCTTTGTGCCACCTGCCAGAGCGCTAGTCCCTTCCACACAAAGATAATTTATTCCTCATCTTTAAATCTCCAATATGCAGCACAGTAAATGCCATCCAAATAGCGGATTAGGAAATGTTTTTTGTTGTTTTAAAATAAAGCCAAATAATAAGAGTAAAACCAGTATCTGATACTGCAATATTTGGTCTTGGCTGTCAACATGGAGGAAGCATGTCTTTAGGCATGTCTTTGGTTGGTTTTCTAAATGAAGTAAACTAAGTAAGGAAAATCCACCCTAACTATGGGCCACGCACCTCCATGGGCTGGTGTCCTGGGTGGGACAAAGAGAATTAAAGGAGGTGAGCAACAGTACTCATCACTGTGTTTCCTGCTCAGGATGTAGTGTCACCAGCCACTTCATGCTCTTGCCACCATACCATGTCACAATGGTAAGCTAAGTCAACTGTTCCTTCCTTAAGTAGGCTTTGTGAAGTACTTTGTCACAGGAACTAGTATGTGAAACAATTATGTCTATGCTGAAAACATGGTTTATTTAACAAACTTTCAGTGGCTTACAGTGTTTTAGGAGGATGTGGGTCATTAAACACCAGGGAGCTAAGTTTCTAAATAGTTTCAATGATGCATACCAGTGAAAATTTGTCACATATTCATAATTAGCAAAAAGTACATTTAGGGATAAGAGTGGATATTAAAGACATGTATTTCTTGTTTTTTCATAGCTGTGATAAAATATTTGACGAAACAGAATAAAGAAATAATGTTCCACTTTAGATTTAAGTCCACACAGTACAGCCAATCATAAGGGAAGGCTTATGGTAAATGTGACTCACAACTACCATAGTGGGAGATGCACAGGAGACCAGAGATGAACACTGATACTCATCATCTCTTTCTGCTCTCTGTTCTTCTCCAGTAAGAAACTGCATGGCATTCAGAAATCAAGTGAACCCTACTATTTAAAGGTGCTGATGATATAATCATTTAAGTTTACTCTATTTTTAAAGTTTCCACATTTGCCTAAGTCTTTAAGGCAATACCTCATTATTATAATTTAAAGTAAATCTATAAATAAATACATCCTACTAAAAGTATTATTAATATAAATATCATGTATTCTTCCCAATAGTCAAAACTTAGTGAGGATATCTGACAATTTGTCCTCATTTTACAGATCCCACTGAGGTTCTCTATTATAGCATATTATTCTAGGATATCTAAGGATTATATCCTAGGTCTGTTTCTGTATAGCTTGATAAATGGAGTAAGTAAATTCAGTTCTTTCTGCCAGCAAACTAATGACAAAATTAGAATAAGATCCTATTTCCTTAAGAGATAGCAAGCATAAGTAGGACTATAATTTATGAGATTTGAATAGCTAAAAGAGGATTTTCTTCTAATCTCCAGTAAAATCATGTTTGCATTACCATCGGAAATCTGTACCTCATAACATTAAGATTTGGAGCATGCTTAGTCTGTTCTGTTTATAAATACCAACTTCTTTTGTAGTTTTTCTAAGAAATTCCACCTTTTGCCATATATCTGAGGCTCAGAAACTTACTGATGAAAAGTTAAAGTAATGTCATAGATATTTAACCTAGAACTAATAAAATTGTGATACTACATTTTTAAAACTTTACCTTAAAAGTTATGATGAAAATTATGATGATGTAATGAAATTGACAAGTGAAAGAACTTTACAATATACTTTTAAAATACTAGAAAAAACCTAGAAAACTGATATCAATTACAGTATTATATTCTACCAGAAATCCAAACTAATATACAGAAATTTACCTTGTCATTACATCTCTAGCACAGATATAGACTGGATCTAGAGAATTCTTTTACATATATATAAAAGAACTTCACATAAAAGAAATAAGTTTATACATTGTAAAATCACTTATAAACAGTAAACAATGTTAATAGCCAGTGAGGATGTTATGTCACGTTCAAGCTGTAAACATTCTCAAGCTGTAATATTGAAAGTCAGTCCCAGTTATCATACAAAGGAGAATCATCTTTGATATTTTGATAGCAGCACAAAAGTTAATGTACCAAAGTTAAAGTGTATGTGTGTGTGTGTGTGTGTGTGTGTGTGTGTGTGTGTATGTGTATGCATGTCTGTGTAAAAGGAAGGGCAGGAGCCAGCTAGCGACAAAGAGAGAGATGTTATATATTAGATATTGAAGATATAAATACCTGAGAAGTTGGGCAGTGTCTTCTTTAGTTCTCCACACATTTACATAAGCAAACTAAATTTAGGTCAGATTCACCCTTAAGTTTTGATGATGTACCATCACTGAAATTCTCAAGTACCCTATGAAGAAAACAGATATTATAGTGTTCGGTGTTAATCTTGGTATTTTACATAGCATCTAATGATGTTGCAGTATTCATTCCTATGGATTTATGTTAGGGACAATGATACCATTTCTTTCAAATTTCCATTGAATAAAGAAGTGTTTAAATTAAAGCTAAAATCTCATTGTGTCCTCATCAGATTATTCTGGTCAAAATTCCTTAAGTATATTGCATTTATTCTATTTATTGCATGGGAACAAAGATGGGCATACATAACACAATGAATGTGTGGAGATAAGAATGAACTTGTAGAATTCGTTCTCTCTTTATATATTATGTCATTCTTTTATCACAAATCTTATGACACATTGTCCCCTTAGAGTAAGGAAATTTATTTGAAGCAATAAATCATGCTTGTTTGAGGTTCCTTAAACTTAGGTATTTTTATTTTTAGTTTTTTGGGGGAAGGGTTTTTGAGACAGGGTTTCTCTGTGTAGCTTCAGAACCTATCCTGGCACTTGCTCTGTAGACCAGGCTTGTTATGGCAGGTTCCTCCCCGCCGGCCTTCCTGTCCTGCTGCCAGTCTGGGCCCTCAGCCGCACCAGCCCCAAATAACACTCTGAGACTCTGTATTTGATACAATCCTATTGGCCAATTACCATTATTGTTTATGGGCTAGCTTTGCCTTAATTATTAACCCATTTCTACTTATCTAAGTATTTCCACATGGTCGTCTTATCAGGGAGCCACAGCAGGCGTCCTGCTTCTTCCCTGGGCTACATCTTGAACCCTCCCTCTACTTCCTCTTTCCTCCTTGTCTCCTAGACCCGCCTATCTTGCTATCTCATTGGCCCAACGGTGCTTTATTAATAACAAGTATGAGAAACATATTTACAGAATAACATCTCCCATCACAGGCTGGCCTTGAACTCACAGAGTTCTGACTGCCCACTTCTCTGGTGTGCTGGGATTAAAGGCTCATGCCACCACCACCTGGTAAAATATACTAAAATTTAATTTCTGGTGAGTCCACTCATTCTACTCAGTAAGTGTGTATCCCAAGAAGGAGCCACTGAGAGATGTTAACCATTCCTTATTTAACTTGTTTTCATATTCCTTCCATTATTTTATCTTCTATATTCCTAATTTGTCTTGCTTGTCAATTTGACAAGGTTTAGAATCACCATGGAGATACAATCTCAATGTGTCTTTGAAGGTGTTTACAAAAAGATTAACTGAGAAGAAAGGACCACTTTGAATATGGGATTCCATTTTATGAGCTGGGTCCTCAGGTTAAATGAAAAAGAGTTGGCTGAGCAGCAGCATTCATCTCCCTCTCTGACTCAACATGCAATTATCCCAGCTCTCTTCTTCTCAATAATGGGCCATATCCCTTCAACGTGTAAACCAAAATAAATCCTTCATTACTCACATTGCTGGTAGTGAGTATGTGATTAAATAAAATGAAAAGAAAATTCACCTATTCACTAACATTTTTAATGATCTTTTTCTGGTTTTTAATTTTATTTTGCATTCCAACCACTCATCAGCCAACTCCCCTCCCCACCGTTGCCCACTGTCCCTCATCTCTTCCCCTAACCCACCCCCAGTCCACTTCTTGTGGGTAAGGGTTCCCATTAGGAGTCTGGCACAATAGGTTGGGGCAGGGCCCTGCCCCTCTCACATGGATCAAGACTGAACATGGAATCCAAACATAGGGCCTGGGTTTCAACAAGCTAGCTTTTATGCCAGGATTATATACTGGTTCTACTGCCTCTGAGCAAGGCATCTCATCCCAATGAATGGTTCCAACAAGCTAGCTCATGTACCAGGTTCATATCATGGAGTTACTACCAGGGCCCCCTGATAGTCCAAATTTCACAACTGTCTCCCACATACATAGGGACTAGTTAGTTCCTCTGGAGTCTCCACAGTTATAGGTCTAGAGTTCATGAGTTTCAATGAACTTAGTTCAGCTGTCTCTGTTGATTCCTCCATCATGATCTTGACTTCACTTATTCATATGTTCCTTCCTTCCTCTCTTTGCCTTGATTGCCAGAGCTCAGCCTGATTCTTGGTTTTGGTTTTCTGCATAAGGTCCCATTATTTGCTACATGAGGCTCTATGGTGATTGTTGGGGTATTCATCAGTATGAATAAAGGAGTAGGCCAATTCAGGCATCTTCTCTACTTTTTCTCACAATTTTTGTGGATTTTTTGGGAGTCTTTGTGGATTCTTGGGAGTTACTCTAGCACCAGGTTTCTCCCTAAGCCCATAGAGGCTCTTTATTAAGACATCTTTTTCATTGCTCCTCCACTATACCCCTCCCCAACTAAGCCATCTTAGTTTCCTCATGTTTTCATCCCTCTTCCCCCTTACCACCACTTCCATGCCCTCAGTTTGTCCTGTAGATATCACATAATTTCTCTTCTCGTGCTGACCATCTGTCCCTCTTAGGGTTCCCTTTGTCACCTAGTTTCTTTTCAGCTGTGGACTTTAGTGTGGATATCCTTTGCTTTAACATCTAACGTCCACTTACTATTGAATACATACCATGTTTGTCTTTCCAAGTCTATATTACCTCACTCAGGATGTTTTTTGTAGTTCCAGCCATTTTCCTGAAAATTTCACGAGGTCTTCATTTTTTATTACTGTGTGGTACTCCATTATGTAAATGTATCACATTTTCTTATCCATTGTTTGGTTGAAGAGTATCAATGTTGTTTCCAGGTTCTGGTTATTATGAATAATGCTTCTGTGAACATTGTCAAGAAAATGTCCTTGTGGTATGATTGAACATCCTTTGGGTAAATGCCCAAGAGTGGTATTTCTGACTCTTGAGGTAGATTGATTTCCAATTTTCTTAGAAACTTCCATACTAATAATATATTTTTAATGTGCAATATCCCTTATATGTAAATGAACTAATTGAATTGAAGATAAACCCAAACAGCAGTCTGGTTCAATGGTAGAAATAGCACAGGATGTGTTTATCTTCTTTAACAATAATGCTTTCTGCACATAATAAAATACTCTATTCTATTTTTACCACATCCACCTGTTACCTTCTTAAGATTTTAATTTTTCTGTTGAATATTGATGTTCTCATCTCTCAAAAAACCTTTGTGTGGGCCACTTAAGTATGGTATATAATCATTTCTTCAAAATCCTGTAATGTGCTTTTCCTCCAATAACAAAAGAATGCATGTTTCAGAGGGTACCTGGTTTATATTTTCATTACTAGGTGTTTTCAGAAAATTATTTACCTCTCAATATATAGAGAGTATAAAATTAGTCTAACAACGACCATGAGTCAAAATCAGACTATATTCTGTAGCTGTACATCTCTTTTTGAAATTATATTATGCTGTAAATAAAAATTGAATCTTTGAATAAAAATATTATTAGGAAAAGAATCAATGCTAATATCAGTTGATTTTGGAAGCAAAATTGGAGTTTATAAAACATAATGTTTAAGGAATTGGATGATGGTTCAGTCAGCAAAGTACCTTCCATGCAAGTGTGAGAAACTAGGTTTTATCCCTTGCACCTACAACATTGAATGTATATTTTTAATATCAAACCTAGATATATGGAGAGATATGAATCCTGGGAAGCTTGCTGATTAGTCAGTCTAAAGTAATTGGTTAGCTCCAGGTAGAGTCAATAATCCTGCTACAAAAATAAAACGTATAGAGTTTTTGACATAGATACAATATATTAATCTCTCTCTCTCTCACACACACACACACAAACACACAGACACACATACACACACACCCACACACACACAAACACACACACACACACAAAGGTCCACTCACACATCATGCACACATATATGAATATATACACATATTTATAATTAAAATAACAGTGTTTCCATAAATATTTAATCACACACACATAGAAAGACATACACACTTATGAAAATGACAATTGTATATACTCAAGAGTGGGCATAGGCTTCTCAAGATCAAGTGTATAAAAATGTTCTGAGAATTTTGAATGTTAAACAATAACAAAAACTGTTTAGAAATGTTTATTTCAATGAGTTTTCTTTCTATAATTAGACCATAAAGTTTTTCTGAGGTACATTGTACAGATTTATAGGCTGATATGAACAAAAGTGTGGTCAAGAAAAAATAAATCTAACATATGTCATAAGGAAGTCAAAACACATTTGATGGCACATGTGAGAGTCTGTTAACTCATAGAAATCAGAGGAAATGCGTTTTCATTGTTGTGGCTCTGTAGTCTTTCTATGCTGCCTCCTTTTCTCATCTGAGATATAGCTAGTGTAACATTGGGAGTTAATGATGGTGACACTTGGATATTTCTGAAGATCCTTCATACTTAATAGAAAAATGGGTCTTCCCTAGTCAGTCCTAAACAGTCTTAACTTTGAATTGGTTCATCTGGTAAGGGTATTACATGATGTTAAGCCTGAACACCTGATTTTGATCCTCTGGCCCCTGCACATATATTACATATATTGTATTCTGCAATCTGCTGTATATATTAGATGTCATAATATTCTCCTCAATATTTTCTTTATCCTCTTAATACTGTCTCTTTATCCTAATTTGGTAAATTATGCTGGTATTTTTAATATTTAAATTGTACCAATTAAAAAAGAAAAATCACCACCTGCTAACATTCCTGGATCCCATGCAATAAGAAAACACAGAGGTATATTATCAAGGCAAGCATAATAATTAAAATCAAAAAACCTCAGTTTTAGCAATGCATTGCAGAAATACAGAAATCAGAGTTTTTCTCAGTGACCCAAAATATCAGAGATCATAAGGAAAATGTTAGAAGTCTCTCAGGAAACATTGTAGTGTATGATTGCTCAAGACAATATAATCTGTGCCTATGAAAGTCAGTATCCAACTGGAAAAAAAATATTCAGCAAAGAGGTAGCCTAAATCAAGAGTATTTCATGTTGACTGACATAGACTATCTGATTACATATTAGACATCATTCCAAAGCATGAATAAAGTCAACTTTCATTGGATTTTGCATTCTTCTATATTCTTTATTGACTATCAGAATAAATGATAAGTTGTGTTTCTTGTTCCATTTTCTTTCTGATATATACTACTCTTTCATTGGATAAATACTTGTTTCTCGATTGTTATTTGATATGCTAGGTATTATCTTTGGTAGTAATATCTCAGAAATTCTATCAAAGTTAATGTTTTGAAATTCCCATGACCTTTTGGATAGTTTAAACTGTATTGTCTAATTATATTTCAGAAACATATGTTCTAATTCTTATTATTCAGACTGTCTTGCTAGAGTTGTAATTGATTCACACATGTTACAGGAACCATCCCATGTATATGACAAAAATCTTTCTTCCAGCTTCTATGTATCCTTTGAATCCTTGGTAGCATTTATTTTTGTTCAACAAAAATCAGTTCTATAAATAAACATGAAAGTACAGAAACAAGGAATTCAACTATACTACTCACAGTGATAAATATAAAATTATTTTCATAAATGAGTGTTATCTAGAATGATAAATAGTACACAATATATGAACTTGTATAGACCCTTCAAGGTTGCCAGTTGTCACTATCTTAATTGATGAAAACATTTTAGTCTGCTATTTAGAATACTGGTATTTAGAAGCACAACATTTACATTCACAGTAAATGTTTTACTACTGGACATTTCTTACTTATTATGCTCTGATTTATCATGTTTAGGGTGGAACCGGAGACTCTAGCTGTATCTCCTTACTAAGTAATGTGGTTTTGCTAAATGTTGAAGAATGAAGTTCTGACTATCACATCTGGCTCTATATTATCTTTAGTAGAAGAATATAAAACTAGGAGGGACTGGCTCTCTGTAAATTACAAAATCTAAACTTAGGATTTCTGAACAGGCTTATTCACTGTATGAAATAATCATTCTTGAGAGAGAACTGGGGGGGGAAACATAAGCTATAAGCACCTCATGAACAAGTCACTACTTATTCTTACAAGATTGTGGGATTTCCAGGATCTGGAGAAGGGTACTGAAAATTCTGTGAGGTGTACAGACAGAGTAAGTTATGGATGAAGTGATCACAGTGCTTCCCAGCTAGTGGATGAGGACAGGCAGAGAAGAAGCTAAAAGCAACATTGTAACATAGGGAGGAGCATTCACATAATCAGAGGTGTTTAAATGCTTAACTGAAATAGGCAGTTGAAAGTCATTTAGTAATGTCTCAGAACATCCCAATAGATTGATTTTACTAAAGATTTCTGTTTGTAGTATTTGAGTAAATGAGCATAAGCCACACTAAGTTGTAAAAAATAATTTTAGTTTTTAATGCTAACCATAGCAAATATATTTTGAAAGTACTTCAAAAATAAAAATAGCATTTGGATATAATTTAATTAAGTAGAGAGAGTACCATGAAATCAATTTTGGCTTTGTTTGCCAAGTGAATTTTCAGTCATTGCAAAGAAGAAGCAACCAGAAGGGGAAGAGTTGAATAAAAGGGGATGGACTGGACAATGGGATGCTGCATGCTAAGGAAACTTTGTGATAGTTCCTGAAGATAGTAGTTAGAATTTACTATGCAAATATTTATCATCAACTTGGCATCATCACAAAGATACACATTACACTGACTGAATATTGGAGTTCAAACATCTTCTGCACACTGAGTAACAGCTGCATGATTTTGTTCTAAGTGCACCTTTAAGAGTACAACCACCTTCTCAAAGAATTTACAGTTTAAACAAGAAAGTCATTTCATCAGCTAACAATTCAAATTAAAAGATCTGCAAAGAATTTCTTGAGAGAAGGGATACAGAAATCCAGCATTTGGATTCATTTGTCAGAATGTGCTAGATGGCTAAGCTTTATCTGTCCGCTAACACTGAATGAATAATAGTGTGCATAGAGAAGTAAGCAGTGAGTATAAAGAGTATCCTGGCTGTGCCTGACCTGAGTTTCCCCACAGAGTCGATAACATTTTCTCTAAGGATGGAGTTTTGGTCCTAAGTAACAATTCCACGAGTCTTTTGGAAATAGACTACAAATCAGGCATAGCAATAGCTTGTTTACTCCAACATTATGCTCAGATGTGTTCTCTCACTTGAAACCACTAAGAAATAAGTACAACAAAACAAGCCCCAAAGCTGAAAAGCTGATAAAAATCTCAATGATTAATGTATATGTTACTCCATGTAACAATTCCCAGGTTCTTACTTGGCACTTCATTGCTTTTATTGATGTGTATCATTCTACCATACATGCTGATCTAAAATACAAAGAAAAATTTGATCTCTATTTGCCCAAGTGGACAGAGAAATAGCATTTTACTTATTCTTTCATTCATTCATGAACACATCGAGTAAGTACATGTTAAATATTTATAACTGTATATCTATATGTACCTTATTAAATTTGTGTATCATTTAACATTGTGAAAATATAACCTAACATTCTGGGTATTTCAACTAAAGGGGACATTAAATAATCTAGACCACAATGACGTAAGTGTTTTATGCCATAGCACTTACTCTTTAGAAGCTAATTCTTAGCCAGTATTATAACAGGAAGGGGACATTGGCTAGTTGAATGACTAGCATTTAGAACAATGAGAGTAATGTGCACTGACTGCTAAGAGACAAACAATGAAGAATGAGGCTAACATTATTGGAATTAAAGCACGAGAGTCCACACACTTAAGTAACCTTTATCTAGCCTCATACTAACCATGAAAGATTGTCCTGGTTCTGAGCTCAAATAAAAGACATCCAGGTCTCTTTTCTGACTTCTTTGATCATGTCACTGGAGCGTCTAGACAGTGCACTTAGGGAGAGGATGGCATTAGTTAATAGAGCCATGTTAAAGGAAGAAGTAACTGGTGGAAAGAAAGATAAATGCTGAAAAGAAGACACGATCATCAATGTAGAAAATCTGGTAGAATTAACAACAAAGAAATTACATTCACCAAGGTGAAAATAACCATATTGGAGCAATAAAGGCACTTGGGTCTCTGTAAACTATCTATGATGGACATCCTCAGTATCAATCCGACTCTTAAAATCACCAAAGAAATGTATCATTAAGAGTGAATGTGGGGCGATTCCAATGGGTGTTAACTGAGGGAGAAAAGCACACCCTAAGTGTGGGTAGCACTATTCTTATGCACATTGGTCTCATGCAGAATAAAAACAGAGAAAGAAAGCTGAGTGTCAGCATTCATCAACCTCTGTCCTCTGATTGTGGACACTATGCAACAGCTGATTCAAGCTCATGCCACCACAGTTGTCACTCTTGCCCAGACACCTTCCCCTCTATATATACGCAGATTGTGAGTTCAAAAGCATTCTTACTTCTAAAGTCACTGGTAAGTTTGCCTCAAGGGCCATGAAAGATGATAGAAGAGTTAAAAACACTAGCTGCTTGTTCAGAGTTCAAGAGTTGATTCTCAGCACCTACATGGCAACTTTGACAACAGTCTGTAGTCCAGTTTCAAGGGAACTGATGCCCACTTCTGGTCTCCACACACACCAGATAAGCAAGTGCTTCATAGACAAAGGTGCAGAAAACAAAATCACACATACATATAAAAATTTTAAAAACAAATGAATTTCTCTCAAAACTTAAGAAAAATGTCCACCCAGTTATTTTTGTTAAATAAGAGTGTTGAACAGATAGAGCACTAAACAGACAGGTTGCTAGAAAAATATGCACATGGTAAGAAACACATCTGGTAAGTCAATAATGTTTAAAGGATTGACTACACCAAGCACTTTCAGAGATATGCCAAACAGCTTGCTTTAATATATGTGGGAATGCGAGTAGTGAAAACTGTTTTTGAAAAACTAGTAGTTTCTTAATACGTTAAACACAGGTCTGCCATCTGCTCCAACTACCCAGCTTTTATGTATTTTCCCCAAGAGAGATGAAAGCATATGTTAAAAATAAATAAAAGAGTCCTGTACACAGATGTTCAAAATGGTTTAGCTACATGCCATGAATTTCTGTCAAAATACAAATAGCAATTAGTGGTATATCCATTCAATGAAATACTATTGCTCATGAATAAAAAAGTAGTTTTTTGTTCATTGCACATTCTATTTGTACTATATAAAAAATTTTAATTGGGATAAAATTACATCACTCCTCTGTAGCATGTATGTTTTCCGCCAGCCCGCCCGCTCCAGCCGCCACACCAGCCCCCAATAACACACAAAGACTCTGTATTTGATACAATCCTATTGGCCAGATACTAGTTTGTTACCGGCTAGCTCTGTCTTAATTATTAACCCTTTCTACTCATCTAAGTATTTACCCGTGGTCAAATTATCCGAGCACGGTGGGCTGACATGCTACCTCTCAGGGCTCTCCATGTTGACTCCTCCTTCCTACTTCTTCTTTCCTCCTTGTCTCCTAGCCACACCTATTTTCCTTTCCCATTGGCCACAGTGCTTTATTCATTAACCAGTATGAGAAACATATTTACAGAAAACATCTCCCATCACTCCTCCTTCCCTTTTCTCCTTCCAGCACCTCTCAGATAACCATCAACCGCTCTTGTGTGTCTGCATGCAAACAAATATTTATGGGTTGAATCTGGTTTTTTTTTTTTTTTGTGTGTGTGTGTGTGTATGTATGATTTCAAGACTGATTGCTATGCTTTAGGAAACCAGTAATGGGGTTCATTCTTTCAAGAGATTAATTATCTTTCTTCTAAAAGTCAATAGCCTGTAGTTCTTCATCTAGGGGTACAACCCAACAAAATTTCCCTATTCTGCTTTAACATGACCTTTGACATTGCCATTATTACAGTCTTATTTATGCAGTCACTTTGAGGATGCATTGCTTTACAGCAGACTTCCTGGTATTATGGCTTGTCTGATCTTTCAAACCCTCTTCAGGCATGTTCCCAGAGCCACAGGTATAGAAGTCAAGATGTAGATGTAGATATGTTGAGGCTGGAATCCTCAAGATTTGTAGATTTCTGAATTGTGTTTTGGTGTGGCTTTTGGTGATGTCTCCATTTGTTTTAAAAAGGTTTCTTTAGTGAGGGTCAGTAGTCACTTATCAATAGGCATGAGGATAAGACTGAGAATGTAGCAAGGATTTATGTGGGTTTAGGAAAGTGATAGCAACAGATTCTTTCTTAAGGTCCATGACCACACTAGTCCATGGAAGATAGCAATGTTAAGAATACAAGACATGATTTCCTTCTTGATGAGTAGGCCTTAAATACAACTATACAGTTTTTGAGTTCAAACTAACATGTTTGAGTTAGTAGTTTGAGTTCTACTAACATGTTAGTGACACTTCTTGAAATGTTATGCATATTTTTTTATGCTGGTAATTTTCATGATTCCTAAGTGTTGCAGTTGAGAAGGACTGTTAATTACTTCCCTCCCTCAGCAGTTGGTATAGTATTTTCTGGAACCATGAAAACTAAAGTGAAGTAAAAAGTCTTTCAAGTTATATCCAACTTGAGTAATCTGAGTAGTGTGGCCTAAGTTTGTGGTGGGATATAACCACAGAAGCAGAAAAGTGTAAAGGGACCATGGGGTGAAGAAGGATGCTTAAAAGATGACTGGCAGGATACAGATGAAGTAAGGTGGGAGGAGCTCAAGCAAGGAGAAGGGAATGTCAACACAAAAGCAAATGGAGGATAAGTAACAATTTTTTTTACAAAACCTCAAGGAATAATATTATATAATATATACATATATTATATTTTACTTATACATTACATATTCATATGCATGTATGCATAATTTCAGAAAGTTGAAGTGACTAGGGATGGCAAGGCTCTCTTTAAGAAGCATATCATTATCATCATCATCATCAACATCATCATCTTCATTGTAATCATAATAAAAATATCAACCACTAGATACCTTTCAGATGTTTGTTTAGAGTAGTCCAAGTGACTTCCTAAACCATATTGGCTAGCAATATAGCCTTTGTTTGCTGATCAAGGGTTAAAGATAACAAAATCATGGCACACATACATGAAGAATCTCAAACACACAAAAACTCTTTGGCCTCCAAAATATCATACTGTGTAAAAAATCCTACAAATTGGGGGCTAGAAAGAAGTTAAGAGCTCTTCGAGAGGAGCTGGATTTGGTTTCCAGCATCCACATACTACTCACAGCCTTCTGTAAGCCCAGTTCCAAAGGATGTAAAGCCATATTCTAACTGTTTTTGGCCCTGCATACATGTATGGTACCCTTACATACATTCTTAAAAAATACATATACACAAAGTAAAAATAATTTTTAACTATATATAAACTATCCTTTAGTGTATAGCCATGTGTGTGTAGAGTAGGAAGACATTAATGATGTTAAAAATATAGTATTATTATTAAGTACTCATCTAGTTTGTACAAGGCAGTATGTTAGACCTCCAGGTCTATAGATAAATGAATGAAAAATAATAAATAATCACAAAGAGAAAAAGCTGATTAAAAATTTAAAAACCTTGCTCAGAACAGTATCCATGGTGGAGGTAAAGTTTAAAAAGGAATTTGAAAGAGAAAGGAAATTGCTTACATTTAAAAAGCAACAGCTTCACAAAGGTTCGATGGCAAGGCTGTGCCTGACAAGGAATCCAATGTACCTGTAGGTCACTGTTGGAAAATGAGCACAGGGAAGACAGCCAGAGACCTGGATCAAAGGAACCCTACAGCACAGCTAAAGGAAGTTGGCTTCTACAGAAGCAAAGTGAAAGGCAACTGAGTGTTTTATCAGAGGAAAGAAACAATTTTCTAACATTTAAGAATAATATTGTGGCCGCTATCATGACAATTGTCTTTTAGGAAAGAAAAGTACAAACTGAGAGACCAGTATGAAGGCAATTCCAATATTCAGGCAAGCCCTGAGGTGGAAACTTGAAATCTGAGGCAAACACTAAGCAAGGAAGGACCTGGTCAGCTGCCTGTGTGGCTTAAATGTTTAAGGCAAAGACATTTGTATGTAAGAGGGTCTGAGGAAGAAGCTGAGATGAACAGAGAGATTCTTGACCTGGTTTCCACTCTCATTTTCTTCCTGATGACTCATCTATGATAGTTTTTAATTTTTCATATTCCTTCCAGTGTAATATCATCTAGACACTTAACTACTGCCATTTAAAAGGAGGTTCTTATATGCCTCGCTCTATCTAGAATTGGAAAATAAACAACTATGTAGTGCTATGTCGTCACTTGATAGTTTAATCTGAAACTCCAGACAAAGGCAGCATGCCTGCTTATCTGTGGCTTCTTCAGAAACAATTACTCATGATTCTGTCATTTTTCAATGAATTCCAGATTTTGTCCAATGTTAAAATCCGATCTTAATCACAAGAATAAAGTATAACCTGAATTTTACATTTTAATATGTGATTCTAATAAAACACATTATAAAAATATATGCCAGTTTGTTAGGAAGCTTAAATTAATGACCATTTAATTTAAATATGTACTCATTAATAAAGCCTAAGTCTAGAAAAATGGAAAGGCAATCATTAAGTGATCGATAAATCAATATTTTCATTATGCTCTTTTGTTGTAGGGAGATCCAGATCAGTCATATCCCTTTAACTTAGTTACCGTGGAATAGTTATTTCTCATTTTCTCTGCTTCGTTACCTTTTAAGTGATATCTTGTTAGGTGCATTCTGTTCACTCACATTTTCCTTTTTAAGTAAATGATTTCAAATTTTACTTAAGGCACGTAGAATAGAAATAATAAATCACAAATTTGAAATGAATAGTTAGCACCAACAACCAGGGTGAACCTGGATGCACAGATGAGTTAGTTTTATGCTGCTGTTTTCATCAATGTCAGCTTCTTCTTGACTTCCCAGACCCTATTTCTAAAGGTGGTGACAGTCTTCCACATCTCCTTCTTGGACAAATAGCATTTGTGAAGCAATGGCATCTTAGATACATGGTGATTTTCACTGCTCTTGATAGGAATATTAACATGAGCTTCATGCTACTGACCTTTGGATCATTATGAGAACAATTCATGGCAGAAATGAAGTAAGGAAAAAAGATTGATTTAAATTCATGGTCTCATAAGTTTTAAGTCTGTTCTACAAGGAAAGGCAGGGTCCAGTAAGTTTAGTTCATGGCAACAGACATATAGTAGAGACGTTTTGTATCATGGTAGACCAGGGGTCACATAGTATAATAGCAACCAGAGGAGAGAGAAAGGACCTACCTTTTAAAGAAACGCCCCTAGTTAACTGTTTTTGACAGCAAGGACCAGACTTCTAAAACAAAAGGCCTTCCTGCGATAGCAAAACTCTCTAGCGACCAAGAATTTGAAGGATGAACCTATGGGGCATTTTAGTTTCAAAACAACTGCAGTTTTTAATTACTGTTACATTAGTAAAGGAATGAGTTTCACGATGGCTTTAAATTTTGGAAAAAAAAAAGTATTTCTCAGAACTATCAGAGCATTCACCTCTTCTAAAAGCACTTACTTACCACATGGGAAAATGAAAACAAGAAAATAAAAATATCAATGTTAATATTTCCTACTGATATAATGTATCAAATCCAGAAATGCCTGATATTTGTGTTGGCCTATTCCTTTTAATAAATAAAGAGAATATGTTTAGACTTCACAATTGTTGATAGCAACAAATATCTCCAACAACATATATATGTTCACTTGTGTACACATATACTTACACACACACACACACACACACACACACACAAACACACACAAAACATTTACTACAGACCTAGAAGTTCCCTTATATCCAGCAGATGCACCCAAAACAGACTCTAGTACACACTATCAGTGTCTCACTACCTGAGTTCCAAATGCTGACCTTATTCTTGTGTGTATTATTGCATTATCCAGTCTTATAAAAATCCCTGAAGTCTATTAACTACAACCTAAACCAAAGAAGTGTTAGTGTCTCCAAGGCAAGTAGAAGACCACCATGGAAAAGAGACAGTGAACAGAATCTCAGGCTCTATGGTTTGATTGAGATCATTTTGAGTCAAATCCCATATCCCATAAAGGGCACATCCCATTTTCTAGAGTGGCTCTAGTTCAAAACCACAATAAACTTTTCCATTTCATGTCTTACTTCCCACCTTCTTTCACATTGATTTCCTGGCCACCCCTCAAATAAATTATATTAAAATCCCTATTTAAGTTTCTGACTTGTAGGCAGTTAGAGTCAAAACAACTTCCTTTGTATTCTCTCCAGTTACAGAATCTTTCATTAAGAAACTAGTATATTCAGCCCACTAGCAGTTCTTGAATACAGTCTCTATGTTCCAACTTTTAAAGTATTAAAGTCAAATAATCCTCAGAACAAAATTGAGGACTTATTGTGACTTTCCTTTCTGGGTAGATAAGTGTTAAATAGTTTACTATTAGCAGAGCTGACTTTCAACACAAAATATATCTGATTCCATGCTAATATTTTTCCATCATATTGATTCTTAAATCATGTTGTCAATAAAATGTATCTCTCCATGAGAAATTTTAATGATAATTCTGTGAAGATTGATAGACTACAGAGTTTGTGTATGTCTGACAGTACCTCACAGGTTGCATTTCAAAGGAAGACCTTACTCCTTTGAGGGAGCCCTCCTGTTGTTTTGAGATTTTGCACAGCTGTTAATGCTTCTGCTCTGGCTTGGTTCCAAAACACATAATTTCAATAGCTTATATAATGTTCCCTTAATATTCCTGAAACATCTATTGTTCTGATCTTTGTATCCTAGCATAGAAGAATTAGAGTCAGTTAAGCATTCTGAAATAAATTAAGGTCTATAAAATTTTGGCAGGTCGTATATCAACAATAATGATTTCTATCTTCATTATGCAATAAAAGAGAGAGAGCTGAATCCTGATTATAATTAATTTCCAAATATTGCCTGTATTTTTGTTCTGTTGAAGGAGAATTTGGTAATAACATGTATGAAAATGCTAGCTGCTATATTTTCATTCTGCAGTAGGCATACATGAACCAGAATTAATAACAACATTTCTATAAAATGTTTGTATGAAAATTAATTCTTTTAAAACACTAACTAAGAAATGAAATAAGTGGGGTCAATATTTTGGGTTTAACTAATCATAGATTATTGAACTAATAAATACAAATGAATTAAATAAGGGTTTATATTCTTACACATGCAAAATCTGATAACTAATCCAAAATTCATAGGATGATTCTATAATCTCAGAGGAATTCTATAATGTTTAACATGTTATTATATTGTAGATATATCATTAAGTGTTAAGCAAATTGTCCACATACCTAGCCACCAGAAAAAAAAGTATATCAAAATAGGAGATGCCCATTCCCCAAAACTTGGCATATTCAAGCTTCTCTTGACATTGTGGCAATCCTATATACCAGATGCTAACCACCTAAAAGTTGAACTATTCAGTTGGGCACCTTTATATCCATTTAAAATCGGAAGTTATATTACTAAGAACTAAATGAACAATTGGAGGAATCTATGTGACACATATGATTTTAAATTAAACAAAATTATAAACAACTAGATCTACTTAGTTATAAATTGAACAATGTTGATTGCTATTTCTAAACCTGGGGGTTGCATGCTTAACTAAACAAATTGTTTCAATGATTAAATAAAACTGTGTAATAAATGCCTCCCATTGTGTATAACATAAAATCTATACTACATAGGTAACAGGAAGTCATTAGACATACATTACTCATAGCAGTTTTTTTTTTTCTATGTATACTTTGGTAGTTGGGACAGGTTTGTGGTGCATGAAAAGAATTAAAATATTAGAACTGGTTTATTTTTATAAGGTAATTGCAATATTTGACAGGGATGGAAATTGAGTGCTTTAATAATTCTTCTCTTCAAGAATTTCTCCTATAGTAGCTATTGCCAGAAAAATAATTATTTTGTCTTTATGTAAGTTAGTATGAAAACTAGTATGAAAGAAAGTAGGATGAAAACTGTAATGACACAGTAAGGTCAGTTTATTCATTTTACTTAAATAACTCTATTAGTGAAATTAAGACTTAATATTTTAGGACTTTTTTTATCTATTACTCCAAAAGTGTTAGTGTTATTATAACTATTGAGGTTTTTATTTTTTAAATCAATTTAAGCCAAGGCAGATTTTTCAGTGTAGCCCAAGGTCGCACAATATGAATGGTTGATTGCCCAAGGAGTATAGCAAGTGTTGTTTGCCTGGGGATATCACTTAATAAGCTCAACTACATGGCTTGCCCAGTAAAGTTTCAAGTCATAAGTCCTTTAACCCAACCCCATTTAATTGAAGTTAATGATCCTTGTGAGGGCACAGGGTAAGGGACCCATGGCAAGCATACAAAGATAAAAATGGAAAAACAGCTTTGTTTTCAGAATAGAATTCCTGCTGACAAAATTGAGATGAATTTAAATTTTCACAGCCCCAAGTGATAGAATACTTTGACCATGTGTCAAGTTAAGAAAATAAAAGTTTCCAACCCTATGTCGATGTTGAAATTAAAAAAAAAAACATGGCTTTGTTCTTTTTCAGCTGACAAAATAAGTGTAAAATAACAGGGTTGCATGGCATATTTCTTAAACAATTTATGATATTTGGCCTTTATGTGTCTATAGTCAAGCCTAATGATACTTGCTGTTAATCACCACCAAAATTTGGTAGGAGAATTTTGAGTTCAAGGCCAGTCTGGGATACACTTAAAATTAAAACAAAAGGTTAATAAGATTTGAGACCATGAGTCTTAAGTGAAGAAATAGCAAATATCAGTATTGTTTTACAGAGAGCACTATATTCTTTTGACTAAAATATCATTCATTGTACTTTTCTCATATTTTAATGTTTATAATACTAACTTTCATAAAGACAAAATAATTATTTTCCTGGCAATAGCTGCTATAGGAGAAATTCTTGGAGAGAAGAATTCTTAAAGCACTAAATAGCTTCAGACATCTACAATTAAGGAACAGAAAAGAGTATTAGGCTGAGAGTTTTCTAAAATCATATATACCATGCTTGTTAAACAAATCCTGGAGACTAAGACCAAATGGGTTTTGTTTTGTTGTTTTGTTTTCCCCATAGTGAAACTCTTTTTCAGTGGGAGGGCTTTCTGTCTTTTTTTCTTTTTGAGCCATTATTAATTTTTTAAAATTTCAATTTACATGCCAACCATAGTTATCTCTCCTACACCTCCTCCTGACCCCCTTGCCTCCTCCTATCCCCTTCACCTCCTTCCTAGACCACCCCAGTACATCCCACCTCTCCTCACAGGTAAGGGCTCCTTTAACCTAGGAGAGTCTGATATAGAAAAGGCCCATAACAGACTCTATGAGGTGCCAGAAAGACAAGAGGTCTGAAGCCAAAGCCCTAGGCTCTCTACAACATACAGTCATCTCACATCTGACTCACACAGTAAAGTTGCTTCTTTTCTGTGTAGTATTTGAAAATTCTTTTTTTTTAAATCCACAAATCTACACTCAAATGCTTTCTGTTATTACTAACAAATCAAATATGCTATGAGCAAAATATTGGATGTTTTTCTGGATATGTCACCTTAGTTTTCATAGTATGCATAGTTTGGGAATAATGGTTTGTAAAAATTAGTATAATTTATTGTATGAAGTATAAGGATTCATAATGACATTTATCTTGCCTTTATTATCTGAAGGTTTTATCATTTCCATTTTCAATTGTATCATTCCCTGGCTTGCACGGTGCAAGTGAAAAATCAGTAATCTGTTTCCTGGCCATGTGAAGATAATTCCCACAGGGCTTGTTTGTTCTCTTGTTATCTGTCTCTGTCTTTCTGTCTCTCTCTTTTTCTAGAAGCCATTGGTTACATATATCCTACACTTTCATGATAGTATGAACAAATATCACACATACACTACACACTCACACACACACACACACACAAAACAATGGGAGATGTCATTCGGTAAATATGTAAAACTGATAAATGATGTGTGTGTTTCTTATCTAAATAGAGAGGGGTTTACAAATATTCATGAGAATATCAATTAAAAGAGTACTAGGTTTTCTGCTTATTCCAATATCATTGGTTTTGGTTTGTGTTTCATTTGCAACGTGATTAGGTAAACCCTAATAACTCATATTTGAGACAAAAGAAAAATGAGATGTCAATATTTATTAATTATTAATTATCAGGGTTAACACCTGCCAATCCAGCTTTAGTGTAGTGGGTTCCTGAATGTCAGAATGCAGAGGACATTTACATGGACTTTATTAATTCTTCAGCACTGTTTACTGGTTTATTTAGAAAATATAAGTTCATGCTATGTGTGTATATTAGATATCTCCATTTCAATGGTTATATTTCTGTGTGTGAGTATGCTTAAGTAAAATCAGAGTTAATTGGGTATTTTCAGCTTACAATTAATCTCCATTCTGAATTTAATTTGCACCTGTCCCAGGGTCATGAAAAATATGACATTTTTTCCTGTGTCAGACATCTTCATTATAGTTTGACTATGACTTCCTCCATCCTGACCTATCAATAATTACTTTCAATATTTAGCAAGTGTTTTAAATATTTTCTGCACTCAAATTATATTTCCTTTGAAGTCTTTGAGTGAGCTTGTTCCTTTCCAAGAATTTCAAAAAAGGCAGTCAATATCTAGCTTATGCTATTTGGTTTCTTGAATGTTCCATGAATGTAAAAATTTACTACTCTAGTTCTTCTGGGTTTAATCTCATATGCAAGATACGATGTGTTTTCATTTTATTTTATATTTTAGACAGAGTTTATATTAAGTATGTTTTTAGAAAATTTTTTCCATTATATGGAAAAATCCACTGTAGATAAACATCCCAACAAATATTTACAAATATTCAGAATTTATACATATACTTAAAACATCTCTTTTAAAGGTTTTATTTTAGTATCAATTTTAAAGGTGGACAAACTGACCTAAAATTGATCTGGTATCTAAGATGCTAACTTTTTCTAAATAGTGCAGACCTTGCCAAGTGCTGAAGAACATTTTACAAGTTAACTATCTGCCTCCTTACTCATTTACTTTAGATAACTTCAGTCTGAAATGTGATGCAGAATTGGACTCAATCTGATTCAAATATAGTTGAATAATGTTTTGTGACTTATCCTTCACTCATGTATGACCCAGAATTCTAAGATAACTTCTGTCTTAAGTAAATACTAGCTCTCTATGGTTAATAGAGCTCTCACACATACACATGCAAAAGTGTGTACATAAACAGGATAAAACAACCCTGTCTGAAAAGAAGTGCAATTGCTGAACACATTACAGATAGAGTCTTTGTTTAGCATGTATAAGACTCTGGATTAATTAACAATATTATAAAAAAGTAAAATAAAGTATCATAAATATCATATCATTAATATACTTTGTATTCACTAAAAAATAGTCAATATAAATTCAAGATTTTCTTCAATAGTTTAAGTGGTAACATTATGGACACATAAAAAATGTAACACAGAATCCCCTTGCTTTTATGATTTTTCCAGCTAATATCCAAGATGTTTTGAGTGCTCACCAGGAACCACATACCTAATATGTGATATTGTATTTGTTACTAGATCTTTTTAAGCAGTTGTTGAGCTATTTAGAGATCAACAAATGGATAGAAAGGATGAATTTATGTGATTGATGATTCCCAGAGCCAGTATTTTATTTAAAAGTATCCAAGTATGAGATCTATCTATTAATATTCCACAATTGTAGAACTAATCCAGAAATTTGCATATCCCCAAGCAACTCTAATTTAGCCATTGTCCTGTAACCATTACATTCTAGAAAAGAATATAGGCATTAATTTGTAGAGATAGCTAAATAAAAATTCATAAAGGCCTCTGGCTTAACTAATTCTATTGATGGCTTGCAGTGTGCTCAGATTTTTGACATTATTAATTTGAGTTGACTTTTGCTATTTATGTGAAATTATCAAAATGATGAAATTGTCAAACAGGTCATTTCTGGTCAGAATTTAGATGATTGTTTTAAAGATGTATTTGTTTTTGATATTTCATTATAATCAAATTTTTCATGATGCAGAACAATAGAATGCAAAAGAGTAATGTCAAATAAAAAATACAATCCTGTAATGATACATAGCTCCATTGCAATCAAATTAGGAATACAGTCAACAGATGTAGCAATAGTAGAAGGACCCAAGAGTAATGTGGATTTCCTACCTTACTTGTATACATCAACTTTGGGCGCAGAGATCACAGATGCTCACATGATGGAATTCTAGTTGTCATATCTCAGACCTGACTTACAGACCTCATAAGAATACCTAGTAATATCATTGCATTTCCCACTGAAGGCATTGCAGTATAACACTACAGTAGGCTGACAGAAATTGTCCAGGAGCAACACTTTAATTGATTGACTCCTACTTAAGTCAAGAATAAGAAACTAATTCCTCAACAAACACATGGGTATCTGAATGATGAGAAAGGTAGAGTACACAAGTTAATTTCTAAATATAGATTTTCTTTTTTATAATAGTGATGGATCAATAACTAAGGATGACTAGATGCTTTACATTTTGTGATGTGTAGTCTTTGAACTACACAAGCCCACAGAAAGGAGACAATTTCATTAACTGAGTACAGAGGGAAGAGAGACAAATAGCCATCAAAACCAATTTCATATATTTTCCATCCTGTACAATGCAGGTTTTATTTTTTCAAGTTTTCCCGTTTCAAAAATCACCATGACAAAAACGTAAGAAAAAATTAGAATTTCATTAATAATTTCATATAGTTTCACTGATTCATATTATTGTCTGTATTTTACTATAGAAAACAAAATTATCATGTGGATTATTGTTTTTCAAGAATTTATAAACTATTTCTATGATATTTTGTTGAAGAGTAATTGAGTGAAAATCTGTCTGTTTTACCTCACCTTTCTGTGAAAGGAGTCCTTAATTGATCTAGACAATTAAAGGCCAGAGTCCAATATGAAGAGAAATGCTGAGAGATCAGAGAGAAGGAGCAAGCCACAGAACACTTTATTTCCTAAGCATCTCCTCAGAGAAAAGAAAGATTTATTGTGTGTCCCTGCTTATATCCTGTAATACTGCCTGTTTATGACACTTCCTGCCTATCTGTACAGACCTCCAGACCTCTATGGTTAGCTAGTGGCAAGCTTCATTTTCTGACCCCCAGACAGGATTTACTCATGCAATAAAGATATCACCACACCTGTCTAATACACTTTCTAATTGGTTTCATCGAGTGGAATGCCCAACATTTAGGCAGGAAAGGATAGATGGGACTTCTAGGCAGAGATAGGAATTCTGGAAAAGAATCTGGTGGGAGACTTGTCAGCCAGACACAGAGGAAGAAGACCATAATAATGAGCCGAGGTAATGAAACACATGGGAAAATACAGATTAATATAAATGGTTTGATTTAAGTTTTAAAGCTGTTGTAACTATACCTAAGCTAAGATCAAGCTTTCATACTTAAAAAGAATTATCTGTGTCATTAATCAGGGACTGGTGGGCCAAAAAAAAAAAAAACCCTACAAAATTTCACTGAATATATTTAACTAAAAGTTAAAAGGTTAATTTTTAAATACAGGTTATTTTTTATTCATTTTATTTAAATTAAAAACAATCTTATTTTACATACCAATTTCTCTCTCCCTCCTGGCCTTCCATGCCCTCCACCAACTCCCCATCCCACCCTCCCATCCAATCCCCAGGGAGGGTGAGGACTCCCATGAGAGATCATCAAAGTCTATCCTATCATTTGTGGCATGGTCTAGGGCATCCCTCCATGTATCTAGGCTAAGAGAGTATCCCTCCATAGGCAATGGCTTCCAAATTCCATGCACTAGGGATAAATACTGATTCCACTGCCAAAGGTTTCTCCTAGTTTTTCATTTTATATTTTCTCCAAATCATCAATTGAGAGCTATTTCTCTTCACTTATCTCCATATTAGCAACAAGAGTTTATCAGCCATACAACAACATTAATATTTATATTTTACATGTTATAATTGCTTTTCATGTGCTTTTAATTATCTACAAATTAACAAAGAAAGCAATCTGTTATGATGAGCTAGGTGTCAGAGGACCAAATTGGTGTACTAGTAAATAGTGCCAGATAGGACAATGCTTTAGAGTATTAGCAGACATAGACTTAGTATTCTGTTAATTCCAAACAAATCTCACATAAACACCTGCTTTTGTATCCACTGCAGCCATGACCATGGGGCAATTATTAATTATTTTTGAAAATGGCAATATTTATCTTTAAGGTACATATAAGAGGAATTTGATTAGGCAAAATAATTTAAGCACTAGAATGTACTAGGTTATCAATGATATTTAGAAATTTACTTTGAAGTTAAGCTCTTTGTTTGTATTCATAACTTTAGTAATCAATACATGACAAATTATACTGTCAAAAACTTTGCTCGCCCATAGGAGGAATTTTTAATACAAGCTAGTATAAAATATCATCAAATAAAAAAGATTAGCACATGTGGATTTGGGAACTGATACGCACATTTTCTTTAATTGCAATGAAACACATTGCAATTATTTTTTTTTAATTATTGGAAAGCCAAATCATGCACTGGCAATCAAACATATAAATGTGCTTATGCACACAAACATTGGGTAGAATCAAGCTCAGAAGAAACAAGATTAACAGTAAAGTCAACAAATATGATAACTTAAGGATTCAAGAAAAATAACTATTAAGGCAATTCAATATTGCCTCAATATCCCAGTAGTAGAAACAATATTAAAAATATATGAGTTTTTCTCTCAAAAGAAGAGACAGAATAACAAGAAGCCCTCAAGGAAAAGAAAGGTAGAAGACAATCAAAATAACAAAAATTAATGAAACATAAACATTAGTCAATGTTGTTTTAAAAGTCAAATGCAATGCATAAAACTTGAACAAGACATGATGTAAAAACAGCAATGCCACAATAAGGGATGAAGAGAAGGTGAGAGCAATGTTTCACTTAATACTTGATAACCTTGAAATAGAATCTTATAAGTCTAACATCTGATAAAATATATAGTTCTATATGGAATTTTATTTACTTCAAGGACAAATGGAATATACCAATTTATTTCTGATTCTTTTTCTTGGGGATGAATATTATTATCAGTTAGCGCATTTTTTTGTATCTTCTATAATTTCTTTCTTTAAAGACTCAAAGTTCTTTTTATATAGGTCTTTCACTTGTTCAGTTAGCATTACCCCAAGACATTTTATGTTGTTTGTGGCTATTGTAAAAGGTGATGTTTCTCGCATTTCTTTCTCAGCCTTTTTGTCACCTGTATATAGTAGGGCTAATAATTTTCATCTTTCCACATTGCTGAAGGTGTTTATCAGCTTTAGGAGTTCCCTGGTAGAATTTTTTTGGGTCACTTATGTAAACTATCATATCATCTGCAAATAGTGAAAACTTGTCTTCTTACTTTCCAATTTGTATAGACTTGATCTCCTTTTGTTGTCTTATTGATCTAGCTAGAACTTCAAGTACAATATTGAAGAGATATGGAGGGAGTGGTCAACCTTGCCTTGTTCCTGATTTTAGAAGTATCTCATTGAGTTTCTCTCCATTTAGTTTGCTTTTGGCTGTTGGTTTGCTGTATACTGCTTTTATTATGTTTAGGAATGTTTCCTGTTATCCCTGATCTTTCCAAGACCTTTATCATTAAGGGGTGATTGATTTCGTCAAAGGTTTTTTCAGCATCTAGTAAGATGATCATATGATCTTTATCAGTTTGTTCATGTGGTTAATTGCATTGATTGATTTTCATATGTTAAACATCCCTGCATCCCTAGGATGAAGCCTACTTGGTCATGATGGATAATTTCTCTGATGTGTTTTTGGATTTGATTTGACAGTATTTTATTGAGTATTTTTGCATCAATGTTGTTGAGGGATATTGGTCTGTAGTTCTCTTTCTTAGTTGCGTCTTTGAGTGGCTTTGTTTCCAAGGTAATTGTGTCCTTGTAAAAGGAGTTTGGCAATGAACCTTCTGCTTCTATTGTGTGAAAATATTTGTGGGGTATTATTAATAGGTCTTCTTTGAATTTTTGCACTGAAGCCATTTGGCCCTGGGATTTTTTTTTTTTTTTTTGGTTTGGTGGCTTATGAAGAGTGCTTCTATTTCATTAGGGGTTATAGGTATCTTTAAATTGCTTATGCCATCTTCATTTAATTTTGGTAAGTGATAGCTATCCAGAAATTTGTTCATTTCCTTTGAATTTTTGATTTTTGTAGAGTACAGTTTTTAAAAGTATGTCATGAAGAGTCTCTGGATTTCTTCAGTGTCCACTGTGATGTCCCTGTTTACATTTTAGATTTTGCTAATTTGCATGTTCTCTTTCTCCTTTTTGGTTAGTTCGTATCAAGGTTTGTCTATGTTGTTAATTTTCTTGAAGAAACAACTCTATGTTACATTTATTCTTTGTATTGTTTTCTTAGTTCCTACTTTGATTATTTCAGCCTCAATTTCATTATTTCCTGGTGTCTACTTCTCCAAGGTGAGTCCTCCTTTTTTGTTCTAGAAGTTTCAGTTGCGCTGTTCATTCTCTAGTTTGACTATTCTCCAGTTTCTTCTTGTGGGCAGTTAGTACTATGAAATTTCCTCTTAGCACTACTTTCAAAGTGTCCCATAAGGTTGGGTATGCTCTGTCTTCATTCTCATTGAATTCTAGGGTGTCTTTAATTTCTTTCTTTATTTTTTCCTTGACCCAGGGATGTTGCGATTGCTCATTGTTCAGTTTCCATGAGTTTGTATGTTTTCTGCAATTTGTGTTGTTGTTGAATTCTAACTTTAAAGCATGGTGGTCTGATAAAACATGGGGGACATTCAAATTTTGGTTTCTGTTGAGGTTTTCTATGTCCCCAAGTATGTTGTTGATTTTAGAGAAGGTTCCATGTGGAACTGAGAAGATGGTATATTCTTTTGTGTTTGGATGGAATGTTCTACAGATTTCTGTTAAATTCAATTGGGATATAACTTCTGTTAGTTCTTTTATTTCTTCATCAATTTTCTGTCTGTTGAACCTGTCTAGTGGTGAAAATGGGGTGTTAAAGTCTCCCATAATAAGTGTGTGAGGTTTAAGTGAGATTTGAGTTTTAGTAATGTTTCTTTTAGGAATGTGGGTGCCTTTGTATTTAAGGCACAGATGTTCCGTATTGAGACCGTCCTGATGGATTTCTCCTATGATGAGTGTTTCTTGTTTGCAAGAGGAGGATGGATTCTGTCTTAGTGTCCACTCTGTTAACCTGTGTCTTTTTATACACAAGTTAATACCATTAATAGTGGCAGAGATTAAGGACCATTTATTATTAATTCTTGTTTATTTTGGCTTTTGGTAAAGTGGGATTACTTATTCCCTATGTTTTTGTGAGTGTAGTTAACTTCCTTAGGTTGGAGTTTTCCTTCCAAAACTTTATGTAGGGATAGATTTGTGGATATGTATTGTGTAAATCTGGTTTGTCATGTTATTTACTCCATTTAGAGTGATTGAGAGCTTTGTTGGTTATAGTAGTCTGTGGTCACTTATTGTTTGTAGAAAATCAATCCAGTACCTCTGGCTTTCACAGTTTTCATAGAGTACTCAGATATAATTTTGATAGGTCTGCCTTTATATGTTACTTGGCCTTTTTCCTTCGCTGCTCTTAATATACTTTTTTTATTCTGTGTGATTGGTGTTTTGATTATTATGTGGTGAGAGTACTTTTTGTTGATCCAGTCCATTTGGTGTTCAGTATGCTTCTTGTATTTTCATAGGCATGTCCTTCTTCAGGTTGGGAAAGCTTTCTTCACCTTTGAGCTGGTGTTACACATTTCCTGGATGTTTGTTTTAAGGATTTGTTGGATTTTAGATTTTTTTGGTCTATGAATCTATTTCCTCTAGTTTGTCTTCAGTGACTGGATTCTCTCTTCCATCTCTTTTTTTTTTTACATTATTAATTTTATGCTGGACATAATTATACATGCCTTTTATTAATTAAAACATTTATAAACAATATTTGGGAATTTGGGCGTCGTTCTTTCCAAGCTGCTTCCTGCTGGTAGGGGACGCTGTCAAGGGGGAATCCTAAGATGATGCAGAAATCCTGGATGTAGTATTCTGTAAGGCTGCATTGTCCCATTGATGTTGCTTCAGGGGATCTTGCTTGATCAAACCACAATAGTATGGAAGGGATGCACAGCTTTTCATTTTCTGTGGAAACAAAATTAGAAACCCTATTCCCCAATAACTTGTCCATAGGCTGAAATTCGGAAGTCAAAGCATTTTAAATATATATATTTATATATTGAATTAATCTAGCAGCATTTTATTTCCTTCTTTTCTTAAATAATAATATAATTTAAAAATTTTACATGTGGATCCCAGTTTTTTTTCCCTTACTCCCTCCCTCCATCCCTCTTTCAATCCCTCCCGCTAACCCTCTTTCCCCTGTGACATGCACCCTGGCCACCCTCCCCTCCCATCCCCCAACCCCATTCCACTTGCAGGGTTATGCTATCCAGGTTGGGTCATGTAAGTCTGTCAGCCCACAGGAACTCAGGGTATACCTGCAGAGATAGGTGGATCTCTGGGAAGTGCCCAGAACTCCAGTAGGAGACTGGTGGTGGGGGTCAGAGGCGAGGCAGGTGGAAATTACGGGTGGTCCCACGTGGGTAGGCTGGTCTATTGTGCTCAGATAGGCTCCAGGAATGTCTCTGAAGGTGGTTGGATTGTTGGTTCTACCCTCTGGCTCAGTGCTCAACCAGAGTGGTCTCTTTGATCTCTTGTATTCTGTTGGTTATGCTTGATTGAGTAGTTCCTCATTGTTTACCTGGCTTTTCTATTTCCAGTATTCCCTCAGTTTGTGTTTTCTGTATTGTCTCTATTTCAACTTCTAGGTCTTTAACTGTTTGAGTTGTTTTCTTCATCTGTTTTTTTGTTGTTTTGTTTTCCTTGCTATTTTTAAGAGATTTGTTCATTTCTGGCATTTTTTATTTTTTCCCTCTATGTCTTCCAATGTTTTGTTTGTTTATTTCTTCCATTTCTTCAAGGGATTTTCTAATATCCTCTTTGAGGGACTCTATCATTTGAATGAAGTTGTTTTTAAGGTCATTCTCTTCTGCTTCATCTGCCTTTGTGTGTTAAGGTTTTGTTGGTGTAGAGTCCTAGATTCTAGTGGTGTCATTTGGTCTTTCTATTGTTGAATGTGTTCTTGTACTGCTATCTTCCCATTCCTTCTTCCAGTGGGTGCAAGTGGGGTCTCTCTGTCTCTACTCTTCTCTCCTGGTGGGTGTAGGTGGGTCAGGACTTCGATGTCAGTAACTCTGGATGGTCCAGGCTTTCTTGGTGGTCCTAAGCAGATGGCATAGGGCGTCAATTACAAGGTGAGGTCATTTCTGGATTGTCCCTCATCGTGGGACACGTCACTGTGTACATAGACAACCCAGGAAGTTCCAAGGAGAGGGTAGGGGTGTTGGTACCAAGCTGGCCAAAATGCATCTCAAGCAGAGGGTACAGCAAGGTGGGTTACAGATAGACTGGAGTACCAGGTCAGGATCACTCAAGCAGAGGGTGTAGGGAGGTCAAAATGCAGAGCCTACCCAGGAACTTCCAAGGAAAGAATGGGGGGAAGTTGAACCTGAGCTTGTCCCAGTCTCACCTCAAGCAGATGGTGGAGGCTGGCCAAGTATCAGGTGAGGGCAGGCTCCCAATGGTCTGTTGTGCCAGGCCATGACCACTCAAGCAGAGTGCATATGGTGGACTAGATGCAGAGCCAACCCAGGAAGTTCCAAAGAAAGGAGAGGGTGGAGGTGTTGGATCTGAACTGACCAAACACTCACATCAAGCAGTGGACACAGAAAAAAGTAGATTACAAAAAGTTAAGCTGCATATTTTTCCTTTGGCATTTCCATATTGCTCTTTCCAAGCTGTCACCATTCAGGTGAATCATTGACAGTAATTCATGGTGTGCATCTAGCCACACTTCTTTCAATGGATTCCATGACCAAATGTTACACCTAGACATAAACTTACTGAGAATTCTCAGGGTGGTAACTTCCTAGAGCATAGATGTAAAAGAAGTCACCATTCACTTCTAGTAAGTGCTTACAAAGCATTGAAACTACTCATACAAACCTTTTTTCCCTACATTACAACATGGTAGGGAATCTCTCCTAACATATAGATTAAGAGAAATGCTGTTAAAATAATGGGAGAAGGTGCCCTTAGAAGTCGTTCCTGCTTGTCACATTCCGTGTAATCTTTTCAAACTTCCTTGAATGTATCCCATTATAATGGTCAGTGAATTAGCAGGATAGATGTCATGATGATAAGTCTGAGTCAAATTGTTACTTGCTGCACAAAAATAATGTGTACAGTCTTTGAACTGTTTCAAATGTTCATCTGTACAATGATGAAGATTATGGGACTCCCAGAAAATGAATGATATCTTCTGAGATGTTAGGAATCATATTAGTGATTGCCAAAAAGTCCCATAGCATCTCTGTTTGCCACAAACTATTCCAGTGTGTATATTGAGATTACACAGTCACAAGAACACAAATTACAGGAAGTCCTGTATAATTAGCTAGTACTGGGGACCTGCTCAAAACTCCTTTTTCCTCTGGCCTCTAACAAAAAAAAATACAGCTTGCAGGTAGATAATGCCCACAGCTGAAGGATCGTACAGAGGAGAGGCATGCCAATCACAATATAGGGAGGAAATGTATCCAGTCCTCAGTGGGTTAAGGGCATATGTGTGACACTCACATAGCCACTTCCACTCATCACCAAGTAACAGATTGATACTTTCATAAAAAATAATTTTATTTGACATTTTAAAATTCTTCAACAAAACTGTCAGGAATACTTATCAAACTTGTATTTTCAAATATGCAAGAAGTCTTAATGTAATAGTACTAAAGAATACTCATAATGATGGTCCAACATTATAGAAAGAAAATAAATTGAGGTGAGCCTGAATTTCTACAATATTTCTTATAATGGCATATGCTAACCAGACAAGAGATGTAGAGCCTACATAAAAAGAAAAAGACTATAATTAAGTTGTTTTATGTTACTGAAGAGAGAAAAGGAATTTGTCTACCAAGTAGGTTAATGTTGTTTCTTCATAAAATTTGATGAATAAAGATAATAACACTGTAGAATAAGTGCTACTCCATCAGCCAGTAACAGTAGAACTCATACCTGCATTCTTACATAAATATATTTTAATATATACTTTAAAATGAATAGGTGGTAAAAAGAGACACAATCTCCCTGATCCTCTGTCTCTTCCAAGTTTGTGACCTGCTTCTTCCTCAGACAAAGGTGTATGTTTGATAGATGTATCCATCAGGACTGGTTTGCACAAATCTTCATTTTGATTGGTTGTGGTTTTCTGTAATGTCCCCTATCTGTTGCAAGGAGAAGTTTTCTTGATGAGGGGTGAAGACTACAATTATGTGTGCATATAAGAACCAATTTTTATAGAGTGTTGTTATGAATTTTACTGGTTTAGCAAACTAGTGATCATATTTTCTCCTCCAATAGCCATGATTTCACAAGCACTGAATAGTTACCTGGGTCTCCAGCACTGTGTGGGCTTTCCCTCTTTTTTTCCCCTCTTAATTTATTATAAAGCGTTATCAGGTGCAAAAGAGTCAGCCTTGAAAACATACACACTAGTAATATTATATAGACTAACAGGTTAAATTATGAATATATATTTATATACATATTTTTATGCTCATGAAATAACAACTAGTAAGAGAGAGAAAGAGAAAGAGAGAGAAGAGAGAGAGATACAGAGAGAGAGAGGGAGAAAGAGAGAGAGAGAACATGAATTGGAAGGAAAGTGGATACAAGGCAGGGTGGGTTTGGAGGAGAGAAGGGGATAGGAAAACGTCAATTACAATATAATCACACAAATAAGATGAAGTAAAATAAAAGTACATAAAGAAAAAAGAGAAAATAGAGAAATATAATTTAATTTATGATTCAACAACAACCAAGTAAGAAAATTTGGAACAAGACTGTCTATGCGGAACCAGGTCCCCTGCAAAGGCATGTCAGTTAGGAGGCCTTATATTACCTATAACGCTTGGTAATGAAACAGTATTTGTACTTAGTGTACAAATGGACATTGGTAGCCCATTCACCATAGAGAGATACTCTGTCAGCCTAGAAACATGGGAGTAGGACCCAAGCCCTGCCACAAATGATGATGATCCCCTACAGAAGGCCCTATCCCTTTTATGGAGCATAAGAAGTAAGGGATGATGGTCTGTGCAGGCCATAAAAGACTGGGAGGATGAAGGAACCAGGATTCATATATAAAATCAGATTGTTTCTAATTTAAGGAAAAAATAAAAACAAAAAAAGACTCTGTCTATGCTCTGACATTTCACAGGGCCCTATTATAATAGGTAAAATATTAAGGTACATTGAAATGGACAGGTGATATGCATATGTAGAGCTTTTTTCAGTATAAAATTATCAAAGTACATGCTACAGAATGCTTTTGGGAAAATTCAGTTACTTCTTTTACCAACATATCTTCAGACCTAAGGATTCGTCTTATTGTTGTTTAATTTAATTTGCATATTTAATAGAATTTAGTTTTAGACTAGTTATAGGTTCACTATAAAACTAGGAGGGAAGTGGTGAGATCTTCTGGCTATTCCTTGCTGTTCACACACAGAAAGCCTTGCTTATTACCCATATTTCTCACCACAGAGGAACATATCATTGGTAAGTCTACATTGTTGTATCATTATCACCCAAAGCCTATTAGGGATCACTCTTGGTGATGCACTCTATTATAAGAATAAATAGGCGTGTGTGTGTGTGTGTGTGTGTGTGTGTGTGTGTGTGTGTGTGTGTGTGTGCGCGCGCTCGCGTGCGCATGTGTGTGTGCATGTGAGCACACGCACATATGGTATAGTTGTGTATAAATTATTACATCAGTTTTCATTGAAATATTAACAAATGTGTCATACCCAAGAGACTAGGATTTCATAGGTGTTCAGGTATTGAGGCTTACTGCTTCAGCATCCGAAGAGTCTCACTCTGGATCTCTCATACTGGAGAGGATAAAAATTAAAGCCCACAGGGCTGTGTAGTTCACCAATCCCTTTTCCTAGAGAGTTTGCGGTGGTCAGTCAAGGATGAAGCCTGGAATTACCACTTGTGATATCAGACAAGAAGTCAGCAATAACAGCAGGAACAGAATAACTTAACTTGAAAGAAAGCAAAAGATGAATAATCCTCCTTCTAACATGACCCCTTTTATCTGTGCTGTTATTAGAAGGTGCCTCTATGTTGGGTAAGTTATTCCACTCCAATTAAGGCAATTAAAATCATTTTTCAATTGAAGCTCCCTACTAAAGTGATTCTAATTTGTGCTACATCGACTTTAAAACCACAATCTCTAGTTTTCATCTTCTAGAAAGTGGACATGGAAGACTCTATCATTATTTCCTATCTAAACTGTCTGTGTCACTTTGCTATGAGAAATAATAAATAAATAAATAAATAAATAAATAAATATACTAAACAAACAAATAAGTAAAGCACATTTCATGGCCTGGAGTTGATGTTTTTATTATTATTCATATTCTTATTTATTTTACATATCAACCAAATTCCCATCCTCCTCTCATCCTGTGCCCTCCCTCCATCTCCCTCTACCCTTCTCCCCATCCACACCTCCTTCATCTCTAGTTAGAGAGGGTAAGGCCTAACACAGGAATCAACAAAGCATGGCATATCAAGTGGAGGCAGGATCAAGCTTCCCCCCTACCACCTGCATCAAGGCTGAACAAGGCATCCCACCATAGGGAATAGGTTCCAAAGAGCCAGCTCATACATTATACACAAATTTCTGGTTCTACTGCTAGGGGCCCCACAAAAGAACAAGCTACACAAATATCACACAGATACAGAAGGCATAGGTCAGTCCCATGCTGGCTCTCTAGATGGTCTTCCAGAGTCAGTGAGCTCCTACAAACTCAGGTCAGCTGTCTCTATGTTTTTCCCCATCATGGTCCTGAATCCCTGGCACCTTGTTCATATAACCCCTCCTCTTTCTCTTCAGTCGGAAATCTAGAGCTCAGTCCAGTGCTTGGCAGTGGATCTCTGCACCTAATACCATCAGGTATCAGGTACTGGACGAAGGCACTATGATGTCAGACTCCTAGCAATAGTGGAAAAGGTGCCTGAACCAGTATTCACCTGTAATCTGATTGGTTAATACACAATACTTTAATTGTTTGTCATAAGAGAGCCTTCATACAGTACCTGATGGAAGTTGATGTAGGTGTTGTGTTTTAAAAGGCATTCTCACTGGGAAGTACTGTTCCCAGCACTTGGAAGGCAGAAGCAGGTGGATCTCTGTGAGTACAAGGCCAGCCTGTTCTACGAAGTGAGTTCCAGGACAAAGAAGGTTACACAAAGCAATCCTGCCTTGGAAAAACAAACAACAAAAAAGCCATTCTTAGCTGTTTCTAGTAATTGTTGCAATAAGGACTACTTCTGATTATTTTAAGAGAATCACGGTTTCATTGCATCTTGAATAATAAATTACTATCACATGACTATACTTTAGAGTATAAGAATTAATCCAGTATATACAAGAATAAAAACTGCACCAATATTACTCTCCAGGTTTCAGACAATAATATATTATGGGATTAAAAACAATTAAAATTGATTGATAGTACTATTCGTACTCCAAGGTCATTGCAAAATTACAATTTTCCATGAAGAAAATAAACAATTTCTTTGGATAACCAACTCCTTTAAAAAAAATAATTTTCAAGTTACTTCAAGCCATTCAACCGACATTCAAATAATAAATATTTAGAGAACCTGGTATATAATGGTAATAGTAACAAAGGCTATTTCAAAAACAGTTTGAAATGGTGATAATGCTAAAAAAAAAAATTGAAGGATAACATGTTCCTAGTGGATCTACAGAAAAGAAACCACATAGGCAGAAACATGAGTGACTTAATAGTGTTCATATGTGAACAAGACTCAACTTTAATAATAACCAAAGTACATATTCAAAAAAACTACATGTTATAAGTTTGCAACACTAAACTTTGTACCTGTGTTCCATGTGTCAGAATAGATGGTCATGACACACACATGTTTTAATCCATAGACAAATTACGGAAAATAATATACGTGATTAAAAATTATAAAGAAATCTGGGACAACAAAGAAAAATACCCTCACATCCCACTATCAACATGCTTAATGAATTTTGGAATGCTTTTATGTGTGAAAATATTTAAAGTTGCATAGTATGTAACATGTTATCCAAGAATTACATATTGATTCATGTTAAGAATTGCCTTTGTCAAATTTTCCAAGTTTCCACAGTATTAATATCTACAGTATAGCCAAGAGCTCATAGAATTTCCACCAGGTAATTAGTTTTATATTCTCTAAGTACTGAGATATTTGAAGTTCTTCAATGAAAATGCTGGCACCATAAACTAACCCCAATCCTTACACTCTCATTTATAAACCATTCATTAGAACATTCTATGGTAAAATATCATTATACAAACAATTTATGCTTTAAGAAAATATAAAGCATAAAATAATAGCAGAAACAATAGAAAAATCTTGAAATGGTTCAGAATTCAGAATAGAACACAAAATAAATAGAAAAAAATCAAAAAATGAACTAATAACAAATATCCAAGCTTAAATAGAGAAAACAAAATATTTGGAAATCTAGGAAAAATGCATCTACGACAGAAAAGATTACACAAAAATATCAGTTGACTTTTCAAAATAATGTTTATAGCCAGGATATAAAAAACATGTTTTAAAGACTCAAGGAAATACAATATAAACCAAGGATATTTGTTAGCAAAATTGACTTTGAATTCTACAGGTCACAACCTTTTATATACATGCAAAAATATTGTTAGATTATATTTCATTTTGAAATTTGTTCTTCTATCATATCTGTAGGCAAATGATTCTGTCCCACCAAGTCCCACAGCCATTCAGTCACAAGAAAATACACAGAGACTTACATTAATTATAAACCATTTGGCCCATGGCTCAGGCTTCTTACTGGCTAGCTTTCTCTTAATTACTAACCCATTTCTATTAATCTGTGAATCACCACATGGTCTTAGCTTACCAGGGATGCCTGGGTCTCTGGGTTCCTCAGCAGCTATATGACATCTCTTTGACTCTACCTACTATCTTTCTCTATCCTTGTTTGGTTTTCTCATCTGGCTAAATCCTGCCTGTCCATTCATTGAAACAGCACTGTTCATCAACCAATAAAAGAATCATATATTCACAGTATAAAGAAGAATATCCCCCATCACATATATTGTAACCTAACCACAGTTTCCCCTACCTCCTCTTCTCCAAGTCTGTCCCCAATACCTCTTCTCTCTCCCAGATGCACTCCTCCTTTCCCTTCAGAAAAGAGCAGGCCTCCAAGAGATATCAACCAAAACTGGCATATCAAGTTGCAGTAAGACTAGGTACATCTCCTCATCTTAATGCTGGATGAATTAACCCAGTGGGACAAAAACGGTCCCAAAAGCAGTCAAAAGGGTCAGAGACAATCTCTACTCCCACTGTTAGGAGTGCCAAAAGAACATCAAGCTACCCAACCATAACATATATATGCAGAGGATATGGATCAGACCCATAAAGTTTCCCTGGTTGCCAGTTCAGTCTCTGTGGGTCCTATAAGCCCTGACTAGTTGATTTTGTGAGCCATTTTTTTCCTGGTGTCCTTGACCGCTCTGCCTCCCACAATCCTCCCCCCACCCTCTTCTGCAGGATTTCCTAAGCTCTAATTTTTGGCAGTGGGTCTCTGTTTCTAATCACATTAGTGCTGGATGAAGCATCTCTGATGACAATTATGCTAGGCTTCAGTCTAGAAGTATAGCAAGATATCATTAGGAATAATATCATTGAAATTTTTAGGGATTTTGTTTGTTTGGTAGTTTGGTTGGTTGGTTGGTTTTACCAATTGTGTTTGGTTCTAGTTAAGGTCTTTGGGCTATCCAGTCTCTGGTTCTTGACCTTCCAGGCAGTGTCAGGTATGGGATCTCTCATAGCATGTGTTGCTAGTTGGACAAGTCATTGTTTTACCACAAGTTCTGTACCAGCATATCTTGCAGATGAGAAAAAAAATTGTAGGTTTAAGGTTTTGTGGCTTTTTTGCTGTCCAGTCTCTTCACTGAAAATCTTGTCTGGTTAAAGATAAAGGCCAATTCAGGCTCCATATACCCCAGTACTAGGAGTCTTCACTAGAGTCTCCCTGGTAGATTCCTTGGAGTTGTCATTTCATTAGGTTTCTACATGGCCTCCAAAATGCCTTCCGAATACAGTCATTCTCCCAATACTGGCTTCCTCCTCCACACATCCCCACAACTAATTCCCTCCTGTTCTTGTTCCTATCTAATCTAAGTTCATGTACAAAATCTGTTGTATTCTACCTTCCCAGAGAGATCCAAGTGGCTCTCCTTGAGCCAGCCTTGTTATTAACCTGTTTGAGTTTGTGGATTGAAGCATGATTGTCCTTTGCTTTACAATTAATATCAACTTATAAGTGAGTATATATTGTGTTTGTCTTTCTGGGTCTGGGTTACCTCCTTCAGCCTTCACATGATCTTTTTCTATGCTAATTTAGAAGGTCTCAGATAACAATAGTGACAGCAGAAACATTGACATGAGCACAGATGTTGATTTCTTTGACAAATAAGATAAAATGAATGAAAAGAGTGTAGTCTATGGTTCTCTTAAAAAATGCCAAAAAAAATAAATAAAATATGCCTGTATTTACTATGGGAATAGGAGTGTTTAGCAACCACAAAATAGATAAGATGTTTTAAATAGTTGCCTAGTAACCACATAATACATACACTATTTTATATTAGAGTATTTTATTAATAACTTTATAAAATCAATAAAATGTGTACAATGTGTAACTCCAAGTAATTAGCAGATCTGTTATCAACAACTTCAGCATGAGAAAATATAAAATTGACACCATGACCCATCATAGAATGAACACACTACTTCCTATAGACTTGCCAAGAGAACTAATGAATTTAAAAAGGCTTTTGGATCCTATATTTACAAGAAATACAGAGAACAGAACAAGTTCAAAAGTACACTGAGAACAAAGAGCCTCCAAACTATAAATCCTAACATACTCTTCAGATTAAAATGCTCGTAGGGTAAGTAACACATAAAACATAGTGAAAAAAGACATATATACAATATTGGGAAAACTAATAGATCACAAGAAAAAAGAATAAGAGGTTTCAAAACTTCTTACAATTCTTATGGAAATGAGTAAGCATTGAACTACAATGTTGGTAGTAAGCACAGATGAGAGAACAATAAAGACATACCATAAAAGAGCTTCATATAAAACTTAAAATAATGTCTCTACATGAAGAGGAGCAGGTCCAGGTGCCATGGCACGTATGGGTACTTTCTTACTCTACAATGGGGTTTGAGCTAAAGTAACTTATTATCATGCATTCCTCTGAACGTCCTTCTTTTCAATTTCCCTTTAAATGTCAAAACCACCATTTTTTATAACCACTGAGTTATGAAATTGGAAACTGGAGGAAAATAATGGAGGATGGGTATGAAAGGATACATTATATGTATATATACAATTTCAATGAATAAATAATAATGGTGGGATGTCTCCACCAAATCCCTCACATTAGAATCCAGGGATCACCACAGTGGAGAATGTAAGAGCCAGAGGGGATGAAAGACACCGGAAAGTCAAGGCCCCCACTGAATCTCTGAGCAAGGCTGATATGAGCACACAGAAAATAAAGCAACAAGCAATAGGCTAAAATGTGTCTTCACCAGGTCTTCTTCATATATATCACAGTGTAACATAAAAATAAACACCTAGAGAGAGATATTGTGGTTCAAGCTTCAAGATAAAGGTCAGAAAAATAAAGCAGCCAGCCACTAGCTCATATATCTACCTATACTCAGACCAAAGAGGAGAGCATCAGATTGCTCCTGACTTCACTGCTCCTCAGATTCACTAAGACTTCTATTCTCTCCTGAATGTGACTAGAAACTAATTTTTGAAGACTGACTCTGTTTCTTTCTTTTATACCTCTCAAATCCTGGGATCAAAGGCATGTGATTCCAAGTGCTGAGATCACATTTGTGTTAGTTGTTTCTCTTTAGGACTGGATCAATTTCATGTAGCTCAGTGTGGGCTTGAACTAACAGAGATCCATCTATTTGTCTCTTGAGACCTAGAATTAAAGGTGTGTGCCACCACTGCCTGGCTCTATGGCTATTTAGTGTGGCTGCTGGGATTAAAGGTGTGTATCACCATTGCCTGATCTCTATGGCTTATGGTTAGCTTTTCTTTCTGAAAACCCAGGCAAACTTTAATAAATAATAAATAACATCACCACATCATAGTTTTCAGCTTGCTAATTTTTATGAGATTCCTGAGTGTGTGAACCAGTGTGTCTCTGATTCTTGTGACTGCTCTTGGAGATCTTCTCCATCTGTTGGCTTGCCTTGTCTAGTTTCAATGTAATGGTTTTCATTTTATCTTATGATTTTGTCATGTTTGATTGTTATCTCTTAGAATACTGTTCTTATATAATGATAGACAGAAGGGAGTGGATCCAGAGAGAGAGGTTGGGAGGAGTAGTGGGAGGGGAAACTATAATCAGAATATATTGTATAAGAAAAGAATCTTTTTTCAATGAAAGAAATAAAGTAAAATGTATACCTGCTTAAATTTAAAACATGGCTAATCTATCATTAAATAGATATAAAGTGTTTTCTAATCCTAGACCCTACTAATGGATTTTTTAATGTTATTCACAATTTATCTACAAAAGGTTGACAAGGATATATATATATATATATATATATATATATATATATATATATCATTAGCTTTTGTTCTTAGAACAAATCATAGCAGAGAAGTTACTGGGTCAAAGGACATGTATATGCTATAGGTTTTGATATGTGTTTCTGGAATACACTGCAAAATAATGATACGTTCTTACCAGAAAAGACATTGGCCCTTCTTACCTTGGATCATATATTGTTTATATTTCTCCAAGCTTTGTTTTTTAAAATATTTTTATTTTGAAATATTAAAACCATTATGAGTTTCAGTTATATAGAAATGAATGTCCAATCACAAAATAGTTTGTAATACATCCAGTCCTGTCATTTCTGCTATTTACATTAATTAGAAGTGGAACAAAAGCTTCAAAAATTATACATATAAGAAAATCATCCAATCTATTTTAGTTTCAAAAAATAATATATACTATCTGCTACTTAGGTCAATTGAAGTTTTTATGCTGAATGGACCAATAAAAGAGATAAAGTAAACATAATTCATTTAAAAAAACTTGTCTCTAACAATGTCAAAATGATGGTATATGAATTTATAGCTCCAGGAAAGTGGGAGGTGAGAGAAGCAACCTTATTCATTGTTGTTGGAGAATAATACCAATAATTCTGACAGCTATCTATCTAACTATTTCTAAATTCAGCAATTGATTTTAATATGGGGCTAACTATACCTTTTATATAATTGTAATAGTAATTCATGAAAATAGGTCATGAATTTGAAAGAAACCAAGAAGGGATATATGGGAGCATTTAGGTGAAGAAAGGAAAAAGAGGAAATTATGTAATTAAAATATTGTCTCAAAAAAATAAAACAGTGTTAAGAACTTACTATGTAAGAAGTATACAAATTGCCAACATAGTAAAAGTTAATTTTGTGAATATTTGTAAATTTCTACATGAATGTATTTCTTTTCATAAGTAAAGAATAGAAATAGTTCCAACAACTTACTTACTATTGTTGTTTCACTGTGTTTCAGAATAATTACTAGAAATATCTCTACCATGCCTTTGCTTTTTTTCTCCACATGGTGCCTGGGGCAGACACTGCTTATTATATTGCTGAGTGCCATGATCACTACACACCATCAATATCCTGGACAGAGACCATCCCTCCAGTAAGTAATTAATTTCACTAGACACATTGCCACTGCTGCTGTGTACTATGCATTCTGTCATGTCATAATTATCTCTGCAGATTGCATGTTTTTGTAGGTCATCGCTGTAACAATTATACTGTTTATACCTCTAGAATTGCCTAGCCCTCCACAGGCTGTGACAGAGTGAGGGAAGATGCCTCTCATATGCATGGCATTTCTTTAGTGAGATACTAAAGCTTTGGTGCTTGCAGTTTATTCTTGAATTTAAATTCTCTCTATAATGTGTCTTATTCTTACTTAATACTAATATCCAACCAAAAGAATGAAGAACAGACTCAATGGCCACATCTAAGGTTGTGTCAGAACTTCCCAAAGAAATTCACTGAGAAACAGTCTGTGATGAATTTCATTACATTTGCATATTAATAAACATCTTTTAATTTCTTACCAGTCCTCCTGGTTTATACCTATATGTCTAAGATCTAAAATGAACATGATGTAGACTCCAGCTGAAACTTAGGCTATAAGATTAATTTCATGAGAGCTCAAATAAAATAAGAAATTGATTACCTAAATTGAGTCATACTATCTCTCTTATCAGCCATCATAAAATCTCTCCACCCTATTGTGTTGTCTTGACTTAGTGTAAACACCTCTCCCTGTTGAAACTAACTCCAGAATTTTCATTCTTCTTGACTGCACGTAACTTGTGTTTTACTTTCAGAAAAGTTTTGGAAAAGTCAAAATAATTATGACCATATTAATCTAGTAATAATAAACTTTCAATGCTATTTTAAAACAAATTTTAATAATTGGCTACACTTCAGTACTTGTAAAACATTTTCAATGATCACATCTACATACTAATTTTAGTTAATAAACATTGATAATTTTGACTGTCAACTTGGTAGAATTTAGAACTGTAGAGAGCTGCGAAATGCCACGCCTTAAAGATGGGGCTGGGTTCTGCCTTCCACCTTCCTGATGGTGAGCACTCTCTGTGATAAACAACTCCATATTTGGCTAAGGCTGAGGATCTGCCTTGCTTCTGCATATGGGGACCTGTTGGCACTTTCCACGTGGCATGCTGGGATTAGCTACCCCAAGGCCTTATAAACTGTGGGCTGGCTTTCCCGGGGTCAAAAGATTGTTCAAGGTTCCTGAGTAAGGCTGCTTAAAGAAGAGCCCAAGGGTTGCATCAAGGATGGTCGCAACAAGTGGTGCCCCTTACAGGGAACTTCATCAAAGGACTCAGAACTTTCTGCAGTCAGGGCAGTGCACTGGTAAGTTCCCAGGTAAAGTGGGAATCTGTGACAAAAGCGGGTATTTTGCTTCTCTCTGTAGATATAGAGGGAGCAGAGAAAGTTTGCGACACTGAGAACCGAAAGTAAAAGTTTAAAAGGGAAAATATTGCTAGTTTAACAATGGGCGCTTCTGAATCGCACCCAATTTATTTGGCTCTGAATGAGCTGCTTCGTTCTCAGAATTTAAAGATTAAGAAAAGCAACCTAGTGAGGTTCTTGGAGGAATGTGATACCATTGCACCTTGGTTAGCAGTCTCCGGGAGTCTTACGATCCCTTCATGGGAAAAACTAGGCAGAGATCTTGACTTTGCCGCAGATCAGGGAACGCTTAAAGGCAGAGTAAGACCTATTTGGAAACTAGTGAAAAGCTGTCTTGAGGACCAAAAATGCAGTGAGGCAGTGGAGAATGGGCAAGCAGCTTTAGAGATGTTACAAGAAAGTTCAGAGCAAGCAGACAGTGAGAAGGGCTATAAGTCAAAGCCAAAATTGTACCCTGATCTTGCAGATTTAGAAGACTCAGAGTCTACAGACTCTGAGGAAGAGTTATAAGCTCTCATAGAACAGATTGAGAGGACAAATATAAGGGAAAAAGAAAAGAAGAGAGGAAAGGAGAGGCCTGAGGGTGAAGACTGTTGCAGGTCTTTGGGTAGAGCTATGCCATCTGCCCTGCCCCCAATGTACGTGGAGGGAAGGGGTGGCAGTATGGGATGTTCTTATTGCCCTGAGGTCTGGAAAGCAGTGAGAACAGAACTACACTTGGTTTATCCAGTGTTCCAGGATCCACAAGGAAACAGATATGAAGAGCCACTAGATTTTAAGGTTATTAAGTCCTTGGCTGAATCTGTAAGAACATATGGGATTACAGCCTCTATTACTGTGGCACAAGTAGAAGCTTTGCAGAAGATAGAAGAAAGATTATAGAATGCCTTTTTACAAAGATGCAAAGAAGGCCAAGCCATTGTTATGTGTATTCTTCCTACATATTATCGGCCTACAGGCTTGCTATGGCAAGAGGGCCCATTACTCTGGATTTATCCATAAGTATCTCGTGCTAAATCCATTGAACATTATCCCACTGTGGTAGCTAAATTAGCGCTGAATGGGATCCAACAATGCTTGCAATTTTTTGGTCTTACTCCGAGTACAATTATTGTACCATATTCCAGTCATCAAGTTAAGATGCTTTGTGCCACTGTGGATGATTGGGCCATTTTGCAGTGCGGATTTGATGGGAATATAGATAATCATTACCCTAGACATCCATTATTGGGATTTTTAAAGGAACATCCTGTAATATTTCCTAAAGTGATATCAGCAGTTCCTATCCCGAATATTCTAAATGTGTTTACAGATGGCTCTAAGACAGGCTGTGGAGCCTACATGATAGAAAGACAGGAGCCTGTGTTGCATCATTTCCAGCCTAGCTCCCCTCAAATTGTGGAATTAAAAATAGTAGTGGAGGTGTTTAAAACTTGTCATTTTGCCTTTAATTTAATATCTGATTCAGCTTATGTGGTTAATGCAGTGAAAATCTTGGAAGTAGCAGGACCTATAAAAAGTGTCAGTCCAGTTTGTCTTCTATTTCAACAGTTTCAAAATTTAGTTTGGCAAAGAAAACATTGTTTTTTCATACAGCATGTTCGAGCTCATACTGGCCTTCCAGGGCCTTTAAGTGAAGGTAATGATAAAGTTGATCAGAGGACTAGGATAGAATGCATATTTTTGAGCTCTACCTTACAGAAGGCAAGGACTTTTCATAAGACTTTTCATGTGAATGCTAGAGCATTGCAACAGAAATTTCATATTTCTCGAAAAGATGCTCGGCAAGTAGTCTTGGAATATCCTCAATGTGTGATTCATCATCACCTAACTAGTGTTGGGGTAAACCCATGGGGTTTGCTCCCTCTTAAGGTTTAGCAGATATGACACACATTTCTGAGTTTGGAAGGCTAAAATATATGCATGTGTCTCTGGATACCTGTTCAGGTGTCATACATGCCACACTTTTAACTGGAGAAAAGGCTTGCAATGTTATAGCTCATTGCTTAGAAACCTGGGCTGCCTGGCGTAAGCCCCAGGAGCTCAAAATTGGCAATGGACCAGCCTATATGGCTCAAAACTTTGCCTCTTTTTATCGGCAAATGGAAGTGCAGCTTCTTCATGGGTTGCCGTACATCCTCAAGGCCAAAGCATCTTAGAACGTGCTCATCGCACATTGAAGGAATGTTTACAAAAACAAAAAGGGGGAATAGGCCACGGCCATACTCCTAGGAAAGACATTCCCTTGCTTTATTTACTATTAATTTTTTAAATTTGGATGCTCAAGGCCGCTCTGAGGCTGATAGACAACAAGATTACCATGGCCCTGCTAAAGGAATGGTCAAGTGGAAAGTATTCTGACAGGCCTCTGGTGCGGGCATGATCCGTGCTGACAAGGGCACGAGGTTCTGTTTGTGTTTTCCCACAGGACCAGCAAGATCCAGTGTGGTTTCCTGAATACCTGGTTAGAAAAGTCCAACATGAAGAGTGTCCTGAATAATTGGTCACTTGAATTTGAAGATATTTTGAGAGAACTGAGGCTGGCTGTGGTTAACGTGAATTCTACCAGAGTGGACTTCTCTTTTGCATTGGGACTGTCATCTTGACTGACTTCTGCTATGAATCATCTAAAGGAATGGGGGGGCATGGGAGCATCTATGTAAGATTAGAATTATACAACAGCGTAATGCAGCCATGATCCCTTTTTTCTATCCCTCCCCTTTCTATCTTCATTCTTCCCTCATCTCTTCTCCTCCTCTCCACCCCTCCACTATCTTATTTTTTGCTTATATATTTCAAGAAATATTTTGGCACATCTCTCAATAATTTCTAATACATTCACTTGGATACACTCCTTTAACAAGTGATTATTATCAGCGTGTTTCTAAAGGCTTATTTTTTATACACTACATTTGAGCCATAAGGAAACCTAATTTTCAATGAGTAAATAGCTTTCTGCTTCAGGAAATTTTAATCATGACTCTTTTGTTTGAAAGTATTAGAAAGCCCAATTCAAACTCACTGGTTGAATGTGGGAAAGGAGAGAGAAAGAGAAAAAGAGATGCAGGGAAACAGTTTTTCTCAGTCAGAAGACTGCTAGACTGAGTGTTTAAAATTATTGGGTACATTTTTTACTTCTGTTGGCTCCAGATGTTGGTAGAATGTTCTCATAGGTGGATATCCATCAAGCATTCCAAGCTTTTATCCAATCCTAAAGCAGGTCTATTTCTCTTTCATCAACTTTCCAAAAGTTTTCCCAGAACCAAGTCTCTCACTCTAACTGGTAGCATGGTTGACACCTTGACTGTGCGTATAAGCTAATGAACAGAGACTTACCCATGTGTCTACCTAAGAAGGTACAAAAAAGAAAAAAGAAAAGAAAAGAAAGAGGTTAAAGCACTGCTGAATGAATGAATGAATGAATGAATGAATGAATGGAGACTGCTGCAACACACACACACACACACACACACACACACACACACACACACACACACACACACAACACAATTGTGTATAGGATCCCATAATCTCAATGTGATGATTTCATGGAGAAGAAAATGAGTAGTGAAAATAACTTCCATGTACAGATCCTCACCGTCTACATTGTTTCATGAGTCCAAGAAATATAAGACCTTAAAAAAGCATCTCTGCTACCTGCATGAAGAAAATTGGTTTTAAAAAGGTTTTTTTTTTCTGGACTGTATTGTATCCTGACTCATTACTGATCATCCTGTCACTGGCTCTCTGTTGCCCTTTCCACCTTAACCACTGGGATGAAATATAGAAATGCTATTTCTACTGTCATTCCAATATTTCACAATTATGTTTTGTCCCTATACTCCACCTTGTGTTCTGTCTCCTCATCCAGGATGAACCTTCTCAAGCTTGTTCCAGTCCTTGCATAGCAGGACCATGTCATTAGAAACAGTCTTATCATCACTAAATGATTGTAAAAATGCCATTTGGGTTTGAAAAATTATTAGACACTGATGTTTGTTTAAAGTGTTTGGACTAACCAGGCATGGTGGCACAAACTTGCAGTTCCACTACTCAGATTGTTCAGACAGTGAGGATCAAGTGTTCCAGTCTAGTTTCTGCTACATACCAAGTAAAAAGCCAGCATGACCTACATGAGAGCTTGTATCAAAAATATAAGAAGTTAAGATAGGTAGGTAGATAGATAGATAGATAGATAGATAGATACATACATACATACATACATACATACATACATACATACATAGACAGACAGATGATAGATAGATATATAATAGACAAAGAGATAGATAGGTAGGCATAGATAGATTAGATAGATGATAATAAAATGAAACAAGAAACAAATAATAAAATGAATAAAATGGAATGATTTCCTAATGCAGAGAATGAATATTTTGTCTGATTTATTCACTGGAAGGCAAGAACTGAAGTACTTGTACTTTGATATATGAAGATCAGAAGAGCTAAGGGTGAGAGACATAGTGGCCTAGGTTCTGTACCATATCAAAGTCAAGCATTTTCTATTTAACTTTCTACAACTTTGTGGGCAATACACTCCCCAACATTCCTATCAGGTAAGTGTCTGCGCCAACAAACTGTTTAGATCAATATTATAATTTGGGAATTGGGATCTGAATAAAGTGAATTTCCTCTTGCCACCTCAGTCCCATAGCAGAGCTTTAAACCTCTGTTATAAAGCACTGATCCCCAAGTATATTCCAAATTATATTTTATACCCCATATAAGTTACAGTGAATCAAGATAACTGTGTGAGACTTAGACATTGGAATTTTTAAAACCTCTTCAGATGTTTCTGAAGCTTAACCAGGCTTAAGAATCTTGTCACAAAGCAACAAGAGAACTAAAATCCAGCATATACCTTGGCTGCACAGGCAGTTGCTTATCAACCCTTTGCTTGCTTTGAATGAAAAGTAAACCATGACTTTTTTCTTTTGGTGTCTCAGTAGAATGAGTCAGAACAGTACCCACATGGAGGAAGCAGCACAGCCAAAGGTCCTTCATGGATGAATTAACTTTAATAGGAAAGCTGTTCTCCATGCAGGTGGCCAGATGGGTAAAGTTGGCCCCAACCACTCTACCAATTACCACCATGCCCATGAAAAATGTCAGGTCAGGTCAGTTCTCCACTTGAATGAGACAGTGAAATTCCTTGAGCTGAGTAAATTGGTTCTACCTGAAACATTCTAGATATACACAAGAGCCAACCAAAACAATGCAGAGCAAAATAAAAGTGAAAGAAATAAAAAACAGTGGATTCTTCCAAAGAAAAATATTTGAGTAACTCAGTCTTTTTGTATGGATACATTCGATTGTACAAGTTTGTTTGTTTGATTGTTTTCACTAATCCCTTGGCACATTTTTTTGAGAAACAAGGAATCTCCTCCCCTTGTGATTTGGGCATCAAATGACTAAGGTAAAGAAGGACATACCTTAAATGACATAACAAGGCTACTTGCAGAATGTAGATAAACACCTTGAAGAGTAAAAGCTCTTATCCTACCTATATGACTGAGGTTTGCACTTTCTTCATTGCTTCTCTGACCACTACATGTTTGGTCCTATATTAGCATCAAAGGCCATCAATATATCTTTCACAATCTGAGGTATATTCCACCCCCAACTGCAGAATCTACAATTCAAATTCTGCTGTCAACAGCCTTTTAAATCAAAAACAAAACACCAGGCTCCTGAAGCCTACTTTCTTCACCACTTGAAATCATTGCTAGAGATATATGTAAAACATAAAGTTAACTCATATCTCAATAATTGTGCTGGGTGTGTGATTCAGCGGTAGACTGCACATACTTAGTGTGCACAAGAACTGTGGTTCAAGCCTCAGCACCACATAAAAAGCAATTAATTAGACATTAACCAGTTCTTTGTTTTAATCTTGATAACCTCACAAAGTAAATTACCTACTTTAAGTTGCTATTCTGTTATTCATATGCCTCACTTCCCTGTGCTGTCTCTCCACTGTTCTGCACATAGTAGAATCTCAGTCCTCTCATAACAACCTTTAAATAAAAAATCAGATATACTCCCTGAAAACACAGCCCCCATAGGCAGCATCTCCAATAAAATTTAATTATTGCCTTGCATTCCCTGGATGAACATATCAAAAGGTGAAAATTTATTTCTTCTTTTTCATAATTTGTTTTCTGTGATTACTTTCATTTAATGAGATACTTATGCATGAATACAATATGTTTTGATCAGTTCCATCTCTATTCTCTCCTCTCCAAATCTTTTTCTGCCTCCATTATTTTCTACTCCTCTTCTTTGTGCTCTTTGAAAATAATGCTCATTGTATATATTTGGTAACACCAGTATGTAATTGGATAGAGTACCATAAACATATGTGGGAGCATGAGCATCCTATCAAGGATGAGCCTCCATGAGAAGGAGGCTGAATCTGCCTCTCTTTAGTAGCTGTCCATGGGCAAGAGCTCCTTGACATTTTATGAGCCCATCCCCAACCCATACTCACTTTTTAGTTGACTATATCTTTGTTTTTATATACATATTTGAACCTCAACTCACTAGAACTTCATTGAGTTCTTCTTGTCACCTCTTTTAAATAAAGCTTCCAATACTGCCTCACATTCATAGAAGACACACATGATCCATCCCATATATACACTTAAATTAATTCCATTAATATTTATAATTCCATACCTTTTTGGCCATTGTTTGACTTCAACTCTAAGGCTCTCATTCAAGGCCTTTCCAGTTCAGGTGCCTGTGTTTGCTATTCACTAAAACATTTCCACATTTGCAATATTGAATTTCAATCATAACTGCAATCCTATTGAATCTATCACTGCTTTATCTACCAGAATAAATTAACTCCTATTATCACTTTTATATCCCTTCCATTTCTAGCCCACTTTACTTCTCACTTTCAACTATTATGTTCCCATCTAGAGTTATATTTATAGTAAATTTATATCCAATACTTCAGCATTTCAAAATATTTCATGAACCCTGAATATTAAAGTATTTTTACTGTATCACCAATCTAAATGCTGGTGTGCTGCCAAATTTTTGATCAAGATGACACAACCTCTTATCTTTAGGGAAGAAGGACTCTTAACTTAGAAAATGTCCCCATCCCATATAGTTGATCTCTAGGCATTCCATAATGATTGATGGATCAAGCCAGTATGCAACATTCCACCATTGCCTATGTTTCACCTCCTCCCTCCAGTTTTTGCCCTGCTTCAGTTACTACCCTGAACTGACATATTTTGATAATTGTGGTATGTAAGTATAAGATAAACTGTCTTCCCCGAGTTGCTTTTTGGTCATGATATTTTATCACTGCAATAGAAAAACTAACAGAATTGGTGTAACTACAAGGTATAACTCTTTAAATTATGATATATTGTAAACGTGAAAAGAATTATCCAGCAATAAATGATATGATATCTTGATAGCAATAAATGATGTGATATCTTGACTACATCTAGAATTAACTAAAATCCAAAAGGATTTAGTTACTCATGGATTGAGCAACTTCTTTATTCTTGGAATCTTTGTTCATAGACAGCAGTTGTAGGATTATCTGAACCACAGCCTATATGTCATTTCAATAAATACCCTTTCATATATATGTGGAGAAAGGATTATTCTATAAGTTGTTACTCTATACAACCCTTCCTAGTACACATACCCAGGATACTCTACCTTTATCTAAGCACTTTGAGTGCCTCAATAACCTTTGGTTTTTCTTCCTTGATCATCAATTCCTTCTACCATCTGAAATTCTAAAAAAATAGCTATGGTAATTGAAGCCTCATAAAAAGAGTTTGCAATGACCCTTCTGCTTCTATTGTGTGGAACACATTGAAGAGTATTGATCTTAGTTGTTTGTTAAATTTCTGGTAGAATTCTGCTCTAAAACCATCTGGTCTAGGGCTTTTCTTAATTGGGAAAGTTTTGATGACTGCTTCTATGTCATTATGGGTTATAGGTCTATTTAAATTGCTTATCTGTTCTTGATTTAATTTTGCTAAGAAATATATATCCAGAAAATTGTCAATTTCTGTTGAATTTTTTAATTTTGTGGAGTAAAAATTTTCAAAGTATGACCTGAAGATTCTCTGTATTTCCTCAATACCCTTCATGAATATTAATGCAAATATACTCAATATACACTAGAAAATTGCATCCAAGAACACTTTAGAGGACTCATCCACCATGACTAAGTAGGTTTCATTGTGGGGATGCAGGGATGGTTCAACATATGAACATCCATCAATGTGGTCCACTATATATACAAACTGAAAATAAAAACCACATGATCATCTCATTAGATTCTGAAAAAGCCTTTAACAAAAATCCAACACCCCTTCATGATTAAGGACTTAGAGTGATCAGGGATAACAGGAACATACATAGACATAATAAAATCAATATACTCCACTCTGTGCTCTTTTGGGTGACTCTGTTGATGCACCCCTTTGGGAGCGAGTGAGAAGATGCAACACCAACAACTCAGGCACTGGGAGTTAGTGAGTAGCAGAGCATGCTGCAAACTCATTTGTTAAGGAAGTTAGACCTGCCTTAATACCTCCTCCCATTGGCTTAGTTGGCTGACTCTACTTCTTTGTCCTTTTCTCATTGGTGACTCCTGTCAGGTATCTCTTCATCAGCAGTCTCTGGGCATTGAGGCAGGCTTGGCTCAGGGAGTAAGTGCCTGCCTTGCAAGCTCATAAAGGCTGGTCTGGTCACCTGCAGCTTGGGTAGGCTGGCTGTAGTTTACTGTTTTGCAGCCATTTCTTCTTCTATGTCCTCTTAGCCTCCACTTGTGCAGGCTTCCTTTAAGTTTACTTACATTGGGAATCTTGGATGACATTGTAACACTTTGGTCTCCTCTGTCATGTGTGTGTTAAGGTGCATCAAATACCTGGGAATCTACTTAGCAGCCTGCTAGCTATCCTTGTTTAAATGCATAAATTTCTCCTATTCTGTAATCTAGATATCTCAACGTTTCCCTACATGCATCCCAAATTCAATAGATCTAAATTTAAATAAATACCTCTACAATACTGTGGTGATTTAAATAAAAATGAACCCCAAAGTTTCAGAAAGAGTGACACTATTGAAATGACTTGTTGGATTAGATAATGCCTTGTAGGAGGAATTGCATCCCTGGGGGTGGGTTCTGTAGTCTCAGTGCCCATTCTGGGCTCAGTGCTGCTCTCTTTTCCTGCTGCCTACAGATTCAGATATGGAACTCCCAGCTGCCTTTTCAGCGCAATGTCTGCCTGCATGCCACCATGCTTCCCACGATAACAATAATAGACTAAACTTCTGAACTGTAAGCCAGCCTTAGTAAATGTTTTCCTTTGTAAGAATTGCTATGGTCATGGTGGCTCTTCACAGCAATAAAACCCTAAGTAAGACAGATGCCAACTGGCCTTTCCCTGACCAGGGATTTAGCTCATTTCTAGGTACTATCACCTCATCTGACTTTATGTAGAAATTCATGAGTCTTTCTGCTTCATCTTTTATCATTACATTCAATTAGATTCTAAACCCTGCCATTTTACTTCTAATGTTATTTTTTCATGAACTTTGGAAGATATATTAGGAATAGAGAGGAGGAAGTCTTCTTATCCATTCCTAATGTTCTCTACATAGTTTAAGCTCCATTTATTTCCTTAATGTGCTATTATAACAGCCTTGTATCTGATCTTCCTTTCATTCCTGTCACCCTAAAATCAATTTTCTACCCTGTTCTTCTTAAAAACAGTATTCCTTCAGATTTATATTCTGCCCTCCAGTTAGAATGACATGCCCATCCTTTTACCTGGCTATCAAGCTGGTTTTCTTTAAATTTGACTCAATAAAACTGTATATTTTTATTTTCTCTTCCTTTTTGTTTTGTGTGTAGAAAACTGGGGAGTGACGCTTAGTCTTAATTGGTGGTAAACAAGTACTCTGCTACTGAACTCCAAACCCATGCCTGAAACTCATTTTCTCAAGGGAGACTACTTTTAGGAAGAATAAGTGTCATTGCCCTTGTTTTCTTTCATAAAACCCCTAAGAATTTTTAATCAAAATATGTTTTAATCATCAGTTATTTTCCAATTATTCATTATCTTATGAATTTTATATTTTACATAAATGATAACTGTTCAAGTAGATAGTTCAATATAATTTAATGAGTAAATATTTAATAAATATATAATAAGAAATGAATAAACTTTCATTTCTTCCTTCAAAGAATAAAGTAGCACTTTTTGACCATAAAACAGTGATTATCTCACAGGACCAGAAGGAAGTATAGAAAATTACTTTCTTTACAGCTGAAGCTCTGCATTATTACACTTGTTGGCACATGTCTTACACGTATTTGATTATTACTAATATTGATGTAAAGTGAAAAGTACCATAGTAACTGGTATAAAGAGTATAAAGATGCAAAATTCTGTATTCCTAATCCCTCTGAACTGGAAAATAATAGGATAATATCTGTTATGTCATGAATGTGATCCTGAAAATTCAATCTAAGTTTGTCTATAGCATATTTAAAGTCAAGGAGGTGTATGAAACTGTTCACAAAAAAACATGTATCAAAAAGTTGTATTTTGGTATTGGAGAAATGTCTCAGTGAGTAAGAGCTCTTGTTGATAAGCAAGAAGCGCTATGTTTAGATCCAGTATCTATGCAAAAACATCAATTGCGGTTATATATGCGCACGCGCACACATACACACACACACACACACACACACACACACACACAGATTAGGGTGAACCACAATGAAAGAAGTAATTGCTGGAGTTTGTTGACTTTAAGTCTAGTTCCAAGATCAGTGAAACAATCTGTGTCTTAAAACTAAGAGGTAAGCAACAGAGCCAGACACCCAGTACCTTCCTCTGCAATCCAAACATTTGTGCACAGATATACTTACCATCAAACCCACACAAGCATACATACACTACACCACCTAAACACAAAACACAAATATACACATAAAGTAAGCTATAGCTAATACTTTAGAGGTTAGGTCTTATCTTACATTAGGTTTGTGAATTTAGTAAATAACAAATAGTTCCATAGTAAAATTTAAACTACAGTAAAACAAGTTGTGTCATATATATAATATATATATATGTATATATATATATGTCACATATTCTAAACAGCACATGATTGACTGAAATTTAAATTTAACTACACATCCTTGCTTTATTTGCCAATCCTAATCCAAGTGAAATTTTATTAACATTGACATAGATGTAATATCTATGAATACATCTAGTTCTACAAAATTGCATGTATATGAAATAAACTAGTTGTTTGTAACACATCCTAATATATGCATTAATCTTTGATAATTCCACATAGGCACAACTAAAAATTAAATATATTTAGAGTCCTCCTCACTTCTCTGAATCATGTTAAAATTCTAAAGTTTGGGATTGTGCAAAGACATGATAGAAGTGTCTTCTAAACTGGGCCATGCCAAGCCTATGCTTACAGCTCATTTAATCCTATTCTAGTTTGGATGTCACTTGTCAGTCACAGTCATCATTTGCATTCAGATGTTCTAATGTCTAATGTACACATAAATATTTTCTATCCTTGTGCTAAGAGTACCTCCTAGAACTAAGACCGTATCTGCTGTTTTTTTCTCTCAAGAACATAAAGCTCATTATACAGTATTCATATTAGACTAAGGAGAGCAATACCTGGCTGATGGAAATACTTTTCTTAGATATTCTTATTTGAGGTCTCACTACCTCCCTTGTGTATTCTTCCTAGAAAATTTGCAGGTTTCCATTGCATTGCAATATCAAAGAAGGACTGGTACCTCCCAAAGAAAGGAGTAGGAAAAGAAAGAGGAAGAAAAAGACAGAATTTAAAGATCTCTACAAATTATGAAAGGCATTTTTTGAGGAAACAGTTGACAAGGTGGTTGTGTCAAGCCTATTAACATCTGCAAGTTATATCGTTACAAGCATTCACAGATGCACAGCAAACTTGGAAAAATCATGAATGCCCACGACCTCAGAGACAAGTCAAACAAAGAAAGATTTCAAGGTAGCAAAGGAACACCAGCAAATAAACCCCAGTCACTCCATTATTGAAATCTTAAGGCAAAGGGCAGAGGCTGAGAATAATAACAAACCTGTGAAGGAGCTTGTCACCTTGGTCTATGAAATTACATGTTTGTCTTATGACTTCAGTCTAAGGGATCCCCAGACACACATGCTAACAGGATTTACAGGAGGATCAAGCTTGCTCTAGATGCTTATGAGGATGATCCTACTGCAGAGAAATGATAACAGTGATGCTGTAACTAAAGAAATTTCACCCATGGAAGGAGATGACAACACATCATCTTGGCAGTAGACTATGCTTTACCAGAAGAACTGTGCATTTGATGACTACCTTCATGCTTTCTGATATTTTCCAGGACTTTGATTATTTTCATTAACATTTAAAACATCTGTGTGGCATGAAAACTAAGGGGAAAATAACATTTCTTTCTACATTTGATACTGTGATACTATACATTTGATTCAACAGGTTGGTAGGATGTTTGTTGTAAGATATAATATAACTACCTACAATTGACACTGCCAGAAAAGCTAGGAAACAAGGATGAACCTAAGAGAGACATACATGGTCCCCTGGAGAAGCGGAAAGTAACAAGACCTGAGTAAATTGGGAACATGGAGTTTGGGAAGAGGGAGTTAGGAGAAGGAAAAGGCAAAAAGAGGAGGGGAGAGGTTGGCATGAGGGAGCATGAATATGGAGACAGGGAAAGAAGAGAGGAGAACAAGAAAGAGATATCATAATAGAGGGAGCCATTATAGATTTAAGAAGTCTGCACTAGGGAAATGCCCAGAGATCTACAAGGATGAACCCAACTAACAATCCAAACAATAGTACAGAAGCTACCTGTAATGTCCTTCCATGATAATGAGATTGATGAATACCTCATATGCCATCCTAGAGCCTTCATCTAGTAGCTAATGGAAGCAGATGCAGACACCCACAGCTAAACACTGAGCAGAACTTTTGGAATCAAGTTGTAGACAGGGAGGGATGATGAGCAAAGGGGCCAATACCAGGCTGGAGAAACCCACAGAATCAGCCAACCTAAACAAGGGGGATCTCATTCACCCCAATCTGATAGCTGGGAAATCAGAATAGGACTGACCCAGACCCCCTGAATGTGGGTATTAGTTAGGAAGACAGGGCAGTCTATGGAGACTGTAGTAATGGATCAGTATTTATCCCTAATACAAATGGATTTTGGGAGCCCATGTGACATACAGGGATACTTTCTCAGCCTAAACACATGTTATAAAAGACTTTGAAGTCTCCCCATGGAAGGCCTCACCCTCGCTGGGGAGCAGAAAAAGGATGGTCTGGGGTTTGGTGGGGGTGATAGGGGAGAATGGGAGGGTGAGGGAACAGTGACTGACATGTAAAACAACCTTGTTTCAAAAATATTTTAAGTATTAATTTTTTATTTATTTTTCTTATTTTATATATCAATCCCAGTTCCCTCTCCTTCCCTCCCATCCCTCCCCCTGCACTCCACAGGGAGGGTGGTGCCTTCCAGGAGGGGTCAACAAAATCTGACAAGTCATTTGGAATAGGGACTATGCCCTCCCTCCTGCCTCTAGGTTAAGGGAATATTCCTCTGTGGTGAATGTGCTCCCCAAGTCGTTTTGTGCGCTACGGATACATCCTGGTTCCACTGTCAGAGGTCCCTTAGACTGCCCAGGCCTTCTAACTAAGACCCATGTTCAGGATGTCTGAGTTGGTCCAATGCTGGCTTCCCAGCTATCAATCTGGGGGCACATTAGCTCCTTCTATGCTCTACAAATATCTGTTCCTTCCTTGATAATGAGTCTAAATCCCCATTAAAGGAAATAAGAGGTCATCTGATGTAAAGAGAGAAATAGAAAAAGGTGTGTGTGTGTGTGTGTGTGTGTGTGTGTGATTGTGATGCAAGTAATTGAATCTTTAAAAGATAGAAGGCCATATTTGCACAAACATATGTATATAGTTATATATGTCATCCCTTCTAATTAAAAACATATGTATGTACAAATGTTTAGGTGTACACATATCAATATGCATTTTTTAAATATACTTACATGTTCATATCTTCTGACTGTAGGTATGTCTGACATGATTCCTAAATAAACCCTCACTTTGGTATCTTCCGGTTAGAGAACAACATTTGCTTGACTGCATTCTGATGCTTCCTAAGATTTGGCATGCCGAACTCTTGGTATCTGAATCCCAAAAGAACATGACATAGCATGTCTGGTTTATTACTGTGTTCACTGAAGTGGCTAAATTTACCCCAGAGTTGTCATGACAAGTCCATGAGTTTGGGAAAGTACCATTTATTTAACTGGAATTTAATGTAGTTAAATACATCTGGTACTGTGAGATTATAATACACAAAAATTTAAACATAACTGAAACAGAAAGAGATTTTAATGGCTGTTTCATCTTCTCCTATTATATACTAATATACTAAACAACTAAAACTGAGCAATAATGGCTGTTCCTATAGTGGATCTAGCTAACATGAACACATTATTATTACTCCAGTGTTTTTCTGTTCCAGAAGTACAATTGAAATGAAATTGAGCAGGGTTAGTTTGAAAACTTGCCTCCAAGAACTATTTATGTTAAAATGTTACAAATATTCTGGATGGACAGCTGCACTGTGCAAGAACTTCTTGCAATTTTCATTATTTTCTTCATATTTCTCTACATAATCAGTGTTTTGTAACTTCTATAATAGGATATCTTCTTAAATAGCATGCTACAGTTCACATCTGGCACCCAAGTAAGGGAGGACAGGTCACAGCAAGTTACCTGTAGTGCTCTGAAACGTTATGTGTAGGTTTTAAACAAACAAGTCTTGGGCTCACTTAGAATAGATACTTTAGAATATGTGTAAGACAGCAGCAAAGTGGGAACACTGAAGAACTGGGAACAAGAGTAACAGATGAAGATGAGCATAGAAACTCTGGTAACTTTTAAATGACTACATGATTTGAAAAGTCATACTGAGAGTAAACACAACATGGACTCATACTTTGCAGTAGAATAATAAATTTATACCTACATTCTGTCTAAATTATATGTGGCATATAATTGTCAGGTAATACATGTTTATTAAGTGAATTATTTGATCAGAAGATAATCATGTAAACTTAAGTTAAATAAAGGCTTTATGCTATCATTGTTAATATGAACCTATTCCAATCACTGGCATCCAGCATATATGGTATTAGGGGGTGACACACATCCTGTAATGACAGAGCACATTGGTAATGACAGCAATCCACATGTGCATCCTTCCAACAAGACCTGCAGACCCACAGAGAAAAATCAAAAGCAAAAACTACATAATATTATTTTGATTTTATGTCCATTTTACTTTTTAATATCTTCTTTCCAGAAGACACACACACACACACACACACACTATATATATATATGCATATTTCACTTTAGCTTAGCATTAAATACATGCCTGCAGCTTCACATATTCATATACAAACATGCATAAACTCAAATTCATTCATCAGTTATAAATTGGAGATATATGGGAAAAAAAGTTTGTGTGTCAGAACACAGTAAGGTAACATAGGCAAGGAAAGAAACCTGCAGAAAATAAATCACATTGAATGGCATTCTGGAATAAATAAGTAATATACACTTATATAGCAAACTAGAAATGGAGACACACATCTATGTTGTAGAAGCTAATGCATTATACGAAGTTTCATACAAGAAAAGAAATATGAACAACCAAATAACAGAAAGAGAAGAAACATATGTGGTTCAAGTTTACCTTTCTCAATGCCAAGTTGACAACTGTCACTCAGCAAAAATTTCTACACTGAATGAACAGGTTAGGTGTTAGATGATAAACACATGACTTTAGATCTTAGAAATGTGTGACAACAGGATAGCTGGTGTGGATCTGTCTAGAAAGGTTTCAGAAATAGCTCCCAAATTCAATAGTGTTATGTCACTCATAACCAATGTCCCCCATTACACACAAAAAACTCAAACAAACAACAACAACAAAACAAACAACAAACTTGCCTCTCAGAATATGTCATAATCCTGAAGAAGTAGGTTCTAATGCCAGTGAAGTAATGGGCTTGCTAGCAAGAGCAAAGGCTAGAAGGTGTGGCCCTTATTACAACAGGATCTTGCTACCTCAATAGAAGAGGATTAAAAGTAAATCTTCCTACTTCAAATAACTTAATTAATTAAGAGAACTCCCTCACAAATGTATCCAGCCATTTGGTTTTTAGTTAAATCCACATGTAGTCAAGTTGACAACAAAAAATAGCCACCACATGTACAATCTCTGTATATTCATAGAAATGTAGCCTTACAAAAATTACTCTTCAATATATTCAATATGTTCAATCATTATATCAACCATGCACAAATTTTTGCTATTTGTCAAGAGGAAAGCAGAATGAAAGCACAAGACATCTGAATAGTTTACCTAGATCACATGGACCACATGAAGAGGCCTAACTTAACATCATGTTGTGGAAGCTGCATGGGATTCAATCAGAATTGAGACAAACAACTACTAGATGCTCCAGAACATTAAGAATAGCTTACCTAATTTGTATATGGATTGCCAATTTACTTGGAGCAACACCAGTACCAATCAATGTTTGACAAGCTTCTGTTGCCCCATTCTTGTCCAATCAGAACATCTGAATCTCCATCTGAATCCAGATTTTCCCTACCCCTCATCCTTTACTACTTAAAAACCCTGCCATAGCTGAGCTCAATGCTCTTTTTGATCCTACAGCCATGTTTGAGCAGATGGAGGGCCCAATCTCGGGTTTGCTTTTGCATATTAACTCTTTGCTTTTGCATATTAACTCACACTCCTGGTGGTCTCAGGGGGAGCTTATGATGTGGGCTTAACATCATATACATGAAAGATTCAACAAAAAGTAACTAGATGAAATAGGAATTTCTGTTTATTTCTATTTCTCTGTCTACACAGAGAGAAGTGCATTATTTTCCGCTTAAGCATGCATCATTCTGAAGAATACTATAAACAGAGTAGAAGTTCCAGGTAATACCAATTCTTAAAACGAGGTCATTGAAATCATTACCAGCTCCAAATTCTACATTGAATTTGAATACTCCATAAAATGCTTCCATGTTAACCCCATAAGAATAAGTTTCAATTTTCTATTGAACTCAATGATTTTCCTGTATTATATACCACAGCTACTACTGCCTTAATGGAGAACTAAACTTTCCAAAGAGTTCTACATCACTGTTTCTTGCTGACATCACCTCCCTTATTCCCTATTGATCTTTCCAAGACACCTGCCCTTCCTTGGGCCAGGGAGAATCTGGTTCTTTCTATTTCAGTAATCACTATACACAAGGAAAACTCATCCTCTCTCAGCACTGCCCTGAGGCTGTGGTTTACTACAGCAAATTTCCTGGACTCACTCTTGATCTGGATCACTGTTTGTTGCAGTCAGATCAGCTCTCCTTGAGATGTCCATGCCAATTCAATGAGGAGGGCAGCCTAAAGTTCCTCTCAGGTTGGCTAATCTCTAGACAGATTTTCCTCTGAATTTTGAGTACTGATCTTCCCTTTCTTAAACCTATTGCTTTAGAAAACTCAGACCTTTCTCTAGATCTATCACTGGATCTTTATCTTAATATGTATATAAATATTTCTCCAACAATTTGCCAACTTTAACATAAATTACTTTTTGTATCAAGAACCTGAAATCTAAATTTTGCCCAAAGAGCAAGACTCTAACTTTAGCGGTTACAAATTTAAGAGCATGAATAAACAACTCAAATGTTCACAGACTCAGAAATAACACATTCTACTTATCTCATCAACCAAACTATCCCCCAAAGTCTACTAGTACTTTCTCAATATTCATCCTGGTACATAATATTCCCCCATCTTTTGTTTTAGGGAAAGATGAGTGCAGCCACATGCTCCCATCAGTGTGTAACGCAGTCTTGCTTATTTTAATTTTCCAGCCAAATTTTCCTTCAGTGCCAATATGGATACTTGGCAATAGTCTCAGCGTCTTTACTGATGGAATTATTAGAGGCTTGTACCTCCATCTAGCAGTATGGATTCAATCTTGCTTTTCTGAGACTCACCTTTTCTGAGGTCATTTTGATGAAAGAGGAGTCTCTTATTGTCCTGTAGTTTTGATTTATTATCAGTACTGGTCAACAGGTTTTGTATACTCCAGTCAGGTGTTTGCTTTGGAGGAGACTTACTCAGCATTCCAGCCAGTTTGAGTTGTCAAAGTGAGCCCTATCACAAGCTTAGACATGGGCAATTTTTGTAAGTGAATACAGCTTAATCATCTGCATTATTACAGACATGGAGAAACAGCCACTACTAGCAAAAGATTCAGAAAGCCACAACACAGAAAGACCTTGCTGGAATTTTAATACATGATTATATAAATGGCACATATTAAAATTCCACTTCTGAATAGCCACTAAATCCACCAGTTTACAAAAATATACACACAAAAATATACTGTCAAAAAAAACCCCACAAACAAAATTAAATGCCTTCCCCTTCTTCTCCTCCAAGTCTGTAATATGATGTTTTACTCACCCAAAACCATCTAGAACTATTTGGACAGATTCTGTAAGACAGACTCTCAGAGTCATTTTGATTTGCATTTTCCTGATGGCTAAAGATATTGAACATTTCTTGAAGTATTTCTTTGACTTTTTGAAATTCTGCTGTTGAAAATTCTCTATTTGGTTTGTTAATGTCTAGTTTCTTGAGTTCTTTATATATTTTTGAAATCAACTCTCTGTCAAGTATGGGGTTCATGAAGATTTTTCCCATTCTGCAGATTGTGCGTTTGTCTTACTGACAGTGTCCTTTGCCTCAGAAAAGTTTTTCAGTTTCTTGAGTTCCCAATTATTAGTTGTCCATCTTAGAGCCTATACTTTTGGTCTTCTATTCAGGGATTTGTTTCCCATTTCAATGTGTTCAAGGCTACATTCCATTTTCTTATCTGGATTTATGTTAATGTCTTTAATCCACTTTGACTTGTGTTATGTACAGGGTAAGGATATGGATCATTATGCATTCTTCTATACCCCAAAATTCTGTTATACCAGCACCACTTTAGAAAATGATTTTTGTTGTTGTTGTTGTTGTTCACTGCATAATTTTGGCTATTTTGCCAAAATCAAGTGTCCATATGTGTTTGGATTAATTCTGGGTCTTTGATTTTATTCAATTTATACATAGATCTGTTTTTATGCCAACACTATGTTAATTTTATTACTATATCTCTGTGGTAGGGCTTGAAATCAGAGAGCGTGATATTCCTAAAGTACTTTTATTGTACAGGACTTTTTGGCTATCCTAGGGTTTTGACTTTTCATAAGATGCTGAGTATTGTTTTTCAAGGTTTGTAAAGAATTGGATTGGAATTTTAATGAGAATTGCACTGAACGTGTAAATTACTTTAGGTAAGGTGGACAGTTTTAAAATGTTAATACTATCCATCCATGAGCATGGGAGAGCGTTCCAGGTTCTGATATCATCTCTAATTTCTTTCTTCAAAGACTTGAAAATCTTATCATACAGGTCTTTCACTAGCTTTGTTAGAATCAACCCCAAATATTTTATATTATGTGTAGCTATTGTAAAGTGTGTTGTCTCCCTGATTTCTTTCCCAGCCCATTTAATATTTGTATATAGGATTGCTACTCATTTTTTTAGTTAATCTTGTGTTCAGTCACTACACTTAAGGTATTTATCAACTGTAGAAATTCCCTGGTAGAATTTTTGAATTACCTACGTATACTATCTTATTATCTGCTAATGATGATATTTTGACTTTCCTTTCCAATATGTATCCCTTGATCTCCTTTTGTTGTCTTATTACTCTAGCTAGAACTTCACGTACTTTATTGAATAGATATGAAATGAGTAAACAGCTTTGTCTTATTCCTTATTTTAGTGGAATTACTTTGAGATTTTCTTCATTTAATTTGATGTTGGCTATCTGCTTGCTGTATATTGCTCTTATTATGTGTAAGTATATCTCTTGTATCACTGATCTCTACAGGAATTTTATCATAATGGGTGGTAGTTTGGGCTAAAGGCTTTTTCATCATTTAATGAGAGATGACTTTTTTTGTCAGTTTGTTTATGTGGTGGATTACATTGACATCTTTTTGTATATTGAGCCTAAGATTTAAAAAAAAAACATGACAGCTCATGCTGGAAATGATCTGGAGCACAGGAACTCTTTTCCATTGCTGATGGGAGTGCACACTTATACAGCCACTTTGGAAATGAATACGGTGATTTCTAAGGAAACTGGGAATAAATCAACCTCAACATCCAGTTATATCAATCCTGGGTCCATACCCAAAGAATGCTCAACCATACTACAAGGGCAGTTGTTCAACTATCTTCATAGTAGCTTTTTTCCTAATATCCAGAACCTGGAAAAACCTAGATTGCCCTCAAGCAAAGACAGAATTTTAAAAAATGTGGTACATTTGCACAGTGGAATATTACTCGGCTGTTAAAAGCAATGGCATTAGGAACTTTGAAGGCAAATGAATGCAACTAGAGAAAAATCATCTCGAATAAGGCAATCCACACCCAGAAAGACAAACATGGTATATACTCACTCATAATTGGACATTAGCTATAGAGTAAAGGATAATCATGCTATAATTCATAGAACAAGAGCAGCTAAGTAACAAGGAGGGATCAACAGGGTAGGGGGTGCTAGTATCTTACTGGAAGGAGAAATAGAACAGATTTTCTGGGTGGAATGGGAGTAGGTAGGGATGGGAACATGAGAGATCAGGTGAGGGGCATAATGGGAGGAACTGAAAGAGTCATCTGGAAAAGGGGGGGCACTTAGGGATCATGTAGAAAACTTGTGGAAGGGAAAGTCCCAGGAATCTACAAAAATGACTCCAGCTAAGACTGCTAGCAATAGGGGATATGTAGTCTGAACTGGATATCTTCTGAGACTAGGCAAAACTTCTAGCAGGGGAATTAAACACCAATATAGACACAAAACCTTCAACCTATACTCTGTCCTGCCTATGGGTGTACTGGGGTAAGGGTGGAACAGAGATTCTAGGAACGGCCAACCAATGACTGGGCCAGCCTGAGACCAATTCCATGAGAGTGAGTCTACCCCTGGCACTGTCTGAAGCACCAGGACTCAGGGGCTAGATTGCCCAGAGACTTAGGATAGAACCAAACATTACTGGAGATAAAACTATGAATGTTATAAATCTAAATATATTCTACTGTATTTATTGATTAACTTCTAACCCAATTTTCCTCAGAGCAGCTTCATATAGCAACTGATGGAAAAAGACACAAAAAGTCACACCCAAATATTAGGTCAAGCTCAGGGAATCCTGATTAAAAGAAAAGGATGTATTGTAGGAGTTAGAAGGGTCAAGAACATCACAAGAAATCTCAGGGAATCAACTAACCTGGACTCACAGGGGCTCACAAAGACTGAACCAATAATCAGGAAGCCTATATGGGACTGGCCTAGATGCTGTGCATATATGTGAGAGTTGTTTGGGTCAGTCTTCTTATGAGATTCCTAACAGTGGGAGCAGGGGAACTCTTTGACTTCTTGCTGGCTTTGGGGAATATATTCTTCATACTGGGTTGCTTAGTCTAACTGCAACTTGATATGCCATGTTTTGTTGATATCCATGAAAGGACGGTCCTTTTATAAAAGGAAGAAGAATGAATTGGGTGGTCAGAAGGAAGGTGGGTGGGGGGCTGGGAGGGAAAACTAAAGTTTGGTTATAAAATAAATTAATTTTAAAAGCAATCTATAAAATATTCTATCTCCTCTGTACAATATTGACCACATATTCTCCAGACATAAAACTTGGCAATAAAATGTCATTTGGCAAATCTATGACACAAAAAGCTTTTAATTTTTGTGGCACCTCATAGTACCTTAACACCATTCATGTCCCGATACTGAATGTAATACTAATCTGTTACAAAGTCCGTTCTAAGCAGCTTGACTCTGGGTAGCTTCCAGTGATACAGAGATAAGTGCAGGTGATTTGCATGGCACATATACTTCCAACTCTAAAATGGCAGATTTGGTGGTACTTTATGGTAATCGTAACTCAACACTTCCCTGTTAAAAGCATTACAATCAATAAACATAAAACACTCAAGAAACTAAAACTGCTTTTTGTCTGTAGAGAAAGTCCTACTGTTATTTACTTGAATATGTCTGAGCTTTTATTTATCTGTGAATTCGGAGAATAAGGCAAAGCAGTTGCTGTCAAGAACAAGTCTGTTGGGTTTTTCACAGAAAAACACAGGCTGGCGGGTTCAATAAAAACAGAAGTTTCCAATTAACTCAGTGTTACTTGGAAAAGGTAATCTTTTGGTCAAGCCTTGAGTAGGAGTGAAAGACTGGCATGCCTAGCATAAAAACCAGGACAACTACACAGCAGAATTCTTTTATTATTATAATCATTAATTTAATACTATAAATAATAACATTCCAAAAACAATTTGTTCTCCCTCCTCTCTGCTCAGTCACCTCCCCCATCCCTCACCTACCTTCCTGCTCCACAAATCCACTCCTCCACAGTTGCTGTTGAGAAAAGGTCAGGGCTCACATAGGTGTAAACAAAACATGGCATATCAAGTTGTAGTAAGACTAGGCAACATGTCTTGTGTTCAGGCTGGGCAAGACAACCCCATATGAAGGATGGGGTCACAAAAGCCAGAAAAAGAGTTCCCCTGTTAGAAATCCCATAAGGTGACCAAGCTATACAGCTGTTGCTTATATGCAGAGTGCCTAGGTCAGTCCCATGCAGACTCCCTGGTTGTCAGCAGAGTTAGCTTTTATCATTTGTTTTTATTCTAAAAACAATCTTTTCTCATTTTACATACCAATCCCAGTCCCTACTTCCTACCCTCCTCCTGCTACCCTCTCCTTCCCTCAACCCCCCCCACCCGCCCCATCTACTCCTCAGAGAAGTTAAATCTTGCCATGGGAGTAAATGAGCTCTGGCACTTTGAGGCAGGACCAAGTCCCTCCCCATTTATATAGGCTGAGCAAGGTATTCATACATAGGGAATGGGCTCTTAAAGTCAGTTCAAGCACTAGGGATAAGTCCTGGTTGTTCTGCCACTGGCCTCACATTCTGTCCAATCCATACTACTGTCACCCACATTCAGAAGGCTTAGTTTGGTTCTATGTGGGTTCCCCCACTGTTTTTTTTGAATTAATTTTTATTTAAATTAAAAACACTCTTATTTTACATACCAATCCCAGCTCCCTTTCCTGCCCATTCTTGCATTCCCTCCATCATCTCCCCATCCCACCCCCTATCCATTCCTGAGGGAGGGTGGGGATTTCCATGGGGAATCATCAAAATCTGTCACATCATTTGCAGCAGGACCCGGGCCCTCCCCTGTATATCTAGGCTTAGACAGTAACCCTCCATGAAAAATGGACTACAAAAGTCTATTTGTGCACTAGTAAAAAATAACTGGTTTAACTTAGAGAAGTCCCATAGACTGACCAGGACCCCAAACTGACACCCACATTCAGGCCCCCCCATTGTTGTTAACTTCAGGTTCTTATTGAAAGTATCCTGGAAGTTTTCAAATAGTCAAATTAACACAACCCTAATCTCCAGGGATTTTAGCTTAATTGGTATGGGCTGAAATTGATGTCTAGCATTTTTTAAGACCTTCTCCTAGATAATTCTAATGTAGGGATAAGTTTAGGAACTACTCACCCACTCATGTGAGGCAGAATCAAGCATTCGACAAGATTCACATTAGTTTGCAAAATATAAATTGATAAGGTTTCTCAACCAGCTAATCTTTGGAATATCAAACTAATCAAGAATATAATCACAAATCAGGATGGAAGCTGTATAGTGCTAATTTTTTTTCTTAATTGACTAATTTGAACATTAAAGCACAATAAAATACTTATTAATATTTACAGAAAATTATAAAGCAAGTCAACTAATAACACCAAGTAAATTGTTACCAATGATTTTTGTTGCTGTTTCTTCTATTCTAAATGTGGTTGTTTCACAAAAGAAAAAAGCACATACTGTACAGGTTTCAAAGGTATTGTGCTAGTATGGATAAAGATGTCTGAGTCTTGAAAGAATGAGGGAGCCTTCCAGTGCTCTGCTTGGAACCTCCTGAGGACTGGGAACTTCGTGCTAGGAAGCCCATCGCCTTGGACCAGCCCATCCAGAGTCTGCATTCTAGTCCCACAAGCAACCACTGGTGGAGGTAAGTTTGGAACTGTTTCTGGCATGCCTTGTGGAGCCCTGCTCAGATCTTCCTGAGGCCTGGGGACTACACACACACAGGGGATCCTGTCCTTGCAAACCGGCCTATCCAGAGTTTGCCAGCATCCTGGCCCTGGTCCTGCCTCAATCCATGAAAAGAACCCACCTTTTCATACCCTGATTGGAGCCTCCTTAAAACTGGGGACTGCAAACAGAATAACACATCCAAGTGAACCAGGCTATCCAAAGTCTGCTAGTGCCCTAGTCCCACCTCCACCCACTGGAAGAGAAGAGTCATCAGAGTATTGGACCTGCTTGCACCCACCAGAAGAGAATCTTGGTCTCTTACCTACCAAAAGAGGGAGAGACCCCACTGGTACCCACTGGAAGAAGGGATAGATAAGCAACAGTATAAGAACACATTCAACAACAGAAAGACTAATATGACACCCACAGAGTCTAGGAACTATACTCTAATAAGACCTGAACATCCCAGCACAGATTAAGCAAAAGAGAATGACCCTAGAAACAACTCCATGAAGATAATAGAGACCCTAAAGGAGGAAATGAAAAAATCCTTTAAAGAAATAGAAGAAAAGACAACCCAAAATTTGTGAGAAACAATTCAAACAGTGCAAGGTTTAAAAGCTGAAATAGATTTAAAAAAAAAAAAAAACAGTCTGAGGGAATGATCAGGAACTACAGATGCAACAGAGTATAAGAGATGGGAGAAAGAATCTCAGACATTGATGATACGCTAGGAGAAATAGATTCATTGACCAAAGAAAATCTTAGACAAATCTCTGGCCAAAATATCCAAAAAATATTGGACACCCTGAAAAGGCCACACCTAAGAGCAATAGGTATAAAAGAAGGTGAAGATACCCAACCCAAAGTTGCAGAATATATACTCAACAAAATTGTAGAAGAAAACTTTCCCAACCTAAAGAAAGATATGCCACTGAAAATAAAAGAAGCTATAGAACACGAAATAGAGCAGAACACAAAAAAAGTTCTCTCCCCACATAATAATAAAAACACCAAACATACAGAATAAAAAAATTTAAGAGCAACAAAGGAAAAAGACAAAGTAACATATAAAGGCAAACCTTTCAGAATTACACCTAACTTATCTACGGAAACCCTGAAGGCCGGAAGGTCTTGGATAGATATTCTACCAACACTAAGAGACCACAGATGCTGGCACAGAGCACTAAACCCAGCATAGCTTTCAATCACTATAGATAAAGAAACCAAGACATTCCATGACTAAACCAGATTTAAACAAGACATATCAACAAATCTAGCCCTACAGAAAGTTCTGGAAAGAAAACTAAAACCCAAGGAAGTCAAATACACCCACAAAAAATATAGGCAATAGATAATCCCTCTTTACCAACAGCCAAAAAATGGGGGGAAACTCACACACAATACTACCCCCAACAACAAATCTGAAACAAATAAGAATTAACAATCAATGGTCATTAATCTCCTCTAATATTAATGGTTTTAACTCGCCTATAAAAAGACATAGGCAACAGAATGGATAGATACAAAGACAGAATCTATCTTTCTGCTGAATACAAGAAACACACCTCAACTTCAAGACATATATTACCTTAGAAGTAAGGGTTGGGAAAGATTCACAATCAATGGGCCCAAGAAACAAGCAGTTGTAGAAATCCTAATATCTAACAAATTAGACTTCAAACTAAAGTCAATCAGAAGAGATAAGTCATTTCTTATTCATCACAGGAGAAATACATCAAGATGAAGTCTTAATTCTGAAAATCTATGTCCTAAGTACAGAAAGAAATATTACAAAAACTCATATTCCACATAAAATCTCATAAAATATAGCAAGCCTCAGTAGGCACAAAAAAGTTGGAATAACACCCTGTATCTTATCAAACAACTATGCTTTAAAGTTAGAATTCAACAATAATACAACTGCAGAAACATTATAAACTCATGGATACTGAACAACGTGCAATTGCACCATTCCTGGGTAAAGGAAGAAATTAAAGACTTCCTAGAATTCAATGAGAATGAAGACACAACATACCCAAACTTATGAGACACTTTGAAAGTAGTACTAAGAGGAGTACTAAAAGTTCATATCACTAAGTGCTCACATGAAGAAACTGGAGAATAGTCACATTAGAGAATTAACAGCACAACAAAAAGCTCTAGGACAAAAAGAAACAAACTCACTCCAAAGGATTAGGTGCCAGGAAATAATCAAGTTGAGGGTTGAAATCAATAAAGAGGAAACTAGGAAATCAATACAAAGAAACAATGTAACAAAGAGTTGGTTCTTAGAGATCAACAACATACACAAACTTTCATCCAAACTAACCAAAAGGCAGAGAGAACATGCAAATTAACAAACTCAAAAATGAAAAGGGCTACATACTAACAGACAATGACGAAATCCAGAGAATTTTCAGGTCATACTTTGAAAAACTATACTCTACAAAATTTGAAAATTTAATGGAAAGGGACAATTTTCTGGATACATATCACTTACAAAATTCAATCAAGAACAAATAAGCAATTTAAATATACCTATAACACCTAATGAAATAGAAGCAGTCATCAAAACTCTCCCAACCATAAAAATCCCAGGGCCAGATGGTTTCAGTGCATAATTCTACCAGAAATTCAAAGAACAGTTAATATCAATACTCCTCAGAGTGTTTCACACAATAGAAGCAGAAGAATCATTGCCAAACTCTTTATACAAGTACCCAGCCCACATAAGGACACAAGTTAAAAAGACTACTACAGAACAATATCCCTTATGAACATTGATGCAAAAATAATCAATAAAATACTGGCAAATCTAATCCAAGAACACGTCAGAGAAATCATCCACCATTACCAAGTAGGCATCATTCCAGGGATGCAGGATGGCTCAACATATGAAAATCCATCCATGTAATCCACCATATAAACAAACTGAAAAAGAAAAAAACACATGATCATTTAACTAGCTTCTGAAAAAGCCTTTGAGAAAATCCCAAGACCCTTCATGATAAAGGTCTTTGAGATATCAGGGATTACAGAAATGTACCCAAACATAATAAAATCAATATACAGCAAACTAACAGCCAACATCAAACTAAATGAAGAGAAACTCAATGCTATTCTTGTAAAATTGGGAACAAGAAAAGGATGTCCACTCTTTCTATATCTCTTCAATATTGTACTTCAATTTCTAGTTAGACCAATAAAACAAAAGGAGATAATGGAGGAAGGAAGAAATTTAACTTTCACTATTTGCAGGTGATATGATAGTTTACATAAGTGACCAAAAAAACTCAACCAACTAATTCCTACAGCTGATAAACACCATCGCAAAATGGGCAGGATAAAAATCAACACAAAAAACTGGCTAGCCCTACTATATAGAAATGACAAATTGCCTAAGAGAGAAATAAGAGAAACATCACACTTTACTATAGCAACAAAATACATAAAATATTTTGGGGTAACACCAACTAAATAAGAAAAGTCCTATATAATAAAAAACTTAGGGTCTGTAAAGAAAGAAATTAAAAAAGATACCAGAAAATGGAAAAATCTCCTATGCTCTTGGATAGGTAGGATCAGCATAGTAAAAATAATAATCTTGCCAAAAGCAATCTATAGATTCAATGTAATCCCGATAAAAATCAGGCACAATTCTTCACAGACCTTGAAAGAAAAATACACAATTCTATATGGAAAAACAAAAGACCCATTATAGTAAAAGCAACCCTGTAATAAAGGAACTTCCAGAGGCATCACCATCCCTGACTTCAAGTTCTATTATAGAGCCATAGCCTTGAAAACAGCTTGGTATTGGCACAAAATTAGACAGATAGGTCAATGGAATCACATTGAAAAGACTGATATTAACCCACACACATATGAACATCTGATTTTTGACAAAGTAGCTAAAATTATACAATGAAACAAAGAAAGCATCTTCTATAAATGGTGCTTGCATAACTATGTGCTAACTTGTAGGAGACAGCAGAGTGATCCATATCTATCACCATGCATAAAACGTAAGTCCAAATGGATCATCTCCACTGACACTCTTAGAAGACAAAGTGGGAGGTACCCTTGAATCAAATGGCACAGGAGACCACTACCTGAACAAAACACTAGTAACACAGACCCTGAGATCAACAAATACTAAATGGTCAACAAGATCAAACAGCAGTACATGGAGTGGGAAAATATCTTCACCAACCCCACATCTGACAGAGGGCTGATTTCCGAAATATATAAAGAACTCAAGAAGCTAGTTACCAAAACACCAAATACCCCAATTAAAAAGTGAGGTACAGCACTAAATAGAAAAATTCTTAATTGAGGAATATAAAATGTCTGGAAGACAATTAACAAAGTGCTCAACATCCTTAGCCATCAGGTAAATGCAATTAAAACAACTCACAGATACCATCTTGCTCCCATCAGAATGGCTAAAATCAGAAACACCAAAGACAGTGTATACTGGAGAGAATGTGAAGAAAGAGGAACACTCTTCCACTATTGGTGGGAGTACAAACTCCTACAGCCACTTTGGAAATCAGTATGACAGTTCCTCAGGAAAATAGGAATCACTTTACCACAAGATCCAGCAATTCCAGTCTTAAGCATATACTCAAAAGATGTGCATTTATTAAACAAGGACATCTGTTCAACTATGTTTATAGCAGCAGTACTTGTAACCAGAACCTGGAAGCAACCCAAATGCCCCTCAACTGAAGAATGGATGGAGAAAATGTGATACATTTACAACATGGAGTATTACTCAGCAGAAACAAAACAAAACAAAAGAACAAACAAATAAACAAACAAAGGAATCTTGAAATTCACAGGCAAGTGGATGGAATTAAAAGAAACCATATTGAGTGAGGTAACCAGTCACAAGACAGGCAAGCATGGTATGCACTCACTCATATATGGATTTTAGACATAGATCAATGGATTACCAGCATACAATCCACACTGCCAGAAATGGTAAGAAACATGGAGGAACCTCAGATAGACATACATAGTTCCCAGGAGAGGGAGAAAGGGGCAAGATCTCCTCAGAAAATTGGAAGTATGGAGGGAGGGGGGAGGTAGGAGCAAGAGAATGGGAGAAGAGGAGAGGAGAGGAAAGGAGAGAGGGGGGAGGGTACTGGAAGGGACAGGAGAGGAGAGCAGAGGAGAGCAGAGAAAAGGAAAGAAGAGGAAAGGAGAGGAGGAGAGGAGGGCATGAGAGAGCAGGAAGATTGAGCCAGGAAAGAATAAAGGAGATCAAGGAAAGTGATACCATAATAGAGGGAGCCATTATAGGGGTTTAAAGAGAAATCTGGCACTAGAAATATGTCCATAGATCTACAACTATGACCCCAACTTACAATCTAAGCAATAGTGGAGAGGCTACTTTAAATACCCTTCCCTGATAATTAGTAGAATGATGCCTTATATGCCATCCTAGAGTCTTCATCTAGTAGTTGATGGAAGCAAAAGCAGACACCCACAGCTAAACACTGAGCTGACCTCATGGAATCCAGTTGCAGAGAGAGAGAGAGAGAGAGAGGAGTAATGAGCAAAGGGGTCATGACCAGGCTGGAGAAACCCATAGAAACTGCTGACCTGAACAAGTGGGAGTTCATGGACCCCAGTCTAATAGCTGGAAAGCCAGCATAGGAATGACCCAGACCCCCTGAACGTGGGTGTTAGTTAGGAGAAATGGGCAGTCTATAGGGCTTCTGGTAGTGAATCAATATTTATCTCTACTATACAAATTTACTTTGAGAGCCCACTCCATATAGAGGGATACTCTCTCAGCCTAGACACATGGGGAGGTCCTCTGCCCTGCTCTAAATGATATGACAGACTTTGAAGATCTGCATGGAAGACTTCCCCCTCCCTAGAGAACAGAAAGAAGATGGGATGGGGATTGTGAAGGACACAGGGGAGGATGGAAGGGTGAGGGAACTGGGAATGACCTGTAAAAAAGCTTGTTTGAAATTTAAATAAAAATATTATCATAAAATAGAAAGAATGAAGGAGAACTACATGAACTCAGTGTCTTTCACTGTAACATGAAAAATTGCCCAGGCTCACACCTATCCTTCTTCTTTTCTAGCTGTTATCACATTGAAAAGAATTATTAAGTAGCGTGTGTACTTTAGAGGCAGTCACAAATTTGTAAGGTCATCTGGTCCTTTTATTTTTAATATTATAAGAGAGGATCCTCTCTTGCAGCTGGAACATTCACTTTCCATTATGTGAGAAATCAGCCTAAGCACTAGGTCACAGAGCAAGTCGATATGTTTGCTTACACACTAAGTAGAAATAACTATGTGAATACTTCAGGTAGTTACTGAGCCTATCTGCTGGCCTGAGATGGGAAGAGTAACCTGATTATTCAATTGCATGCAGTGTAGTTATAACATTCACACAATTGAGGAATGGAAAGAGGAACAAACTCAGAATGAGGTAGCAGTATGGATGATCCAACAGATCATTGCTGGCTTTGAAGATGGAAGTTTGTGGTCTTGGGCAGAAGTTCAGAAGGCTTTAGAAACTTGCCAAGGAAAGGAAATTGCTACTCTCTTGGAGCCACCAGAAGGGAACACAGTCCTCTAGGGACCTTGAATGTCTGACCTCCAGGACAGGCAGACAATGAATGTATGAAGGTGTTTATTACAGCCGATATTATTGGATTTAGGTTTAAATATCTTGATACAATTCTGGACCACAATTGAGCTTCTACAATTAGTTTCAGGTTTTCCTCAATCTGTCTAGCTCTGGTCTGACTGACCCAGTCCCCATTTGAACATTTCCTCCAGTGTTTCTCAGTCTTTGCCTTTAATGTGGTAATATATTATTTATGATTTATTAATGCTTGCCTGAAGGTACAGAAATCAAAGCCAGCCTAAGATAGGGTTTCTCTGTGGCTTCGGAGGCTGTCCTCAAATAGTTCTTATAGACCAGGCTGCTCTCAAACTCAAAGAGATCTCCCTGTCTCTGCCTCCTGAGTGCTGGGATTAAAAGAGTGTGCTGCCACCAACAGGGTGATACATCTTTTAATTCCAGCAGCCATACTAGTTAGCTATAAAAGATGAGCAGTTGTAAGACACAGCTTTAATCTCAGGATTTAGGATTAAGAGATAGACAGTCTCTGTTAGTTTAAGGCCACACTGACTACATGAAAATGATCCAGTCCTAAAAGACACAACTCACACAAAGATGATCTCAACACCTGGCACTACAAACTTTTAATCCCAGCACTAGAGAGGTAGACACTGATATTAGGGTACAAGATTCAAGCTGAAGATCAGAGTAGCAAAGCAACCAAGTAAGTAGAACTTACCTCTACCAAGCTGAAATGGCAATCCTTTCTGTATGAATCCTCGGGGACTCTGATTTAATTATTGTGTTACACTTAAATATTTATGTTGGTTTTCATTTATCTTCTTGACTGGAAAGTATAATACAAGTTTCTACCTGTAACTGTAAAAAAAAAATGTCCCTTTCAAAAAGACCTAACCCAAATATACCCTAAAGTGGTTAAACAGCCAATCACCTAATCTGTTTCAACTTTCAAAGTCAGCTGTTAATAATTTGAATAATAAAGTTCAGACTCTAGTAAGTAAATTACATTCTGATGGCAAAAATCAGCATTGGTTTTGAAATTTATGTGTATTTCGTCTTCAGTATCATGTGAGGAATATGATGGCACTGTGGCTATATTTATGATATTTATAATAATTTAATTCAACTCTCTTTTATTAATTTGTTTCTGAATTTCTGTATACATTCTTTCTCTGAAAAAATAATTCAGTTTCTATCACTTATGTGGGAAATTACTGTCAATAAAGGATGTGGATTCTACTCTAACTTCCTGTCTGTGCTTTCTTTATACCAACTGCCTAGAACTCAATGATACACTGGTGGTTGATTTCCACATCATATGTTGATTAGTAAGTGACAAAGAATTCATTATAGCTAGAGCACACTGCAGCACAAGGAATTAATGCCTTCTGAGGTCAAGAAGCCTGCATCTCAAACCATGAGAATCTTCATTATTTTCCAAAAATCAGAGAATATCTCAAGATATTGATAAATAAGATTGAGAAATTTATATTAGGAACCACTCTTTTCTGAAGCAGAAACGTAAGTGACAAAGGTATCATCTAATTACAGATCCTCAGAAATGTTAACCATCTGAGACAACTCTTATGGAGTTTTATTTTGTCTGACAGAGGTTCTCAGGTGTAACTAGTGGAGGGAAAAAGAAAAATGGTATTCAGAATTATTGCAGTGGGAAGATTAAGAATGCAGTTTTGGTGTTATGATTGTCCAAACTGAAAACATCACAAAATATCACACCATCTTACTAGTGGTAATTACTTTAAAAACAAAAGCAGTCCTATCCATAAAGAGTCCAATTTGAAGGACTGGAGAATTGGCCAAGTATTTAAGAGCATGTACTACTTACAGAGGACCAGAGTTCAGTTCTCAGTCTAACAATTTCATTTTTTGGGCATAGCTAAGAGGATACTAATAAAAATACATACAAATTTATGGGTCAGAAGTTCAGCGTGATATTGCTAATAGTAGTACAATATTCTCTCCAGCAACCACAACAATCAGATCAAGAAGCAATAATATAACCCCTACATTCATAGTATGTATATGTATATACGTAAAGCAAGTTAGACATGAACACATGTGGTATGATATTGTTTCAGTGACTTATAATACAAACAAAAAGACAAATTATGCTTTATCATAAAATTTAAGCTACTAACTACATCATTTAGAGTTGGAAAGGATGAGATAGATAAAGTCAGCTCTGATGGGGCTCTTAGGACCTAATGTTATGCCACTCATTTTTGGTAAGGTATTGGCATGAGGATTGTTATAATAATTATTGTGTGCGTATGTATTTTGTGCCATCTTTAATAAGTGTTGTTTTAACTTCTTTTAAAATATAAAAGTCAACAACAGAAGAACAAATTAATTGTGTGTATTTAATGGTACACTGTGAAGTTTCTAAGAATAGAAGTTATGTCTACTATGTTCATTGATGTTATCTCCATAAGCTCAGCCAGCATTTGTGGGATAATAAAAGTTAAACTATGTATACAAATAAATCAGTTTTAATTGTTTACTTATATTATAAAAGACAAAAATGTTTATAAGACTTAATACTGAATGAGTTTTTATGGTATACTAGGAAATTTCACACTATTACTCATTATTTGCTAGTTATACTAAAGAGTAGACTTAAATAATTGGAATGGTAGCTTCAGGGTTATCAGCTACAAAATAACCTAACCAGGATTCAGATCTTTTTCTACTTCAATAAGATATTTTGAGTAAGTTTTACATACTAGAATTCCAGCATAATTAATTAAAATTATTGATTGCTTTGTTTATACAGAAAAGTTTCTCAAGTTCATGGGGTTTACATTTTTATTTTTAATCTATGAAATATTTCCTCTATATATCATCTTCTAAACTGAAGGCAATTTTTCCAGAAGGAAAAGATAGCTCAGTGTCACAAATCACGAACTTTTCCTAATATTCTGCTTTCATTTGTTTTCCTTTTAACTATTGTTGTAGAAGCCATAACTCCAGCAGAAATTACTGACATCTACCACCACACCAAAAACTCCATTTATCAAATAATTTTGATGTCACAATATTAACACAGAAAATACATTCACAGACAGAGACAGTTGTCATGAACTTTTATTTATCATAAACAGTTTCACATCATTGTATGCCAGAATACAAATCATTACTGGAAGAATATGGCTATATAGAAAGGTACAAGGGCCAGTTGTACTTCCCCAAATCTCCAGGTGGCCAAACAGCAAATAAATAACAATGGATTATAATGCATAGTAGTATTGTGTAAGTAGAGAAATTTTCTTTACAATTGAATTCCATGTGATAAACATAAAATATAAAATAAAAACAAAGTGCCTGATGAGTACAAGTTTCTTAAGTAATTTCTCATATTAATCAAATACAAAGAAAAGTACAGTAAAGTTATTATTAAAACATTGGCAAGTTAACAACTTAATCAAGTGAATAAATCAGACATCCCCAATATTAGAGCAATTCATATCAAAGACTACTTGGATAGGATTCCCTGAAGATAAAATAGCATTGGTACCCTGCCAAACTTTTCTAACTACTATGATCACACACGCACATACACACACACACACACACACACACACACACACACACACACCGAGAGACAGAGACAGAGACAGAGACAGAGACAGAGACTGAGACACCACTCATCCAGATGCACATCCGCACACTCGCGCACACACACATGCACACACACAAACACACACACAGAAACATGTATTCTGCAAGGATATCAAGATCACTGAAGACAGTAGACAGTGGAACTTTTTTGGACTAGAGAAGATTAAAATCAGATAACTAAATGTAATGGAATCCCACCCTTGAGACTGAATAAGCAAAGAACATTATGTCAACATGATAGTGCAATGAAGTAATGTACATAATTACAATAAATGGCAAATATTGCTACAATTAGCAGAATTTGAGCCTGACTTCAGATCAGATAACCTGTTTTATGACTCTTATTATTCCCTGATTTGATCATTGTCCTGAAACTATATTAGAAAAAGTCCCTGCTTCTTGAAGGTATGTAGAAAATAATACTTCTTCGAAGTTATAATATGAAATCTACTAGAGAAAAGAGAAGCAGAAATTCATGAGGATTTTAGCACTTGAAATGTTAGGCAAATAATCAAGATTTATGTAAACAATAGAAAGTACCTAAATATGCAGCATTCAGGGAGAGAATTTATCATTTTTTAAATGCATGGGGGAGTTTTATTAAATTTACAGTATGTTACCACAAAAGAAAAATCTCAATATATTGCAAATAAACCAAAGTGACCTACATTTTAAAATACTTTTTAAAGTGAAGTATGATTATATCATTTTCCTCTTGTTCTATTTCATCTATCCATTTTCATATAACCAAATTGCTCTTTCAAAAATCATGATCTATATATATATATATATGAATACATACATATATAAATTATAAATACAACCTACTAATACATATAATTTTACTTGCATGCTTGTGATATGTATATTACTTCATGGATGACCACTTAGTATTAGATAACAAATTGGGATCTTTGCACTGAGGAATATTATTTCTCTGGCTTTCAGCATTATTTTATTGTCTAGCATTTTTGATAACAATGAGAAAAGAGCTGAATTTTAAAACATTTTACTCTGTGCTCAGACACATGTCCCTTCAACATGTTACTTATTAACCAAGGATGAATGTATTAGCTAAATAATTAACTGATATTAATAAACTTGCATGTAATTTGTTTGTTAATTAGTAGAATAAGAGTGAGATAACATTTTAGAAACTGAAGGACTTACGGAAGATGAATTTAGGAAGGATAATGGCAAAATCAATAATGAAAAACAAATCATCCTGAAATATGAGAGACTGCTGGGGTAAATATATATTTATCTGTGATTTTCATCATTTTATTCAGAGACACTGGAGATTAATATATTTATAAAAATTGTGGTAGAGTCACCCAAGCAAAAAAAAAATGAAAAACTAGTAAGGAAATATATTCATGTAATGTTGAGATACAGTGATGGTGCTAAGGAGGATGCATAAATAGTACAATCCGTCCTTTGTGAACTATATGTTTTCCTCCTGTAAGGACAGTGGAGTGAATCTCTCTTTCCTCCTCCCCTCCCTTCCCCTAACCTTCCCCCCATCTCCTCTACTCTCCTTTGTTGTCTCTCCCTACTTCTGTCCAATGGAATATTTACATGCATCCACTGGTCACTGCAATGACAGAAGCCTTATAGGGAAGACAATTCAATCAAGCCCAGTAACTCTAATTAGTGTTTATACAGGTTTTAGCTATGTCAAGAAAGCCCTGGAGAGGGCACAGCTGGTAGTACTAATTACAGTTAAGGGCTAAGCAATTAAAATAGAAAGATCTGCCTTATAGAGGCCAAAACACAAGGACAACAGAAAGCTGGAGATGTATATGTGACACATTCAAGAGGTATTTTCTGGGATGAGGAGAGAGGGGATCTAGGCATGCTTCTGTCAGAGATGCATGCTGATCAGATTTCTGGATTTGTCAGAGGTGCAAACTTCAGGATAAAGGGATATAAACTTCTTTTGAGAATATGAATCATCCAATGCTTTCATTGTCGATACAATTACTTCTCTTCACATCTGACCTCACATTAGTTTGGATAAGTAAGTGCATTATAATTTGAACAAATAATTACATTGAACATCAGCACTAACAACTCAACAATTAGAGTTATAATTTATATTTAAATGATTGTTTATTCTCTTTAAATTTATTTTCTAAAAATCCAAGTCACAAAATACAGCTCACTAAAATCTAAGTTTCTTTTGCTCTGATTTCAAGATTTCAACTAAATTGTATAATGAAATAAGTAAAATCCAATTTATATTCATTACCTTAAAGTATGTTCATTTTTTAGTAACATGGATCAATAAAAACAATATGAGAAGCATAGCATAAATGCCCTAGAACATGCTTTCTGCCTTATTCTAGATATTTCTTCTCTAGAATGGCCCTGTTATAATAACAGGGAGGTCTCTCATACCGAGATCAACATAAACTGATAAAGACACAATAAATAAATATAATATATTAAATTTACAATTGAGGCATCTGAGAAGATGGTTCTTGTTAACTATTTAAGAATGAGGACCAGAGTTAGCATCCTGAGAATCAACATAAATGCCTGGTGGGAACGGTGGCAACCTATTATCTTAGGACTTGGGAGAAGTAAACAAAGGGCCCCAGTATCAAAATGGCTAGCAAGAGTAGCCAAACTGTGATCTCCAGGTTCCGCAGGAGACCTTGTTTCAATTTATAAGTAAAATAGAGATTAAAAAAAACATACTTGATTTCAATTTCTGGCCTCCATTTACACATACACATGTATACATACCACAACCATGCATGCATCTGTACATATATGAGCAAACACACATGCAAAAATATATGATTTAGTAAATACTTAGAATGAGTTAGGTACTTTTCTGCATGACTTCCAGGCATTATCAATTATCTTGATAGCATGAAATAAGATTTATGCTAGTATTTTCTGGGAGTTAAAAGAGGCCAATTGACCTCATTTATAAGTTCCATGTTGAGACTGGGTTCTATGCCACCATGATTGCAGCCATCATCTCATAGTGGCTTATCATCAGCATTATTGTTACTATATGTATGTAATTGAATGGATGAGTGAATGAATGATACTGTGCTGTTGTGTCCCTAACCCTGATTAAGGGAGAGGAAAGCCATAGACAGTAGATTCTAAGCCCTGGCCAGGAAGAGAGCTTAGAAAATAAAATCATCTAAGGTCAAATTCAAGTACTAGCATAACAGGATGAGAGTTAATTGCATTTGTAAATGCATTTGTCAATAACTCTAACCTGACCTTTTCCTTCACTGTGTACTTTTGGGAAAAGGGCTCATGACCAAAGTACACTTGCAGGAAGCCAAAGCTCTGATCAATGATGACCAGCAGGGGCTGCAACATAGAAGCAAAAGGAATGCCAACCCATATCACAGTTTGGTATTTAGAGGCTACTGCTTCTAATTTGAAGGTAGGGCTAAGCTGGGCAGATGAAGTTTAGAAAAAGAAATCAGCAGTAGTAAAAGTTAATTTGGATTTACAAAGGAGGACAAACATTCAGGCCTTAGTGGATCTCCAGGTAGATTACCCTGCTGCTAAACTACTAAAAACAAAGACATGTCTGCCCAAAATAAATTAGTAATGGAGAGAAAGGGTTCTTTTTCCTAGGTACTCATGACCTATAAGAAGGTGGCAGGAGCATTTTCCCACAATTTAAGACAGGTTCTGTGTGGTTTAAATCATGTCCCTAGGGAGAACAACATATCTTTCAAAGCTCAACTCACTTAAACACTTCTGCTTCTTGTTTCTCTAATCAATCCTCTATGTTAGTGTCCGTATATCATTATAATAGAGCTATTCTAAGCTGAATTCAATATGGTGACATGTTTATGATTCTTTTATTTACTTTAAAGAACATTATGGAAGGTGTGTTTGCTTTGTAATGCTATTAGCAAACTGCACTGCTATAAATCCTAAGATAATTTCTTCCAATCAAGACAAGGCATGAAAAAGCTATAAAAGGGGGAAATGTACAAATTTTACTATGCTAATATATTTGGTACTATCTAAAGCCTACCACAAATCAAACTAAGTTTATTAAAAGTGCAAAGGCAGTGCTTGTAAGACATGTACCAGGTAAAATATTGATCAATTTACAAATTTATTTTTTAAATAAAATACATAGTCCAAATGAATAAAGCATTAAAAGAACTCACTCTTTGAAGAAGCAAAGTAGTTGGTAAGTACGCATACAAAAGGAACCTGAAGCACAGTAATACTGAGGCATACAAATTAAAACAACAGCCACAAAGAATAGTTTACCCATGAAGCAATTTTAACCAATGGAGTACAATAGAAGCAAGAGAGGCTCCTTCCACTGCTACACTCCAAGAGAATGCAGATATTGGCACTGGATCTATTTAAATACTGAGCCACTCTAGAGCATGTGTTGTTCTCTGGCAAGATCATTGAGAGTTCCTCAGGAGGAAACACGGGCAGAGACAGGATTTCAACATTTCTACCAAAGTATCCAGCATTTGAATTAGGAAATTAACAAGATTCTTAGGCCTTTCAGACCCAGGCTATCACCAGTTGAGTAACTTAAGTTACCACAGCCAGTGTGTACCAGAAAATTTGCCCAGATAATGTTAACTGAATTTTTGATTCAAAAACAGTGGTTGCCAATATCCCCATTCTGTTTTTAAATAGTTTATACACAAAATGTCAATAACTAAATATGATCTAAACTAAGAGTCTCCTAGAATATGTAAATTATGAAAGTCTTCATAACCTATATGAAGTAAAATAGAAAACAAGGCCAGAACTCAAGGGGGGAAAATGGTGTTTATGTTATGAAACAAGAAGATATAGAGAATAAAAGAGGCTAACAGGATAACACTGATACAAGGCAGAATCTAGTCTTTCATTTGTGTTAGAGACTAGTTCATTGACAAGGTTTATGATAATAGTTTGGGTGAAGGTACAATAAAGAGTAAGATGAGGAAACAGTAATCCAATTACTAAGTATGCTCTTAAGTATACATCACATATAAAATTTCAGAATTTCTAAAAACATAATACACACAGTAGTGGTATTAAGCATTAAATAAAGTACAAGGCACTCTGGCTAAAGAAGCAGGTAGATTAAATAAAGATCTTCACTTCTCCCTTAGCTCTTCCATATCCAATTCCCCTGCCCCTGTCTCACTCCCATCTCTGCAGCAAAGTACCTGTTGCAGCCTCTACTCCCCACCCCTGCCTCCATTTTCACAGACCTTCATTTCCTAATTCCCCTCACTATACTCATTGCTTTATCTCAGTCCAAATTCCAGCAGTTTCTCTGAGAACTCACATGTCACTCTGGCCTGGATAATAGGTAAGCTATCTTCAAATCTTCACCTACCCCACCTCAATTTCAAGTCTAACCCACCAGTCTCATGCCCACCTCTGCAGTAGAACCCATGCTGTGCCACTCTTCACACTGTTCCTATGCCAGAACAGTAAGCAGATGCTGGATAAATATCCTTCCTTCCACCCTCCTATGGACCATCTCTGAATCACACATTCTCTTGTCCAACCTCATTTCTAAGTATTAACTCCTAGCACCTACAAGCACATTTTATCTAGAACCCCAACAACCACACCTATCAGGATCTAAGAAGAATTTCCTACCAGATAACACACAGTCACCACAGTTTCAAGAATCAGAGAGGGCAACATAAACCAAGGAACAAGACACCCACCCCAAAAAGACTAGATGTCAACTCCTAGAGTTACAATCTTCCCAACCTAAGATGCCTATACAACAGCTTAAAAACACAATCAATAACAGCCAGGACAATGTGTGTGTCCATTAAAGCCCAGTAACCCTACCACAGGTTGACATGTGTACTCCAACATAGCTAAAGTAAAGGATGTGGTTCATAAAACAGCCTTCATGACTGTGATAGAGCTCCTTCAATAGGAAATGAATAAATCCCTTAATGAAATCTATGAAAACAAACGAGCAATAGAAGGAAATGAATAAAGCAATTCAAAACCTGAAAGTGAAAATAGAATCAATGAAGAAAACTCAAACTGGGGTAAGTCTAGACGAAAACATCTAGGAACTCAGACAGGGAACTGAGAAGCAAGCCTCTCTAACAGTACAAGAGATGGACAAAGAATCTTAAGCATTGAACACATGATAAAAGAAATAAATACCTCAGTAACAGAAAGTGTTAGATTAAAAAAAAATCTGGCACAAAACATCCAGAATATCTGGGACACTAGGAAAAAAACATATCTAAAAATAATAGGAATAGAGGAAGTAGAAGAAAATAAGTTTATAGGCCCAGAAGATAGCTTCATTAAAATCATAGAAGAAAATTTCTACAACCTAAAAAAAGAAAATGCCTATCAAATTACAAGAAGGATATACAACACCAACAGTGAAGTAGAAAAGAAAGTCCTCTCACCTCTCAACAGATAATACTCAAAACACTAACTGTAAAGAACAACAACACCAACAAAGAGTACTAAAAGCTATAAGGAAAAAGACAAAATAACTTACAAAGACAAACATATCAGAATAATACTGGAGTTCCCAGTAGATACTGCAACAGTGAAAAGGGCCTGAAGAAATGTTCTGCAGTTCCTAAGAGACCACAAATACCTGCCCAGACTACTATACCAAGCAAAACTTTTTATCACAATAGTTTGAAAAAATAAGACATTTCATGATAAAACTAAATTTAAGCAATATCTACCTACAACTTCCACCCTGCAGAGGCACTAAAAGGAAACCCAAGAAAATACAAGGAATAAACAATCCCAGATGAGAAAACCAAAAGAGAGTAAAAGTGTATGCATATATGTGCTCACACACACACACACACACACACACACACACACACACACACACACACACATGACCATCGCCAACAACAACAAACAACAACAAAATAATGGGAATCAACAAACATTGCCCTTCCCTGATAATATGATTAATAACTAATTTATATGCCATCATAGAGCCCTCATCTAGTAGCTGATAGAAACAGAAGCAGACACCCACAGCTAAACACTGAACTGAACTCCTGGAATCAAGTTCCAGAGAGGGAGGAGTGATAACAAAGGGGGTCAAGACCACGCTACAGAAATCCACAGAGACAAGGGGGAGCTCATGGACCCCCCAGACTGATAGCTGGGAAACCAACTTTGGACCGACTCAGACCCCTGAAAGTGGGTCTCAGTTAGAAGGCCCAGGCAGCCTAAGGGACCTCTGACTGTGGAACCATGATGCATCCCTGGTGCATGATAGAACTTTGGGAGCACATTCCCCATTGATGGATACTCCATTAGCCTAGAGGTAGGAAGGAGGGCCTAGTCCCTACTCCAAATAACTTAACAGATTTTGATGATCCCTTCTGGAAGGCATCACCCTCCCTGTGGAGTGGATGGGGTGGAGGGAATGGGATGGGAGGAGGGTTGGGGGACATGGGATGGAGGGAGGGAGAATTGGGATTGATATGTAAAATAAGTATATATATATATATATTGCTCATTGATTCCACTCAACATCAATCGTATCAATTCCCCATTAAAAAGACAGGAACTAACAAATTGGATGAAAACCAGAACCACCCCTCTGCTACATCCAAGGTACACACCTGAACATCAAGGACTGAAATTGCCTCAGGATAAAAGGAGGATAGAAAAGGGTATTCCGAGAAAATAGACTTAAGAAGTGAGCTGGTCTAGTCAATTTAATATCTGACAAAACAGACTTCAAACCAAAACTAATCATCAGAGAAAGTGAAAAAAAGTATATATTCTTCAGGAAAATGCACCAGGAATACATTGCTATTCTTCACATCTATTCACCAAACAGAGTAAAAACCAAGTTCATAAAAAGAAACACTACTACAACTTAAAATACATACTGACACTCACATAATGGTAGTGAGAGACTTCAATACCCCTACCTCACTCTCACCAATAGATAGGTCATTCAGACAAATAAAACCCACAAAACAGAGAAATGCTAAAACTAGCTAGCATTGCAAGTCAAATACACCTTACAGAACATTTCACCCAAACACAAAATAAAATCATACCTTCTTCCCTGAATCTCATGAAACTTCCTCCAAAATCAACTACATACTTAGACACAACACAACTCCTACACATACAAGAACGTTGAAACGACACTCTGTAGCCTGTCTGGCTACGACATATAAAGCTGGATATTAGAAGCAACAAAAAGCTTACAATCTCATGGAACCTGAACAACTCTCTACTGAAAAAAAAACTGGGTCAAGACAGAAATTAAGACTGAAACTAAAGACTTCATAAAATGGAATGAAAATTAATACTTAACATGTCCAAACTCATGCTACACAATGAAGGAGGTCCTAAGAGACAAGTTTACAATACTAATTGCCTACATAAAAGGTAAGAAAGCTCTCATATACGTAACTTAACGGCATTCCTAAAAGCTCTAGGTCATAAAAAAGACATGATTTCTAACAGAAGTAGATGTCAAGAAATTATCACACTTGGGCTTAAAAAATCACAAAATACACACCAACAAAGAATCAATGAAACAAAAATTGGTTCTTTTAGAAAATCCCAAAGATTAACACAATAAGTAGCAGAAGAATTCTCATATTAACAAAATTAGAAATGAAAGGGGGAATAACAAAGATACCATGGAATTCCAATGAATCATAAGGAAATACTTTAAAAGCCAGTACTAAAAATGCTTTTAAAAATGGCAATTTTTCTCAATACATACCAAAGTTCAAACAAGATCAGATAAGCAACTTAAACAGACCTATATCCCCTAATGAAATAGTAGCAGTGAATAAACGTATCCCAATCAATATACTAGTTGTGGGTAGGAGACATTCACCCACTGGAACTTGCTACCCTAAGACTTACACTGCTGCCCAACCCCTCCCACACCATCACTCTTCCTGCAACCAGCCTCTCCCCAGAACTCCAGCAGAGTTCACAGACCCAGACACAGTCCACACTAATTGAAAGAACAGGTATCATAGGCCCAGGTATAGTCCACATTGGTTGGAAGAATAGCCCCAGAAGCTCCACAAGAGACCAGGCTGGTCCTAGGTAACCCAGAAGAAGACTCAGGCTTTACTGGAGGCCAATCCAGATCTAGATACCCAAGAAGACTTTGGCTTTACCAGAGGCTAGAATTAAGGAACCCAAGGCCCTAAAAATCCCAGCAGGTACACCCTACTGGACCTAAAGACTCATCAGTCACCAGACCATTTGGCCACTTAGGCCAGAAGACCATAGAGTGGAAAATATGCCAAGGAACAAAATATCCATCCAAAATAAACAAGCACAGGAATTGATATCTAAACTGATAAGAATTCCAAATTCAGTTGCCTAAACAGCAGTGTAAGAGCATACTCAAAACAGAAAGGGCAATATGTCACCACTAGAACCCAGCTATCCTGTGACAGCTAGACACGATCACTCCAACACAGCTTAAGCACAAGAAAAGTATCTTAAAATTTTATGGAGGAAATGAAATAACATACCTTAAAGAAATTGAGAAAAAAAAAGACAAAAAATAGAGGAAATAAAATCTCTTAAAGAGTATTAAGGAAACCAAGGAAAAACAAAGTGTTAACAGAAACAAATGAGTTCTTCACAATCTAAAAATGGAAATAGAAGCAATAAAGAAAAATCAAACAGAGAATTCTGCAAATGGAAAACCTGGGTAAGCGAACTGGAAGTAAAGATGCAAGCATCACTAACAGAATACAAGAGATGGAAGCAAAAACTCAGATACTGAAGATATGATAGAGGAAATAGATTCAGCATTCTAAGAATATGTTAATTCTAACAATTTCTGACACAAAACTTCAAGGAATTCTGTGACACTATGAAAAGTCCAAACCTAAGAATAATAGAAACAGAAGAAAAATTCTAGCTCAAAGGCCAAGAAATTATATTCAACAAAATCACAGAAGAAAAATTTCTCAACCTAAAGGACATACCTATGAAGATATAAGAAGCTTACAGAACACAAAATAGACTGGACCAGAAAAAAAATACCACTCCTCAAATAATAATCAACAAAGAAAGAATATTAAAAGCTGCAAGAGAAAGAAAATCAATTAATACATAAAGGTAGACCTATCAGAATTATGCCTGACTTCCCAAAGGAGACTCAAAAACTCAGAAGAGCATTCAGACTCTAAAAGACCATGAATCCCATCCCAGACTTCTATACCCAGAAAAACTTCCATTAGCACCAATAGAAAAAACAAGCTATTTCATAACAATGTCAAGTTTTCTCAGCATCTATCCACACATCCAGCCCTACAAAAAGTCCTAGAGGGAAAACTCTAGCCCACTGACATAACCTACACCCACAGAAACACAGGCAAAACACAAAGAAGAAAAATATACACACGTCACCATGAACAACAAAAATAACAGGAACTAACAATTACTTGTCATTAGTATCTCTCAATATAAATAGACAATTCACAAATAAGAAGATGCAGGCTAACATAATGGATATTAATAAAAAGACCCATCCTCTACTACATACAAAAATAATTCAACATTAAACACAGACATTACCTCTGAGTAAAGTATTGGAAAAAGATTTGCCAATCAAATAGACCCAAGAAGCAAGCTGAAGTAGCCATCCTAATATCTAATAAAATAGATGTAAAACCAAAGAAATCAAAAGAGATATAGAAGGACATTTCATATTCATTAAAGGAAAAATCTACTTAGATAATGTCTCAATTCTGAACATCTACGTCCCAAATACAAGGGCACCCACATTTGTTAAAGAAACATTTCCAAAGGTTAAAACACATATCAAACCCCATACTTTAATAGTGGTAGATTTCAGTACTCCACTTTCACCAACGGACAGGTCATCTTGACAGAAACGAAACAGTGAAATAATGAAACAAACAGATGTTATGTCTAAAATGAACTTAACGGATATCTATAGAACATTCATCGAAACAACAAACTATACCTTCATCTCAGCACTTCAAGGAATCTTTGAAAATGATCACATACTCAGTGACAAAGAAATTCTTAACAGATATTTTTTAAAAAAAATAGAATAATCCCTTGTATTTTATTAGATGACCATGGATTAAAGTTGAAATTCGATAACAACACAAAATACAGAATGACTACAAACTCTTGGAAACCAAACAACTCTCAACTAAATTACTATTGGGTCAAAGAATAAATAAAGATGTAATGCAAAATATTTCTATTTTTATTCTTTATGGATTTTTTATCTCTTTTGGTTCTTTTGAGGGCCTCACTATTCAGCTCCAAAGTAAATCACACAAGGAGGCTTATTCTTAGTTATGAATGCCCAGCCTAAGCTTGGCTTGTTTTTTGTCAGCTTTTCTTAACTTTAATTATTCCATCTGCCTTTTCAATCTGGGCTTTAATATTTCTTCTGTATATCATATGTTCCTTCTTACTCCAGGGCTGCCTGGATGGCTGGGTGGCTGAGTGGCTAAGTGGCTGGGTGGCTGGGTGGCTGGGGGGCTAGAGGGCTGGTGGGGCTTGAGGGATTGGGTGTCTGGGGGGACTGCATGTCTAGGGTGCTGGGTAGCTGGTCCCTGACATCCTCCTTTTCTTGTTCTCTGCTCCTTTTCTTCCTTGTTTCTCCTTTTTATATGCTTTTCGTTCTAGCCCTGCCTATCATTGTTCCTGCCTTGCTAATGGCCATTCAGTTCTTTATTAGGACCACCAGGAGTTTTAGTACCACAGCTTCACAGAGTTAAACACGTGCATCATAAACAAAAGACACACACCTGGAAATAATATTCCCCAACAGAAATTAAAGATTTTCTAGAATTCAATGAAAATAAATGTAAAATATACCCAAAGTTATGAGATATAATGAAAGCAGTGCTAAGCAGAAAGCTCATAACACTTAGTGTCTACATAAAGAATATAAGGAAAATTTCATACTAGGTACTTAACATCACACCTGAAAGATCTGTAACAAAAAGAAGCAAACAAAGCCCAAAGAAATAGGCAGGAATTAATCAAAATGAGATTTGCAATCAACAAAATTGAAACAAAGAAAACAATACAAATAAACCAGTGAAACTAAGAGTTGGTTCTCTCAGAAAATCAACAAGATAGAAAATCTCTTATCCAAACTCCCTAAAAGGCAGAGAGAAATAATATCCAAATTAACAAAATCAGAAAAGGGAACATGACAGACACTGAGGAAGAAATTCAGATGATCATGAGGTCACACTTTTAAAAAAAAATTTTCTTCACAAAATTGAAAAATCTAAAACAATGGACAAATTTCTTCGTACATACCACATACCAAAATTAAATCAAGATCAGACAGATAATTGGAATAGACCTATGACACCTAAGGAAACACAAGCAGTTATTAAAAGTCTCCCAACCAATAAAAGCCCAGATCAAGTTGGTTTCAGAGCACAACATTACCAAACATTCACAAAGAGCTAACACCAGTAGTCAAATTATTCCATGGAAGGGAAACAGAAGGAACATTGTCAAATACTCTTAATGAGATCACAGTTACCCTGATACCCAATCCACAGAAAAATTAAACAAAGAAAGAGAATTACAGACAAATATCCCTAAGGAACATTAATACGAATATACTCAATGAAATGCTGGCAAACCAAATCCAAGAACACATCAAAAAGATCATCTATTATGATCAAGTGAACTTCATCCCGGTAATGCATGGATGGTTCAAATAGAATTGTCAGTATAACGCACCATGTAAACAAACAAACAAAAAATGACATGACCATATCATTAGATGCTGAAAAAGCCTTTGAAAAAATCAAATTCCCCTTCATGATAAACGTATTGGAGGGAAATCAGTGATACAAAGAATATAGCTAAAAATATAAAAAGCAATATATGTCAACCAGACAGCCAACACCAAATTAAATGGAGAGAAACTCAAATAAATCTACTAAAATCAAGAACACGGCTTTCCACTTTTCAATATCTAGTCAATATAATACTCGAAGTTCTAGCTAGAGCAATAAAACAACAAAGGAATAACAAGGAAATATAAAATGAAAAGAAAGAAGTCTGTTACAACAGGTTGTTCTCGCCGGCTGCAGCGGGTCCTGCCACCATGGCCCCGCTGCCACGTGAACCCCAAATAATACTCAGAGACTCTGTATTTGTTACAATCCTGTTGGCCAATTACCATTATTGTTTATGGGCTAGCTCTGCCTTAATGATTAACCCATTTCTACTTATCTAAGTATTTCCACGTGGTCATCTTATCTGGGAGACGCTGCAGGCGTCTTCCTTCTTCCCCGGGCTACATCTCGACTCCTCCCTACTACTCCCTCTTTCCTCCTTCTAGTCTCCTAGCCCCGCCTATCTAGTTTTCTATTGGCCACAGAGCTTTATTAACCAGTATGAGAAACATATATAAGGAATAACATCTCCCATCAGAAGTCAAACTATTGCTATTTGCAGATGACATGATACTATACATAAGTGACCCTAAATATTCTATGAGGATATTTCTACAACTGATAAACACCTTTAACAAAGTTTCTTGGTACTAAATTAACTAAAAAGAATATCATTTGCACTCATAAATAAACAATATAAGAGCTGTGAAAATAATAAATGAAGTAACACCGTTTACAATAGCTACAAATGACAATAAATATCCTGAGATAACTCTAACCAAACATGTGAAAGACCTGTATGTCAAGAACTTCAAGTCTTTGAAGAAAGAAACAGGAATATAAGAAGATGGAAAGATCTACCATGCTCATGGATAGGTAGAATTAACATAGAAAAATGGCCATAATACCAAAAGCAAAGTACAGATTCAATGCAATTCTCATTAGAATCCCAACACAATTCTTTATAGACCTTAAAAGAATGATACTCAACTTCATATAGAAAAGCAATAAAGTCAGGATACCTAAAACAATCCCGCACAATAGAAGAACTGCAGGAGGTATCACTATCACTGATCTCTAGATCTACTAAAAAGCTATAGTAATAAAGATAGAATGGTACTGGCATAAAAAACAGACAGGTGTATCAATGGGATGAAATTGAAAACTGAGTTTTAAATCCACACATCTAGGAACTGAATTTTGACAAAAAAGCCAAAACATTACAATGGAAAATAGAAATCAACTAATGGTGTTGGTCTAACTGGCTGTCAGCATGTAGAATGACAATTGATCCATATCTACCACTCAGCACAAAACTCAAATCTAAATGGATCAAAGGCCTCAACATAAATCCAGTTACACTCAATGAAACAGTAAATAGGAAAAATTCTTGAACACACTTACAATGATGACAACTTCCTGAACAAATCATCAGTAGCAAGGACACTAAATTTGCCAATTAACAAATGAGATCTCCTGAAACTGAAAAGCTTCTGTACGTTGAAGGACACTGCCAATAGGACAAAACAGCAGCCTACAGAATGGGAAAAATCTTCACCAACCCCACATTAGTCAGAAAGTTGATTTCCAAATCACATAAAGAACTCAAGAAACTAAACATTAAAAACCAAAACAACAAATAATCCATTTTAAAAATGGGGTACAGATATAAACAGGATTTTCAACAGAATAACCTCAAATGGTAGACAAAAAAATGATGACTGTTTTTAGCCATCAGAGAAATACCAATCACAATCACTCTGAGATTCTATCTTAACATATATCAGAATGGCTAAGATCAAAAACACAAATGACAGCTTATGCTGGAGAGGATATGGAGCAAGGCAAACATTCCTTCATTGCTTGTAGAAAACTTGCATAGCACTTTGGACATCAATATGGTGTCTAAATAAAACATGGAATCAGTCTACCTCAAGACCTAGCTATAATCCTGGGCATATACCCAAAGAATGTTCGATCATATCACAAGAAGACTTGTTAAATTATGCTCATATCAGCTTTATTTGTAATAGACAGAAACTGGAAAAATATAGATATCTGTCAAACAAAGAGTGGGTAATGATATGTGGTAAATTTACACAATGGAGTACAACTGAGTTTCAAAAATAATGCTATCAGGAAATTTGAAGGCAAATGGATAGAACTAAAAGAAATCATCCTGCATGAGGTAATTTATATCCAGAAAGACAAACATGTTTTGTACTCACTTATAAGTGGATATTAGCTATAGAGTTATATACATGATATAACTCACAGATCTAGAGAACCTAGGTAACAAGGAGGGCCCAAATGTGGGGTTTGAGGTAGGATATTTCTGTGAATGGTTTGACTGTGGATAGTGGGCATTGGAACTTGGGGGCCTGGGTTGGGTTGTCAATGGAGTATGAAAGAACTGAAAGAGGTGTCTATAAGGTGGGGAGCATTTTAGGATCAGGTGGAAACCTGATGCAAGGGAAATTCCCACTAATCCCAAGATAAGACTCCTAGCAAGTGGATATGTAGCCTTGGTCTTCTCCTGTAATCAGATTGGTGACTACCCCAAATGTCATTATCCAGTAACTGATAGAAATAGATGCAGAGACCCAAGTCTAAACAGTAGGCTGAGCTTGGGGAATCCTGCTGAAAAGGGGAAGGAAAGATTGTAAAAGCCAGCGAGGCAAGAACATCACTAGAAACCCTCCAGAAATAGCTAACGTGGTGCATAGGACCTCACAGAACCTAAATTAACAATCAAGGAATTTAAATAAAACCAACCTAGGCCCTCTACATAGATGTGACAGTTTCATAGCTTGATCCACTTGTGGGACTCCTGATAAAGGGAATAGAGGCCATCCCCAAGGCTTTGGCTGGCTTTTGAGATCTTATTCCTCATACTGAATTGCCTTGCCCAGACTTAGTATAAGGAGAGGTGGTTAGTTCTACTGCAACTTTATATGCCATACTTTGTTGATACCTATGTGAGGTCTGTCCCTTTCTGAACATAAATTGAGAAGGGGCAGGTGGGAGTAGAGGGGAAGGAATGGGAAGTTAGTAGAGATAAATAAAAATAATAATTTTAAAGGAAGTATCCCAATATACCTGGCCATACCCAATGCAGGATGATTTCAGTACAGACATCTACCAGATTTTCAAAGAAGGGTTAATGTTAATACTTCTCAAATTATTCCACAAAACAGAGACAAAAGGAACAGTGCCAAATTCATTTTAAGAAGCCACAGTTACTTTCATACTCAAACCACATAAAGACCTGACAAAGAAAGGAAATTACAATCTAATTTCATTTATAAACCTAGATGTAAAAATTCTCAGTAAATACTTGTAAACTGAATCCAATAACATACCAAAAAGATCATGTACCATGTTCAACTATGCTTTACCACAGAGATTCAGAAATGGTTCAACATAAATAAACTAATAAATATAAACCACCACATTTTTTTTTAAAAAAATTATCATTTCATTAGATGCATAAAAGGCCTATGACAAAATCTAACACTACTTCATGTTAAAAGTTCTGGATAAATTAGTTATATAAGGGACATAGTTCAACATAATAAAGGCAGTTTACAGAAACCCAATAGCCATCATCAACTTAAATAAGAAGAAACTCCAAGCAATTCCCCTAAAATCAGGAACAAGGCAAAGATGTCCACTCTCTTTATCTCTTTCAATTTAGTCCTTGATGTCTTAACTAGCACAATAAGACAACTGAATGATATGTGATACAGATGTCATTCTGTAAATATGTTTCTCATATTGGTTAAATGAATAAAGCACTATTGGCCAATAGAAAAGCAAGATAGGCAAGACTAGGAGACAATAATTCAAGGAACTAGTAGGGAGGAGTCAAGATGTAGAGACTTGAGAGAACAGAGGTCTGGTTCCTCTCTCCAGTAAGATAAGACCATGTAGAAATACTTAGATTAATAGAAATAGGTTAATATTTAAGACAGAGCTAGCCAATAAGAAACTAGTAACTAGCTAACAGCATTATATCAAATACAGCATCTCTGAGTGTTATTTGGACTGGAGCGGCGGTGGTACCAGGCCGGCAGGAAAACCTGCTTGTAACAGATATCAAGGGGATACAAATTGGAATGAAGAAAACAAATATTTTAGTTGTAGATGTTATGACAGTATGCATACAATTCAGTAGAGCTTCCATATAGAAAGTCAAAAAAAATCATAACCTTCCTATATACAATTGACAACAGACTAAGAAATAAATAAGGGAAACAACACCTTTACCAAATATAAAAAAGGTAATCTGCTTAGAACCACAAGAGAAATGCAAAAACCAATTCAGTCACAAACTATTTTATCTAAAATGGCATGCTGCCTGCAAGATACATTAGGGCAATGGTGGCATAAATCTTGTTGGAGTAACCAACAAATATTTGGCCTACTCCATGAGATGGAACTCATGCCCAACACTGCGTGGGTGATCAGGAACTTGAGACTAGGTGGCCTGAGGATCTGAGGTAAATCTAAATACTACTATTCTTATAAAAATAAAAAGTAATAAAATGACTCTTAATGACATTTTTCTACATTTATAGATCAGTTCTTTGCTCAACCAGCATCCAAGGAGCTTCCTCCTGCAGCATATGGGAACAACTACAGAGAACCACAACCAGACACTATACATAGAGCAAGAGACCTTAGATCATTCAGCTCTAAGCTGGGTATTAAATCTTTCCCCCTGCAGGGATCAGAAATTGTGGAATGGGAGGCAGAAAGCAAGCCAGAGGGGATGGGGACACAAAGAATACAGGCCTTCTAAATCATCACGAGCAAAGCACATTTGAATTCATAGAGACTGAGACAGCAAGAACAGGGTCTGTACATGTCTTCACTAGATCCTGTGCATATATATTATGGCTTCCAGTTTAGTGTTTTTATGGGATTTCTGAGTGTGTGCATAAGTCAGTTTCTGTTTCTGGTGCCTTTTGGGGACTTCCCTTCTGTTTGTTTGTTTGTTTGTTTGTTTGTTTGTTTGTTTTCCAAACACAATGTGTTAGTTTTAATTTTATCTTACTGTATTTATTGTGTTTATTATTAAAAAAGAAAATAGGCAACTTTTGTACCATCCATGACTTTGTAATTGGCATAATAAGTATACAAGTTTTTGAAGTACAGAGGACAGTTTGCATACATTATGTACTAATAAAGTAAATCAATTAGCATTCCTAGATCATTAAACGTTTGCCATGTTTTGGATGGAATCTTTAAACATGTCTCATCTAGTACTTTATAGATGTCATAATAAATTGGTGTCAAATAAAAAATAGAAATAAAACACAAGCAACTCAAAGGTCACTGGCAGAATAGATTTATTGAACATAGCCACATATCTTGTAATGTGAGAAAGTTTCAGAAGATTAATTACTCCTCTGTGCCTAAGGTTTCCACATGTGGGTATTTAACTATTATGAATCAAACATATTTGAAAAATCAGGCATGGTGGCCCATACCTAATCAAAGCACTTGAGCTTCCAAGAAGGGAGGATTTCTATGAGTTTGAAAACACACTGGACTACTTACTGAATTTCAAGGAGGTGGAGCTATGGGATAAGACCATGTGTATTAAAAAAAGGAACATCATTGAATCTCTACTGAATGTAAAATAATAAATTCTACATAAAATAGAATACAAACTACACATCTTTTCCTTGTGATTATTCTCTCAACAAATATAAATATTTACATAATATTTACGTGTGTTGGTTATTGTACAAAATTTAAATATGATTTAAAATACATGGGGGGGGATGTGGTAGATTGCATATAAATACTACAGAGTTTTCTACAAAGACGTTGAGCTCTTTTCAGATTTAGCAGTCTGCAGGGAATTCTCCAGTCTCCCATGGCTATGAATAGTTGATATTGTTTTATCACCTTATTAAAATTAGGAATAAAGTGAAGTACATTATATAGGTACATAACTCTATAAGATAAATGATGCATGTGTGAATATATGCATATGGCAGAAGTGGTGATAATGTTCTTTATTTGAGGTATCTGTGTCCTTGATGCTTTCCTAACTGCAGAGAGACGGGAGATTCATTTGCAAGGAGAGAGCCTCTCACAGTGTATCCAGCTATTGAAGCAATGACTGAAGTGGAAGTCAAATTTCAGAAGACTGGTGTGAGAAGTTTACTTTTATCCATATGTTCTGTTATCTATATATGCTGTTTTACTTTTAAAAATCAGATTTTCTCCATGAAACTTGACATAATAGGAAGGGGCAGCTTAGAGCTTCTTAATAGAAAGGTGGGAAAAATCCAATTATTGTGATTCTTTCTTCCAGATGTAGGACAAAAATGGAGTTTCTAATTCTATTTGGGAATGCGCAAGATTAGCAGCTATCTCTTGGATTAGATGACGTATGAATTTGGAGAAATTCTGGAAATTACACCATTAGAATGAAGTGAGCCCTCAGCTCACATCTGAAGATCAAACTTGAAAAGATCATGGCTAAAAGAACATTGATCAAGTATCCACAGTGTTTTTCACGGAAAACTAAAGATTGTCTTCATAAGGAAAATGAGACTTTATTAATTTGCACTCAAGACTGTGAAACCTATAATGAGGGTATGAGGAATCTCTGACATGTCATACAAGGAAGCAAACCCCAGGAAATGACATAAATGAAAATCCTGTGAAGATTGACTTCATCAACCTGAATCAGATTTCAGGGAGTCTAATACAAGGTGGTTCACTGTCAGCATATTTAAAAGACAGTATGACTTGGGGAAAAGTTTGCAGGCAACAACCCATTAAATCAATCTAATTCCTGGTGCGCAATGAAGCTTAAAGTTTGACTACATAAAGACTCTTTACAAAGTATATGTGACCAAGAGATTAGGTTCTATAGCTAAGAGGCCTAGAATCTATTGGGGTCTATGGCCAATAGCATAGAAGTCAGCAGGCCATAAAGTACTTGTGACATCTACCATAAGCATATGTCTAGGGAGAAAAGAGTCTAGGTTAATCATTTTGGAAACTTTGGTGAGATGTGTCTCTTCAGATAGTAAAAAATATCACCAGGTCATTAACAACTTCTACTCTGAGCTTTCTGAGTGGAATGCTGGTATTTGATTTGTGTCTCCTCCATAGGAAGACACACCTGTGTGATTACCATTCCTGCTTCTCTTAGTGTTTCTCTGTGTGTCTACAAGGACCTCTGTGTTCCCAAATGAAGACACATGAGGAATAACATTGTGGGATTCCTCTGTGTTCCCAACATGAGGGCACATGAGGGATACCAATGTGGGATACCTATGCTCCATTTTTGAATGTGTGGGCATGCAAATGTAAAAGAACTGTATAGTGGTTTCTCTCCATGTTGACTTAAAGTAAGAATCTTTTTGTTCCATATTTTATGGTCCTGCTTAACTATCCATGTATCTACTAGATTTAGTCTATATGAATTCTCCAGTTTATTGATCCTTAAGCCCATGGCTGTCTTGATCAACATCAAATCAAATGCATTATCTGAACAAGAAAAAATATTAATCTGCATGTCTTTGTTGTACCAATCTCCTGAGAACAGTGAAGCATGAGCCTTAGCATAAGATGATGTTCTGGTCACTGGCCATAGCATGCCATATCTAATATATGTAAAACATTAGTACATATGCCAGTGTCAGTGAGACTCATTCTTCAAGGCTTAAGATCTCAGACAGCTGGAGAAATAACTGGATCGGCACATGTTTCAAAATACCTTTCTACCCACACCAAAGTCACTTGAGCCAGCCCAGCCTTTGTCACCCAGTTCCAGCTACAGCCACTCAGGACTCACTCTGGCATTCTCTGAAACTTCCATCTTTACCACTTATCTGAAGCAAAGGGTTCTAAAAACTGCAAAGCTTTTGTTCAGACTTGAAGTCTGAGTGTGACCCCTGTCTGCAGGTAAAGTGTATAATAAACCTTGAACTGCCACTTTTCTTTGAAATCCTTAAAAGCCTCATTGCCCTGCCCCAGAAAACACATCTAAACAACTAAATCTCTTAGCGGGTTTAATGTACCAGTTTTACCTGAACGTTTTGAGATGGGATGTGTCCTGAAGATTAAAATGTATCCCTGGATTTATGGTGTGGGAGTGAGATAAAGCATACAATTTACACAGAAGGAAAATGGGCCTATCCTGTATACACTCTAATCAGGATTATGCCCTTTGGGAAACAGAAATTTAGTGTGGTCAGAACTATCATTTCCCCTCCCCCCCCAGAATTAGAAATGTTTGTATAACATTTTTTAAAACTGTGATTTAGAAAATATTCTTAAAGAAAAATACAACATAAAACCAACTCTCTTAAATATGTTAGTTTCAAGAAAATCAACTCTATAGAATTAAGAAATATCCTAAGAAGAAACTTCTTCTTATTCCAATATTATTTGTATTAGCTTTGTATCTCACTTAAAATCCTTCTTAAAATTTTTCTAAATCATGACATTGAACCCAAAGCCCTCTCTTATTCAATGTTGCAGCACCAGCTAGCCATGTGGCGGTTATCAATTTACTGCCTCTCTGCTCCAAATGTACTTTTCAGTACATGCTCTGTAATAAGCATTGTATTTTCTTAATCACCTTTTAAAACAGTTCATGTAAATGGTACTTGAACAATAGAAGGAAAGCCCATCCTCCTCACGTTTTACAGTGGGGATGAGGGTTCAGTGGCATAGATGTCAAGGTACTCTGTGGAACATCACCTCCAGCCAGGAAACTGAAATGAGACCCTTTTACAATTGTGCAGCTTCTGCTGTATGATGAAAGACAAAAAGCAAAGGTTTCAACAGCAGAGCTAATCATAGAACCCACTGCTATTACAGGCACCAACTTAGCTTTACATGGTCTACAAGTTATGAAGGACATTTGACTTCACTGACCACCCTTACAACCACATACATTCCAAAGTGCTTATAATTACTTGTTCACCAACTCTAAATGAGATTGGATAATACAGTCTTCTACTAACTGGTGAAATGAACCCTAAGCTAGTAATAATAGTCTGAATCTCTTCCAGATTTGTACATCCCGAGTAATTCTTCCCCATCATAGTAAACCATACAGAGTCTCCTAGAAGCACATGTTATTCTTTTGCATTGGTAGTAATTATTCACTTTGAATAACCCTTCCTTAACATACTGTAGTACTCCTTGATCCCAACAGCACTGATTATTATGTGAAGGGCTTCTATAAACTGCCACTAGCATAGGAGTCTTATATATCTACTCTTTTTCTGGTTTTAGCCATTTTCTATATCAAATGCAAGCTGTGGGACTATCTCTGTTCTATTGTTTAACTATTCTGAGACTAGGAAATCCTAACACTTGTATAGAAATTAGGTTTGCAAACTAAAATTATTATTCAAACACATAAATCACCACATCCCATGCAGGTTGGTTCCTGGAAACCTGAATAGGCATGGCAAGGGAATAAATAAAGGGCAAACACATGCACAGTGAAGCCAGGTTCAGATGATTACTGCAATAGCCCAGAACATCCAAGTACTTAAGTACAACACAATGGAAGGGTCAGGTAATATCAGTGGGAGTTTTCTGTATGGGCACAGTGTCTAGATGAAAACACCCAGGAGGAAGAAGCCACAGATGTAAATCTTTGTACACAATGATGAATCAGATTCTGTAGGAGAGCTTTGACATCATTCTTGACATAGCCATGCTTATGTTGACAATTTACATTCACTTAGGACTTCACTCCTTCATGGCTCCCTACAACAAATGCTATTAAGTGTTGAGAATGCATCTAGGAAGTACTAGCCTAAATATTTTAAGTATACCATCAATACTTTCACAATCCAGAAAAGTTCCCCAACTGTAGAATCCACAGTTAGGAGAGTTTGAAAACAGTACCACATAGTTATTAATTAACAGCAATGGGGCCACACATGATTGGTTCCCAGGCTGTGCCCACATCTCATTGTGCTTCAAGCATCTTTATATTTTCAGAGAATTTGTTAGTGTCCAATTTCTCTCTGGGCCCAGGGCAGTTCACATCTGATCATGAAAATATTCTCTCACCTAACAGCATTTCCAGTGGGTATTTAATACTATTCAATAATGTGCCTTGAACTATATATATAACTGTGTTCCTTGAATTCTAACATAAACATTTTAAAAAATTATATTAATTCTTAGGCACCATCCTTCTATCTGAGCTCCTAGAATAGTATGTATTATCTTTCCACAAGGAAAAATAAATAGAGGTCTGCAGAAGCTAACAATGAAGATGTGTACTGAATAATTTCTTCAAGCACATTAATAATTAAAGTTTTAGAAAGGAAGAAATGATTATGCTGGTCCCATAGCTGCTGTAATAAAATACTTTATTATTTCTTAATTTTGTATATATATGAAAATAACATATCTATATTCAGAGATATTAGCCTGCTATAATTGATATAATTAACATAAATAATGAAATACTGTGTTTTTAATTATTAAACTAAAGTATAAAACAGACTTGTTTCCCTCAAAATATAATTTCAGCACATACTACAATATCTAGAACATAGATTTTCCTCAATATCAATAAACATGTGAAAAATATTTTAGCAATCATGAGATAAATATGTCTATAAGAAAGTTAAGTAACAAAACACATGAGGTTTTCAGTCAGTTTGGGAAAATAAAACTATTTTAAACTATATCTCTTATAACTATGTAATAAATACTCATAATAACTGCCTAAACTTGACCACAGACCTGTTTTCAAAAATGTTGTGAAATGTTTAAATAATAATGAGTAGTTGATGTCCAGCCTGATGATACTTGGTTCTAAAAGTTGTTGGGAGTTTTTGTTTGTTTGTTTGTTAAAACTTTGAATTCCTGATACTGTGTTTATTTTTCATCATGGAAAAGCCATATATCATAAAATTAACAAATAAAAAATGCCAGAATCTGGGTCATTAGTTAATAAATAAGTATCTTCAATCATTTCATGCTTCAACAACAGACTGTTAGGAAATGGAGTAATTTACAAGTAATTCCTCAAAGCTGTAGAGTATAGGAAGCCTTGTAGCCAGAGGCTAGCCTTTACATGAAGCCCTTTCACAGGAGAAAAGAATAGAGCATAGAGTCAGGGAAGAAGAAGCTAGAGAGACAGAGAGAGAACAAAATGATATAAAAGTCACTATCTTAGTCAATGTTCTAGCATTGTGAAGAGACACCATAACTGGTGCAGCCCCTGGAGAGGCATTTAACTAGGGCTTGCTTACAGTTTCAGAGATTTAGTACATTATGAGCAAGGCAGTAAACATGCTGGCCCACAGGCAGACATGATACTAGAGAAGGAGCTGATAATTCTAAATGTGCAGGCAGCAGGAAAGAGAGAGACTATGAGCTGCCTGGCTTGAGTTTCTGAAACCTCAAAACCTACCTACAGTGATACAATTCCTCCAACAAGGCCATGCTAATAATCCTTTCAAATAGAACCACTCCCTAAACATTCAAATAGATGAGCCTAGAAGGGGCATTCTTATTCAAACTACTATACTTACTCTTTTATAAGAATACCTTTTCCACAGTAATAAACACATCTTGACGACAGTATTAATTCTCCCATGAAGGTATTCTACTGATGCAAATGTTCCCCAGTTTATCACACCACCCAGTAAAACAAGATTAAGGATCATGTTCAACATTCAAACTAGAATGCATTCACATTATATCTGACAATGAAGTAAAACGGACTCATGAACAGTCATGAAGATTAAAGATAATTTAAAGAGCGTTAATATATACCATATATATATATATGTATATATACATATATATGTTAATATGTATGACCAGAATTCCCAGTGAACCAGAGGATAACAAAAATATTTGAAGAAATAATGGCTGAAATCTTTGAAACTTCCATGAAGGCTTTAAGATAATCAACAAGTACAATGTGCAATAAGCAGTAAGAAAATTATAAATGAAACCACTACAACTATTTACCAAAATAAGTAAAATTCAAAAATACATTAAAACATACTAGTTGTTCATATTATATACGAAGAACAATGAGAAAAACAGCAAAAGATAATAAAGAGAAAACAAAAAAGAAAATCAATCTTAGATTACCCATTACAGAGATATTTTTATAGAGGGAGGCATTATGGGGTTAGGGAGAAACCAGGCACAGGAGAAATTTCCAGGAATCCACAAGGACAAATCCAGCTACGATCTCTAGTAACAGTGGAAGGGGTGCCTAAACTGGCCTTCCCCTATACTCAGATTGATGACTATCCTGCCATCATAGAATCTTCATCCAGTAACTGATGGAAGCAGAGTTAGAGATCCATATCCAAGCACTAGGCCAAGCTATAGGAGTAGAGTTGAAGAGATGGAAGAGGGATTATATGAGCAAAGTAGGGGGAGGTCAAAATCATAATAGGAAAACCCACAGAAGGCAGTTGACCCAAACTTGCAGGAGCTCACCAACAGCTAGGGATTACACATGAAACTGAACCAGGCCCTTTGCATATGGGCAAAAGTTTTTAGCCTGGTATGCTCGTAGGACCCCTGGATATGGGACTAGGACTTATCCTGGGAGCATGAACTGCCTTTTTGAAGCCCATTCCCAAAGGTGAGATGCCTTGCTCAGCCTTGATACAGTGGGGAGGGGCTTGGCTCTGACTTAACTTGGTTTACCAGCCTTTGTTGACTCCTAAGGGAGGCTAACCCCCTCTAAGGAGTGGATGGGGGTATGGAATGGAAGAGGTGGAGAGGGTGGGGGAAGGTGAGGAAAGTGAAACTAGGGCTCATATGTAAAGTGAAAACATTAAAAAAAAAAAGATTACCTATTAGAAATATCTTGTTAAGAAAATGAAGTAATATATTTTTCAGAAATAGAAATGTTGAAAATATATTGCAGAAGAGCTATTATTGCAAATAAAATGTTTTAAGGCTATATAAGGTAAAATAAAAGGATACCAGATCTATATATAAATATAAATGAAAAGAATTGGCACAATTAGAGAATTAAGATAAACATATTACTTTTATGCAAATATTGAATAGATTTAATTTTAAATAATGATATTTACTTACATAACCCTCTAAATATATTACCTAAATATTATTAAAACAAAATATAATAATATTTAGTGTAGTTTATAAATATGACAGTGAAATGAATGGCAAACATACTACTAAATCAGAGAAGGGATTAATAGCTATGTAAATTACTTTCCCCCTTCAGTTCCCATCCCTCGCTCCCCTCTCTGCCATCCCCAGTTTACCCAGGAGATCTCTTCTATTTTCCCTTCCCAGGGAGATTCATGATCCCTCTTTGGGCCCTTCTTGTTATCTAAGCTCTCTGGAGCTGTAGATCATAGGTTGGTTATTCTATACTTTACTTTAACTCCTAATAACCACCTGTGTGTGAGTGCATATCATGTTTGTCTCTCTGGGTCTGGGTTACCTTCCTTAGAATGTTCTTTTTCTAGTTTCATCCATTTGCTAGCAAATTTCTTGAGCTCCTGGGAGCTCATAGACTGAACCAACAGTTAGGGAACCTCCATGGATAAGAACTTGACCCTCTGCATGTACGTGACAGTTTTGTCTCTTTTTAAGGCTCTTAGCAGTGAGATCAGGACCTGTCTCTGGAGCTTAGAAGGCTTTGGGAACCTAAACCTCAACCTGAAACCTTGATGCAGGGGCAGCAGCTTAGTTCTGCCTCAACTTGATGTCCCATGTATTGATCAAGCCCATAGGAGGCCTGCCCCTTTCTTAATGGTAAGTGGTGATGGAGACAAAGGAGGAGTAGAAGGAAAGAAGGATAAAAGAGAAGGGAGTGGGGTGTGGAGGAACAAAAGGGAATGGGAATCTGTGTCATCATATAAAATAAATGAAAAAAATGTTATTAAATAAATTAATTTTTCAAATTTTATTATTTTTTTCTTACTTTACATATTGATTCCAGTTCCTTCTCCCTCCCTTCCATGCACCCCAACACCCCCTCTGATCTAATTCACCCCCAAACTATACATGCATGGTGATTCCTTCCAGGAGGGATCATCAAAAACTGTCAAGTCATTTGGAGAACAGTTTAGGCCCTGCTCCCTGCCTCTAGGCTAAGGGAGTATGTTACAAGCATGTTGTTCCCCACGGCCGGTCTGGTCCCACTCTTTGTTCCTCCCCGCCAGCCACCCAGTCCTGCAATCCCCAATAACATGCAGAGACTCTGTATTTGATACAATCCTGTTGGCCAGTTCCTAATTCCTTATTGGCTAGCTCTGTCTTAATGATTAACTCATTTCTACTATTCTAAGTATTTCCACATGGCTCATCTGGCAGCATCTGCTCTATCCAGGCTCTCCATGCTGACTCCTCCTAACTACTTCCTCTTTCCTTCCTGTCTCCTAGCCCCACCTATCTTGCTTTCCCATTGGCCACAGTATGAGAAACATATTTACAGAATAACATCTCCCATCAGGAATAAGTATCCCTCCAAGGGGAATGTATTCCCAAAATCCTATTGTGCACTGGGGATACATCCTGGTGCCACTGTCAGAGGTTCCTTAGTCTTCCCAGGACATCTAACTGAGACCCATTTTCAGGGAATCTGAGTAGGTATAATGCTGGTTTCTCAGCTATCTGCAAGGGGGTCCATGAGCTCCCCCTTGTTCAGGTCAGCTGTCTCTGTGGGTTTCTGTAGCCTGGTCTTGTCCTTCCTCTCTGCATCTGGATTCCAGGAGTTCTGCTCAGTATTTAGCTATGGGTGTCTGCTTCTGTTTTCATCAGCAACTAGATGAGGGCTCTATAATGTCAGACAAGTTAGTTATTAATTTCAGTTTTCTCTTCAAACATATAATGGCTCCTTCTATTATGTTATTTCTCTCTCTCTCTCTCTCTCTTTTTTCTCTCATCCATTTGTCCCCTGATTCAATTTTAGTGTTCCCACATGTTGTCCTCTACTCCCTTGCTCCTTTCCCCTTTTGTGAGGGATCTTGTATGAATCTCTCAGGTTACTCCTTGTATCCTAGTTTCTCTGGCAGTTGTGTATTATAGTCTGGTGATTATTTGCTCTATGTCTAAAATTCATGTATGAGTGAGTACATACCATGTTCCTCTTTTTCTGTCTGGGTTACCTTACTCAGGATGGTTTCTTCAAGTTCTATCTATTTCTCTGTGAATTTCAAGATTCCATTGTTTTTTTTTGCTGCTGAGTAGTATTCCATTGTGTAAATATGCTACATCTTCTTTATCCATTCTTCAGTTGAGGGTCATCTAGGTTGCTTCCAGGTTCTTGCAATTACAAATAATGCTGCTATGAACATAGTTGAACAGATGTCTTTGTTGCATTGATGTGGATCATTTCGGTATATGTTTAAAAGTGGGATTACCAGGTCCTGTGGTAGACTGATTCCCATTTTCCTGTGGAACCGCCATACTGATCTGAAAATGGCTGATCAAGTTTGCACTCCCACCAGCAGTGGAGAAGATGATAATGCGGCTGAGAAATAAATCAGAGAAACACCACCCTTTACATTAGCTACTAGAATCATAAAGTATCTTGGGGCAATGGTTAGCAAACAAGTGAAAGACATATGTAGCAAAAACTTTGTGTCTTTAAGAAAGAAATTACAGAAGAAACCAGAAAATGAAAAGATCTTCCATGCTCTTGGATAGGTAAGATAAACATAGTAAAAAAAAATGGCAATCTAGCCAAAAGCAATATACAGATTCAATGAAATCCCCTTCAAAACCCCAGCAAATTATTCACTGACCTTGAAAGGATAATACTCAACTATATACGGAAAAACAAAAGACCCAGAATAGTCAAAACAACCCTGTACAATAAAGGAACTTCAGGAGGCATCACCATCCCCAACCTCAAGCTCTACTATACAGCTATAGTCCTGAAAACATCTTGGTATTGGCACAAAAATAGACAGCTAGACCAATGGAATTGAATTGAAAATCCTGATATTAACCAACACATCTACAAACACCTTATTTTTTTGACAGAACAGCTAAAATTATACAATGGGAGGAAGAAAACATCTTTAACAAATGATGCTGGCACAACTGGATGATGGTGTGTACAAGACTGCAGATAGACCCATGTCTATCACCATACACAAAACTTAATCCCAAATGGATCAAAGACATCAACATAAATCCAGTCACGCTAAACCTCTTAAGAGAGAAAGTGGGAGGTACTCTTGATCTAACTGGTACAGGAGACTGTTTCCTAAACATAACAGTAGCACAAACAAGATGGAAAATTAATAAATGTGACCTCCTCAAACTGAGAAGATTCCGTAAGGCAAAGGACATAGCCCATGACCAAAGGGCAGCCCACAGTCTTGGAAAAGATCTTCACCAACCCCTCATCTGACAGGGGCTGATCTGCAAAATATACAAAGAATTCAAGAAACTTGTAGTGGGATATTCACTGTGTCTGCTTCTGTGGCACTGACCACACCCATTGAGCGGTGGAGCCAGGGGCAGAAGTGACCTGTGGAGCTTGGTCTTGGAAGGAGGCAGAGAATGGTCCTTTTGATCCTGGTCCCTGTAGAATAGCTTTTAACAAACTAAGGCAAGCAAAATTTTGTTAAATGAAGGAGTGAAACGAGCCTTGTACAATTGTTGAGACCACAGGGATAACAGGAGCCGCAAGCAACTGCAGCAAGTATATTTTCCGCCAGTCCACTGGCCGCAGCTGCCACAGCCCCCTGAGCCTGCAAGCACACAAACAGAGCAGGCCGAGTACAGGCCTAGTGCCACAACACAAAAGGCAGGGCTAATGCCGCGGGGCTCTGGGCGAATGCAATCTGAGGGAATGGGCAGAAGATGAGCAGTAGTCTCAGGGCCAAGATGGAGATAAAAGGAGTTCTAGGGCAGGGTGTATCAGCCTGATTAGGCAAGAGACCTGCCCGTTCAAGGAAGGTGAGGGAAGTGTTGCTGCGGCACCTGGGTAAAACCCAGGTGCGGTGAAAATCCTGATCCCGCTTCTGACACCAGATATTGCGGTTTAATAAGGGTCAGGATAAACAAATAGGTTGAATAGATGTTTATTAAGGGAGAAACAACTCACAACACAGACAGATGAACACAGCAGTTAAAACTGGATGTTCCTCTCTCCATGTCCCTCCAGAAAGGACCATTCTCTGCCTCCTTCAGAGATCAAGCTCCACAGGTCACTTCCACCCCTGGCTCCACCCCTCAATGGGTATGGTCAGTGCCACAGAAGCAGACACAGTAAATATCCCACTACAGAAACTAGTCACCAAAACACCAAATAACCCTATTAACTGAATAACCCTATTAACAGAACTGAATAGAGAATTCTCAATAGAGGAATTCAAAATGGTTAAAAGACACTTAAGGAAGTGCTCAACATCCTTAGCTATCAGGGAAATGCAAATCAAAACAACTCTCTCATACCATCTTACTCCTGCCATAATGGCTAAAATTAGAAACACCAATGACAGCTTATGCTGGAGAAGATGTGGAGAAATGAAGTAATTTTTTTAAAAAGTAAAAATATATAAATCTCACTGAATTTACACTAGAATCTCAAATAGCCACTGTAATAAAAAAAACAGAGTTATATGGAAGTGTAATTTAAATACCACATATATTTAGAAAATTAAATCATACATGAAAGACAGAAAAAGAATAAAATACTAATAATAGGCTTGTTGTATGAATTACTAATATAGATAGCTATATTAAATGCAAAATATCTAATCATCCAACTAAAAGGCAGAGATTGTCAACTTTTATTAATGATCAAAGTTCCTGCAGAACCCTCCTCTCCACCAGAGAACAGGCCAGCATTCTGAACCCCAGGTAAGATACCCCCTAATATCCATGCTCACAAAACATTAGTTCAACTCCCACTCCTCTCCTCATCACCATACTCTGGCCCATGCCTCTGGTGGAAGCTATCCACACAATCAGAGGCCAAGCCAGACTGCTAAAACCCAGAGCATGTGAGCCAAATAAGAGGCCAGGAACATAGCCAGAACTTCAGTTCCAAACTTGGACAGCAACTGCCTGCTAGAACAGAAGCAATCTGTGATACCAGAAGTCCAATTCCATTGCAGGAGAAGACTCTCTACTCAACCACAGGACACAGCAGCCAAAAGGCCATAGAGGAAACAGTAAATAAAGAAGAAAGCACCCATCCAACAAGATAAATCCAGACATTGACAGTTATACCTATAATCAATCCAAATCCCCAGGCAATATGTCCTCCTTTGAACAGAGCCATTCAACTACTGCAATCCCTGAATATTCCAATACAACTGAAGCACACTAAAACAAATTTATGATGATGGCAGAGGTCCTTAAAGAAGAAATAAATAAATCTCTTAAGAAATCAAGGAAAAGATGATTAAAAATAAAACTGGAAGAAATCAATAAATCTTTTAAAAAGTGTCAAGAAAACCAAGAAAAAACAGTTGGCCAAAACAAATAAAACTGTTGTTCAATACCTGAAAATGGAAATAGAAGCAATAAAGAAAACACAAACAAAGGAAACTCTAGAAATGAAAATTCTAGGTGATGAACGAGACTACAGATGCAAGCATCCCCAACAGCATACAAGAAATGGAAGAGAGAATGTCAGGCTTTGAAGACACAGTAGAAGAAATAGATAAATTTGTAAAACAAAATGTTAAATGTAAAAATGACCTAATACAAACCATTCAGAAAATCTTCAAAAGAGATAGGTAAGGACACATGATATTCATTAAAGGAAAAAATCCACCAAGATGATATCTCAATTCTCAACATCTATGCCCTACATACAAGGGCATGTATCCATGTTTGATAAAGAATCACTACTAAAGCTTAAATCATACATTGACCCTCACACATTGATAATGGGAGACTTAAATGCACCACAATTAACAATGATGAGACCATTCAGACAGAAACTAAACAGAGAAATAATGAAGCTAACAGATGTTATGGCTCAAATGAGTCTAGTAGATATCTGCAGAATATTTTACCCAAGTTAAAAAAAGAATAAACTGTCTTTTTAGCAAAATTAACCAAATACTTGGTCACAAAGCAAGTCTCAACAGATACAAGTGATGGGAGATGTCATATTCTGTAAATATGTTTCTCGTATTGGTTAATGAATGAAGCACTGTTGGCCAATAGGAAAGCTAGATAGGTGTGACTAGGAAACAAGGAAGATTCCAGAAGGAGTAGGGAGGAGTCAATATGTAGAGACCTGAGAGAGCAGAACGCAGACCCCTCTCTCCGGTAAGATGAGACCACCTGGAAGTACTTATATTATTAGAAATGGGTTAATATTTAAGACAGACGTAGCCGGTAAGGAACAAGTAACTGGCCAACAGTATTTATACCTAATACAGTGCCTCTGTGTGTTATTTGGGGCTGGTGCAGCTGTGAACCCAGACTGGCAGTGGAAAAACTACTCCTAATATACAAGAAAACTGAAATAACCCCCAACCACCTTAATTCTAGCAGATCACCATAGACTAAACTAAAACAAAACAAATAAACAAAAAAAAGTCACAAAAAGAGGAACATGGAATGTACTCACTCATATATGGATTTTAGACATAGAGCAAAGGATCACCAGCCTATAATTCACACCACCAGAAAAACTAGGAAACAAGGTGTATTCTAAGAGATTCATATGTGGTCCCTCACAAAAGGGGGAAGGGACAAGTCCCCCAGAGCACATGGGGAGTGGGGGGGGGCAGTGAATGGAGAGAGAACTAGTAGAAAGAGAAGGGGAGGAGAGGAAAGCATGTACAACTAGGAAGATTGAGTCAGGGTAGTAATAGAAGACAGAAGAGAGAGAAGATAGAGAGAGAGAGAGAGAGAGAGAGAGAGAGAGAGAGAGAGAGAGAGAGAGAGAGAGAGAGAGAAAGAACATGAAAGAGGGAACCATTATTGGTTTGAAGAAGAAACTGAACCTAAAGAAAGGTCCAGAGACATACAAGAATGACTCCAACTAACAATTTGAGCAACAGTGGAAAAGCTACCATAAATGCCCTTCCCTGATAATGAGATCAAAACTAACTTATCCACCAACATGGAGCCGTCATCTAGTACCTGTAGGAAACAGAAGCAAACACCCATAACTAAACACTGAGTCGAACTGGAATCCAGATTCAGAGAGAGAGGACAAGACCATATTGCAGAAACACATAAAGGCAGTTGACCTGAACAAAGAGGAGCTAATGGGCCCCCCAGACTGATATCTGGGAGTCCAGCATGGGACTCAATCAGACCCCCTGAACGTGGGTCTCAGCTGGAAGGACTGAGCAGTCTGGGGGACCTCAGACAGTAAAACCAGGATGTATTCCTGGTGCACAAAAGGAAGGACCTTGTGGGCACATCCCCCATTGATCGATGCTCCCTTAACCTAAAGACAGGAGAGAAGTCCTAGTCCCTACTCCAAATGACTTCACAGGTGTACATGACCCCTACATGTGGAATGGGGGTGGGGGATGAGGGAGGAAGGTGCTCACGATGCATGTGAGGGGGGAGAGAGGGTAAGAGGGAGGGAGGTAGAGAGGGAAGGAGGGAGAGGGAACTGGGATATACATGTAAATTAAATAAATAAATAAATAAACAAACCAGAAAGTCTGAAAACTCATGGAAACTGAAAATTTTCAATTGAACCACCTAGGATTCAATGAAAATAAATCCACAACATACCCAAACTTATGGGACATAATGCAAGTGGTATTAAGAAGGAAGACCTTAGGATTAAGTACCTTCAAAAACAATTCAGAGAGATCTCATAGTAGGAATTAAACTGCTCAAATGAAAGCTCTAAAATAAACTGATCCAAGGACACCCAAGAGGAATAGATAAAAGGAAACAATGGGACTCGGGGATGAAATTAATAAAGTAGAAACAAAGAGAACAATGCAAAGAATCAATGAAACAAAGAGTTGGTTCTTTGAGAAAAAAAAATCACAAGATGTACAAACCATTATCTAAAGCAACTAAAAGGCAGAGAAAGAATATCCAAATTGACAAAATCAGAAATGAAAAGGGAGAAGTAACACACATCAAAGAAATCTAGAGAATCATTAAGTTACACTTCAAATCCTTGTATTTCACAAAATTGAAAAATCTAAAAGAAATGGACAAATTTCTTGATAGATACCACTTAACCAAATTAAATCAAGATAAGCAATTGAAATAGAGATTTATAATCCCCAAGGAAATAGAAACAGTTATTAACAGTCTCCAAAGCCAAAAAATAAAAATAAAAATAAAAAAGACCAGGGACAGAGAATTTTAGCACAGAATTCTACCAGACTTTCAAAGCTAATGCCAATAGTTCTCAAATTATTTCACAAATATGAACAGAAGAAACATTGCCAAATTCATGTTATGTGGTCACAGTCAGACTGACGCCCAAACCACACAAAGTCTCATCAAAGAAAGTGAATTACAGACCAATCTTCCTCATGAACATTGACATAAAATATTCAATAAAATACTGACAATAAAAATCCAAGAACACATAAAAATATGGTCTACTACAATCAAGTAGGAATCATCCCATAGATATAAGGATGGTGATGGTTCAACATATAAAAATCTGAAAATGCAATCGACCATATAAATAAACTGAAAGAAAAAAAATAAACCACACATAATCATATCATTATCATATCATTAGATGCTGAAAAAGCCTTTGACAAAATCCAATAACCTTCCATGATGAAAGACTTGGAGAGATGAGAAATACAAGGGACATAACTAACTGTAAAAAAGCAGAACGCTAACATCGAGTTAAATAGAGAGAAACTAAATGCAATTCCACTAAAATCATGAACAAAACAAGGCTGTCTACTTTCTCCATATCTACTTGATATAGTACATGAAGTTCTAGCTAGAACAATAAGATACTAAAGAAGATTAAGTGGATACAAATTGGAAAGGAAGAAGACAAATTATTATCATTTGTAGATGATATGATAGTATACATAAATGACTCCAAAAATTTTAGCAGGAAATTGCTATAGCTGATAAACAATTGCTGCCAAGTGGTTGTATAAAACTTAACTAAAAAAAGAGGGAGCCCTCCTATATACAAATGATAAATGGGCTGAGAAAGAAATAAAAAAAAAAACACACTCTTCACAATAACCACAAATAGTATAAAACAATCCTGTACATTAAAATAAGTTCTGAAGGTATCACCCTCCCTGATTTCAAGCTCTCCTACACAGATATAGCAATAAAAACAGCATGGTATCAGCATAAAATCAGACAGGTGAATCAATGGAATCAAATCTAAGACACACATATAAATCCACACATCTGTGGACACCAGATTTTCAACAAAGAAGCCAAAATTATACAATAGAATAAAGAAAGCATCTTCAACAAATGGTGCTAGCCCAACTGGATAGTGACACACAGAAGAATGCAAAAAGTTTCATAGCTGTTTTCCTAATGAAAACTCAAGTCCAATTGTATCAATGACCTCAACATTAAACCAAATAACATTTGAACCCAGTAAAAGAGAAAATAAGAAACACCCTTGAACAAATTGTCACCAGAGACAACTTTTTGAATACAATACCAATAGCAGAGAAGAAATATAAGTAATAAATGGGACCTCATAAAGCTGAACAGCTCCTGTAAGGAAAAGCACACTATCAGTAGGACAAAAGGGCAGCCTCCAGAATGGAAAAAGTTCTTTCCCAACCCACATCTGAAAGAGGGCTGATTTCCAAAATATATAGAACTTTAGAAACTAGACATCAACAAGCCAAAGAATCAAATTTTAAAATGGGGTATAGGTCTAAAGAGAGAATTACCAACAGAAGAGTCTCAAATGGCTAAGAAATACTTACAAGAAATGTTCAACATCCTTAGACATCTAGGAAATGCAAATCAAGATGATTCTGAGATTCCATCTTACACCTGTCAGAATGGTGAATATCCGAACCACAAATAACAGATTCCGCAAGAGAGGATGTGGAGCAAGGGAAATATTTCTCTATTGCTGGTGTGAGTACAATCTTGTACAGCCACTTTGGACATCAATATTGTAGTTTCACAGGAAATTGAGAATCAATCTACCTCAAGACCCAGCTATACCACTCTTGGGCATTTACCAAAAGGATGCTCAATCATACCACGAGGACACTACGTTCATAGCAGTTTTGTCATAGACAAAAACTGAAAACAACCTACATGCCCCTGAGTTGAATGTATAAAGAAAATATGATACATTTATACAACAGAGTGAGTATTACTCAGCTATTAAATACAATGGCATCATTTGCAGGCAAATATGTGGAACCAGACAAAACCATCCTGATTGAGGTGGCCTAGACCCTGAAACACAAATATTATATGTAATCACTCATAAGTGGATATTAGCTATTAAAAATAATCATGCTACAATCTACAGACCCAGAAAAGGGCTAGGTAACATGGAAGGCTCAAGGGGACACTCTGATATCCCTAGGAAATAGAAAGATTTTGTAGGTGGACAGTGGCAGGTTAGGTATAAGAACATGAAGAGTCAGGTACAGACATGGGAAGAGATTACTAGAAGAGATATCTGGTGGGTGTTGTTGGCAGGGAATGCATTTCAGGGAAAAGTAGAAAAGTGTTGCAAGGGAAACTCCCAGAAATCTATGAAGCTGAACCCATCTAAGACTCCTAACAATAGGGGATACATACCTGAACCAGTGAGACTTTTAGTAGAAATACTGGGATATCAACCCAGTTATATAATCTTCAACCTACAGTCTGTCCTGCCTATGGACGTGCTGGGATTTGTATATTCCTTCATTGTCATCAGAGAAGCTTCATACAGCAATTTAATAGAAACAGATGCAGCCACTCACAGACAGACTCCAGTGTGCCAAACTACAGTGTATAGCTGCATCCAGAATATCAGGATTGAAGTCATGCAACTACCATGCTTGACACATATGCATGTTGTTTTAAAACATTTTAATAATTTTTATGCCAAATAAAACAATAAATAGCAATGCCTTTAAGAAATATAGCTTAAATACCAAGGCAGTCATTAAAAATATACCAAGATAACACACTTCAAAATAAAGCAGCCAAAGAAGATTCAATAGTAGAAATACACTTTAGAGCAGTAATATTATAATGTAAAGCACATTAATTCATCAGAAAAAAACATCAGTTTTAAATACGGTATATCTACTAACAAAATTTCAAAATATTTAAAACAAAAGTCAAAAAGAAAATATCTGTAGAATCCACAGGTCAATAAGTACAGAAAAGATCTCTTTTTAAATGTACTTGAAAACACTTATAAGATGTTTAACACTATAAAAGTAATATAAATAAAATCATGCTTTACAAAATACAATGGATCTCGATAAATTCCTGAAATTCCGATGTAGAAAGGGAGGAGTGATGAGCAAAGAGGTCAAGACCATGCTGGGAAACCCACAGAAACAGATGACCTGATCAGGTGGAAACTCACAGACCCCAGTCTAACAGCTAGGGAACCAGCATAAGACCAAACCAGGCCACGCTGAACGTGGGTGTCAGTTGGGAGGTCTGGGCAGTCTATGGGGCCTCTGGCAGAGGAACCAGTATTTATTCCTAGTGCACAAATGGGCTTTGGGAGCCCATTTTTTATGGAGGGTTACTCTCTCAGCCTAGATACACAGGGGAGAGCCTAGGTTCTGCCCCAAAAGATATTATAGACTTTGATGATTTCCATGGAAGGCCTTATCCTCCGTGGGGAGTGTTTGCGGGGTGGGATGGGAGATGAAGAGAATGATAGGAAGTACAGGAGAGAGAGGAAGTGGGATTGGTATGTTATATAAGATTGATTTTAATTTAAATAAAAATAATTAAAATATAATGGAATTAAAATTTTGAAGGCATAGTTAAAAGGTACACAGAAAACTGAAAATCAAATAATATACTTACAAAACCAGGAGTCAAAGCAAAACTTGTGTGTAATTTTAAGGTACTAAAAATTTTCACTGTAAATACACTTACTAAAAAACTGACTGCTAATATGGCATTGACTTGTGAACAGCTGTTTCCTCTACAGGATTATGGAAAAGAAAGAGTGGCTATTCTAAACATTTGCATTTGTGCCCAGTTAAAAATACAACAGAACAATAAAAAACAAACAAACAAACAAATAGACCCTGTACCTGTCTTTATTCAGTTAGGACATGATACTCTCATGGATTAAAAATATGACTAGAATTAATGAATAGATTTATCAAGATTCCATGCTATAAGTTTCAAAACATAAAGGAATGTATTTATGCATAGCAATAACAAAGATTCACTCAGAAAATAGCAATGTAGTATCATTTATAGCATATCACATCCCTAAAATCTTTCATAATAAATTGGATTCTTTATCCTAGGTTGCTTCTCTATTGTGGTGATTAAACACAAACAAAAACCAACTTGGAGGAAAAATGTGTTTATCTGATTGGCAGAATATAGTCCATCATCAAGGTAAGTAAAGGCAGAATCTGAAGACAGGAGCCTGTAGGCAGAAATTGAAACGGAGGCTGATATGGGATATCTTTCTGTATGCTGTGAATATGTTTTATTGCCATTGGTTAATAAAGGAGCTTATTTGGCCAATACTTAGACATAATTAGAGCCACGTGGGAAATACAGGCAGAGATACAGGGAGATAAAGGATAGAGTCAGGGAGATGTCATCAGCCGTCAGTGCAGCAAGATGTGAGGTAATAAGCCATGAGCCTCATGATAAAATATATGCTGATAGAAATAGGTTGATTTAGTTGTAAGAACTAGTTAATAATAAGCCTGAGCCAATAGGCCAAACAGTTTGTAATAAATATTAAGCCTCTGAGTAGTTATTCAGAAACTGGGAGGGGGTGGGGGAGAAATGCACTGTTACAAAAAATTATAGAAGAATGTTGCTTACTTGTGTGCTTCCTGACTCTCCTTCACCAGCTATTCATATACAGCTCAGGCATATCTGACTCTGGATGATACCCCACACTGTCTTCTGGGTTCTCCTGTATCAATTGGCAGCCAGGAATTATGACCACATGCATGTCCACAAGTAATTCCAGTGGAATTTCTAAATTGACATTATCTATTCTTAGATATATGAAGCTAACAACTGAAACTATGACAATCTGTATGATTAAAAAAATTATTACATGGTGATGAAAAATTGACTTAAATAAGTGGAAATATAGAGTGAGAACATCTGAATATACTAAGGTATCAGTTCTCCCTGAATTGATGTATAGAATAATCAAGCAATTTAAATAGACGATAGATAGATAGATAGATAGATAGATAGATAGATAGATAGATAGATAATAGATAGATAGATATGTAGTGTGCATGTTTTCTGCCAGCCCGCCCGCCGCTGGTCTGGGCCCACAGCCACGCCAGCCCCAAATAACACAGAGACTCTGTATTTGATACAATCCTGTTTTCCAGTTTTTAATATTGTTTATGGGCTAGCTCTGTTTTAATGATTAACCCATTTTTATTATTTTAAGTATTTTTACGTGGCTCATCTTACCAGAGAATAGCGGCCCAGTATTTTGCTTTCTCTAGGCTCTACATCCTGACCCTCCCTCCCCAACTACTTCCTCTTTCCTCCTTATCTCCTAGCCCCACCTATCTTGCTTTCCCATTGGCTGACAGTGCTTTGTTGTTTAACCAGTATGAGAAACACATTTACAGAATAACATCTCCCATCATAGATAGATGATAGATAGGTAATAGATAGATGATATAGAGAAAATTAATGGATGAACTCTAAATAAAAATCAAAAAAATCTAATGAAGACTTTTTAAATGTAAGGGTGATTGTAAAATCTGTATACAGATAGGCAGAAAAGTTTAAATAATTTTAAAAAGAATAAAGCTAGATGGTAAAACCCTGAGACCCAAAGTTTTATTGCAAAAGTGCAATAATCAAGATGAGGCATGGGAAAAATAGGAAAAAAAAATAAACAAAAAATAACAGTGATTTTTTTCTTTTTCTTTTTTCCTCGTTCCTATGAAACCAGTAGTAGCAGCCTGTGTTCTTTCTGTCATCTCATGAATCCACCTAAACAGGGGCTACTCGTGTGGAAGATTTGGTCTAGTTTGCTATGTCACTCTGGATGCCCTTAAGGTAGACTTTGGTAAGCTCTTGTTTAACATCCACTCTTTCCTGGGAAGTTTCTGTGAAGCTTAATGTAGTGTGTCAGAGCCAAGGAGGTGTAAGAGCTAGAAATGTAAGAAGGACCTAGACAGTCAAGGAAACGGAAAATATCTTTGGAATGTAGCAGCCGGGAAAAAGCCACTAGCAGGTCAAGAATCTTGACTGCAATTATTTCACTTTTCCCCTGTTTATCATTTGCAAAGAACAGGGTCCCTATCCCAAATCTTTCCTGGCATGACTCACTCTTTGAGCTACAATTTTTGAGCTCCATGTAGAATATAATCTTACATCCAGTGGTTTTCATTCTGTGGGTGGTGACCCCTTTTAGGTTTAAGGACCCTTTAACCTAAGAATATCAGGGAACACAGATATCTATATATTAGGATTAATAACAGTAACAAAATTAAAGTTATGATGCAGCAAAAAATAATAATTTTAGGGTCGAGGTTCACTACTACATGAACTGTCTTAAAAGGTCACAGGCAGTAAGAAGGTTACAGAAAGATATTGTAGCTGATTTTGGTAAAAACAAAAAAGTAATTCAGAATAGAGAAGTAAATCTTTTTGCAATAAATGTTAGCAATAAATAAACTTGTGGACAGTTGAATATCCACAAGGAAATAGATGAATTTTATCTTTAGTTCATATCATACACCAAATTAACTAATAGTAGAACATAAACCTTAAAGAAAAATATAATCCTGAACTTTCTAGAACAAAACATGAGAAAGGAATCTCTATAACTTATGGTATGACAAATATTTCAGAGATACCACAAAAATCATAATTTATTAAAAATGAAAACACCCAGACAATTTTGTAACTCTTTTATTCATATCAATTTTATGTCAGTAATCTTAATTAGAAAAGAAATCTAAAGTTACCTGATTTTAATTTCACCAAACGAAGCTATTGAAAATAAAATATTATACTGAGACTATTATTTCATAAATAAAATATAAAAAGCAAATAAAATCTTATAATGAATATTATTATTTTTCAAACTCATTTAACATTTATATATTTATTTTAACTTTTATACATTCTATTTACTTTTTCAGATTTTTTTATTATGTCTTTATTATTTTTACCTTTTATTGTAAATGGATTCTTTCCTCACACAATATATCCTAATCATAGTTTGCCCTCCTTCTATGCCTCCAAATTCCTCTCCATCTTCCCTCTACCTGACACCACACCCTTCCTATATCTCATTAAAAAGAACAGGTTCTTTTTTTAAAAAAGATCAGTTTCTAAGTGAAAATAACAAAACAGGACAAAATGTTATAATAAAAAGAAACAAAAGTTATCATATCAAGGTTGGACATGGCAACCAAACAGTAAATAAAGTGTCCCAAGAGCAGGCACAAGAGTCAGAGAACCACTTGTTTACATAGTCAGGAGTCCATAAAAATTCTAAACTAATAGCTATAATATAAATGCTCAGGACCTTATGTAGACATACATGTTGGTCCTGTATTTGCTGTTTTCCTCTCTGTGAGCTCATACATGTTTTAAGTAGTTGATTCACAGGGCCTTGTTCTCCTGGTGTGCTCCATCCCCTCTGGTTTTTTCAGTCTTTCTACTTCTTTTTGTGGGATTCCCTGAGCTCAGACTGGAGGGATATTATGAAGACATTCCATTTAGTCTCTCTCTTCCTATAATGTCTGGCTATAGGTCACTGCATCTATTCCCATCTGCTTCAAGAAGAAGTGTCTTTGATGACTGCTGGATAAATCAATGATTTATGAGTGTAGCAGATAATCATTACAAGTCTTTTATTGAGTATATATATATATATATATATATATATATATATAATCATTACAAGTCTTCTATTGATTATATATATATATATATATATATATATATATATATATATATATATATACCCACACATATATCAGTAGTGTTTGGTTGTACCTATAGTCTCTGGGCTACCTAGTTTCTTGGCTATCCAAGCAGTGTTAGATGTTGGATCCTTCTCATGGAGTGGTCCTTAAATAAAATCAGACATGGTTGGCCTCTTCTATAAGTTTTGTACCACCATAGCCTTAGCCTATTTTGCAGGCAAGACAGATTATAAATCAAAGATTTTACAGCTGGCTTGTTGTTAATATTTTTTTTCTTGGTAGCCTACAGAGTACTTTTTTGTGCCAAAGAAACTATAACACAGGGGTGAAGGCTCCCAGCTTATTTATCAGTGTTCAATAAGTTAGATGTTGTCCTGGGCAAAGCTCCTTCCCTTATTAGATTGTGAAGGGCAACTGTTTGTCTTAGCCACTCCCTGAGTTGTTTGGGAGTTTACATGGGATATCTTAACCAACAATTCAGTTGAAAGCAGCCTAGTCCCATCACTGGAAGCCTTGCCTGGCAACAACAAATGGCCAGTTGAGACTTTGCATCCTCCCTTACTAGATATCCTCATTAGGATCACCTTTATAGATATCAGGGAGTTTCCACTATACTGGGTTTCCACACCACTCCTGGAATGCCCCGAATTCCAGCCATCTGTCCACACACTTGCTCCCTTTACTTGATCTCCCTACCACCTGGTCACCACGCCTGCCCTAACTCATCTCTAGTGTGTCCACAAAATCTGCTCCATTTTCACCTCCTGGTGAGATCCATGTGTTCTCCAAGACCCCCTTCTTAACTTAACCTCAATTTGACCAAATAAGTAAGACCATGTAGAAATACTTAGATGAATAGAAATGGGATAATAATTAAGGAGAGCTAGTCAATAAAAAGCCTTAGTCATCGCCCAACAGTTTAATAATTAATATAGTGTCTGTGTGTTTATTTGGGGGTTGAGGCAACAGCAGGACTAGGTTGGCTGAGAGGAAAGAACCTCCAGCTACATACATTGAAGATTAAATGCACTGGATAACATAAAATAGCAATTTAAACAATGGCAATGAGAAAACTTAATTTTTCCTGGTATATTCACCACAAATTAATATTTTAATTATTCTATGGTTGCTTTGGATTAGTCTTGGTGTTCTTATTCTTTTAAAAATGTACTTTTATTGTAGTCTTTGGGGAAAATACATGAGAACCAAGACAGAACAGAGTGCTGAGAATCTTATGGTTGACATCAGACAGCTTTATAGCAGCAAAGCTTTCTCAGTTCACAGAAACCAGCAATGCTCCTTCTATAAATATAAAACTCAAAAGGTAAGAAAAAAGACAACATAACCTTGTGGTTTTGAAAGGACCAAACAGGGTGATGATGAAAACCACTAATGAAAACTTCAAGTCTGCAAAGTTGAGTTTCTCCCAACTTATGCATATTGGGTTTGAGAATAATAGCTAAATACAAGTTATTAACAATCCAAAATTCCACCTTTATTTTCTCACAAGAGTGGAGGATGAAAAATTCTAATTAAAATTGGAGAAATGAAAGAATAAAACATTTTTCCAGATTTAGTCAATTCCCAATGGACATAAAAGCACACCATGGGCTGAGGACAGCTAATTAAAAGGTAAGTGAGCTTCGTCTAAAAATATACCCAGTTCTGCACTCTAACAGAGTCAAGATTCAAGTCTATAAATAAATCTGAGACTGGAGGAGGGTATTGAAATGCTCTTTCTTTTAGGTCACTCCATTACACACACAACTAAGGAACAATGCATTTAAGAGTTCACTATTTGAAGCACAATAGACCGGTCTATCCACGTGGGACAACCCGTAATATCTACCTACTAGGTCACTGACCCCCACCACCAGTCTTCTATTGCAGTTCTGGGCACCTCCCAGAGATCAACCTATCTCTGCAGGTCCACCCTGAGTTCCTGCAGGGGGCTGGATCCTTGAACCTCATCGCAGGACCTCTGTTAAAGAGGCCCTCCTCAGCTGGAGAGTGCCAGCTAGACCCGCCTATCAGTGCAGACACATCCTGAGTATCAGCCAAGCCTTTGTCCCTGTCAACAGGCCTCAGCTAGAGATGAGTGTGGGTCTAATCCAGCTGGAGCTATGGATTATCCCCTGTACCCTCCCTGGGAAATCGCTGGGTGGGTCCTGGATCTCCTTGCCCCTGCATCCTGTGTTTACCAAGAGTGCTCTTGGAGCTCCAATATACCCACGCCTACCCCCACCAAGAGCCTGCGCTCTCCCTACTCTCTTCCCTACCCTGCCCACTATCCCACCAGACCTTGGCTAGAGGCCTTGGCTAGAGCTAGATTCAACTATCCCCGAGTAAACATCCTGTGGTCTAGCCTCTGCCAAAGAGGCCTCCACTCTCCTCTGTTGGAGCCTGAACTTTGACCCCCATTTTCGGGCCCCTGCCTACTGAGAGACCTCCTAGAGAGCTTAGACCACCCAGAACTACAGATGTCAAAGCTCTGACCCACCTAAATCCATAGAGAGAGGGAGAAACCCCACCAACACCTACTGGAAGAAGCTATGGGAAGGCGGCAATACAAGAAAACACCTAACATCAGAAAGACAAGCATAACACCACCAGAATCTAGAGAAGCTCCACCAACTAGACCAGAACACAAAAAATCAAATGAATCAGAAGAGAACGACCTAAAAATTATCATCATAAAAATGATAGAGGCCCTCAAAGAATGTGTGAGAAAATCCCTTAAAGAAGTGGAAGATAAAACAAAAAATTGAAAGAAATGAATAAAATTCTTAAAGAAAATATAGAAAGCCAAGAAAAATCAATTAAACAGCTTCAAGATTTGAAAATGGAAAGGGAGACAATAAAGAAAGCACAAACCGAAGGAATGTTGGAAATAGAAAAACTCAGCAAATGACCAGGAACTGCCGACACAAGCATAACCAACAGACTTCAAGAGATGGAAGAGAGAATCTTAGGCACTTAAGATAAACTAGAGGAATTAGATTCATCAACCAATGAAAATCATAAATACAACAAATCCTTAACACAAAACATCCAATATATGTGGTACACTGTGAAAAGGCCAAACCTAAGAATAATAGGCATAGAGGAAGGTGAGGAAGCTCATATTCAACAAAATCATCAAGGAAAACTTTCCCAATCTGTAGAAGGACATGCTCATGAAAGTACAAGAAGCGTAACAAACACCAAATAGACTGGACCAAAGAAAAAAGACCCCTCAAAATATAATAATCAAAATACATAACATACAGAATAAAGAAAGAATGTTAAGAGCAGCAAAGAAAAAAAGAGAGGTGACATATCAAGGCAGAGCTATCAAAATTATGCCTGACTTCTCCTTGGCAATCCTCAAGGCCAGAAGGTCCTAGATAGATGTTATACAAGCACTAAGAGTTCACGGATGCCAGCACCGGCTACTATACACAGCAAAAAATCTCAAACACTATAGATAGAGAAAACAAGATATTTAATGACAAAGCCAGATTTTCACAATATGTATCTACAAATCTAGCCCCACAGAAAGCTTTGGAAGGAAAACTCCAACCCAAGGAAGTTAACTATGCTCACAAAGACATAGGCAACAGATAATTCCACTACACCAGAAACCAAGGGTAAAGAAGAACAATTAAATTCACAATAACACTGCCAAAAGCAAATCTAAAACAAACAAACATTAACAATCAAGGGTCCTTACTCTCCCTCAACATTAATGGTCTAAACTCACCTATAAAAAGACACAGGCTAACAGAATGGATATGAAGACAGAATTCATCCTTCTGCATACAAGAAACACACCTAAGCTACAATGATATACATTACCTAAGGGTAAAGGGCTGGGAAAAGATCTTCCAACCAAATGGACCCAAGAAGCAAGCATGTGTGGCTATCGTAATATCTAACAAGTTAGACTTCAAAACAAAATTAATCAAGAGAGATGAAGATGGTCATTTTATATTCATTGCAGGAGAAATCCATCAACACAAAGTCTCCATTCTGAACATCTATGCACCAAATACAAAGGCACCCACATTCATAAAAGAAACACTATTAAAAATCAAAGCTCACATAAAACCTCACACACTTATAGTGGGGGACTTCAACACACCACTCTCAACACTAGACAGGACAACCAATCAGAAACTCAACAAAGAAATGAAAGAACTAAAAGAAGTTATGTCTCAACTGGGTTTAACAGATATCTATAGAACTTTCCATCTAAACACAAAAGAATATACATTCTTCTCTGTTCCACATGGAACCTTCTCTAAAATCGACCACATACTAGGTGGCATAACAAACCTCAACAGATACAAAGAATTGGAATAGTCCCCTGTATCTTATCAGACCACCATGCTTTAAAATTGGAATTCAACAACAACACAAATCGCAGAAACCCTACAACCTCATGGGAACTGAACAATGGAAAATTACATCACATCTGGGTCAAAGAAGAAATAAAGAAAGAAATTAAGAACTTCCTATAATTCAATGAGAATTAGGACAGGTCATTTCTGAACTTATGGGACACCTTGAAAGCAGTGTTACGAGGGAAATTCATTGCACTGAGTGCCCATATGAAGAAACAGAGGATAGTCACATCAGAGAATAAACAGCACAACTGAAAGCCTTAGGACTAAAAGAAGCCTTTGGACTAAAGCTCACCCGGAGGAGTAGATGCCAAGATAAATCAATTTGAGGGTTGAAATCAATAAAATAGAACCCACGAAAACAATACAAAAAATTAATGCAACAAAGAGTTGGTTTTTCGAGAAAATCAAGAAGATAGACAAACCTTTATCCAAACTCACGAAAAAGCAGAGAGAGATCATGCAAATTAACAAAATCAGAAATAAAAAGGGGGACATAACAACGGTCACAGTGGAAATCCAGACAACTTGCAGGTCATACTTTGAAAACCTGTACTATACAAAATTTGAAAATTCAAAGGAAATGGACAAATTTCTGGACAACTATCACATGAAACAAAGAACGGGCAAACAACTTAAATAGACCTATAAACCCCAATGAAATTGAAACAGTCATCGAAAAAAAGCCCAGGGCCAGATGGCTTCAATGCAGAATTCCACCAGAAATTAAAGGAAGAGCTAATTCCAATACTCCTCAAATTGTTACACACAATAGAGACAGAAGGCACATTACCAAACTCTTTCTATGAGGCCACAATCACCTTGGTACCCAAGCATCACAAAGATACAACTAAGAAAGAAAACTACAGACCAATACCCCTGATGAATATCGATACAAAAATACTCAATAAAATACTGGTAAACCGAATCCAAGAATACTTCAGAAAAGTCATCCACCATGACCAAGTAGGCTTCATCCCTGGGATGCAAGGATAGTCTAACATATGAAAATCTATCAACATGATCCACCATATAAATAAACTGAAAAAGAAAAACCATATTATCATCTCACTAGATGCTGAAAAAGTCATCGACAAAATTCAAAACTTTTTTATGATAAAGGTCTTGGAGAGATCAGGGATAACAGGAAAATACCTAAACATAATAAAAGCAATATACCATAAACCAACAGCCAACATCAAACTGAATGAAGAGAAGCTTAAGGCAATTCTGCTAAAATCAGGAACAAGACAAGGCTGTCCTCTCTCTCCATATCTCTTCAATATTGTACTTCAAGTTCTAGCTAAAGCTATAAGACAACAAGAGAAGATCAAGGGTATCCAAATTGAAAAGTAAGAAGTCAAACTGTCTCTATTGCAGATGATATCATAGCTTACATAAGCAACCCAATAAACTCTACTAAGGAACACCTACAGCTGATAAACACCTTTAGCAAACTAGCAGCATACAAGATAAACTAAAAAAAAAAAAAATAAGTAACCCTACATTATTCAGACGACAAAGAGGCTAAGAATGAAATCAGAGAATCATCACCCTTTACAATAGCCACAAACAACATAAAATATCTCAGGGTAATGCTTATCAAACATGTAAAAGAGTTTTCTATAAGAACTTTGTGTCTTTAAAAAAAGAAATTAAAGAAGATTCCAGAAAATGGAAAGATCTCCCATGCTCTTGGATTGGAAGGATAAATGTAGTAAAAATAGCAATCTTGCCTAAAGCAATCTACAGGTTCAATGCAATCGCCATTAAAATCTCAGCACAATTCTTCACTGACCTTCAAAAGATAATAGTCAACTTTGTATGGAAAACAAAAGACCCAGGATAGCTAAAACAACCCTGTTCAATAAAAGAACTTCAGAAGGTTTCACCATCCCTGACTTTAAGCTCTACTACAGAGCTATACTTCTGAAAACAGCCTGGTATTGGCACAAAAATAGACAGGTAGACCAATGGAATCAAATTGAAAATCCCGATATTAATCCACACACCTTCAAACACCTGATTTTCAAAAAAAAAACAGCTAAAAAACACAATGGGGGGAGGAAAGCATCTTCCACAAATGGTGCTGGTACAATTGGATGATGGTGTGTAGAAGACAGCAGATAGACCCATGTCTATCGTCATGCACGAAACTCAAGTCCAAATGGATCAAAGACCTCAACATAAATCCAGCCACACTGAACCTCTTAGAAGAGAAAGTAGGGGGTACCCTTGAACAAATTGGTATAGGAGACTGCTTCCTGAACATAACTATAGTAGCATGGACACTGAGATCAACAATTAATAAATGGGACTTCCTCAAACTTAGAAGCTTCTGTAAGGCAAAGGACATGGTTGACAAGACAAAACTGTAGCCCACAGACTGGGAAAAAAATTTTTACCAAGCCTACATCTGACAAAGGGCTGATCTCCAAACTATACAAAGAACTTTAGAAACTACTCAACAAAACACCAAATAGCCCTATTAAAAATGGGGTACAGAATTGAAGAAAGAATTCTCAATAGAGGATATCAAAGAGGCTGAAAGACACTTAAGAAAATGTTCAACATCCTTAGCTTTCAGGGAAATGCAAATGAAAACAATTTTGAGATACCATCTTACTCCTGCCAGAATGGCTAAAATTAGAAACACCAATGACAACTTATGCTGGAGAGGATTTGGAGAAAGGAGAACACTCCTTCACTGCTAGTGGGAGTGCAAACTCATACTGCCATTTTGGAGATCAGTATGGCTTTTCCTCAGTAAAATGGGAATTAGCTTACCACAGGACCCAGCAATTCCACTCTTAGGTATATACCCAAATGACCCACATCCATGCAACAAAGATATGTGCTCATCTAAGTTCATAGCAGCATTATTTTTAATAGCAAGAACCTGGAATCAACCTAGATGCTTTTCAACGGAAGAACAGATAAAGAATATGTGACACATGTACACAATGGAATACTACTCTGCAGGAATAAATTAATGGAATCTTGAAATTCGCAGGCAAGTGGATGGAACTTGAAGAAACTATCTTTGCTGAGGTAACCCAGTCAAAAAAAGAGGAACAGGGTATGTACTTGCTCATATATGGATTTTAGAAGTAGAGCAAAGAATCACAGCCTATAATACACACCACTAGATGAACTGGGATACAAGGTGTATTCTAAGAGATTCATATATGGTCCCTCACAAAAGGGGGAAGGGACAAGTCCCCCAGAGTACATGGGAAATGGAGGAGCAGTAAATGGAGAGAGAACTAGGAGAAAGAGAAGGGCAGGAGAGGAAACATGTTTGACTAGATAGATTGAGTCAGGGTGAGAGAGAGAGGTGGGGCATAAAAGAGGGAGCCATTATTGGTTTGAAGAGAAAACTGAACCTTAAGAAAGGTCTAGAGACCTACAAGACCGACTCCGACTAATAATTTGAGCAACCATGGAAAGGCTACCATAAATGCCCTTCCCTGATAGTGGGATCATCTATTAAATTATCCACCATCATGGAGTCCTCATCTAGTACCTGTTGGAAACAGAAGCAAACACCCATAACCAAACACTGAGTCAAACTAGAATCCAGATGCAGAGAGAGGGGACAAGACCAGGTTGCAGAAACTCACAAAGACAGCTGACCTGACCAAGGAGGAGCTAATGGGTCCCCCAGACTGATGGCTAGGTACCCAGCAAGGGACTGACTCAGACCTCCTGAATATGGGTCTCAGCTAGAAGGACTGAGCAGTCTGAGTGTAGAAACGGGATCTATTCTTGGTAAACAAAAGGACCTTGTGGACACATTCCCCATGGAGGGATACCCCCTTAATCTAGAGACAGGAGAGAAGTCCTAGTCCCTACTTCAAATGACTTGACAGACTTACATGACCCAAACTGGATAGCATAGTCCTACAAGTAGAATGGGGGTGGGAGGATGGGAAGGGAGGGTGGTCAGGGTGCATGTCACAGGGCAAAGAGTGTAAGAGTGAGGGAAGGAGCAAGGGAGGGTTGGAGGGAGGGAGGAAGAGGAAACTGGGATCCCCATGTATAATTTTAAATTATATTATTAATAAAAAAGGAAGGAATAAAACGCTGCTGGATTAATTCAATATATACTTAAATGCTTTGACTTCAAAATTTAAGCCTAAGGACAAGTTAGTGGAGAAAAGGATTTCTAAGTTTGTTTCCACAGAAAATGAAAAGCTGTGGATTCCTTCCAGACTAATGCAGTTTTATAGAGCAAGACTTCCTGATGCAGTCTATGGGACAATGCAGCCTTGCAGACCACTATAGCCAGGATTTCTGCATCTTCTTATTATTCCCCCATGACAGTGCCCCCTACCAGCATGAAGCAGTTTGGAAAGAATGATGCCCAAATTCCCAAATATTATTTATAAATGTTTGCTTTCATTTTTTAAAAAAGGCATGTATAATTATGTCCAGCATAAAATAAATAAATGTTAAAAAAAAAGAATTCACTATTTCAAAGCTTGGGGATGTGTTTGCCCATTCCATAGTCTTCTTGAAAAGCTCAGCAACTCCAGATCTCCCATTTTGTTCACCTATTCCTTTCTTTCTGCAACTCACACTAGAAAAGGCTACTTGAACTGTTGACCCAAGAGCAACATTCATGATTGACACTCGTGATACAGAAAAGCAATGGTAAATACACAATTATCATATGTATGGGTAAGAAGGAACTTTTGCATGTACCGATTCAAATACATATGATATAGATAATAGTCAATCTATATACAAAGAAAGCAACTCTGATATATTTTAAAGAGTTATAGTATTAAAACATGATATAATATATGTTTTGTCATAGATTCATTCTTATTTTAAGTAGATGATATGATGTCTGTGCACTAATATCCATATCTTTCCCTATTGAGAGGAAGTTGATGAATAAAATATTTTTAAAAATCACGCATGTCATAAGTCAGAGAAGATAGGTAATATAAAACGTATTTTGCACTAGAAATATTTTCAATTATGCTAAAAAAACTAACAGATATACAAATCAGAGAATGGTTGTCTGACTTGGATATATATGTCCCTAAGGTAAAAATAATTCAAAATCAAAGATACGGTAATTTTTAATGAGAAAAAAGTAACCTGTCTATGTAAGATACATATTTGAAGTTAATAACTAATCAGTTTTATTATTTCTCATTTTGTCCATTTTTATTTTTATTTTTTATTTTGCTGCATTACTTTGATAATGTAATGTTTACATAAATAATTTAATGATAGTTCAATATTCCTTAACCTGCTATCACTATAATGAGTATCATTTTGATGACTTCATCTAATTATGGCTGCATCAAATGTTTACAACCACATACATGCATCCAAACAGAAGAATAAAATACTAATTGCAAGGGAGAATATCATTAGAGCATTAAATTACTGTTATTATTATTTTTTTTGCTTTGGGGTCATTAATTTTTTTTTACCATGAGCAGACTAATATGCAAAAGTGAGACATGAAAATAAATGCAAATATAACATAAAATTATGATTGTCAAAGTAGAAATAAAGTCCTATTGATTTGATAATAGCTAGAGTAGGTAGGAAACATAATGTGTGGAAGGCCAGAAATAGAGTGAGCAACAGTCTAAAGCCTTGATAGGGACAAACAAACTGTCATTCAAGTGTATATACTCAAGTGAGCATCAAGACAAGGCCTATGCCCTGTAAAAACTCAAATTGGTTGGATGTGGAAATCTATTTCACCTTATGACTTACTATGATAAGACCCTCTTAGATTTGTTCTCTGCTTTAAAACCACAAAATCTTACTCTCTGAGGCAACTATAAGTCATTGTAGAATAAGGGAGTCAAAACGCTGCTGCTAAGGCTGTTGAAAGAATTCTACGTAGGAATTACTGGTCTTGGAAGATGTAGATGTCTCCTGACAACCTTTTCTCCACAAAGAGAGAATTTATCTAAAACTAACATCTACAAAGTCAGTAAATAGTAGATCTCTAAGCACAAAAATTAAAAGACCCAGAGACAGATACTGGGGTTTAAGCTTCAAGCTCAATATCAGAGAAGCAAAACAGCCAAGCAAGTAGATCTTACCTTTGCAAAGCTGAAATGACAAACCTGTCTCCAAAAATCCTCAGATGCAACAGTTCCCAGTTCCTAACTCCTCCAGCCTTTTATTCTTTCTCCATGCAGTCATACCACTCCTGTCTCCACCTCACTAGTGCCATGATTAAAGGTGTGTGATCCCAGGTACTGAGATCACTTTTGTGTGAGCTGTTTCCTTTAGGACTGGATCAATTTTGTGTAGTCAGTGGGGCCTTGAACTAACAGAGATCCATCTACCTCTAAATCCTGAGTCCTATGATTAAAGGTGTGTGCCACCACTGCCTGGCCAGCTAGTATGGATGGTACAATTAAAGGAGTGTCACCACTGCCTGGCCTCTATAGCTTGTGGCTGGCTTTCCTTTCTGAATCCTCAGGCAAGCATTAATAAATAATAAGTAATGTATCAGCACAATTATCTATTAAAATCCCTTGTTTTCTGCTATGACAACATTAAAGTGGATCTGTTTTTCTGCTGAAAAGTTTTAACCAATTTACTGTTTATAAGTTTAATGAAGACATTGGATTAGGTTGGAGCAGAAGGTTTGTGTTAGAGAACAGAGGAAATTAATTTTGTAAAGGCAAACAGCAAACAGAACTATTCAGAAATCCTAGAAGAATTTTGATAAGCTAAAATATAACAAAATAAGAGGATAACTTTAATTCTATAATTTGATAATGGTATGTATAAATGACTGAAGAAAGGGAATTAGGTACAATTATACTTGTGCTATTCCCATGGATGAATTGACAGTACTTAAAAAAATCATTGACAATAGTGGTAGAGGGCACAGAAGAGTCAGAAATTACTCCTAAGTTTTGTCTAAGAACCATTTTGAAACAATTTCAATAACTTGTAGATGATCATCTATTGAACTGATAGGAGTACATCATTAATAGATATTTGAAGTAATTAATATGCTTATAGATCATTTATAAAATGCATAAAGAGGAGTTAGTTATACTTTAGGCAGAATATGTATTTATTTGCTTTCAAAATGGGATGTTTTGAGAGGAAAATGAGGCACTCAACATTTACGCCAGGAAAATAGAATATCCTTGGCAAACTGAAACATCAGGGACTGTCCCTTTAGTAGGATTAAGGTGAATGTTTTTCTTATTGAAGCAAATACAGAAATGCCTCAATCCTCATAGCTCTTCCTTCATACGATTACCATCCCCTGGAAAGAACAAGTGGAAAATCACACGTAGGAAGTCTCTGAAAAGTAGGGAAGACATCAGACTGCATAGCAACCCCAGGATATAAGAAAATAAAATGGCATAGTGCCTGTGACTTTCCTTACTATTCTACACTTATTCGTCACTGAGGACTTTTCAAGGGCAATTTCTTCATAGTAGTGCTCGGTGTCAGGAACTGGCAACAGGTAAGAAAAAAAATACTTGATAGAAAACCTTTAAGTAATGCCTGTACTTAGCAAGAAGGCTGGAGAATGATGAATTAGTAACATATGTTGTCAGTTGTAGTGAGACATTCACTTTGTCTGCACCTGTGGCACTGACCGTGGCACTCTACTCCATTAGGGGTAGAGACAGAGGAAGATGTTACCTGGGGGAACTAGGTCTGAGAAGGAGCCTGGGAGCACTCTTTTGCTTGCAACATGGGGACAAGAGAGTATCTGGAGACATCCTTGGGACCAGGAACCTGCTGGTGTTCCTCTGTCTATGTTGTAAGTTATTTCTCCATGAAAAAACATCTATTTGGCCTATTTGTTTCTCCAGATCCTTATTCAACCTCAATAGCCACTATTTCCCAATACCTGCCAAACACTGATGGAAGAATCGGTGTTCCAGGAATCTGCTCAGACATTATGTTCTGCTGCTATACAGTAGAATTTTGCATCCTGCTGTGATTCCTCCACCAAGCGTCTGAGCAAAGAGCTAATTGCTCTTGTAACCTGTGAATTAATAAAAGTACATTCCCATTGCCCTGCTGATTGATCTCAAACCAAACAAAACAAATATTCCATTTCCCATTAAGAATACTAGAGTGCATTAAACACATATGAAAAATAAAATTGCAGAGGTACTAGAATATGAGGCTAGTCCTTGCTTTGCTCAATCTAGCAAATGCCACATGATCTGTTTAAGCAAGACCTCAGCAAGAAAGGGGTCACTAGAATACTTGAGGGATGAGGTTTCAATAGAATGGTTGAAGAAAGACAGAAAAATTGAGAATCCAAACAATGACTGAATGCAACATTCCCTTAGAAAGTTGTATTCATGGAAGAAAGAGAAGAAAACATGGGAGGGCAAAACCTGTTCACCCCAAAATGATGACAGAGATAAAAGTGCAAAGATCACCATTGCCTTGAGAAACTCATGAAGGCATTGGCAATAAGCACAACCACCAAGTGTCCACCCAAGCAAGTGGAAAAGCCATGGTGCCAGCCAGTGAGGTTCATCTGCAGAATTTATATGTACAAGGCAGTTGATCTTTAATTTAAGTCTGATGCTGAAGGGGAGTGGGTGATAAAAAGAAAGAGAAAAGGAAGTAAAATATTCTGACAATGGCTGTCTCACTTTCAGTGGAAAACAGAACTGCACTGTTCTGATTAACATTTCTTTTGGACTGTATATTCTTAATGGTGTGCTGATGGCTAACTCTCTGCTTCCAAAGAGGAAAAAAATGTGAAAATTAGGCTCTTGGGAAAATCCTGATGTTACATCCAAACTACACTTTACTGTTCCAATAATTAGGAGTAATTATTTCTGAATAGTTGGGTCTTAGATCCCTGCTTTTCTGGCTGTCAAGAGGTTGCAGTGTGAGAAACCCTGTTCTGCAGTGTAGGTGGCAGAGGAGTTTTAGTGAAGAACCAGTGTTTCACTTGAAGAAGGCACATCATTCTCATGAGGACTCCAAGGCTACCTCTGTAGCCCAGGATGAGTCAGACTTGGGCTCAGGCTGTTGTTCCTATTCTGATTCCTAGACAATGACTAAGCATCTGTGTCCATTTCCTTTGTCCTTATACTTGCATTTCATTATGGCACAGAATCCTTAGAGGGAGGCTCATCAACAGGATCATACCAAATTTAACTATTTTATATTACTGTTCAGGAAATTTTATATCTCCACTATTTTATACTAAGCAACATTGTACCTAAATATCTATTATTTTCAAACTGGATTGCACAGTGTTAACGTAGCTACTTTTATTTTCTAATAAAATCTTTACATTTTAATGTTCTTTATGATTTTATTTAACATTTTTTCCATTTTGATAGTTGCTTAATCTAATGGTGGTAGAGAAAACAAAAATGATTCAAGCTATGTACATCTTTGTCAAAAGTTTAAGAAACTGATTGTATAAAACTTCAAAAGTCCAATCCAGCCACCTTCAGGAGACTTTCTGGAGCTGCTCTGAGCACATTAGACCTGCCTATCCACACGGGACCACCTGTAATGTCCACCGGCCTGGTCTCTGACCCCAACTGCCAGTTATTTACTGGAGTTCCGGGCCCCTCCCAGAGATCTGCCTATCTCCGTGGTACCACTCTGAGTGTGCAGCTCCATGAATAGTGGAAATAATTTTTTAAATGCTCCAAATGCAGAAATGCACATGAAAACAATAGCACATGACCAAAAAACCTTAAGCCAGATAAAATCTCAGCATAGAGAAGGGGATGTTGACATAAACTCCAATATTAGCTAAGGAGCTAGTGGCATTCAATAGCTTCAGAAATAGAGAAACTTGGTCTTCTTTAATGATGCGACGCTTATGATTGTTATCTCCAGCTAGGACCCCATTCCAGAAAGCCAGCCATCATGGGCTCCTGCCCTTGAGATGCCCAGGACCAAACCTACCTATTTGAGATGTGGTCCATAAATCTTGCACGTGTCACCTAGGGGTGATCTGCTTTGCATTGCCTTGTTTATTAAATCTGAATTTATTAATTCGATTCGATTTAACTTATTGCATCAGCAGCACGGGAACCTGGCAAATGGGGATCCAATAAGTATCACCCTAGTAGTTTGACACACTAGAGAGCAGGCTCCATTCCCAAGAGTATAGGGAAATAAAAACTAGACTCAATAGTTAATCAACAGAAGAGAACTAAAGTTGGGTGGAAAGAGATGTGAGGGGGTAGTCACAGGAGGTGTTGTAGGTGAATATGCTCAAAATACAATTAAATTATCAAAAATTAGTAACAATTATTATTTTTTTAAAAAAGAATCTCAGAAATTTTCCATTTGGCCCTTTTGATTTTCTGTTGCTTGAAATTTCTCTAGATCTGACAACTATTAACAGAATCCTACATCCAATTGTGCTGTCTTTAATATTTTCAAGCCAGTAAGCTTTTGTCATTTTTATAATGAAACTCAAATGATGAAATGTCTTGGCTCTGAGCCACATTTTTCTTTTTCATGAAAAGTCAAATATTGAGAACAGTTTGCAACAAATGACACATACATTTCCCATCTCAGTTATTCACCTCTTGTATGCTGGTACTATCACTTCAGCTCCTTGTTGAATATCTGAGGAGTTCATTGGATTTTCTAGATTTGTGTGATGGTCACCTTCCCACCCAATCAATAGCAGTTTTAGTTCCTTCGGCACAGAACGGTGGTCCTCATTTTGAGGAGACTATTTCTTAAAGCTACACTTTCAAATGTTGAATATGTTGAATTTTATGATGAGGAGTATGTTTTTGGCATTTCTCAATATTACCTTATCTTAGTGACATTGAAATAATGTTATCTATCCCCTTTTGAAACAATCATATAGCCTAAAATTTTCCAAGCTTAAATAATAATTAGATTTAATTTTCAATTAGATTAAAATCATTTACAATATTCATTGTAATCAGAAAAATTCAACATCCTCATTTCTAAAATAACTAACTATAAAATGCATTGGTGAGACAAAATGCAATGCCACTCCACCCAGCTGTTCCTTAAGGATGTCACAGGCATTCAGAAGAGAGTAGTGATGATCTAAACCTGTTATCACTCTAGTTGGTGGGGGTGAACCTAGGTGAGTAAACTAAAAATTAGGTGGACTAAAATCTCTCCCAGTAGGCAACTTTATTCATAGCATCAGACAATGTATATTCTGAGAGTTAAGTAAGGTCATGAGCAAAGTTTACATGATTTAGGCTGTACACAGTCACAAGGACAACCCATGCTTGGAAACATCATTGAAAAGCAAAAGTAAGATGACAGGTAATCTGAAACAAAACTCACCTCTATTAACTACACCCAGAAGGGGCAACATTCCAAGAACAACCCACATTATGGAGAAACAGAGGCTGTAAGACTTTTGCTCTGTTTCCTTGCAGTTATCCTAAAAGCTCTCAGAATTATCCTCACACAGCTTCATTCATGGACTGTGTACCAACATATGCCTACTCCTAGGGCTAGTCACATCTCCAGGGGAAGAAGTAGTGTGATTAAAGGAAGGACACATGGCCAAAATGCATGGATGTCTTGTTCTAGTGATGGCTAAAGACTGAACTCAGCAGTACTCAATGCCCTCTATAAAACCAAACTAACCTGACTATAGCCCGAGAAGCAACATAGGTGTGGTAGACAGTAACAGTACCTTCATATTAGTTATGTCATCTACCTTGGGAACTATAGTGTTAGTTATATCATCTACCTTGAGAACTACAGTGAGTTATACTTTTTCTGCCCTGTAAGTAGACCCTTCCTTCTTTACATTCCTAAATCTTACTCAATTTGCTTAAACCATGAGGTCACAGGCTAGAGAAAATTGAAAATGCAGCTTTATAAATAAAGTGAGCCCACAAGCTACCCAGAGCATATTCAAACTGTTCCTTTAAATGGAGTTCTTTATTGTAACATACTGCTGTTTTTATTGAAAGGTAGCATTCCCTCTAAAGAACACACATATATCATGAAAATTTAAAAAAAATAAAATGTATATTAAAAGATAATCATCATTATAAACAAGGATCATTTTTATAAACATCCCTAAAATAGTTGTGAAACTCTTTATTCATGACTCTATCGCTGTGAAATGGAGTCACTCAACAGACATTTTAAAATTTCTTTCCTGCAAAGCAACAACAACAAGGGTACATAATTGATAGGATTGTTAGCTACTGACTCTACTCACAAGAAACACACTTTCATTTAGTACATTCCAATTGTTCTTCTTTGTCATGAGGCATAGGTATGAGGTAAAAGAGGAAGGCAAACAGCAAAGTGAAACCAAGTGCACATTTTGGATTAGATCAGTCTGATGCAACCTTGCCTAGCTTCCAACTTGCTTGTTAATGATTAGCTATCTGAGCATAAATTGTTGAAGTTTCATAACTCCAGCTTTATCACTAAAAATTCAAAATTATATTGAAGTTATTTTAAAGAATTTAACTGGTGTTCAACAATAAGTCTGTAATACACAGACTAATAAAACTCTTAAGTTGATATCACTACTATATTCCTTAACATGTTTTTCTTATTGGATCTCAGGTGGTTCATTTATCATACTAATTTGGCTTAACTATGTTGCAACAAAAATTGGAAGAGTGTTAAAACATAATCTTTTATTGATTCTTTAGAAATTTCACATCCTGCACCTGATTCCTGCTCACCTCCCAGACCCTCCATATCCACCCCACGCCTTGCAATATGACACCACCCAAAGCTAAAATCAAAACAAATAAAAAACCCGCCTTGCTCCTCCATCTTTCTAACACCTTTTCATTCATCCTAGTGTCACGAGTAACTGCAGTGTGTCAGGCAGTAAACACACTTTGTACAAGCAGCCCCATCTACAAAAGGTTCATTGCATTGGCTATACCTCTCTCACTCCTGTGGTGGTGGGTTAGGCCATTTTTAAAGAGCTCTGGGGTCAGCTCCTCCCATAGGTGGTGGCACCAGCTCTCCAGTGCACAAGGTTAGCTATCCCAGAGAGATAAAAGGCTGGCTGAACATGGTCCTCAGATTTCAACATGTGCCAGCCCTATGACCCTCTGTGGTAAAGCAAGCCATGAATATCAACCAAGATCCTGGCTGTTGTTGGACCATGGACACAAACTTGGCCAATATCAGCAGCCTGCCCCATGTTGCTTTTTAGGCCACTCAGATTGACATGCCCCCCCCAAAGCATTGAAGCCATTAGACACCAACATGACCACAGGTGGTAGCCCATAACTCTGGCATTGGCATAGTTTTCTATCTTATCAGGAACCATGGACATCTACAGATACCTTGTCTGCAGTAGGGCCACAGACCCAAACATGACCCTCAGCAGCAACTCTGGCCCAGATGACACCATGTTCCCACTGGCAGCATGCTCTTAGATACCAACATGTCCACAAGATGTTGCCTAGGCACTCGTCACCCCTATAGTCTAGTGTGGCAAGATGGGTGAGAGATCTATGCATGGTCTCTGGTAGCATCCCAGGCTCAGATGTCACCATGGACTTAGGTGGCATCACAGGCCACTCAGATCATCGTGGCCCCAAAGGCAGGGTGACCCTTGGATAGCAACATGGCTCTAGATAACAGCTTAGACCCCAAATCAAAGAATTGTTCACTTTAAAAGTTCCCTAAAAATGAAAGAGACTTCAGATGATCAACATTACATTGAGGTGACACTGAAGTTATCCCTTCATTAAGTTCACAGTCAGGCTTCTGCATTCTGTCTCTTAAAATAGCTCTAAAAATGCTGGAGTGGCCCAGTATAATGTTGAATTCCTTTAATTGTAGCATTTGGGAAGCAGAAGTCAATGAATCTCTGTTGAATCATAGTCAGTCTGATCTATATAGAAAGTTCCAAAACAGCAAGGACTACATAGAGACCCTGTGTCAATCAATCAATCAATCATCAATCAATCAATCAATCAATCAATAAAATGCTTGAGTGCTCAGTATGATTGTCGGAGTACTCTCAGTTTGAAGACCAGTGAGCCAAGAATAATTTTAAGCATTATATTTGAAACGGTTGCAAACAAGACAACAATATCTAAAAAATTTCATTTTTAAAGCAAATAAATCATATATGGGCATATTACATTATAGATAAAAATGCAAATGATTAGTATTAGGGACTTCTGAATTAAGAATTTTGAAACTGATAAACTTATGTCTGAACAAGTACCTAAGCACTGAGTAGAATGGAACATAAGAAATTACACAAGAGCAAATTCTTAAGGAAAAACATAGCAAGTCTAAATTACAAAAATATAAATGAATGCATAGATCAGTCTACTTTGAGATTTTACAATACAAAGACCCTTTCCTTGTTGTGAGATATTTTGTTAGTGTTCTGACAAATAAAGCTTGCCTGGAGATTAGAGAGTAGAGATAGTGACTAGTTACCCATAGAGAGGCTGGAGGTGTGTACAGAGAGAAGACAAGAAGTGACAATACACAGCAGAGACAGGAAGTGATAAGTGATAAGGCAGGGCATAGACTGTCCTTTCAATCTGAGATTTCATAGAGGTAAGAACTGTAGTGGCTGACTGCTCTGCTTCTCTGACTTTCTGACTCCAGGTTTTTATCCATTAAGAATATTTGGATTAATGCTTCATTTCTTAACAGCTCCAAAGTAAGAGATGATAAGTGAAATGATACTATGATACAGAATACTCATAAGAAAGTTTGGAAAAATCGTAAAATAATAACTGTCAGTATATACAATTCATATAGTCAATACCATTTTGGAGGCAAATGTGGCAGTATTTAGAAGACTTCATTGAAAACAATGAAGTAATAGCCCAATTAAATACCAATCTAAGCCACTCCCACACCCACATAGGCTTCTCATGAAAACTTTACAAAAAAAAAAAAAAAAACCAAAGTGAGCTAAAATCAAGTCACCAGTTATCAGTCAACATGTATGCAAACTATTAATATTTCAGAATCACTAAGTTGGTCCAGAGGACAAACCGTGGCCTCATGGTCTCAAAGTTCTCTATAGTTGGACATTTTTATTGGGACCACTGGCTCCCCAATAATGACAAGGAGACTCATTATTTACTAATTGTAAACGTTTGGCTGATAGTTTACCATTGTTACTAACCAGCTCATATAATTTAAATTAACCCATTTTTATCAATCTATTTTTTTTGCTTCATGGCTATATTACTTTTATTCTGTACTGTCCATGTTGCTTCCTCTCTGTATCATTCTTCTTACCAGTACACTGTGTGCCTGAAAATCCTACCTAACTATTGGCAGTTCAGCTTTTTATTAAACCAATGAGAGTGACACATCTTCACAGTGTTCAAAAAGGTTATTCCACAACAGGGGTCTAATTCTTGTTATCCTTACCTTTCAATACGATGCCTTCTTCCTGACATAAACTATGATGATCCATTTCAGGGATTACTACCTACAACAAGCAAACTAATTAGGTATCCACACTATCTTTTATACTCAGTTTACCAATTCTTCTACATGGAATTCAAACAGAAATAATAAGAATTTGTTGCCTCAGCTTTGAAATTTTATAGAGTGGAGAACTGGTTTCTATGTTTTCAAGGTACAAAAAATTTACCTGTTCAGTTGTAAATTATAGACAAGTTCTAACTAGAAAAGCAACTGTTTTTCCTTGGTGACTTCTACAGGGATGATAGAGAACAAAACTAGTATATTGAAGACATGCAAATTCTCAGTTAGAAGAACTAAGCAGAAATCAAAAATCACAGTTTGAGAAAGTTGCTCACATCTCCATTCTCACTAAATTCCAGGGACATTCCTAATTTGAATATTTAAGAAAGTTATTAAGAATATGTCCACAAAATAGACATCTGCCTGTGAAATCATTATTCTTGGGTAAAATACTGAATGTTTGAAGTTCTTCCTTCATTTATTGTTGTAATAAATACCTAGAACAATGAGTTGACACAATGAACTAAGAAGATTTTTATGTTATGCTTTACTACAATGTTTCTTATTTTAAAATAATACCACTATAGGTTTAGTTCAGTGTCTAACTCAATGTTATAAGTTAACAAAGACATATTTTGATCTTTTACCATTCTTCAGAAAATAGTAATTGTCTTGGTTATATGATCAGACAACCACATTTTTTAATAAACAAACCAATGTTTCAGTTTGTATTAGGAAAGAATCAAGATATAAACATGATGAATACTCAATGAATTCTTTTCCAATGATGAACTTTATGTTCCAGTCTTTCACAAGTGACAAAGGAGAAATGTCCTAGAGAAAGAAAAGAAATAACTTTGATTTCCCAGTGGCTTGTCATTTTTGATTTAGTGACTTTTCCCCCAAGAAATGAAGGATTTACTTTGGAGCTCAGTGCATTGGCTTTTAGACAAAGTCCTAAGAAAACTCATAACTACTGAAATGACTACTGGATATATTAGACTCCATATGTGTGCACCAATCAGTTTTGGCAGTGCACAAGCCACCCAGAGTTAAAACCTGAAGCTAACACATCTCTGGGGACCACTGACACACTGAATGCTTTTCGGTGAAAACTAAATTGATAGATCTTCTTTAGAATATTTTTTCTAAGAATTTCAAAATGTATACACTAAAGCCTCCATAAACACTATCATCTACTCTTTATATTGATACAACATAATATAGTATTACTTTGAGTTTACAGTTTTATGCTCTTGAAATAAAATGTGAGTTTCTTCATGTTCTTTCTGTCTCATTATATACATCTGTGCTCATTGGCCAAGGCCAAAAAAAGATTACTTTCCAAAACCACCTGATAATTCTTATGCTACTGAGATTTCTCACCTGATATTTGACAAAAGGGATGCTTTCATGTTGTATTTAGATATATTTTTATACCTCTGCCTTGGTCTTGGGTACAGCTGGTGAACTCTAATAGAAAAAAAAAGAAAGAAAGAAAGAAAGAAACAGTTCTTCTTTGCTATAACTCACATTCCATTGTGTTCTCACACATGACAAAATGTAGCTGCTACTTTGTTTAATATGTGCCTCTACATCTGAGGCAGATGAAAAACAGTCTCCCATACAGTCGTAAGGGTGAAGTTGCACTTTATTACATGAATATAACTCTATATTTAATTCAGGGACAATGAAACTGTTTGATCCACATGGGTTTCTAACTTCAACACTTCACTGCTTTTTAGTTACTACAGAAACTTAAACTCAGAAAAGTCGAATATCTGGTGAAGCAAAATTTTTCTTCTCTTATACTTTCATAACCATTTTATATTAGTACATCTCACATAGCAAAATTAGTTTTCTTCCCCTGAGAATCTGGCAGCCAAAAGACTTAGCCTTGCTACTGTCTGTGGGTATCTACCTCAAAAAATAAATTAAATACTTGGAGAATTATGGAGCAGTCACTGATATGTTTTATGAAACCAATCTAGGAGGTCATCAAAAAAATGACATATAGAAAATTAATTTTTTAAATCATAGACTTTATTTAAGCTCAAATTTTGGAAATCAAAAGGGAAATCATATTTTTAAATGTCATATAAATGAGGTCTATGATCCATTAAAATCATTTAGCCTTTTATAATCTTCTTAGTTTAATACATTGCTTATAAATACATTTCAACTCATAGAGTTTTTAAATGAAAAATAAAACAGAAAAGAATAAAAGGGCTTGGGAATTGGCATTTATCAGGTAACTGATGCAATGCTAAGGAAATGATAATTCATTACAAGTATTATCTCTTTCATTCTTCAGCATGACCTTGAAAACTACAGACACGTATTTACAGTAGATAGAGATGCTGGCTTTGAACTCAACTTCTGTGTTCACATACACTCATAATCAAATCACTTAGCTTATCTAGGTTCCCATTTTCCATTTCCTTCTCTGTCAATAAAAGTTAAAAAATCAATTTCAGCACTAAAATCAATGATAAATTTCTAATCAGAATATACTACTCATAATAAGCATTCAATATATGTAGGAACCTAATAAATCAGTATTATTGCTTGCCATAAATACTGAAAATTCAAAGCTCAAGAACTAGAGGGATGGTGCCCTTTCCCAGGTTCTGGGTTCAATTCCAAGTACCCACATGGCAGCCCATGATTATCTGTAACTCCAGTTTAGGAGACTCCAACACCCTCTTCTACCTTCCATAGACACCAGAGACGATATGCATATAGTGCACTTAAATACAGACAGTCAAAAAATATATAAAATAAAAATTTGAAGGAAATGCAAGGCTCAGATATCACAAGAGTAGATAAACTAGGAAAATAGTCTAAATTTTAGCTTGAATTACAGAACCCATAGTCTTCACTTAGCAGGTTTTTAGAAAATAAGTGATTCAACCCATAATGAAGAACATAATAATTAATGTGCCAATATTAACAAAATATTGTGCAATTATTAGTTGCTTATTAATATAAAAAGTAAATAATGCTTATATATACTTTGTAACCATCTCTGAAACAGAGGAATGATCAGACAACTGCTTCCAGTGTAGATGGTATATAAAAGTTAATAGGACATACGGTATAAAAAAAGATGATTCCCTAAGTAACAGGCAGCAGAATAATTGGATTCCTTCATTATAAATATATTCAGGACAGGACTGAGGGTAATCTTTAGTTCACAGATGGTTAAAAGTTAGGGACATGTCCATGGTCATACGGTTGTTAAGTGAGGTGCCTAAAAGTTGTAAGGCACAATATAACTTGCATTCTAAACTACATGTTTGTAAATTATGTAAAACACATCCCCAGAATACTTTGTAAATCACAGTAAAAAGTATTTTTGTTCATATGTCACAAAAGTCCATTAAAGTAAATCTATGTATTTTTGTAAGATGTAATCATCCTGGCATTCTTTAAAAAAATAGGCTGTGCAAGACTGTACTGTTTTGAAAGGTGTCAGATTAATGACTTCAGAATATGAAACTTCTCTTATTTTTACTTAAAATAATACAGCTTATACATGATGATTGTAATTCCCTGCATCCCATAGTGTATCACAATGTCTTATGCTTCTGCTTTTGCATACAGAAAGGGAACAGCCTCGAGTATCTTCTCTCTTTCTTGTCTTGACTTCCTGACAAATTGGTTGCTCTATGCTAATCCTTAGGTTAGACCTGGTTTCTTGGCTAAACATCCTTGCATTGCTGATTGTTTTATTCCTTGGTCATTATCTGATCACAAAACATAGCTATATTGAGGTTATCACAGAAAAGACTCTTTTATTAAAATGTCTGTCTTCCCTGATAGATGAAAAAATTCTAGAGCATTGACTTAGGTCTTAGTTATTTTTCAAGTGCTACTTTCTGCAGAGCACACATGAGAGGCAACAACACTGTTTTTACACTAACAAATTGGGCAAATACCATGAAATTAACATGACTTCATTTTTGTATTAATTACTATTCCTGTTGTGATGAATTACCTGACAAAAGTAACACAAAGGAAAAGGGTGACTATTTTATACCATTGCTCCAGGAGGTAATATCAAGGCAGGGAAACCATGGCAACAGTGACCTGGGGCAGCTGATCACCATTCCTTCAGTAGTCAGGAAGCAGGGAGTGATGAACGCTGGTGCTCTGCTCCTTTCACATTTATTCAGTCAAGGACTCTCGTCCACAGAATGGTGCCATTTACATTGGGGTGACAGGAGTATTCCCACACTAGTTAAATTAATCTAGAATATTACTTATATATGATATTCAGAAATTTGTTTTCATGGTGATTCTAAATCCTGTCAAGTTGACAATCAATGTTAATCATCACAAACCCACCCCTTGCCAACTAGACATTAAAATATATCTCTTTTGAACTATTCTGCTCTACACTGCAATTTCACAGGTCATCTCATATTGAAAAATGCATTAAGTATAAATACAAAAATCCCCATATCCCTTAAGTGTCCCCACCAAAATAAATGTTTAAAAATTCATAGTTTTAACACAATGAGAGTCAAGGAAAATAATAAGTGTGAGCCCCCATGAAAACAAAAGGAAGTAACACATTTCCAACAATAATTAAATAATATATATTTCTATAGGGAATTCCAGAAGGGAAGAATAAGGGTGTAGCAGCTACTATACAAATGAACACTAAACTGGTTTCTTGTAGAATCCAGAATATGAAGGGAGAATGGGAGAAAAGGACAGAGGGAGATATGTAAGTGTAGAGAAAGTAATACAGTAGGGGAAGGGATAATTTGTACTAGGGATTCTTGAAAAGGCCACATGGAGACATATTCTCTCATTTCATATAAGAGTTTATATCAGTTACCATACATGGGGGATAATGTTCTTTCTAGAAGACACATATTGTTGTCAATTGCCTTTATCAGGTATGTGATATCTCCTCCTTTCAAGCTATGGGTCAAGATGCTCCCAGAGATCCATAAATTAACTAGCTATTATCATTTCTCTTGGTTTCTCACTAGAACATAATGATACAACTTTCTTACTGAAAGTTGTGTAATTTGCTCACATTACATGAAGAAATCAAGCTGGTATTGATTTAAAAGCTTCCTCCTAATGGGTAGCTTTCATAATACCAGAAAATGTGACACATCCTGCTGGGAAAGAAAAGTCTAAAACAGCTATGAACCCTGAAAGTTACAACTGGACTTATGAAACATGCCTATTAGTACTTTGGCATCATAAATATTATACAGGTAACAAGCACTTTCTGGTTGCTCTTAAGACTTCTCAACAGCAGGAATGTCATGCCTGGTACTGTCATTCTTGCCAAGAATTGATAGCTGAGAAGCTCATAGGCCCTAGGAGAGAATATACTACTATTAGTTTGCAAAACTAACTTCTAAACAGTTATCTGTATACCCAGAGATGAGCATTTTTCTCTCTTTGCAAAAAATCAACTTTCCATAGATGTATAAATTTATAGCCACTTTATTTTAATGATCAGTGTGTCTGCTTTTATGTCAGTACCACATTGTTTTAATATATAGCTCTATAGTATAACTTACAATGGGGAAAGGGGATAAATACCTCCATCAGTTATTTACTTGCTTAGAATTTTTGACTATACAAAGTTCTTTATATTTCTACATGAAATTTAAGATTACCTTTTTCAGTTCAGTGAAAAATTGCATTAGATGGGGATTGTGTTGATGCTATTATTTGCTTTTGTTTGGATGGCTGTATGAACAATATTAATTGTACCAATCCATGAACATGGGAGTTTCCACTCTGCCTATGTAGGAAGGGGAGCACATTTTCACTAATAGTAGAAGTTGTCTGGAAGTTTCCCTAAAAGCTAGATATAGTCTTAACAAAAATACAGCTTTACCACTCTTTAGAGTATACCTAAAGGAATCTGTATCTAGAATCTCACACTTACATATCTATTGCTGCTTTACTTATAGATGCTAAAAACTGATACACCCAGGATGTTCCTAAATTTATTAATTAAAATGTTACATTTACAAAATGGAATATTACTCAGTTTTTAAAAATAAAATTATGGATTAGAGAGATAGCTTGATGGCGAAAAAATATTTTCTATTCTTGAAGCTGACCCAGGTTCGGTTCCTTGCACCACATGATGAATCATAGCCATTTATAACAACAGTTCTGGGTGATCTGATGCCCGCTTCTGACATTTATGGCTGTGTACTTGTCATATATACATGCATGCAAACTCCTCATACCATAAAACAAATGAGTCTAAATCAGGAGTAACTGTGCAACACTAATTGGACTCATTAGATTTTAATACAAGAAAGTAGAAAACTGTAAGTTGGGTGAGTAAGGAATTGAGCGTAGAAGACTGGATCCCAGAGGAATTACAGGGTAGTGTATAAATATTGTCAAATTACATTGTATAAAAATCTCAACCAATTAACACAAACATTGTTTTACAAACATTATTCACTGTCCCTAAGCTTCATATAGCCTTAAAGCAACTACTCTGAAGTTAAAGCTATCTAAAAATAAGTTTTATAAGACCAGTGCATTTAAAAACTCCCCATGAACATTTTGCTAAGGAGGAAATGGATGTTGTACTGCTCTAAAACTCTTTTCTTTCTTAGTAGTCTTAGTATTCCCAGTGTGTAAATGAGATTTGAAAGCATTCTTGACAAAAGTCCATGGCTACATATGCAAATTAGCGTACGTTTTAAGCATAACTGCAACTCTTACCCAATCAAATAACTAAGTTGACCCAATCATTCAGGAAGCTCACAGCAAAGAGTTCCCATCACTGTTCAGAAAAAGAAAACTCCATCTGGGTAAAACGTCAGGATAATTGGAGCTAGTCAAGCTTCTGTCAAGACTTATTTTACAGTAGCTTCTGTTTCCTTAAAAACACACATGTGTTGATTCTTCTTTGAAAGAATCAATGTACCTTTGCATTAGAGCCCTGCTTAAGAAGACCATGCACATTATTTTTGAAGGTTGTTTGCTTAGTCAAAATTGCACTTCCCTGACCTCACAGTGGTTCCTCTATTCCACACAGCTGGCTCTGCCCTCTGTGTTCCCAGAGAGTGTGAAATGGAAAAAATATAATGGCCATGCAGGCACAGTGGTCTTGCTGTGAAAATTCTGGTTTTCTTCACAGTATCCAACAGGACAAATTGGTTTACTGGCAGAATACTCTTGAAAGTAGACATTAGAACACTAGTGGGTGTTTTTTTTTTTTTTTTTTTTTTTTGGAAAGTTCATATTTATCCTCATGTCTGTTGGTTCTTTGATTGGCAAGTTTTGCCAGCTTTGTTCTGGTGGATGATACATTGTTCAAGAATGCAAGAATAGTTTTTGCTGACATCAGTTCATGAAGTTAATGAAAATGATAGCCTGCTAGCTGTGTATGATAACACACTCCTGCCAGCAAGTCCAGCATTCAGAAGGCTGAGGCAGAATTACAAATTTGAGGTCAGCTTTACCTTTTAAAGGAAAACCCAGTATCAAAAAATATATTAAGCATTTGGAATCACAATTTTATTCACAAATCCTAGAAGTATGTTGAACACAGTTGATGGTACTAACTCTTGTATATTATTTTTTTTATCCTTTAAGTATTTTAGCTCAGCTAAAGCACATTGCTCCTTAGGACTTAGTTAAAAATGATGTACTTGTACAAGCTACACTGTGAATGAGCCTTGAAAACATTATACTACATTAAAAAAACCAATTATAAAATACAACTGAATTATTCATTTAACTGGATGAATTATATGGTGTGTAAATTATATCTTGGTAAAACTATTACATTAAAACATGAACACACTAACCTACACTAATGCATTCAGAAAAGTTTCAAAATCCATTAATCCAAATCATTAATTCCATATTCTAACACTTTAAAATTTTTAAACTTATTTAAAACTCTTTTAAAAGACATATTTTCTTTTTATTTAAAATATAATTGTATATTTCCCTCCTTTTCTCCCAAACTCTCCCATTTCTTCCCTTCAACTCCCACTAGGTCTTCCTTACTTGTTTCCAAATCCATAGCCTCTTGTTCCTTTATTTGTCTTAGTTTGCGGCCTATTGCTGTGACAAAACACCATGAACAGAGCAACTTGAGTAGGAAAGGGTTTATTTCAGCTCATATTTCTGTATTACTGTTCATCATTGAAGGAAGTCAGGACAACAACTCAAACAGGGCATCAAACTGGAGGCAATAGCTCATGCAAAGACTATAGAGGGATGCTGATTATTGGCTCACTCACCATGGCTTTCTCAGCATGCTTTTTTATAGAACCCAGAACAACCAGGCCAGATATGGCATTGCCCACAATGGGCTGGGTCCTGCCCACATCGATCACTAATTAAGAAAATGCCCTATAGGCTTGTCTAAATCCAATTTATTGAGGAATTTTCTTAATTTATTTTCCCTTCTCTCAAATGATTTAACTTGTGCCAAATTAACATGAAATAATCCATCACATTATTGTTAAACACACACACACACACACACACACACACACATATGTGCATAGGTGTGTGTGGGGTGGGATGTGTGTTGTGCATGGGTATTTGTGCATATATATATGTATATGTATATATGTGTGTATATATATACATACACACATATATACTATATATATATGTCATGTAGAGTTGGTTGTGATACTTGTGCATATGATTTCAGGGCTGATCATTTGGTGTTGTATAATGAATTATGGGGCTCATTTCTCTTGAATATTAATTCTCTGTGTTTCAGCAGTTATTAGTTCCATGTAGTCTTTGACTAGAGATGGGGCCCTGTAAGATTTACCCCTTTTATGGAGGATCTGGGCCCTGGTCCAAATAACATGAGAGACTTTAAAGATTCCCCATGGAAGGCCTCACCCTATCTGCAGAGCATGTGATGGGGGTTGGTGGGGTGAACAGGGGAGGATGGGAGAGTGAGGGAACTGGGATTGATATATAAAACAAGCTTGTTTCAAATTTAAATAAAAATTATATAAACAAAGATTTACCCCTTCTGCATTTGTATTCATTGTTTGTATTTTGTTTAGGCAGCCATGTTGTTAAGGTATATGGGTGTAGCTGCCCTACCATTTCTAGGAGACAGTATCTCAAGGCTGAGTTCCTGGTCCTCTGGCTCTTAAAATCTTTCTATCCTCTTCTTTTGAGATGTTCCCTAAGCTCTTGGCTCAGAAATTATGTTGTGGATATATCCATTGGTATTGGGAACCCCACATTACGTTACTCAGAATTTTGACTAGTTATTTTCTGTAATATTCTCTGTCTGTTGCATAGAGAAAATTCTTTGATGAGGGGAGAAAACCACATTTTTATGTACCTAAGGGCAAATATTTGGAATATAGTCATACTGGTTTTGTAAAGAGGTGGTAGTTTAATGGGCGATGTCCTTCAGTATATATGTTTCTTTTATTGGTTGATGCAAAAAACACTGATTGGCCAGTAGCACTGATTAGCAGGAGGTATAGGTGGGGCTACCAGAAGAGGAAAATTCTGGGGAGAGGAATGCAGAGAGAAGGTATGTAGCTGCCAAAGGAGTGACATGCTGGATTATGGGTGAGCCACGGCCTCATGGCAATACATAATTTAATAAAAATGGGTTAATAATTGAGAGCCAGCCAGTAAGAAGAATAAACCATTGTTCAAAGAGTTTCTAATTAATATTATTCTTTGTGTATTTATTTGAGACCAAACAGCTGCAGCCTCAGTGGGACAAAGCTCCATCTACAGTAGATAGTTCTCTTCTGACATTCAGGACCACACTAGCCCTAGGTAATTAACCAGATATACAATACCAGGCATGATTCCCTTGATGTTGAATAAGGCCTTAAGGCCAATTAAAGATCTGTTGGTTACCACCAAAATATGAATGCCACTGTTGCATTTTTAGTAATATCTTGCTGTACTGGTGACCATTGTGATTCATAGGTATTACAGCTGGTTAAGACTATGACGTATCTGTCTATATGCCTGTGTGTGAGTGTGTACATGAGTGTGGGTGCCTGGAGAAGCCAGAAGAAGGTCTTACAACTGGGGGAGACAGAGTGATAGGCAGTGTGAGAAGCCTGCTTTGAGTTCTCAGATCATAACCAAGGTTTTCTGGAGAAACACTGCATTCTTTTCTATTGTGCCATCTCTCCAGTCCCAAATATTTTGAAATCAATTTACCTAGATGATTAATAAAAATGAATAAGTTCTATAATTAATATAATAAAATATTAGGGGATTAAAATAAACATTTTGTTTAAAGATATTTGGAGTTTATGCTTTAGATGATACAATTAAAATATCTAATCACATAATTATTTTTTGCAATATATAATTTAAATTTGTTCTTAATCACAGCACGACCAATCTTAAAATGCATCTTTTACTTTTACCTGCAGTCAGAGCTTATTAAACATATTTTTAAACAGGTGTTGTGGTGTGTGCACTTGTATTCTCAACATTCATATAGCTACAAAGGTAAGAACAAGAACTCAAAGTAACCCTTGGATACTTAAAACATTTAAGGCAAGGATGGGCTATATTCAGCACTATTTCAATAAAGCTACATGGAGAAAAAAGTATTATATAAATGAATATTAGCTAGTTATACAGCATTTTAGGAATTATCTAGGAAAAGCATAATTGCACTGTAAAAGTAAAACTAATTCACCATTACTCACCTTCAAGATCTATGGGAAACTGAGGAATACTGCAAGCAGGAGAAATAGTCTTCCCTAGGGATGAGCACATCAATTAGTTATTCACTTTCAAATAAAAGAAACAGAATTATTTCTGGCAACCTACATACAAGTAACATGCAGACTAAGCAGATTGTACTTACATATTTAGAAACACACACACACACACATGTACACACAGACATGTATGTAACTATTAAGGATGAAAAGAGGTAATCAGTTTGAAAAAAATAGCAAAGAGGGATACACATGGGAGGGTTTGAAGGGAAGAAAGTGAAGGCATATAGGACATAAATATATTAAAATCTCAAAAATTTTAAGTAAACTAAAATTAATTAAAATGACACTGAAGATATCGTAAGAAGGTATTCTCTTGTGAGTTATGTTAATCTGCTGAAGGTTTTCTCTCAGTTTGGAGCCGCTAAAACCTGATAGAACCCTTAAGACACAGGCACAAAGGATCTTAGATCACAGAGGATATGTCCTCACAGGTGACTATGGGATTCTGGTTTATTTTTGCTGTATGGATAATATGAGTTAAGCAATGTCTCCACCATAATGTGCTGTCTCTCACAGGCTTTTTAGTATGTGAGACTCCTCACTATTTCTTACATTGTTAGTTGGGGCCATCTTTGGAGAACTCTGCACATTTTCCTAGTGTCAAATTTCTCTTAAAACCTATAATCACTTTTCTTGTTCTCCTCTATTCTCTCCCTGACTCACTCTTCCTCCTCCCTCATGCCTACCTCTCCCCTAACTCTCTCGTTTCTCCATGCTCCAATAATGAGATTGATGACTACCTTATATGCCATCCTAGAGCCATCATCTAGTAACTGATGGAAGCAGAAGTAGGTGCCCACAGCATAACACTGACCCGAACTCCTGGAATTCAGGTGCAGAGAGGAAGGAGTGATGAGCAAAAGGGTCAAGACCAGGCTAGAGAAACCAACAGACATTGCTGAATAAGGGGGAGCTCATGGACTCCAATCTGACAGCTTGGAAACCAGCATAGGACTGACCCAGAATCCCTGAATATGGGTGTTAATTAATATGGGGTCTCTGGTAATGGATCAGTATTTATCCTTAGAATACGAATGGACTTTGGGAGCCCTCTCAACATAGAGGGATACTCCCTCAGCCTAGACACATGGGGAAAGGCCTAGGCCCTGCTCCAAATGATATGACAGACTTTGGAGACTCCTCATGGAAATATGGAAGTCTGTTCCCTGGGGACCAGAAAGTGGATGCGGTGTGGGGTGAACTGGAGAGGGCAGGAGGATGTGGGAACTGGGGTTGACATGTAGAACAAGCTTGTTTTGAATTTAAATAAAAAAACATAAACAAAAAATCAAAAGAGCCTCTTGGGCATGTACTCAAACTTCTAAAACTGTAAGCTTAAATATGTCTTACCTCAGCTGCTTTCTTACAATAATAGAAATCTGACTAGAATGTAGAAAAACAGTTATCTTTTTACACAAAGAACCTTTTCATTTCTTGGAGTTTATCTGCACAAGTATATTCCACAACTCAGAAGTGCCAGATAATCAGGGCATGGACAACCTGTTAATGCTGAAAGTGCAGCACTGTTTAGTCCTCTTCTAGCTTCCAAACAATTCTCTCAAGCAAAAGATTCACATGAACAAACTCATAAGGAATGTTAGAAAAACAGAGTCTATAGCCTATTGTAGTATGTGCAAGGCCCTGGATCAAATCAACAACACATCAGAAATGTGTTCAGAGTGGCTGTGATTCACAGCACACCCCTGCAATCTCAGTCCTCAGGAGGCTGAGGCAGGTGGATTGCTTCAAGTCCCAAGTCAGCAAAGATTATAGTATAAGAGTTTGTTAACCCAAAGGTCAGGAAGGTATTTGAATCATACAGTGGCTCAGTGGCTCACATTCTGGCTTCTGGAATTTGTTAAAAATTAGAACTCACTCAGAATTTTTTCACTTCTTACAAATCTAAATATCTGGATATTATTTCACAATTTTATTTGTTTTTTGCCAGAAGTGTAACTATTTTGACAAGTAATTTTTTTTGTCTTGATAAGTATTTCTTTAAATCCATCTTATATGTTCTTGGCTCACCTTTTTCATTTTGTGGGTTGTTTTTCTCTTACCAAATTTAGGCATTTTTTTTATTATTATTCCATCACATTTTGCTAAATGGCTGCTTCACCTTCGAATTTGCTTATCCCCTTCTGGAACTCTGAAATAAATTAAGACATTATCCTTTTTTTTTCTATTCCCACAATTCTAAGGCTTGGTCAATCTTCCTCAGTCTGCTGCCTTTTCCTCTACAGTTCAGACTAAGTTATCTCAAGTGCTGCTCTGCTGTGGAGCCCATTAGCTGAACTCTTCAGATTGGTGTTTGCATTTTGGGGGCCCTAAAATATCCTTGAGATTTTTCTGAAATATGCCATTTCTTTGCAGAAGCTATTTGCTCATTTGTTTCAAGTGATTTGTAATAGCTCCTGGAATCATTTTTATAGTGAGTACTTTAAAATCTCGCGGTTAATTCTAATGCCCATTCATCCCAGCATTGATATCTATTCCTTGCACTGTTGTTCTCCTGTTTATAGCTGTATATTTCATTGTATGCTATGAGACTTTAAATTGTATTTATATTTCAAGTCTAGTTGGTCCCCATACAAGTACAGGAATGGAGTGTGGACACTGACCTATGATTGCAAGTGAAAGCTGCTCCACTCAACTTTCTCAGAAACTGCTCATCATAGCTGTGCAGTGGTAGGAACCTAATTGCCTACTTTATCGCCATTAACATTATGATGAGGTAGATGACAATAGTGAACATTGTAAGAATCCTTGCACCTCCTCTTAAATCACCCTGGCTGGTCTTACATCATTTCATGAGGACAAGGTAACCTATAACTTTTGGCTTTCTATGGCATCACTGTGTTAGGAGATGTTTGGGTAAGATTGTGGTTCTCACTTGATTTGGGGCCAAGTATGAATGTAATGGCTATTTTCTAAATGATTTTCTTTTATGTTAATTGCTTCTGATTGTTTAGCTATGGAGAACAGGATTGTGTCAGAGCTTTAATCTTCCATCACACCTTTGGGATTCACAGACTGCTGACTTCTCCAGCTCCATGTCTAGACTAGACTATTCAAGAAAAAAAATAATAAGGAACAAAAAAAGAAAGAAAGGAAAAGTTCAGTGAGGTCACCACTCTTTTATTCTTTAGGTCTCAATATCACAGATGGCCTTCTAAAATATTGGTTGAACATGAACTTAGTGTCAGAGTAGGATATATCTATATCATTTCTACAGCAGCATAAATAAGTCTTCTGAAATTATTTCTAAAATAATAAAAGTTTTAAAAACTTTGAAAAATTAGTTCATCTTTCAACTTGTAAGTTATGAAAATAACTTGAAAGATGAACTAATTTTTCAAGAGTTTAAGAACTTTGAATGCTATAGCAAATCTAAATGTTCAGTGAAAACACATGGTAATGGACAGAAAAACATGGACTTCATTCATCTTTTCTAGGTCTGTCCATTATTATTCAGAAAACTAATAAAAGACAACATTTATGCACTAGTCCATATGAGAGAAACTTTTCTTAAAGAACTGCAAGAAAAAAACATGAAGAGGAAAAAGGTCGGATATGATACAATTATAACTATTTCAGCTAGAAAGAGCAATTAGAAGATTATAGTAGAAAAAATCTATAACTACAAAAGCAATAGAGTAAAACAAAAGTATTTAATATTTTACAAATTACATGTATATATAAAAACCATTTTCTAATTGTAAACCATGTGACTGTGTTCAGTGACTGCAAATATGCAATCCAAAACTGGTCAAAATGTTATATTGGTTAAAAACAAACTTTCTCACTTTCTCCCAATGTTTTTCAATATTCAAGTAATATGACACAGCTATGCGATTATTTCTATTTAAATAGTTTCTGTATAGTTTTCAAAATTTGAAGAATTCCTTATTAGTTTAGAATTTCTAAATAATTTTGAATAATATTAAATTTATTTTAATGTGCCTTATTAGGTTCCTTCATTTACTTAGCATTCTATATGAATTGTCTAAAGTATGGTTCTCAACTTTCCTAATGATGTGACAGTTTAATACAGTTCTTCATGTTGTGGTGAGTCCTCAGCATAAAATTATTTTGTTGCTTCTTCATAACTGTAATTTTGTTTCTGTTATGAGTTATAATGTATATATGCAGAAAATATGATATAATCCCCCTAAAGGAGTTGCAACCCATAGATTGAGAAGCACAGATCTAAAGCAATTTGGCAAACACTTTCTATGGAAATAGTATTTTTAAGCTTCATATTCTCTAAGGAGAATTTATCTGGTTGCTAAATGTTGACCATTTCCTATATTTGTTTTTATTTTATATAATTTGCATTTTTCAAATGGCAAGTCAAGTTTTGTACATTGGGAAATATTACACAAAAACTTTTATTTTGATTTTACATTTCCATGTATATGAAATAAATGTTATCACTCTGACATTATTTCATAGTAAAGGAAAAGGGAACCTGAATGCAAATTCTTGCTATAAACTCAGTGAAGTGGCTATGTGTTTTATCAGCCAACATCTCTCCCATGACAAGGTCAACCATGATAAACACAAAACACTAATACCCAAAGACCAAGCATAAATCCTCCCATTACTCAATATACTGCCTGCATTTAACTTAGACTAATTATTTGAATCATATAGCTTATAATAGAAAGTTATAAATTCAGTATAACACATGTATAAAAACTGAATTATAAGACGTCAGTCAAAATAGATCCTACCACAAGCACAGCATGTGGGCATGCAATATAAATGAATATGAAATCAATAAAATAGCAGTAAGGAGAATTGTGTCTTTAGACCTTAATTCATTTGTACCTCATAAGAACTGTTAAAATTCAAAAATGTTGGCAATATTCCATGCAGTTACAATGGATAAAGAACAGGTAGAAAATAATGAGAAAACACTGTTATACATTTCTGGTTAAAAAAAAATCTTAAAAATGAATATGCCATATCAGAACTCATCTAATATTATCTTTAAAAATATAATGTAAACAAGTCACAAGAGTCTATAGACGAATACATATATTCCTTAATCCAGTCTTGTGGGCATGTTATTTTTTTTTATTTTATTTTACATGTCGATCCCAGTTTCTACTCCATCGCTCCCTCCCTCCCTCTCTCCCCCATCACATGCACCCTGACCACCCTCCCTCCAATCCCCCCACCCCCATTCCACATGTAGGGCTATACTATCCAGCTGGGGTCATACAAATCTGTTAAGCCATTTGAAGAAAAGACTAGGACTTTTCTCCTGTAACTGGATTGTTGGCTCCCTAACCATTAGCCTAGAGACAGAAGGGAAGGCCTAGACCCTACTCCAAATTAATTGATCGATTTTGATGATACCTCCTATGAGGGCTCACCCTCCTTGTGTAGTGGGTGGGTAATGAGATGGGGGTGGGGAGTCAGAGGACATGGGATGATGGGAGGGAGAGAGAACTGGGATCCATATGTAAAATAAATAATAATAATAACAATAATAATGGGGTATAGCACTGAGACAAAGGGTGGAGCCAACAATCCAGCCACCTTCAGGGAAATTCCTGGAGCTGATCTGAGCACAATAGACCTGCCTATCCACATGGGACTACCCATAATCTCCACCTGCCTTGTCTCTGACTCCCCACTGCTGGTCTTCTACTGGAGTTCTGGGCCCTTCCCAGAGATCCATCTATCTCTGCAAGACCACTCTAAGTTCTTATGGGCTGGATCCTTGACCCCCATCACAGGGCCTTTGCTAAAGAGGCCTCACTCAGCTGGAGAATGCAGGTCCCAGCTAGACCCCACTATCCCTGAGGAAATATCCTAAGGGCTGGCCTCTGCCAAAAAGGCCTCAGCTCTCTCTTCTGCTGGAGCCTAATCCTTGACCCCCATCACCAAACCCTGAATGTGTAGAGACCTCCCACGGAGCTTGGACCACCCAGGACTATAGACATCGAACCTCTGACCCACCTAAGCCCATAGAGAGAGAGAGAGGGCCCCAACAACACCTCCAGGAAGAAGCTATGGGAAGACGGTAATACAAGAAAATGCCTAACAACAGAAAGGCAAGCATAACACACCAGAATCTAGAGACTCTAAACCAACTAGACCGGAACTCAACAAAGCAGACAAATCAGAAGAGAACGACTTAAAAACTATTGTCATAAAAATGATATCGGCCCTCAAAGAAGATGTGAGAAAATCCCTTAAAGAAATGGAAGGAAAAGCAAACAAAAAATTGGAAGAAATTAATAAATTTATTAAAGAAAGTACAGAAAGCCAAGGAAAAACAATTAAATAGGTGAAGGAATTATTGAACAATAGGATATAGGTTGACAAGTGACTATCAAAATTATCCATTGACTTCAGGGCATTCTTTCAGGGGACAAGCAAAAGTTTTTATGCCAAAACCAGTTCATTATTTTCCTACCACCATGGATGAAACTCCTTCCCAGGACATTTAAATAACTTAATGCCTATTGAAAGATAACATATTCTCTGGAAGATGGAAGAACTTTAGAAGTTAAAACAAAAATTTAGGAGAAGCCATAGATCAAATTTGATAAGGATTAAATTAGGAACCTACTCAAAGTTAGAGTTGGGGAAGGGTTTTAATTGTCTTTTCAGAAAAATAAAACAATCTTGGGAAAGTTAAAGACCTTTGGACAAGTAAGCACCCAAATAAGAAGATAGACCTACCTGGAAACAAAATACCAAGGAAAGAAATAATCTGACCTAATATGATTCTTGCAGTCTCCAAAAGAGGTCAAGCGAGATGTTCCAGCCTAACAGATGCTGCTCATAACAATTTTGAGGTGGCTAGCTGAGATGACTCAGCCACACATACTACTCTAGCCAGTACTTGAGACAAGCTCATTATGCAGGGACTGCACAAAAATAATACAGCTTTACAGTTACCCCATTTTTTTTTCTTTTCAGATTCCCCTAAGGTTGCTGTCACTCCCAGACAGCGGGAAGTAATTTTAAGAAAATAATGCCACTTTCCCAAAAGGAGGAGTGGGTAGTTTTCAGTTTTTCATTGTGTTATGGATAACTGTCATTGTTTAGAGACATTGTTTACAAAATGTTGTTGGTTATGGTCAGGAAGAAAGTTGAACAAAGATTATTCAAGTATTTTGTTTTGAAAAAAATAGGATACAGATATGTTTGGATAAAACAGTAGATTATTGAATATACTCTTGAAAGAAAAATGGAAAGATATAGATATGATAAGATAAAAAGGAAGATTATTGAATATACTCTCAGAAAGTATAGATATTATGAGATTAAAAGGTAGACTATTGAATCTACTCTTAGAAAGCAATTACCAGTTTAAATATTTTACACTGAATTGGACTTCTTATATTGTATACAAATATATTGATACAAATTTGAGATTAATTTGTTAAGATATATTATACATACATTTCTAATCTTGTTCAAGATGTTGTACCTATACAGCTCATTCAACAATGTAATGCAAATTCCTAGTCCTTGAAATTTATTGTTACCAACTATATAAGATAATAAGGAAATGTAGGTGAGTAATCATTCACCTATTACAATAAAACTTTTAATTACATTAGGTTTGTTTTGAAAGTTCAACAGAGATATATTTTATAGACATTATTATCTTCAAACACATCAGATATCTACATAATATGGCATTTAAAATGTTTTAATAACAGGTATGTTTTTATGACAATGAGATATGTCTGCTCCTAGCAGCACCAATCTACTTCAGAGAAGATGAAGGTCATTGAAAAAACTCCACATAGAGTTTACCTTCTTTGTGTCAAAAGTAAGTCATTGGGCAAGAAAGTGTCATTGCCTTGACTGCTGACAGTATCCTGTCCAAACAGGACAAACAAGACACAAAAGAGAGTGACTGTAAACCTTGCCAAGTGAAGGTGGGACAGCCATTCAGAAAATCCTGCTTCACAGAAAAGTCTGTCAGAGATGCTAGGCCTATAATCTGAAGAAGAATGCCCCGACATTACAGAGGAACCATAGGTGACTGTCCAGGCAACTACCTCTGTTTATCACTTCTCATATTTTTTGGAAGTTCTTTAATTGCACTTCTTGTTTACACAGAATATTTCCTTCTTGGGTCTCTGAGGGATTTGAAGACTAGTTAGTATAGTTATAGTTTTTAATGTTTACCAGACTCAGAAAAGAAATTCACTAAAAATATGTAAAGTGCAAAATGTTGAGAGACATTGAAATATAATTTGATAATGCAAATTAGAACAGGAAATGCATTGGTTACAAGACTTGAACTCACCAACACAGAATAGATAATGATGTATTTTCTCTGAACTTGTTGAATGCAAATGGACTAAATATTTTCTCTGAAATTGTCAAATGCAAATGGACCAGACATTGTTGACTAACTTATTGCTTGTATATATTACATATACTTATAGTATTTATTATATATAGTTTTCTTATGTTAATTGTAGCCTTATTCTTTTATATTAGACAAGAAAAGGAATTGTAGTGATGTATTATTTATGATTTATTAAAACTTGCCTTGGGATTCAGAAAGCAAAGCAGTCATAGAAACCAGGCACACAGCTTTAATCCCAGCAACCAGATGCTAGCAGATGGTGGTTCACAGCTTTAATCCTAGGATTCAGGATTAAGGGGTAGATCGATCTCTGTAAGTCCAAGGCCAGCAAGATCTATACAACATTGATCCAGTCCTAACCAGAAACAGCACACACAAAGATGATTTCAGTACCTGGGAACACATGCCTTTAATGCCAGCATTAGGGAAGTATATAAGACAGAAACAAGGTCTTACTATCTAACATTCATTCTCCAGCCACGTTGAGGATAGGAGGGATTTGTTCTCCAGACACACTGAGGATAGGAAGACATTCAGTCTCAGGATTCTACAGACGCATGAAGAGGCAGCAGGATCAGCCCATTCAGCCTGAGGTACTGGTAAGAGCTAGTGGCCCTCTACTTTGCCTTTCAGATCTTCCCCTTGAAATATGAACCCCAACATCAGTCACTGGATCTTTTTCTTTGTTGTTTACATTCAATACATTTTATTTATTAAAAAATAAAATAATATTTAAAGTAAATTTGGGGCTTTAAAAGTATATTAGAAATGTTTAAAGGCATTTTAAATAATATAAAGGGTTTAATATTAGAAATTAATACAGAAAATTTATTTAATAAGAATTAAATAACAATGTTAAATGTAGCATAAGCTTTGAAAATATATCAAATAAATGTTTTGGTAATGGCAATTTAAATTTACTATACAATTACAAAATGCATTACAAAATGGTGTTGTAATGCCATTAATAAAAAATTTACTGGTATTGCCAATGTTATTGGTTACTTGGTGATAAAACCCTATGATTGGAGACACTTCATATTTTAATCATAGATCATGAAGAAATCAACCTGATATTGACCTCAAAATTCATCTGTGCTGCTAACCCTCATAAAGCTGTTATATGATTTGCGTGCTCCTGGGGGAGAAAACTAATCATCAGTTTTAACCACCTATAAACCTTGTGAGCTACAATATTAACTGGACTAGCAAAACATGCCCATTAATGCAATAGTGTTATGAACATCATAGGAGTAAACAACTACTTTCTGACTGGGTTTAAGTTCTGCTCCACAAGATGAAACCTTTATCTGGCATATTTTATACCAAGAATCTGGCATATTTTATACCAAGAACCTGTCGTTATATAGGTCATGAGCTCTAAGGGCAAAGCTATTATGATTATTCTGCAAAATAGGCCAACTCCTAATGCCTTATCTTTATGCTTATAGATTAATTTATCTTTCAGCCTTTATCAGACAAACTTCTATTTGCCGTAGATGGTGTTTAACACAGGGACCCACAACTGGTCCAGGTGCAGTGAATCGGAGACTGAGGAATGGTTACTGCTAAATTGGTCATATAAATCACACTCTTCTGCTGAGGCTCAGAGATCATTGCCCATAGTAGACAGAAATATTGTAAGAGTCAGAGGTGATGGCTGACTGCACACAAAAAAATAGTATATTCTATAAACAACAGAACAGCTGCATACACGAAATAACAGCAATATGGCAACATACAGAAACATGCAAGCTCAGGCCAAACCAAATCCAATCATGAAAAGAGCAGGTGAAAACAAAACCCCGCCTCTAGGTAAATGGCTTTCAGATATCTGAGTGTTGGGATTAAAGGTGCATGCCTCTATATAAAAATTGTTATACAGAGTCGAACCAATGACTTAGTCCTAGAATAAAGGTTATCTAATTACCAAAGTAATAGTGAGAAATAATGATGAGTAGGTAGAAGTTCAGAGTTTTGAAGCATTTTATATGTGAGTCTCCCAGAGCAAAGCTGAAATAAGGACTTAGGTTACCTGAGGGGTGACAATAAAAGCACTTCTAAGGGCAGAACAAAAAGTAAGAAAGAAGTCAAGCAGCTACAGGAGCACAGTTGAGTGGGGGAGATTTCAGGCTCCATGTGAAATACCACTTTGAATTTTCTACCACAAAGAAGAAACATTGTTCTCCTTGGAGAAAATAAGTTCCTGCACTTTTTGGCTAACTGCATGCCACCAGTCAAGAATTTTGGGACTTTGAAGAGAAAAACAGCAAAAGTTTGAGTCAGTATGCTGCAGATGTATTTAGGGAAAGTTGCTGCTGAAGTCACAGACTGAAGGAATCTGATATGCCCTGCCCCAAAATGTTCACAAGTGGAAAATAAATGGAGGAAGGACAGATGACAAGATTGTTTTTATGTGATTTTGGAATAGAATAAAACTGATTTAAATGGCTTACAATTGTTAGTGACTAAAAAAATTGGGGCTCAGAGGTAAAAACAAACAATAGTACTTGTATATATGTACTTTTAATATACATTTTGAAATAAATAGTAAAGACAATTTAAATGTACATGGCACTACATATTTGGGAAGAAAATCAAAACCTTATTCTGAGATATATTTGAAAATCCTCTAATTGTCAAAATTATTTGTTCTTTAATTGATTTATTTGGCATGCATTCAAATAGTTAACATGTCACTGGAAACATACAAGCATTTTTTTCTTGGGGCTTTGTTTTCCATGCATCTTAACCAATAAAACACAAAGTAATCACAAACCCACAGATCTTTGCTCTATAATGGAGCTCAATACCCTAGACAGTCAGGTCATTTGGTCAAGTCCAGAGCAAGTTACATGGCATATCCCCCTCACCACACTGCTGCTTTAAAATAAATGGCCAGAGACCTAGAGAGACATGACAAATGTAGTGCAATAAACTGTTTGTTTAGTCCCTCCACAGTGATTTCTTGGTCCATTGTCCATATCTCCACAATAGCACTTAATGGTGTCTACAGTAATGCATCTTGTTACTTATCCAATTCCCCAGAAACCAGAAGGTTTCTCAGTAACACTGACTCATCCATCTATGAAGAAAGTTCCGTTTCTAGCTAATACAGTAGGTAGTCAATACCAACTTTCCAAATGACTACACAAAGCATTCTATGACTCGTGTCAAGTACATCAACAGTGACACAACAAGCCATCTTTACCCTGCCATGACCAAGTGGAATATGTTTGATAAGTCAACAGCTACTCCTCATTCTTATTTTTTGTCTTCTTTGCAGTAAAGGAGATTGAGAAGATGATCCCTGGGGTGTCTTCAAGCTCTTGTAGTTAATGATCTATGTGTCACAGCTGGTGGCTCATCAGAATACACCAGGAGAATTCTGTTCCCAATTCTCTACCTAGCTTCCACAAATATCTTCCCATGTTTTATGACTAATAGTGTGTTTGTGGGAAAGTATGTAGATTTGATAAAAGGAAAATTACACTTTTAAGTCGGGAAGCTAATGAAGTTTGTAACTTTTTCCTCTTGAAATTTGAATAGCAAGTATATTTGTTTATCTATTGTCTCCTTTTGAGTTCTGTTTGCATTTCTCATCTTTGCTCTAGAAAGCTGTCTGTCAATAACTATTCATGACTTGTGGGAATCAATAAATCCTATTTTTACTACTCTAGCTTCCTGCCAAGAAATTAGTCAAAAATCTAAATACTGCACCCACTCTAGCAATTAATTTTAAGGAAATGTCCTTCTCATAGAACTGGGAAACAGGTGAGAGACATCTTAATGGGACAAAGCACTATGAACACAGTAGCTCACCAGTGATACAGACCTCAAAAGATAGAAAACTTGAATAAAATTTGTTTACTGTTTTACTCACAGTTATTTTAAAAGAAAATAGAAATGGAAAGAAGGAACTGAAAATGGAAACCACGAGGATTATGTTTCCAACAAAGCATTAATTAAAACCAAATGTAATGAATGCAAATATTATAGGAAGCAGTAGAAATTTTTAAAACAAAGCAAATACACTTTAAAATAACAGCTATTTAATGAGATACGTTTATCCCACTCTAATGGATTTAAAATGTTAATAGCAAAAGAATACTAGAACAACTATGTCTTAATGAAGATTGACTAAATTCAAATCAGAATCTTAGTCTTCCAGGGCACTCACAGGATGTAATGACAGCTATAAATATGGCAATATCTTGGTGTTGTAGCTTAAGGAAAAAACATAAAACAAGTACTCATCATATCCCAAGAGTGAAAAGACAGCAGATATAAGTAGGCAATAGGTTCTAGCATGAAAGGATGAGAAAATATATGCTAAACCACCATGGAGAATATCCACAGGAATTGCCATATGTTGGAGTATATGTTTGCATTTTAAAAATGGTAATGCAAGAAAATGAAGTTGTTTCTAGGGAACAAAGCTAATCAGAAAAGAGGGGGCCAATCCCAAAGAATTTCATATTGTCCTATTGTATTTATATAACATTCTTGAAATGACAAATTTTTAGAGATGAAAATCAGACTTTTGGTTTTCCAGGGAGTGAACTGTGCAAGAAAGATTAGTGTGATTATGAAGGGGTAACTGTGGAGACGGTGCTTGTACAGCAGAATTGATATTTTGACTATAACAGTGGATACATAAATTTTGACCAGCAATAAAAAATGCACAAAAGATAATTCACATACACATGATTAGACTGGTTATGCATACACACTGGCACTCACACATGCACACATGTAATCCACACAGAATTACACACATGATGTGAAATCAGTATAATCTCATTGAATTTTATCAATTTTGGTTTCTTTATTCACTATTGAATAATAGTAGTAGCTACCCAAGATGTCCCCCAGTGAAAGACACTGAGTAAAGAGCAAATGTGATTTCTCTTTGTTACTTTTTTGTGAATTCATATGAGTCTGCCATAACATCAAAAGAAAAAAATAATTCTAAAAAGGATATCCGTTAAGCAAAAATGTCAAAGACCTAGTATGCCCTGAGCAAGGAAAAAAAATAACTGAAAATAAATTTAAGAAAAGTCACCTGCTTCATTTGCAGTCAGAGAAAAGCATTTTCAAGTCACAATTGGATGTTATAACACAACTAGTATTTCTTAAAGCAGCATGTTGCTAAGATTAAAATAATCTGAGATTTAATTTCAGGGTTTCTATGTACTTCCAATTATGTACCACACCTGAGTGTCAGTTACATAGCACACCTGGGTTCCAGTTACATGGCACACCTGGGTGTCAGCTACATAGCACATCTGGGTGTCAGTTACATAGTACATCTGGGTGCACTCGATTCTTCTTTGATGCTGTCAGTTTTGCAGTCTGTTATTGCCCCACAGATGAAATGCAAAATGAAACAGAGCCAATATATCAACCACACTAACACTTGTCAGTAGGTTGTTATATTTAGCTTTAAAAATCCCAAGTCTTACACAAAGCCTGGGCCTGATACCCAGTACAGAATAACTTGGGCATGGTGACACATCACTGTCATCCCTGCATGCAAAATGTAGAGGCGATGTAGAGGCAATAAGAAGTTCAAGATCAATAGGCAAAAATGAAATACGCCTTCAATCCCAGCACTTGGGAGGCAGAGGAAGCTGTATCTCTGTGAGTTTGAGGGCAGCCTGGTCTACAGAGCAAGTTCCAGGACAGCCAGGGCTACAGAGCTACACAGAGAAACTCTGTCTTGAAAATATAAAAATAAATAAATAAATAAATAAATAAATAAAGTTCAAGATTATCCTTGGCAACATGGTGTGTGGCAGAATAACCTGGGATACCTTGGCTCAAAAGAAAAGAAAAGAAAAGAAATCTCTTGCTCAGAAAAGCAGAGAAGGAGGGAAGGAGAGAAAAGAGGAGGGAGGAGGAGGGAGGGTATGATAGAGTTATGACAGCATACTCAACATCGTAAATGTGTAGTACTGATGGAAGCAAAATTAAGTAAAATGACTTTGGGAATTAAACTGAAAATTTAAAAACCAAAACAAAAAAGGAAAATTAGGAAAAAGTAAACAAAAGATGCACACTTGTATTTTAATGTACATCATTACTTTAACAGCAATTGTCAAATATCTAACATTCAATTTTTATAAAAATAAAGCCACATCATTCTTCCCTTTGCTTTTCTAACTCCATTAACTCCCATGCCGTTGCTCTGCCTCAAATTTATGATCTCTTTTCTTTGATGCATATTTATATTTATGTAACCTGCTATATATGAAAATGTAAGCATGCAGCCTGATCAATCCATTTAGCATTATTTGTATACTACTTGGTATTGGTAATCCACTTAAGGGGCTTACACTTGGGGAAGACCTTTTTTCCCCCACTCACAGTAGTTCATAATTACATGCAGTTCTTTGTCTATACATAAATTTCTCCCCCTACACTGGCTTATCTATTGGTTCTGTCCTTGTTCAGGCCTTGTTTAGGCAGCCACATAATGGGAGTATTATGGGGGAAGTCACCCTGTCATTCCTAGACCATACAATCCCATAAAAGATTTTCTGATCCTCTGACTCTTACACTTTTTCTGGCCTTTCTTTCTCCAGGTTTCTCCTCAGCTTTAAGAAACTCCAACTTTGGGGCTGGGGCTATAACTCCATTTTTAGATTGCCTGCTCTCCATGCAAAAAGCCTATGTTTGACTTCCAGCACTGTGTAAGCTTGGCATGCTTGCACATGCATGTAATTCCAGCACTGGGCAGGAGAGATGAGAAGTTAAGACTGCCTTTAACTGCAAAATGAGATATGTTACCAAGGATACATGAGACCCTGCATCAAATAAGAAAAGAAAGAGAGTCGGGGGGGGAGGAGAAGGAAGGAAGGAAGGAAGGAAGGAAGGAAGGAAGGAAGGAAGGAAGGAAGGAAGGCAGGAAGGCAAGAAGGAAGGAAGGAAGGAAGGAAGGAAGGGAGGGAGGGAGGGAGGGAGGGAGGGAGGGAGGGAGGGAGGGAGGGAGGAAGGAAGGAAGGAAGGAAGAAAAGTTACAGTAGGGCTAGTAGAAAAGGGAAATAGTGTGAGTCAGGAGAAGAAAGCTCTACAGGTGGAATGTTTACTTGAAAAACAGGCAAAGTAATGATTTTAAATGTCAGTACAGTGATTACAAATGGAGGAGGTATGTGGAGAGCAGGGGAAGAGGGAGTAGATTTGAGGTTTAGGCATATCTCAAACTATTTATTGATCTTAGAAGCAATTCTACTTATGTTTGCTTCATAATCCCTCTAATATGTAAATACATTGATCAATTTAATTTAGCATTGTAATGTCATAATCTTTTAAATTAAAATGGATTAAAACATGGCAAAGATCTTATTTTTGTTTTCATTAAATAACTGCAGACGCAATTTATCAGCATCAAGTATACAAAATAAAATCATTGACAGCTAACAGCATCTAAATATTAAGAGTTTCTAAATCCAATTTTTTTTCACCCCCATCTTCAGGCTGAGGAAAATAGAACACAAAGGAAAACAATTAGCTACCTACAAACATGACAATTGTTAAATCAGCGTGAATAAGGAACGAATGGGCATATATCATTTTATCCTTTCTCTGGATGATCTACCATGACAGCCTCTACCTTTTTGTTTCTCCTCTTCTGGATAGCTATTTCTGATCTTAACTATTCTTTTTGGCATCGTGGCAAGCACTTAATAAACAGTTCTAAATGGAGTATGTTTTATTTTATGAAATTCATGCTTCAGATTCGTCCTTATAGTAAATTTAAATGAACACAGAAAAAAATGAGAATGAAATACAGCAAAGATATTTTGTTTTATGACCTGTCATTTTTCTCATTTTTTTACACTAGAGATGCCATGCTCTTGTGACTAGAGGACCCAAAATGGAATAAAAAATAATGGAATATAAAACTGAAAGCTGTAATTTTATGATCAATCTGAGTCTCTGAAAACATAAACAGGAAAAATCAACTCCACCATTATTTGGATCACCCATTACTGCAATCTTAAGATTTTTTTTAGAGTCCGGTTGCTGCCATAAGTGGTATCTGTGTGAATACATATATCCTAACTTACTCAATTGCACTTTATCTTTTGAAATTGAATTTGGGAGCCAAGTTGATCATTGTATTCTGGTGATTATAATTTCTTCCTCCCACCCCCTGCCTTAATCCACAGTTTATATATGCATATAGTTGTTCTTGCAATAATTAATTTATGCATTAAATCTGTGCACCTCTAGACTCAATATCCTGGGTTTCCCTGAAGGTGTTCATTATCTTCCCATGAAAACATAATGTTATAAAGGTAAGGCCTATATACCATGAATTCTCATAGTCAAGCAGTGACTCCCAAGATTACTGACTTCATACTGTATCTACCTTGAAGTAAGACTCCTATTTAAAAAGCAAAGCATTTTTCAAAGCCTTTGTGAGCTAGATGGACTTTGATGGGGATTACAAAAGACAAGGACATGGGCATACAAGAGGCAAAGTAGCATGCTTCCCTCAGTGTAAGTAAACCTCACTGGAAATCTCTTTTGGAGACTTGCATTTCCTCTCCCTTTATCTTTATCTTTTCAACCTCTGCCAAAGCATATTCTAAATTTCTTGGTTCCCACCTCCATCACTTTTCTTTCCTTATCAAAGCAATGTGTCTGTATCTGATCCTTCAAACTTTCCTGCCCATAACCATTCACATTTGCTTTTAGTTTCAAGTACAAAAAGGCAAATAAATTGAGGATTAAATACGTGTGTGTGTGTGTGTGTGTGTGTGTGTGTGTGTGTGTGTGTGTGTGTGTGTGTGTTTCTAAAGTGCATAATAATTAACAGACTCATCTCCAGGAAAAGCATTTGAAGTGAAGAAAATAATTAAAAATACTTAATATTTTGGAAAATGTTTGTTGCAATGATCTGAAACTTTTTTCTACATTTGTAACACTCATTGATAAGGATACTGCTTACAATTGTTAAGTTCATCTCCTATGATGGTGCTTTAACTTTCTGCCAATCTTTTACTCAAATTGATAGCCATCTTATAGTGGATAGGTTCTTAAAATTGAGGAATCATGTTCTTCTCTTTAATGACATTTCTTTAATACTTTTAAAGCTTTCATATAAAAAAGTCACAGTTCCTCTTCTGAGGCAGTGATATAACTTCAAAATAAACACACAAAAATGTGTAAATTTAAAAATTGAATAACTTCTTACCAGCTTTATTCTCAGGCTATACTTCTGACACTCATCCTGTGCTCATCTCTTCACAAACCCAAGGGAGTTCAGGTGCAAGGATAGACACACCTGTGTGCGCCACGTTCTGATGGCAGAAACTTTTACAAACATGAAGTTACATCATTCAACTTGGGCTTTTAATCACTATCTCCAAATACCTATGTGACAATCCATAGCAACAATTCTCCAAGATTAACTTAGTCATTTTTTCACTCAAATAATTTCCAAATAGCTTTTTCTTCTTTTTTTCTTCTTTCTCCTCTTGGCTATTCTTCAGCACTTATCATTGTACATATATCCCCTTTTGTGTCTATAAGCTATGGTCCCAAAGTAAGATTAAACTGCATGTGCATTCTGACTGTAACAATATTTCCAAGTGAATTCCCCAGAGGATTTTAGGAATCACACTGCCCCAGAAACATTATGAAATGGCTCATTTCCCTGCATTCCCACTAGCCCTGTGGTAATTGCTCTTTTAAATTTTCAAGTCTAATAGACAAAAAATGGTTCTATTTCACTTTGGTGTCCATTTCTATTGCTTCTGTGAGATTGGCTTTGTTTCAATCACTTGTTGCCAGTGAGCCGTGGTCTTGTCTCATTCCTGCTTATACATGCTACTCTTCTTTTTCTTATACACCTTTATTTCTTGTTAGGGTGTAATTACCCTTTGTTAGTCATATACATTGCAAATATTAATTTGTAGTTAAAATACTGACTTATCAACCTTATGCTATAATACATTTGAAAAAATTTATATGATGGAATATGTTGGCTCATTCTATATCTTGAGGTTAGAGAATCCCCTAAATTTTCTCTAAGCTGATCTTCTATTATGAACAATATTCCTGCATCTGCCTCCCAGGTTATTATAATTTCAGATATGCCCCACCACACCAAACTCTTGATAAAGATACACTATCATTTTTTTTCAATTTTGGCTTTTTTCTCATATTTAAGGAATACTTACCAGATTCACCATGGCAAATTTTTTGTATTTTAAACATTTCATAATTTGATCTTAAACCAAAGTTCCCACTCTGTCTTATTTTCATTGTGTGAGAAAACAGTGGACATTATTTTATACCTCCATAGGTACTTGCCACAACACCATTTGTTTGATTATTAATTCATCTAAAAATAATTGCCTCAATTTACTAATAGATAATCAATATTAATATTTCTCCTGTCACTCATTTTCAGCATTATGGAAATGACAAATTATTTCTTAAATTTATAACATAATTATAACTATTTCAAGAGTACTTTTCCACAGAAATTTAGCTTTGTAATAATTAGACAAAATGAATTTTGACCCTGAAACTTTTATTCTTTTTGTCTTTCTATTTTCCCTCATTTCATGAAATTTTAGCTATCATCCCAATTGATCAAGTCAATAATGTAGATACTAGCCACCTTTTTTCTTTCCTGAACTAATACAACAAATCCATCACCAATAATTTCCCTCTATCATAGATCCATTGCTAATAAGATCTCCTAGTGTCTTCTTAATCTTAAATCACTCCACACTAATGGTGCAGCCTCAGCTAGCTAGCTAGCTATTTTTGACCATCTGACATAGTTGTTCTTCTATTGCTATAAGATGTCATGACCAAGATAACTTACAGAAGAAAGACCTTATATGGAGCTTGCAATATCGAAGGGTAAATCCATGACCATCATGGCAAGGAGTATGGTAGTAGAAAAGCAGGTGCTGAAACTGAGAGTGTACATCTAGAGATACAACTACAATGCAGAGGGATAGAGAGAGAGAGAGAGAGAGAGAGAGAGAGAGAGAGAGAGAGAGAGAGGAGAGATGGAGAGGGAAGGAGGGAGACAGAGAGAGAGAGAGAGAGAGAGAGAGAGAGAGAGAGAGAGAGAGAGAGAGAGAGAGAGAGAGAGAACTGGGAGTCTGTACCAAGGAACATACCTCTTCCAACATGGCCACATTTCCTAATCCTTCCCAAATAGTTCAACCAACTGGAAACCATATATTCAAACATATGAGCCTGTGGGGTCCATTTTCATTCAAACTACCACATTACCCAAGTTCAGTCCAATTCAGGGACTTTGTACATGAAACTCCTTTGCCTACAATAATATTCTGTCCAATGTATGGTTTTGCTCTTTGGTTAAGAAATGATGAATCACATCTTTTGAAAATTGAAAAACCTTATATGTAAAGTGTTTTCTTACTAAAAATCTTTATTGCCCAATTGAGTTTGAGATATGTCACCTGGTATGCAAATATTCATTCCTTACAAGCCTGATTAACTAACATCTGGTACTGAGTCTTTCCATTTTAGAATATAGCTCATTGCTGTTACACTGAACCAGTAGCCAACGGGAGGCTTGTTTCTTGAAGACCATAACAGGGAATATATGATTAACATTGGTCAAAATTATTCCTGACAGAGCGTTCATTGTGGTACTTTCAGCCATTGGAATAGCACACCTTCCAAATAAACACACTACCACACTTCTTTTTAGTAAGTGTCGTTTCCTCCATTCAACCTTAGAACAGGAGCAAGGACTGCCAATTGGCTAAAAGGTTATTGAACCTGAAGGATCAATCACCTGAGTCTTGAAAAGGATACCTGGAAAGGTGATTGGTGCTGACATATAAGAAATCCACACTTGTTAATGGGACCCTTCTGGACACCCTATATATCACTTTAAAAACACGGATCAGGCTAGCTGTCTTACCCATGATGTTTGCATGTCTGTGTCTCTGTCTACATATCTGACTCTCTCTCTCTCTCTCTCTCTCTCTCTCTCTCTCTCTCTCTCTCTCTCTCTCTCTGTGTGTGTGTGTGTGTGTGTGTGTGTGTGTGTGTGTGTGTGTGTGTGTGTGTGTGTGTGTGTGTGCTTTGCGTGTGTGTGTGTGTGTGTGTGTGTGTCTGAGTCTGGGTCTGCTCTCTCTCTCTCTCTCTCTCTCTCTCTCTGTCTCTCTCTCTCTCTCTCTCTCTCTGTGTGTGTGTGTGTGTGTGTGTATCTGTGTCTGTGTCTGTGTCTGTGTCTGTGTGTATGCTCCTGTGTGACTTCATTCACCCTTACTAGCTGTGCTAACTGTGCCCCTCCAGGAAGTGTGTACTGGGAGTGTTCAAGCTGCTACAGGAGCTGTCATTCCTCCTTGTTGCTGTGACAAGTCTCAGCAGTTTTCTGTTGTTCTGTGTGGGAGTGAGCCCTGGGGTGCACCTTTCTTCTCAAACCTCTCCCTCACGCTGCAAATGCCATTTGACTCATTTTCCACTACAATCATCAAAGGACCTTTAACAATTCTAAGGGAGTTATTGCTTTCTTTCACATCTTTTCTCAAATATCTGATTTGCAGTTCAGCTCTCCAGAGAAAAATCCAAGGGGGTCTCTTTAGTGCCTGTAAAGAGAAAGGGTGAGTTCTCTGCTAGACATGGTTTTAAAGCTGAAGGAGACATTAAAGACATTCAGGTTTCATCTACACATTTTCTACACGGGAAAGAGAGTCTCATGTGTCTAGAAGAGGACCTGGAATGCTTGGTAATCACTCAAAAAATTGTTTTAAGAACAAAAGAATTTCAAGGAATGGAAGCAATTTCAATATCACACAATCTCACACACACACACACAATCACATATGTCACAGACCAAACTCTGTATCTTTACTATAGAATTCACCATCTTATAAAAACAACATGGCTATTTATTGAAACAATATAAAGAGACCTATATATTTAACCATTTGCTAGAAAGTTGTCAGTTTCATAACAGTGTTGGTAAAAGCTGAAAGTGGTCTTAAGAATATGTAGTCTTTGTTCTTTCAATTTACCTAAGACAATTTCAATGTTTGTGTCTCATTTATTTCTAAATGGGTATTTTATACCTTTCAAAATCTATTCATTTTAATGAGAAAGAAATGAATAAAATCTTGAAGTGATAGATTTTTTGAGAACCAACACTGTAAACAAATTGTGTATCACAATAGTGTTTAAAATGAGTGTATGTATGTGTGTCAGTGTGTGGATGGGAGTGTATAGGTATGGATGCCCACATTGGATAAAAGATAGCATCAGATCCCTTGGTGCTTAGCTGAGGTTACAGGCAGTTATGAGTATGAGCTCTTAATGCCCAAGCCATCTCTCCAACTCATAAGTCAGATTTATTATAAATATTATATATATATGTATATATTCAATCTAAGATGTTGAAGGCATTGAAGAAGCCATCTTCATCTAAAGGCTGAACTACCACTCTTCAGTCTACATGTTTGAGAGATTTTTTTGCCTTTAAAAGAATTTAAAAAGAGTAGAAAGATGAGATGCACAGGCAATTTAGAGCCAGCATCTTAGGAAGACGTTTAAGGTTTATTTTATTATATTTTGATTATGTGTATGTGTGCAACTGTGTGTGGGTATATGCATATGAATGCAGGTATCTGCAGCATCCAGAAGAGAGTATCAGATATCCCACGGCTGGTGTTACAGGCAGTTGTGGGCTTTTTCACCGTGGGTGATAGGATCCAAATGAATCTTCTGGCAGAGCAACATGTGTCTTGAACCACTGAGAAATTGTTTCAGGTCCAAGTTCTGAAGATTTTTAAAACCTCATAAAGAATATAAAAGCATTCATCCTTGAGGTTTGTTCCAATTTTTGTTACAAATGTTGTGTTTTAAGGAAGAAGGCACTTTGAATGCAATTCGGTTGTCATTTAATTGTTTATAATTAGAAATCCCTAAGGAAGCTCTCTCTGTATGACAACCAAAAAGGTCATCAAGTATTTTTTTTTAACAAAACTTGACTGTCTCTAAAAATATCTATGGCATTTTATAGGAAATATGCATATTTTAAACCTCATGAGAAAGAAACAAATCAAAAGTCACCTACCACAGGAGAATCTCCCTGTGTGATACTCATAAATCAGCTGGCTCAGCCTCCTGTGCCTGAAGCTTGATGGGGCTGGCCAAACTGAGTTCTCATTAGAGAAATGGTGACATTAACACTGTGCTTCTCTTAGAAATTGTAATGTCTACTGGTATTCTGAAATATCCTATAAGAAAACCCATTGTACCTCACCTCCTCATCTTGTTGAGAAAGCACCACTAGAAATAAATGGACCAGTTTCACTCAAATTATCTCAATATTTTGCCAACATTCTAACAACCGTTATTATTTTCTCTGGGGAACAGATCAATTTGAAGGTAATAATCCTGACTGTTCATCAATAGAAGAGGACATCTTCTTATACTAATAAGTACTCCCAACAGTAGCCTAAGAAATTGGTAATCCAAGATGACAAAATAAGGATTTAAGCCCAAGGTAAAATGGAAAGTACTTGCCCTTGCTCTTAAAGACAAGAGAATCTATAGGAGTAGTATTCTTCACCCAAGCAGTAACCTGAGTTTTAAGACAAAGGAGGCTTTCTTTGTAAATATTCAGTTAGAAATCAGGCAAAGACGGGCCTTTATGCTCTACAATATCTATAAAAGGGTACATTTCTCAAATATTTGTCTTCTCCTTAGAATGGGTCATATATCTAAGTCATTCTGTTTATGATAGTTTTTAGGGCAATCTTTTTAATCTTGATCCAAAATGATAAACTGTCCTTTAAAATGAAATAATGAAAGTTTCTGGAAATTGTATGCAACTGGAAAACATCATCAAGCAAAATAACACAGACTCGGAATGACAAATAATGAATGTTTTGTTTTCTCTCAGGTGTGTGTGTGTGTGTGTGTGTGTGTGTGTGTGTGTGTGTGTGTGTGTGTAACACATGCACTAAAGAAGTAGAAAGGGACACTAACAAGAAGAAAAAAGTATTAGATGTAGGTGAAGAAAGTATTTATGTGACATGGAGAGAGGGGTATTACTGAGAAAATGTATTTAAAAACATATATGAAAATACTTATTACTTTGTTCTCTAACTAAAAGACTAACTTTTAAAACTGAGAAAGATTGTGCTATGGCTAAACTGTGTATTACTGCTAGAATGATTTTGGACTGAAAAATTAGCCCTAATATGTTTCTCCCTGATGTGTCTTTTCAGATTCATTCATTTGCCAAGGCTAGAATCAGAGAACATATATCCATAACATGATTCCAGATAGATGATGAAGCGAAATGACATACTCACAAAATGATGTGATGAGACTAGTCCAGAATAGGAATAAATTTCAACCATAATAAAAAGTGATGAGACTGTAAACAAGCAACTTTGTAATGTCAATCACACTTCCTTGGCAGTGCTTTCAAAATTCCAATAAATGGTAAATGGAGAGTATTTATCTTTCATATTTGTCCAGCCATGGGGCCTGCTTTCATCTTGAAAGGATTACTGATTTGATTACAAAAATATTGTTCTTTTATTATCTAGGACCATAGGCTCTTGTACCTGACACAAATGCCTGATGAGTGAAATAACTACTGCATTTTAAAAGGCTCCCGTTTTAAGCACATCCTATCTATTCACTTGATCTATTAAACCATGACCATAGCTTAAATAGCTTAAATCCCACACACCTAAACTGACAGAAAAAAACAAGCTGTACATTTTTTCTATAAATAAAACATTCCAAGCACATGCACAAATCAGTGGAATAAGATAATCAAATTGCTTCATAGATGTAATATCCTCAGACCATGAATTGTCCTTTGCTTGTAGACAAAAAGAAAACCTGGATTCACACAGTTAATGCTAGCTAAGATGGAGTTAAATAAAAGAATAGCTCTTGGCTTTGTTAATGTTACTCAGATGTTCAGGAAATGCAACACAGAGATAGGCTACAAAGACTTAAGGTTTGTCTGATTGATTAATACACTTGATTAGTTATCCAGCAGGGGTATGATTTCACTCAAAGTAGAGATGGTTTTCAGAAATGCCTTGGAAAAGCTAGCTCTGCTTTTCTAATAGAGAGGAACTTGAGACTATTTACCACAATATTCACCATACATCTGGGCACCTCAAAACCACCTGGTGGAAATGAGAGTCTGGTCACTCACCAAAAGCAATTCGGGTTGGCTTTGTTCTAGTGGCTGTATTTCTGCCAAGATTTTACCGTGTAGTCATTTCTGCATCTTGTCTGTTTAATATAACGGAGAGAACATGTTACAGTTGGAATTCACAATGTACTACTGCTCCCTCCTCCGCCTCAATGCTCACAGTTTGCATTCTTGGTCCTTAGCTGATGGTACAGTTCAGAAGGTTCTAGACACCTGGGGGAGTTGGAGCCTATCTGGAAAAAGTCAATTGTGGGATAGGTTCTTAGGGGCATACTACTTCCAGATCATTCCATTCTCACTCTGTACTATATCTAAAATTATGTGAAGTGTTCTGTTGTTCTTTGCCACATACTCAATGTTATTGTGGAGTGAAGCATCTGAAACCAGAGGCAAAATCAATCATTATCCTCTGAATACACTTTTAACTAATATAATACAACAGTTAAGTCCAAGATAATTTGAGACATATAGAATAAATATTACTTCAAAATATATAACATATTTAGTAAAATTTTAGAATGGATTACCTCTTCAGAAACAATATTATATACTATCAACGCCCTAAGATATATAGCTGATGATCATTTGTACTTTATAGTTGTAAAATAACATGTTATTTTTATTGTTGAGATTGATTATAATTTAATTGCAATATTTATCCCTTCCATTTTCCCCATTTAAAATTCCCCATATATCTTTTATCCATTCTCCTTCAAATTCATGGCTTCTTTTTTCACTAATTCTTGTGTTACATGCACATATATATTTTTTTCATAAATGTGACCTGACAAGTCTGTATAATGCTACTATTACGTATGTTTTCAGGACTGACAATTTGGTACTGGATAGCCAATTGGTATTGGTATGCTCTTCCTTGAGGAGGATTGCCTCATGTGTTCCCAGATTTTCCCAGTTGTCTACAGTTTCATATGTAGAGTTGAGGCCTCGTGGGCTTTTCTTAGTCCAATTTGGCATGTACATTCATGCCATCCTTGTCCAGCTCACATTTGATCAGTCATGTTAGTGAGACTTTAGGTATGCAGTTTCTGACATTACAAGGTAAAGCAAACTTACTGATCATCTGGGCCTTACAATCTTTTCAGCCCCTCTTCCACAATGATCCCTGAGCCTTAGGTGTTGGACTGATTTGTAGATGTTTGCATTGGGACTGGAGCCCACACGTTTGTGTTTTGATTTGTTGTCATTTTCTGTAGTTGTAGTCGATGATCATTTATACTTTATGGCTGAAAAAAAAAATAACTTTAATCCAGGTAGGCAAACTGACAAAGAACAAATGTTCATGCAGGTCAGAGACATTTATTTTATTCTAAATGTCATAATGACAAATTATTAATACTTTTACAATATTATTAATGTTAAACTATTTTTAAGGTAAGGATATTTTAGCATAGAATTTGTGGGAATAGCCCACCAATGTCTGACTTTACTGTAAGCCTGCTCCATGAGAACTCTTAACATTGCTTGAGTAACCAAGAACCAGAGACTAGATACCCGGAGACCTAAAATGAAACCATAAATGAATGGTCAAAACAAAAAGCAATTAAATTACTTTTTTAACATAATTCTTCATTGATTCTTTGGGAATTTCTCATCATGCACCCCAGTCCCACTCACCTTCCAGTCCCTTCTTATCTGCCCATTACCCTTGCAACATCTCTACCCACCAAAAAATTTAACTAAAAACAAAACAAAACAAAACAAAAACCCACCTTGATCCTCTGTATTTGTATTTCCACTCACCAATACCTCTTCATCCTGGTGTCACTGGGAGCTGCAGTGTGTCACCCTTTTGTCCAATCAGCCCCATCCACAAAAGAGCATTGCTCTGGGTAATTAGTTTTGTTTAGGGCCTGGCAGACCATCATCACTGAACCCTCACCAAATCTTTTGGATATCCTGCCATTTCCTGAGTTATGGAGATCTTTCAGCTATTATTCCACAGGACCAGTCCCTTCATACCTGCCAGCAAGTTAGAGATTGGGTAGATGTTAGGGTGGGTGGGCCCACCAAAAGGCATAGGATATTGGTCTGGGTGGTAGCTGAGGTAGTCAACCTGGGTCACTGGAATCTCCCAGCTTAGGCAAGAGGCTGAGTCAGCTTTCTTAGCCCCATGCCATCTGGGCCAACTCCCTAATGGCCATGGTAAAGGATGGGAGAATGTCTCCTGAAAACAGGGGCCAGTTCTCCCATGAGGGGCAGTATTAGCTCTCCAACTGCAATGTCCAGGGAGTTACAGGACCAGCCATTCCTGGACCAGTGAAGGATGGCGATGCCCCAACACAGTTTTTGGATTTCAACACACATGGTTCCTATGGCCACCCGTGGTAACACTGAACCTGGCCATCAACACAGACCCCAGCTGCAGCAAGAACACTAACCTGGACTTGATCTTCATGAGAAGTCCAGGCCAGGATGTCACCATGGCTCTGAATGGCAGCACAGGTCACTCAGATCAGCATGGCCACAGTCATGGCATGGCCCTTGGATACCAAAAAGGCCACAAGCTGTAACCTAGGCCCTAGTCATCCATGTTGCCTCCAGTGACAACACGGGTCACAGATATCAGCACAGACCCCCGCTACAGTAAGGCCATAAGCCTAGACATGTTCCTCAGCAGCCTGGATCCAGTTGTCACTATGGCCCCAGGAAACAGTGCAGGTCACTCAGATATACATGGTCTCAGGAACAGTCTCGTTCTTGGCCCCAGGTGATGGCCCAGACCCCGTGTAACAACATAAACTTTGATAGCATCAGGAGCCAGAGACATCAGCACAGACCCTGACTGATGAGGGACCACAAAACAAGGCATGTCCCCATGCTACAACCCAAGCCTGGACATCACCATGGCCCTGGTTGGCACCACAGACCACTCAGATCAGTGTGGCCCTGGTGGCAGGATAGCTCTGGGACACGAACATGGACTCGAGTGCCTGACTAGACCCTGAACATCTACCGGGATTTCAATGGTTACTGGAGCCATAGACATGAACACTGAACTTGGCTGTGGTAGTGTCACAGACCCAGTCATGGCCCTTGGCAACATCTCAGGTGCAGATGCCATCATGGACCAAGATAGAAGTTAAAGCCATTCAGATCAGCATTGCTCCAGTAGCAGCATGGCCCTCAGACACCAATATGACCCAGGTCCCAGGCCCCAGGGCCAAGCATCCTGGTGGTCTTTGGTATCAACAGAGACCCCAGCTGCAGTAGCAATAGGGACACAGACAAGGCTCTCAGCAGCACCCTAAGCAGAGAATTCCCCTGCCCCCTGTTGGCAAGCAGGTCACCCACATCAGCTCCTCCCCCACCACGTTTGCCAATTCAGTTATGACCCTCTCCAAAGCATATAAAGTGTTCTGCCTCTCTTTCACATACCCATTCTAATGGCATCTACCCACCCATCTGGGCAGGCCCACAGATGCTCTCAGCCAGCCCAGAATGTGAGGACCCTGACTGTCTCATGGATGTCTTTCTTACTTGTGCCAAATGGCACCAAGCTGGCCAGCAGATGCTTTTAGTTTAACCCAGCCTGTGAGGAAATAAAATTACTTCTAATATTATTTTGCTACACTCAGATCAATTCTTTATCCAGTCATTATCAGAGAAGCTTCTTCCAGTAGCAATTAGAAACAGATGCAAAGACACACAGCCAGATGTTATGAGGAGAGAAATTTTAAACTAGAGGTATCCACCAAAAATCTCCCTTCAGAGCTCAAGGAATCCTTCAGAAGGGAAGGTAGAAAGTCTGCTAAGAGCCAGATGGGATGGAGAATGCCAGGATAATAAGCCCTCTGAATCAACTAAGCAGGGCACACATGAACTCACAGAGAATGAAGCAACAAACATAACGCCTACACACAAACACACACATACACACACACACACACACACATATGTATATATATATATATCATATATATGTATATAATATATATATTATGTATATATATTTTTATTAACTATTAGCTTTAGTATTTTTATGGGATTTGGAGAACAAATGGGCCTCTGACTCTTGTACGTGCTCTTAGAACTCTTTCCCACCTGTTGGGTTGCTATGTCATAATTTTATTTTATCTTATTATATTCTATTTTGTCATGTTTGGTTGCTAACTTAGAAGCCTGCCTGTATTAAGAGACAGAAAGGGAGTGGATCCAGAGGGAAGTGAAGGCAAGGAGGACCAGGGAGGAGAAGGATGGGACTGTAATCAGGATATATTGTATGAGAAAAAAAAAATCTATTTTTCAATCAAAGAAAAAAAGATCAACTTTTAACAATTAGCTAAATCTAGATAGGGAAATTATAGTGTTCTTGTATCTCCAGCCCCAGTTAGACATTATTTTTCTCTTTTAGAATGAGGAATATCTGGAGTCCAAGAACTGGTCTAGAATAATTTATTTTTTTCCAGGCAGCTAAGTTCTGTTAATTTGGCAATCATTTCAATAATTTTAAAATGTCGTGCCCATATTTTAACCTAACAAGCCCCCATGCATATTCATTTATCCTTAATAATACTTTATGTATACCCAAGGTTCACCTGGTGTATTATTCAGGGTTTTTGCCTAGTGATGATGTTTCTTTGACTATTTTCTTGACATTCCGCAACAAATACACCACCTACAGTATCTACATTCTTCAAAGAGAGCAAAGAATCTCATGATATTATTGAGACATCAAAGCAAAATGGTTTAGATCTCTGGTCTCCTATAATTGTGCTACTCACCGCTCATTCTTTAGATACCTGCCATTTTTGAGACTTTCCAACCTTAAAACTTGAATTTAATAAAAATCTATGGCTTTCTACTTGTATTTATTGAGAGTCACTTCATATATTATTAATGATGCAAAGTTTCCATAGTAAGCACAATTCGTCCATATAGATTTCTGAACCAACACAGCTGAATCTTGAGCAGCAAGTACCTCACTAGTTAGACTAATAGCAGCACTGTAGTAACTGCTACTAAGGGAGCTGCACAGACCAAGTGGCTAAGATGGGTTAATTCAGCAATTTGGTTTAGTGGGACGCTGTTAAGAAACCCAAAGGCTGGGCTATCTGTCTGCATTTCCCATACTGCAGTATATTTGATCAAGTAGGTTCCTGAGACTCAAGAGCCTTCTGTGAGAAGTTAAGAGGATTTCTAAGAAACTGATAAGGAGATGCTATTTATGGCATCTGCTTGCAAGCAGGCTGCTCCTTTGTTTTGACCTTTTCATTCCTCTGTAAAATTCCAATAAAATGTGGAGAAAATAAAAACCCAAAAGATAAAATATTAAAATGCACAAGTAAATGTTTCATCAAAGGTCAAGGAAAGGTAGGCTTCTGAACTGAAAGTGGTAAAATACAATGACAATAAATGGAGTCACAGAGTGCAGGCAATTGGGCCTGTCTTGCATCAGGCTGCTGCAAGACTCCTTCATCGAAGGCATGAGCACCAGGTAGTCCTATACATATGCTCACAATTAACATAAGGACCCAAGTCAGAGGCCAATAACATACTTTTTTAGTAGTAACTGCTTGAACCACCTATTCTGAATGTTTGTGGCATACTGATAAGAAAGAGATAATCTTTCCTTTCAAGGAGCTCCTGTCTAGGGAGAAGTCAAATTTAGACTGGTGGGTAAAAAGATATAATATAGGACCTGAGCAAAATGCAAATGTTAGGCATCACCCAAAACATCCAGACTTTAAAGTCTACTATGGATAATTAATATGCAAAAATTTTCCAGAGTTATCCAATGCTGTCTAGAGATCATTTTGAAGAAGGATTCAAAGCTAAAATCAGAAATTTTAATTATAGGCTCTAATTCTATTTCTTCAAAATTGAATAGCACTAATTGTGGAATCTCGAGACCTTGAAAGATCCTTAAATATATTAACAACTCCCTTGTCCATTTTCATATGGCAAAAGATCTTATAGAACTGTGCTTTTTTTTCTAATAACACCCCAAATCAATTCAATTTTTCCTGAAATCTAAATTTCCTCAATGAAGGATAAGATCCACCAGACATAGTGACCGATATCCATATTTTTTATTATTAAAAAGGAAAACATAAATAAGTTTCCTAGATTACCTGACCACCTTAGTGAACTTACCCATCTTCAATTGAAAAGAGATTCAAAATTTAAAAGTAAGGGATATCCCCAGGGCCATGCCTAAATTTCCATAGAGCAATGAATGTAAAAGATGTTAATCATAATCATGTGATAATTAAAAACTTCAAATCAAAACTAATGACTTAGCCACTGTCACTTAAACACTTGTAAGCAACATTTAAATATAGTGGCAACAGCTACAGTATAATCCAGTGATAGTAAATCAATGAGCTAGCACATGCAAGACCCTGCATCTATTTCCAATTCTAAATTCATTAAATATTATTGCAGGGGTGTTGGAGGAAGACATTAACCTAATATCTCCTCTCAAATCTTTATTAAAATGCCCAAGAAATGTATATGGTAAAGTCTACAGCTAATCATTGGAGTAAAAGAAAGTATCATGTAAAAGAGGGAAGTAAAATGTAAACAACAGCAACTTCAAAGAAAATGTGCCCAGCATGCTACAGAAAAAGTCAGAGCAATGGTCTGGAGATATCAAATGTCCTTCAGTTCTTTTAGTACTGTGCTCAACAACAATGGAATAAAGTCTGACAAAAATTCACAGGGTAGTAGACCCCTATGTCTCAGCTGGCCATTGGACAGCAGGCTATGTATGGTCGGGTGTCTGAAAGATAGGAAACGGAAACTAAGAAATAGGTCCTTGAATGTAGATCAATAACAAGCAAGCTTTTGTTGAGTTCTCCTGGGACAAATCCTATTCTTGTGTCCTCAAAGATCTCATGCTAAACAAATACTCTGCAGCATACTTACACCTCCCAGTTCTTTGTATTGAGAACACATGCAAGCAGAACTCTAACAGCAAATATCTGCTAACTAATGAAACACTTTTTGTTTTTCTTGTAAAAAGTCTTTCACACAATATACTTGGTTCCTAATTTTACCTCTGCCCCAACTCTCCCCTGATCCTCCCTACCTCTAACAACCCAAATTTATATTCTCTCTCTGTCTCTGTCTCTCTCTTAAAAAACACAAAAAGCACAGGAACAAAAATCAAAGCAAACAAACAAGAGACGATAAAAAATATAAACCAAATCAAAATTAAACAAAAAGACCACAATAATAACTATTAGTTTATGTTGACCAAAATACTCATGGGCTTGGCACCTGCCATGAAGGGTGGTTGTTACTTAGTGACACTTTGTACTAAGGAAGCTCTTAATAGAATGCATATTCTGCCTAGCACCAAATGCTAAGACCAGATAGGTTAGTTGCTTGGCCAGCCCTGAGAGATAATCATCTGTACAATGGGGGGAAAGGCTTCAATGACTGTTAACATACCTCCAAAGTTATTTTCCTTTATCAAAAAAGGTCTCCTAGAGAAACTGAACAAAACAAAACAAAACAAAAAAACACCAATTCATTGCAACTTACATATTTTTTAAGTGATGTACAGTAAATGCTGCCTATTCTATTACTACTCTGATAAAATACTCTCTGCTTAGAGAAAAGGCTCAAAGAGTATAAGGTATGCATGACCTGCAGCAGGGCATGCCCAGGAATATGCCTGCCTCTGTGTGTGGGGATGAGTCTTCCTGCATGTTTGTTTATGAACTTCTGCACTTAAACACCATCTCTACTTTCTGAATTCCAGCAGGACTTAGATGGGATATATGTGAAGGTGGGCCAAGCAAAGGCGCAGGATTTGGATCTGAGTAGTAGTTGAGATGGTTCTTCCAGGCCACTGGAACTTGCTCCTCCTCAGGACAGGGTCAGAGCCAGCTCTCCTAGGCTCATGACATCTGAGGCAGCTCTCTCATGCCCATAGTGATGGGACCATCTATGACCTGCTGGAGTGTGTGAAGAGACTGGTCCTGTCCAATGAAAACCACAAAATGCCCATGATTCAGCACAACAGCTGAAGAAGAGTTCCAGTGAGGGGTCCATGATAATGGTTTGCCAGAGACCATGAACCAGACCAATGATTCATGGTAATGAACATTCTACTGGTGGAGCCGGTTGGACAAAAGGGTAAAACTCAGTGCCTAGTGACACTAGGATGAATGAAGAGGTGTTGGAAAGATGGAGTATCAAGGTGGATTTTTGTTTTGCTTTGTTTTTAACTGAATGATTCTGGGGTCTCTTTCAGGGAATGCTGCAAGGGTGAGGGGAGGATATGTACAGACTAGAAAGTGAGCAGTATTGGGGTACATGGTGGGAAATTTCCAAGATTTGATTCTTTGGAAATATATAAATGCCTCTGCTTTTCTTGCTGAGGGAGGCATAGCTAGAGCAGTCTCTGGTGTGATCTTTCTTACTGCAAGCAGTAAGCCTTTTTTCACTCTTTCATTCCTAGTTGTGCTTATTTGTTTTGTGCACAAAAGTGAAGCACGACACTTGGGTACAGACAGAGGAACAAATTGATTTGGCAGAAATTGCTGCACTCTACATCAATAAGCCAAAATCAGGCTATTTTCCTCCAGGAGATTATTTTTGCAATGAATCCTATTCCTTTGTACAATGTAACTGAATTCAGTCATTAAAAATAATTTGAAAATAATTATCAAATGCTTTAGAACTTTTAGATTTAGATTTGTAGCAAAATTGACTGGAGTGCATAGAGATTTTTCACACATCCCCCATCTCTCTACTTCCTTCAACCCCTCCTTCAACACACATGAACATTCAGAGTGGTATGTTACAGTTGATAATATTAGATTAACTACATCTTAACTGATTTAATGTTTTAAATATTTATTTTTGTTTTTAATTATGTGTATGCACATATACCTGTGTTGAGAAATGTATAAATACATAAGTATAGGGAAGGGAGACCAGAAGTATCAGATTCTCCTGGAGCTGGTGTTAGACGTGGTTTTGAGATGAGTAGTTGCTGAGCATCAAACCTAGGTTTTCTGCAAGAGCTGTACCACTCTCTGAAAGAGCTCTCTTAACCACTGAGCCTCTCCACACTCCTGGTACTGTGCTTGCCATTGTAAAAATATGATGAAAAGTAACTATTTGCATGGAATTGTCATTTTCTCCAAAAATATCACACACATATAATATCTCTTTCCAGCTTATTCTAGGTCAGTCATTTTTTAGGTGCTATAAAAATGAACATCAAAGGCTAGGGTACCGGGCAGTTGTAAGGACCAACATGTAGATCACAGCACCCTTGTAACAAGCCAAGTATCCCACAAACACAGAACTGTAATTCTGAGAGATCTGATGTCTTTTTCTAACCTTCGTGCATACACAGATATGCACACACACACATACATGAATAGGCACTAACAAAGACACAGGCACAAAACACAACACACAAACAGCTAATTTATTTTATAATTTATAAATGGTATCCATGATCTGAGGAGTATCATCTGTCCCACTTCCCAATACCAACTGTATGCAAGGTCCTGCCATTGATTTTTAAAATCATTTCATAACATACAAATGAGAGTATCTAAGCTTTCTCAAAGAAAATTATTTTATTAACACTTAGACCTCATATGTATTGAATTTTGTTCCACTAAAATTATGTTAATTGCATGATTTTTGTCTTTCATAGTGAGGAAAATTCTTAAGGTTACTGTGTGCTTTATTTCTAAACCTGGACTGACTGATATAGATTCTTAATTGTCCCCTTACTTGTGAAAATGATAACTACCTCCTCACTGACTCTAAAGACGTTTAATCATAGATGTCTACTGAACACAAGCATAGAGTCACTAGAGAGGAGAAAGCCTCAACTGAAGAATTTTCCAGATCAAATTTGCTTTTGGCAAAGTCTGTACAGCATATTCTTAATTGCCAGTTGCTGCAGAAGGGCCCATCAGACAGTAAGAGGTACCATCCCTAGGCTTGTGGACCCAAACACTATATGAGAGCTCCTGAGCAACCCAAGTAGAACAAGGTAGTAAGCATTGTTCCTTCAGTCTCCACTTCAGTTCCCATCTCCAGGTTCCTGCTTGAGTTTCTACACCACTCCCATGAATGATGGACTGGAACATGGAGGTCTATACCAATTTAACCCTTTCTTCCCATGGGTTGTTTTCTGTCACTGTACTATTATAGTTACAGAATAGAAACTAGGACACTATGCAGATTTCTAATGTATTAACCTTTAATCATGATTTTCATTGCTTATGGACTGGATTCTCTTTCTTACTCTTATTCTTACTTTGTTACCCTGACATCTAACTCACTGTAAGAAACTAAAATCCCAAGTGGTAGAGATGAAGAATTAAAACAAAAAGCACTGTTTCTCAGCAAAAAACAAATAGTTCAATTATTTAATTGATTTCTCTAATCATTAAAATAAACACACACCAATAACTTTTCTAAGAACAAGTCACTTCTTCCCACATTTCAGCTGTTCCCTTGTTTCAAATACTCCCTAACTTCTCTGGGAAAAATCAATCCCAGAATCTCTTTCAGGTCATAGGAAGGGAAAATGCTGAGCACAGTCATACATAAGCACTTTGTCCTATAATAGCAACTACTTTTGGGCAGAGAAAAGGAGAAAGAAACAGAGAGAAAGAGGTAAAGAAAAGGGAGGGAAAGAAGAAATAATTTGAATATTACAGGGTTTCTTTTCCCTACACTCTGGTCAACTTTTCTATCAAAAGTTAAATAACTTTTTTCTGCTGTTCTCCTTTTTTTTGCTATCCCTAAACTGTACCTATTAGTCACTTAATGGGTCTATTGCTACTTTCTTTCCATATCATTGACTGTTCAGAGTTAAAAACTTTAATGAGAGCTTATCATAGAACTATTTTCAGATGAGTTCTAAGTGGAGAATAAAGGTCATAATACCACTACCGCAGCTAAAAGCACTTTTCTTGACATTATCTAATTTTCACCGAGCTCTGGGGACATGGGCAATTATTGTGATTATGCTTCTATAGATAAGGTGTTTTAGGTGGAATGAGGAGAATAATGGAGGTCAACCATTGCTTGCACCTGAAATAGACATATACCCACTAATATTCAGAGGGGTTGAGTGGCCTACACCACTACTTGGCCTTTACCAAAGCATCATTTGTCAACCTTGTCTTCCTGTCAGAAGAAACCTAGAAACTAATATAACATTTTCATCAATAATTGGAATTGCATTATTCAAATACTTAAGAAAATCTCAAATAGCATCAGTAATAAATAATAATATTGTACTGTTGCTGAAATATGCAGTTAAAAGTGATATTAGTATGGCAACGTAATTTAAAAACAAACCCCATATAACAAATTGAGCTAATTTTAACTAAAAATTTTCAATTTCTTAATCAATCACAATTATGACACAATTACCCATTATTCTGCTTACTTACTGCACTTAAAATATTTTGCTGAAGTACTTATGGAAATACACAGATTTTAACTGAAATTAACCTGGATTATTTCCTTGGAAATCACATTTCATAATCTTCTGCTACCATTTAGCTTCATTTATTGGTTCTAGTTGCACTTCTCTGGAGTTTCTACACTGTTGATGTGCCATGAACACACTATGCAACTTCCACTTGGACAAAGGTAAAAATACTTTACTAATAATATTTTACTTAGGAAATGAAGTCTGAGTGAGATGAGCAAGAGAAAATGGGGAAGGAAACAGAGGAAATTGGGTATGGCATGCATTGTGTGGCAACATATATGAACACACACTTTCTCTTCACAGTGCTCTTCAGGATAACACAGGTCATTGAGCAGGTCTACACAATAGGCTGCCTTCTCCAGGAAGCTTTCAAGGAAATGAAGGTGTGGCCTGCAGAACTTACAATTGAGAATAATTTACTCTTAATGTCTTCTTGTGACACATTTTGTAATGATCTCATCATGAAAAACTAATTCCTCTCTACTTTCATGTTCTGGTAGAGAAATCTCAAAACTCAAACCTGTATCCCATGATGTGATGTTTGAACCACATTGAAAATATTGGTACTATCAGAGTGACTACAGCACAAATCAAAAGAGAGAGGGAAGAGGGAAGATGAAGACACTGCTATTTTAAACATAGATTCCCTGAGCACAGTTATGATACAGTTGTACATGCAAGAGGCACGAAAATCTTGATCAGAAACATGTCTGGCCTCCCTGACCTGGGCAGTCAACATGACATGGGGTCAGGCAGAAATCAGAAAAAGGTGCACTGCAATGAGGGGGCTCTGAACCATAGCTAAACCAGAGTAACAAAACCAAAAGAAGCAAGAAATAGTGACAGGCAGTAATTTTGTATATACAAAAGTCCTTGAGAGAGTACTAGAAATAGAATGTAAGAAAACCAAAAGTACATGCCAATGCTGGATTTACAGGTGTATTCAAAGTTCATAGCTGAAGAGAAAGAATAAAATCAGAAAGATGCAAAAGTAGAGTCATGATACAACAAATAAAGTAAAATAATTTCCATTTTATTGTTTTAAAGAGTTGAAAATATAGAATTATTTTGTATTATTAAGTGTGTAGGCAAATGGCTTAGCCAGTTTCTAAAAATATAACAACATTGCAGATATAAGAAATGCACAATTGGGCTTATAAAAGCTTCTGGAAGAATGCTTTATGTGAGTTAATTGTCCTTTGGCTATGTCAGACTGACAGCTACAATAAGGTTGTATTTTCTTAATAAGTACATTACTCAGTTTTTCAAAGTTTTGTATATGGGGCCTACTATAATCAAAGAGCTGTGGCCAGGACCTCATTAAGCTGTGTTCATCAAAACTGTCAGAGCCCCTGCATTCATGGATTTGTAGAATGCTGAGTAATAAACTGATATACTTTTATAATTGGGAAGCACTGTGGATTAGATGAAGAGGGATCAAGAGAGAGAAAGCAAGAGTAGACAGTGAAGAGTTTGCTTGAATTCTGCTGGCAGAAGGAGCACCTCAAAAAGTTGTCAATTAATCCGTGATATGAAATAGAAGAAAAAGCTAAGCCTGAGGAACCTGAGCTGGTAAAGGGGCCTTTGCTATGGAGATGACAGCACATGACAAGGCCCACACACCTAGAGAGAGATTGGCTTGATCAAAAGACTGACAGAAGCCAGGGTGTCACAAATGTGATAAACAAGACAGCGCCTGAGAAGAAATAGGTGAGGGCCTTGTAGATTCCCATCATGACTCTGCAGTGTGAGACCATTGGAGGCATTAATTGTTTTGGCTTAATGACTTAAAGCCACTCTTCTACTTCACTGCAGGATATATTCTCTTAACCCAATGGCCAAGCATCTCTGGAGAGCAATTAAATGTCCCCTAAACATGCCCTGTCATTACCCGCAGTGTCCTGTCGTGATGTAGATAGTAGTCACAGGCCTGTGTTGCAGCTCCCTTCTGTGTCCACTGCTCTATCGAATGTGCTTTGCCCCGAGGAGAAACAGCAGGGCTGCATATTTAATAGAGCTTCACCATTAAGCTAGAGAGAAAGCAATAAAAAAATATAGCAAAAAGTAACTGATAGTCATTGTTAGACAAGTACCTCCTTAGGGAAGGCCCAACCTACATTTGGAAAATTCTATGTTCAAGAAGGTCTACCCCAGACAACACAGGAAATTCTCTATTATAAAGTCAGATTCCCTTCACTCTGTATCCATAACCACCTTTTCCATTCACTATATGGACGCCAGTGTTTGCCAAGGATTATAGCAGAAATGAATTCCCTCCAAAGACAAAAATAAGCCTCATGGTCTTCTCATCCTGATGGTTAAGAAACAATCCTGTGAGTCTGTGCTAGATTAGAAGCAGAAGTTGCAAAGTTGATAAAGCTTGAACTCATATACACTTTGAAATACTAAAGTGTCAGTTTGAGCATATTCAAGCCTTTTCTGTGGCTCAAGGTAAAGATAATATTTTAAATGTCCTTCCTGTAGAATTTTGAGCAGTTTTATTCTACATCGATCTTGATAATTGACACAACTTACTCAAGGATACTGCCATATCTGTGTCATCCTGTCTATCATATAGACCAACTCTGTGTCCCATGTGTAATGACAAACCATTCTGCCTTTACTTTGAAGGAGTCAAAGTAAAATTTTATTATGCAAAGCAAACAGGAAACATACCAGATGAACATGTCTGAGGTTTTAAGATTAATCATAAGCAGGAATTGACTTCATTTGTTTTTACTACAATATAGCTTTTAAGTCCATTCCTGCTTATGATTAAATCTATTTCTCAAGTATTGGGCTATGTGACACCTATAACCTTAAGTACAAATAGTTCTGTACTACATGTTTCAGGAAATCATGCCTTTGTTTTAAAAAGTTACTATAACCACTTGTGGTTATGACTTCCTTGTTATGGCCACTGCCTATGCCTATCTTGTCATGAACACCTTGTTATGTTTTACTTCTATAACCCTGCCTGTGTCCTGCCAAATCCATCTGGAAACCTCAAACACCTGAGCTATAAAAGCCTTTATCTTTCCCATGTCCAATGTTGATATCTTGAGGGAGACTTAGGGTGAGGCATCTCATGTACATGAATAAAAAAAGTTTTCTTTAATTACATTTTTGCTTTAAGTAAATTGACCATGGTGATTTGTATCAGTGGTCTTTCTCTTGTCATCTTTGGGATTAACAGTAAACAAACTCACAGGTAAACAACAGCAAAAGCCCTTGACTCTGACTTTCTCTTCACAAATATAAACTTATTTCAACTAAAGCTCACTCACTGTCTTAAAATAGTTCCTCCTTCAGACTCTTGTTAGTCCTTGTAACAAACCTTTCCCAGGTCACTATTACAGACCCTGTACGTTTATTCTAGGTCTTACGTTTTTCTCATGGGAACTGTCTTTACATCCTACTGGGGGGCTGCCCTACCTAGCTCTAGCAATAGTGACCCCTGCTATGGATTCTTTCCGCTGCCTGTCCCACGAGAACACTGAGCTTGTGAAAACACAGTCTAGATTTCGGTTCATCAATCACTGCTGTTTCCAACATCACCAGAAGGAATAATCTCAGCTGTACTCAAGCAGCTTTGGGTTTTAAAAATCAATGCCATGATGTACACACTGCAGTTTCTCTGATGCCAACAGGAGTCAACTTCAACTACACTCAAGCTAAGTAGGTTACGAAGGATTTGCCGACTTCGTTAATCATGGGAAAATAATATCATATATTTCATGCCAAGTTTGCTATCCTATAGTATTTCTCTAACATGCAAAGCTATCCTAACACTCCTCTTCCCCCACCTCTGCTCCAACTTTTACCCAGTGGTTCTCAGGTCATGGATTTCCAAGCTGCCTTTTCTCTTGGCTATTCAAAGAGTGCCTCCCAGTGGCCAAAACTTCGAGTCCAATTAAAGAAGCTTGGGGAACTCAAGCCACTAACTCAGCTTATTTCAACTTCTTCAATGCTGAAGGATTCTTCAGAGATACTCCGTTCAAACATGGACTGATAGTTCTTTCTCTTAAAAAGACAGGGGTAAATGAAGCTAGGGTCAGACAATGAAGAACTAGAGTCTTTTTGTAACCTGAGGGGTGTCCTGTTGAAAACCTAGCCATTCAGCCCAATACTACAAAGAATATTATCAACAGTACAGCCACCATCTGTCACAGACATCAGAATCCGGAAGATCGCTGGTTCTAGCTGTCATTTGACTATAAAAAAAAAAAACCTGTTAAAGAGCAGCCTGGTCCCACACTCAGTTCTAGAAACCACTCAATGTATTAAGAACAAAACACAGATGTTCATCACTATGAGTCAAATTCTACTAACGCAACCATTTGGAAGACAGACAGCAGGCTACACAGGATGAGCAGTTGAACACCCAACTCCTTGACTCTACAGAGGAAACTACTGCCTCCCGTCACTATACCATGAAGTTTACTGAGAAGATTCTCATTCTGCTGGCACATAGCCAGGACATTAATTTTTGGGAAAGTAAATACGATTCTCCCAAATGGCATGAGCTGCAGTTCCTTACAAAACTCATAAAGACAAACACTGTCGGTGGCCCCATCTATACACCAGGTTTCACTTATCCCAATGTCATAAGTGACAAGTTAATACATCTTCTGTGAAGAGAGTTCTTCAGACAAGAAGATGAAAAGTTTCCTCAGTGATTAAAATGCCCAATGAGACTTGGGGAAGAAGTCAAATTCACCCTAAAACACCTTTCCAGCATTGAAAACACTGTGATGCTCACATGCTACATTTTGTTCTCTGTGAGATTTGGATGACTTCCAAGTTTTCATTATTAAAAACTCTATAACTTTTTTTAAATCAATATCTTTATTTGCCTTTTGTTCTTTTGAAATAGGGCCTGGTATCGCCAAGGTTGACCCAGAGCTAAGTCTGTAACTAGAACCTGTTGACTTTGAACGCCTGATCCTTGTGCCTTAGCTTCCTGGGAGCTGGGAAAATAGGACTTGTGCCACCAAGCCTGGATGTTCAGTGAATGCTGTGGTGATATATTATTTATGATTTAGTAAAGATTGCCTGAAGATCAGAAAAGCAAAGGAGCCAGTCAATAGAGAGTTCTCACCTCTACCAATGCTCGGACCAAAGTGGTGATCTACAGAACCTCAGATTGCATCTCCAGAAAGCAATGCTCAGAATCCTAGACTACTCTCTGAGACTGCATTAAGTTCCTTATATACTCTCTAATTATAGGATTACAGACATATGCTATTTATCTTTTAGATTGATTTGCTCTAATATAGCCCTGGGAGGCCTTGAACTCACAGAGATCTATCTGTATCTACCTCCTGAGTCCTGGGATTAAAGGTGTGTGCCACCACTATCCAGCTTCTATAGCTAGCTGGTGTGACTGGCTTTGCATTCTGATCCTTCCAGCAATCTTTATAAAATCATAAATGATATATCATCACAATTACCCTATTTGTCTAATACAAAACGAAAGCTAACTAACCTAAGAAAAACTACATACAATAAGTATATACAATGTGTAAGGACAATAAGAATATCAACAGTGTCTAGTCCATTTGCATTTGACAATTCAGAGAAAATACTCATTATCTGTCCTATCTTGGTGATTCCAAAAAGTTGTAACTAATTCACTTTCTATTCTAATATTTATTATCAAATTATCTTTTAAAGTCTCTCAACCTTCCACACCTTACACCTCTTTAGTGAATTTCTTTTCTGAGTCTGGAAAATTATAATTGTCACTATCTAGTCTTCAACTCCCTCAGAGATGGGAAAAGAAAATAATATTAACCGAATAAACAGGAAATGTGAGCAAAGCAAGTGACTGCCAATAATGTGAGAAATGACAGAAACAGCTTGCTGCCTGGACAGTCACACACACACACACACACACACACACACACACACACACACACACACACACGCACACACAAGGTTAGAGATATGATAGGATAAAAAGGTAGATTCAATGAGAATCTGTATGCCCATTTTCCTTTTCAGAGTAGATTCAATAATCTATACATCTATACCTTTTATTTTATCACATCTGTATCTACCTTTTTTCTTTTCATGCTTTGCTTGCTTTTTATTTAAATTTGAAACAAGGTTGTTTTACATGTCAATCCCAGTTCCTGCAGTCTTCCATCCTCTCTTGTTCCCCAAACCAACCCCCATCCCATTCCCTTTCTGCTCCCCAGGGAGGGTGAGGCCTTCCATGGGGAGTCTTCAAAGTCAGTCATATCATTTAGAGCAGGGCCTAGGCTTTTCCCCCCCGTATGTCTAGGCTGAGGGAGTATCCCTCTGTGTGGAATGGGCTCCCAAAGTCCATTTGTATACTGGGGACAAATACTGGTCCACTACCAGAGACCCCATTAACTGCCTAGTCCTCTTAACTAATACCCACATTCAGGGAATCTGGGTAGGTCTGGTTTCTCAGCTATCAGACTGGAGTCCATGAGCTCCCCCTTGCTCAGGTCAGCAGTTTCTGTGGTTTCTCCAGCCTGGTCTTTACCACTTTGCCCATCACTCTTCCCTCTCTGAATCTGGATTACAGGAGTTTGGCTCAATATTTAGCTGTGGGTGTTTTGTTTTGTTTCTAAGAAGTTAATTCTTGGCCCAATACAACTTTTTGTATCATTTGAAAATTTTTCAATTGATTAATAAAAGTTCGCATTCTCTAATATCACTACCAACACTGAATGCTGAATGTATTGCCCAAACTCCCACCAATATTGAGTGTGTTGAGAAAGAAATCAAGCAAACAACCCCACTCACAGTAGCCATAAATAATAACATGCCTAGGAATCAATTTAGCCAAGGAAATAAAATATATCTACAATGAAAAAAGTTAAACATACACACACAAAGAAACTGAAGAAGACATAAGAAAACGTAAATGGCCTGAATGCAAGATGAACTCCAGAGACCTGGTGCAAACACAGCATAGTTCTAACACAGAAACAAACACATAGATCAAGGGACTAAAGACCCAGACATAAACCAGGCAGCAGATTTGTCATAAAGATACTAAAAGAATGCATTTAAGGAAAGATATTTTCATCAAGAAATGTTGCCTAGCAAACCACACACACACACACACACACACACACACACACACACACACACACACACACACATACACACACAAAACAAATAAATGAATAAACAAACAAACAAATAAATGTGAGATCATAGCTCCCTCTCTCACTCTGTACAAACATCAACCAGTCTGTAACAAAGACTTTACTACAAGATGAAACTCAGAAACTATTAGAGGAAAACAGAAAGTTTCACTTATGTGGCCCTAAAATAAAATGAAGTCATTGTTCTCTGGGACAAAAATGTACTATACATATGCAATGAGTTTTAAAACTTTTATAATGGTTTGTTTTGGAACACTGGAAAATATACTGGGAACAGTCTTCATTCCTATTATAGCAATTAGGGAAAATATATTAAAAAAAAAAACCACTAGTTGTCTTTCTGCTTTGATCTCTGATTAAAGCTTCAATGTTGTTTTTTTTTTTTTCAGTGAATACCAAGGTATTCTTTATAAAGCCAAGTTCATTTGATAAATCTTTTTAAAATGATTTTTCTTGTTCTACTAATGCAAATAATGAGACTAAAATGGAATTATAGCACACACAAATCTTGTTTTGCCACCAAAATCTAAAAGACATAAAAAAAAAGAAGTACAGGCTCAGAGTCTTTTCATAGAGAACAGAATTGTGACATTTTGAGGGTCATATACTCTTGGCTATGAATCTTGGGTAAGAGGCTGAAGCAGTCCTGAAAAACATGCCTGGAAATGCAAATACTTTTTTATTTTATTTTTTATTCTATTGTAATTTTAAGAGGTGAAACAAAAAACAGTCTAAAAAATGCCCAACCTCAGCAAACAAATTAGTTTGAATGCAATATCACAAACGTGTCCTTGATCTGTTCTTTGCAAAGTTCTATCTGTAAACATATTAGAAAGCATCCTCATAAATGTGAATCAAAGACTTTGCAAGAGGAATAGATGTATTTGGTGACAGATTCCAGGTTTGAAAAGACTTCATTTAGACCATAGGCAGGAAATAAGATACCCCAAGTTGTAACATGAGTAATAAAACCTGAGACAGATATAGGGGTTCAAGCTGAATATCAGAAAACCAAATCAGCCAAGCCATCAGAGAGTTCTTACCTCTATCAAGTCTGGAGTAATCCTGTCCTCAATGTGGCTGGAGACAATTGCCTCAGAGAAGCTGGAGATGAATTGCCCACTCTGAGACCCTGGTTCTGACTTATATACCTCTCTAGTGCAGAGATTAAAGGCGTGAGCTCTGTTTTAGACGGATTCACTCTCTTGTAGCCCTGGGTGGCCTTGAACTCACAGAGCTGCATCTACCTCTGTCTCCTGAGTCCTGGGGTTAAAGATATCTGCCACCACTGCCCAGATTCTATGTCTGTGGCTAGCTTTGCATTCTGATCTCCAAGCAAGCTTTATTAGATTATAAACAATATGTCACCACACAAAGTCAAGTATCTAGATCTGAGAATCTTTGGAAGGCAGTGTCTGTGATAAGTATTTCAAAGCAGAAGGAAACAGTGGTGTCTTCTAGCTTCATGGTGGCTGTGGGCATAACCTACTGTGTGATGATTTCAATACAGACATGAAGGTATGTATTAAAACAGTCCCATAGCCATCGCTCCTTTTTCCTTTTCCTCTTTTGTAATATAGGGACCGTTATATGTTACTGCTCATCTCCCTGTGATATGATAGTGTCTTCTCTTATATGCAAATATGTAGTAAAGTTATGCTTTTCTATAAAAAAAATTTAATATTTTCAGTGACTTCTGAGAGGTTAATTTTGTCATTCCTGGAGTTTCTGGTATAATATGGGGCAGGACAAATTGTGTCTGAAGCTAGGGCCAGGTTCATTTAATAGTCTTGAGACAGAATCTAATGTACTTGCATGGGCTCTGAGCTGGCTGAAGCCTAGAATAATCTTGAAGCCATGTTTCTCCAGTGTTTGTTCATGTGAGAAACAGTAGCCACATAATTAGAGGAGGAAAGTTTTATTCACACCATACCAACTACCCTGGAGGCTGATGTCAAACATGTGGAGATTCAATGATGCCTATATAATGATGTCCAAACAAAAACACAGAGGCAGTGCTCAAAGGACTTCTTTCTCCATTGATTTAGCTTTCAAGTATAATGCACCATAACTTCAGAAAATAGCAGAAAGAACTCTTTGTGTTTGGAAACACCTCTCAACTCTGCCTATGCATCTCCTTCTTTGAATGAACTTTTAATTCATAGCAGTCCTAATAATAAATTCAAATTGTAAATAGAACAGGTTTCAGTAACTTTTATTACTTCATCTAGAAATTTTTTAGCCTAGTCATTGTTTTAAAAACTCATCGAATTTTCAGTTTGTTTTACAGACAAGAGGAGTCAAATACAGAGTATCCAGTAATTTTTCAGTTTGGGGAGCTCATGATACTAATATACCCATACCTTTTAAGTACACAGCCATTAACCCCATAACTGTGTGTCTGTCCAAGTCTCCATTTAATGAGTCAGGCTAGCTTTTCCTATGTCATGTAAAATTAAATCTACTCATCATACATGAGGGCATGATTTACTCACAGGGAAAAACTGAAAGCTTTGTTTATTTTGGAAAATATGATAGTTATTTTCTCTTTACAGCATTTCATTCAGATCTTTGACATTATCCTGGCCAAGGATTAAGAACAGAACTCTAATTTAAGCCATGTGTGATGAGTTATTTGCTCAGTAATCACTCAAACATAAATACATGAAAAAAAATCATAGTTTAAAGAAGAAAAGAAGGGAGACTATTAATTCCTATCAAATACTAGAGCTTCCTGGTCCATTGAAATGGTGTTTTATCTTTTCAGTCTGTGTTCCAGATACCTCAGAGACACTCTCTTTATTAAAGATGATTTGTTAATTGTTATGCCTGGAGTCCATTTCATCAGCTGTTATTAAAAAAATGACCTTTTACTTTAAAACCTCCTATTGCAGAGTTTTGTTATTGTTAGATTACATGGGTGATAGTATTTAATTGTGATCATTGAAAATGATAATTATTCATATAAGTTATCTCAAATTATCATAATTATCAATTAGTAAGACTATGTAAGAGGAAGATGAACAGAGGAATCTCAGAGCTGTATTTATTTCTTGTATAATTTACATCCTGTAGAAAAACTCTGCCTCTCTTCTTCATGTCTTCATCATTTCGGTGAACCTAGATTGAATGCCCATCTCTGCTCATACCCAGCTTTTACTTCATAGTGAGTAGGAAAAAAAGAGTGAAATCATGGAGTGATTCTTAAAGCCCGTTTGGAAGTTATTCATCACTTTTTCTCTCATCTAATGGGCTATAGCAAGTCACAATTCATGACATGAATTTATTCATAACCTATTCCAAAGCCTCACCAACGATAGCCCCACACTCTAAGCTCAAGAACTCACTATAGAATCTTTAGCAGAACTGTTTTTTTTTTTTTTACTCTCTTTATTCAAAAGCATGTAATCTGAAAAGGCAAGCTCTTCTAGTCCTAAGACTACAGGAGAAAGTCCCAGAAAGCACAGTAAACAGTTTCATTTAGAAAAGAAACTTACTGTTCACGCAGTTACAGAAATCACTTGTGCTACAGGTCAGATGTCAGTGTCCTGCTCTGGTGTGGAAATGATGCTCATTCAGAGGCTGTCCAGCTCTGCTTCCCACTGGCTTTACTTTCTGAGAAGTATTGTTGTTTTCTTTGATCTAAGTTTAGATGAACATAAGGAGCTCAACATCCTTCTGCCTTGCACGTTTATCTTTTAATGATGTAGCTCTACTCACTCAATGACCCCAAGAAAAAATATTTGTCAATAAAACAACATCCTTAATTTTTTAGATACTTTTCACTCAATTAATAACATCTGGGACAGAGTCTCCTGTAGCTCAGATTGACCTCACACTCCCTAATGTAGCATAAAATGATCTTCAACTTCTGATCCTCCTGCTTTCACCTCTGCAGCTGCTACTACAGACATGTGCCATTGGGCCTGCTTTACATGGTTAGGGGATAAAACTCAGAGCATTTGCTGCTAGGTAAGCAGTCTGCTAGCTGAGCTACATAATCACTCCCATACCAGCTAAAATGATTTACAGAGATTTAACAGAGGACAGAGAAGCCCTACCCATAGCTGTATCATTATCAAAGGGAAGAGCTTTAATCAATGGTTTTTATTCATAATTGATTCCATTTTCTAGCCAAGGTTGAAAACCATTATTAAATGATCTGTTAAATTCAGCCATAATAACCAGCAAGCACTACTAATGGTCCCCATATTTCTGCTTACAGCCATGAGTTCCAAGTTACTCTAGCAGTCTTCATGAAAAAAAAAATGCCATACCCCTGCATACCTTGTATGCTATCACTTTCTAGCTTTCAATCATAGCCCCTTCATCAGTCATGTCTTATCTTACACATGATACTACATATTTTCAGTTTTGTGTTGTAACAGGTGGTTACGTATATTGTAGGAATTGATTTGTTTGGCTTAGGCCAAAAATGTTATATAAAATGTGCTCTCAAATCCTAAGTGGATTACAATAATAAGTATTAAGGTATTATGCATCCTACAAGTCTAGTCTTCTGCTTCATGGGAGCCTTCTCCACTCCAGGGCTCAAGCTAAAAGCACAGCACAATTCACACAACTAAGTCCAATAGCAACAGAAAACAAGGCTTACCAACCCAGGAAAGATCTCTTAAAGCATCTGCTAGGAAGAAATGCAGGCCACTCCCTTTTATATGCATTATGCAAAGCAGTCTCTAGACTGTTTCAGTGGGTGTAGACTGCTGCATCAACACACCAAAAACTAGGGGTTTTAAATGAAAGAAATGAATCCCACAGTATAATAGAGGCTGTGAGGTGCTTGACTGATGTTCCATCTGTGTTTGTTTTCCTGATTTTCTATGGCCTCACATGGTAGAAAGGCTTCTTTGGTAATAAACCCATATGATGCATGAGGGCTCAGATCTCTAGAAGCTCCAAATTCCAGTGCAAAATCACTGGTAATTATTTATCAAATATACTAAACAGGGGTCAGAAGTACAAACATTCAGACTATGGTATAATAGCTACACCCGATGTTCTCAACCTTCATTTTTTACAGTTCCTCATGTTAGGGTACCCAAATTATATAATTATTTTCACTGCTACATCATAACTGTAATTTTGTTACTGTTATGAATTGTACAGTAGAGACCTGTGTTTTCTGGTGGCCTTAGATGACTCCTGTGAAAGAATCATTTGACCCTCAAAGGGGGTTGTGACCCACAGATTGAAAACCACGGGGAAAAGGTAGATTAATCTTTTCATAAGGATAGACAGTAGCTATCTTGAACAAGAATAAAAACTCTACCATACTTTATTTATAGATCTAATCCATTTTTACTTGATTGTTAGTGAGAGTTATAATGGATGGCAAGAATGGAATGAAGTTACAACTACTCACTTTAAATTTTTAAGGACTTTTGAGGCACATTACCTTTGTTAGCAGGTGACCAAGCATAAGAAAGATGCACAGATAATTTAGACTTCCTAATTCCTCTTCTTTCTCCATGTAATTTATCTCTGTATGTTATTGGCTGGACAGAGTCACATTCAAGCACATTCAAGATGTTGGCAGAGTCTAGTTTCTTACACAGAGAGGTGAGATTACCACTTTCTTTTCTGATTGAATGTACTTGAGTTGGATTAAACACTGAAATAGTTTCCACAAGAACAAACTTAAATCTCTCTTTACAAGTATGTTTTCAGGGAGAAATGCTATAAATCAGAATATTGATTCTCACAACGTCAGAATAAGAACCACTTTCTAAGACATCCACAGTTCAAGGAATCCTTTTGTGAGTGTTTGAGAAACACACACACTACCTGGAGCAAATATGCCCCAAGTCAAGTTCTCTATGAACTATAATTTTACCTTTAAGTTGGATGCAAAATAATGGGTTTTTATTAAAGGTTTTCAAATATGTGTATCATTTACTTTGCTCTTATTTGCCTCTATTGAGAATTCTTTATTTAGATTGTACCCTATTTTTAATTGGATTATTTGACATTTTGATGTCTAGTTTCTGAAATTCTTGAGTTCTATAGATATTTTGTAAATCAGCCCTCTATCAGATATGGGATTGATGAAGATCTTTTTCCATTCTGGAGGCTGCCATTTTGTCATATGTATAGTGTCCTTTTCCTTTCAGAAGCTTTTCGGTTTCATGAGGTCCCATTTATTAATTGTTGATCTTAGTGCCTGAACTATTGATGTTCTGTTCAGGAGGTTGTCTACTGTGCCAATGAATTCTAGGCTATTTCCCACTTTATCTTATATCAAGTTCAGTGTAACAGAATTTATTTTGAGGTTTTTATATAGATCTATCTGTATTTTTGTACACACCATCATCCAGTTATGCCAGCATCATTTGCTGAAGATGCTTTCTTTTTTTATTGCATAATTTTGTCTTCTTTCTCAAACTTCAGTTGTCTAGAGGTGTGAGGATTTATTTCTTCAGTTAGATTCCATTGATCCGCCTGTCTGTTTTTATTTCAGCACCATGTTGCTTTTTATTATTATAGCTCTGTCATAGAGCTTGAAAGCAGGGATGGAGATACTGATGGAAGTTATTATATTGTATAGGATTATTTTAGCTATTATGGGTTTCTGTTTTCTTATTAAGTGGAGGATTTTTCTTTCAAGGCCCTTAAATAATTCTGTTGGGATTTTAATGGGAAATGCATTGAATCAATAGATGGATTTTGATAAGATGTCCATTTTTACTATGTTAATCCTACCTATCCATGTCATGGGAGATAATTCCATCTTCTGATATATTTTCCAATTTCTTTTCAAAGACTTGAAGTCCTTGTCATGCAGGTCTTTCATGAATCTTGGTTATATTCACACCACAATATTTTATATTATGTTTGACTATTGTGAAGGATGTTATTTCCTTAATTTCTTTCTCAGCTCATTTATCATTTATATATAGGAGGGGTAGAGTTTTTTTTGTTTGTTTGTTTGTTTGTTTGGTTTGGTTTGGTCTGGTATTTTTTTCAGTTAATATTCTCTCCTGTCACTTAGCTGAAAGTATTTATCAGTTGTAGGAGTTTCTGGCACATTTTTTGGGGTTACTTATGTATATTATCATATCATCTACTAATAACGTTACTTTAATGTCTCCCTTTCCAATATGTATACCCCAGTCTCCTCAGTTATCTTATAGCTTTAGTTGCTATAGAACTTCAAGTCCCATGTTGAGTATATATGGAGAGAATGGTTCCTGTTTTAGTGGCCTTTTAGTTTCTGTCCATTTAATGTAATTTTGGATGTTGGCCTGATATATATTGTTTTTATTATGTTTAGGTATGTTCTTTATATGCCTGATCTCTTCAATGCTTTTATAATAAAAGGGTGTTATATTTTTCATCAAGGAGTTTTTGTCTAATGAGATGGTCATGTGTGTTTTTTTCTTTGTTTCGGTTTGTTTCTTTGGTGGACTACATTGACAGATCTACCTTTCCTTCCCTTCACTATTAATTCTCGCTCCCTTCCCTCCCTATTCACTTGCAAGTGCCCCACCCCGCTAATAATCTCCCTTCCACTTTCAGGGTGTGTGTTTGTGTGTGTGTGTGTGTGTGTGTGTGTGTGTGTGTATGTGTGTGTGCGTGTGTATGTGTGTGTGTGTGTGTGTATGTGTGTGTCTGTGTGTGTGTGTGTTATTTAAACTGGTTTCTACATATGGGAGAAAATGTGATATTTGTCTCTCAGAGTCTGTCTTATTTCTTCTAACATGTTACCTCTATTTAAATTCAGTTTCTGGAAAATTATAATATTCAATTGTTCTTTACAGTTCAAAATAAATCTATTATGCATACAGTTTTTGGTCCATTTCTTGTATTGGCAGCTATGAAAAGAATGTCAATGAACAATGATGTGATGTACATGTTACCGCAGGTTTTTCCTACCCGCCCGCCAGCGCCATCTTGTTTGCCACAGGTCTGGGCCCACAGCCACGTCAGCCCCAAATAACACTCAGAGACTCTGTATTTGATACAATCCTGTTGGCCAATTACCATTACTGTTTATGGGCTAGCTCTGCCTTAATCATTAACCCATTTCTACTTATCTAAGTATTTCCACGTGGTCGTCTTATCGGGGAGCCGCGCGGCAGGCTTCCTGCTCCTTCCCGGGCTACATCTCGACTCCACCTACTACTTCCTCTTCCTCCTCCTAGTCTCCTAGCCCAACCTATCTAGTTTTCTATTGGCCACAGGGCTTTATTAACAGTATGAGAAACATATATACAGAATCACATCTCCCATCATCTCCTCTTTTCTGTCTAAAGTAAAAGAAGGGGTTTAACCTTAACATAGCAAAATATACCATACAACAGTTATCAAATAAGAATCACAGTTAACAATATTTAGTCCATTAACATTTTGTAAGACTTAAAGAAAATATCATCTATCCTATCTTTGTCAGTCTAAAGACCTATATGTAACTTATTTTTAATCCTAACTAAGAAAAACTATAATCATAACTATCTGTCTTCAACTCCTTCAAAGACCACAGAAGGATAATATATAAACTCTAGAAATGACAGAGACAATGCATTGCCTGGTCAGTCACCCGAAGTTCTTCTGTAATGTTCCATCTTCAGCCCATAGGCCATAATGTGTGTCCAGACTCCTCAATAAGTCAGGAAACTTTTCTCTGTGTCCTGTAGACTATCTGGCTGTCTGGCAGCCTCTTCCATGAAACGGGAATCCTGTAGCAATGTCCATCTTGCATCAGCAGTTACCTTTTTGTGGGTCCTGCATGTCCAGTTTCTACAACATAAAGTCAAACAGTTCAGAAGAGCAGTACCTTGCCCAGATGGCTAGTCTTGCCATATTAGAGGCAAACTTCATGTGTTTCTTCGATGTTCATCTTCCTTTCTTCTGTAGGTGGTGTTACCAGGAGCAGTTGTGCCTCACTGTCAAGAAAAACCCTAAACCATTTTAAATGCCATATTCTGTAGGTCTTTGAAAGGTTTGAAGAATGCCTATTTATCTCAAATACATCTCTATATATCTAGAAATCCAAACTAACTTAACTCCCATAGGTAACTCTCTATAATCTGTACTAAATTATTACATTACATTTTCTAATGAGCTATATAAACACAATACCTAAACAAGAGGAGAAATATACATATCACAAAATTGACCTTAAATTGTATCAATAAAAGAAAATCCATTCCAAAGCAAAGTACTCATATCTATACCTTAATTCCCTTTTTTACCTTTACAAGGATTGCTTGTGTCATTAACCATTTATAACCAAGCCCATATAAATGAAAACAAACATTTATAAACAATATTTGGGAATTTGGGTGTCGTTCTTTCCAAACTACTTCCTGCTGGTAGAGGGCGCTGTCATGGGGGTCCAAAGAAGATGCAGAAATCTTGGCTGTAGTCTGCAAGGCTTTGTCTCAACTGCTTTGAATGTTGGATCAACTGGGGAGTTGTTTCAGGGGGTCTGGCTTGATCAAACCACATTAGTCTGGAAAGAATCCATAGCCTTCCATTTTCTGTGGAAACAAAAATAGAAATCCTTTTCCCCAGTAACTTGTCCTTATGCTTAAATGTTGGAGTCAAAGCATTTTTAAAATATATAAATTGAATTAATCCAGCAGCTTTTCTTTTATCAGTAGTTATTTTCTCAGCAATCAAATAATTTAAAGACAACAGAAGCACGTATAGTATCCAAAATTTCTCTGTGTTTTCCATCTTTACGTGGCTTTTTTATTATTCTAATTCTTCTAGTTCTATTTTTACATATTTTGAGACAGGGTTTCTCTGTGTAACGATAACTGTTGTATGGTATATTTTGCTATGTTAAGGTTAAACCCCTTCTTTTACTTTAGACAGAAAAGAGGAGATGATGGGAGATGTGATTCTGTATATATGTTTCTCATACTGTTAATAAAGCCCTGTGGCCAATAGAAAACTAGATAGGTGGGGCTAGGAGACTAGGAGGAGGAAGAGGAAGTAGTAGGTGGAGTCGAGATGTAGCCCGGGAAGGAGCAGGAAGCCTGCCGCGCGGCTCCCCTATAAGACGACCACGTGGAAATACTTAGATAAGTAGAAATGGGTTAATGATTAAGGCAGAGCTAGCCCATAAACAGTAATGGTAATTGGCCAACAGGGCTTTATTAACAGTATGAGAAACATATATACAGAATCACATCTCCCATCATGTACATGCATTTCTGTAGTGTGCAAACAGATTCATTCCAATGCATCTACGAGTTCTTCTTTCGCTACAGTTGTGACAGCATTTGTGGTGATTTTGTTTAATGATGGCTATTTTGAATTGAGTGAGTTCGAATCTCAAACTGGGGTTAAAAGGAAGAGACAGGAATCTATGCAAGCCAGCCAGTTTAGCTAGAAGATGTAAAGATCCAGATTTAGTGAAAGATAGTGTCTAAATGGACAAGTAAAGGGTGACAAAATACAATACCTGGTGTATTCTGTCTTCTGCTTGCAAATTCATGGATGTGAATTCCTGCACTTCACTTCCATATGTATACTCATATACACACATGCAGACATCACATGTAACACACATGTACACACTGGAAGAGAGGCTAAAAAAGAAGGTGAACTGACACTATAGCACTGTCATGGCCACTATTCTTAACACTTACTTGCTACCTTCATATGTGGCCTTTATGGGGACAGTGTTCTTCCCACATAATGAAGTGATATCACCAGAGCTTTTGTAAGTAATGTTTTAAAGAAAATATATTAGTAAAAGTTCATATCTGTGAATCCACAAAAAAATTGAGAAGGAAACATTTACAGCATAAATAAAAAAGACTAAACCAAGAATGAAAAAGGGAGTGGTAACTAAAAAGTAAACATAAAGAAGAATAAATCGTTTTAAAATAATTCTAATCACTATTTTACAAGGAGGCCCAGACAATGGCATATCCATAAATCATGAACAGGTGGCTCTGAAAACAATAACAGAAACCGAAAAAAAAATATATTGCACTTGGGAAATTTCAAACTAGGATGAGAACAATTATAATTTCAATAGCAGAGTTGGGAAATAAGGTTAAAATTGCTAACAACGAGTAGAAAGAAATAAAAACTATGAGAGAAACTACAGAGACATTTCAAACCAAAGTTACTAATATCACTACCCAAGTAATAAAACAGATCACAGATGACACTGAGAAGGAAACAATTATAAATATAATGGGGAGAAATTTGCCAGAATAGACTTTCCACTGACTCCAGAGTCTTCCTTTTACAGAAAGGAAGTAAATATCTACAGCCAGAGCCTTGTCAACCTTGAAACTCATGCAGTAAAATGACCCTGTAAGCTAGCAGAAATAGAAGCAAAGGCATTTTTTGTATGTTTAAGATATTAAGAATAGTGAGAATTGATCATTAGAATTCTCAGGTGTAGTATGACTTCTCTGATATTCATTTTTCTTTCACCATCTATGTATCACTTCGTAACGCTTTAAGAAAATTTAGGGAATAAATTTCCTTTCCCATATTCCTGCTCACCTTCTATCATCACCCCTAAAAACCATTCTTCTCATTACCTTCTATTTTTAGTGGCTTATCAGATATTTTACACTAATTTTGCATGTACACAAATAGCAACAGTTGCATAAAACTTTCAAATGACTTGTCCTGCATCTGATCTACTCCATACCACTTCTGTTTTCAGGCCACCACCAGAGATACACTTACATATTAGTCATAGTAAGTTAGATTACAGACTTCACTCATTTGTTCTCTGTAAAGTACTTAGCAGGAGAGGCAAAATGATAAGTGTAAGAATTAAGTGTGTGGGGGAAAAATGTATCAACCATTAAAGCAGCTTAATTTATCCTGTGTGGCGGCATCTCAAGGTCTAGCAGCAGTGGATTGGGTACAGGACCTAGCAATGTGGTGGTCAGATTTCTGGAAAAGGTGGATTGCATGCTTTAGAATGTGCTTTTATGGCTAAGGATAGAGAAGAAGGGAGGGGATTCATTGGGAGCAAAAGGGGAAGTTGGATGTTTCCCTAGTTTGATACTTCAGGGTCTTCTATCTGTTTCCAACCACCAGGTATCTAGTAGGAGAAGTGCTTTTGAGAGCAGCTTCCCTTCTACAATCTCCAAATAGAACACTGAGGTCCCTATATTTATGGCCTCAGCTTTTCAGGGGAGGGCTTTCTATAAAGTGGATCTGAAGCAACATTATATGTCTAACCATCTTGAGCTTCTAGAATACTTATTAACTTACATTTCAATACATTAATTGCTGAGTTAATGATTAGAACCCAACAGTGTGCCACATATTGTCCTAATGCTGTTACACAGTACAAGATCAGTGATTTTAAGGATGTAAATGCCAAATAAACTCATGCTAAGAGAAAGAACATGTGCTCTGTGACTCCATTTATAAAAATTCTATGGAATGTGAAATGATTTACACAGTCAATTACTGATTTGTGGGAGGGGACAGAGCATAAAAGAGATTAGAGGGCTATGATGGTTTTGAGCTCTGGTGTGGTGAATATTTCTATTGTCATGACTGGGAAAATCTTCATACATAAATACATATGTCAAAACATAAAATTATACACATAATCCATGTACAGCTTATAGTTTTATCACAATCAATAATACTATTAAATACATATAAACATTTTTCAAATATACCAAATGTAATGGTTTAAATTGTATCCTACAAAAAGTTGTATATTTTAATGCCCTAACCTCCAGTACTTCATAATGTGTTGTATTCAGAGTGAACATCTATGAGGAAATAAGATAAAATGTCTTTCATTGTGGGTTTAGCTCAGCAGTAGAACAACTACCTAGCATGAGTGAGCTACTGTGTACCATCCCCAGCCCATCAAGGAAAAAAAGTAAAAAGAAAGAAGAATGCTCTTTAGTGGGGTTTGGATTTAATTCAATATAATATCTTCATAAGAATAGAGGGCTAACACACAAGTATACACACACACATACATACACAAAGGAAAGTTATTGAAGATACACACATATACAAAGAAAGATATTATAAATACACACACAAAAAGAAAGATATTGTAAATTCACACACACACACACACACACACACACACACACACACAAAGGAAAGACATTGTAAATACACACAAACACACACACACACAAGGAAAGACATTGTAAAACACACACACACAAAGGAAAGACATTGTAAATACACACACACACACAAACACAAAAGGAAATACATTATAAATAACACACACACACAATAAAGACATTGTAAATACACACACACAAAGGAAAGAAAGACATTGTAAGTAACACACACACAAAGGAAAGACATTGCAAATACACATGCACACAAAGAAAAGATTGTCAATACACACACTACTCAAAATCCATGGCCACATAAAAGCTGAAATGAATGCTCTCAAGAGATGCTACTTTACCAATAGCTATACTCAGACTGTGCAAGCATTTTCAAAATTATGTTTATTAACTTGTGTGCCCATGTGTGTTTGTGTGGGATGTGTATGAGAGAGAGAGAGAGAGAGAGAGAGAGAGAGAGAGTGGTGTGTGTGTGTGTGTGTGTGTGTGTGTGTGTGTGTGTGTAAATACAAATGGCAGTCAGAGGACAATTTTCAGTACATAGTTTCCTCCTTCAAGTTGGCAGAAACATTTCTACTCAATAAGTCTATGAGAGTTTTTAAACTTACTTTAAGCATGTTTATTTTACACTACTTTTCTTTGACAACCATCCCAAGATCACAAGAAGCTATTATCATATATATATATATATATATATATATATATATATATATATATATATATATAGTAAAGGACATAGTAATTTGTATGTGTATGTGTTTATGAGTACAAATACATACACACACACACACACACACACACACACACACACATACACACACACATACATGTTCATTCTCAATGTGGCTATATAATGAGTGATTTATTTTCTATGACACTGATTTCCACCTCAGCTTCTTTATTTGTTCTACAATAATTCAACACTTCTGTTGCAATTAGAATAAGTCATAACATGTTATTTAGAGCCATTTGCAAGCTTCAATCTAATCCCAGAAGCCTAATAACTAAGCGGCCACACCACAGCACTTTTTACATTTTTATTTCAAAAGGTTGTTTCTGTACAGGATGAAACACAGCAATTTTCAAAGACAACTTAAAGAAAATTGGTAAGTATGATTTTAAAATCTTGCTATAAATATTCAGGAGAATCTCAATTGCTGATGCTGCTGTTTCAAAGACACATGCAGTACATACAGGAAAGACTCAGTAGAACTATAAACAAGCTGTTTATTAGAGCTACCTTGTAAATTACAAGACAAAAGGTAATATTCAATATAAAAAGCTTGCAGTTATTTTTTTTAGAAAGCTTTGCAAAATGAGTTTTAAGTTGGCAGTGATTGTCTGCAATGTTTTTGTCAGGCACTTTCACAGGGCTTTCTTTTATTCTTAATTACTTTTGTAACTACCAACAGTTATTCAATTACGTATGTTAATAGTCCATAGATTTCTGTACACCTGTTTCTTCCAGCTGTCTGCAAGGCTGGTTCTCTAACATCTGCATAAATTGGCGGTTCCATTTCCTACCAGAAACATAGAAGTCACAGGGAAAGAAGTCCCAGGATTAGTAGGGGGTTAAGAAATTTAAAATATAGACAAAGAAAGATCCCATTTACCCATTTTGATAGCAATGCTGAAGAATAAATTATGTGATATGCCCAGGGGTTACCAGAAGACAAAGATAAATGATAGATATCTCATACATAGGAGATAAAAGTCATCTCACAGATGGGAGATAAAGCTCTTTACAGAGGTTTATAAGCTTCATGAGGGCCTTGCTTGTGCTTAGCAACATTCAAGGCTTAGGCTGTAAAATCATCCTGATTATTAAAATTAAAGAAAATATTAAGGATTTGGAATGCTTTAAAACAAGTGCTTGCTCCATTTTTATTTAGAAAATGTTTGCTATTCTTCTAGAGGCCCACTTATTGAATTCATAAAATACAGTCCTGAAGACAGTGCCCTTTATTTCAAGGAGACTAAATAGAAACGGAAAGAGCCAGCATATTAACTAAGTACTGTGGAGAGAATATAATAAGAGAAAATCATAATCAGTTTTCACAGAAGAATGTTTTACACAGAGGGTGCTTAATCTCTTCAAAGAGACAATATTAAAGTGTCACTAAATTTTAGTTCATACAACTAAAAAATATCCAGTAATTGATATTTTACACAGGTTTTAATAAGCACTAGAGAATAGGCACTGTAAATTGGTGCAAACTATACTGAAATGTTGTGAACATAATTAAACACATCTTTGAACATATGAAAATTGACCTAGAAACTATGTTTTTAGGATTGCATCTGAGTTATCCACAGCAAGACTTCTCTGGCTGCTATTGTGTAATTGTTTATAATGGTAAACACTGGGCAGAAATTGAATTCTAACCACAAAGCATTCATTAACCAGATGATAAGCAGAACAGAATATTGTTCAGCCATTACATAATGCTGCAGTGTTTCTGATATAAGACAGCAGACATTCTTCCTCTCTCTCTTCAGACTCTACTGCAGTAAAGAGTATTTAAAATAGAAGTGTGAGACAAATAGGAAAGAAAGAGTAAGAATGTAGGCAGCATAAGCAATGGGAAGTGAATGGAAATATCTGGAGTAGATGAGACAGAGTGAAGGAAGCCAGGCATTTTAGTTTTCATCAATGATAAAGGAAGTACCAGCAAGTACAAGTAAAAGCAGGGTGGCAAATTAATGATAATGATGATTGATGATTATGATAATGATGACTGATGATGATGGTGATGCTAATGATGGTTGATGATGATGACTAATGATGATGGTGGTGGTGGTAGTAGTGATAAAGAGCATACTAAAACTAATCAGTAGTTGATAGTCTATCTACAGAAACTTGTTAAAGTATTTCTGCTCTTTGGATTCACCTATATCATGAAGCTCTCTAAAATGATATCTATTTTGTTAGCCACCTTGAGTGGATTAGGTGATGCCCAGGGTATTTGAAAGGCACAATTTGGGGCATGTCCGTAATGGCCTTTTCAGAGAGAATCAGCTCAGGTGACAGAATTCCAATGTATGTTCATGGCACCATTCTAAGTGGTGGGTTTCAGAACTGAATACAAGGGAAAAAGATAGCTGATCACTTACATGCATTTTTCCCTGCTTCTCCATCTGTCCAGATGCAATATATTCAAGCTCCATGCCTTCCCCACAAGAGTGAATCTGCATTCCCCTAAACTGTAAAGCAAACTAAACCTTTCCTCCCTCAATCTGCATCTTGTTTGGTTTGTTTCACCACAACAACAAAAATGAAAACCACTATCAAGTCTACCCTGAACAAATTTAGCAACAAATATACTTATCAGCAGATATAAAGTTAATTTAAATTAGCCAAACATGATACAGAAGATATGACTTCTTTGTCACAGGTACAAGCTGAATATATCACTGTAAAAACAGTGAAAGTGGAAGAAGACCAGAGTAGTTGGAAAATTATTAGTCAGAAGGGGCAAGTTACAGAAATGGCATAAACTTTCCTGAAATGCATGTTGATGTCATGGCCCCTTTGGACATGTTCACTCTCACCCTTGTATGTGTACTCTGAACTGTACAATACATGATCTATCTTCTACCACATTGTGTGTATCACTGTGTGTGTGTGTGTGTGTGTGTGTGTGTGTGTGTGTGTGTGTGTGCGTGTTGTCTGAATTATTTTAGCAGCCAAAGGGAGTCCCAAGTAAGATGCTAGTGAAAATAAATGCTTGTAATTATTACACATATGTCTAAACTGAATGTAAACTTTCTCATAACAAATTGTGAAGAGGATTAGGGGAGCAAAAGTAAGGTACTAACACTGATAAAACTCCTCCCACTCTTTTGCATAGACTTGCTCTAACATAACCACTTTCTGCTCTTATTTCAATGAAATTATAGAATTTCCTAAACCTAAACTACAACCATAAAGCATGCAATTGTACTTACTATCACACCTCTCTACATATGAGCCTATGAGACATTTGAGGAAAGTTGTACAATGCAAAACAAAGATCGAGATTTTTTTTTAATTACTTCTTTATTTTTAAGATAATATAATTATATTATTTTACTATTCCCTCTCTTTCACTTGCATACTTATCCCTGCTCTCCCTCAAATTCATGTTCTCTTTTTTCAAAATTATTATTACATGCATTTACATAATACATATATACACAGACAACACACATACATATATGCCAAAATATAACCTACTCCGCCAATATAATAATTTTACTTGTATATATGTTTTCAGTGCTGATGTTTGGCCCTAGACAACAAGTTGGCATGTTCTTTCCTGGGCAAGAACAGTATTCCTGCTCCAGCACACCTTGTCGTCTGTAGTTCTTTGTGTAGGTTTGTGTTCTTGAGGGCTTTTCACTGTCCATATTGGCATGTCCATTAGTATCACCCTTGTCCAACTAATATTTAGGCAGTAATTTTGTGGAGACTTTATAACTATAGCTTCTGATATTATTAGAGGACAAAATCTCAGAAAACTCCCGGATCTTCTGGCTCTTACAAACTTTTTGAACCCTCTTTCACAATGTTCCCTGAACTTTAGGAATGGCACTGCAAATGTGTAGATTGAAACTGGACTCAACATCTACACAATTTGATTGGTTGTGGCTTTCTGTAATAGTGTTCACCAGTCATGCTGAGCAGCTTCCTCAATAAGGAGTAAGAACTACACTTATCTCTAAGAAATTTTAAAAAGAAAAAAGAAACAATAACCTTTGAGAAAGTAATAAGAAAACAACAAAGAAAGACATTCAAGTTAGAGACTTTCCTGACATTTAAGAAAACATTCTTTCTATCAAGCAAAATATTGTATTATAAATGTGAAAATAGTCAAAAAATAAGTAATCTCTAGGAAATTAAAAGTGTGAATTTGTCAAAAAGAATCAAGTGCATCTCTACTGCTCTTTCATTGTGTTCCACTTTCATTGCTGCCATCATTTTTTTAGGTACAAAAGCTATATGCAGTGCATGAGCATCATGAGGAATATCTTGGGCTTTGGTGAGGTCTTGAGGGAGACATCCATCCCTTCTGGGTGTGACACTGTAGATGGCAGAAAACAAAGCTATATGAAGAATTGACATCTGACAGACCAGAACAGTGCAGGTTTCCTGGAAGTGAAAGAGCCTGGTAGTGAGGAAAGATCCCAAATGACTTCAGAGAAAATAGAGGACTTGATCTATTTTGTCCCTGTAGACCAATAAGTCTTCAAACTTAAAACACTGGAGGAAATTTTAAGTTTATCATTGTCAAAGCCAAAAGTCTATAAAGGGGATAAAACACACTTGAGAAGGCTCACCAGCCTTCTACAACTTGTGTTGTAGAAGCAGTGCATCTAGAAATCTTTACAAAATATTAAAGGAAGGAGAGTTGGTTCTGTCAATGAAGTGTCTGCTGAGAAAACATGAGTATCAGACTTCAGCTTCCTTGCACCCATGCAAAAACAATTGCTATGATATGCTCTAACAATCTCAGAGCTTGGGCAGGGGAAAGAACTTCAAATCCCTGAAGTTTATTTTCCATCCAATAGTCTACAGAGTCAGTGTTCTAGCTCCAAGTATAGTTAAAATCTCTGCTTCAAAAAGAGTAATTATAATAATAACACTAGCAACAATCTAGAGAACAATGAAGGAAGATACTGGTGTTGACATCTGGCATCAACAGGCACACATGCACTTGTATATATGATTCTTACACCCACCACACACATACATATGGTCATGCACACACACACAAATGGTAAATAAGGCCATAGTCTACACATCCTGAGCCAGAAGTTATATGTCAACATGATACTTAAGGATTTCCCTGTATATAAATAGTAAGTTCTAAATTGAGCTTTCTAAATTAGAAAACCAGACCATTAAATCAAGAGTTGGTCCTGGGCATTGGTTCTCCTAAGGTGATTTCCTGTGCAATTAAACTGAAGATATCTGCTCTAGATATGAAAATTCAGATGACCTATAAAATTGACAAAACATTACCCACTGCATCATTGACCTTCAAGGAATAAAACTGCTATAATTCTTATACCCACACAAAGCAGCTCAATAGCCTCAAACTCAGAATGAGGCATGAGTAGATGAAGAAAAGCAGACACATGAGTGAATAGAGAATCAGCCATTCAAGGACGGGCAGTTACTAGCACAAAACATTGAGAATACTTGACGTTCATTTACAAAGCAAATGATTTTTATGACAGAAGAAGCATTTTTATATTTAACTTTTGATGGATGAATTGGAGATAATGTTAGCTGCTAGAAACTTTCATGCCAATTGACTATAAAGTAAAGGTATCTCTCTACATAGGTGGATCTTAAGATATTAAAGGCTTGGATCACGAATTCTGATCCTCTTGTCCCCTAGAGAGACATACGAAGTTATTAAACCTTAGAACCTGAGAATGAGACTTTATTTAGAAATAACAACTTTATAGACAAAATCAAGTGGTTAGATCTAGAGCAGTGGTTCTAAATCTGTGGGTCTCAGATCAGATATTTATATTATGATTCCTAACAGTAGCCAAAATACAATTATGTAGAAGCAACAAAAGTAAAATTTTATGATTATGGGTTACTACAACATAAAGAACTTGTATTAAAGAATCACATCTATACAATGGAATACTACTCTGCAGGAAATAAATAATGGAATCTTGAAATTTGCAGGCAAGTGGATGGAACTTGAAAAAACATCCTGAATGAGGTAACCCAGTCAAAAAAAGAAGAAAATGGTGTGTACTCACTCATATATGGATTTTAGACCTAGGGCAAAGGACCACCAGCCTATAATTCACACCACCAGAAGAACTAGAATACAAGGTGTATTCTGAGAGACTCATATAAGGATCCTCACAAATGGGGGAAGGGACAAGTCTCCCCAGAAAACATGGGAAGTTGGGGGCAGTGAATGGAGAGAGAACTAGGAGAAAGAGAATGGGAGGAGAGGAAAGCATGTGTGACTAGGAAGATTGAGTCAGGGTAGAAATAGAGGACAGGAGAGAGAGAGAGAGAGAGAGAGAGAGAGAGAGAGAGAGAGAGAGAGAGAGAGAGAGAGAGAGAGAACATAAAAGAGGGAGCCATTATTGGTTTGAAGAGAAAACTGAACCTAAAGAAAGGTCTAGAGACCTAAAAGACTGACTCCAACTAACAATTTGAGCAACAGTGGAAAGGCTACCATAAATGCCCTTCCCTGATAGTGAGATCAACAACTAACTTATTCACCATCATGGAGCCTGCATCTAGTACCTGATGGAAACAGAAGCAAACACCCATAACTAAACACTGAGTAGAACTAGAATCCAGATGCAGAGAAAGGACAAGCTAAAGGGCCCCCCCAGACTGATAGCTGGGAACCCAGCATGGGACTGATTCAGACCCCCTGAATATGGGTCTCAGCTAGAAGGGCTGAGCAGTCTAAGGGACCTCAGACAGTAGAACCAGGATGTATTCCTGGTACACAAAAGGACCTTGTGGACACATCCCCCATGGAGGGACACTCCCTTAACCTAGAGACAGGAGAGATGTCCTAGTTCCTACTTCAAATGACTTGACAGATTTACATATCCCCCCACCTGGATGGCATAGCCCTACATTTTTAATGGGGGTGGGGGATGGGAGGGGAGGGTGGTCAGGGTGCATGTGAGGGGGGCAGAGGGTAAGAGTGAAGGAGCGAGGGGGAGAGAGGGAGGGAGAGGAAACTGAGATCAACATGTAAAATAAAAAAAATTACACACACACACACACACACACACACAAAGAATCACGGCATCAGGAAAGTTCAGAATATCTATCCTGGAATAAAGTTAGTATGAAGTTTAATAGCTGATGTCTTATAAGAAGTGAGAAGTGTGAAGACACTAAAGAAACAGAGGAACAAAAATCCAAGTAGAAATAAAACTGGTCCAAACAATGATGCTGAGTCAAAGAATAGCTAAGGAAGGCTGTGGAGATGAATCCAACTGACACCTTAATTTCAGGTTTCTAGAATTATTATATGGACTAGAAGAACACATGTCAAGGCATATCCATCTAGTTAAAAGTTCCTGTCTATAAATACTGACTTCTTTGCTTTAGAAACAGAAGAAAAGCAATAAGCACCTTGTCTAAAAATTTTGGATCCAGAATTTAGTAGAGTAACTTCTTAAGATTTAAGGATCTCAACTTAAAATGTGTGATTTTGTTGTTATGGTCATTTTTTGATGTTGTTCTGTTTTGTTTTGGTTGTTGTTGTTTTGTTTTTTAGCCAAGTAACACTGTATTCTTCAGGAAAAAAATGTCATCCTAGCACTGAGGAGGGTAGAGCCAAAAGGCAGCCATATGTTCTGGGCCAGTCTGGGCTATATAATAAGTTTAAGAAAACCCTAAACCATTGTGTGAGATCTTACCTCCAAAACAAAATTGCAGTTAATAAACCACCATACATGTACCTGAGAAAAATAATGACAAGTGGATGCATAGCCAAACCACCAATGATTCAGAGATGTCAAGGTAATTATGAAGAGTTCAATGTTGTGTAACTTTTATCTTAGAAAATAATGTTAACTCTAACAAAACAATAAAAATGAGAGATGCACTGGATAATTGTTACTAGAAATGTACAAGAAAATTTCTTGGAGTAAGAATTTTGGCATATGAACCCTTGATACACATCCATAAGGCTACTCATTTTATATAGAAAAGGATTAGTAACAATTCATTTACCTCAACTCTCTCATTTATGAATTCATTATTCTCATTATTGCATGCCCACAACTTTTGTCTTTATTTACACTGTCTTGAAAATTCCATAAGTTACCACTTTGAATTGCTTTTACATTAAGGAACTTTTCATTAATGTAGAATTTGATTTTTCTTTTCTTTGAAACCTTGCTTTTGTGATTATTTAGCATGTTTTGGGACTGGGAAGCAACCATTAAGTCTAGTTTTAATTGTGAACTCAAGCACATGTTTAAACAATTATACTCTTGTTAGACTTTATACAATTGACATAAAAGGTGTTGTTACGGACAGGTTTTTCCCCCCTGCCACCAGTCTGGTCCCGCTGCCCTGCTGCCATGCCAACCCCAAATAACACGCTGAGACTCTGTATTTGATACAATCCTATTTGCCAGTTACTATTATTGTTTATGGGCTATCTCTGTCTTAATTATTAACCCATTTCTACTTATCTAAATATTTCCATGTGGTCATCCTATCTGAGCGCGGTAGGCTGGTAAATTGCTTTCTCCAGGCTCTACATGGTGACCCCTCCTTCCTACTTTTTCTTTCCTCCTAGTCTCGTAGCCCTGCCTATCTTGTTTTCCTATTGGCCAACAGTGCTTTATTCATTAACCAGTATGAGAAACATATTTACAGAATAACATCTCCCATTAAAGTGTTGCTACCATTCCTTAACAGGGTGTGAAAATGGCAGGCTCCAACATAACTGATAATTGATAAATCCTCATCATTAATTCTTAAAAAAATTGCTCCTGGAAGCTAAGAGAGGTTAGTGAAATAAGATAATGTTACCACCTGTGATTCAAGAACATGGGAAGGGTACTTACATTACAGAAAGTTATAGCACAAGCAGCTACTTTCTGAAGGAAGAAAGCTTTTTTTTTTTTTTTTTTTTGATTGAAAAGCATAGCATGAAAGTGAATTCACATATGTCTAGATAATATCCTTTCTTATCATGAGGGCTCTTCATTCTTTCTCAATTTTAATTCAGCTGGCCTCAGAGGCAAGAAAAAGAAAATGGATTTCAATGTGACAATTTTTTCTGATTTCTTTTAAATAATGCTTTATACTACTAAGTTCTCTACAATGATTAAACAGCTCTGAATAGATATTCTCTTCTTCTCACAATGATATATCCTCACTTATGTTCTCCATAAACAAATATGGTAGTAGACAAATTATAATATAGCCCCTGATGTCTCTACCTCCTAGTAGGTTTGGGATGGTATAATCCATTCATCACTAGATTGTGAACAGAATTAGTGACTCTTGGTTTTCAGAGCACAGCAGAAATGAGCTTTTCATATTACAGAACAATTGTTTTTACTATCAACCCTCTATGTTGATGTTCTATCTTGCAGCCCTAAAATTCGTGTTCTGCCATCTGGAGATAGCCACATGGGCAAAGAACTGAGGGCTGCCTTCAGCCAACAGATAGTAGGGGGCCAAAGCCCTCAAACCTGATATTCTACAAGGAACTAGATACTGCAAGCTACCACATGAACTTAGAAAGATGTTCCCCCTGAGTCAAGTTTCAAATGAATCCTAGGCCCAAATAAAACCTTGATGGTATTTTAAGAAAGCCTGAAGCAGGAGATCTTGCTTAGATTCCTGTCCCACAGAACACATGTTGCCTTAAGTCACTGTGGTTTTGGTAATTTGCTTTTTAGTAATAGATAAATACTATGTTGGGTTTCCTCTTCAAATGAGAGAATTTCTACTAGAAAACCATCTCAAAGAAATATAAGTAGTATATAAATAGTTTTGACTTAATATTTGTTGGTTTAGAATATAATTGACCTTCCTTAATGAAATATTCTATAAAATAAAAAATAAAATACCAAAAGAATTCTCTAGGATTTTTTTCATCTGTCTCTATAACAATGGATTACTCTTACAAGTTGTTCTCTGAATTTCCTTAGAAACAGAGACTAAAAGGGGGTTCTTATTAGTGTTAGGGGAATTTTCAGGAAGAAAGTAAGTCAGGAGATAGAGAAGGAAAGATGCTAAGCAAGAAACAATTTCTTAGCTAGTATCTTTCAACCTGTTCCTTTTTTCAATATCTGAAGCAGAAAACACATTTGAGAATGGATACACCTTTAGTCAGGGTAGACAGCCACTTTGTTTTCTGTGTGAACTTGTAGTTGGCCAATATTTCTATTGGAGGAGATGAGAAGTTGAGAGTGGATATGACTCAAAAAGAGTGCTGAGTCCTGGGTAGTGGACACTCACAGCAACCAAGGGAAAGGTTCACCTATCTGTTGCAGAATATTTAAGCAAGGGCCAACAGCTTCCACTATAAAAAGCAAATTATACAAAGTTCTGGGTTTCATCTCTAACACCATGTAAACCAGATGTGGTGGTGCAGTCTGTAATACAAGCATAGGGAATAGATAGGCAACAGTGCTACAAGATCACGGTGTTAACTTTAAAAATGTTCCAATGTATGCTATGCATGACAAATAATCTTAAAGCATTTATGATTGGAAATATATGTGGTTTCATTGCTATGGATATTTTCTTCCATACCCTTGGATTTGTGTGGTTATTCTGTTCAGCTGATGTGTGGACATTTAAAAATGCTTTTATCCCAAATTTTACAGACTTAAAAAGGTGTGGTAACTTGAATGTGAATGTCTCCCATAGGCTCATGCATTTGATTGCTTGATTTCAAGTTGGTGAAACACTTTGAGAACACTTTGAGAAGGTTAGGAGATGTGAACTTGTTGGAGTAGGTATGTTGCTGGAGATGGGTTTTAATGCTTCAGAAAGGTGAATCATTCCTACTTAGTTCTCTCTATGCCTTGTGTCTGTGGATCAGGATGTAAGTTCTCAGCTACTGCTCCAGTGCTATGCCTAATTGCCTGAAGGTAGGCTTCTCACCACGATGATAATAGACTCTAAACTTCTGGAACCATAAGCCCCAATAAATGCCTTAGTCATGGTGTCTTATCCTGACAATAGAAAAGTTCTTCAAGTGGATGGTGCATAGGATTATAAATGTTGTCTTCATGGATAATACTATAGATCATCTCATTTCAGGAAAAAAATCTGCAGTTTACACTTAGAACCCATCACCCATCTCTTACTCCAAACATGCATCCTTTCAGCATTGGTGAATTAAGAGCTTGAGCATTCTCCCTCAGGATAAAAAGCAATATTGTCTGACCTAGAATATGGGTTAGCTAGCCCCATTCCTAATTTATTCCATTACTCTGTGTCTGAGAAAGAAGCCCTGCTGCTCTGGCTATCTTCCCATGATGGCATTGGGCTGCCTGGCAAGGTATAAACTGTCACAGCAGTAGTATCCTGAGTTACTCAGCTGGAGGAAAATTGCTTACTAATGGAATCCTAAGCTCTCCACTCAATGTTCCCTTAAGACCTGAAGGGTTCGATCCTAAGGGTTCAATCCGGGCAAAACAAGACCTCTTCAAAAATGATAGTCTGTGCTCATCTGAGAGTCATAAATTTTCAATTATATCGCCTCCCAGGATACATTTTAGGGAAAAACAGAACACAATTGTCTTGTTAAACACTAGTCATTTTATCCCTAGCTCTACTGCTTTCTCTCACTTTCTCCCTTTCATGCAAACAGGCAGCCCACTTTCATTCTTCTCCAAAGTAAGAAACATAGCCCCTGTATGGGAAAGGCTCACCTTCAGAGTTTGCTTTAAAAATTATCTTTGGGAACACTTGAATTTTGACACTTTAAACTTCCATAAAAGCTTTCACAGACATTGCTTCATTTGATTCTTACCACAGCTTGCAAAGCAGTCAGGTATTCCAGCCTCCAATGTACAGAGTAGAGGGAAGTGATGCCCCAGATTCATAAAATCTTGTTGCTCAGAACCAGCAGAGGGGAGATAAAAAAAAATAGATTCTTCTGCTTTTGTCTTTTGCCTTCCCCCTGTCAGCAGTAGGCCATCTCCACTTCTTCCCTCTTCCTGGGGATATTTGCTTTATCATTTTTTTTTCTATTTAGTGATCATGCAAGCTCACAACAGGCTCTAGCAACACCCCATTTAATATCATTCTATCCTGCTACCCCTTTCATGCATTTTCACATTTACTAATGAGAACCCTGACTTAATTGTCTAATCCAGATATGTTATTTTGTCAGTGTGACTCCAAGATGCTCGGGTGAGTCTCAAAACTGGCATGTTATTTCAGTTTATTTGAATTTTATTGTATTGCCCTTATACCTTATTTCTATTGCATTTCAAAGCAATCTTTAGCATGTGTAATATTGCTTAAATAACATATAGTGCTGCAGAATAACAGTTCCCTAATATTCACCGTGTAACCACGGGAGGCTCCTTTCAAACCAAAGGGCTGTGAATCTTGTCTGTTGGCTCTGCTGTAAATTTTGATCTGAAGGCGTGTTTAATGGCTTTTCAGTGGCTATTGGAAAGGGAGTATTTACTGGAAATGATGTCTGCTTATATTATTTCTTTGCCAAATTGCTCCTAGCAACGAGAAAATCTGCTTGTACCTCTCCATCAGGATCCTCCCTGGAAAGGAAATGTTTTCTGTTTGTCTATCAGAGGAAGCATTTGATTTTACTAGATGATTTTTAAAGTTCATCCAGAAGGGCAAACAATGCATTAAAATATTCTCAGTCTTTTCCTCCAACAAAGAATATTTTTAATATTGCACTTCTTGCTTTGTAATATTTCATGTTGAATGCCACATTCTCAAAGGAATTTTTGATTTTCCTGGCTTTTTCTTTAGTAACAACAAACATACATAAAAATAGGAAACTCGTTGTGCATCTAATGTGCTGGATACTATTAGAATGACTTACATGGACTTTTTAACCTGTTCAATACTGTAAAGGAAGAGAGGGTTATTTTATCTTCATTTTCCATGAGACATATATACACACACATGAGGCACTTGGCAGCATGAAAGACCTGGGATTTGATGACAGGTAGGTTAGTTCTAGAGACAAAGCTCTTAATCTTTAGCTTAGCTATTTGCAATCATAATGTCCACATAGGAGCAATCAGTGAAAGTATATCCTTCACTAGTTTCTCAACGGTGGGATTTATGAAGGTTTAATTTTCTTCAGTAGGCAGACACCCAAATGCAAAGACATTCCTCCTGGGGTCATAAAATTAGGCACCAAAATCTCACCCTTCCATTCGTCAGTTTTAATTCTTTGAGTATATCTTTTAAATTCTAAAGTCTTCATCACTTAGCATAACAATAAAGATAAGATTTATCACCAAGAGAATTTTTCTTTGATGCCATTCATCTATTACCTTAGGAATCCTTCATGGCACAACTTAACATGCACCAGCTTTTGTTGGTAGCTATTGTCATGTAAAAATAAGTGGAATGAGACCATCCCTGTGACAAAATTCTGGGTCTAGGTTGGTGCTATTGGGAAACTAAGAGGATTTTCATAGACTACTGCAGGTATATGCCTATAGAAGCTACAGAATTCTGGGGTGGTGGGGGGGGGTTGAGGGGAAGAACCAGTTTTGCTTTGGGAAATGGGCAATAATGAAACCATTGTGAAAAAATACAATTCCTAAAAGCAGTTTTTAAAGATCAGTTATATAGCAGTGGGGAAGCAGTATAAATAAAACCATGAATGTTCAAAGGAAAACTATAGAACCCAATTCCAAGTATTTCCACAGTCCCTGGGCAGGCATGTGAAAGGAAGATGGGATAATAATACACAGGCTCTAAATATTGAATATTGACTGACAAGTCAAGAGTCTTAGAAATTTCAAGGCACTGCACAAAAGGAAAAGGGTGAGCAGGATGGTCATGATTAAGGATATGGTCATTACTCTCCATTCATGAACACTATGAGTTCCTTACTTTTCTGTGTGTCAATACAGCCTGGAGTGGGAAAACACACACACACACTCTAGACAAACTTAGAATGTGGAAGACCCTAAAACAGCTCAGAGATCTTCAAGGTTTGTCTCTTGGCACTTCTCCAGAAACACGTGAAATGGTAAAGCCAGCATTTCTGTATCTGTTCTCATCCATGCTTTCAGATTAACAGCAATGTCTCGCTGCTCAGGAGAAAACATGGCTGTCCTTATTTAGGAGCCTGGAGAAATTCAGGAGGCCTAAGGCATCCTGAACAGAAGCCTATTAGCCTCCCTCTTTGGAGAGTCATGGTGATGAAGACTAGATCCAGGATTATTCAAATAAGTGTATCAATATTCTACTTCACTTTGATTTTCTAAAGGAGCCTGGAAATAATCCTAAGATATTTTAAGTTAAGTGTCCTGGAAACACAGTTATACTCCCTTCTCTTTGAATCTCCATTGTATTGCCATTGTATTTTATTTTATTTTTGAGAAATCTGTGAAAAACAGGAATATGCATTGTCTGGGGAAATTACACTGGCACACACACAAAAAAAGCTGTGGTTTCAATGGGACACAGGTGGAAAAACGGCAGCTGTTGCCTGTTTAGCCAAATGTGTATGTTGTTTAAAAGGAACTTGTATATAAATAGACCAAAATGATAGCTTTCCTGAATAGCTGAGATAATTGATACAATTCTCCTTCAGTCTGTTTGTATAAGCAAAAGGTTTGTGGCTCCTAAAGATGCTGTTGGATTTCTTTTGCCTTCACTTCCTCATGTGTAAAGGGGAGATATTGGTAAATATGCCTGCATCATGCTTACTGAGCTTAATTTGATTTGCTGGTGAATTAACAAACTCTTTAAAAAAATAAGACAACTACTGAAGATGCTGTCACATGTGCAATCTATGTTACATCTTATAAAATATCAAAAGCAAGATTCATTAAATACTGATTATTTGCTAGATACTAGTCAGGCTTTGTATGATAAAGGTAGCCTGTGTCATATCAGTGACCACAATGTTGTGACTCAATGTGTAATAAGTGTACAAATTTTGCTCGTAGTACAACTTAGACACATAGGAACATATCATTTTTAGCTATTATCTAAAGCCCCAAATGTTGTGAAAATAATAGTGGTAATTACAATTTGTATTTCCTTCAGTTTTGGGCTTGAAAATGATTAATACCATGCATGGTCCTTTAAGGTTACTTTCTGAATAAAATATACTTAGGATCACAGGCGGCCTTCACTTCCCAGACTGTGTTCCCAAGGCATATCAGATATACAGAAGAGATGGTGTACTATGATATGGCAGCCTGGGGTAGAGAAAGGTGGCCTTCTGACCTCCTGCTTATCCTTGGGCTTACACTGGCTCACATCACCTGCAGAGGCCTAACTCCTGCTAGCATTTACAAATGCCCATAGAACATGTAGTTTGGAGTCTCTAGACTTGATCTGGGACTACTATTTAATCACAGAGCAGCTTAGTTTGTGCTGCCTTCGTCTACACAACCAGATTTACAGATCAAGCTGGGGTTTGCTAAAGTGGCCTTTCTCACCCTCTACTCATGTAGAAACTATGGCAAATCCACAGCAACTCAACTAAGTATCAGCATCACACAGAACTTCAGTTAGCTTCCCCAAACCTGCACACACCCTGGAGACCTCTATCTGACAATTGCACTATTAGCTCTGTGTTTCTTTTGTCTATCTGAAGCAACTACCTGGTGCCAGAGCCTTTCCCTGGAAATGGAAATCCCAAAATGTCTTTCCATCTGTCTGTATGTCTATCTCTGCTCCTAGAATCTATGTTTGAACTATTCTATACACTTTTTAAAACATGACTAACCTGGGGTGGGAAGTAGCCACCTTAATAAAATAGGAAATGGTCCAGAATTGAGTCTATCTTCAGTAGGATGTTTCTTGCTTGCCTTTGAAAAGACAGAGGTCATTTGCCAACATCTATTTCATTTATCAAGTCATACATGGCAAGTGCTGTTCCAAGGCTGGCACCTCAGATATGAAAAACAGACAGATCACTACAGGTTTACATCTCTAGTAGATATGATGAGCATGGACACAGTCACAAAATAGAGAGATCTGCCATGATGGAGGAGGTACAAGGCTCCAGTATCACAGACAGGATACATATTAGATTTGAGATACCGTGGGAAGCTGCCTGGTGAACAGATGCTGGAACAGAAACTTTGAGAAGAAAAAGGAACTCCTTAGCAAATGACAGTGAGTACATTTCATGTGAGGAGGCAGTGCCAGCACCATATAAAGACAGGCAACTATAAGAGAATGTGGCTCATTAGGAGACCCCCCCCAAGCTACTTGGTATGGCTACTCTGCATATCTTGTACATTTGTCCGTCAGTCTCCTTCCCAAAGAGCTTTGTTTTGAGCTTGATTTCCCACAGATGTGAGCAAAGGTTTAAACACAAGCAGAAATAAATAGGGTCATACAGAATGAAAAACCTGTGGGTGGATACCCTTTGGAGATGAAAGCAGAAAGATGTTATAATATTCTGTAAAAGAATATGGTTTTGCCCCTGAAGACACCAGGCTGCCTCCTAGTTTCAAACAGCAGAATAATTGGCTATTGTTACTAGTTTCTTTCTTCTTTTTCTCCACTAAAAGAAGTTAAAAAAATTCTCTACCAATTAGTGAGTGGTAGGAATAGTAAATAATACAAGAAGGTTCCAGCATTCATAAATGTCATATTAAGAAGACAGTCTACCTAAAGAGTGCATTGTTCAAACTCTAAAATAATTGGGAAAGAATATTATTGAATATTTTTGCTAAGGCACACTATCTGTCTTTGTTCCCATTTTTATATAAATGAGTATTCTTCAAAATGTGCATATTCTACATTTATTTAGACCAAGGACAAATGGATAATATAAACTAGGGAAAATGATTCCAGCATTGTACTGGGAAGTACTCTCAGTACAGCAGAAAAAAATTATATGTTCAGAAAAGATAACTCAGTGGATGCTTAGTTTATTGCTAGGATAAAATACCTTTGAAATTATGCTGTTTCAAAGACAATTTCTTGTCTTTGGAGTGAATGGAGTATGCTTCCCACCTTATATGTACAAATGGTTATGAAGCTCACTTGAACTTCTCATCTCATTTATCTGCTCACTTTAGTTGGGAGAAAATATTTTTATGGAAAAATGAAGGAATTTATTCTAAAATACATCAACTGTTATAATTAGTATCATAATTTCTATATTTTCAAAGGAAAAAGTCTACCTTTTGTTCTTAACATGCTAGTCAACACATTTCTTTGGACATAGACATGTATTATTTACTCCTCATGTGAAGACATTACTAGTTGTGCTTCCCTTCACTGTCAAGACTATGAGACATGACTAGGGATAGAGGTGGAGGATGGCATGGGGACCAACTTGAAGAAACGTGGAGTAAGAAATCTCCACCCACAAAAGACCAATGTGATTAATTTAACCCAAAGTCCCAGGCACAGAATAGGCAGTGTTACTTAAGATTTGGAGGGGCTGGCGCTATGGTGCCAAGAGTTCTATTGACACTGGGAGACTTAGACATCTCCTTTCCCAGGCTTTATCTTCAGAAGATAAAGTGTGGAGGCACAAGGGTTGGAACTAGGCATAACTAGCCAGTACAGTAGCTTAGATGGAGAGGAGAGGATTTTTAACTCAAAACAATATCTGACAGATAATTTTTTGACCTAGCCTGACAGGGCAAAGCATGATTTCTGGGAAAACATCAAAATATTAGAGACAGACTCAGTATGTCTTTTAAAACATTGGCAGTAAAAGCTATCATATGCCAAGATTGTGTACTTTAAAGTCCTGGTACCTCTTATATGAACCATTCACACTTCAGCATTGTCTACTTGCCTTATATGGTATTTGTTCCCAAAAAGTAATTAGGACAATGAAAGGACATAATGAATCTTCTCATTCCTTCTCTGTGAAAGAAATGTGTATATTTCAATTATATGTATTTGCTATTGATATAGGACACTAGATACAATAGGGAAAAATAATGAAGAGAAATGCTTTTGTTAGAAATTTCTAATGATGTAGTTAGAGGTTTCTAGTGGGAAGACAAGCTTTCTCTTCATCCAATCATGAAACTTATGGGGAAGCACCTTTTATGGGAATGAGGAAGACACATTTAAAGATAATTCAAAGGCCGCCGCTGATTTCACATCTACACTTTGCTGTAGCCTTAGTGTCCAGAATGGGTGTACATCTGGTCTTGTGTATGTCACTTCACTCATCCCAATTACTCTTTCAATGCTTTCCCCTTAAAATAATCTTAGCGGGTATTTAAACTTAGCTGTAAGGATATTAAAATGTCATCTTGATGTATAATATTTTTTAACAAAAAAGATTTGAAAATCACTTGCAGCTGGATAATGGAGGTAATGGAGGTGTCTGCTAAGCAGAGAGGCATAGAGAAGAGAACTGGTGGGTTTAGCACTGAGTCCTCGCCTAGTTTGCTTTCTGTTGGTGTGATAGATACCATCACCGAAAGCAACTTGGGGAGAAAAGTTACTACTAAATTATTCCATCATCAAAGGAATTGAAAACGGAAACTCAAGGAAGAAGATTTTAGCAGTACTCCTCATGGAGAAGCGCTGCTTCCTGACTTGCTACCAAGATTATATTCAGTTATCTTTCTTTCACCCCCAGGTCTACCTGCCTAGAAATAGGCTGGGGTCACCTACATCAATTATCAATTAAGAAAATCCTCCACAGCCATGCCTATTGGCCAACCAATGGAGACAATATCCCAATTTAGGTTCCTTCTTCCCAGGTGTATCAAGTTAACAACTGAAGCTACCTATAGCATCATGTGATTACTGAGCCTGTCAGAGAGCTCTGTTTGTAGGAGGAACGAACTGTTGTTAGCAGGCCTGCCTTCATGAAGTTTTGGTCATAAAGGAAACCAGACTAGAGGCTGGCTCATTAATTCAAATGAGACACTTCCACACAAGGACAGCTACTTGTAACAGAGCCTTTGTCATAAGTTTTTATGAATTCAAACAAGTCTGGCTCCCTGAGAATTGGAAATCTGAAGAATAGCTAATGTCAGTGCCCTATACAAGCTCAGTGAGGCTCACAGGGATGCCAGTGACAATGTCTCTGAGCCAAATGACTCAGAGAATGACAGCTGAAGGCAAATGGCACACAGAGCAGAGGACAGACAACACTTTACCAGGATGAGGTGACTGTACCCGCTAACAATATAGGCACAGCCAAGTCCCCCTTCTGTGACTATCAGAAATAATTTCTTTCAGGAAGTAAACTTGATGGGCAAGAACTTCAGTTTTTTGTCTTCTTACTCCCTGGTGTCTGGCACTTCATTAGTGTTCCATAAACACTTGTGAAATAAATTCCGGATGTCTTTAGAGAGGCTAATTACCAACAACTCAGAGAGTACTTGAGCTACTAAAATTTGATCATTAAAATATTTGTGATACAACTTTGTAGACCCAGATTTAACAGGTTGTTTTTGTTTTGTAGGTAGCTCAATTTCCTTTTTGCTACTCTATAGTAATGAAAATAAAGTCTGTGTAGGTGGAGGGTGGGCATCATTTCTGATGTGGCTATAAGTGCTTCTGATCTTTTTTCCTGGGAATATGGGGTAGGTAGGGATTTTTTCTTCCAACTTCTCAGTCCCCCTTATCAAATGAATTTTGGCTTTGGGCAGTCTCAGAGCTCTCCAAACTTCAGTTTTCCTCTGTGAGATGCTTAAACACCATGGCTCAGTAACTTCAGCAATATCCAAAGCCTCCTTTCAATCAAAAACACCTTACATCACTCTGTACTAAAAGCTCCGATATTCTCTATCAGACAAGTCCCCAGCATAAGGTGCTTATTTAAAATGCAAATATATTGCCTTGAAGGGGTGACATACTAATCCATTACCAGCCATTAATACTATAACACCAATTATTTGATCAGTTAGTCACTGAGTAGGCTTTGCCTCAGGAAATGACACATAGGACAGATTTTCTCAATTTCTTGCCTATCTCAGATTATTATTTATTGTAAAAACAAAAGAAATTTGAGGTGCAATAAAGAAATCGAAAGGAAACACTAAATCTCTACTGCTATTGCCCTATTACACTAAACTTAACCCTTATATTCACATGGATCCCTTTCAGTTTCTATCAAAAATCCAAATCAGTTTCAACACCAATGTTTTCTCTTTGTTCTGAACAATAATGGTTCAGTCCTATTAATATGTTAGTATATGTCAGGTTCCAACCTACAAAGTCTTTAAGAAATGAACTTGTACCATTTTCACAACAACTAGAGAAGTAGGTATGGGTTTTAATCCTCATTTGGCAGATGTTAGAACTGAGATCTTAAGAAGTTAAGTAGTTTGGCAAGCCAGTAAATGTTTAATTCAAAAACAAGCATTTGGCTTTGACAATACTCTTCCAACCCCTGGAACAATCCATGTACTAGTCAGGAAAATGAGGCTTTCTCCTCGGTTCGTTAGCTTGTTCTCAGTTCCACAGTATGTTGCAGTTTGAGCAGGATGCCTGGATACTCCTAATTGAACACTATAAATGACAGACACACTCTCCTAGATGACACAGTATAAATTTGATATTGTTATGCTTGGTTTATAATTTTGATATTTAATAAGACAATTGACTCAAAGCCACATCCTAAAGGATGGATGCATGCTGTGAATCCAGATCATCTGACTCCAAACTTAGCACATTTGCTTATATTTGTGTCTGGCTATACTGACAAATTTCTTCCATATGCTTGAAATAAATCATACCATCATTAGAATATTGCTGTATTCGATTAAAGACATTCACAAATACTTTGTCCTATTCCTAGGAAACTCTCATAATTATCTCTGTACTGGTAGTCCAATGAAACCCAGGAACAGTTAAATCCCAAATTTTTAAGCTCTCTGGTAAAATCCATTGTTTCTGATCCTATATTTCTGCTGCATAAATGCCAGAATAAAGAATGCATGCAGCATGATTTTTCCACTGTAGTATTTATGAGTCAGTGTTGTTCACATACAGAATTCTGTCCCCTTGCAGACAGCTTTAGGCATTGCCCCAGTAGCCCCTCCGTGTGAGCTGTTACGTGCTTTGAGTTTCTGGACTCTGTCTTTCTTTAGTGGCATTCAGCATATAGGACTGTACTACTCATTCTCTGAAAGACTGCTCATTAGCTGGAACACATTCTTCTGCATTCTAGTGATACTGTCCTTGTGGCTCCTGAACACAAAGAATCCCAAGGGCCCAAGCCTGAATTTTGAGAACAGTTGTCAAGGTTGGGCTTTCAGTTGTTACCACCTGTCAAGAAATCTGAGTGTGATTATTCAACTGCCACTCTGGAGCATCTGCGTTAACTGTGCCTCCCAGTAGGCCTAATGAGCACAAATGCCTCGTAATTAGCTGGGCATCCCTCTTGGTATTGTCTCCATGACAAATAAACTCAAAAGATTCTTCACCTTCTCCTTTCTCTAGATATAAATTCCTTAACAGCAGAAGCCAAGCCTTTGTTAATCCTTATTGTGGCCCCTATACCCAATTGATCTTCATTTAATTGAAGACTTCATTTGTTGAAGTGAAGGATATACCTTGTGCTTTGTAGTCAGTTCAAACAACCATTTTCACTAATATAAAAAAAGACTGATGGAGGTCTTGTATTTTGGGTTAAATTACAGACAACAGTGAGTTAATAAAATGTGTTGTGATCCACTTCAATAATAGGCTTGAGAAAAGACTAATGTTGGAAAGGTTTACTGCACAAGTTTATCACCTTGCTCAAATACTCAGACTTAGAAAGAAGATAATCCCATCTTACCATCATCTTTTCAAACAGATTATTACCTTAAAAAATATTTGGAGTTGGGCTGACAAGGTGGCTCAGGTGAAAGAAGCACTCCACCAGTCTGGCAACCAGAATTTGATATCCATGACCCATGCACACATACCATGGCAAGGGAGAGCATGGACACACATACACACACACACACACACACACACACACACACACACACACACACACACACACACGTAAAATAAGAACATATATGCAACTAAAATATTTGCAGTTAAGAGCCTAAACCAGCATCAAAGTAGAGATTCATGTAGCTGAGCTACATCCATGAGGTAGGAAATCCACCATGAGGTAAGAAATACAAGCTGCACTCTTAAGAAAGTACTTTAGGGACATTTGTGAATTTTTTACATGGAACAGTTCCAATACTCGGTTATGGATTTTCAGTTTGAATATTTCTGGATTTTATTCTTTTATTCTATCAGTCCAATACCCAAAATTTAGCTACAACCAGCTGGGAGGTGAGAGGTAGAAATAAACTATGGCAACCTTGAAAGATAAGAATATTACTTAAATGTTTACAATCCATAAAAAAAAGTTAAAAGACACTAAAAATTACTGTTACAGCATTTTTCTGAGTTATTCGATTGTTATATTGAACAAAGTAACTGAATATAGATGCTATACTCTAACCATAAAATTCTATTTTATAGAAAATAGTAATACGTGGAACAAAGAAACCAGATATTAGCTGTAATATAACCACAAAATTCTATTTTATAGAAACCCAAAATGAAATGTCAGATTCTGGAGATACTAACATCACTTTAGTTGTGTGTATCACTCAAACAAAAATCCATGAAGTTTTCTGCTTTTCTGCAGCTCCATGGTAGGATAGCTTTCCCCTGACAGGCCACATAGACTTGAAATAGCTAACCACTCGTGCAATGCAATGGTGTTCAGACTATACTGTGAGTCTGTGAGTTACTTGCCATTTCCTGCAGTAGAACGATGCCAGGGTCCCAAATCACAGCTTCCTATTCCCTTCCAACAGAGTGTCACCATGCCAGTCAACTTCACAGATAGGCTTTCCTACTAAATTTTCTTTAGGGGGCAAAGGATTTTCATTCATAAAACTAATGAAATAGTTTCATGAAAATATAATGGAGTAAAGGAGTAAGCCACATTCTCTTGTTCATTTCCCTTGGCATTCCAGACAATACACATTATTGTAGTGGTGACTTTAAAAACCAAAAGAAGTGGTAACAGAGAACAGGAGAACAATATGTGTGTGATTAAAGAGTCAAGATACTATGGAATACAGTGGTAGAGATGCTAACATATTAATAAAATAAAAAAGAACATAAACACTCTAATAGAGGAAATAAACACAAAATATACTTCCCCTTTAAGCTCTGGTTCAGATACTTAACATGGAAAACGTTATATTTCTCAACATTGATTTTAGTTCATCACAGCCATGGTTGTTCATAGATCTTGTTCACCTGGGATTATAAACTAAAAATAAAATAAAAGAGGCTAAGCCAAGAATGAGACTCAAAGGAGTTAGGGAGTGTAATATACCACAAAGCTTCTTGAAAATCCAAGATTTCCTCTGTTTATTAGGGCGTTCAAATTACTAGTTCAATGCATTATACATTCAACAACTATTTCTTAAGGTTTTACAATGTGCCAAGCAATACTAGGTCTGCTGTCTCATGATAAATGCTTTTGTTGTCTTCATTAGAGATGGGGAAAGCTACATAGCTGGAAACTTTTGCACTCCTACCTCTACCTTTCTAGGTTCCTGTATTACTTTCTAATTTTCAATAGTATTTAAAACATACATTTTTGTCTAGTTTCTCTGAATATATTATTTCCAACACTAATTTACAAACACATTAATGTACAAACCCAGCTCCTTGGGAATAAAGAGTAGCAGCTGTTCAATATGTGTTTGGGGAACAAAATTTCAAAAACCCTAAAGATAATTACCATTAAAACTTTCATAAAACATACTTTCCACCTTGAACTTTCACCACTGCTCAGAATTATACTAGAACAACTGAGAATTCTGTTTTTCTTAAGAAACTGTGACATCTTTTATTTATTTTCACCAGAGACCTATTTGTTTAAAGACAAATATTATTGACTCTACTTAAATATGGAGTAGTTGAGCTAAAATCACATTCAATGCATCCTCTTCTAGTAGAAAAACCTAGGTAAAGAACATTCTTATCAAACTTCATATTTCAGCCTTTTAAATTCCCATCTTGTAATACACAGCCAATGCACTTGATCAGCCTCTCTCGCTATTAGCAAACTAAGCTGATTATATAAGGGCAAAATAACCCACCTCACCTTTACTGTTCACACTATTAGGTGTCTCTCCTCAAGTATCTGCTCAGATCATTGTATTTGCATGGTGCTTTATGGGGATATAAATAGCAACCAAGTAAACCTCAATAGAAATAAAATTGATGAATACAAAATTTGGTGAAAGAGTTAGGAACATAGCGTTATGATAGAGAACAGGATAGGGAAGGAAGATGCTTAGGAATGTAAGATCCTGGTGTTATGTTTATAAGGAAAGAAAAAGCCATCCTTATGAAATATCATGGGCATTCCTCAAATGTTTTCAAAAGAGTAAAATCCTGGGAGTGCAAGTAAAAAGCAATATGACCAAAGCACATTGAGAAAATTAAAAGTCAGAATTCTAGGCAAATAAAGGGCCATTCTCTACCTGATCTTTTCAGTCAAAATAGGAGGTTTGGATTTAGTTGTAGGTACAGTGGAAATACGATGAATTGACTTTAAATAAGTAAGTAGAAAAAAATCTAACTTTCAAAGTCATGGGTGCTACAGGAGAAAGAGTATATGAAGCAGAGCAATGAGGTGGGGCTAAACATGCTGGAGACTATGGACTCATACTGAGTACTTAGTGATGTGGATGGAATGTGGAATGTTGGTGATTTATTTAAAGGATAGTGAGGTATTATCACGTTTAATTTAAGGGGGTAAATGACTTACTAATCAGTTGGAAGTAAAGAACTTGAAGAAAAAAAAAAGAATGCAAGTTACCCTCCTTCGGGTTTCTAGATAAAAAAAAAAAACTGGAAAACACAGTGTTCCTAAAAGCTATAGGAAGAAAATTGTGAATGAGACAAGATTTGGGAGATGGATGTTATTTCTGGTACCTATGAACAAACATCCAAATGACAGTTTCAAATGAGCATCTAGATGCTCAAAACAGAGAATCCAGGGAAAATGTATGACTCAAAAATATACATTGAAATTCACCAATGTGTAGATGTTCATACCTGTAACAATACATGAGACCTGCTATAAAAACTTTTCAAGAAACAAAGCAATATCCTATGAACCAAACACTGGACAACTCATACACCAGAAGGGCTGTTAAAAGGAAATGCCAAAAACAGACTTAAGAAAATAGCCAAATAGATGGCCATCAGAGACACAAGGCCATATTAAGACAATTATTTGGGAATACTCTCAAAGCTGTGGTGTTGAGCAGAAGAATAGAAGCACACACTGAACTTGCTTGCCAGCATTTGCTAGCAAAATGAGGCACATGTAATCAAGGCTGGCAAATGAACACTTGACACATCATATTTGGAGAACACTTGAGCAAATATTGGCTATGGGAGAGTCATTTAATTCATTTGATTCATTTATTCACACTTCTGATTCAATTTATTAACCAACAATATCTAATTTTAGCAAAGAAGCATCTTGATGATCCTTTCAAAATACATGAGTTGCAAAGCATACTTGCCAGTAATGAAAAGGAATGATTTGATATGTAGAATTCGTGATTGTTAGCCAAACAACCATAAAAAGAATCAATGTCCAAATAATTGTAATCTTTTTGCTTTTAGAGAAGATAATTACAATTCATTTTTCTGCCCAAATTATTACAGTAAGTGTGAAACTGGAATTTGAATATCATTCCTTTGACTATAAGGTTTTACTGTTAACAACTGAATTCTTAACCACCCCTGACTCCTTATACAAAATGCACCCACTCCAGCTTTATGATACTACATGATGTAAACATCTCTATTGTTCTAACATCCTAGGTCTGTTTTGAGAATTCAAGTATGCATTTAACTGTGAGCCCCTGTAAAGTCAAACATCAAGCTACATCCTTCAATGCACAGTGCTTTAAACATTCCCTTGCAACTACTGTTCCTCATGTATGAAAAAAGAATGTCGTGTGGATGATACCAGTTTCTATTGCCAGCTTGAGTTCCTTGGATGCTTCAATAGCCTAAAGAGAAAAATTTAAAAAATAAGTTTTCATTTTTTAAGCAAGGTAAGATGCTAGTACATCTTTTGTTTTAATTGAAAATATTTTTTCATATAGTACGTTCTCATCAAACTTTCCCCTCCCACATCTTTTTCCAGATCCTCCCCACTGCTCCTACCTTTCCTCCACCTCCATGTATTCTCTCTCTCTCTCTCTCTCTCTCTCTCTCTCTCTCTCTCTCTCTCTCTACACACACACACACACACACACACACACACACACACACACATATACACACACACACACACACACACACACAAACATGAGACCAACTATAAGTGTACTTGTATACCCAGTGATACTCGATTGAAGGAAACTACATTTTCCATTTCAAATAGTTGTCAATTGGAGATAGTTTCTTGGTTAGGAATACAAGCTTGTGTTCCCACCCCACCCCCCTCTCAGCATTGGGATCCCATTGGCAAAGACCTGTGCAGGTACTATGCATGCTGCCACAGAATCCATGAGTTCATATATGCTTCAGTCCTGCTATGTCCATGAAGCATTTATTCCTTGATGTCATTCATCCTCTATGGCTTTATACCTCTTCTACAATAGTTCCCTAAACCCTTAAGAAAGGGATTTAATGAAGACATCCCATTTAGTAATGGATGTTCCAAGATCTCTCTCTCTCTCTCTCTCTCTCTGTGTGTGTGTGTGTGTGTGTGTGTGTGTGTGTGTGTGTGTGTGTGTGAATAATGCCAATTTCTGAGTCTCTGTATTAGTCCCCATATGCTGCAGGAGATGGCTTCTCTGATGAAGGCTGAGCAAGACACTAATCTGTGACTATGGAAGAGTTCCCATAGGAGTCATGTTATAGCTATATTACTTTAGTAGAAAAAATAGTATTTCTTCTCTCTTATGTCTATGGCCTATCTAGTCTTAGATTTCTTGTCCACCAAAACCATGTCAGTGGGCCTTACATCTATTTAAATAGTCGTTGGTTACTCTCACAATGTTTGCACCATTTCACCAACGTTTCACACAGTAAGGTCGCCATTGTAGATCACAGGATTTGTAGCTGTACTGGTGATACTTTTCTCTACTGGTAGAATGCAGAGTACCTCCCAGTACCACAAACACTAAGTCATTGGGGGTAAAGGCTCTGGTTAAATGCCAGATCAACTTCTGTTTTGGTTGAAACTATGTTCTGGTTCTTCCTCCTTGAAATAATAAAGTATTCACTTTATTTTTTATTTTACAGGAGCCCAAAGTTGAGAGACTTTGAATTTCAAAAGACTTTGGATTTTAAAGAGATGGGTCGTTTTAAAGAGATTGAAATTTCAATGCGTTTGAATTTGTAAAGCCTATGGGATTCTTAAAATAATTTGCATTTTTAGTGTGATCTTTGGGATAAACAAGAAAAAAAGTTGTGGCTTAGCAGTGATATGTTTGTGTGTCAAGTAGATATGGGATTAATTGTCCCACCTAGTTTTAAGTCAGCTTGGCACAATCTAGGGTCATTTTACAGGGAGGAACCTCAATTAGGAAGAGTTTCTACAAGATCCAATGTAGGGCATGTTCTTAATTAGTGATTGATGGAGAGAGCACAGCCTACTGTGGGTCCACAGTATTCCTGATATGTTGGACCTATATGTTGGCTGAGTGAGCCCTAAAGAACAAGCCAGAGTACAGAACTCTCCATAGCCTCTGCTTCAACATCAGGTTAATGCCCTAATTGAACTCCTGTTTCGGTTCTGACTTCCTTCAATAATGCTCTATGATGTGCAAGTGTAAGCCAAAAAAAAAAAAAATCATTTCCTCCCCAATTTGCTTTTTTATAAAAAAAAATCATTGTATTTCATTGCAGTAATAGAAACCCAGCTAAGACATCCTGATTTTTCCATAAATTATATATGTATAATATGTATTGATATCCCCATGTTTCTCAGAAGGTCAGTTCCTCACTCTATAACTAACCTCTGTGGTTAGCTAGGTCATCATTTTAAGTACTGTATTTTTTTCAGTTACTCCCTTCAATTAAAAAGTATTACAAAATTGTATTTTTAACCCTTGAAGCTTATAATAGAAATTATCTTACATTCAGGGCCCAGTTCTAACTTTGCAAGTGCTAAGATTCTCTTCAGTTGCACTGATCTCTTCAGCACTTCAGCCTCTGTCTTCAGCTGCCTCCAGGGCTCACACCTATGTTATGCAAAACTCCACTTACTTATATTTTCTGTTGCAGTTTTGTTCTAAATTCTCTCTATAATCCTGGCTAAAAGTAACTAATAAGAATCACGCAATGCGGTCTTGAAATTTCCTTGGGCAATCAAATTGGTCCATTTTTTTTTAAAATTCCATTTCTCCTGCATTTTCAGTAAATAGGTACAAACAAATACAAAATAATGGCCTGAAATAACATAAATGTCCTGTCATCTATTTTCTAGTAGTCTTAGTTCCCATCTGAAGCCTCTCAGGCACAAACTTTAATATGCATGTTCTATCAGCAATTTGGGCCCCATCATTATTATTAGAATGGCCCATTATGTTCTTTACAACAATGTTCTAGAGATGTTATAACCCACTGTCACAAACTCTTCTACAATGCTTCCAGAAACTCATTCCAAAGTTTCTGAACCATGTGGTGAAGTTGAACAAAACAGCAACACAGCTTCTCAGTTCCAATTTTCATATTACATCTCTCATTTCTGTGACAAGATTCCTGAAAGTGTAAACTTCATGGAAGGAAGATTTTGTCTCACAGTTCGAGGGAATTTCAGTCTATCATGAGGAAGGCATGGCATGAGAAAACCCCGGTCCCTGAAGACAGGAGTATACATTTGTCACTCTTTATAGCATAAACAGATAGGAAATAGTTAGCTCTGGTTGGAACTAGAGGTGAATAAAATTCTTGAATCCTTCTTATAGTGAACATATGCTATCTAGGCTAGAATCCCAAAGTTCTTAAAACCTAACAAAACAGTGTTTCCAGTCAAGGAACAAGTATTCAAACAAATGAACTTGTGGGGGCATCACATATTCAAATCAGAACAAACCCAACCCTGAAAACACTACAATGTGCTTCTGAAACTTCAGGAAGCATCACCACCCATGACTTCAAGCTCTACTGTAGAGCAGTAGTAATGAAAATAGCTTTATATTGGCACCAAAACAGACAAGTAGAGCAATGGAATTGAAGACCCTAATATTAATCCATAAACCTATGATTGCCTGACTTTTTACAAAGCTAAAATTATACAATGGAAAAAGGAAAGTATATTCAACAAATGGTTCTGGCATAACTGGATGCTGACATGTAGAAAAATTACAGATAGATCCTTATCTATTGCCATGCACAAACTTAAGATCAAATGGATCAAATCCTACCACAATGAACCTCTTAGAAGAGATAAAAAGAGGTACCCTTGCAAGCATTGGCACAGAAGACAACTTCCTGTGCTAGTAGCACAGACATTGAGATTGACAATTAATAAATGGGACCCCCTGGAACCATGAAGCTTTTGTAAGGCAAAGGACACAGTCAACATGACAAAAGGATGGCCTACAGAATGGGAAAAAAATCTTCAGCAACCCCACATCTGATAAATGGCTGATCTATAAAATGTACAAAGAACTCAAAAAGCTACTCAACAAAACACCAAATAATCCATTTTTAAAATGAGGTACATATCTAAATAGAGAATTCTGAATAGAGGAATCTCAAATGGCCAAAAGGCACTTAAGAAATCACTCAACATCCTTAGTCATTAGAAAATGCAAACCAAAACAACTCAGGGATACCAGATACTGCCTGTCAGAATAGCTAAAAGCAAAAGCACCACCAAGGAAAAGAATAGTTATGCTAGAGAGGGTGTGGAGAATGGGAACACTCTTCCATTGCTGGTGTACAAACTTATACAGCCACTATGGAAATCATTATGGTGTTTTTTTTTTTTTCAGGAAAATGAGAATCAGTCTACCTGAATATCTAGCAATTCCACTCTTAGGTATATACCCAAAGGATGCACATTCATACCACAAGGACATAAGTTCAACTGTGTCCATAGCAGCATTATTTGTAATAGCCAGAACCTGAAAGCAATTTAAATAATCCTCACCTGAAGAATGGATAAAGAAAATGTGATACATTTACACAATGGAGTACTACTCAGAGGAAAAAAAACAATGATATTTTAGAATTTACAGGAAAACAGATGGAACTAGAAGAAACTATTCTGATTGAGGAAACCCATACACAGAAAGACAAATACGGTATTTACTCATTCATTAGTGGATATTAGACATAGAGCAAAGGATAATCAGCCAACAATCGAACCCTCTAGAGAAACTAGAAAACAAGGAAGACCCTATGAGAGACATACATGAACCCCCACCAAGAAGAGTAAAAGGACAAGATCTCCTGAGTAAATTGGAAGCAGGGATGGAGGAGGAGGTGATGGGAGATGTTATTCTGTAAATATGTTTCTCATACTGGTTAATGAATAAAGCACTATTGGGCCAATGGGAAGCAAGATAGGCGGGCTAAGAGACAAGGAGGAAAGAGGAAGTAGGGAGGAGGAGTCAACATGAAGAGCCCGGAGAGGTAGCAAGCCAGCACCACTCGGACCAATAAGATGAACCACGTGGAAATATTACAATAGTAGAAATGGGTTACTCATTAAGACAGAGCTAGCCAGTAACAAGCTAGTACCTGGCCAACAGCCTTATATCAAACACAGAGTCTCTGTATGTTATTTGGTGCTAGCATGGAGGTGGGACCAGGTGGCTGGCAGGGAGGAATAAAGAGTGGGACCAGGCAGCGGGCGGGAAAAACCTACTGGTAACATAATGGTGTCAGAAGTAGAACTAAGAACGTTCACTTAAGACTTAACAAAAGCTTAAAAAAGGGTTTTAGAAACAAGAGAACAGAGACAAGCAAGGCTTCTTGGTAGCAACATTTTTCTTGGTTAAACTTTGTTTTGATAGAGACAGAGATTTGCATGGCTCCTTTAACAGAGGTTTCCAAAATTAGCATAAGCAGCAGCAGCAAAAAAAAAAAAAAAAAAGTGTTGCTTTTAAATAGCTCTGCTAACAATTCATTGGTGTGTATGAGAGCTGCAATGAAGATTTACAGTGTGTTTTAAAATATACATAGACTTGGGAGAGAAAAAGAAAAGAAATAAAATGATTTTAAACAGACAGAGTGTGACCGGGTGTGTGTGGTGGCCCACGCCTTTAATCCCAGCATTCAGGAGACAGTGGCAAACAGATCTCTGTGATTTCAAAGTAAACCTGGAATACAAAGTAAATTAGAGGGCAGATAAAAGTTACACAGAGAAACCCTGTCTCAAAATATGTAAAAATAAAACTAGAAGAAATAGAGTAATAAAAAAGCCATGTAAAGATGGAAAGCACAGAGAAACTTTGGATAGTGTATGCTGTTCTGTTATCTTTAAATTGTTTGACTGCTGAGAAAATAACAACGACTGATAAAAGAAATGCTGCTGGATTAATCCAATACATATATTTTAATAATGCTTTGACTCCAAAATTTAAGTCCAAGGACAAGTTACTGGGGAAAAGGATTTCTAATTTTGTTTCCACAGAAAATGAAAAGCTTTGGATCCCTTCCAGACTAATGTGGTTTGATCAAGCAAGACCCCTGAAGCAACATCAATGGGACAATGCAGCCTTGCAGACAACTACAGCCAGGATTTCTGCGTCTTCATAGGATCTCCCATGACAGCGCCCACACCAGCAGGAAGTAGTTTGGAAAGAATGACGCCCAAATTCCCAAATATTGTTTATAAATGTTTGTTTTCATTTAAATGGGATTGGTTATAAATGGTTAATGATCACAACCAATATTTTTAAGGTAAAAATGGAATTATGGTATAGATATGAATACCTTGCCTTGGAATGGATTTTCATTTATTGATACAAATTTAAGGTCAATTTTGTGGTATGTATATTTCTCCTCTTGTTTAGGTATTGTGTTTATATAGCTCATTGAAAAATGTAATGTATAATTCAGTACACATTATAGAGAGTTGCTTATGATAGTGAAAACTTAGAGTTAAGTTAATTAGGATTTCTAGATATGCAGAGATGTATTTGAGATGAATAGGCATTCTTCAAACCTTTCAGAGACCTACAGAATATAGCATTTAAAATGGTTTAGGGTTTTGCTTGACAGTGAGGCACAGCTGTTCCTGGTAACACCACCTCTGTCAGAAAGGAAGATGGACATCGAAGAAACATGGTATGGAGTTTGCTTCTAACATGGCAAGACTAGCCATTTGAGCAAGGTACTTCTCTTGTCTAGGCTGTTTGACTTTATGCTGTAGAAACTGGACATGCAGGACCCACAAAAATGTGACTGCTGAAACAAGATGGACAGTACTACAGGGTTCCTGCTTCATGAAAGAGTCTGCCAGACACACTATGGCCTATGGGCTGAAGATGGAACATTACAGAAGAACTCTGGGTGACTTACCAGGCAGTGAGTTTTCTCTGTCATTTCTGGAGTTTATATATTATCCTTCTGTGGTCTTTGAAGGAGTTGAAGACAGATAGTTATGGTTATAGTTTTCCTTAGTTAGGATTAAAGATAAGTTACATATAAGACTTTAGACTCACAAAGATAGGATAGATATTTTCTTTAAGTCTTACAAAATGTTAATGGACTAAATATTGTTAACTGTGATTCTTATTTGATAACTGTTGTATGGTATATTTTGCTAAGTTAAGGTTAATACCCTTCTCTTTATTTTAGACAGAGAAGAGGAGATGATGGGAGATGTTATTCTGTAAATATGTTTCTCATACTGGTTAATGAATAAAGCACTATTGGGCCAATGGAAAGCAAGATAGGCGGGGCTAAGAGACAAGGAGGAAAGAGGAAGTAGGAAGGAGGAGTCAACATGGAGAGCCCAGAGAGGTAACAAGCCTTCACTGCTCGGGCCGGTAAGATGAGCCATGTGGAAATACTTACAATAGTAGAAATGGGTTAATCATTAAGACAGAGCTAGCCAGTAACAAGCTAGTACCTGGCCAATAGCCTTATATCAAATACAGAGTCTCTGCATGTTATTTGGGGCTAGCGAGGTGGTAGGACCAGGCAGCTGGCAGGGAGGAACAAAAAGTGGGACCAGGCAGTGGGCAGGAAAAACCTGCAAATAACAGGAAGGGAAGTACGAGAAAGAAAAATGAGAGAAGGTGAATGGAAAGGAGAACATGAGGGATCAGAAAGTTTGAATTGAGGGAAGAACAGAGAAGGAAAGCAAGGGAAAAGACATCTCAATAGAGGCAGTCATTATGGGCTTAAGGAGAAAACTGGCACTAGAGAATTCTCCAGAGATCCACAGGATGACCCCAACTAAGAATCTAAGCAATAGAGGAGAGGCTACATTAAATACCCTTCCCCTACCGTAAGATAGATGAATGCATTAAATATCATCACGGAGCCTTCATCCAGTAGTTGACAGAGCAAAAGCAGATGCAGAGGTTCACAGCTAAGAACTGAGCCAAACTCCTGGAATCCAGTTGTAGAGAGAAAGTAGTGATAAGCAAAGGGGTCAAATGATGCTGGGAAAATAGTTGTCTTGAGCAAATAGGAGCTCACAGACTCCAGTCTGACAGCTGGGGAACCATCATAGAATCAAACCAGACCTCCGGAAAATGGGTGTCAGTTGGGGATCCTGGGTAGTCTATGTATCCTCTGGCAGTGGAACCACTATTTCTCCCTAGTGCATGAATAGGCTTTGGGAACCCATTACCTATGGATGAATACCCTTTTAGCCTAGATGCAAGGGAGAGAGAGGGCCTAGGTTCTGTCCCAAATGATATGACAGACTTTGAGGGGATGCCTCACCCTCCCTACAGAGTACATGGGGTGTGGGGTGGGGAGATGATGGTGGGAATGGTAGGATGGACAGGAGTGAGGGGCGTCTTGGGTTGGTATGTAAAATAAGATTGTTTTAATTTAAATAAAAATTAAAAATACTTAAGGTTTTTATGCTTTGGATTAAAGATGCTTTAACCTGTGCCATATTCTGTCAATTATTAAGAACTCTCAGCTATACTCATGAAGTACCCCTGGTCAGCCAATTGTCTGTAACTTATTGTATCTCTGAGATAATCTTCCTTAGTCCCTGATCCTCTTGCCCACTTCAGTGGGGCTTAGAAAAAGAAGTTCCCATATGGGACTGTAGGTTTGAGCAGCTTATTTTCTGCTAGTACATGAATAAATCCTGGTGATTCCCTGTGGTGTTAAGTAAGAAATAATCACTCTAAAATTAGACTCAGAACTTATGTGGTAATATGACCTGCTAAAAATTTGATTTCTAGCTATTATTGTCTAGAAATTTTCCTGAACCAATTAACCGAGTTCAGAGATAAGTTGAATCTCTGTCTAGATCCTCTTGTGCAAATGTAGCCTACCGATCTCAGTTCTCTGCACTTTACCTAACCTCAGGCAAATGGGTGCTGCCTTGACATAGAGGAATCCCAAGTAATTCGCTGAGGTGAAAGGTATTAGTCCCTATCCACTATGTTTAGATTCTCCGGAACACAGGAGCTAGGACTGTTACCATTTTTGAGATTAAAAAAACAAAAAACAAAAAACAAAAACAAAATACTGAGGTGTGGAAAAGTTATAAGACATTCCAAATTTCACTCTGTTAGTAAATAGCTAAACTGACATCCCACATGAGGATGTTTGAGTCTAAAGCATAGACTCCTTCTCCTGTCCACATGCTCACCAAGATAACAATGACTTCTCCACCTTGGGAGTGTTTGGGATGGCCAAAGAAACCAAGGTTTTCCTAAGCCCTTAGTTTACACACAGGTGTCCCTCACCTGTCTATCTCCTAGTAATATTCCCTTATTATCCCGAGTTTCAGGCTTCAGCCAGCACAAACCTGTGTTCCCTTTGTGTCTTCACTGGCACTTTACAGCTTTGCACTGAGCCTGGCACTTTTCTTAGGGAGCCCCATTTCAATAAGTGGATGAATCTTTCCAATATTGTGTTCTTTTTTATATATCAGATTCCCTAAATCTATAACCTGTTCATCATATCTGCTAGTTTATTGGAACAATTCCATGAAAATGTATCATGTCCAGTTGCCCTAGGATTGGCTACTCATTTTCCTTTGTTACTTTTATTCATATGTAATAAACCACAAACATAGAAGACAATTGTTTGCAGCTCTATTTGTGATACCAGGAACAGATTAGAAACTTTATTAAAAACTGATAGGAAACCCACTTTAATGGGCCTAATATTAAATGAAATGCACTGGTTTCGAAGTTCAGAATAATTTCTGGATTCAGAAATGGTAAAGTGAAACACAAATAAATCATTTAAAGTTTTAACTTCTTTTTTTTTTTTTAGGTGTTAATATCCACAGGGCTCTCTTTGTTTCCTTCAGTAGCAATGTTTGTATAGCAAAAATGGCTTCAGCAACTACAGATTTCAAAACTTCACACTGCTCCATCCAGAGACCATGAGAAAGAAGGCTTCTTTTTCAAAACTACATGAGTACCTGGAAACAAAGTTAATACTTGAAATATTGATCAGGTCACAGAAATAGACTGTGTCCAATGCCAATTGACTAAAGCCATTAAGCATCCATCATGAAACCATTGGTGGGGACAGACACCTACTGTCACTCCCTAAATCACAAGATGAAAATAAGACGTGGAGTTTTCCAAAATGAACTCCCTAAAAGATGGAAAGTGAATCTTCTGCCCTAAATCGGAAGTCAATTGCAGTTGCATTGGGTCAAAGCCACAATATTGACTACCTCTTCTGTAAACTTGCATGAGTTGTGGAGGTCAAAGGAAATAAAAACTGAAATCTCAACAGAGTTGCAAGCCACAAGTCTAAGGTGTTTTATCTAGCTCCATTGTTCTGGGAAAATCAGACTTAAATTTTCTTTTTTTTTTCTCATTTATTTTATATATTTTGATTTAGTAGAGTGACTTCTTGTCTCATTAAGAGCAGTAAGATTTAAATGGCACTCCCTAAAGAAATTTTATGATACATAAACAAATTTGATGCATGAAAAGTTGACCTATATGTTTAGGAATAATCATCATATGTCAGAATTTCTAACAAAAAAACTAATTGTAAGTATTTTCTGACCTTCCCTTCCTACATAAGCAATGGGTTCTTAATCATTAGCCTGTATGAATTATGTGTGGTCTTTCAGAGTTCTCCTATACTAATCCATGTTATTTTAAGTGGAATACAAAATAAATTATGTTTTTGCCTTTATCTACTTCAAGGAACCATAACTCCATCAGACTAATATATTATTTATAACTTAAGATGAAAAGGAAAATGTCCATGTGCACAGGGGATTGCCTTTGTGTGCATGTGTGTGTGTGTGTGTGTGTGTGCATGTGCATGTGCTAAATGTCTTTTCAATCTGAAAACCTGTCTGTAGATGTCTTTTAACTAAATAATGAATGAAAGAACACAATGACTTTTAGAATTTACCATTTTTGAATTTTAATCCTCGAAGTGATATTCAAATTTTCAGATTAGTTTAAATGACTCTAGTTTCCTGACAGGCATCAAAATATAGTAAACAATTTAATAGCTATATTTTATAATTTACTTACCAAATTGTTTATAAATTTTAATTAAATATAATAACTTCTTCCTAGTATTGTGGGGGTGGTTGTAAGGGGGAGGGCTTGCAGTCAGCACAGAAGTCAGAGAACAACTTCATAGAGTCAGCTCTTTCCTTCCACCTTATGTAATTTCCAAGGGATGAACTCAGGTTACCAGGTGTCTTTAGATTTCTATTGCTGTGAAGAGACACCTTGGGCACAATTCTTATAATGGAAAATATGTAACTGCGGGTGGCTTACAGTTTCAGAGGTTTAGTCTGTTATCATCATAGTAGAACATGGTGGCATGCACTCAGACACGGTGCTGGAGAAGAAGCTGAGAATTCTACATCTTGATCTGTAGGCAACAGGAAGTAAACCATTTTATTGTGTGTAGTTTGAACATAGAAAAACGCAAAGTTTACCCTTTCAGCAGTGACACTTCTTCCCAAAAGGCCACAACTATGTCAACAAAGCCATAACTCCTAATAGTGTCATTCAGCTTTGGGGGCCATTTCCTTTCAAACCTCCACACCAGGCTTACATATCAGATGCATCTATGTATAATACCATCTTTCCAACCTACAATATCGGGCAGAGAATAAACACATCATGCAGGAATAAAATACTTATGAGTAATTTACAATCTGGTGGGATTACTGTTGCTGAAGAGCTACCAGAAGCTATATTGATTTTTTTATTATTATTATTTTTATTTTCATTTTGGAAGGCAGAGAGCTAAAACAAGATATGTCATAAAGAACATAAAAAGTAATCATTTTTTGGATCATGGAAGATTGATTCAAAGTTTAGACAGAAAGTAGATTCCATAAATATGACAACTATCAGAGGCAGAAGTCTTTAAGTAGAGCACAGGAAAAATATCATTGACCTAGGAACATAACTCAGTGGTAGAGTTATGCCTAGCATCAAGAAGTGCCAGCAGAGGACTAGGGAGACAAAAAAGGGCTGAGACAGCTTCCAGAATGAAATTAAAGCAATGCATGAATGCTTGTTTCGTACAATGTCACCAAAGTCACATGATTCTTGGTCTTTACAGATTTTATAGACTTTTCAGTGCCATTTTAAGAGCAAGTTAGTTGTGACTTCTTTTCAGCTCTTGTCATCTAAGAGTAGTTGTGGCCCTGCTATAGTATTTAACTCATCTATTAATAACAAGTAGATACATTAATTACTTTTATAAATATGGAAAATTCACAATATGTACACAATGAAAGCAATGAGAAGTGTGAAGCTACCAGAAACTTCCAACATAGTTTCAACAAAAGTACATAACTATGCTTTTAGCTAGAGCAGAATAACAGGATTTAAACTTATTCTTTCATTTAAAGATAGTCTTATTACAGAACAAAATATGTGAAACAAATGTTTTCAGGCATGAGGCTATGACAGGACGGTATTTCTCAAGCATGGAGATACACATTTTCCCTGGCTTTCTCCAGGGGGCAATTTCCCAGTCGTGAAGCCTCAGCAAAGAGCAATAACCCAGTTGAACAAAGAAAGAAGACATTGGACAGCAGGGTGCTGAGACAGCAGAGTTTCTTGAGTGGGACTCATAAAAGAAGGGACTTAAGGAAGCCAGAAGATTTCCCCTTGTGGGTCTTTGGAGGTTGCTAGGCTGCATTTGAAGAAGATGAAATTCTGAAAGGCCTTGGAGAATGTAGTGGCTCAGCAGTCAAAACCAAAATTGAGATGTCTGGTGTACTGCAATCCTGGGAGACTCAGGCAGGATAGAGAGACCTTGTTAGGAAACGTGGTCACTTACTTTGAGATCCTAGAAACACATTATAAGACAAAGACCAAAACAAGAAAGAGAAGCATATGGAAATATTTGTACCAGGCCTCTGCCCACATGAGCAAAATATCAGAGTATCTCAGGAAATTGGTACAGGTCTGAGACAGAGATACCTTAGAATGGGTCAGAAAATCAGACTGTGGTTTAAGAAGGGACTCCTACAAACAACATGACATCTAGCTTCTGAGGAACATGACAGATATCAGAACAAACCTAGCTATCAAATCATGATCCAGGGAAGAGAATTTAGGTGGAAGGGAGGGGTCAGATGAAGGGCAACTAGGATAGTTTCAGAGATAGAATTCCTTTAATATTTCTCAATCCAATCAGATTTCATTCTAGAAGTTATGGGCAGGATAGACACTGAAGTTTGGAAGCTAAATGGCCCCAATTATAAAGGTCTGAAGAGTAGAGAAGAGGGGAAACCATGCAATCAATGAAAGGACAAAGGGTGAATGTCAGTCCCGGTTCAGAGAAAACAACTGCAGCTATAACTTTACTACTGACATCAGTGAAAGGCATGGGTAGAGAAACGTGATACAAAGCCTGGGGTGCAGAGGCTGTGAGAACCGATGATCACAAACAGCAGCATTTTTCTGTGGCAGAATCACGTTGGAGATTAGTCTGAGTTTGTTTCCTTTGTTTTAAATGCACAGCCTGGTCCCTGGTTCATGTCATTTCTAGACCACAGTAATAGTGACCATTATGTTTCTAAAATCAAGACCAAGTATGGATATGAAAGAGCAGAGCTACATTCCCAATGCCAATACATGGCATTGACATTGTAGGTTAACATTATTAATGCAGGTCATAGAAGTAATTAAGAATCAAAGGGAAAATTGTGCCACACAGAGTGGTATACAAATAGACTGCCTCTAAATGCCTTCAAAGTCTTGGGAAATCAAGCACTAGGAATCTTCTAAGGACTCCTTTGAACAGAAATAACTTCACCAGTAGCCATTGGAATAGACTGGTCCTAAGAACAAAGGGGAAAAGAGCCTGGGATAGTAACAAAGCATCCTGCAGTGCAGTGCTCACTCCTTTGCTCTCACACAAACATCACCGTTTTGTGCTTCTTTCTGCAAAGACGAGAAATAAGCAGCAGAATTATGAGAAAACAACTGTTCATCCGAATGTGGTGATGCAGGAGGATTATAAATTCAAGGTCAGTCAATTTAACAAATTCCTGTCCTAAAACAAAGAGTAAGAAAGGAAGGCTGGGGGTGTAGTTGTGTGCTGAAGAAAAAGACACCAGGTTCAAGCTCCACTACAACAAACAAACAAAACAAATGAACAAACATAAAACCTACTATGCAGAATAGACAGAATTTATGAAAAATTATAGGATAAAACAGTTGTGTACATTAAAAACACAGTTAAGTTAGCCTTACATCACTAAGATTGTCTTAACTGAATTAAAATTCAATACACATTTAACATGTATACTTCTAGTTTTATCCATTTCCTGTTCTCACTGTCTGAACTAAACTTTTAAACCCAAACATTTATTGCATTTTAATAATTTATATTATTACTCTTGTTAGAATTTGAAATTTATATTTTGGTTATGTTTTCAATCATTATATTAATGAGTTGATTTTTTCATTTATCTGGTCTGACTCATTATCAAAGCTTGTGTAGTATACTTCATGATTCCCAAAGGATTGTTTCTTTTTGCTAATTCATTTCTTCTTAATAGCATAATTGTGGCTGGAACTAGTGTAATTCATCTTGTGATTTATGGATATTATAGATTTTTTTGTTGACACTGTACTAGAAAGGCAACATGTCTGCATGTGGGAGCTTCATTCATAATATTGGCACTGCCTCAAAACGTCAAATACTGCTGTTAGCTTTGTCATCCAGTACTGAAGACCTCATGGACTGATAGCATTTATTTTCTACACAAATAACCTCAGTTTTCTTACTTGGATGCTTTGAGAACTTTTTTATTTCTCCTTTGAAATTCAGAGCTCTCAGCAGGATATGTCTAAATATTGGCTTCATTTCATTAATGCTGCCTGCTTCCCAGTGAGACCCTTCATTCTGCAAACTCAACACTTTCTACAGTTTAAAAAGTTTTGCACAGACACTTTGATGACTAATTCTTCTCCCATTTGTTCTGATCTCCATTCATGTAGCTGTTGTGTGGACACTCCTTATCTTTCATTTTTCATCTTCTCTGTCATCACCTTCTCATCTTAACGCTTCTCCCCTGTATCCTGCTTAAAGAATACCTCACTTCACTGACTTCCTCTATTTTTTGTGGTGTCACTTTTCCATCATTACAATGTTCAACCAGCGTCTTTTTTTTTTTTTCTCAGCTGGCAGTATTTTGCATCATCTTAAAAATCACTTGTTTTGGCCACCTCTGCTTTCATCTCAGTTTTTATACTTATCTCCTCGCTACATTCCTTGTACCATTTCACAGTGTTTTAAATTAATGAGATTATAAAACTAAATGGGTACAAATTTTTTAAATGTTTTGTTAAAAAAATTATACAACATGTTTTGATCATGTTTTCCCTCCCCCAATTCCTCCCAAAACTACTTCTATACCTCTTTTCCTACTGAAGTTTATATTCTCTCTCTGTCTGTCTGTTCCCCCTCTTCTCTCACTCCAAAAGGACCACTGAGTTTGTTTTGTATTGGCCACCCTGGGCATAAACCTGCCATAAGATGTGATTGATATGCCCAGTGAGACTCTGTTGGAGAAGATTAATTCTTTTTTTTTTTTTTTTTTTTTTTTTTTTTTTGACAGGGGAATAGCAATTGCAAACACCTTGGTTGAGGTAGGAGTCCAAGGACTATAATATCAAGGTTGCATTTAGACATGCTTTGAAATATTCTCTTTCAATGTAACAACAAAAAATCTGTGCACAGATAAATTCTCACACATTTTTTCCTATTCACTCACACATACAAGCAAGCACAATATAAATTTATAAGTGGAGTCTATATAGTCAACTGCACTTTATTTGGACTTAAGGCCAGTGCTCAGTAGCAGGAAAATGATGTCTGGTACTGAAAATATAACCATTACCCAGGGTTAGTGAAGTCATGGACCTTGGAACAGAGCCTACAACTACTGCTTTACCAAACCAGAATAATCTTCAATTACATTCTAAATATCTGTCCTAGTAAGTGTAGTTCTTACTCCTCATCAAGGAAATGTCTCTTTTCAACAAATGGAGACCTTTACAAAAAACTACAGCCAAGCAAAATTCAGAACTGTGTAACTCAGTCAGAAAGCATTTGTCTTCTGCACCTAAGACTCAGGAATCACTGCAAAAGAGGAGGCAGAAAGAGTGTACAAATCAGAGAGATAGTAAATCAGTTGTGAGATGGTATCTTTTAGAAATTTTGAAGCTGTAGCCATAAAGTCTCATCAACATGTCTGCCTAAACATGAGCTGAACAAGGACAACAACAGTAGAGATAGTAAGGTGTATCGGGGAAAGTCTAATAGGCCTCAACACCACATAAAGAACTACAGATCACTAAGGAATGTTGAGAGTAGATAAAATAGTATTCCCAGAGATGATCACACCAACAGATTCCTATAAACATATATACAAGCCACATTATACAGACTGTGAAGGTTGTAGTTATATATTTAGGAATATATATGTATATCCCTATATGTGCATATATATATTGCCAAACATATATTTACATATGTAACAATTAATGAAAGTCATGAATTTGAAAAAAAGAAAGTGAGTAGTGTATAGGAGGCCATAAAAGGAGAAAGGGGGAGGAATAAATGATGTAATTATCATCTCAAATAATAAAAGAAAGTCTTTTTTAAACAGCTAAAAACAGTTTCATCAAAAATCACTTGTGTTGAACAAGTTGTACTAAATTCTCAAACTCTATCTCAAATTGCTCATAACCTAATCACAAATTTGAACTATCCTTAGTATATTTATGTGAGAATATTTTGATAATTTTAGATGTTTTCTAATTAAATCCTCCAATTCAAAACTCTAATCAGTTATAATATCTATACCTCTATATGCATGCACACAAACATCATCAATTTATTTTAAAAGTTACTATCTGAGATTTGCAATACTTAGTTTCAGTAGGTCTAATACATATAAGAAATGAATTTCTGATCAATCTTATTTTGCAAACCAAATTACTTTGCCTATGTTTATGTAAAAGGCATTTTCTGAGCAATTCTGAGACATAAGAATAAAACAAAAATAGTCCCTAGCAAAAGATCATGTACTCACTGCTTTGTTCTCGATGACACAACATTGGTTATACCTACCTGCTTATTTAAGTATCAAGAATACAATCCCTGTATCTTAAAAATCATGCATACAAGTAACATTATATAGACTATGAGGGTTATATCTGGAAACATATACATATATCTAGATATATATGTGCAAGTAACTGTTTCAAAGTAATTTCACCAGAGACCACCCTATGGACATTCACAAAGACAAAAAGAAAGTCTTTATTGCCACCAGAAGCTGCATGCAGAATTTACCAAAGTGTTGCAGCACTGAGCCTTATAGCCTTTGTCTTCTGTGTATGAAATGCACGTCCTGGTTATCACACACACACACACACACACACACACACACACACACACACACACACACACACACACTTTTGTTAGCAAGAACCAGAACTACAGAAGCCAAAACATAAGGCTAGTACATTTGTGGACTTTCCTGTAACTATTAACTAGGTGTTGATGGATGAGGTCTTTGTTACCATTTTGGCAAGTGTTTGGGAGCTACATGCTGGGTTTCAAGGTCAGAATGATGTCTCTCTCATCATTGGTCTCAGAGCGTGTTACTTTCTTTACGGGTTCTATGGGCATGAGAAAAATAGAGGACCCATTTTAGGACAGATGGTTATTATACCTTCCCCTCAGCAGTAACAATTTGACTCTGCTTTATATAGTTAAACAGGTAGTTGAGCAAGCAAGGACCTATAGTGAAGGCTAGGAACAAAAGGATTAATGTCCCAGACATGGCCATATCAGTTAATGAAAAAAAAAGCCAGGGATCTGAAAAAATAGAGCAAGATGGATTATGTGGGAGGACTTGGAAGAGAGAAAGGGAAATAATATAATTATGTCATAATCTCAAAAATAAAAGTGTGTAAAATACATTTATGTCAATTTGATTTATTACAGACTATCAACTGTCACATCTGCAGAATCTGGATTCACCTTCTTAGTGATGGAAGCTCATGTCCACTGAATTGTAAGCCGCATCTGACAGGTGGCTGACATACTCCCTCTTCACTCCAAGTCCTACCAGCTTTACCAACTGCCCTTTCACAGAACTAAAAGCAGTGCTTAATTTAGGGTAATCACTATGTCTTTTTCTTCCTTCCTCCCTGATGACTCTTTGAGCCACTCTCATCCAAACTCAGCTTTTCACCCCTCACCTTACTTTCTTACCTTATTGTTTTCTTGCTATATTTGTAATAGTTGAATTACACCACATTTAACCTCATATAGTGGGCCAGAATTTATCTGAGTTGAATTTGTGGGTAGCAAAATTTTTGGAGCTGTCACAATTACACTCCATCATGCTTAAGCCTCTTGTCAGTTAAAATATTGTGGTATATACAGGTGTCAAAGTGGTTAGTAAGCTCTGTTCCTTTTGGCTTTCTATGGCCATTCATCATGGTGATTTAGTATGAAGTTAGCTAGGTAGCTATTCAGAGTAATAAAGCATTATCCTCTAGAAGCTTCACTTCTTCCTATCTGCTTATGTGTTATCATGCTGGAGGATGAAATGCAATCATTCCATATCAGAAAAACTATTCCTTATGATGAAGTGGACTTTTATGGGTTATGACAGAAACTACATGAACATTCCTTGTAGACAGAGTTGTAGAGAGCTATGGTCTTAAGAGATTTCCCAAACATACTTCCAAATACCAATTGTTTCGGGCTGTACTTGAAGTATTGAACTCTGTAGTGCTGGTATACCCACAATAACTTGGACATGAAAAATTTCCCTTTGTGTGAAAAGTAGAATATAGTATACTAATCTTAGAGTAGCAAGTCAGGATTTAGCATACTCAAACACACACACACACACACACACACACACACACACACACACACACACACACACACCCACTCCAGATAGAACATTTTAAAGTCTGTATTTAGCTTTCTCCTATGTTTCTGTATCTGAAACCCCCAGTCACTGGGAACTTGACATGTTTCATAACAAGAAGAGAATTAAAAGGGTTGTTAGGCAAAGGTAAAAGTAGAAAGATATCATGTATCACCGTGTGTAACCCTATTTCTAAGGGTCTTACATGTCAGTTGGCCATCCTTCTGTAATGAGACTAATGACCTCTGATATATTCACAAGTAGGGAACTATGGATTCTCTCCTATAACTATTTCTTTATGCCTTACATTGACATGTTTTGCATCTTCAAAGAGATTGCAACAGTTTAGGCTTATGATATATTCATTTGCACACAGCACTCAGTGTGCACCCTTCTAAGGTATTCTGCAATTACTGTTTGATCTCATCCCAACTTCCAATAAACAGTTTCATAAATCAGTCCCCAAATTTTGCAGACATGGGTAACTAGAGCTGGAAAAAAACACTATATAAGTGAAAAGTCATGCATGCATCTGATTACATAACTAACAATATGTTGTCTTTTCACATATCTGTCTGAACCCTGGGGAATGGGAATGAAGCACACTGACCCAGAGCCTGTGAAATGACTGGCTACCAGGGTCAAAGAAAGTAAATTATCCCTAGATGACTATATTGGCATGCCTACTAAGTGTTTGCCTGTTTCATAGCAAATATTGTTTTTGTCATTTGATTTTCATTGATAAGCAAGGAGAAATAGTATCTAAAAGTAGCACACTGGTTAACATGCTCATTAAAAATATTTGGAAGGATAAATCCATGTTTTCCACATTTTTATATGTTGTGTCATTTACAAAAGGACCAATCACAAATTTAAAATCAGGGATTATCATATATTCATTTCTATTCATAATGGATTGAAGAAAACAAGTGGTTGATATATGAGAGTTTAGTTTTTGGTGATTTAGTTCCAGGCAGTATGGTATAATAACATTCTTGTTGTAAAACTGATTCAAGCATCTGGGTTTTAAATCTTGTTATATCCTATCTACTAATTTAGTGACTTCATCAAACTTTCTATCCTCAAGTTTCCCTTCCTAAAAGGAGAAAATGTGATCTAGTGTCTAAGTTTGTTTATTTGAATGGAAATCATGTAGTTACTTGAGGGAAGAAACAGTTGAGGGGCACTCAAAAAAGATTCAGAGCTTAGATCATGTGCAAATGTCTGATTTGAAGATGTTTAAGATAAAATTTGACAACTGGAATTAATTTACTCAATTATTTGTAATGAATAGAGTGTCCATTCACCTGCTGAGTTTGTTGAAAAGTATAATAATCTAAAAAAATAACAAAATAATAACTTTGCAATAGAAGTCTCACAGTGTAGAGAAGATAACTTAAATGTGTTCCTCTTAGTTTATTCACTGTATAAAATGCAATTTAACACTGGATAACCAAAATCTGAATAGCAAAAGAAGATAATAAATATATATATATATATATATATCATTATTAGATGAAGTGAAGAGTTGTATAAAGTTCTCAAATGGTAAATTCAAAATGTTTCAGAATGGATGAAAATAAGAATAAACAACTCTGGTGATCATGAAGAAAAGGAGAGAACAGATGCTTGGGACTGATTAGGTACAGAGAGATGCAGTTGCATATTTACCATTCTAGCTTTTTCTTCACTAATTCATGTGTGAATATTATTAACATTATATGTTAGACAAAAAAAAGCATGGTCCCCATGGAATCCATGTTCTAGTCTTCAGAACCAATGACTGGGTGGCTTTACTTGGCAAAGGTTTTATAGATGGAGATGAACTTTAGTGTCCTAATGTGAAAGACCATCCTAGATTATTCGGCTGTGTCCAATATCATTACAAGGGACCTTAGATAAGTGGGAGGATGATAAAACTCAGATGTGATTATAAACACACATTCATAGAAAAAAATCAGTGTTTTACCACTTTGAAGGTGGAATAAAGGGTCTCTAGTCAAGAACTAGGTCACCTCTAGAAGATTGAGGGACAAGAAACCAGATTCTCTCCAGGATCTCAAGGAATAACACAGCTCTGCTACAACTTCATTTCAGTCCAATGGCATCCATAATTTTGACCTCCAGAACTGTAAGATAGATGTTTCAAGCTACCACCTGTGTGAGAAATTGTTATAGCAGCACAAACAAATACACTGTGTTCTGCCACCCACTATGCCTGCCTCGGGTTCATCTTCTTCACAGTAACAAATTGTTACTAAAAAGTCATTTTTATTGTGACACTTATTTGAAACTTACAGTGGTCCCCCAACACTAAAGAAAAGGTCTGATCTGAGCTAGAAGCTTTAAGTCTTTATTTCCAACCACTTTCATGTTTTAGGCAGTAAGAACTCATCACATATATCTTTATTCCAAGTAGACCAGAAATTTAGTTTACTGTTTTTGCTTCTACTTCTTTCTTGAACTCTAATAGCCCCTGCATGTCTATGCACAATAAAATCCCATCACAAGAGAGATTTCTAAACTGTATTTAATAAAAAGTAAATGGACATCTTTGCATATTAAAATATTCAATTGAACAGTATCTAAAAGTAATCTGAGAAAAATAAGACAAGCATAACAGACGAATATCTCCCACATACTGATACCAATGACAAACACATGGATGACACTAGGAAAAGAGCAAAATATTGAAAATCTGAAAATCATATTTGATGTACAATGTCTGAAAAATTGGATATTCAACCAAAGAAACTCAACTCAAAATAACCTATAAATTAGTAAATGTAAAAAACATAATAGTGTCAAGAGTACATGCAAACACATTCCCTAACAATATTTCTAAATAATTAAAACCATGTGCTCCACCAACTAATTAGTGACATGAGGCCCATGGGCATGGAGGGCAGATACAGCCCCATACCAGGATTCTCACAGGCAGAGATGCCTCCCATGCCATTCAAAGAGCCTGTGCTGCCATCCAGTTCCATAGTGGTGTTTGGGACAGGACTGCTGCCAAGGTCTGTGCCTAGGTCCATGGCCCTGTAGCAGCTGGACTCTGTGTTGGATGTCAGTGACTCCTGTTGCCATGGAGGGACATAGAAAGTCCAAGTTTGGGCCTACACCTGGGGTCATGTTGGTGTTTGAGGGTCATGTGACTATCAGGGCCACTCAGATCTCCTCTGTGTGGCATGTGCTTTCACTTGGGGCCATGGTGATGTCTGGACTTAAACAATAGTTAAGGACCATGTCTGGGTCCATGGCCCTGCTGTAGCTTCAGTCTGTGTTGATGTTCATGGCCTTTGTTACCACTGAATTCAAGTGAGGATAGGGTTGCAGAGAATTGGCCTGCCCCTCATAGGCTGTAGCACTAGGGCAAAATAAGGCTCCCCCTATCCCACCACTACCACCAACTGCAGCACAGGCCCTGTACCTCTCACCCGGTCAGCACAGTGGAGCCAATCCCACGCAGGATGTGGGTTAGCTGGCTCTGAAAGCATAAGACTGAGAGAGTGGGAGATTGCCCCTTTATTCCTCAATATCTACTGAAGGTGGGAAAGTTGGTCCCCAGGTCTGGAACATGGGAGAGCTGACCCTGTGCCTCCCCAGCTGTAACAGCCTTATACATAGCCTGGGTAACACAATAGAGCTGACCCTTTTGGCTGGGGCAATTCTATCCCCACCCCTCATCTACCAAATAGTGGAGTTGGTGAGGAATAAATGCCCTCCCCCCAACCCTTCCCATTGCTACCTGTAGTGGGTGGAAGGACTGACCCTGAGGTCATGAGTATATGAGAGCTGGTATGGCCCCTCACCAAAACAGGGCCTGCCCCTTGCCTGGAAAACAATGGAGCTGGCCCTGCTGGATGGGAATCCAGAGGAGGCAGAGACATGCAAGCAGGAAAGCTGACTCCTTACTGCTTAATGCAGTGGGTGAGCTAGTTGGGACAACGCTGGAGAGCTCACCCTGTGAGTGTCCATGAGGGAAAGCTGACAGGCTGACAAACCCATTCACCACCCAGTCCCAGAACCAAGGCTATGAGTTGGCCCACCCCAACATCCACCCTTCTATGAACTGCTCTACAGTTTGTGTGTCTCTACAAACCTGGCTCTTTACACAAGACATCCAAGTAGAGTCCAACCGAGAGCCTATTATCAATAGTGTAACAAAAGACAGAGGCCTTGAGCCATTCCAAAGACCCACTTTCAAGTAAAGATGTATGGACTAAAGGGTGCACTGTGTGACTCACTGGGACACACTACAGCTTCCATGATGAGACTTTTTTTTTTTAAGTTAATTTGGTTGTTTGTGGGTTTCTTTTTTTTTTCCTTCGGTTTTTCTATGTTTTAGTGGGGAGATTGCAAGGGCAGATATGAGCGGTTCAGAAGATGGATGGGATAGACATGTGAATGTTAGACCCACAAAGAACAATAAAAAAATGTGCAATGTGTTTGGTACTACATCTTGGAGTTGTTGGCTCCCATTTGATTAATCTGTCTCTAAAACTTCAGATAAATTTGTACAAACTTCAAATTGTAGGAGTGAGAATGAAATTATGGAACATGTGTTCTGTGGAATCTATGTAAATATCTTATAATTTTTAATGTCTTTGAAAAACTTAAATTAGAAATTTATTGCCATGTATAAGGCAATTATACAGAAATGTCATGAGTGGCAATCAAAAAGTAATGACATCATTGTTCTTTTTACATTTCAGAAATTATTTCTTGAGCACATATTTATCTTGATTAAAACTACTTGTTAAATACAAAAAGAATTTAACAACAGCAGTCAGTCCAGAAAGCACAGAATTCATGGTTCACAATTCCCTTCAAGGATGTAGGTTATCAGACTAAAAGGAAAAGCTTCAAGGTCATGATCAGGCCTCAAGATCATGATAAGCCTTGAGGTGGGAGGCAAAGGATTAATCAGAAGCTAGGCAGTTTATGGAGGTCTAAGCACAGTAGAGACTTAAAGGGAAGGAGAGATTTCTTTGTAAAGCTTAATGAGACTCTTCAGAGAGTAATAAATGAGAGAGATAGATGTAGGGAAAGAAAGGAAGGAAGAAAGAAAGGAAGGAAGGGAGAAAGAAAGAAAGAAAGGAAGGAAGAAAGGAAGAAAGAAAGAAAGAAAGAAAGAAAGAAAGAAAGAAAGAAAGAAAGAAAGAAGAAAGAGAAGAAAGAGAGAAAGAGAAGGAAGAATGCCAGGAGAGGCCCAAGTAGTTTCTACAGAGAGCAGCCTTCAAGGTTCCTCCCTGGGGAACCTTCTTGAGGAGTCTCTCTCTTAAGCAAATCCCCACAAACAGTGGAGCAATCTGACAGATTGCTTTACCTTTTAGGGGGACAGAAAGCTTTCACATCAGGTGTTTTCATTCCCTGTGTGTCATACATAACAACAAGTGTCGAGAAGCCAGGCAGCACTGGTTAGGACCATCAATCAGGGACAGTGTTAGACCACAGCACATACAGCTACTGAAACTCCATCTCAGAGAATGCTACAGGGACCTGTGCTCTGATTTAGGCTTTAAGATCTGATTTAAAAATTCAGGCCTCTGTTGTAACAATTGTATTTTCTGTAAGTCTTTTTTTTTTAAATTTACCCTAGTGATGGGGATTGAACTCAAACCATTGGTAATGTCAGGCAATAATACTGTACCACTAAAAATGACCTTTTGGTGGAAAATGAACCATCTTACCTTAACTCTTGTTTTCCCTTTTTTTCCTTTGCCATTGTTTATTTTATTAGTAGTAGTAATAATAGTAGATTTTTAAGGTTTGTTTTTGTCTGTTTTTTGAGACAGGGTTTCTCTGTAGATTTGGTTATCCTAGAACTCACTCTGTAGAACAGCCTGGCCTGGAACTCACAATGATCCTCCTGCCTCTGCCTCCCTAGTGCTGGGATTAAATGCAAGTGCCACCACCCAGTTATTTTGTTTTGTTTTAAACAGACTACCACAGTGTACTATTTCTTCAAGTCCAAAATTCTGCACAACACTCTCATGGAATTTCTACCCAGGAAAAGAATATCCCCCTCAAATGCCCGTGGTCAGCCCTCAACATCAATCAGCTCAGATGCCATGTAGGGCTTCGTAAGGAATCACAGTCCTGTCATGGAGGTCTTGCCCTCTAGCTTCACTGGCTATTAGTTGATGTAAAAGTCCAACTTTGGAGGATACAGAGATGGGCATCATTATCAGGAGTTCTCCAAAAGCTTTGCTGTAGATAATCCTTCCTTCCTCTGTGGTGAGTAATTGCTGAGGTTACTTGTCTGAGACTTCAAGACCACCTCTATTGAAACCCTGACTCTTTGCTCAGCCTGTACAAGTCTGGAGGTCAACAGTATAAGTTTAATGTAGAATCTGCAGATTCATATGCAACCTGTGCACTTTTCAACCTTATCCTCCTGCTCAACTCCACATGCGGGGCAACTGAGAAAGGTTTTGACTAGAATTGTTATAGACAGGTAACATGATGCCAACGTTTCTGCTCCCTATTTCTCTCTAATCTTCAAGGCTAAAGATACCTGCCAACCACAGTGACTGGAAAACCAGAGGAAAAAAGTGGGAAGAGGTGATGCCTGAAGTCTGGAAGATCTCCACCTACTCCTGGGAAATTACATGAATATTCTTTCTCTTTATTAGGCTATTTCTCTCCCTTGTCATTTCTCTCCTATGCCTATAACTTCTCATTCCCTCTATAATTGAGACACTGATGTGCAAGCACAGCTCCTTTTCTCCATCCTTTGGTACGAAATGTAACCTTTGTCCCCAGCACCTATCTCTCAGACATGGTTTGTTTGTGTGCATTGAGTTTCCAACAGAGATCTAGCTAGAAAACTAAAAACATGCTGATTTTTTTCCACTTATGAGCACAGAAAAGAAGAAAGTCATGTGCATTTCTCCATAAGATAAATTTACTGTTGTGATATATTAGTATAATTTGTACAGGAGGCTATTATAGGGTTCACGATGATTAATATGCTTATATGAGAGTATGGTGCTGAAATCTGTGTACTAGGGCTATTGAGATCACTCAGCTAGTAAGGACAATTGCCTCTAAGACTGATGACAGAATTTAATCCCTCAGAGGTACAGAACTGACTTCTGCCACTTGACTACCACACAAGTACAACAGCACATTCCTACGCACACACACACACACACACACACACACACACACACACACACACAGAATTAAAGTTAAAAATATCAGTGCACTGAACCTCTGAATGTCCTCAAGCTCCTATCATATCTATGTGTACTACTTTTAAACTCCCCGAACAACCTTGAAATATGTCAGATTGTTGGAGGCATCACTATCCTACTGTGCTGTAGAAAAACAGAACTAATTTCTGCTCACTAGCTGTGTTTAGTGCCTTTTGTGCAGTCTCTTTCTATTCTTCAATCCCCTTGCCTTCCCACAGTGGCCACTATTCTACTCCATTATTCTGAGAAACTAGATTTCAGTTTATACAAATTAGTGAAGACATATTGTGTTTGTATTTCAGAGTCTGGCTTATTTTCCTTAACATAATAACCTCTAATTTTATCCAGGTTACTGCTAACCCAAGAACTCATTCTATTTATGAATAATTAACATCTCATTGTGCATAAACACTAATTTTTTTTAACTATTCGCCTCTGATGGAGAATCTTGACGATCCTATGCTTTGGCTATTATGAATGATGCTGCAACAAAAGTGAAAAGCAGACTCCTTTGGTGTAATGACTTTATTGCTTTTCTATATTTACTCAGTAGCAGGATTTCTGGATCATATAGAAGTTCTGATTTAGATTATGGACTCTCTATTCTGTTCTCTATAATGTATACAATAATTTACAATCTCAAAAGCAGTGTCCGAGACTTCCTATTTCTCTGTGTGTTCACCAGGATTTGTTACTTCTTGCCTATTTTGCTAACACCTATTCCAGCTGCCATGAGATGACATCTCATTCAAGCTCTAGTTTGCATTGTTCTCATGACTAATGACAGTGAACATACTTCATGTATTTTTTAATCATTTATATGTCTTCTTTTGAGAAATGTCTATTCAAATATTTGGAGAAATGTCCACATCATTCAGCTCATTTTCTTTCCTCTGACATCTTCATACATGTTTGCAATGAATTTTAGTTGTTTTTGTCATTCCCCATTATCCTCTTTCATTCTGCCCCCTCTTCCCTGGACCATTCTACTTCATAATGATTCATTTTCCTATTTTAATGTCTTTTATGCATGTGTAATCCATTTAGTCTATTTAGAGTTGTTTACATAAACAAAACATATTTACTAGACTATGCACAATTTATCAGTGATGAAAGTGACAGCAGCCATTGACTAACAATAGTAGTTTCTCTAGGAGGTCTGCACTTCATGGGTCATTCTTGCATGACAAAATGTCACTAGTCCAATATTGTATATATCTTGTGTCATCATGTGCATAGCTATAGTGAGTTCATGAATGCAACAGGAATACTTTGTCCAGAAATACTTTTTTGTGGCATAATTTTCCTTCTTCTGAGTCTCACACTCTTTATTTCACCACCATAGCTTTTATTATTTGAGCCTTGGAAGGAATGACACATTCCATTTAGGACATAGCCATCCACCATCACTTCTCAGTACTTTGAACAGTCAGAAGTCTTTGTATTAACTGACTTCACTGCAATAAGAAGCTCCTTCAAGGCTGAGAGCACACATAATCTATGGATATAAATGTATGTGTTTAGAAAATAGCTTGATGCCATGTCAACTTGGCAAAACAATAATAGAATTTCTTCTGATCCCTTGAATCCACATCGCTATGGCTTATGGTCTTCCCAGCCATTGACTCTTGACCATGTTTGCAATACCAGGTATAAGTTCTCTCTAATGGAGTGGGCCTGAAATATAATCACAAAGCAGTTGGTTAACTCTATTATAATCATGCCACTATTGTGTCACTGGAAGCATTTTGCTTAGCAGTGTATTATTGTATATCATGATGTTTACAGTTGAGTAAAAACATTGATGATTTTCTCCCAGGAACCTGCATAGCACATTTTGCCTTAGTTCTAGATTAGTTTCTCTATATCTTATGACAAAAGCATGTACTGTTTTCAAGTTCTTGCCTCCAAGTTCTGATGGTAAGTCTATTTTAATTGAAGTACTGGTTTTGTTGAGGAGATATTTGTTGAGGCAAATACTTCCTGCCATTCTGTGCATTGTCTCTTTGGCTGACTTTTTCATTTGCTCTGTGAAATCTTCTAAGTTTGATAACACATTTGTCTATTTTTTGCCTTTCTATGTACTTTTAGGATCCTATCCAAAACATCTTTTCCTACATGAATGTCTTGAATATGTTTCTCATGTGTTTTAATTTGTAATATTACAGTTTCAAGTCTTAAATTTACATATTTGATTAAACTGATTCAAAATTGATTTAAATTTTGTGTATGGGAAAATATAGAAAACCAATTTCATTCTTCTGCATATCTCAGCATCATGTATGGTGTTAGTGTCATTTTTTCATGTGCATTACAGGAAACTTTGTCCACACTAAGTAGCAAGTTGGCTGCACAGAGAAAAATGTCTAGATTCATTACCCTGTTTTGCTAGTTTTATTGACCATGCTGCTTTCAAAGTATGCTTTGAAGTCAGGTATTACTTGTCTCAATTTTTTTGTCAATTTATTTACCTTTTCAAAGAAGCAACTGTTTCAATAATTTTGTTTTTGTTTTGCATTTACTTTTTAATCATTCTTTTATTTTAAAACAATCTTTTCTCAGTTTGGTAGAACATACCAATCCTAGTTCTAAATTCCTCTCACCTGCTTCTGAATCCCCCCAGCTCCCTCCATCCTACTACCTTCCAATCCTGAAAGGGGGTAAGTCTTCCCATGGGCAGTCAACAAATTCTGGCACATCACTTTGAGAGAGAACAAAGCCTCCCCATATCTAGGCAGAGCAAGGTATCCCTCTATAAGGAATGGACTCCACAAAGCCAGTTGAAGCACTAGGAATAAATCCTGGTCCTTCTGCCAGTGGTCCTACAGATTGCCCAAGATACTCAAGTGTCACCCACATTCAAAGGTCCTAGTTTGATCCTATATAGGTTCCTCCACTGACAGTCCAGAGTCTGAACTCCCACTAGTTCAGATCAGCTGTTTCTGTGGTTATGCCCAAAATGATCTTTTCCCCTTTGCTCATGATATCACTCTTCCTACTCTTTGACTTCACTCCATTAGCTGGGATCAGTGTTTAACTGTGGATCTCTGTGTGTACTTCTGTTAGTAGCTGGATGAAGATTCTATGATGACAATTAAAGTAGTCATCAATCTGATTACAGGGGAAGGCCAGTTAGGGCCCAATCCCCTTAATGCTTAGGGTCTCAGCTGAGGTCATCTTTGTGAATTTCTGGAAGAAAAAACTAGATTCCTTCAGGTTTCTACATGTGCAATCTGGCACTCATGAACACACAAACATTTCTTAAATTGTTATGAAATTTGTGCCATAATTAGAATTTTAAAATTATACTCTGAAATCACCCAAAGATAGTAAATTCTATTGGTTATTGAAAACAAGTTCCTGAATCAGTTCAGAGCACTATTGTAGGAGAATAATAATTTATTTATCTTACTTAGTAATGAAGATGAAAATGTTTTTTTTTTTAACTTGGATTTTATTTCATTTTTTTCCCTCATCTTTATTATTTCTTTCCATCCATTAATATTGGACTGGAATTGTTATTGCTTTTGCTAAAAACTTGAGTTGAGTCATTAGGTATGCTGTTTTAAACCTTTCTATTTTGCAGGATGGTCACTAATACTATAAACTCCTCATACATAGTCCTGTTTTTGCATTTTCTCCCAGATTTTGATTTGTTGAGCTTTCTTTTTCATTTTGTCCCAAGATATTTAGGAGTTATCTTTTAATTGTTTCAGTGATCTATTTGTTGTTTGAAGCATGTTGCTCAGTTTCTGAATATTGACTAATGGTTTCTTTGTAATTTGTGATTTGCTTGCCCATTTTATTGTGATTTGAGAATACATGATATTATTGCAATTTCAGTTTACTGATATTTGATTTGTTTGGAAATGTAATTTTATTACAAACAATATTCTGTCTGCTGGTGAGAAAAATTTGTTTTGTTTCTACTGAAAGAAATGTTCTATAAATATATTAAGTCCATTCACTGTACATTATAAATTAATTCTGACACACAACTTGATTTTTTTAACCTATCTTTCCAATTTCCTACCAGGCCACTCCCATCATCCTCCCAATTGCATGCCTTCCACTTCTTTCTCCATTACTTGGTAAAACTCACTGAAGCCTCCCTTGAGTTATCAGTTGGGGGATCACAGTGGCCCAGAAAACAACAGAAGCTATTCATGGCTTGTGGTTACCCACCAGAAGTTAATAGCAAGACATTATTCCCAAAGACGTTATATTGCTTTGGTTACAGGATAAAGACAAATCAAACTAGCACTGACTAGAAGCATCTTCGATGTAGGTTAGCGTTCATGGTACTAAAAGGTGCTTTGCAGGATGTTGAGTGAGAAATGTAATCAACAAACAATGTTATCCAGCCATGAATTCTCTGAGCTATAATAACAAAAACTGTAGCTTAATATGCACATTACAAGAGTGGAATGTATGTGATAAAGGTGACAAACAGCTTTTTAATTGAATTTATGACTACTCCACAAGAGGGAGCTAGTGCATGGTACCATAAACCTGTCAAAGAACTCATGGCAGAGGTCATAAGCCTTAAAAAAAATTATACTACTTTACTTTAGAAGGCAGCATCAATCTGCCTTCTAAATATTTATCCTTACACCATAAGATAGTGTGTACCTCTCTCTCCTCTCTCTTTCTCATCCCTCATAAGAGAAATTTCTTTATGCAGGAAGGTTAATACTTAGACTCACACCTCCTCAAAATGCAGAGAATAAGTGAAGTGACTGCCTTAACTGAGCTTAACTGGAACATCTTTATGAGACACACACACACACACACACACACACACACGGAAGGGAGGTATCTATGGGAATATCATAAAAGAGGGGACTTAGGAACATGACATGGACTTTGCTATCATGAAGTCACAGCAGCTATGGTTGTTTGCACAAGACCTGCACAAAATCAAGCCAGTCAACCATACAACATAGACATAGAGCAGGGCCTCTTCATGAGACCCTAGTCCTCACTGCAGATCTACTAGCATGTGAGGGCTGCTAAAAGATAGAAAGTCCATTTTTCTAGTCAAATCTAGAAAGTTACAGCTCTCCCTAAACATCATTGTCTCTTATGTAATAGAGTCATTCAATCTCTAAAGGCTGACCTTTGTAGTATTTCTTCATAGGCAGGAAGCAAAAATGTCCTACCGTAAATCTATCAGCCTCAAGGCTGGATTTTTCTTTTTTATCAGGCCACTAGATTAATCCTCCATTGTCAGAAGGCCTGACTGAATTTGAAAACCATTAATAATGGAAGCTATTGTTGATATTTACTCCAAAAGATATAAGTACAAACTCTAAATTATATGAGAATTCCCTAAATCATTTTGCATATTGTAGTTGAGGTAACTGATCTACCCTTGAGCTAGTCCTAGATTAAGTGGATATTTCTGTCCCAATACAACTACTGGCCTTTCCTTTTCCAGAGACAAATGTTATACAACTTCCTGAATATGTCATAAGAATTGTTCTACTACTAATACCTCTTATGAGAAAGTAGAGGAGAAGCCATATATTGACCAGCTTCCTACAACCCTACAACATGGATCACATAAAAGTATTCTTTTAGAAGATGGAAATTAGCCAATCCCTGAACATCCACTCTATATGAAAAAACAAGAGTAAACTTAGCCAAGATTCAGTTCTTAATTGAATATACCTTCGATGGGAAAAAGAAGACCTCAGCCCAATGAAGTCTTTAGAATGAGATGTGGTATAAGACCACATGCTTCCTTGATATCTGGAAAACTCAGAAGTGCCTTAAATGATCAAAATGTCATGTTCCCTTTCAGTCCTGGTTCTACAGATAAGGTCTTCAAACCAAACAATATTCCTTATCAAAAGAAGCAGGCACAATTCCTGCATCTGCAGATGGAGTTTCAATTTCCTGCAAGCCTACAGAGTTATTCAAAGCCAATAACATCTTGTCTTAGGAAGTAAGAGATGCTTCATCCTCTGGACTTTACAGAGTTTTCCCTGCAGACTATAGCTGTTCACTATGAGTCTAATCTTTATGGTTTCCTGTATGATATCTGAGACCGGTCTCTCTCAAGCCATGAGGATAGGTTGCAGCTGATTTTTTTCTTTCAATGTCCTGTGTCTTATGTTCAATAACCTCATAATCCTAGGGTAAGAATCCACTCCTCACTAAAAGAGTGACTATGAAATGATGAAAGCCATTCAATGAGGGGACTTCTTGAAAACAGTTGACATGATATAATGTCTAAACTGATCCTACACTATTGTAAGAATGTAGTTTCTATTCATATATCTTTTATAAGTGAGTGTAGCTATCTCAATGGCTTCCATTCAATAATTCTATCTATACTTAGTCCCACTCCCAATTTGGTTCTCTCACAAACGCCAAACATGTTTAGTAATATCTAGAAGTGAACATTCCTCCTTCTCCCAAATCCTGAAAAAAAAAGCACACAATAAAGATGTTATTGCTACAACTGTATCACAATCAGGTCAAGATGCTCTGAGAGGGAAGGGTTGTTGGGTTTATAACATGTAGCACTCTTATGGAAGCAAGCTGTTTTATACATATGGTTTCAAAACCTCCTTAAGGCAGAACCCAAATACTTTCAGACAAAAACTGGAAAGTATATTCCATCTATTTCTTTATTCTTTATATTTTTTCTACAACCTTTATAAAATCTTGGTGATTTATCACATTGTGATATGGTAGCATTGATGTTATCTACCACATTCAGGCTTTAGCTAACAACTGAATGATTAGCTGGAGACTTGAGATGCTAGCTGAAGGACCATATCTTCAGTTTCCCTTGATTTCTAATCCAACATGAAACTGTACCTAAGTGCTAAGCTAAGAAACACATATCTATGGTGAGTTACATTAATTCTTTATAGAGGAAGACATCTATTCCCCCACATTTGGCCTTCTTGATACTTGTAACATAATATGATTATGAGGATTTGAGAAGCTATTTTGAGTCATTAATAGGATATCAAGAATACCAAAACATCAAAAGAGAATGGGCCTAGGGCCTAGGTTGCAAGAACTAGTCATCCAACTGGCTATTGTTCTTGCATTGAACTGCTTATTTCCAGTCTTTTACCTACTTAATACATGGTCATCCAATACCAAGAAGTCAGGTTAAGAACATAATATACACATAAGCAACACTAAACATACTCAGCAGGTTGTATTTGTGTGTGTGTGTGTGTGTGTGTGTGTGTGTGTGTGTGTGTAAAACAATAATACTTTAAAAAATGGAGGACATGAATTTGAGTGGGGTATAGGAAGAAGTTGGAGGAGTTCAAAAGAAAAAAAGAGAAAGAAAATTATATTATATTTGAATTATATAAAACAACAAGAAAAATAACCCACTAGCTTGTTGAAGCTACTTGTTGTTATAACTGATCTTTATTTAATCCAGTGCTTGGAACTACTATTCATTTACTACAATATACCAGACCTTACTGAACGATGAAATTCTGTCATGTATACTACTAAAACAAACTACCTAATGATTTTGCATAAAGTAAGACATTAACACCAATCAAGTCCGGAAAACTGAGCCTGTGGAGCTTGCTAATTCAGATATGGACAACCCATGTTATCTGCTGAGTAGATCAAAGGGCTTACAGCCACAGTGACAATGGCACTTCAGGTCACCTACTGTTTCTGAGCAGAACAATGGCAATATGACAAGAGATGGTGGCAGCAGTGGCACTAGCCATAACATTGTCAATGCGGACTAAAATGCAGGCTTACCGGAGATGGACATGGAAGAGGACAGCCAACAACTTACAACATACAAATGCACAAGTGCTAGTCCTATTTTTCTTCAATTTAATGAAGTCAGTGGAGCAGTATCCTGTGGTCTGTGGCATTAGATTATGATTTTGGAAGGAGCACGGTACTCAGTTATCCTCATGATAAACAAAAGATCATGTTATCAACTTCTTAACAAATTAACCACTGGTTGAAAATATATTCTATTGAGGGAATGGATTGGTGACATGGCAGTTAAGAATACTTTCTGCTTTTCCACCAGACCCAACTTCAGTTCCCAGAACTGTTGCTAAGTGGCTCACAATAGTTTATAACTCCAGGTCCAGGACATCCAATGATTGCTTCTGGCACCTGCATACACATGGTATACACTTCCTCAGTCACACATAAACAAAAAGAATAAAACTATTTTAGTGTAACTCATTTGCTACACCAGCCTCAGTGGAGACAGTGTAGCAATGGCTGAGAGAAATCTCAATGGCTACTTGTCCAGAGGTTCGCACCACAAGTGGTTATGCCTCCTGGGGAAAAGTGGTTCAGGTCCCTGCAGCTGCTTGCATGGCTGGCTGTTTGGAATGGGTGCTAGATGTGTTTTGTGCTATGATAACAATATTGCCTTTTATTCCTGGATATTTTGGCCTGTAGCTCCACAGTAATTCAGAGATGCCTAGAGAACACTTAGATATAGTTTCAGGAACTGAAAGGAATACAGCAGTCAATAGGTGGGTATTGCCATCTGTGCCTTCAGACACAGATCCTAGGTACCAGTTGTGACTTCAGATGTCATCCAGGGCCTGATAAATCAATTAGGGCTAAGGCTGTAGGAAGCAGCCCACAATGAGACCCTACCTGTAATTAACCTGCCCACAACAAACCTGCTGTGGGATTCACAACAATACTCTAATTTGGGATCTTAGGGCCCTTAAATCAACACTATAAAAGTTTACTATCTAGAGACAAAGATTAGCCTCTAAACTCAACAAATCAAATCTCTGATATGCTGACCACAAGCAGGCCAAAATAAACAGAGGTTCCCAATTATGCACTTGCTGAGAAACTTCAAAGGGAATTGTTGACATCTATAGAATGCCTGTTTATCTTTAAACTGTGACCAAAGATCTGTTCTTTGAACTTTCTGTACGAAAACCTGATATTCTGAAGTAAACTTTGCAGCAGTTCGCAAACCTCCTCAGGTGTGTTTCTGTCTGTCTGTCAAGCCGAAGCCATTCCTGACCTGGTCATCCGAGTCTTGGTCTCCACACAGACCTGCAAACCACTGAGCAGTCTGTGGCACTCATTGAATTAATAAGTTATGCCACTGCTAAGAAAGACAAAGCATTCCTATAGTTCCCGGGCTCAGGAGGTAGAGCGAAGGATAGGAAGTTCATGGCCATCCTTGACTACTTACCAAATGGAAGGCCAACCTGAGCTATATCAAACATTATATTTAAAAAAGCATAGTAATGACAATAAAATAACTGTTATTATTATTATATATGAAATCAGGAAAGCAACTGTCTATAACATTTGAATCTTACATATGCACATTTAGAGAATACATGCATTTTTATTTATTCTTTAATGAATTTACTAATTCATTAATTTATATCATTCAGTTCTTATACCCTTTCCCACCTCAATCATGCCTCAAGTTATCATTTTAACTTGAGAAGGTTTTTTTTTTAGTATTTTCTATTGAGAATATCAAGTTCTTGACCACATCACTACTTGAGATTGCCTACCCCCTCCAGGAAAAGGGATGCAGTGTAAGTAATTGGAAAAGTATCACAGTTTTTAAAAGAAAACATTCATGATAAAATAATAACGTGACCACAAGTCAATTAAATTTATACAATAAGGAAAGATTTGTGAAGATATAAGTGAAACACAATAAACAACACTAAATCACAGACAACTCAAAAGAATTTTCAAGTCATTGTTATAGCATTCTGTTATAACAACAATCTAGTTAGATATCAGGACTCTACAAAAACCTGATAATAGAGAATGCCTCTTCTTACATTCTATAAACTATTTTAATTTCCATAATAATATTCTCATCTTCTTCCAAGTTTCAAAGTCTGAGAAATTTGGAAGTTGTTCAGCTTCTTGTATCAAGGTCTTTAATAATAAATTGCAGAGAATTCTCTGCAGCCTCCAATTGCTCTTTTGTCAAACTAGTTAAATATAGGGTCTTTGTCAACTGCATCTTACAAGATTTCTCTTGATTTCAATTATGATAATTGTTATCCTATTACTGTATAGTGGTTCTTAAACATACACCCTTTGGTCTTGCGCCTCAGAATCACTTGGAGAAATTGTTAAAATTTCTGATTTCTAAGCTAATAAAGTACTTCAGTTATCAGTGTAGTGTAGTTAGCAAAACTTCAATATCCCAAATAAAAAACACATCCATATTTGTGAAATTTATTTAAACAAGACTGCCTTTAGCATCACTAGGAGATGAAGGAATGCCTTGACTTTTGCTTATTTTGTCCAAATTATCTTCTATCTTCCTTGTCATTGAATACTAATAGATAATGAAGAACAATTTGAAACTGTTTCCAGATCTAGAGCAGTCCCCATCCCTAGGCCCATCCCTTTAAAATCACAAGTCGTATGTACCTTTTCTTTGGAAGTTAGCTTCAAGGTGGGACTTATGCATTCTGTCAAACATAGTAATGTAACAAATGCAATAATCCTCTCATAAAAAAAGGCAAATGTCTCTCTATAAAGTGTTTTATTTCCTACCAGGATTTCAGGATGAGGTCACAATTACCAAAGCATATGCCCAATTTTGATAAGTAGATGTATTGTTTGGTATTAAACATGACACATGCTCCATGTGGAAAAACTTGTAAGGCAAAAGTATATTATGCTTCTTCTAAACAAAATACCATCCCATATGCCCAAGGAGTCCAACAATTTTGGGTTTTACTGTGTATTTTATAGTCTTAGGTGATTAACTTACATAACTCTGGAAGAAATCCATGAAGCATTAACACACCTATAGAATAATCAATCTAAAGCATTGATAGGTCAGGCATCATTATAGGTTCACAGATACAAGTGATCAGATAGAAAAGTAAGTTCAGGAATCCAACAAGTTGTACAAACTGAGAACCTTAAAACAAGAATTCAAGGTCAGGGGGAAATGTGGGAGCCTTGTTTATAGACAAAGCTGAAGAGATAAAAAGATTCTTGAAGGTCAGGAAGGAACAGAACCCAATAACTTAAAGAACCTGAAGCAGTAGCATCCATGAGAGAAAACAACAAAGAAATCACAAGCCTAAAGTAGAAAATAATTGTCCCTACTCACCATTTTATAATTTACATTTTATTACTTCTTTTAGTTTTAAAATTATAATATAATCACAACATCTTCCCTTTCCATCTTCCATGTCCTCCCATTTATCCCTTCTTGTTCTTTTTCAAATTCATTGCCTCTTTTATATTAGTTAATTTTATATACATCTATGTGTATCTACATACATATTTATTCCCAAATACATAAAAACAACCTACTTTGTATGTTACTATGTATGTTTTCAGGGATAACCATTTGGTGTTGGTAATCAATTGGTGTGGAAGATTATTTCTCCTACACTCAGTATTCCTCAGTTTTATGTAGTTCTTTGTGAAGAATTGGGGCCTGGTGGGCTTCCCCTTGTACACTTTAGCTTAGAATGTCTATTGTTGTTTTCCTTTGTTCAGCTGATGATTTGGAAATCATGTTGATGAGACATCATAGATACAATTTCAGGCATTTGAGTGACACAAAAATCTCACAGCAAACTCCCTGATCCTATGACTCTTACAACTTTGTGCCCCCTCTTCCACAGTGTTTCATGAGCCTTGGGTATAAGAGTTGTTTTTAGATAGATCATTTGGAACTGGGCTTCACAACTCTGAATTTTGATAGATTGTGGGTTTCTGTAATGGTCTCCAACTGTTGCAAACAGAAGTTTCCTGGATGAGTGGTGGAGGCTACAACTATCTCTGGGTATAAGGACAAAATAATGTAGCTAGAGATTGTGCTTGTTTAGTAAAGTGATGGTTGTAGGTATCTAGTATCTGGTGACTTTATTAGTCCTTGGTAGTTGGCTAAGTTTTCAGCACCAGGTATGATTTCCTTCTTATTGAATGAATTTTAAGTCCAAGTAAAGAAAATTTGGTTACTCTCATGGAATACTTATTACTACTGCACCTTTAGGGTTATCATACCACATTTGTTATGGTTCATAAGCATCATAGCTTTTATTTCTGTTTTTATTATTTTTTTCTTATTTTATATATTGATCCCAGCTTCCTCTACCCCCTCCCATGTTACCAGCCCCCCCCAATTGCACAGGGAGGGTGAAGGCATCACAGTTTGATTGGGTCCTACTGGTTCCATAAATGCTAGTACTCAAGGAGAATACATCCATGTTAGTTCTGGCTCAGTGGCCTCTGGGTCTCCTATCTGAAGTGTATTGTTTAATAGGGACTTACCTTCTACCTCTAAGGTGCAACCAAGAGCAATAGCAATAGCCTATAATGTTTTGGTTGTTTCTTGAAAATTCCTAACCAATAACTCAAATGAGAGGATTTTTATTATACATTCTTTGACTCTTGGAGAGAATGTTGTTAGTGAAGATGAGAAATTTCTATTTAAATGTGTATGCATATTTCTACACCCTGCTCTCTTTTAAAACCATTGAAACAATGTCGTGCTGAACCAAAGGTATGTAGTAACTAACAGCACTAACAGAATGAGAGTCCAAAACAGGTCCTTGGTGTCTCACTAGAGTACAGACAGAAGTGTGAAAATACCCGAAAGCCTATAATCATTCAACATCACTCAATTCATTCCTCTGCATATATTAAGTCCTCCCTTGTACCTCAAGTTGTTCATGCTGAATGTTTGTGCACAAAGGACCTGAGGAAATATTGCATCTCAAGTCTTTTAAATATGTTTATTTCCCATAAACTTTCAGAAATGGCAATTATGATAGAGTAGAACAGATTCTATCCTATTGCTGTAGAAGTTGGAACAATTGAAGAAAACCCATGGAAGCTTTTCTTCATCCCATTTTTTAATTTTCTACCTGAATAACAAGATGGAAGCAGTGAATGAGAAGCACAAAGCACTTTGGATTTACAATTTAAGATTTATAAAGGACCCTCAATTGTGAACTTTAGCATGTATTTTAACAACTCTTAGTCTTAGCAACATAGACAATAAAATCACGAAGATAACACTTGGCCAAAATATTTCATGTGATCAAGTGTTAACAGACAAGAGAAAAATATAAGACCTATTAATAACTGAACTAGATGTGGTGTAGCTGGTCTGGAATCCCATCTTTAAGAAGGCTGAAGCAGGTGGGAAATACAGTATAGGAAAGGAGCATGTCATACAGCATGACCTTGTGAAGAATCTCTTCTATCTTATGTAAATGCTTCTGAGGAGCAAAGTATACTAAAAGGCTTTGTTTACTTTTACACCACAGCACAAATTCAAGTAATCATGGTCTTACCTCCCCAGTGCAAGTAATAATGAAAAATGTATTGAAGGAGCTCAAAAGAATTTATAGCTATGCTTAGATTATTACTGCCTTGGTTTACATACAAGACATATTATAGCTGTGCCTAGGTTATTACTTCTTTGGTCTACATACTAGACACATCTAGTACTTTCTCAAGCATGAATGTAGCTCATGTGTAAAAATAATTATATTGGGCAATGACAGCTAAAATGTTCAAACTTTAGTCCTTTGGAATTGGTACTTGTAAAATCATTATCCCTTATAGTATCTCAAATTGGCAATAGTTGAACAAACCCATTCTGGGGGGACACCAGAATGCATATGCTCAGTTGCATATTCTTGTTGAGTTCACCAAGTATATGCAAGGCCTAATATCAATCCTAAGCATTGCAAATGAATCAATAATCCATTCAGTACTTTAAAAAGCTCCTGCTCTAAAACATAGTGAATAAAAAAATCAATACTCCCTGATTATAACTAAACCAAGTTATAAAGATCCTCCAACCAATGTATTACAGGGGCACTGTGTTCAGTGTCCCTAGTTTTTATTATTTCAGAACACCATAAGATCACATTCTCCTACAAAAATCAAGTCCAAGCTGAAGTGAGTTGACTTAATCAGTGAAGTTTGAAAAGAAATACTGGAAGCAATACTGCAACAGCTGGCCACATTCCACATGGCCTTGGGTGAAGATTAATGGAGCACAGCCACCAACTGACCCTAATGAAAATGTGCCGTAAACATGAAGTCACATTAGCCTGAACTGAATGAAGTGGTAGAACCACTTAAGTAGAAACGCTAGCTGAACTATAGAGATTCTACAAAAGAAGTAAGAGTACTATATTTCAGAAGCTATGAAGACATGTTTTAAGACATGAAAGCATGTAAGCACCAACATTTTAAAATGTTGCCATTTATATGATCCATCACTCAGTCTTTTAGACTCCTTTCTCCAAGATTCAGAGACTTTCAAAAATTAAAATCCAGCAGGCCTAGTTTGCCTCAATTATTTGTATACAATTCAGAGATGCAACAATGTAGCCATAATTTACTGAGTTTCAGAGGCCCTTTGCCGCACTTTGAAACCATTTTTAGAGGAGAGTAAATGGAGTTTTAGTATGTTTCCCTCCTAGACCATCTGCTGCTTATGATTCAACTTCCTGGAGATTGGATTCCATTAGCAAGGGGGCCAAGATGAGGCTTCTGGATAGAAAATCTCTCTATCTCAGTTGTCTTCAGGGAGGATGAACTTGGCACCATATATACATGAAAGGTTGGCAGTATTTTCAACTGAATAGGCAGATAAATACCATGCCATGGAACCTATGCTCTTATCAAGTGTTCTAAACTGAGTCTATAAATTGATTACATTTTATTATTATATTAATTTTACATGAACATGCTCTGCATAAAATATATGGTAAGAATCAGCACATGTTTCTTAGAATGTGTCAATAGTTTCATGGTGTTCCAGCTTTATTTTGATTCTTTTTTTAATGTTCTAATTCTTAGATCTATGGCAAATGTGTATGGTGGGTTCTTCTTACACTCTCCATCCAAACAGAACTTTCATCCAGCTGTACTCTTGCATTGATAAGACAAAAATTCAAACAATTTTTCTCATTTCAATTCAGCTTGCAGAGACTGAATCCTCAATGTTGATTCAGGAACTGTGAATGCAGTTAAACCCTCTTCAGTGTAAGAGTAGGAAAGGAACATCCAGATGGCCATGCTGGAACTCCTTTCCCTCTTCTGGATCTACTTAGGGATGGATTTCTGATCAGTCAAATGCAACTGGACTCCTTTCAAGGCATTAAATGTAATTAGCTGTTAATCGTAATCATTAAAGGACTTTGCTGAATGGCTATCTAGGCACCATCTGGACAGCTCCTCATATGCACTGGGGAGAACCCACAATCCCCATCCATCCACACAAGAGTATATGTCTTCCAGACATTTATAACACTTGTCAAAAGCATTGCATCCCATGGGAAACTCATCACAGATGGTTGAAATTGAAGACAGACATGCTCTTTTTGTGGGTCAATATTCAGCTTTATAGTGTTTGAGCGTCTTCGTAATGTTTGGGTTTTAGTGAATATAAAAAGTGCTATGCTTTCATATATTTTAAACACATTTCTATCACAGAAGAAGCTGATTGAAAACAGCAGGAAATGACATGTGCTATTTAAAGCCAAAATGAAAGAGAACACATTGAAATGATATTGGGTGGCTGGAGGAGCAGCTTGAAAACATAGCAGGTACCAAGTAAACTCTGAACGGCTGTTCAAAACACAGCCAAGGAATGGAGCACACTTCCAAAAGACACCATATTGCTACCACAAGATTCAAAATCCTATAGAACTCTCGTTGGCCACACTTATAACATGATTTGATTACCTGATTCTACTGGGCAGAAGGGAGAGACTTACCATGTCTCTGTTTTCTTGCTTTCCTAGGAGATACCACTGCTCCAAGTCAGGATTCCCCAGATTAGGATAAGGGTGTTACTTTGAAACAGGGTTGAGACTTTATATCATAAAACTGCAAGAATTACCTAACTGACTATAAAGCATTTGGAATATGGAACAGGGAATTGGAGCTAGAACAGCTGCTAGGGCCCATGGCCACATTCAGAATGAAATACCAAGGTGAAAAGGGTAACCCTTAGAAGATCCAGAATCAGGAAACACAACACATCTGATTTTTCTCTACTTATCCATAGTAATTGTGCCTGAGAAACATGAACTGGCAGAGACGAAGTATAGATTTCAGAGTGCAACCACAAGACCACAAAGCTGGGCCTGAGAAATAACCACTTCATACAACTTAGGTATGGGGGAGGCAGTGCATGAGATTCTAAAAGGCTTTAAACTTTACACTAAAAATTGTAGATGATGAAGGCAAAGTGACAGGACAGCACCTCTTTGTATCTCTTTAGATTTCATGATTTTTAACTTCAATCTCAAAGACTATCTGCCACAGACTTCCAAGTTGATTTGCTAGTAGAACAAGAAAAACCATTTATATAATACAACTCGTTGCAAATCATCCCTTTCTTGCCACCATTATTTATGATCTAGTTTTTAAAATGTTTTAAAGTACAAATGTCCCTTAAATTTGTTCCTGCCCCCAGATTTAGGAAAATTTTTAGTGGTAGTTTAACATCTAAAAAGTATGCCAGACTTTATGAATCATAAAAGAATTACTACATTCTGAAAGAAGTGCTGAACTCCATCATGTTATTTATGAGGTACCCATGCTGTTTGGTTTTCAAATATATTTATTGACCTAGTTGTTGTTGTTGTTGTTATGGTGGTTAATTTCTAAAAACCATTTCAGAATTCCATTAACCAATACAGACAAAAGCAAATGGCAGGATTTCTCTTGTTGCCAAAGTTTAAGAAGTCAAATCCTGGGTTCTGAAAGCCCCAAGTTGGGTTTGGCCACCCATCCCTAAATGCCAATTAAAGAGGCAATTAATAGTGAAAATCAGAAGTAGATTTATTCAATGTGGCCACAGTTAGAAGAGGTAGGAAGAGGTCCAGTAACCCCTTCTGTATTTTGGAAAAAAGAGGAAGGTTTGGGCTTAAACAGGGGACAAAATCCTACTGGAGGTATTGTTCCACTGATCTATTATTGTCTCAGCTCCAGATTGCCCAGCAAGATGGTCCAGTAAGTTCTCAGAATGGCATGAAATCTCACTCTGACAGCCAAGTCTCTCCTCTGGCTGACACCAGGATTCAGTCTTTTCCTCCCCTTAAAATGTAATTCCCAAAAAAATGTCAATTTGAGATACATATTGTTTCAAATGTCTGAAAACCAAAGAGGGAGCATGTGTGTCTCTTTCAAGAATATCTCCTTTTCTGGCCTCATGAGAATCTCTCTCCCTGTGAGTTTCATAATGATGTACTCCTGCTCAACCCTGAGCAGAGTTTTGTCAATGAAGTAATGATGAATGGGTTTTCCATACATAAGCACAACACTGAGTTAAAATCAACACTATGTAACTCTTTTAAAATCTGTCTCACAGTGGCACCCTGTAGCTTGGCCTTAAGCTGCCTTGTCTTTATGGGCTATCTGATTTGCTCAGAGATCCCAGGAAAGCCTCAGCCCTCAGCACCTGCAGCTTAGTTGGCTCATAATGAAGGCAACAATCTTTCCTGACTTTGAATGTACTAAAGCAATTTCCCCCCCTCTGACTTTTATAACTAGTGCCTACTTGGTCAGCCAACCATGTCAGCAATGAAAGGAGAATGGCTTGGAGGGAGTAACATGGACTGCTTACAGCACAATCTTCAATACAAGAAATATCTTGGTTTATTTTTTTTTTAATTTTAGATCATATTTTATTTGTTGTAAATAAAGACATACAGCAAATCCCCTTAACATTGCCTGTCTTTCTTGTTCTGAAGCAACCAACAGTAGGATCTTATGATAAGATATATGATTTTTGTTCAACTTTTTAAGTAATTGTTGAAATAACTTTTACACACATGTATTTGTACAACATCTAGCTGTGATCATGACTCTTATGAATATGAGAGAGAAGTCAGATTGAGATCATTACTTGTTTCAATTTTTCACACCATTATTCCATTCTGTAGGAGCAGCCACTCCATCAACTTTATTCTCTCTCAATTTGTGAGAACTGTCTTCCACATTTATCAACTATTGAGTAATACAAAAATCACTATCTGTATCAATAAATTAGCTTTAATTAGTTGACTGAAAGCACTGTGTTAGTTATTCTAAACCAAATAGTTTTAAAACTCAAAACTTTTGGGCAGGAAAGATGGCTCAGTGATTAAGGGTAGGTGTTGCTCTGGGCAGAGGACTCAGGTTTAATTCTCAGCACCCACAAGGTGGCTCACAGCTATCTGTAACTCCAATTCTAGGGGATCATGTGCCCTCTTCTAATCTCCAAGGGCAACAAGCAAATAAATAGGTGTTGTACATATATGCAGACATACTTATGTATAGGAAAACACATATAAAATAAAATGAAGAAATTAATTAAAATTATTAAACTCAAAAATTTTTCACATACTTATATAAATGCCATAGTTTTTTTTAAATTTAACAGTTCTATTTGAATATAGACATGGAGGTATTCTTTCCCCTAGCTGTATATATTGTTTAATCACTTTAATAAACAGAAATGGTACAGAAGTAACATTCAAGGCTGCAGATTTAGTTCAATCAAAATGGTCAGTGTTGTGAAGAAGGACAAGTGGCTCCATATAAGCAGCACCACAGGGAAGACAGATGTCATTCTGAACTTCCAGACAACAGGCAGCACCAACACAAAGAGGATTTCCACCAGAGCCTCATGGTTGGCCTACAAAATCAGGAAATCTAAAATTGCTGTTTTAGAGCATTGTGCTTTGACACCAGACACTGAGTATACAGGCTATATCACTTCATATGAATTACACCCTAAAGATACATAGAGAATTAATCGAGCTCCCTACAAACCTCCTTTATTCCCTCCTGCATCATATACATGCATTTCCTTTCTGTGACCTTGTAAGCTTTGAAAAAGAAAAAATGTGTTGAGATAGAAAATTTGAGGCACCATTTCTTATTACCCTGACGTAAGGACCAGTAACCATTGCTCTTTACTTCCCTCTCATTCCTTTTCCATTTGTTTTAGAAACTATTGCATGCCTCTATACCTTCCATGCATTCCCACCTTGCTTTAATTTTATTATTATCACATCAAATCCAGAGTGCAAGCTATAGCCTTATGAAGGGCAAATGAAAAAGGATAGGAAATGTCAAACTACCAAAAATATTCCTACAAAGCATTGCTTATTTTAATCTCTGCTCACAGCTCCAGGCCCATTTCTTCAGCCACATCAGTAAAACCCACCATGCTAAAATTGCAGTCCATGCCTCTTTCCTGGTTTTCTTTTCTCTATAACACTTAGTTCAGATCTCATATTCAATTACCTGTCTTTATTTTTCTCCTAAGGACACAACCACTCTGTTATGTTCCCTAGTATATCATTACCCCTCAGGGAAAAGTCTAGATAATGTAAGATTTCAGAATTGCTCATTAAGTTATTGTTGGTAATTGTACCTTTATAACTTATCCTCAGAACATATTTTCATCATTACTTGGGGAGTATGCTTCCAAATTCAAAGGACCCACTTTAAGCATTAAGTTACAGAGCACAGTCTGCAATGAAATTCAAAATATTTTATGTTTACAGCATTTATTTTTTTACATTTCATCAATGTAAAAATATTCCATAAATTAATGTCAGATTAATCATTTTCCACATCTCTGGCTTTGATCAAGCCACATCATTACTAACTTTCTATGTAAACAATCTGATAGGCTTGAAAATATGCTTGCATGTAAATGATATGAGTGAACGTGATCTGATAAACATTTTCACCTAGTTTTTAGCATTGAGTTTTCCTCTACTTTACTTTTGTTAGATTTTAGTAATCATTTGTAAGTGATAATAAAATCTAAGTCACTTAGACAAAATAGAATTACCAACCAGTATGTATGTGTATATGTGTTGGTGTATCAGATATATGTGTACATTTGTGTGTGAATAGTAAAATAAAATAAACATAGGATAATCTGGAAATGTAGATGGATACAAGAAATAACTAGAACCAACATCTTTAGACTATGTTGTCCCTTTACCTGCCATAACCCATTGATCCTACAGAATTCTAAAGACCTATTTGTGCAGTACTTTACAAGTTTGCAAAATACATTATAATGATCTCTATAGGAACAATGAAGTATTTTATCAGTTATCTACCATTCTGTAATTAAGTAATAAAGATCTCAGGGGTATAATGCAAGAATCATGCATGTTTGCTTCTGTGTTGATTCAGCTCAGCTGAGTTCAGCAGGGTCCTTCGTAAGTCTGAGATCATAGGCAGGTCACTGTCATTTTCTTTCCCTTAACTGGACTCTTTCATGTGCCTTTGGCCTTGGCTGGAAAAATTGAATGTTTTCTTGAGAAAGAGAGAATAGTACAGGAAGGAGCAGGCACTTTTTCAAGTCCCAGATCACTTCACATATGTTACTGTTTCTTCCGTGGTCAACAGAAGAGTTTCAATTTAAGAGAAAAGATGTTGCTAATAGAAATAACATTAATTATGGTCTCTAAGGCAATCAATCTAACACAAACATGGGCTGTTGTTTTCATTATTTTGAAGGTGACAAGACAAAAACTTAAGGCTAATTTCCCTAAAGAGCATTTATTGTAGAAATGAACAAGAAACCCTTGTGGTTCAAATATATTTTCCACTCTAATCATTACTATTTGTTTATATTCACAAACTCCAAATTTATCACCTTTAGAAAGATCAATTTTTTTCATCTACAATGATATCTCAGAATTCCTAAAACTGCAATCTAGATAACTTATCATGTTGTACATTCAATAAATGTTAATTCAGGTCAACATATATCTCTATATAATATAGATGTCACAACAACTCTATTGTTCTTAATTACTAATTTTCTATCTAACTTGTGGCAGCACACTGCTTTCTCCAACAAACTGACACATCTTTTAAAATGGAAGTCCTATACTCTATGCCATCTCATTCTTTTTTAATCCCTTCATCATATATGGAATGTTTTATTAAATTTTATTTAAAATAAAAACAATCTTATTTTACATACCATTCCTTCCCATCCTCCCATTCTCCAGACCCACCCCACATCAAACCACTCTTCCACTTCTCAGGAAGGATGAGACCTCCCATGGGGGATCATCAAAGTCTGTCACATCATTTGGGTCAGGACCTAGGCCCTCCACCCCTTTCCCCAGCATATCTAGGCTGAGAGAGTATCCCTCCATAAGGAATGGGCTCCCAAAGTTCATGTGTGCACTAGTAATAAATACTGGTTCAACTGCCAGAGGCCCCCAACTGATACCTACTTTCAGGGGGGCCTGGTTCAATCTTCTCCTGGTTCACCAGCTGTCAGACTAGAGTATGTGAGCTCCCATTTCCTCAGGTCAACTGTTTCTGTGGGTTTTCCCATCATGGTCTTGACCCGGTTGCTTATCACTCTTCCCTCTCTACACCTGGATTCCAGGAGTTCTGCCCAATGCTCAGCTGTGAGTGTTTGTTCCTGCTTCCATCAGCTACTGGACTAAGGCTCTATGATAGCAATTAAGGTATTCCTCAATCTCATTACAGGAGAAGGGCATTTACTTACATTCTTAGTTGGTGTCATCCTTGTGGATCTCTGAACATTTTTCCAGTGCCAGATTTAATGTTAAGCACATAATGGCTTCCTCTATTAAGTCACTTTCCTTATTCTTCTTCTCTGTTCTTCCTACAACTAGATTTTCCTGGGGTCAGCATCTGCTGCCATCAGAGCCTTGGCACCACACCCCCTGGGAGAGGTGAGCTCTGGGACTTCTCCTGCTCCTCTTCCACCCCCTCTCATTGAAATCCCTTGACCAGTACACATTGCCTCCTCATGCCCACTGAATCTCCAGAGACATGGGCAGCCCAAAACATGCATTATCTTTGGCCATCAGAGCCTTGGCCCCAAACCCACTGGAAGAGTCCCCACTAGTACCAACTAGAAGAAGGGATTGGAAGATGACATTATAAGAACACATTCAACAACATAAAGGATAAACTTGATACCACCAGAGATTAGGGGTTCTACACCAGCAACACATGAACATCACAACACAGATGAGGCAGAAGAAAATGACCTTTAAAACAACTATTTGAAGATGATTAAGTCCCTTAAAGAGAAAATGTGAAAATCTCTTAAAGAAATAGAAGAAAAGACAAACAACAATGTAGAAGAAATGAAGGAAAAAGATAAACCATAAATGCAAGAAATCAACAAATCTCTTAAAGAAATAAAGGGAAGCCAAGAAAAAAAAAAACAATCAAACAGGTGAAGGAAACAATTCAAACAAGTCAAGACTTGAAAATTGGGATACAGGAAAAAAAGAAAACACAAATTGAGGTAATGCTAAAAATAGAAAATCTGGGTAAATGTTCAGGAACTACATAACCAACAGAGTACAAAAGATAGAAGAGAGAATCTCAGGTACAAAGGCAAACTAGAGGAAATAGATTTATTGACCAAAGAAAATGTTAAATCCAACAAATTCTTAACACAAAATATCCATTAAATATGTAACACTGTGAAAAGACCACAATAAAAAAGGATAATAGGTATATAAGAAGGTGAAGAAGCCCAGCTCAAAGTTGCAGAAAATATATTTTAAAAAATCATAGAAGAAAACTTTCCCAACCTAAAGGCAAACATGCAGTTAATAAATGGGACCTCCTTGAATGGAGAATCTTCTGTAAGGCAAAGGACACAGTTGACAAGACCAAATGACAGCCCAAAGACTGGGAAAAGATCTTCACCAAGCCTACATCTGACAGCGGGCTGATCTCCAAAATATACAAAGAACTCAAAAAACTAGTCACCAAAACACCAAATAACCCCATTAAAAATGGGATACAGAACTTAAGTGAAAATTATCAAAAGAGGGAATTAATAAGGCTGAAAGACACTTAAGGAAGTGCTCAACATCTTTAGCTATCAGGGAAATGCAAATCAAAACAACTCTGAGATACCATTTTACTCCTGCCAGAATGGCTATAATTAGAAACACCAATGACAACTTATGCTGGAGAGGATGTGAAGAAAGGGGAACACTCCTTTACTGCTGGTGGGAGTGCAAACTTGTACAGCCATTTTGGAGATTAATATGGCAGTTCCTCAGGAAAATGGGAATTAGTTTACAACAGGACCCAGCAATTCTGTTCTTAGGTATATACCCAAATGACCCACATCTATGTAACAAAGACATGTGCTCAACTATGTTTGTAGCAGCATTATTTGTGATAGCAAGAACCTAGAAGCAACCTAAATGCCCCTCAACTGAAGAATGGATAAAGAAAATGTGGCACATTTGAACAATGAAATACTACTCTGCAGGGAAAAAATGGAATCTTGAAATGCACAGGCAAATGGATGGAAGTTAAAGAAGCCATCCTTAATGAGGTAACCCAGCCACAAAAAGAGGAACATGATATGTGCTCACTCATATATGGAATTTAGACATAGAGCAAAGGATCAACAGCCTATAATTCACAACGCCAGATAAACTAGGATTTAAGGAAGAATCTAAGAGATTCATACAAGGTCCCTAACAGAAGTGGAAAGGAACATGATCTCCTGAGCATACTGGGAGTGGGGGTGTGTGTGGCAGTGAGTGGATAGGGAGTTAGGAGAAAGAGAAGGGGAGGAGAGGAGAACATGTGAGAATAGGAAGATTGAGTCAGGGGAGGAATAGATGAGAGAAAAAGAAAGAGAGATACCATAAAAGAGGGAGCCATTATAGGTTTGAAGAGAAAACTGAACCTAGAGAAATGTCCAGCGACCTACAAGACTGACCCCAACTAACAATTTTATCAACAGTTGAAAGGCTACCATAAATGCCCTTCCCTAATAATAAGATTGATGACTAACTTTTTGACCATCATAGAGCCCTCATCTAGTAGCTGATAGAAACAGAAGCAGACACCCACAGCTAAACCCTGAGCTAAACTGGAATCCAAATGCAGACAGGGAGGATAAGACCAGCCTACAGAAACCCACAGAGACAGCTGACTAAACAAAGAGGAGCCAATGTGTCCCCAGACTGATAGCTGGGAAACCAGTATTGGACTGACTCAGACCCTCTGAACATGGGTCTCAGTTAGAAGGCCTGGGCAGTCTAAGGGACCTCTGACAGTGGAACCAGGATGTATCCCTGGTGCACAAAAGGACTTTGGGGGCACATTCCCCTTGGAGAGATACTCCCTTAACCTAGAGGCAGGACAGAGGGCCTAGCCCCTAGTCCAAATGACTTGACAGATTTCTGTTGACCCCTCCTGGAAGGCAACATCCTCCCTGTGGAGTGGGGAGGGGGCCAATGGGATAGGAGGGCAGACGGGGAACATGGGAGGGAGAGAGGGAAAGAGGGAGGAAGGTATCAATATGTAAAATAAGAAAAGGAAGGAAAAAAGGAAGGAAGGAAGGAAGGAAAAGAAAAGAAAAAAGAAAAGAAAGTATAAGAAGCTTATAGAACATGAGATAGACTGGATCAAAAAAAAAAAAGAAAGAAAAAGAAAAAAGTCCACTCACCACATAATAATAATCAAAACACCAAACTACCAAACATACAGAATAAGGATAGAACATTAAGAGCTGCAGAGGAAAAAGGCCAAGTAACATATAAAGGCAGACCTCTCAGAATTACACCTAAATTCTCAATGGAAGCTCTGAAATACAGAAAGAAGGTCCTAGTTAGATGTTCTACAAACACTAAGAGACCACAAATGCCAACCCAGACTACCAGACCCAGCAAAGCTTTCAGTCACTATAGATGGAGAAAGCAAGATATTCCATGACAAAACCAAATTTAAACAGCACATATCCACAAATCCAGCCCTACAAAAAGTACTAGAAAGAAAACTCCAATCCAAGGAAGTTAGCTACACTCACAAAAACAAAGCCAATAGATAATTCTACATTACCAAATGCCAAAAAGGTGGGAGGGGGAGGGGGAGGGGAGAAACACAATACCACCACTAACAACAAATTCAAAACTAACAAGAACTGATAGTCAATGTTCTTTAGTACCCCTTAATATCATTGATCTTAATCTGCCTATAAAAAGGCACAGGCTGACTGAATAGATCCAAAGACAGAATCCATCCTTCTGCTGCCTGTCTGACTGGCCTCAAGCATCTTCCTCTTTTTCTCCATTCTCTCTCCTCTCTCAAACCTAGATTCCTGCTTCTCCTTATTCTCTCTGCCCCACAACCCTGCCTATCCTTCTATTGCCTAGCCATTGGGCATTTAGGTTTTTATTAGCCCAATCTAGTGCCTTAGGAAGGCAAAGCAACACATATTTACATCGTTAAACAAATGAAACACATCTTTGCCTAGTTAAAGTAATATACCACAACATTTTCCCCTTTTTCTCTAAATAAAAAGTAAGGGTTTAACTTTAATTCAAACACAAGTTAATATACCAATTCTCAGCACCACATGGAACCTTCTCTAAAATCAACCACATATGCAGCAATAAAGCAACCCTTAACATAAATTTTAAAAATTGCAATTACCACTATATCTTATTTGATAACTGTGGTTTAAAGTTTGGATTCAACAACAACACAAATTGTAGAAAGACTACAAACTCATAGAAATTGAACAATGCTCAATTGCATTACTCCTGGGGGAAGGAAGGAAGGAAAGAAAGAAAGAAGGAAGGAAGGAAGGAAGGAAGGAAGGAAGGAAGGAAGGAAGGAAGGGGGAGGGAAGGAAGGAAAGGAAGGAAGGAAGGAAAAGACTTCCTAGAATTCAATGAAAATGAAGGCAAAACATACCCAATTTATAGGACACTTTGACAGCACAGTTAAGAAGACAGTTCATAGCACTAATTGCCCACATGAAGAAACTGGAGAATTGTCACACTAGAGACTTAACAGCACACCTGAAAGCTCTAGGACAAAAAGAAGCAAACTTACCCAGGAGGAGTAGATGCCGGGAAATAATCAAATTGGGAGCTGAAATTAATAAAGTAGAAACAAAGAAAACAACACAAAGAATCAATGAAACGAAGAGTTGTTTCTTCGAGAAGATCAACAAGATAGACAAACCTTTTTCCTAACTAACCAAAAAGGCAGAGAGAACATGCAAATTAGCCATGGCATTCTTGAGTGCCTGGCACAGAACTACATAAATTCTAGGTGTACTGCTAGGCAGAAAAAAACTGAATAATGACACCAATTTAATAAAGTTTCCTGGAGATCAATGAAAATAAAACTTGTAAATAAAAATGACTTTGAAAGACATGACCTTGAATTAAGTAAAAGTAAAAGATGTGTTTACATAAGAAAATGAGTGGGTTTGTTTTTTTTATGTATTTGTAATCTTAATGCCAGTTGATAAATATGGATATTTCCCTTTTGTTCATTTGTTTTAAATCATAAAACTCAGGGCTTAAAATCAACTGAGCTGAGCTGCCAAGTGCCTATCATGAATTAATTCTTTTATTCTGTGTAATAAGCAGCACAAACACTGAGTTCAATGAGGTACTCACTTTTCCATTATAAAAAACGAACCAGAGTGTCTTTATTTGAGTCTGAAAGATACCTGGATGATTGATATTACCCTTTATACATCATAGCATTTGTATTCAATAGTTTTATCATGCCTAGAAATAAAGAATTAAAGAAAAGTGAAGCTTTGTCAAATATTTGTATCCATGGTTAAGTCATGTTGCCCCTTTAACTGCAGCTAGTTGCCACCAGGAACTAGAGGAAGGCAATGTGCTAACAACAACAGCAGCAGCAGCAACAATAACAATAATGATAATTTACTATGAAAATCATGACCTAGCCATGTTATTTTTGGTGTACATTTTATTACATGATGAAACTCTTTGTAGGGAAGGGTAATAGGAAAACTCCACAATACTAAAAGATATGGTTAGCAATTTCCACATTTCAAAGGAAGCATTTTTTTTAATGTTTAATCTTCAATTGGAGAAGACTCAACACTGAGTATATGCATGCTGATATCTCTAATTCCTTGAAAAAGAGACCTTGTCTTTGGACATAAGCCTTTCAAAGGATCCAATTCATAGCCAAGGCTAAACTCACCATTGAAGCAGCAATTAAGTGACTACAAATGTGAAGAATGCTTCCCATCAGTTATAAATAGATGTATTCCTGACACATATTGCAATAATGTCTACAGAGAATGCCCTTTCCTTCTGGCTTAGAATGACATTGGCTGAATTGTTACAGATATGGACACATTGATTGATAGTGACAGATCAGCCAAACTGCTGCACAAACGATGATAAAAATAGTGGCCTTCAGCAATTTTTCAACAATAGGACAAGGTGTACACTAGAGTCAGCCTCAGTTAATGGCAATTGCTGAAAACAAAAACATAATTGATAAAAAATTGTCTCTTCCAATGTGCATTTTGAAAATGAAAGTCTGGCCCTCTCTAACACAATCCTCATATGAAATGCCCAGAGGATGTTGCCTCAGTGTGGAATAAAATAAAAAAAAATCATATATACATCTGAGATGATGTCTTGGAGACATTTTGTAAATTGTTAAAAAAAAAGGATATGTGTATATGGAAATTACAAAATTATATATGGAATAAGATTTCCTCTAAGGTGTTTAAGTACATAATGCAAAAAACAATACAAAATAAATCTTCTTTCTTTTGGAGGGAGAACAGATGTTTATTTGCCTTACATGTAGGATGGTTCACAAACACTATCTGAGGATTCATCATTGTGGGAGAAGGGAGAATCCCTGCACTCCTGGGTAAGAGAAGACACCTAGAACAGACAGGAAGGTGATTTCACTCTCCAGTCCTTGCTAGGGCCTAAAGAGACAGAGTCAATTCCACTCCTTCTACCTCTCAGCCAGGAATCACATTGAAGACATATTTCATTCCAACCACTGTAGTAAGTGGTAAAGGTATGAACCTAGGGCAACCATTATAAGGAGTTATAAAATGTTTAGGAAGATACTTGTGAATTAGGCCACAAGATGGGGCAGATGGCCTCACTGGAAGGATATAACTGGTGGGAGCAGTTACTAAGCTTCTTTGCAACCTAGTCCTGGCTTTGCAAAAGAGTAAGGGAGATGGATTGTGTTTATTGTTTGGCATTGATGATGTCCACATACTCATACTCATGCACCACCCATGAGGAAGACATCTACATCAGGCTGGCATGCCAGCTCTTTGTAAGTTCCTCCCATCATAAAATCTTCAAAAATATTTCAGGAGCTTTAAGCCACTGCATCAGAGACATTGGATTTCAGTCAACCCCCCCATGCCCCACCCTCACAAGAGTTTCTCATATACTTCCTGGGCCTATTGAGGTGGTACAGTCTTGCCAATACCAATGGTTTGTATAGGTTCATATGCCACACAAATTTGTTCCAGTCTTTCGCAACATATGAAATGACCTTGGTTTGCTAGAAAACAACTTTCTCAGCAATGCCAGTTTCCCTTTCCCTTTTAACTTCTCCCCAAGGCAGGTGACCACTCCAAGTCCCTCAACTAGGTCATGGACAACTTTCTGCCCAGTCAATTTGTCTGACTTCCCGAAAACAAGTCTTCTCTCCTAGTACCCTAGCACTATCCATGCAGCTCCTAAGTCTTTAGTCATGCCAGGACTAATCTCCCCAGTGAAGACCCCATTGATCACTTGATAGCAATTCTGAACAGCCACAGCAATCTTGGACCTAGCTTCTGTGTAGAGAAATATATGTAGGCAGAGGGGGAACACAAATCACCTCTGTGTCTGCCAGCACCATGGACATGTGTGGGATGCAAATGAGTTCTCCCAAGCACTTCTTCCTCCAGTTCATCTTCCAATTGCCCCCCCACAAAAAATTTCCTGGAAGGTGCCTTTGCATAGGGAATGGATCATTGAAGGTCAGTATGTTATTGCAGTCTAAGTGATTGAAATTCACTGCCAAGAGAACAGCATCATGGTAACAATGTTGAGGTTGACAAATGCTCAAGCATGGTGGAATAAGGATTACAACCAGTGTAGCTTAATAAAATGTTTTCAGAATGGAAATCATGGGAACTGGGTGTTTCATCCCTAAGTGTTGTTAACCAGCCTCAGGAAAGTTATGACACCCCCCCTGCCATGGTTTTCTCCCCAATACAGTGAGTGCTTAGATAACATTGTCAGGAGTCTGCTGCTATTGGGATTCATTCAACTTTTACCCGTGCACTTTGGAAAACTATAGAGCCAACCTTGTCACTAACTTGTTATCATTCGTCATGCATTTATTTATTCCCCTTACTAATTCTCATATAGTATTTGATACCAGAGAGTAACATTTACAGTGGGGTTTTAAGTCTCTTACTGCTTAAAGGAGAGCAATAGAAAAGACCATTTCAAGCTTCAAGCACTATAACTATTGTGATTCTTTTATAAAGTCATTTTATAAAATGACCTTATAAAGATCATTCACCCCTATTAATAAGGAAATATTAAAATATCCATAGTTGGTATTTTATTGCTGAAGATTATGTAACATAAGTTGTAACTTCATAAATTCTTAATGGACAAAACAAATTGGCTCGAGTCTAGTGGAATGAAATTTCATAGTCTGACAAAGAGTGAGCAAAAATGTCTAATGATTCATTTTAGTGTGGGCTGTATAACTCAACCAGTTTGGTACTACAGAAATAAGCAACTTAAAGTTGAAGTCTCAATTATTGTGTCGTATTTTTAATGTGTTGAGAAGACAGAAATGAGATTAGCAGGAAAGTGCAAACTTGCCATTGTGCTTCATAGATGAAGTTTAAAAAAAAATGATTCCCAGAGTTTTAGATGTGCAAGTTTGGAATTTTTGGTTTTGTTTTATCATCCTCTTCAAAATAGATGCCACTGCCCTTAAAAGATTGCTCCAGAAGTAGGAAAATGGGAGGAATAAGAATAAATCAGTGCATGGAAAGGAACATGCATGACTGCCTCCATCTGAGGAAATGAAATACCAGATGTTTAGAGCAAGGAAGTAAAAGGTAGCTAAGCTAAGCAATAGTGTGTAGAAAGTTCATCAAGTAGATATGATGGCTTGAAAAAGAATGACCCAAATATGCTCATATATTTTAATGCTTCGTTCCCAGTTGGTGAACTATTTGGAAAGGATTGGGAGGCATGGACTTGTTAGAGACGGTGTGGCTCTGTTGCAGGAGGTGTGTCACAGGGGATATTTTATTTCAGATTTCAAAAACCCAAGCCAGGTCCAGTCTTGCCCATAAACAATAATGGTAACAGCCAACAGGATTGTATCAAACACAGAGTCTCTGAGTGTTATTTGGGGCCTGCACACCAGACCAGTGGCATGCGGGCTGGCAGAAAACAACAAGCTACAGATGGTGCCCAACGTGGCTATAAGAACTTTCAATTAAAACTAAGAAAACCTTAAGAAATGTTTAGAAACAAAGGAATAGAGACTTGAAAGACTTCTTAGTAGCAGCATTTTTCTCTGTTGGATTCGATTTGCTATAGACAGAGATTTGCACAGCTCCTTTAAGGGAGGTTTCCAAAATTAGCATAAGCGGCAAAAAAAAAAAAATGCCTTGCTTTTAAAGATCTCTGTTAATAATTCATTGGTGTGTTCGAGAGAGCTGCAATGAAGGTTTACACTGTGTTTTAAAATTACGTAGGCTTGGGAGAGAAAGAGAAAAGAAATAAAATGGTTTTAAAAAGACAGAGTGTGGCTGGGTGTGGTGGTGGTGCACACTTTTAATCCCAGCACTCTGGAGGCAGAGGCAAACAGATCTCTGTGATTTCAAAGTAAACCTGGTATGCAGTGAATTCCAGGACAGATAAAAGTTACACAGAGAAACCCTGTCTCAAAATAATGTAAAATTAGATGTAGAAGAAATAGAGTAATAAAAAAGCCAAGTAAAAATGGAAAGCACAGAGAAACTTTACATATTGTTCGATGTTCTGTTATCTTTGAATTGCTTGATTGCTGAGGAAATAACAACAACTGATAAAAGAAATGCTTCTGGATTAATTCAACTTATATATTTTAAAAATGGTTTGACTCCAAAATTTAAGCCTAAGGACAAGTTACTGGGGAAAAGGATTTCTATTTTTGTTTCCACAGAAAATGAAAAGCTGTGGATTCCTTCCAGACTAATGTGATTTGATCAAGCCAGACCCCTTGAAAGCGCCCCAGGTGATCCAACATTCAATGCAGTTAAGACAAAGCCTTGCAGATGACTACAGCCAAGATTTCTGCACCTTCTTAGGACCCCTCATGACAGCGCCCCCTACCAGCAGGAAGTAGTTTGGAAAGAACGACGCCCAAATTCCCAAATACTGTTTATAAATGTTTGTTTTCATTTAAATGGGTTAGGTTATAAATGGTTAATGATCACATCCAATCTTTTTAAAGGTAAAAAGGGAATTACGGTATAGATATGAATACTTTCCTTTGGAATGGATTTTCATTTATTGACACTATTTAAGGTCAATTTTGTGATATGTATTTTTCTCCTATTGTTTAGGTATTGTGTTTACATAGCTCATTGGAAAATGTTACGTATAATTTAGTACAGATTAGAGAATTACTTATGATAGTCAAAACTTAGAGTTAAGTTAGTTAGGATTTCTAGATATACAGAGATTTATTTGAGATGGATAGGCATTCTTCAAACCTTTCAAAGACCTACAGAATATGGCATTTAAAATGGTTTAGGGTTTTTCTTGACAGTGAGGCACAATTGCTCCTGGTAACACCATCTGTGTCAGAAAGGAAGATGGACATCAAAGAAACACATTATGTAGTTTGCTTCTAATATGGCAAGACTGGCCATTTGGATGAGGTACTTCTCTTATAGACTGTTTGACTTTATGCTGTAGAAACTGGACATGCAGGACCCACAAAAAGGTGTCTGCTGATGCAAGATGGACAATGCTACAGGATTTCTACTTCATGGAAGAGTCTGCCAGACAGTCTACAAGACACAGAGAAAAATGACTGAAAAACAATCAATACAGTTGGATAGTTTAAAGTTTCTTGCTTTGCTAAGGAGTCTGCCAGACACACTATGGCCTATGGGCTGAAGATGGAACATTACAGAAGAACTTCGTAATGAGTTGTCTCTGTCATTTCTAGAGTTTACATATTATCCTTCTGTGGTCTTTGAAGGAGTTGAAGACAGTTTTGGTTATAGTTTTCCTTAGTTAAAATTAAAGATAAGTTACATATAGGACTTTAGACTCACAAAGATAGGATAGATGATATTTTGTTTAAGTCTTACAAAATGTTAATGGACTAAATATTGTTAACTGTGATTCTTATATAACTGTTGTATGATATATTTTGCTATGTCAAGGTTAAAACCCTTCTTTTTATTTTAGACAGAAAAGAGGAGATGATGAGAGATGTTATTCTGTAAATATGTTTCTCAATATGGTTAATTAATAAAGCCCTGTTGGCCAATAGGAAACTAGATAGGTGGGGCTAGGAGACTAGGAGGAGGAAAGAGGAAGTAGTTAGGAGGAGTCAGCATGTAGAGCCAGAGGAAGCAAGATGACGGGCCCGCCACTCCCCGATAAGATGACCACGTGGAAATACTTAGATAAGTAGAAATGGGTTAATAATTAAGACAGAGCTAGCCCATAAACAATAATGGTAACTGGCCAACAGGATTGTATCAAATACAGAGTCTCTGAGTGTTATTTGGAGCCGGCATGCCAGACCGGCGGCGGGTGGGCTGGCAGAAAACAAGCTACAAGGTCCAGTCTTGTTTTTTCTGCCTGAGACATGAATCAGATGTGAGCTCTGACCTACTGCACCAGCCCCATGCCTGCCTGCCTGTACCCATGTTCTCCACCATGACAATTGTAGAATAATTCTATGAAACTGTATGTAAGCTATACTTACAGTTCAGTTCTTTCTTCTGTATGCTGCCTTGGTCATGGTATCTCTACACAGAACAATAACTAAGACAGTATATTTTCAAGTTGTTAAGTTTTCATCTTCCAGTGGATTTATTGAGATATAATTATATTGTAGGTCAAGTGAGAATTTATATAAGTAATCATGTGTGTATACATAATGTGTGTACATGTCTATTCAAGAACATTTCAAGGCCGGATCAAAATTGAAAGTAATTTTCTACTAATACCATACATAAATGTTTGATAAGCAGTATCACACAGGAATATTTTCCACTAAGAACCAAACACAGTGCTAAGCATGGTGATGCATGGCTGTAGTCTTAGAACAAAAGACAGAGGTGGGAGAATCATGAATTTGCTCATAATTTTAGAAATTGAACATAATGACTGTAACAAGGCAGTATTCTTTGAAAGGAACTGTGCAGTTGACCTCACAGTGTGATTCTCTTGAGGATGAAATCGCCAGATTAATACAACATAAACCAGACAGCCAGAAATAGTCTAGTCTACATCTAGAACAGGAAAATTGATTTCTACTCTTATTTTTACAAACAAGAAGAGTTACTTGCTCTTTAATAAACCTTACACTCTGGTTAACTTCCATTCCTATTTATGAAGGCAGTCAATCATGAAGAATTCCTTACTACTTGATAAGTATGGTAAACACTTGATAAGTATGGTAAAACCATGTTAATTCTCAAAAGTATAGTCTCCTTTAATTATATGTCTCTATATTCTTTCTAAATGTCTCCAGTTTTTTAACAACTGTACAGTTTGTGCTTTGCATAAATAAAGTGAGCCAAGGACAGAAAAATTAATTATTTTTTCTATGTATGAGATGTGGGGTGTATAGTATCCTTGCCATGACATATGTGTGAAAGTCAGATGACAAGTTGAAAGGTGGGTGCATGGAATCCAACTCAGTTTTCAGTTTGGCAACAAGAGTCTTTACCAGCTGAGCCATCTCACCAGCCTAACAAATGTCATTCTTTTGACTAATAATCAAGTTCCTACAATTTATCTCTTTTAAAAATCTGCTGATTAGGAGGAAAGGGTCAACTGCCAATGGACCTCCATGCCTGGTAGTATCTAACTAGCCAAATATTACCATAGGTTCTATACTAGCCTCGAGGAACAATGAACTGCTTTCCTTCTCCCTTTTTTCCTCTAGCTACCTCCAACGTCCCTTCTATTCTGAGGCACACTCTATGTTCTCACTCATTCTCTTACTTTTCTCTGCTGATCCATTTTGTCAGGATCTGACTTTATCCAGAAATTTCTACTTTCATTGTTACCAGTATTTTCATTTATTCAAATCTCATTATTTTAATATCTGTCTTCTGATAGATGTCATTCTGTAAATATGTTTTTCTTATTGGTTAATGAATAAAGCACTGTTGGCCAATAGTAAAGCAAGATAGGCAGAACTAAGAAACGAGGGGGATTTGGGGAGTTGTAGGGAGGAGATTCAAAATGTAGGAACAAGAGAACAGAGGTCACAATCTTCTCCCTGGTAAGATAAGACTATGTGGAAATACTTAGATTAATAGAAATGGGTTAATATTTAAGACAGAGCTAGCCAATAAGTAATGCTAGTAACAGGCCAATAGCATTATATCTAATACAATGCTTCTGTGTGCTTTTTGGGGCTGGCGCGACCATGGGACCAGGCTGAAGGGAAAATGTGGGTACTAAGAACTTCCATTTAAAACTTAACACAAGCTTAAGAAATGATTTTTAAAAACAAAATAACAGACAAACAAGTCTTTTTGGTAGCAGCATTTTTCTAGGTTGGGCTCCGTTTTGATAGAGACAGAGATTTGCACAGCTCCTTTAAGGGAGGTTTCCTGACTCAGGATAAGCGGCAAACCCTGCTAACAACTTAATGGTGTGTATGAGAGCTGGCAATGGCAGTGACCATATCTCCAAGCTGGCAGCATGCTGCTGGATGGCAGTGTTGACCAAGGCAGTGAGCACAGCTCTCAGTGCTGGAGGTAAACTTACCCCTGTCTTCTTGGATAAACTGTGGGTAAAACAGGTTGGCTTTCTTTTTAACAATGTTGCTTAGCAGATAAAAGACTCATGGCCAGAAAAAGATAAAGATTTACAGTAAAGACAGATTCAGATAATGGAAAACCTCTAAAGGTTTACAGTGCATTTTAAAATATACATAGGCTTGGGAGGAAAAAAACAGGATAAAGTAGTTTTTAAAATAATAGAAAGAAAGAAAATAGCTGGGTGTGGTGCCACTCCCCTTCATTTCCAGCACTCAGGAGACAGAGGCAAGCAGATCTCTGTGATTTCAAAGTGAACCTGGTATACAGAGTTAATTTCAGGACAGGCAAAAGTTACACAGAGAAACCCTGTCTCAAAAAATGAAAACATAGAAGTAAAAGAAATAGAGTAAGGAAAAAGCCACAAAAAGATGGAAAATACACAGAGAGTCTGGATACTGTTATTGTGTTGTCTCTGAATTGCTCAATTGCTAAGGAAGGAACAGTAATGGATACAATACACTTGATTTCCAATGCTGCTGAATTAATCCAATTTATATATTTTTTAAATGCTTTCGTTTCAAAATTTAAGTCTAAGGGCAGGTTACTGGGGAAAGAATTTCTATTTTTGTTTCCACAGAAAATGAAAAGCTATAGAATCTTTCCAGACTAACATGGTTTGATCAAGCAAGACCCCCTGAAACAGTGTCCCAGGTGATCCAACATTCAAAACAGCTGGGACAAGGCAGACCACTACAGCCAGGATTTCTACATCTTCTTAGGATTCCCATGATAGCGCCCCCTACCAGCATGAAGCAGTTTGGAAAGAACAACGCCCAAATTCCCAAATATTGTTTATAAATGTTTGTTTTCATTTAAATGGGGTTGTTTATAAATTGTTAATGACCACAACCAATCACTTTTTAAAGGTAAAAAGCAGATTATTGTATAGAAATGAATACTTTGTTTTGGAATGGATTTTCATTTATTAATACAAATTTAAGCTTAATTTTGTGATATGTATATTTCTCCTCTTTAGGTATTGTGTTTATATAGCTCATTTAGAAATGTATTGTATAATTTAGTACAGATTATAGATAGTTACCTATAATAGTCAAAACTTATAGTTATGGCAGTTAGGTTTTCTAGATACACAGATATATTTCAAATGGATAGGCATTCTTCAAACCTTTCAAAGACCTACAGATAATAGCATTTAAAATGGTTTAGGGTTTTTCTTAACAGTGAGACACAACCATTCCTGGCAATATCACCTGTGTCACAAAGGAAGATTGACATCAAAGAAACTCATTATGGAGTTTACTCGAAATACGGCAACTAGTCATTTGTGCAAGAAACTGCTCTTGTCTGGACTGTTTGACTTTATTCTGTATAAAATGGACATGCAGAACCCACAGGAAAGTGACTACTGATACAAGATAGACATTACTACAGGGTTCCTGCTTCATGAAAGAGTCTGCCAGACATTCTGCAGGACATAGAGAAAAATGACTACAAACTGCCAACATAGGTGGACAGTTTAAAGTTTCCTGTTTTTCTGAGAAGTCTGCCAGACACACACTGGCCTATAGGCTGAAGATGGAACATTACAAAAGAACTTCAGGTGACTGACCAGGTAGATAATTGTCTCTGTCATTTCTAAAGTTTAAATACTATCTTTCTGTAGTCTTTGAGGGAGTTGAAGACAGATAGTTATAGTTATACTTTTCCTTAACTAGGATCAAAGATAAATTATATATAAGACTTTAGAATCACAAAGATAGGATAGACGATGGAATATTTTCTTTAAATGCTAAATGTTAATGGACTAATTATTGTTAACAATAGTTCTTATTTGATAACTGCTTTGTTATATATTTTACTATGTTAAAATTAAAACCTTTATATTTTAGACAGAAAAGAGGAGATGATGGGAGTAAATATGTAAATATGTTTTCTTATTGGTTATTGAATAAAGCACTGTTGACAAACAGGAAGGCAAAATAGGTAGGACTAGGAGACAAGAAGGATTCTGGGAGATATAGTAGAGGAGAGTCAAGACGTAGGGGCTTGAAGGAAGATATCCGGACCCTCTCTCCTGCAAGATAAGACCACGTGGAAACACTTAGATTGATAGAAGTGGGTTAATATTTAAGAAAGAGCTAACCAATCAGAAATGCTAATAACAGGCCAACAGCATTTCATCTAATACTGCATCTGTGTGTGTGTGTGTGTGTGTGTGTGTGTGTGTGTGTGTGTGTGTGTGTGTGTGTGTGTTATTTGGGGCTGATGTGGCTCTGGAACCAGGCTGCAGTAAAACTGCTTGTAACAGCCTTCCCAGCTGCTTCCATGGTGACATGACTTATTAATAGTAGCTTTTAAGAGAATGAGACTCTGCCCTGTCTGCAGGGAAAGACAACACATGCATCAGGCATGAGACTGCAGCCTGACAGTTAGGGACATCTGCAATGTTCACATAATGAATTCCCATAATGCAACATTCCTTCATGACCATTAGAAAACTGAGAGTGCAACACTTCCAGAGACTTCTCAAGATAGTTGCAGGGATCCTTAAGAAAGTGAGAATGGAAAACTTTTAAGCGAATAAAACGTTTAGAGTAATATGATTTCCTTGGGGCCTGAAGTGACAATTAGCCATCATTAAGTAGAGGTTACTTTAGCTCATAACTTTAGTTATAAAAATAAAATAATTAGAGCTATATATATCAGTAGATTTATGGTAATGGGGTGATTTATACTCCACATTAGAAGGGCCTCACCTGGGATTCCTGGGATTTCTCCATGCTACCCTGAACATCATGTGCTTCTGAGAAGTATAAGAGTATATAGGGGATAGTGGATTAATTGAAGCTTGGATTTTATGGTACGTCTTCTTGATTATCAACCATTAAAGAAGTTTCCTTTTAGTGATATCACAATTTAGGTAATCGTCTACACTTCTGTAAGTTACCCTTCACCCAGTCTCATGTAAATCCTATAAACTTACTGGCTCACCAGGTAGGGCTTGGGTAGAATCATGATTTTGATCTGTTGCCAGTACTTATCCCATGGGAAAAAAAAAAAAAAAAAAATTTGTGTGACATCATCTGGGAATCTAGTTTAATCTTTAGATTGATTTGAGCCAGAGTACATCATTCATGATTTTATATAAAAATAATGTAATGCATACAGTGGAATCTCCTAAAAGACTGAGCTGAAAAACATTTACTTACACAAGTCACGGACTACTAGTCAGTGAGAAAACAAGGTGAAGTGTATGTAGCACTAGAAACTGAACCATTGGATATATATTTAAAATAAATTTGGAAGTTTAAAATATATAATACAGAGGTATAATAAGATGTTTCCTACAAATAGAGAAGGATTATAATTCATGGACAGTGAGGAAATGGAAATTAGAAGCCTATAGATCCAACAGTGAGCCAGTATCTGTTCTCTAGAGAGTAAGACCATTTTCTCTGATTTTAATTTACTCCTACCTTAATTTAGGAGAGACACTCCCTAAAATTAAAATATATACATATACCTATGTTCGTTAGATGAGTTTTCTGATTAAATGTTATAAACTTTGTAAATTGCCTACAAGGAAAGAATATGCTGATCTGCTGATAGCAGTAATTCAGTCCTAGCTACAGTTATATTTCTCATTACAAGAGAGTAAATTGATATTCTAGTTTATATATCTCTCCATTCATTGAAATGAAGTGATTTCCCAAGGCCTAATTATCTGAGATCTGATAAGACCAAATTCCTAGCCCTGCAAGGATGAGGACCAGACTCTAAAATACACTGACTAAATTATTTAATGTCTTTCTAAATAGCCATAGTATTCTGCAGCCTGGATCCTTAGGGATAATTCCAGTATCACAAAGATAAAAGAGGGGAAAACTTGCTTTCTAAATGTCATTTGTTTGCTTTCTTAATAATTTGTATTCTATGTACTTACCAAAAATATTTACCATTTTAAAAATGAAAAGTCACATATAATTAATAAGTAATGAAAATATTCATAAAAGGCAAATGCACATGCATTCAAAGTTTAAGATAACAGTCAAATATTGCAAAGTTTGAAGATGATATTTAATGAAATAAGAAGGAACATGAAGCAAGTATTTTTGAACCATATGCAAAATATTTTCTATTACTTAACCTGGACATCATTTTTAATCAAAAATTGTCACAGCATGTAAGATCTTGCTGTATCACTATAGATGAAACAGAAAGCACTGTAAATCAAAGGTAGCCACAGCATGACATTTTCAAATTTTTCATCAAAGAAAAATTAATCACCTCAATTTTTAATTTAAAAAGCAAATGAGTTAAATAAAGAATTTATGATAACTATACTCAGAACCTTGTAGTTGAGAAAACCATAGTTAAAGACAGGGCATTCTCACCAGGTGTTGGTGGTTCATGCCTTTATTCCCAGCACTGGGGAAGCAGAGGCAGGTGGATCTCTGTGAATTCGAGGTCAACCTGGTCTACAGAGCAAGTTCCAGGACAGCCTCCAAAGCAATAGAGAGAAACCCTGTTTTGAACACCCCCCCCCACCGCGCTCAAAAAAGACTGGGAATTCTCTGCAATTATTACAATACTAAAAATCTAATTATTCACATACCTCTTATCAATTAAAGAAGTTTGTCAAATAGCTTTCATATAAATAGTCAATCAGAGGCAAACAAAATTGCCCTGAGGACATTCCTAAATTCTCAGATGAAATGGAAAAAATAGAGTCAAATGGTTCAAAGTTCTTTCATTCTCTGTCAGTCCAGGATTCTCTAAGACCCCCCAAAGCTGAAGATTTTAAAGGTTTAGTTAACTAATAACTATAGGGTTCTCAAAACAAAAATCCTTATTGGAAAGTCATTGTGTAACTGTGATCACTAACATTCTTAATTCATGGTTCTTCATTAAGTAATATTCTCTGCTCAAATTCATCTTCCAATGGCTGTTAGATTCTTTAGAATGCAATCAACCGTGAAACAAGAAATAAATTGTTTTCAACATATCTTCATGAACACCCTAATTATCTCATGTAACTTGTATGATGCTTACTTCTATCTAATTTGCATAAGATCATTTCTTTTCATATCTGAACAATTGACACTATTTTACTAAATTTAGAAGTTAAAGAAAAACAATATTTACAATATCTCAAATGTGTCCTGCAAAAATCAAAGATACAAATAATATCGTTATGATTATAGTCTTTAAAAGTAATAAATGCTTTTCCTTCCAAATTAAGCATGAAGTAAAAATACTACCATAACCTCTATTTCTCAATAAAAATGAATCTTAACATTCAAATACACTGTTGGACATTAGTATTAAGCTTTATGTCATAACCAATTTTATTAACTGGAGGTTTTTTACTTCAACATTATAAATAATGCCTCTGTGAAGATTCCTGACCATGAGTTCTACAGAACACCCTTAAAATAACCCAAAAAATATACTCCTAAAAGAGAAACTATACAGTCAAAGTTATAAGGAAGCTCTTTTAACAAGCAGTATTTCAAAACGTCCCTCTAGAATATCAATAATATAACCTCACTTAAATTATATAATGCCATTTTACAAGAATGGAAATATGAAAGCTTATAACTGATAAGTGTTTATATTTACTAACTATAATAAGTGCCAGGGTTGATTTTTTTTACTGTTTTATTGGTTAGTTTTATTCTTGTGAATTATTTATTTGCTCATATTCTTAGCTTATTTTCCTGTTAGAGTTTTCTTGTATTGATTCCTAGCACTTGTTTTATGTTAAGGATACTAAACTCTCTTTTGTGTAATGCTCTAGGAGAATAATTAGAATGCATTTTAATGTTCTGTTATTTTTGGTAAAACACCATTATATACTTATATTTATGTTACTTCCAAAAAGTGTGTCAATTATTCAAATATTAATGAGTTCACTCACTTGAAAACTAATGGCCTGTCCATTCCACAGGTCTGTTATGATTAACAACTAATTTCCTACTTTATCACTGCTGAGCCTTTGGCTAAGAGCATTTATAATTTTCCTTTTCAATCAGATATAACAGTTACATACTCTATGGTCTAACTTTACACTTTCATTGATTAATCTACCACCATCAGACAAATAACATAATTTAAACTATTCTAACTTGACACCTATTAATGACATTTTTTAAAGTTATTTTGTTTGGAGGTTCTAACAGGGGAGTGCAGCTACTCATATGCTCTTAACCAAAGACCAGGCCTCCTCTATTTGGGGAAGGTCGTCCTCCTCCACCCAGCACACAGCTTTAGGAGGGACACACATGGAGCTGTAAGGGAGGAAGTGGACACCCGCCTAGCCAGCCAGATCAGACAAATCAACCCTGGTGATCAATGAGGTGACAGATGTCACAGCCACAGCTAAACACTGAGCCGAACTGGAATCCAGAGGCAGAAAGGGAGAACAAGACCCACAGAGATAGCTAACCTGAACAAGGAAGAGCTAATGGGCCAGCAGACTGATAGCTGGAAAATCAGCATTGGACTGACTCAGACCCCCTGAACGTGGGTCTCAGTTAGAAGGCCTGAGCAGTTTAAAGGACCTCTGGCAGAGGAACCAGGATGTATCCCTGGTGCAAAAGGACTTTGGGAGCACATTCCCCATGGAGAGATATTCCCTTAGCCTAGAGGCAGGACAGAGGGCCTAGTCCCAACTCCAAATGACTTAACAGATTTTGTTGACCCCTTCTGGAAGGCAACACCCTCACTGTGGTGTGAAGGGAGATTAAAGGGGGGGTCAGGAGGTTGTGGTAGAAGAGAGGGAGGGAGGGAGGAAGAGAGAACTGGGATCGATATGTAAAATAAGAAATAAACAAAACAAAAAGAAAAATGTCCTAGGGAATGAAAAAAAAAAGTTATTTTGTTGACAGTAGTCTTTAATTATCCATTGATTTTAAATCTGCACAATATTTACTGACAATGCTTTTTCAAAATTCCCCACACGTGTTTCAGTGGAATATGCAGAACACAGACATTTAATAGCTTCCAAGTTAAGCACACCAAGGTCGAATAATATGTTACAATTCTTGTCTTGGAAAAGTTAAATGAAGCTTTTGTAACTTAATACAAAATCTTTTATGGAAATGTAAGTTATTTGTGCTCATAAATTTTACTATCTATGGAACTAAGGAGATGGCCCAGCAAGTAAATGTCTTGCTTAATATGCACGAAGACCATGTAATAGTTGGGCCTAGCACCACATGCTTGTGGACAGAAACCAAAGTATCCCTGAAGTTTGCTGGCCAGCTAGTCTACCCAAATTGGTGAGGCCGAGATACAGTGAGGACCCTGTGGGAAGAAAATGAAAGACATACCACTGTCATTATCTGGCCACACACACACTCACACACACACACACACACACACACACACACACACACACACACACTGATCTGCAGACATACATGAACCCATACATACACAAAATCTTTGTTGATTTTTAAATCAGTCCTTGACATCTTCTTTGATATTTTTCAAATAAGTACTTGCTTAGGTTATTTCCTTCCACAAATGGTTGTTAAATTCTTCAAGGCACTTACATGTAAGCAAAAGCTAAATGGCTCCATCTTCAAATACTAAAATGTGGACCTATTTATGCTTATTGCAATGATTTCAGCTTTCCAGGTCCATTTTGAACTTCATTTATTTTTCTTTTTGTCTAATGGGTTTATTTGTTTTTTTTAAAAATTGATTCTTTAAAATATTTTATTGCATGTGTATGTGTGTTTCTGTATGTGAGTATGTGCTCATGAGTACAGCTCCCCACAGAGACTAGAAGAAGGTGTCAGATCCTGGGGTTACAGTCAGTGAGTGAGAAGTTACCAGATGTTGGTGCTGGGACCTGAACTAAGGTCCTGGACAGGAATAGTGTTTACACTTAACCACGGAGGGAGGCATAAACAATGTCAGAGTTTCATATAGACAAAATAGAAATAAAGAAAAAATAGTCATTTAGTATTTATGTCCATTAAACAATACAATATTAATAGGAAGAAACAAAATTAGTAATATAAAATTTCAGTAATAGAATGAGAAACTTAAAACTGTTCCTTGGATGTGTGTGATACAACCAATTAAGCTGGGATTGTTGAAGTCTTTCCCTCTCTGAAATAACCTGAGAAATACCAAAGTCTGTTCTCTACACTGGAAGTTCTCAGAAATGTACATTTCATCTCAGTCTTCAGGATGGTTTCCCTGTCTTCTGTTCTGCTTTACTCATTCGTATGTGTATTTTTTTCTTCTCTAGTCATATACAAACAAGATAATGTTAGTGAAGTTCAGTCCTTGACATAAGGAAAATTTGTATTCTTTGTAATTCAGGAAAAATTTTATTTTAAGATGCTCTGAAGCAAAAAATTCAAATTCACCCCATAATATTAAGATTGCTGGGTAAGTGTACTTGTGTGTGTGTGTGTGTGTGTGTGTGTGTGTGTGTGTGTGTGTGTGTGCTCATCTATGAAAACACATTTATTTTTATGAAGCTTTCAGTTGCTTCTGTGTTCACTATCATAACTTACAGGAAGAAGTCAAGTTAGGGTAGGGTTGGCTGTATAAGGATAACTTCAACAATAACCACTTATCCCTATGTTAAATAAAATAAAATAGTAAACAGAGAGAGAAGTTGTCTGCACAATCATACTTGAATCATCTCTGGCAAAACTACAGGACTTAAAGATCAAGTTTATATATAACTTGACACAGCTCTGGCAAATACTGCTGCTAAAAGCAATGATATACAAGTATCCTAGTCACTTTGCTTTCAATTCTTTTGGATGTAAGCCCTCAAAGGTAGAGTTGCTAGACTTCTGATAATTGAATTTTTAATTTTGTAAGGAAAATCTATACAGATTTTCAATATTAAATATATTATTTTTTGATCTTGACAAGGAGGTATAAGAATCTCAGTTTCTCACATTGCCTTCAACACTTGTTTTTTTTTTCTGGGGAGTTGATAATGCCATTCTAGGGAGGTGTTTTGTCATTTAGCATTGTTGCGTTTCTCCCTCATGACTAGTGATGTTGAGCATCTTTCATTTGTTGTGGTCTATTTACTGGGAGGAAAGGTTCTTTAAACCCTTAGCCATTATTTGAGTCTCATGGAATTATGGGAGTCTTTATATTTTCTGAATATTAACCCCTTATCATATATAAAATTCTAAATGATTTCTTCCAATGGTGTACATTGTGTTGCCATTTTGTAAGTGGTGTCCTTTCATACACAGAAATTTCCAAATGTGATATAGTCCCATTAATTGATTTTTGCCATCTGTAACAGTATACCTAAGGCAACTAGTTAGTGCTTCCAAATCCTTAACATTACCCTGTATCAGGAGGTTTCAAGTTCCTATATTTTACTTATTCAAAAATATATAACAAAATTATTATATTATATATACAGCCACCCAGAACACTAGAAATTGCAATTTCTAAGTATATTTGAGTATCTTTATCCAACCATCACTTTCCTTCCTTCTCCTCCCCTCCAAGCTTTTAATAATCACTACCATGCATCCACTGTACTTTTTTTTAACATTAGCATGTGAGAGAAAACATGACTAATGTATTTTTTGCATCTGATGATGCATATAACATCATATCCCTTTAGAATTATCTATTATGCTGAAAATGATAGGGCAATATTTGTATATATGTACACAACCAATTTTATTTTCCAATCTATCCATGGATGCATGCATTAGTCAGCTTTATATTGCTATGAAAATGTAGCTGAGAAAATCAATGTGAAATAAAAATATTATTTTCTGATTCATGACTTGAGAGGTTCCAATTCATGCTTCCTCAGCCCTGTCACTCTAGCATATGATAACACAACTCATCACAAAATGAGTATGCTGCAAAGGAAATCTGTTCACCCCACAGTGACCAAGAAATAAAAAGGGAGGGCCTAGGGTCCCATGATACCTTGCAAGAATACACTCTCAATAACCTTAAGGGGTGGATATTGGTATTAATATTAATGTTAATGTTAATTAATATTAATTAATTAACATTAATTAATTAATGTTAATATCAACATCCACCTCTTAAGGACTATACCACCTCCTAAGAGCTACACACCTTCAACACATGGGCACTTGGAGAACAATTAAAATCTCACATATAAGAAATGGGCATCCATGTTGATTGCATAATTTAGCTCCTGAATAAAACTATTATGTGTTAGTCAAAATCATTTTTATAAATATTTAAAGGGATGAAAATATCAATTACCCTGATTTCATCATTATGCAGTAAATTCATTGAATTGTCTCAGTTTCCCATAAGTTTTTGCAATTTAAATAAATCTGAGAAAAGACAATGGCTATCAGAAACAAATGGCTCTAGGAAATAAAGTATCACGCTGAACTTCAGCAATGAGTAAACATGAAATATGAGGATAGAAAGTGTTTTAAATACTTAAACTTTACTCTTTACAAAGACAAATAGGAGACAGGATTGTCTCTTTATTATTGTGGCACATGCTGGAGAGTATCTGGAAGTTGCTATGTATTCTGCTCCATGTGCTCAAAGCTATGTTACTCCAAATCATTTATGTAAAATTATTATAAGCTTAGTGACTGAAGCCAGCACACATTTATCTTAAAGAGTCCTTTGCAAACAAGACATCAGTAAACAGGAACTCATATGGAGACTAGACTGGGGAACAGCTTCCTTTAAGATCCTTCAGGTTATTAGTTGAGCTAATTTTCCTCTGACTATAGAAGCTTTTATTCAAAGCTAGGGGGAAAAAAGGTGATAGAGCAAGCCAAATAGCAGAACCTTACACAGCAACACAATCACAGCAAAGGCATTGCAATACTGTTGCCATATTCTGTTAGAAAGGAGCAAGTCATACCATGGACATCCTATGACACTCAAGAGAGGATGATTGTGCATGCTCACTAACCAAAGGCTCCACCTTAAGGACCTAAGATAAAATAAATTGTGTTAATATTGTGAATGTATTATAGCTATTAAAATAAATAGTGCCATTAATAGTTGACATAAATAAGGAAAGTTAATTATCTAAAGCACGTGCACATGTGTGTGTGTGTGCGTGCGTGCATGCGTGCGTGCGTGCGTGCGTGTGTGTGTGTGTGTGTGTGTGTGTGTGTGTGTGTGTGTGATGCATGGGTGCATGCATGTGTTCATGTTTGTAGGAGAGAGTGTTTGTCTGGGCACACATGCACATGTGTGTGCATACATTTAGAAACCGGCTGATCAGTTGTCATTAATCAGGTGTAATCTACCTTAGTATATAAAACAAAATCTCTCACTTGCCTAAGGAACACTGATTAGGGCTTAAGCTGGCTTGCCAATGAGTCCCCAGAGTCTTTGTCTGTGTGACACTTGTGTCACAACTAACAGGTTATAATAAGTCCTGGGATTGATCTCAAGTCTTCCTGTTTGAGCAGCAAAAAAGCTCTTCTTTGATCAAACTGCCCCCTCACTCCTAAAACATTTCTTCTTAATGAATATTAGTTATCACATGTGTAATTGATGATTCTAACAAGCTATTATGGCAATTTAAGGGGCAACTTCAAAAAACTAGAAAAATTTGAAGCAATGACTTGGTCTTGTGCTCACAGTTGACAATGAAGAACATGGCTATCTTCATGACTGAATCATGCGATCTCCATTTCAATGACCAATGGTAAATAAATTATCTGTGTCATGATGTTCAGCTTTAAATGGGAAAACAGTACCAAAACAGACAGACTTCACAACAAGAGAGATTTATGTGAAAGAGCTATTGTGGCTCCTAAAACTTCTATATCCAGAAAATATTTATTGTTCATTTACGCTGTGCCAGATACCACTTAGTAAATATACAAAGAGAATCAGGAGTCACTTTCAGATCTGCTTTTGTTCTTAAACCTTTCTTTGAGAACTTAACTTCAATGCACTCACACATCCAAGGCTTTCTTCTTGTCTTTATGGCTTAGAAAGATCTTCATTATTCTAATCATTTATACATGCTGATTTTTTTTATTTTGATAAGCAAAGCATTTTTTACTGTTCCCACTTTAAAGTCACTGAGTTCATATTCTTCATTTCTTTGAGTAATAAAAGCAAAAGTTACATAGGAACTACAAGAATCATTCCAGTAACACTTCATCTGGTCTTGGTATCCCTGATACAACATATTGGTTAACTGTATGTTCAGTAGGCATTAAACAGCATCCTTGATGGGCAACTCCCTGTCATCTAGGACAGCCCATATTTTCCCATTTGTTAACCTACCACCACCACAACAACAACAAATATTATGGGACCTGCTCAGGATACCATGGAGAATAAAGCACATGTTGTCCTTACAATCAAGGAGAGGGAGGGTCCTTTCTAGGCCCATAATGATAAATGCTAATGAGTGCTCTACAAGAAAGTAGCATTCAGCCATGATAGAGATAAACAAAAGACTAGCATAAAAGGATTTTCTTACAAAGTTGCAGTTAAGCCAATTCCTAAGCAATAACAAGAATCTAACCATGCTTACCGTGATGCTCCAGGAAACTGCGTGCTTGAGGACCTAGAGGAAGCTAAAGTGTCTATAGCGAACTAGAGAATAACCCAAAATAAGACTAACTTGAGTCACTCTTGCCGTTCCTAATCATCAGTAGTAATTCTCACTTTAGTCCAATAGGAAGAGACAGACTCCTCCAGCTTTCACACTTCTGCACTTGATTGTCCTTCCAGAACACCTGTTCAGCATCAACCTCTGACAGAAAAAACAAAGTGGAAGTTTACTTTGAGTAAAGAAAACCCTTGTAGCAAAGAAAACATTAATCAGAATTTACCTCCTATCCAAAGACCAAACATCCAATTAGCTACTTCTCCCTTCATTCTTTTATGTTAACATTCTGGTTTTCCTTGACAATTTGATTTAGACCTTAGAATTTCCAGGCTCTCTCCTAACTAAACCTCAAGACCATCTTAAAGAGTACCACCTTGCCTTTGGTACTCCAAAATCTCATTTTTTAATAATTTATTTATTTTATATTTTTCTTATTTTACATATCAATCCCAGCTCCAACTCCCTCCCATCATCCCATGCCTACCCCCTTCCCCCCACAACCCATTTTCCATCCACTCCCCAGGGAAAGTGAGGCAGTCCAGGAGGAATCATCAAAATGTGTCAAGTCATTTGTGGTGGGGCCTAGGCCCTCCCTCATGTCTCTAGGCTAAGGGGGTATTCATCCATGGAGGAATGTGCTCCTGAAGAAGTCCTTTCATGCACAAAGAATACATCCCAGTTCCATTGTCAGAGGTCCCATAGACTGAGATCCATGTTCAGAGAGTCTGGATCACTCCTATGCTAGTTTCCCAACTATCAGTCTTAGGTCCATGGACTCTCCCATGTTCAGGTTAGGATTTTCTGTGGATTTTTCCAGCCTTGTCTTGACCCCTTTGTTCATCACTTCTCCTTCTCTGTATCTGGATTCCAGGAGTTCAACTCAGTGTTTAGCTGTGGGTATCTGCTTCTGTTTCCATCAGCTACTGGATGAAGGCTCTAGGATGGCATAAAAGTTAGTCATCAATCTCATTATAAGGGAGAAGCATTTAAAGTAGCCTCTCCACTATTGCTCATATTATTAGTTGGAGTCATCCTTGTAGGTCTCTGGACATTTCCTTAGTGCAAGATTTCTTTTCAAACCTATAATGGCTCCCTCTATTATGGTATCTCTATTCTTGCTCTCCTCTATTCCTCCTCCAACTCAATCTCCCTGCTACCTCATGTTCTCCTCCCCCCTCCTTTTCTCCCCTTCTTTTTCTCCTAACTCCTTCTCCACTCACTGCCCCCAACTCCCAATATGCTCAGAAGATTTTACCCCTTTCCTCTTCTCTGGGGGACTATGAGTGTCTCTCATATGGTCTTCCTTTGTTTTCTAGCTTCTCTGGTGGTGTGAATTGTAGGCTTGTGATCCTTTGCTCTATGTCTAAAATCCATATATGAGTGAATACATGCCATGTTCCTCTTTTTGTGACTGGGTTACCTCACTCAGAATGGTTTCTTCTAGTTCTATCCAAACCACCACCAACAACTAATCCAAAATTAACAGGAATTAACAATCAGTGGTCCTTAATTTCCCTCAATATTAATGGTCTTAACTCACCTATAAAAAGACACAGGTTAGCAAAAAGGATACAAAAACAGAATCCATCCTTCTACTGCATACAAGTAACACACCTTAACTTCAAAGGCAGATGCTACCTCAGAGTAAAGGGTTGGGTAAAATCCTCCAATCAAATGGACCCAAGAAACAAGCTGGTATATCTATCCTAATAGCTAACAAATTATACTTCTAACTAAAATCAAACAAAAAGACAAAGGAGGTCATTTCATATTAATCACAGGAAGATCCATCAGGACAAAGTCTCCATTCTGAACATCTTTGCCCTAAATACAAAGGCACCCACATTTGGAAAAGAAATGTTACTAAAACTCAAATCTCACATAAAACCTCACACACTTATAGTGTGGGACTTATACACCCCACTCTTAACACTAGACATGTCCACCAGACAGAAACTTAACATAGAAACAAAGGAACTAACAGAAGTTATGACTGTGGACATTTCTCTAGGTTCAGTTTTCTCTTCAAACCTATAATGGCTCCCTCTTTTATGGTTTCTCTCTCTCTCTCTCTCTCTCTCTCTCTCTCTCTCTCTCTCTCTCTCTCTCCCTCTCTCTCTCTCTTCTCTCATCTATTCCTCCCCTGACTCAATCTTCCTTGTCCCATGTGCTTTCCTTTCCTCCCCTTCCCTTTCTCCTAGTTCCCTCTCCACTCACTGCCCCCTCACTTCCCATGTGCTCTTATATGGGACCATATATGAGTCTCTTAGAATCCTCCTTGTATCTAGTTTCTCCAGTAGTGTGAATTATAGGCTGGTGATCTCTTGCTCTAGGTCTAAAATCCATATATGAGTTAGTACATACTCTGTTCCTCTTTTTGTGACTAAGTTATCTCATTCAGGATGATTTCTTCAAGTTCCCATCCACTTGCCTGCAAACTTTAAGATTTCCTTTTGTTTTTTTTTTCTGCAGAGTAGTATTGCATTGTGTAGATGTGACACATCTTCTTTATCCATTCTTCAGTTGAGGGGCATCTAGGTCACTTCCAGGTTCTTGCTATTACAAATAATGCTGCTGTTAACATGGTTGAGCATATGTCTTTGTTGCATGGATGTGGATCATTTGGGTATATGCCTAAGAGGGGGATTGCCAGGTCCTGTGGTAGACTGATCACCATACTGATCTCCAAAATGGCTCTACAAATTTGCACCCCCATCAGTAGTGGAGGAGTGTTCCCCTTTCTCCACATCCTCTCTAGCATAAGTTGTCATTGGTGTTTCTAATTTTAGCCATTCTGGCAGGAGTAAAATGGTATCTCAGAGTTGTTTTGATTTGCATTTCTCTGATAGCTAAGGATGTTGAGCACTTACTTAAGTGTCTTTCGGCCTTTTTGATTTCCTCTATGGAGAGTTCTCTCTTCAGTCTGTAGCCCACTTTTTAATAGGGTTATTTGGTGTTTTGTTGACTAGGTTCTTGAGTTCTTTGTATATTTTGGAGATCAGCCCTTTGTCAGATGTAGGATTGGTGAAGATCTTTTCCCAGTCTGTGGACTGTCATTTGGTTTTGTCAACTGTGTCCTTTGCCTTACAGAAACTTTTAAGTTTGAGGAGGTCCCATTTATTAATTGTCGATCTCAGTGACTGTGCTACTGGAGTTATGTTCAGGAAACTGTCTCCTGTACCAATTTGTTCAAGGGTACCTCCCACATTCTCTTCTAAGAGATTCAGTGTGGCTGGATTTATGTTGAGGTCTTTGATTCATTTGGACTTGAGTTTTGTGCATGGGGATAGACATGGGTCTATCTGCAGTCTTCTACACACCATCATTCAGTTGTGCCAGCACCATTTGTTTAAGATGCTTTCTCCCCCCCCCATTGTATACTTTTAGCTGTTTTGTCAAAAATCAGGTGTTTGTAGGTGTGTGGGTTAATGTCAGAATTTTTTTCAATTCCATTGGTCTACCTCTCTATTTTTGTGTTAATACCAGGCTGTTTTCAGGAGTATAGCTCTGTAGTAGAGCTTAAAGTCGGGGATGGTGATGCCTCCTGAAGTTCCTTTATTGTACAGGGTTGTTCTGACCCCAACTAACAATTTGAGCAGCAGTGGAAAGGCTACAATAAATGCCCTTCCCTGATAATGAGATCAACGACTAACTTATCCACCATCATGGAGCCCTCATCTAGCAGCTGATGGAAACAGAAGCAAACACCCACAACTAAACTGAGCTGAACTGGAATCCAGATGCAGAGAGGGAGGACAATATCAGGCTGCAAAACACATAGAGACAGCTGACCTGAACAAGGAACGGCTAATGGGCCTCCAGACTGACAGCTGGAAATCCAGCGTGGGAGTGACTCAGACCCCCTGAACATGGGGCTCAGCTAGAAGGCCTGAGCAGGAACCTCAGATATTGGAACCAGTATGTATTCCTGGTGCACAAAATGACTTTGGGGACACATTGCCCATAGAGGAATACTCCCTTAACCTAGAGACAGGAGAGAAGGCCTAGTCCCTACTCCAAATGACTTGACAGATTTAGATGACCCCTCCTGGAGGGCATCACCCTATATGTGGAATGGGGGAGATGGGAGGGGAAGGTGGTCGGGGGAATGGGAGGGTGGGAGAGAGGGAAAGAAGGAGGTAGGGAGGGAGAGGGAACTGGGATCGATATGTAAAATAAAAATAAAAAAATAAATTATAAAAAAAAGAAGTGATCACCCAATTGGTTTTAACAGGCATCTATAGAACATTCCATCTAAACACAAAGGAACATACCTTCTTCTCAACCACATATTTGGCAACATAGCAAACCTCAACAGATATATTTAAAAAAAAATGGAATAACCCCTTATCATACCACCATGCTTTAAAGTTAGAATTCAACAACACAAATTGCAGAAACCCTGCAAACTCATGGAAATTGAACAATGTGCAATTGCACCATTCCTGGTCAAGGAAGAAAAAAAAGAAAGAAATTAAAGACTTCCCTAGAATTCAATGAGAATGAAGACACAACATACCCAAATTTATGGGACACTTTGAATGCAGTGCTAAGAGAAAATGTCGTATCATTAAGTGCCTACATGAAGAAACTGGAGAATAATCACACTAGAGAATCAACAGCACAACTGAAAGCTCTAGAGCAAATTCTCATTCTTGACTGGGATCTTTTTGCATGGACTCACTGTACCATGGCAAATCACCTCCAGTAGTGTCCCTCTGCTGCCCTCTATTGGCCACGAGCAATTTGAGTTACCAACAAGTAATTCAGGGCCCCTTCTCCACTCATCTAGCTGACACTAGGGGCCAGAAATTCCACCTTAGTGCAGAACAACTTAGGCACACCACAATTCTGCAAACAGAATGAGCAATATCTGCACTATATTCCTGATTACCTAGGCATTTAGATTTTCAAAAATACACATATGTGCATACATATGCATGTGTCTCTGCATTATGAATGAAAACATTTCAGTTACAGTACCAATTGTGAAGAATACATAAGCAGATAAGAAAAATGTGTGCCATTTAAGTATTAAAGTTCAGTATGGTATGTATCTACATAAATTTGCAATAATACATTTGAAAATGTACTTTGATTTGGAAAATATATGATACTTGAAAGGATCGTATAACTATGATTCAAAGGATAAAGAAAACTTCAGACCTTGGGTTGTGATGGGAAATTGATGTGAGAAGTGTTTGATAGTGTGCAAATGTTGGCATGCAGAACTCAACATCACACGATTATCCTACATAAAATGAAACCACTTATGTAGCTCATGCAATCAGTCCAAAGCTAGTGCCATGTATTATCACATCTACAATATACTTATCTGTCAAAGAGTAGTATTCTTTTGACCAAAGATAACTCCCTAAAATCCATAGGAAATCTACCTATTATCAAGCTGGAGCCAAAGCTGACTGGAAACTTTTGCTCATTAAACTTGGGACCTTCCTATCTTCAAACAACATCCAAGGAAAATATTTATGATTTGCTATTATTCCCTTTACTAATATTATACTGAATATTGCTCTCCACTTTGCATGACTCCCCATTGTTTCTGTCCTGGTCTTTTGTACTGTGTCATCTTCTCACTTTATAAAGTTCTTTTATATCCTTAGTCTTTTAAGAGGGTGAAGTCCTTCATGGCTATACTAAATTTAGCTGTCTGTAGACTTCATTACCTTTTAAAATGAGTGCTTTTCCCTGAAACATTAGAACTCAAGCTGTAAACAAGGGGTTGTGCTCTACTCCTTCTTCAATTCCTCTGAGGATCAACCTCAAAGAAACTTCTATACTTCTTTCTTCTATATTTACCATTTATCTAATTCAAACCATCCTCATTTATTCCCAGATAAAACCCTTTCAATGGGCTCCTAGTGATGGACCCATAGTGATTGCCAAAACATACATCTGACCACATCTCCTTGATGTAAAAAAAAAAAAAAAAAAAAAAAAAAACGAGAGGCTTTAAATACTTCTCAACAAAAAGTCAAGTTAAAGTTCTAGGAACCCAATGAAATTTTAGATATTTTTTCTGACATGGATCTTCAGTAACTCCAAATGCATATCTCATTCCTCTCAAGCTTGAGACTCAGCTATAATGACCCACTGTATGGCACACTTCAAAAGTGTAGTGACATATTATTATACCCATAGGTATACCCATAGAGATGGGAGATGTTATTCTGTATATATGTTTCTCATACTGGTTAATAAAGCTCTGTGGCCAATGAGATAACAAGATAGGTGGGGCTAGGAGACAAGGAGGAAAGAGGAAGTGGGAAGGAGGAGTCGAGATGTAGCCCAGGGAAGAAGCAGGACGCCTGCCACGGCTCCCTGATAAGACGACCACGTGGAAATACTTAGATAAGTAGAAATGGGTTAGTAATTAAGACAGAGCTAGCCCATAAACAATAATGGTAACTAGCCAACAGGATTGTATCAAATACAGAGTCTCTGAGTGTTATTTGGGGCTGGCGCGGCTATGGGCCCAGACTGGCGGGCTGGCGGAAACATACACACTACACCCATAGAGTGCATTGCTCAGCTCTCATTGGAGAAAGTTCTCCTTGCGATAAACGTCAATTAACTCAGAGACCCACATCTGAACAATGTGCAGAGAGTGAGAGCCTTGGTGCCCTTAGACCCCCAAAGGATATGTCTTTATTAAGTGATCCTCTAAATGCTGAGCGTCCTATGTGGAAGAAAAGGAAGAGAGATTGTAAGAGCCAAAGATCATTAGCAACATGAAGAAAACAAAGTTTTCCAATCCCAATAGGACTGACACATATGTAAATTCGCAGAAGCTGTGTAACACACACACACACACACACACACACACACACACACACACGAAGCTGTGCAAATTCAAGTCAGACAAAATCTCAGCACAGAAAATAAAATGTACACATAATTCTATCCATAACCAAGAAACTGTTTGTAATTTCTATCTGCTGGGAGAGGGAAAACCAGCTTTCATCAATGGAGTAGCACTGTTACACCAACAAAACTCTAGAGCAGGCCCCATGCCCAGAAATAAAGGACCAACACAAAATAGACACCGATGTCCTTTTGTGCTCTTTTTGAAGGGTAGGGAAGTGTTTTGATTTTATTTTTGTTTGGTTCAGGGAGAAGAAACATGAAGTTGGGTAGGGGGAAGACAAGGGAGTAGTTAGGGGAGAGGAAAGACTATTATAAAAATAAATTGTGATGAAAAAAAAGAAGGCTTGAACAATTGTAATTCTATGTGTAGCTAAGACTAGAGGAAGTATCTAAGACTACAGAAGGTCTTTATTATGTATCTGAGACACTCTGACAATATAGTAAGAACATTTCTCAAATCTAAAACATGTACTTAAATTTTAGTTGTGTGAGAAAGACAAAATATCACATCTACATTCCATTTCAGTGGTGAACCCTTTAGTTGTAAATGGGGCCATTGGAGAAAAGGGAGGAGAAAATCATTATTAACTAGAGAACTGTGGTTTCACCAGTCTCTCTAAATTATGACAACACTTATACATGATTGGCCCAGAATTTAGGCTGCAATGAAGCATTTCTAATGGCTCAATTCCAAGGCTAATAGAGCCAAGCAACTCCTTGAGGATCTGTGTCCTCCCATTTATAAATCCCCAGATGCTGGCAAGTAACCAATGCTTAATAATATGCTGAGAACTCAATATCAGCGAGCCGTTCTCAATCTGTGGGTTACCACCCACACAGGAGTCACATATCATATATCCTGCATATCAGATATTTACATTATGGTTCATAATAGTAGCAAAATTACAGTTATGAAGTACCAATGAAATAACTTTGTGCTTGGGGATCACCACAACATGAGGGCATTAAAGGGTCACAGCATTAGGAAAATTGAAAAAAACTATAAAGGAATAGACCCTGTAACCCAAAATTCCTGTAACTATTCTGACTTCAAATATTCTTTGTAAATTATGAAAACATTCAATAATTTAAAGCTTTGAAAATTAGTGATGGAAAGAAGCAAGTGTAACAACAATGAAAAAAAAAGGTACGCACCAGATTCAGAACAAAGAAAAAATTCAAAGACTAAGACAACAACATAGGAAACCTATAACATATCTTTCTAGTGCATGATATTGAGTGTATATAACATGTGACTCTTAAGACAAAAATAAATTAGGTTAAGATAATAGTCTCGAAGGAAACCACTAACCCATGCTCACAGTCTAAGTACCAGAATTGGAATGAAGAGGTAGATGGAGACTGTCTTATTGTTTAAGCCTTGAACTGAATCTGAGGGTATGCTGTTTAATTGTATGACTTCCTCAAAAGAATCAAAAAAGTGAAAAGATGAATGATTTAAATTATATTTTACAAATAAGTTGGATTTATAACAAAAAGGTATTTTGACCACAGTAAGATATTTTTATAGACTCTCACAAGTTCACATGTTTAATACATAGTGAACACCTGCAATATGTTGAGTTTAATTGTAGGTGCCAGGGAGTATAAATCTAATGAACAAAATATATGGTATGGCTCTCTTTAAGAAATCGGTATGCTTATAGTAGACACGCAGCACCAACAAACTTATAAATTAGCAAATCAAGTGGCACCCTGAAGAATTGCCTAGTTATGAGCAAAATGCAGTGTGGGGCACAGTGGGTGGGAAGGTAGCAAAAGGGAGCTCATGTCTCTGAGATTGACTACTTTGGAAAGGTGATAGAATTACTCAGACATATTGTTATGTATGTGTGCTCCAGACAGGGGAGATAGCTGGAGTAAACATGGTAAACTCAGAGGACATTCCCCAGCTATGATATCACATGGGTCCTCTGGTTGTTTCATTAGTCTGTATCTTCTCTTAATAATATCCAAGAAGTCATAGCACTGTCTGCTTTGCCCCTCTTTCCTTTCAGCTTTCTATCCCAGGGATGCTCCCATAGGAGTTGAATGATGAAATAAATAAAAAGAAGATTAGGTTGCTCTTATGTTTCCTACAGTTTACTAAGAAAACTTGACCTGATTTCTAAGGGAAGCATTTCCTTTTCTGGTCTATACTAGTTTTGCTTTTCAATTCACTTAGCTGCCTCTCGTCCTTGTGTCTTAATCCACTTCTGATTCATGCCAGTCTGCAACAGAATGTTTCCTTGCATCAAGTTACAATCACTAACATCAGGAAGCCTCCCTCCTGATTTTCTTCTCAATAAACTTAACTTTAAATACAAGAGTACCTATAATGTCCCAGTGCCATCTATTAAATGGCAGGCTATGGATTACTCTTTTCACACGAAGTTGGCTGAACAGGTTCTGCTGTCTAATTCTCAGTTTGGCTGACTGCCTGAGATTTGCAGAACATCAGTATTCTGCTCTGCTGTGTGACAGACAGGGGGTTATCCCACTTCTTTTTGGCAGGAAGAGGAGCTTCAAGTTTGGCTCTGAATTGAAAATGGATACATTGAGAAGAAACAAGGTCACCACTATTCTTCCTGTGCAAACAGCGATTAAGCATTTTCTGTGAATGAATTAGCTCAGGAGTTTGGGTACTTAACTCTTTAGGGCCCAATACCATATGTTATATAAAACTGTGATTGGTTGATAAATCTCTGTGAATTCCACATCTACTGAGCAGCTATGATTCTGTTTTCATAGTTCATAACTGTGGAAGTCTGTTTTAAGATAACTTACTGTCTTATACACTAAATGAAATACAAAGAAAATAAATAAATAATGCAGAACAGAAATCATTCAAGAGGGCAAATCAAAAGAAATGCTTCCTATTGGGTGGATTAAGTTTTGGCGACAGGATTTTCCTGTGTAGCCCTGGTTGTCCTGGAACTTGCTCTATAGACTAGGCTGGCCTTGACTTACAGAGCTCGGCTTGCTTCTGCCTCCTGAGTGCTGTAATTAACAGTGTGCTCCACCACTGCCTGGCTTAAAGGAATGTATGTTTTAAATAAGATAACCATTGACTCAAAACATCTGATGCTACAGAGTTATAAAGAAAATTACTGTTTTTGGAGACCACATAATGTGGTAGAATCAAAGTACACCTGTACATGACAGTACAAAATGGATGCACAATAGTTTTATTACCATCAATTCACCTTTATGCTGAACTCATCAAACTTAAATCTTTAATGGGAAAGTACATAGAGATTCACTGAGGAACACTCTAGAGTATGTACCCTATATGTGTGAATACATACATATATATGTATAAATGAAATTTATATCAAAATTAAGGCATAACTCTACATTGTAACATCTAATTTTATCACCTAAACACGTTAGGAGTCTTTGTAATACAGGCAGTCAGCCACCTCTGAAGCAATCTCAGTTCTAACCATTAATTGTATGACCATGTGAAACTTACCTCTCGGAGCTCTGATTTTTATTTAGTCAAGTATTGCCTAGATATGATCACATGATCATTAATTCTGTAAAACACTTAACTAAACTTAGACTATGATGCCAGATGTGTGTGTGTGTGTGTGTGTGTGTGTTTTCTGAAGAAACCTAATATACTTACCTTCATTAGTATGTGAAAACATCCTGAGTGAACTAATCCAGTCACAAAAAGAAACATATGATATATACTCACTAATATCTGTTTTTTAGAGATAGAACAAATGATTACCACCCTACAATCCACACTGCCAGAAAATCTAGGAAACAAGGAGGACCCTAAGAGAGACATACATGGTCCCCTGGAGAAGAGGAAAGGGATAAGATCTCCCAAGCAAATTGAGAGCATGGGGGAGAGAAGGGGGAGTTAGGAGAAAGAGAATTGGAGAAGAGCAGGGGAGAGGAGAGCATGAGGGAGCAGGAAGATTAAGTTGGGGAAAGAATAGAGGAGAGCAAGAAAAGAGATACCATAATAGAGGAGACCATTATAGGTTTAAAGGGAAATCTAGCACTTGGGAAATGTTCAGAGATCTACAAGGATGACCCCAAGTAACAATCTAAGCAATAACAGAGAGGCTACCTTAAATGCCCTTCCTTGATAATGAGACTGATGACTACCTCATATGCCATCCTAGGTCCTTCATTCAGTAACTAATGGTAGCAGAAACAGAAACCCACAACTAAACACTGAGCCAATCTCCTGGAATCCAGTTGAAGATAGGGGAGAGTAATGAGCCAAGGAGTCAAGACCAGGCTGGAGAAACCCACAGAAAATGCTGAACTGAACAAGGGAGAGCTCATGGACTCCAGTCTGATACCTGGGAAACCAGCATAGGACCTACCCAGATTCCCTGAATGTGGTGTTAGTTTGGAGGACTGGATAGTCTATGGGGCCTCTGTTAGTGTATCAGTATTTATCCCTAGTATATGAATAGACTTTGGGAGCCCATTCTACATAGAGGGATACTCCCTCAGCTTAGACACATGGGGGAGGACCTGGGCCCTGCTCCAAATGATATGACAGACTTTCAAGACTCCCCATAGAAGGCCTCACCCTCCCTGAGAAGCAGAAACTGGATAGGATGAGCATTGGTGTGGGGGGGGGACAGGGGAGGATGGGAGGATTCAGGAACTAGGATTGATATATAAAACAAGCTCGTTTCTAATTTAAATTTTAAAATTACATATAAAAATGTGAAAATCTATCTGAAATTTGACTGATCTTAACACAGCTATTCAGTGTCCTTCTTAATATTATTATCATTATTATCTTGTTTCTAACGTATTAACCTTTTGTTTGTTTGTTATGTGTTTTTTGAAGCAGGGTTTCTCTCTGTAGTCTTGGCTGACCTGGAACTCTGTAGGCTGAATTGGCTTCAAATTCACTGAGATCCACTTGCCTCAGCCTTGCAAGTGCTGAGATTAAAGGTGTATGCCACCACCTCCAGGTTCTAGCCTTTTATTTTTAAATTGTTTATGTCATTATGTTTAAAGTACATAATATTTGTACAATATATTTTTGGGTCTTTTTAAATCCAATATGTCAATTTCTGCTTTTAATTGAACATTTAAAACATTTCCATATGATATTTTTCTTCTACCTAAAGGATTTGCTTTTATGTTCTTAGAATACAAAGTTCCTTGTTTCACAATCAATTTTAAAATACATATATACTTGGTAGGCAGTTTTCTTCTTCCAGAACATACATTATTCTGTTGTTATCTCGAATGTAGCACTTCCAATATGAAACCTGCTGCTGTCTTTCTGTATGTTAGTCAGCTTCATCCATAAATTAATGTCTCCTCTGTTGAATTCGCCTTCCTCTGACAGACATTTATTGCTTGGTTTGAGATATTTGTTTATTATATGCTTTAGTGTGTGTCTGTGTGTTTGTTTCAATTTCTTAAATTTGTGTGTTTATACAATTTGGAAAAAGTTCAGTCATTATTTCTTCAAATGTTTTCCTGTTTCTCTCTTCTAAGGATTCCAAATACACACAGTAGATCACTAGAAATAATTCTATAGCTCACCAACCCTCTATTTAGTCATCATTATTGTTGTTAACATTATGTCTTTTCCCCTGTTTCTGTGTTTTCAAATTCACTAGCATTTTCATCTACGGTGTCTAAAGTGTCATTTTATCCATTCATGATCACAGGGAGATCTCTGCAGACTTCCTGAATTCTCTAGATAACTCTCTCCTCTCTGGTTCTTTGCGATATGAACCTTGGATTTACTATTCAACTATAACATTTCAACTGAAGAAGTGTTGTTTGTACAATGGGACTAATATTGTCCCAATATGTAAATTCCCTCAGCAAGCATTGCAATAGTCTCACCCGAACAATCGAATTTCTCTTCTAATGGCTTCATGTACACTAGCATGAACACTATTCTTTGTGTGGTATTTCTAGATTTTGTTATTGGCTTTTAATTTTGTTTTGTTTTGTTTCATTATTTTAGATAGAAAAGTATCTCTTTATCTATCTTGACCAGAAGTCCATTATTGATCAAAATCAAACAAGATACTGAAAATTAAAAGAGCTTGGAAATAATCCAATGACTTTTATCTATTGTTGTAATGAATACTGAAGTTTGAGTTACTTAGATTGTGCTTTTGTATAAATCTCCTCACTTTGTGAACTACATTTTCATAACTATCTGGAAAGTGTGTGGGGATGAAAATATTAACAGCTAACAATAATTGAGTATAAGTGCTTTAAATTAACTGCCCAGTTAATTTCAGTTCAACACTATAAAGTATGGTAATATTTGCAGATTATAGATGAGGAACATGAGGATCAGAGATATTAAATAAATTGTTCAAGGTTAAGTAGCTTCTAAGTGGTAGATAGAGAACAAAGCCAAGGTCTGTCTAACCCTAAAGCCATGTCTTTTAACCTTCACACATCACTGCCAAACCACTCTTCAGCAACTGTGGAAAACATGTTTTTCTCATAGAACTAAAGGGGTTTGGAAAGGAATCGAATAAAACTGGGTTTTAACGTTCTTGTGGCTTTTCTAACTATTCCTCTCAGCAATCCACATCTGCAAATGTTTATGAAGACATTGACTTTAATCTACTGTTCTAGAGGGGAGGAATACAAGTTTATTAGGAGTGTTTATGCCCCTCACAGCCAAGCAGATTCAGTTATGAGACAATAGTATGTCTGTAGGTAGGATGGTGCCAGTTTGAGACTGGCAACAAAAATGGTTTCCTGGAGCTGTCAACCATTGCAAGTGAACAAAATTAAGACCGAAGGACCAGTAGTACTACAAGTGAGATCACTGCAATGAGCAACTCATCAGATATATTTCCATTTGATATTGTAACTACTTTCAAAAAATACCATGTCTTCCCCATACCAAAAGCCTATGAAATTTTGTGACTCCAGACCCATACCAAAAGCCTATGAAATTTTGTGACTCCAGACAGTTTCTATTACATACAAATGAAATATTTCTAAAGGTTGATTGAGTACATCCAGAAAATAATACCAAGATCACATTAATTTATTTTAACAAAATATTAGAGACTAAACAATGTCTAAGAGTTATACCATCTGGGGGCTGGAGAGATAGCTCAGCTGTTAAAAGCTAGTCTCACAACCAAAAATACAAGAATTATACCATCTTGTTGACTTATAAGAAATAACTAAATAACCCATAGGTGTAAATTTTCAAGAGTAAAGCTAAGTTCAAAAGCCTTAGACAGCATTGAGTTCTTCCCTTCCCCAAAATTCTAAGCTTCCGATGCTTCCCACAAAAGGTAGTTATGATTAGTCTCCTTTTATGCTTAGGCAAAGAAATTGAGGTATTTAGATAGAGATATATATATAGACATTTTCTACTTAATTTTTGTGAAATATTTTTATTAATTTTAAAAGCTATTATGTCATCATATACACTCTAGTTGCTACCACTGATTCAATTTATTTCAATTATTTTCCATTATATTGTCTTAGAAATGAACAGTCATAGTGTACTAGCCTGAAGAGCCATAGGGTAGTAGCCTGTTTGTGGAAGTTTGAATGTAATTGGCACTATTAGGAGGTGTGGCTTTGTTGGAGTGGGTATGACCTTGATAGAGGAAGTATGTCACTATTGGGGTAGGCTTTGATGTTTAATATGCTCAAAATACATCCAGTTTTCTGTCAACTTCCTGTTGCCTGTAAGGACTTTCAGCTACAGCTCTCGAACCACATCTGTCTACATGCTGCCATGCTCCCTACCTAACCTGTAAGCTAGTCACTCCAATTAAATGTTTTTCTTGTAAGAGTTGTCATGGTCACGTTGCCTCTTCACAGCAATAAAAGCCCTAATTATGACACTGTGCTTAGGTCAAAATTTAGAGTCTTCTGGTAAAGTAAGAGAAATGAGTATGTGTATGATTTAGTGGCAGTTACTTAAGTTCATCCCTATTAAGAAAGTATAGAAAAGGTCCAGGGTCATTGACAAGACTGTCACTTTCTGGATTATGAGGTAAAAAATAAAGTCGCATCTCACAAAACTGCAATGGGATCAACTATGAGGTTAAGGCGTATTTGAGCTTCTTCTACGTGCTTGCTTATCAATCTCTTTGTGAATTTTCTGGTAAATTACTCTCCTTTAGCATTTGTTTTGACTTTTTGTAGATATATTTGACTGTCCTCTCTTTTCTATTATACCATGAATTTCATGAACTATATCATTAAATATCATCATCATGAGATGTGATTTCTTGGGAATTTCTCTATTTATGCAACATCTTGATTTATTCTCAAGACTTAGACTAATTTGATCACTGATATTAACCTATCAGAACTAGTTCCTTTTCTCACAGAAGAAAAGTAGACCTTTGATCAAAAATGGGATTTGTTCTTAATTGCAGTTAATTTCATATTTGTTATTTTCACTTTGAGAACCCAAACATTTAGTGGAAAAAATTAAAACTGGGGAGAAGTTGAGTTCTTTCTACCTTCTTTAAAAATAATTATAACTACAGTGATCTGGAGGATTTTCAGTGAATATATAGAAAAAGAAGTCAGTCAAGAAAGGAGACTACAGTATTATTTAGAGTCTGTAATGGTTTATGGAATAAAAATTGGAAATATGTAAATACCATACTTATTTCAATTCTTCTATATTTAATAAACTGTAATTATTGGCTATAAGGCACCAAGAAGAATCTATGTGTATGTTTAAAGATGCTGAAGGATGCTTCTCTTCTCAGTAGAGTCAGCTCACCCTGGTGATTGTCAGACTTTAAATCCTGACATTTAGCATTTGTCTTTGGAAAACTTATATGATTTTTCTAAGTCTTTTTTTCCTCCAGTATAGAAAAATGATAATAATACTTTCTTCATCCAGCTGTTATAAGGTTTAAAAGGGGAAATATATAATCATCACTTAGTACAAAGAAGATAGAAATGTAATATTGCTTGTATGTCAACTAAGCCAGATGTTAGTTATGAATCCTCTGTGCATAATTCCTAATTCGCACACACAAGAGACATGATGCTTCCATCTTGAAGATTAAAAACTGAAACTCCAAGTGGATAATAGATCTAAGAGTACATGTCTAGGAATTTGGGTAATTAAGATTCAGATGCAGGTCTTTCAAACTTGAAAGACTTTTCTCACTACTACACTATAGTGTCTTCTAAACATAACAAACTACTTATGAATGTTAACCAGTTAGAATTCTCTTTCTATATTTATGTTATGCATCATACCATAAATAAAGTAAAATTTGTAAGTAGATCTTAATATTCCATTTATTTTACTAAATATACATTCACCCCTTATTATCATACTACATCAAACAATTCAAGCCTAAGAGGATGGGAGATTCAGATATTTTATCACTCTGACAAATACATGGAAGATTTTATTCTCTTTGCACTGAACAGTGGCAAATGTAGGGATTCATGTGTGCTCAAAGTTCTGAGAATAAGTGAATGGTGTGTGATCACCCTAACAAGGCCATCTATACCAAATCCCTAAGTCTTGGGAGCACCAATAAAGAGAGAGTAGAAGTATTAGTTAGGGTTCTCTAGTGTCACAGAACTTACAAGGTAAATATTTATAGCTCCATTAATTTACCTGCAAATTTTGTAATACAATTTTTCTTAATAGCTAAAAATATTTCATTGTTTTATGTACCACATTTTCATTGCACATTGATCAGTTGATGGGCATCTAGGTTGTTTCCAATTTGAGGCTATTTTAAATAGAGCATCTTAATCATGGATGAGCAAGCATCTCCATAGTAAGACATAGAAGCCCTTAGGTGTATGCTCAAGAGTGGTATAACTGAATCTTATAGATCACTTTTAGCAATTCGTTGTTTAGTGGTTGTCAGCACTGTGTCTCTATAAGACTAGATCTGTTAATAACCAAATATAGATTGGTGAAGGTTTAATGGAGCTCTATTACTTCCTATTGAACCATCAGTTACTGATGTATTCAGAGGAATAGACAGTGATTGACTAGTTGTACAGCCTCAGGTGTTCCCACCAGGTTCCAATATTTCTTCCAAATGCCTAGTCACACACATGGCCCTTAATAAAACCAACAGGTGAAGAGACAGCTAACTAGTTAAAAGCACTAGCCAATCTAGCTGCTGATAGACTTATTTAACTTAAATCAGTCATTCTCAAAATTGCTGAAAACTGGTAGGAATTTGGCAACGTCTGGAAAAATGTTTCATGGACACAACTCAGGAGATGGAGCTTTATTGCATCTAGTGGGCAGAGACAAAACAAAAAGCCAGTGATCAGCATATACTGGTACACAGGACAATGCCTAGAACAAAGAGTACTTGTCCCAAGTATCACCAGCTATGAATTTGAGGCATTGGATCTAACTAGGGGTTCTTAATTCTGGTTGAACTTCAGAATTACATGGAAAATATTTTTAAATGCCAATGTTTGGGAACAACCAGTTCTAAAAATTTAAACTCGGTAGAATAGAGTGAGCTGTGACCTGTCCATGCACATGAATACACACACACACATACACACACACACACACACACACACACACACACACACACACACACACTTACACTTCCCTAGTTGATTCTAATGGACTGTGCATTGAAAGTTGTGGACCATTGCTTTAAATGAGGCTGGCTTGTATACAAGGTGGCCAAATGGCTAAGGCAATGGACTGTTAAATGAAGCCAACCAGTTTAATAAAGAAATTGAAAAGATGACTGCAATCAGAGGACATTCTCAGTGCATTTTTACCTGAGGGGGGCGGGGGAAGGCTCCACTGCTCAATCTGTGACTGTAATTGAACAGGCTCTAACTTTTACCAGAGATTCCATTATATTTCATTTTTTATCATACTGTTCTAAAACATTGTCCTGCCTAAATTAGCCAGACTCAAAAAAAGAATCAGAAAAAGAATCCTACCCTCATTCAAAATATCTCACAGCTGACAATTCCAGATGGGCATCCTCTACCCAAAAGCCAGTGAAGATCCACAGGTTAAGATTTTGGATTTTTGTTGTTATTATTCGTTTGTTTGCTTGTTTTAATCTTTTTACATAAATTTGTGATGTTTCTCAAATTTCTGCAAAAATCACCTCATAGACCTACTACTTAACTACCTCCACTCACCCAGAAATGAACCTCTTCCAACTAACCTTTCTCATAGGATCCTAAGTAAAATTGCTAGGAATGGTGGGGTTCTCTGAAAATCTTCTACACCCCAGCAAGCCTCTCCACCAATGAGCAATCCAAGTCAGACAAAATAAAACTAAATTAGAAAAAGTCAAGGTCTAGTGGGTAAAATGCTTCTAGATGTTTTCTGCCCACCTCCACTCCCACCCCCAGAGAGACAGGAAAGAAAGGGTAAGAGCGACCAAAAAACCACATGTCTGTTTTCTGTGGGGCAGTTTAAATACCCTGTAGCAGTGGTGTTGAGCACCTCTCGGGGAGAGGTCATCATTTGGCAAGCTATCTAAGACGAGGCAGGCTTTGGGGAAAGAGATGAGATGGAGCTTCCACCAGAACATCCCAGACTCTTTAGGTGTGTGGATATAGGGGTTGGGGTGGAGTTTCCCTCAGAACACTCTCCTTAATTAGCAGCAGCTCAAAATCTCCTGAATCTTACATCAGCAGCAGAAGAGCTAGTCAAGTTAGCTCTGTTGCAGTTTAATGGAAAAGCTAAATGTGTAAGAAAAGAAGTTATTTAACTTTTCTAATTGAGGTTTCTCCATATAAATTGACTTAGGAATCTCACTGGGATGAGTGCAAGTGAAAACAATGCCCCATAGAATATGATCCAGGGCACACCTACAAGAGGGCTAATGATATTGAATGTCACACAAACAACATACAGTGTACTCCACCCTTAATAATAGCTTTGCTATAAGTGTCTGGAGAGCCACTTTTGATCAGATAAGAGAGGTTATGTTAAGTCAATGGACAAAACTTCTGGAAACAACAAAAACTGTATTTACATGTACTAGCTATAGACTTCACTTATTTCCATTTCATGTACTTCTGCCAGAAAATGATAGAATTAAAACACTTTTTGAGTGTGTGTGTGTGTGTGTGTGTGTGTGTGTGTGTGTGTGTGTGTTTTTAAATCACACATAAGTAGGAGACACATGTACAGTTAGGCATTTCAAGATTGTGTAGGTTGTGACACAGCAAAGGTTATCTCAGTAACACAAATCAAGGGGAAGCAGTTTAAAATCATTGGTTTTATAGAATGAAAGTATTGTTCACTGACGCCAAAAAGGAGACTGAAGGGTGTTGAAACAAGAAAAATAGAAAGCCACACTTCTGAATTAAAGGGAGATAGCTTTCTCTGAGAGATGGCCACTCTCCACTCCCCATTGGGCAATTCTGAAAGACATTGTTTTCAAACCTAGGTCTTTGCAGTAAAAGCCAATCAACATTTTGCGTTCTTGATGGATCGCACTGCCTTTGTTGTTTTACCAAAATGCCATCAAATCAGCCATAGGATTGCCAGGAAATGAGCTGGAGTGTATTCTAGTAGAGCTTTGTCCAAGTAAAACATTATGGATGCTGAACTATGAATTCCACATAATTCTCATACTGTAAAATATTGTTACTCCTTGATTTCTTGTTATTGTTACCTTTTAAAAGTTGAAATCATTCTTGTTCCACAGGCCACATGAAAAGAAGCTGTGAACTCAATTTGGCTCATGGACCTGCTTCGCGGCTCCCTGCCTTAAAATGGTCCATTTTTATTAATAAATGTTTGAGAGTTCTATTAAGCATGATTGGAGGAAAATGTATGGGACTCCCATTTATTGGTAATTGGACATTGTAGATGTGCTAAAAGTGTTCTGTACCTTCGATATTTTAAATGATAAATGTCCATCATAGTATTCATCAAATGTATACTTGGTACCCTGTAGCATGTATGTTTTCTGCCAGCCTGCCTGGTCCCTCTGCCATGCCAGCCCCCAATAATATGCAGAGACTCTGTATTTGATATAAGGCTATCGGCCAGGTACTAGTTTGTTACCAGCTAGCTCTGACTTAATGATTAACCCATTTCTACTCTAAGTATTTCCACGTGGCACATCTTACTGGCCAGAGGCTGATGTGCTACCTCTCCAGGCTCTCCATGTTGATTCTTCCTAACTACTTCCTCTTTCCTCCTTGTCTCCTAGCCCCACCTATCTTGCTTTCCCATTGGCCACAGTGCTTTATTCATTAACCAGTATGAGAAACATATCTACAGAATAACATCTCCCATCAGTACCCAGCTGGTGGTACTATTTCAGTAGGTTTAGAATCTGTGTCTGGAGTAAGTATGTCATTGGGTACTAGTTTTGAAAATTTAGAGACAAGCATTGTGTACTTAAATAACAAAAAGCCAGAGACAAATGTTTGAGTTCAAGATTAGAAAAGCAAAGCAGCCAACTCACTAGCTCTTGCCTCTACCTGTGGTTAAAATAAGTGATCCTGTCTCCACAAATGCAAAGCAGACCAAGTTGCTCTCCACCTAGCTTCAGACTATAATCTCCTCAATTCCTGTGTCCTCCAGCTTTATATTTCTCCCTCTACCAGCCATATCTTGTCCCCATCTCCTCAGTGTCTTAACAAAGGTGTATGATCCCAAATGCTGGGATTAAAGGTATGAGCTCTCTTACTCTTTCGGACTGATTCACTCTTATGTGAATCTTGGCAGCCATAAACTCACAAAGTTCCATCTGCCTGTCTTCTAAATCATGGGATTAAAGTTGTGTACCACCACCACCTAGCTCTATGGTTAGTTAGTATAGCTTCTGGGATTAAAGGTGTGTATCCCCACTACCTGGCTCTAGGACAGTGACTAACTTTGTATTTTGATCTCCAGTGGCTGAATTAGATCACAAACAATATATCACCACACTGTCGTTTCCAGTTTGCTCTCTTCACTTTGTCCTAGTGGTTTAAGATACTATCTTAGCTTGCTACTACCAGCCCTTTCCATTCCATAAGATATTCTTTTTACTTTTTTTTATTTAAATCAAACAACCTTATTTTACATACCAACCTCAGTTTCATCTCCCTCCTGTCCTCTCAAGTCCCACACCAACCCCCATGCCACTCCCCATCCTTTCCCCAGGGAAGGTGAAGTCATCAATGTCTGTCACATCATTTGGGGCAGGGCCTAGGTGCTCCCCTGTGTATCTAAGCTTAGAGAATATCCCTCCATGGGGAATAGGTTCCCAAAGTCCTTTTGTGCACTAGGAATAAATATTGGTTCCACTGCCAGAGGTCCCATAGATACTTAGGCCTCCCAACTGACACCATGTTCAGCAGGTTCAGTCCTATGCTGGTAATCCCAGCTGTCAGACTGGGATTCCATGAGCTCCCACTTGCTCAGGAGAGCTGCTTCTGTGAGTTTCCCCAGCATGGATTTGACCCCTTTGCTCATCACTCTTCCCTCTCTGCAACTGGATTCCAGTAGTTAAGCTCAGTGTTTAGTTTTGGATCTCTGTTTCTGCTTCCATTATCTACTAGATGAAGGCTCTAAGATGACATTTAAGGTAGTCATCAATCTCATTACAGAGGAAGGGCATTTAAGGTAGCCTCTCCATTATTGCTTAGATTCTTAGTTGGGGTCATCCTTGTGGATCCCTGAACATTTTCCTAGTTCCAGTTTTCTCTTTGAACCTCCAATGACTCCCTCTATTCAGGCATCTCTTTTCTTGCTCTCTTCCTATATTTTTCCAGCACCTTGATCTTCCTGATCCCCCATGTTCTCCTCTGCACCTCCCCTTCCTCCTAACCACCCCCCACAAGTTCTCCCAGTTTATTCTTGAGAAGACGAAGGAGATCTTGTCTCTTTCCTCTTTTCTTAGGGCCCTCCTTGGTATTTCTTCGGGACTTTAAAAGCAAATAAACCCTTTCTTCTATAGTTTGCCTAGGTCAGAGTGTTTTGTTACAGCAATAGAAAAATTATGAGACAGGTCCTAACACCTAAAATGCTTGCAAAAATTTAAAAGGGGTGGGAAGGGATTCTTAAAAATGTAGCTACCCCACACAAATATGGGGAAAACTGAGGAAGTTGAGAATGAAGTGAAAAACTATGGCATGGAAGAAAGAGGCATTAAAAACATCCAGAAACTCTGAAGAAAAGAAAGAAGTTAGATGTCTAGCACTTTAAATTAGGAAGGATTCTGACTACTATACTTCAGAACTACAAACAAACTAGAAATCTGGGCTAAATAATGCAAGGTCATAACAAGAAGTAGAGAAAACAGAAATACAAAGAAGACAAAAATAGAGATAGACATTAAAGGCCTCTATACAAAAACAACCCCCTCCTACCCAAATTCTTTAGATATTGGTTTAGACATAGGCTTCTTTGAGTTACAAATAGAGATAATATGATGGCTACAAAAGTTGCAAGGTAATAGCTGCAGTTTTCAAGTTAGATAATTGACAGAGGCCAAAGTAAGCCTTCCCTGGTGGGAAAACCTGAATCTCTATCATTGTCATGTGTAGGTTTTCTAAAGATAGGTAGAAGTATAATTTTTTTCACAATAAAATAACTCACCAAATAAATAATTAAGGCATGAGAGCATCAGAGAGATGTTCTACGTGTAATTATCACATAATAAAAGATAAGTGGGGTTATTAGGATAAAAGAAAAGACAAGAAATTACACAGATAAATAAGTTATAAGCCTTCAAAATAACCAACAAGTTAAACACATGCAAGAATTTTAAGAGGGCTAGAGACATAATTTGGTGGGTAAGGGCTAAGCTCCTGGAGTTCAATTTAGGGAAGAAAAATATGAACACAGGGGGATCAAGACCATAATGGTATAAACCACAGAAACAACTGGTCTGTGCTAATGGGAGCTCAAGAACTATGGAGTGGTAGCTGATGGACCTGCATAGGACTGAAGTAGACTCTCTGAATGCGGGTAACAGTTATGTGACTTGACCTATTAGGGGAGGGGGGTGGCAGTTGCACTAAGAACTATCCGAAGTTCATGAACTGGCTTTTTGGAGCCCATTCCTGATAGGAGAAGTTATTCTGTAAATATGTTTCTCATACTGGTTAATAAATAAAGCCCTGTTGGCCAAAAGAAAAGGAAGATAGGAGGGACTAGGAGACTAGGAGAAAAGAGGAAGTAGTTAGGAGGAGTCAGCATGTAGAGCATGGAGAAAGCAAGATGCCGGGCCCTCTGCACTTGGGTAAGATGACCACGTGGAAATACTTAGACAAATAGAAATGGGTTAATAATTAAGACAGAGCTAGCCAATAAGGAATTAGTAACTGGCCAACAGGATTGTATCAAATACAGAGTCTCTGAGTGTTATTTGGGGCTCACGTAGCAGTGGGATCAGGTGGCCGACTGGGAGGAACAATGAGTAGGACCAGGAGGCCAACCGGGAAAAACCTGCTTGTAACATAATGGTGTCAGAAGTGGGATTGAGAACTTTCACTTAAAACTTCATAAAAGATTTAAAAGGGATATTAGAAACAAGGGAACAGAGACTAGCAAGACTTCTTGGTAGCAGCATTTTCTCGGTTGGATTTGTTTTGCTAGAGACAGAGATTTGTGTGGCTCCTTTAAGGGAGGTTTCCAAAATTAGCATAAGCAGCAAAAAACCGCCTTGCTTTTAAAGAACTCTGCTAACAATTCATTGGTATGTACAAGAGCTGCAATGGTTTACACTGTGTTTTAAAAAATAGGTTGTCTTGGGAGAGAAAAAAAATGGTTTAAAAAAGAAAAAATGAAGTAGAATGGCTGGATGTGGTGGCACTTGCCTTTAATCCCAGCACTATGGAGACAGAGGCAAGCAGATCTCTGTGATTTCAAAGTGAACCTGGTATACAGAGGGAATTCTAGGAAGATAAAAGTTACATAGAGAAACCCTGTCTCAGAATATGTAAAAATAGAAATAGAAGAAATAGAGTAATAAAAAAGCCATGTAAAGATGGAAAGCACAGAGAATCTTTGGATATTGTATGCTGTTGTTATCTTTAAATTGCTTGACTGCTGAGGAAATAACAACAACTGATAAAAGAAATGCTGCTGGATTAATTCAATATATATGTTTTTAAAATGCTTTGACTCCAAAATTTAAGCCGAAGGACAAGTTACTGGGGAAAAGGATTTCTAATTTTGTTTCCAAAGAAAATGAAAAGCTAATTAGTCCTTCCAGACTAATGTGGTTTGATCAAGCCAGACCCCCAAAACAGCACCCTAGGTGATCCAACATTCAAAACAGTTGGGACAAGCCATGCTTGCAGACTACAGCCAAGATATCTGCATTTTCTGAGGATCCCCATGACAGTGCCCTATCAGCAGGAAGCAGTTTGGAAAGAAAGATGACCAAATTCCCAAATATTTTTTATAAATGTTTGTTTTCATTTAAATGGGCTTGGTTATAAATGGTTAATCTTTTTAAGTTAAAAAGGGAATTATGGTGTAGATATAAATGCTTTGTTTTGGAATGGATTTTCATTTATTGATACAAATTTAAGGTCAATTTCGTGATATGTATTTTTCTCCTATTGTTTAGGTATTGTGTTTATATATCGCATTGGAAAATGTAGTGTATAATTTAGTACAGATTAGAGAGTTACCTATGATAGTCAAAACTTGGAGTTAAGTTAGTTAGGATTTCTAGATATACAGAGATGTATCTGAGATGAATAGGCATTCTTCAAACCTTTCAAAGACCTACAGAATATGGCATTTAAAATGGTTTAGGGTTTTTCTTGACAGTGAGGCACAACTGCTCCTGGTAACACCACCTGTGTCAGAAGGAAGATGGACATTGAAGAAACTCGTTACAAAGTTTGCTTTCAATATGGCAAGACTAGCCATTTGAGCAAGGTACTGCTCTTGTCTAGACTGTTTGACTTTATGCTGTAGAAACTGGACATGCAGCACCCACAAAAAGGTGACTGCTGATGCAAGATGGACATTGCTACAGGATTCCTGCTTCATGGAAGAAGCAGACAGTCTACAGAACACAGAGAAAAATGACTGACAAACTGCCAATACAGGTGGACAGTTTAAAGTTTCCTGCTTTGCTGAGGAGTCTGCCGGACACACTATGGCCTATGAGCTGAAGATAGAACATTACAGAAGAACTTTGGGTGACTGACCAGGCACTGAGTTTTCTCTGTCATTTCTAGAGTTTATATATCATGCTTCTGTGGTCTTTAAAGGAGTTGAAGACAGATAATTTTGGTTATAGTTTTTCTTAGTTAGGATTAAAGATAAGTTACATATAGGACTTTAGACTCACAAAGATAGAATAGATGATATTTTCTTTAAGTCTTACAAAATGTTAATGGACTAAATATTTTTAACTGTGATCTTATTTGATAACTGTTGTGTGATATATTTTGCTATGTTAAGGTTAAAACCCTTCTTTTTATTTTAGACAGAAAAGAGCAGATGATGGGAGATGTTATTCTGTAAATATGTTTCTCATACTAGTTAATGAATAAAGCACTGTGGCCAACGAGAAAGCAAGATATGTGGGGCTAGGAGACAAGAAGGAAAGAGGAAGTAGTTAGGAGGAGTCAGCATGTAGAGCACGGAGAAAGCAAGATGCCAGGCCCTCTGCGCTTGGATAAGATGACATGTGGAAATACTTAGATAAGTAGAAATGGGTTAATAATTAAGACAGAGCTAGCCAATAAGGAATTAGTAACTGGCCAACAGGATTGTATCAAATACAGAGTCTCTGAGTGTTATTTGGGGCTCGCGTGGCGGTGGGACTGGGCGGCTGGCTGGGAGGAACAAAAAGTGGGACCAGGAGGCCAACGGGAAAAACCTGCTCGTAACACATTCCCTATTGTAAGATACCTACTCATCCTTGATACAAGGAAGAGGGCCTTGTTCTTGCCTCAAATTGGTATGTCATACTTTGTGGACTCCCCAAGGAAGGCCTTACTCCCTCTGAGGAGGATATGGGGTTGGGAAGGCAGGGAAGCAGGAAGTTGGGAATAGGGAAGGTAGGGGAAGATGGGGTTGGTATATAAAATGGAAAAGAAAAAAAAATAAAATAGAGCATGTACCACTCTTACAAAGGATCCAAGATTGGTTCCCAGCCTTTCCTCACTCCCACCCTAGTTCTTAACTGACAGACACCTTACAAACCCTGCAACTCCAGCTCCAGGGTAGGGGGACTTGATGAATCTGGCCTCTATGTATACTCACATGCCAGTATACCCATACATACACAGAATTAAAAATAAATAAACATATCTTCTGAAAAGTTAAACTAAAAATTTTAATAACTTAGCACTTAAAATTTTGTGAACAGAGAAACAGAGAGGCTGAGGAAATAGCTCTGTCAGAAAAATGCTTCTTTTAGAAGCAAGAAAAAGATTGTGATCTTCATAACTTACACATACTGAAAAATACAAGCAAACAGACAAACTGGGCCTGATAGTGCATACCTGTAACAATGGTATTGAGAAGGCAGAGGCAGACAAACCCCTGGGGTGCACTGTCAAGCATCCCAACCTTTCTGGTAATCTTGAGACGAATGACAGATTTTCATCTCAAAAACAAATACATAAATAACAATATTCCTGATACCTGAAGTATAATAACAGAGTGTATTCTAGCCTCCACACAAACAAAGTGATAGGCCCCTCTCTCCCTTTCATAAATAATAATGAGAAAATGTTAATTGAAGCCCCTCTCTCCCTTTCATAAATAATAATGAGAAAATGTTAATTAGTATAAGAGGGCAAGAGAGTCAAGGACTATTCACTGGCCTGTGGCCAGTGGTTGTATTTGTACTTACCATGTGTTAAACTGCCTGAAATAAGTCATGATTTAAAATGATGGTGCTGAATATTTTCATATGGCAAAGGTAGAATTTCCCAGGTTTCTCAATAGTTTGTTTTGGTTATTTCATTCCCTAGGCTTTGGAAACAAGAGACTAAGAGCAGCCATTAGTATTGGAGAGCATGGATGAAGGAGGAGAAAACCTTGAAGTACAATTATCAAAACAAACTACATGGACTACTGTGAGAAAGATTTGTCTCCTCTTCCATTACTTACCTCAATCATTTGTGTCCATCTAAATCCATGTAGGTGCATTTTACGATTTGGCCATAATTCCAAAGCTACATGACTTGCTAATATTTTGGTTATTGGAACCTTTTTCTTTTTGGTTGGTCCTCAAAGTGAAATGAATAATTTCATACATGCTTCCACATAATTCATATGTAGAAATTCCAATTCGCAGTGTATTAGCAAGTGGTATACATGGGAGGTGATTGTCTTCATAAAACGTAGCCCTGTTAAAGTTAAAAAAAAAACAGGTACCAAAGAACTTTCTTACCATCTTCAATATTTGAGGGCCCAATGTGACAATGACATCTGTAAATCAAGGAATAGATCCTCCTAGATGTGGGATATTCTGTCAGACTGGCATTGGACACTTGGCTTCCAAAACTGTGGGGAATAGAATGTTTCCTCCATGCTGCAATTGGGAGCATGGAGGAGAAGGGAGTGGGAATTAAGAGAAATAGAATACAAGAATTAGAGGGCAGAGGAGGACCTGAGAGAGCAGGAAAATTGAGTCTGGCAGGGGGGGAAATACAGGAGATCAAGAAAAAAGAAACCATAATAGAGAGAGCTTTTATAAGACTAAAGAGAAATCTGGCACTAGGGAGATGTCAAGAGATCTACAAGGATGACTCCAACTAAAAATCTAAGCAATAGTGGAGAGGCTACCTTAAATACCCTTCCCCTATAATGAGATTGATGAAATGTTATATGCAATCCTAGAGCCTTCATCCAGTAGCTGATGGAAGCAGAAGCAGATATTCAAAGCTAAACACCGAGCTGGACTCCTGGAATCCAGTTGTAGAGAGGGAGGAGTGATAAGCAAAGGGATCAAGGCCAGACTGGAGAAACAGCTGACCTGAACAAGGGAGAGCTCATGGACCCCAGACTGATAGCTGAGAAATCAACATTGGATCAACCCAGACCCCTTGAATGTGGGTGTCAGTTAGGAGGACTGGGCAGTCTAGAGGGTCTCTAGTAGTGGATCAGTATTTATCCCTAGTATACAAATGGACTTTGGGAGCTCATTCCACATAGAGGGATACTCCCTCAGCCTAGACACATGGAAAAGGGCCTAGGCACTGTTCCAAATGATGTGACAGACTTTGATGATCCTTTATGGAAGGCCTTACCCTCCCTGGAAAGCAGAATGGTGACCGGAAAGGGAGTCTGTAGGGGGCAGGTGAGGAGGGGAGGATGTGGGAACTGGGATTGACATGTAAAGCAAGATTGTTTCTAATGTAAATTAAAGAATCATAAAATGTTATTGCTGCCCATTTTGGTCCTCTGTTAGTATCCCTTGTTGCTTCAGCAGCCACATCCTGTTGAGTGTGCTTTACTTTTTTATGGCATCGGTCTGCTATCTGATACTATCTGATGCTCTAGGGTCATGCTACAGTTTCCTGAGCTATCCCAAGCATTAGGTATACTTCGTATACCTGCAACCATACTAGGAAAGTCTCTCTCTCTCTCTCTCTCTCTCTCTCTCTCTCTCTCTCTCTCTCTCTCTCTCTCTATCTATCTATCTCTATCTCTCTCTCTCTCTCTCTCTCTCTCTCTTAATAATTAGTAGGAATAAAACAGTAGGTCAGTATATAGGAGATATAAACAATAAAGCAAAGGAACTTGATGGAATGGACTTTACCATCACAATCAACAACAATATCTTTAAAATATTTTCAAGCACAAGAAATATTTACAAAATTTGGCCCGCAATTGATAGACAAACAGCCTCAGTTAAATTCAGAGAGTTACATCCAATGTGGAGCACATTTGCAAAACACAGTGCAATAAATTAGAAAAAAAAAATTTTTAAAGTGACTAGGTAATCAAAACAGCCATGGAAATTTAAAAATATTCCTCTAAATGACTCATAGTTCAAAACAGAAATACTAATGGAAATCTGAATACATTTATAATTGAGCAGTGATGATAATATGACATATTGTACCTTGTTGAATAACACTGAATTAGTGTTAAGGAATATATAGTCTTAATCATTTTCATAAGGAGAAAATTTAAAGCTAACAAGTTAAGCATACAAAGAATGATGGTAGTAAAACAGAATCAGGATAAAGCTAAGGAAAGCATATGGAAATAAACAAAGGGGTAGAGTAGAAAATTATGAGCTCATAACCAAATATGGAATGAGAAAACCTTCAAAGGAAAATGATGATTTGGAAGAAAAGTGTTTGAAACAAAGAAGCAAGGTTCATCAGAGGAAGTAGAAACCTATAAAAGATAACACGTTATCATACTAAGAATAAGTGGTGATGCATACTATACTATAACTGTAGCAGAGACTTATTACTTTTAAAACAGAAAAGATGAGAATTTCTATAAAAAAAATTTAACTTACAAAAACTGATTCAGGATGAAAAACAGCTCCCTAAGTTCTATATTCAATAAGAGATTGAACCTGGTCAAGTCCTCTTCCCAACAAAACAAGAATTCAGATAGAAATGCAAACAACTTCTACCAAATATCCAGAGATAGATGCTCCATTTCTGTACTTTCTATCCAGAGGCCAGAATACTAGGGTTGGGGCTCTACAACTCACTTGAGAAGGTTAACTGCAAAATCTAAATAAAATAAAAATCCCACAATGAACATATACTGAAAGAAAGCTTTAAATAAGCTAAACCAAAGGTTTTAAAAACTTAATTAATCAGGACATGATTGGTTTAGCTCAGAATTACAGGCTGGTTTAATGCCAGAAATCTGATAACATAATGCACCATGAACTGACTACACCAGAAAAAAAATCATGTGATAATATCAGTAGAGGAGAAAAGTATTTTCAAATTTTCATCGTCTTTTCAGGATATTAAAAAAGAAAAAAAGAGTAAGAAAACAGGTCTAAAAGTGATTTTCTTTAAATTTGTCCAGAATTTTTATAGAGAAACTGCCACAAATCTCTTAGTAATTGTCAAAATGTGGAAGTGTTGCCTACACAATCAAATAAGAAACCCAGTTCTCTGAATCACTATTCCTGAAGTTCTTTGGTGTAGAGTTGGGAGAAAGTAAATGAAGGTCATTGTGATGAGAAATGAATAATCTAAATGGCCAGTAGTTTTGGATGCGCTAAATAACTCCATACCAAACCTAGATAGACATAGATTTTTAACAATGTTACTAAATATAAAATCAATACAGTGAAACCAATTGCATTTCTGAATACCAGAGGCAGTTGAAAGTGTAGCTTTAAAAAAAAAGCAACAATTTATTGTAACCATGAAAATGCAAGATGCCTAGGAATCAATCTAACAAAGTATGTGTAGAAACTTTATAGATAGAACTATAAAACTTTGTTAAAAGCTATTAAAGGCAACCCAAACAAATGGGATAATAAAACATGTTCTTGGATAAAAAGACTTGAAATCATAAAAATATTGATTCCTTCCAGTTGATCTATAGATTGAATAAACTTTCAGTGAGAAGATCAGTGGGATTTTTATTCTTCATGAAATTTAGCAAGCTGGTTCTAAAATTCATATGCCAGAGCAAGGGGCTAAAATTAGATAGGGCAGGAGTGTGGTGAAAAACACAGCTAGAGAATTTGCTCCACAGACCCCCAATACTTTATTGTAACTCTATAGATAGTAAATCATATGAGCATTAGAAGGAATACAGAAATGTCCCAGTAGAGTAAGGAATCCCAACAAAGACACTTAGATATGACACAAAGCTAATTAACATTACAGAACACTAGAGGAAGGACCAAGGATTAAAATTATCACTAAAGTATCTGCTTGTCCTACCAAAAGATGAGAGATTAAGGCTCTGCCACATAAAAATCATGTGGCATGAAAAATCATATTAAAAAAAACTTAAAGGATTAACCATAAATGTGAAGATAAACACATTACTATTGAGAAAATATAAAGCAATACTGTGAATGGATGACAGGAAAGTGTTTCATGAGATAGTGAAAAACACAAACCACAATGAAAAGAACCACATTAAAATCAAATTTAAGAGTTTCTATTAATACAGTAGAAAATATATGCATCTGTATATGCATACATATATACATATAAATATTAGGAAATAGCACTCAAAGGTCTATATACAACACAAAGGTCTTCAAATCATTATTAAATCAATAATTAAGAAAAATATCAACTCTCATTTCTTAGAAAAGAGAATGAGAGAACAGAGTTATACACATGTTCTACTTTGTTGAGAATAAAAAGATGCAAGTTAAAATCACGATTTTAAATTTCATAGTTTATGTACTTTTGAACATGTATGATGGCATTTGGAATTTTTTTAACATCTCGGTGGCATAAAGAATTAATTGGAGGAGGGTGAAATCAACGAATTGAGATTGTCATTATCGTAAGCAAAGAGGAAAGAATGATAATACTCTTCACAATATTAGTGAGAGAAGATGGCTATTCCCGTGGACAAAAGGAAGGGAGGAAGAACCTACTTTACCATCATCACCTAGCTTAGAGAAATAGGTAGTTTTCATGGGAATTTATTCCATGTTTGTTTACTGTGATGACTGACAAAATGCAAAGAATGAAATAATCAAAGGAGCTAATAATAATTGTCAATTCATTTTTACTTTGTTTCATTTATGAATATAAAATATTTCTTCATATTGTGTTTTAAACTTTATGCCTGGAAGAACAACAAGGTTGAACACTCTTCCATATGTTTGAAAGCTAATGAGGTAGAAATCATCCATATGTTTGTTTATAGCTTTATCTCTTTATGACTAATTTTTTTATGTCTTCTGCCAATTAATCACCTTTTTAAATATTTTGTGGACTGGACTAATGCAAATTCTTTGTCTCTTGTTTTATACAAACATTGCTATATAAGAAATTTATTGACTTTCATTTTGCTTAATTTTAATAAGTGTTTGAAACATTTATTTAGTTGCATCTTTGATGATACCTACATCAACATTAGAAGCCCAGATCTTCTGAGGTAGAAAGTATTAGATCAGATGACCTACTGAACATTTATGCAGCATTTGCTAATGAGGACTCGAGAATAACACACCCAGAGAAAAATCATTTCTCCTTTTTTCTTCTCTTACAGTACTTCTTCTATGGATAACACCTTTGCCTCACTAACTTAAGAGAAAATAAAACCCAGGGCAGGAATCCCCCTGCTTTGTTAAACACATCCAGGAAATCACAGTTTCAACTCTTCTAACTGCCTATTTCAAGACTTAAAAAGAAAATAGCAATATTTATTGATATCTAGGTCAAATAAAATGTGCAAATAGCTTCAATATCTTCTCATTGAATTTTCACTCAGTCACGCTATGGGTATTATATCTTCCCATTTCACAAATGAAGGAAAAAATAATTAAAACATGAGTCACTTACTATCTACAAGGAACAACTGTCAGCTGAGAGCCAGTAAGAGATCAACAAAAATACACCAATTAGAGAAAGATGAAGGATGTCATAGCAGACTGAGAATGGCATTAAACTAAGCAGCACGTCTCTCTCTTGTAAGGAATGCAGAGGAAAAACCAAGGTTGAGAGCCAGTTCCTAGGAGGCAGTGAAGCCCCTAAGAAAGCTTAGAAAATAGATGAGGAGTCTTCAGATGAAGACTGAGTCAGGATCAACTCTCCCAGAAAAGCTTCTCTCATGGCTTCATACAGACCATGCTCAGTCACTGTGCAGAAACATAACCATGGGAGAATACAGTTGAGAATTTCTGAACACAGTAGCTCGTCAGTAACATCCCTGAAGTCAGAGATTCAAGAAGTAACACTTTCATAACTTCCATTGAAAATGTACACAATTTTTCAAGATACAACAATTGAAAAATATGAAGCAACTGTTTAAACACTCAGAGTATGATGCCAGGAATCATTCATTCATGTGTCCTCTGTCACCTTGTTCCAAAGGGTGGAACACACATCCAAATCACCTCCTCACTGACAACCCTGATCCTCAATATGGACCTCTACATGTAAGCCAAATAACATTTTAAATAAATATGAATGCTACTTTCCTCTCAAACTTAATACTTTTCACACTCTTTCAAAATAAAATATGAAGTCCCTAATATGGTATGTGCTTTTTTTAACCAAGACTATGACTTCCTTTGACCATTTCATGACACTTCTATTTTCTCCAATTTATAAAATTATTTATTTGTCCCTTTATTCTTCCCCCTTTACTCAATAAGCAATTGGTTCAGCATCAACAACATGTGCCAAATATGCCTTAAGAAGAAAAATTATCTTAACCTGGAAGGTGCTTCTGTTTTCACTGTGCTTAAAGTATCTTTCAGGAGAAGATAAATAACAAAAGCAATACATTCAGAAAGGAAAAAAATAAAATAAAACAATATTAGATGAGTGCCAAGACTGAAAAGGTGGTAATGGTAGACCTGAAGCATCAATTTTTGAAAATGTGAAGGAAGAATTTTCTAGAACAAACAAGGGTAAATGAAAAAAATCAGAAGGATGCTAGCAAACTGAAGGAACAGAAAGGCTTGTCTGAAGGGCAGTGAGCAGGAAATAATATAAACGAGGATAGAGCTCAGGTGTGGGATTGTGTAACCCAAAGAATATATGAAGCAGAGGGATGACACAGCCAGATGCTTGATATTTTAAATGAAGTACATTGGCTACTGGGTAAATCATGAATTCTAACAAAGGGAGGACCTGATTTTTCAGGTTGCTAGGTATAGTGCATCTTCTCACACAGCCCTGTTAATGCCCTCCACAAACATCTGCTCAGACTTCAGATCTCAGCCAAAATCTCAGCACCCATGAGAAGTCTCTCATTGATCCAAAGTCTGTGAGTACTCCTTCTTCCAGAACCAATGAAATCAGAGGGGGTCAGAGCAAATTATTGCAGAGAACAAAAAACAATAGAGACTCCTGATGCTTTCTCTCCAGGTACTAGGGAACTCACTGATACTACAACTGTCACTCTCCTCAAAGGGAATCTGAATGAAAGAATCATTTGGCCTTTGGAAGGTATCATAAGTATTTCTAAATGAAATTGATATGTTAGAGCAAATGCATCCTAAAAGTTAGCATGTACAAGCTAAAAGACTATGTAAAGCTCTCAAGTGGTGAACACAATTGCCCATGTACCACCAGCTGATTCTGTCTGGTTGCTTGCCTTTAACACTGAGCTGAGATGTTAATATCTCCGGATGTAAGTGAACCTTGCCCCTATCCTGAGAGACAAAACTACCCACAATAATCATTACCAAATTAATTTCTTTCAACTAGATCAGAACTGACATAGTTATAAAAAAAAATGTGTTTTCCAGCTCTCAATTCAGTCTTCAGCAAGAAGTGAAGTTGGTTTTTGATGCTTCTTTGTAGTACAATAATTTTCCCCCCTTGGTTTTTCTGAACAACTTTCTGCCGTCTCTCAGAATACACCCTTGTGGATTCTTTCATCTAGTTCTGGTCCAGCCCTAATCCTTCTTACAGTCATCTATTCACCCACATGACAAACCACAGACAAAAAGCAATTTCTGCCTGAAGTTTCTTGATGGGAATCACAGTGGACTTATAAGAACCCATGTTGGGAAGTATTATGGAAACCTACATGGCATCATCATGCCCTTTCCTCCCAGCCTTCAGAATATCTGAAAGCAAATCAACACATGGTGAGTACCTAAATGCCTTCCTGCAAGCTTGTTCCTGTGGTGCTCAAGGGATTCTCCAACTCCTCTCCTCCTGAGGAACCAAGTTAAAAGCTGAACTGGAACTCATCCTGAATCAGAAATGCAATGCAGTGTGCACCCAGGCTCTGTCATTCATATGAGCTGCTCCTTCAATGGCTTCCTAATGAATGAACCATCATTGAACTGCAAAATCCAATCAGTGTGACTTTTAACTTACCACAAACGAGGTCATGCACACACATACTTTCCTAAATAGGAAAAACAGCACAGACTTGCAGAGTCATTCAGAGCTGTCAAACAAGAGATGAAAGGACTGAATTTTGGGAATCTGCAAAGCAGATGAGGAAAATGCTTTTAATGTACTGTCAAGGTGTGGCTGTCCTTGAAGAAATGGCTTCCTGACAGCTGCCAGTACCTTCCTTCCTGCCAATGTTTAATTTCTCACAGAGAGTCGGGGCTTTAATTAGGTTCCTAGGGCAACTAGCTCTAGATCTTTGACCTTATCAAGGATTCATGGTTTCAGAGCTCAGGATTAGCTAGGTCATGCCTCATTACTGATCAAAAGTCTAGCCAGGAACACTCCAGGATTCTACCCTCTGTGTCTCGGAAACCAATGAGGCCTCTTCATGATGCCTCCTGAAGTGCAGTCTTACATCAACTACCTGATGTTGCCAAACTCTGCAAGGGAAAGGAAGAAGGAAATATGCAGGACTGGACTAAGAAATCAAGTGTAATCCTTGCAATAAACTTCTTGCATCCGAATAATCCCCTATATGGATCCTTGTGAAAACCTAGTAGCGTGGAAGGAGGCTTATACCTGGAAATGGAGTGGATTTCCAAATGGCTGAAATTCTCTCTCTCTCTCTCTCTCTCTCTCTCTCTCTCTCTCTCTCTCTCTCTCTCTCTCTCTCTCTCTCTCTACACACACACACACACACACACACACACACACACACACACGGTATTGTAATTGAATACTAAGAATTACCCTCAATCTGGTTAAAAAAGTGATTTCTCCAACAGAACAGATGTTGAATTTTTATAATAGAATTTCTTGGCATGTCAAGTAAAGCATGGAGCATCTGCTTCTGCAATGCCAACATCTGTTTCTTTGACATCTCTGCCTTCCCTTATGGTAGATCCAACTGTGACTGTGGTATAAAACCTGATATGAAAGGTGTGAAGAATTGTTCTTGGCATGCTGGACTTGACAGGACCAGTTGAAACAAAACTGTAAGGATTATACTTCTTTTTTTGTGAATAAAAACTTTTGAGTCTCCCCAGGCTTCAACATTCATACTTCCTATTGAAATCAACAAACATGAGACTTCTCTAGAAAGAAGTGGTGCTTTTACAATTGACAGTGGCTTTGGAACACTTTTTGTACACTCATTTAAAAAGCAGCAAATAAAACCATCATTAACAGTATTAGTCACTGTCTGTTACTCACAGAACACCAGGAAAATTTGCCCAAGAAAAGGAATTTTTTTCGTAATAAGCTTTTAAAAGACATTTATAGATGCTAAAATCACAGAAAATGGAATATACTTCGGAAGAAAGAATAAAATTATCATTAGATAGCAATAATGATCTTGTATAGAAGGAAAACAAACACCAGGCTCAATAATAATCATCTTCTCTTGCATTTTTTCAATCCCTGTGTGTTTATTTATTGTTCATCAAATATTATTAAAACTATGTCTTACCAGCAAGGCTAATTTGGGGAAAATAAAAGTTTCTAAAACAAAACTTAGTCCATGAAGGCAGAGTAAAATGGAGAAAAGATACATTCAGCACTTAAATATAGAAGTAAATATTGGGAAATTTTTTTTTGTTCTAGGGCTTTCAGTTGTGAAGTCAATTCTCTAATGGGACTCTCCTCAGTTTTCTTCATATGGGAACTTAGTGCAATGAACTTTCCTCATAGCACTGCTTTCAAAGTGTCCCATAAGTTTGATTTTTGATGATTCTGCCTGGAAGGCATCACCGTCCCTGTGAAGTGGAAGGGATGGGATGGTGGGATGGGAGGGGGGTTAAGGGGGTATGGGAGGGAAGGAGATAGACCTAGGGTCAACATGTAAAATAAGAATATATATATATATATATATATATATATATATATATATATATATATATCAGACTTCAGATGCTGTTAAAGATTCTAAGAGAAAAACCACAGTATTCTAAAATAAAAGAAAGGGAAAGTGTGGTGGTTAATTCTGATGGTCACCTTTACTAGAATGAGAAATATCCACAAGATGAGTTCTGGTGTTTATGACAGTGTTCCCAGAGATGGTTAGATCCCTTGGACTCTGACCTAATGTATGGATTGCTCCATTGATGGAGGTGTTGAGAGATATAAGGTGAGTCATAGGGGGCATTTCACTGGGGGGCTATTTCTTGTCTTGCCTCCTTCTCTATGCAACCTACCTACCATGAAATGAACACTTTTCAACAAATGTTCCTGAAGTTATGGTATTTTTCCTGAGTACATGGATCCAATGACCATAGAATAAACTCTATGAAACTATGAGCCAAATCAAAACTTTCTTCCCTTAAATTATGTATGCAAACTATCAGTAGTCTCCAGCAATAGAATGGGAAAGCCTCCATTTGTCCAGGAAAGCCCTATTTAACAGTAAGTCCCCTTAGGGTTCATAGTCTCCAATGTAATGATGATGAGGTGCAACCGCCATTAGGAGGTAGTTGGAACTGATAGGGGTCGTTATGTCTTTGCAATATTGCTCCCAGATGGGATTAAGTAGTTCGTATAAGACAACTAAGTTATTTCTCAAAACAATGAGTATTTTTGTTATCATTTTGCTTTTATTTCTTTGTTTATAGAACTTGGACATAGCCCTGGTGTGACATTTGTGCTTCATGGTTGTCAGTGGTAAATCCTGTCATTATGAGTATTTCTGTCATGATGTCATTTGTCCTGTATTCCTATATAGCCAGAGGAACACTTGCCAGACCCAGTGGGATGTTGTTTGAACTTTTCCACTTCCATAGCCAGGAGGTTAAAATAAATTCTCTTTTCTTCAGGGATTTTCTTATAGAAATAGGAGTGAACTAATATACTATTGATAGTAAATGAAGCCTTTTGAAATTTCCTAAGAAAATTAAAAGTCATATAGTATATAATCCATGTAGTATTACAATATAGAATTAGCAATGATAATTATTATTATAAAACAAGATATAACAACAGAAATCTTTCTCATACCATAATAAATGATAATACTTGTGATTTTTGTCTCCGTTTTCAATACTGTTTCTATTTCTTGCGCTTGCGCCAGTTATGTTTATACATCTTTCTCTACTAGATCATTCACTTGGCAAATATGTATTATTAAACCAGGCACTGTGCTAGTGAATAGACTGGCAAGAGTAGGAAACAGATGGTCTCTGAACTCAAGGGATACATTGACTAGCCAGAAAGATAGAGAAACAAAACCCCCACTCCTACACAGTGATGGATATATACTAGGATGCACTTCCTCCCTATATGAGGTAGCCATTCATGAAACTCAGTGACTATTTGCCATTGTTATCATTGACCCTTCCAATACAGGGCAGAGTTCAGTCACCTACTACAGGATAAATACATGTTTAATATTTGAGCTTTCTAATACCCAGCCAGGAAAAGAATATATTCTTATGCAGGAATTTAAAGGAAATTATAAGCAGACTATCCTTTCCTGCCTTCCAGTTCCCAAATAACTTACATGAAGCCTCAATATTGATTATAAATGCTCAATCAATAGCTAAGGCTTATTACTAACTAGCTCTTAAAACTTCAATTTACCCATTTCTAGTAACCTACATTCTGCCGAGTGGATTACCTAACTTTCATCTTGCACTCCCTGTTCCTCTCCACATCTCACTGGTGACTCATCTGATTCCACACTTCTTTTCCCCACTGTACTTAGTCTGGTTTTCCCACCTAACCTTATCCTGTTCAGCTATTGGCCAGTCAGGTTCTTTACTCACATGGCAGAGGAAAGAATGGACTCCCACAAGTTACATGCTGACTTCTATATGCACACCATGGCATCACACATACACACACACACACACACACACACACACACGAGTTTACACTGTGTAAAGGAATGTTCCACATGAAATGTCTCAGAAAGGAAAACCTTTATCAAGTTATAAACTATCACATACAAAAATCCAGCTACTGACATCTATTTTCAGTGGATGGCCATTTTAGAAGTGGATAAAAGCCTCAAGCCTGGGTGGGCTCAACACAGTGTGATACCACACATGTTCAGGAATGCTTTGTTACAACTAAGTGTACCTAACACATAATAACCACTCAGTAAATGTGACCAGTGATTGTTAGAAGAGTACATTGAGGCTTTTAGAGACTTTCACATTAAAGGAAGAAAGCCGCAAGAGTGGCAAGACAACTCAGTGGATAGAAGCATATGTCACCAACCCAATCATCTGAGTTCCAACCCTAGGATTCACATGGTAGAGAGAGAGAAAGAATGGACTTCCACAAATTATTTATGCTAACCTCTATATACACACCATGGCAAATCTCTCTCTCTAAATAAATAAATAAATAAGTAAATAAATAAATACAAATTTTAAATTTAATTTAAAAGAAAAGTACACCTTCTGGTGCCCTCCTCAGAGGCCCCTGGGGCCTGTGCCCCAGGAGAACCCATCACAGATCACAGCAGACCATGCCATCCAGAGTTAGCTGAAATGGCAGTGCTAGTCCTATCTTCATTCTTGGGAAGAGGAGAGCCATCAGAGTATTAGGCCTGCCTTCACCCACTGGAAGAGAAGTTTAGACCCATACCCACCAGGAGAAGGAGACACCAAAACCTACACCTACTGGAAGAAGGAATGGGAAGATGATAGTATAAGAACACATTCAACAACAGAAAGATAAATATGATGCCACCAGAGTCTAGGGAATATACACCCACAAGACGTGAACATCCCAACACAGATGAAGCAGAAGAGAACCACCCTAAAAACAACTTTATAAAGATGACAGAGACCCTCAAAAAGGAGAACAAATCTCTTAAGAAAAAAAAAACAAGGAAAGCCAAGAAAAAAACTAAGAAAACCAAACAAATGAAGGAAACAACTCAAACAGTGCAAACCTTGAAAGCTGAAATACAGATAAAACACACACACACACACACACACACACACACACACACACTCAGAGAGAGAGAGAGAGAGAGAGAGAGAGAGAGAGAGAGAGAGAAGGGAGAGAGACTGAACAAATGCTGAGAATAGAAAAGTTAGGTAAATGATCAGGAACTACAGATGCAAATTTAACCAACAGAATACAAGCAATGGAAAAGAGAATCGCAGGCATTGAAGATACACTAGGAGAAATAGATTCATCATCCAAAGAAAACCTTCAGTCCAATAAATCCCTAAGTGAAAATATCCAGGAAATATGGGACAATGTGAAAAGGCCAAACCTAGGAAAAATATAGAAGTCAGCATGTAACTTATGGGAGTCCATTCTTTTTTCTGCCATATGTATAGAAGACAGTGAAGAAATCCACCTCAAAAGTGCGGAAAACATATTCAACAAAATCATAGAAGAAAATTTTCCCAACATAAAAAAAGGCATGCCAATAAAAGTGCAAGAAGCTTACAGAACACCAAATAGAGTGGACTTCCCAAAAAATGTCCCTTACCACATAAAAATCAAAACACAAAACATACCAAATAAAGAAAGAATATTAAGAGCAGTGATGGAAAAGGGCCAAGAAACATATAAAGGCAAAACTATGATAATTATACCGGACTTCTCCATGGAAACTCTGTAAGCCAGAAGGTACTGGATAGATATTCTACAAACACTAAGGGACCATGGATGCCATCCCAGACTACTATATTCACCAAACTCTCATTCACTGTATCAAATACAGAGTCTCAGCATGTTATTGGGGGCTAGTGTGACAGTGGGACAGGGCGGCCGGCAGGGAGAAACAAAGAATGGGACCAGGTGGGCTGGCAGAAAACATACATGCTACAAAGAAACTAACAGAAGTTATGAACAAATTGTGTTTAAAGACAACTATAGAACATTCCATCCAAACACAAATAAATACACCTTCTTCATGGTGCCACAGGGAACTTTCTCTAAAATCAACCACATACTCAGCAACATAATAAACCACAACAGAAATAAAACAATTGGAATAACCTCCTGCATCTTATTGGACCACCATGTTTCAAAGTTAGATTTCAACAACACAAATTGCAGAAATCCTACAAACTCGTGGAAATTGAACAACACCCAATTGCTCTGTTCATGGGTCAAGGAAGAAATAAAATAAGAAATTAAAGGTTCCTAGAATTCAATGAGAATGAAGATACAACATACCTGAACTTATGGGACAATTTGAAAGCAGTGCTAAGAGGAAAGTTGATAGCACTAAGTGTCCAAATGAAGAAACTGGAGAATAGTCACACTAGAGAATTAACAGTACAACTGAAAGCCCTAAAACAAAAAGAAGCAAACTCACCCCAGAGGAGTAGATGCCAGTAAATAATCAAATTGAGCATTGAAATCAAGGAAGTAGCCACAAATTAAAAATACAAAAAATCATTGTAACAAAGAGTTGATTCTTCAAGAAAATCAACATGATAGACAAACCTTTATCCAAACTAACAAAAAGGTAGAGAGAGAATATGAAAATTAACAAAATTAGAAGTTAAAATGGGGACATAAAAACAGACACTGGAGAAATCCAGGGAATCTTCAGGTCATACTTTGAAAAGCTGTAATACACAAAATTTAAAAATATAAAGAAAATGATAATTTTCTTGATAAATATCACTTACAAAAATTAAATCAAGAACAGATAAGCAATTTAAATAGACCTATAATCTCTAATGAAATAGAAGCACTCATCAAAAGCCTCCCAACCAAAACAAGCCCAGAACCAGATGGCTTCAGTACAGAATTCTACCAGAAATTCAAAGGTTCAAAGGACAGCTACTACCAGTACTCCTCCAACTGTTCCACACAACAGAACCAGAAGGGTCATTGCCAAACTCTTTTTATGAGGCGACAATTACCTTGGTACCCAAGTCACACAAAGACACAATTAAGAAAAAGAACTACAGACCAACATCCCTCATGAATATTGACCCAAAAATACACAATAAAATACTGCAAAATCAAATCCAAGAACATATCAGAGAAATCATCCACAATGATCAAGTAGGCTTCATCCTATGGATGCAGGGATGGTTCAACATATGAAAATCCAACATTGCAATCCACCACATAAACAAACTGAAAAATTACATGATAGCCTCATTAGATGCTAAAAAAGCCTTTGATAAAATCCAACACCAATCATCCAATCATAATAAAGGTCTTGGAGAGATCAGGGATAAGAGGAACATACCTAAACATACTAAAAGCAATATACAGCAAACCAACCGCCAACATCAAAAAAAAAAAATGGAGAGAAACTTACTGTGATTCCTCTAAAATCAGGAACAATACAAGGCTGTCCACTCTCACCATATATTTTCAATATTGTACTTTAAGTTCTAGCTAGAGCGATAAGACAAAAGGAGATCAAGGAGATATAAATTGGAAAGGAAGAAGTCAAATTTTCACTATTTGCGGATGATATGATAGATTATATAAATGATCCAAAAAATTCTACCAGAGAAATCCTACAGCTGATAAACACCTTCAACAAAGTGGTAGGATACAAGATTAACTCAAAAAAATATGTAGACCTACTTTATACAGAAGATAAACGGACTGGGAAAGAAATGAGAGAAACATCACCCTTTACAATAGCTACAAACAACATAATGTATCCTGGGGTAAAATTAACCAAACAAGTGAAAGACTTGTATAATAACAACTTTAAGTATTTAAAGAAAGAAAATAATAAAGATACCAGAAATTATAAAGATCTTCCATGCTCTTGAATAGGTGGGATGAACATAGAAAAAATGGCAATCTTGCCAAAAGCAATCTAAAGGTTCAAAGCAATCCTGATAAAAATCCCATCACAATTCTTCACATGCCTTGAAAGAACAATATTCAACTCTATATGGAAAAACAAAAGCCCCAAGATAGCCAAAATAACCCCGTGCCATAAAGAAACTTCCAGAGGCATCACCATCTCTGTTTACAAGCTCTATTATAGAGCTGTAGTCCAGAAAACAGCTTGGTATTGGCACAAAAATAGACAGGTAGACCAATGGAATCGAATAGAAAACCCTGATATTAACCCACACACCTATGAACACCTGAGTTTTGACAAAGAAGCTGGAAGTATACAAAAGAAAGCATCTTCAACAAATAGTGCTGGCATAACTGGATGCTGGCAAACTGCAGAAAGATCCCCATCTCTCGATATGCAAAAAACTTAAGTCCAAATTTATCAAAGCCCTCAACATAAATCCAGCCACACTGACCCTCTTAGAAGAGTAAGTGGGAAGAACACTTGAATAAATTGGTACAGGAGACAGCTTTCTGAACATAACACCAGTAACACTGACATTGAGATCAACAATTAATTAATGGGAACTCCTGAAACTGAGAAACTTCTGTAAGACAAAGGACACAGTCAACAAGCCACAAAATGGGAGAAGATATTCACCAACCCCACATCTGCCAGATGGCTGATTTTCAAAATATACAAATAACTCAAGAAGCTAGTTACCAAAACACCAAAATAATTCAATTAAAAAGCAGGGTACAGAACTAAATAGAGAATTCTCATTGGAGGAATCTAAGATGTCTGAAAGACACTTAATAATGTGTTCAACATCCTTAGCCATCAGGGAAATGCAAATCAAAATAACTCTGACATACCATCTTACTCACATGAGAATGGCTACAATCCGAAACACCAATGATAGATTGTGCTGGAGAGGTTGTGGTGAAAGGGGAATGCTCCTCCACTGCTGGTGGGAGTATACAAACTTGTACAGCCACTTTGGAAATCAGTATGGTGGTTCCTCAGGAAACTGGGAATCAATCTACCATAAGATCCAGCAACTCCACTCTTAGGCATATACCTAAAGGATGCGCATTCATATAATGAGGACATATGTTCAGCTGTTAATAGCAGCATTATTTGTAATAGCCAGAAACTGGAAGAAACCTAGATGGCCCTCATCTAAAGAATGGATAAAGAAAATGCAGTTCATTTGCACAATAGAGAATTACTCAGTGGAAAAACAATGAAATTTTGAAATTCACAGGCAAATTGATGGAACTAGAAGAAACCATCCTGAGTGAGGTAACCCAGTCACAAAGACAAAGACAAACATGGTATGTATTCACTCATATATGGATACAAGCCATAGAGCAAAGGATTACCAGCCAGCAATACACACCTCCAGAGAATCTAGGAAACAAAGAGAACCCTAAGACATACATGGCCCCCCAGAGAAGGGGAAAGGGACAAGATCTCCTGAGCAAGTTGGGAGCATGGAGGAAGGGGAGGGGGAGTTAGGAGAAAGAAAAATGGAGAATAGTAATGGGGAGGAAGACATGAGGGACCATGAAGATTGAGTTGGGAGAAGAATAGAGGAGAGCAAGAAAAGAGATACTTTAGTAGAGAGAGCCATTATAGATTTAAAGAGAAATTTGGCACCAGGGAAATGCCCAGATGTATTCTAGGATGACCCCAACTAAGAATGCAATCAATATGGAAAGGCTATCTTAAATGCCCTTCCCCAATAATGAGATTGTTGGTTATATATGCCATCCTAGAGCATTCAGTAGCTGATGGAAACAGAAGCAGAGACCCACAGCTAAGCACTAAGCCAAATACATTGGAATCCAATTGTAGAGAGGGAGGAGTGATGAGCAAAACAGTCACGACCAGGCTAGGAAACCACAGAAACAGCTGACCTGAACAAGGGGGAGCTCCTGGACCCCAGACTGACAGTTTGGAAACCAGCATTGAACAGAACCAGGTCGCCCCCATGTGGTTGACACTTAGGAAGCCTGGACAGTTTATGGGGTCCCTGGTAATGGACAGCATTTATACCTAGTGTACTAATGAACATTGAGAGTCCATTTCCCAGCCTAGACTCTCTCAGCCTAGACACATGGGGGAGGTCCTAGACCCTGCCTCAAATGATGTGACAGACTTTGATGATCCTTTTTCTATGGAGCAGAAGAGGGATAATATGGGGGTCAGTGTGGGGTATTCAAGAATGCGAGGGAGAGGGAACTGGGGTTGATATAGAAAATAAAATAATTGTTTCTAATTTAAATAAAAAATAAATAAAAATATATATTGAAAAAGAAAAGAAAAGAAAGTGTGCAACATAACCTAGGTACAAAATGCAAATCCCTTGACACATAATACTTGAATCAGAGGTACAATGAGATGTCTTTTAAAGGAGACTACGAAACCATTTTTATTCCCAAGATTGCCTCTAAAATGATCCTGTAAAAAAAATTATGGGAACAATAGGGATAAAATGGTAGTGACCAAACATGTTAAGTTTTATGAGAACAAAGTCTGTTAGTATTTTTTCAGGACCATAACACAATGCATGGCTGTCCCTAAGCTCTCACAGCATTCAATCTTATTTGGGCTATTGCTAGATCTTTTCATTATCACAAATAATAAGTTGATTTTCAAACTGCACAAATAATAAGTTGATTTTCAAACTGCAAGTGTTTTCTATCCAATCAAGCTCTTGCCATTATGGAGCTAAGTTCAAGAGTTGTTATTACTTTTAAAAATCTGTCTTAACAACACAAATCATTATGGCTTCTAAGCACTTGACTTTGTCTAAACCATGTTAACATGTGCATCCAGAGGCTTGAGTGTTAGTCCAGTCTTAGAAATGTAAATTGGAAAGAAAGCAAAGTTCAAAAAGAAAAACAAATATTGTTCGTGCCCTGATTTTAAACACTCTGAGTGTTTTTAAAGATCATATAAACACATTTGAAGATATTTTACACATGCTTATTTTCAAATTACTAGTCTTAAAATGCCAGAGACTATCTTTATTGAATATTTGCAGGTGTCCTGATTTTTAGAAATTTATTTATAAGGACAAACTCTTCTAGTTAAGGAAGACTTTATGAACATAAACTTTTGCTTCTACTAAACTTGATGGTTGAAGAATGTTTAGGGTATTTGTACAGTCAATTTAATAATTAGCCACAGGTTCCAAACCCAAATTAATGGTAGACCAGCTTTTGCCTTGACTTCTCAAAGCATTCAAAGTACATACTGTATTTCATAATGCCATATACTTACCTAACATGGAGATCATAGTGATTCTGAGTCCTGAGATTACTTAATTCAACATGCTGTTACTCATCTTGCTCCTGAATACTTTATAACATCTTTAAAGAAAAACAATCTTCATCCAGTGGTTACTCCAGTAATGAGAAAAATAACTTCAAGTAAAGATCTAAAAGTATTTTTTATAAATAAATCATAATTTCTCAATGTTACATCTGGAAAAAGAAGACCCAGCAGTTTCAACTAAGTTTTTCTTAAATTCTACCTGGTTTTCTTAAGGTTTACTGCTGACCTCCTGCAGCCACCTTTATGTCTGCCCTCAAAAATATCCTCTCCTTATCTAGAAAGGCTCATGCTAAGAAGTGGAAGTCAACCCTTCTCTTCAGTCAAACATTGTAGTGATTTCAAACCCCTTAGTGCACAAAATAAAGACAAAGAAGTCTACAAAGGCTCTAGGGTGGATCATTTTGAGGCCAAATCTTTTCCTGTGTTTTCTCTAAAAAGCACAGGAACATGATACACAGTCATCTTACTTCTTCCCTCATAGTGCTCAGTCCCCAGGAAGATATGCATGGACTCCGGTGTTCAACCCTGGTATCACAAATCCTCAATCATTGTTTTGAGAGAGGGGAGAAAGATAGATCCCTTGATTGAAAACTTAATAGAATAACAATAGATTGGTCCAGACAATGACTAAAAAGCAATGTGCCATCACAACACTCAACCTAAAAACTATATACAGTCCTTTAAATTAGAAATGATAATCCATCATGTCCCATAGCCTTGCATTTAATTTCCCCAACCATGTTCCATCACCCATATCTCTGGCATTGCCTTTACTGAATTCACAGTTTTTCCCAAGAAATATTCTCATTCAAAACCTAAGAAGCACATTCTGCATCCCAAGTTATGGTTTGTGGAATACAAAACCAACACAAAGTACACCGATGACATTACATATGTTTGTCTCCAAAACTTCGCAATTTCAGTTCACTAATAATCACTTGTCTAAGTAATCAAGGTGATGCCACCTAGTAACTTTGTAGTATAAAGCTATTTAGAAGACTTTTGTGGGTTCATATAAAAAGCGAGATTTATTCTGGGATCCTAAGTGCAGTTACATGTACAATTGGAGTGTCTAATGGGTATTTCATGAGTAATGGCACTTAGAGCTGTTAAAGAGATGATTGAAACATACAAAGTCCAAGGACTAAGCACAGTTGACCTTTAAGTGGCAAGGTCAGAATAAAGGCAAAGAGCTCATATTTAGAGGTTCAAACTGGGCAATATTGGCCAAATGAGGAATGTAGACTTGGGAGACTGAATTGATGTATTTTAATTACTGTTGCTATCTTTGTTTGAGTTCACCTTACCTTGGGTGTAATATGTAAACACCAGGAAGACCTTGACATGATTTGTCTTTGGACATAATACAGCATCTCCTATGTAGATAGGAGAGTATGAAAGAATGGCTCTCTTCTACAGTCTTCCTAAGAACACAAGGCAGAAGCTAGAAGCAGAAGGAACTTTTTACAAGAAGCAATATTTATTTGATTTCTTAATTGTACTCACAGAATAAGGCCATGAATGTATTTTTATATGAACTTATAAAAACTTCAGACAATATCATCTCTCTGGTGAGCAGCAGCCTCCCTGGTTTATATGTACATTGCACAGGTATACATAATTGTACAGTGCCATGCTTCTTCACCATTAAATTGGTTATTTTATTTGTTTACTTCTAAGATTTGCATTTTCAAATTCTATCTTGGAGTTCTCAAATATCAGAACTTGATTGTCTGAATTTCAGCTTGCATATGCCAGAAATGCAGGCATCATAATTTATCCAACACTTTACACTGATAGATTTTGTTCTTACGAATAACACCTGAGTAAACCTCCTTCTACTTACCTCCTTGTGTAAACACTGCTCTAAGTATTAGGACAAGAATTGCTACCTGGGAGATTGCATATGTTTAAGACTTTAATAGATGCTGCAAAAATTACATGCTAACAGCCACACCAACTTATACATCCAGGATTAGAGGATAAATACAACTTCTCATTTACTGCTTCACCATTACCAAACTCAGGTAGGTGTGTGTGTGTGTGTGTGTGTGTGTGTGTGTGTGTGTGTGTATTGTGTGTTACTGTTTAATATGTATTTCATGAATTTTTTTAGGTTAAGCATCTTTTCATGTGCTTCTAGAATGTTTACATTTATTCTTCTGAAGCATGTTGTTTTTTTCATTTGCAAAATAATGGACTTTGAGGGAGAAAAGTTTTAACACCGAAATCAGTATGAGAGCAGAAAAGAAACAAGTGCATTGTATAGTACTGCTGAATATTGTGCCCACTTAGAAGTAAGCAGAGTTAATATCATCTATCTTAGAGCTGATTTAACACACAATGATTATAATAATGTGGGGGGTTTTGTGTAACTATTTGGAAATTACTTCACATCTCTATAGCTCAATTATTTTATCTATAAAATGGAGACAAGATAACCTTCCTGATAGTGTTATTTTGATTTAGAATGCATTTGATAGCACAATGTGTTTAGAACAGCATTCAAACTGGGAGGCCCTGGGACCTTAAAATTTCACTGCTTTATCCCCAGGTGGCAATACTATTTGGGGTTTCCATAAACAATTTAAGACATAGGCCTGGCTGGAGATGTGGGCAATTGAGGACAGGTCCTTTACATATAATCCCTGACCCTCCTATTACACTTTTCACTTCTGGTCCACAGGGAAGCGAACATCTTTTCTCTGATACATCTCTTGCTACCATGATGTTCTTTCCATGCACAAGGAATAAAGCCATCATGGATCAAATGCTGTGGAACCATGAACCAAAGTAAGTATCTCCTTCCTTAAAGTTTCATGTCAGATACTTAACACATCAAACTAGCATAGTCTGCATGAATGATTCTTAGCACATCAACCTAGCAGAATCAGCATCAAAGAACCTAGCACAGAGTCAGCATCAAAGAGATAGGGCTTCTGCTAAGACTAAACTAGAGCTCACAGTTTTTAGACCTTTGGAACTAGTTGAGGAAAGAATATTGAAGAGTTTGTAGAAGCAAGCTAAAGAAGTCTTGGTGTGCTCCAATATGTCTCCATGGGTCACTTGAATGTATCTCTGAGACCAAATGCCACATGAAGGTGGACAGTGACTGACAGGATGGTAGTGTTTAAATGCATGGGTACTGATTTAGAAACTAGATGAGAGGTTGTTCCTGTTACATTCTGACAAAGAATTTGTCAACATTTTGTGTGTGTCCTGAAACTTTATGAAAGGTTAACTTTGAAGGCAAACTTAGATATAACATAGCATTCAGGATGTCATACAGTTGCTGCCAAATTGGTTTCAGCAACATTTGCTATAAGAATCAAGGGCAAAATAAAGAACAGAATGATTTGAGAAATGTGCAGTCTACCCCAGGAGGAACAGACTGGAATCTTCAAGAAGTACTAGTTCGTTCTAAAAAAAAAACTTTGAGCCATTAAAATAAGAAGGCAAGCACTTTGCCCAAGAATGTTAGAAAAGCCTGGAGGGCATCTCAGGAATTATCCACACACCATCCACCACAGGCTACATGGTATGAAATTGTAAACTTATTTTGAAGACTTCCCCCCTGAGAACAGAAACCACAGTCTGTTTGAACAAAGCTACCTAGGAGAGTATTTTCCTGAGTTTAATTGTCCAAGCACTCACGGGCCCTTATAACATAGTGTAATGGGGCCTGGATATTGCTCCAGCTGACAGCAGATATTATTATGATACATGTTATGTTTGTTTCACAGGAATATAGAAAAAAGAGTTTTAGAATGGGAATGTTTACTCTCTGCCAATGTATGTTGGTTATATGTAACTTGCTTTGATTTTACATTAGCTCACAGTTAAGAATTTGTCTCCAGAGGAATTTTGGGTTTGGACTTTTTAACAATGCTGGAATAAACAAGGCTTTATAAAGTCTTGGAAATGAACTAAATTTATTTTGCAGAATAGAAAGACTATAAGCCTTCAGGGAACAATATCAAAGTGTTATGGATAGATTAAGAAGTGCCCATCTCTGGCATTTATTTTGAATGCATGCCCCCCTAGATGAAAGCATTATTTGAAGGGTTCTGAAAATTGCAAGAGGTGAACTCTAGTTTCAAAAATTGTCTCAGCAGTGAATATCTTGGGTATATTATCGATGTCCCTTGTCTGTCATATATACTCTACTTGCACACTATCAAGAAGTGAAAACTATCCCATAGTCTCCTGCAGTTGCTATATTCTGCCCAATGCATGATGCATCTTAGCCACAATAAATTCTTCATCCTTTAGGTAGATTAGGCAGCCATTTTATTACAGATGAGAAAAGTAACTACCACAGTGCTTGTGGATGGTAACTGCTATGTGCTAATCATTAATGTGATGCAAAGGAGATTCAATCAATAGATAGATAGATAGATAGATAGATAGATAGATAGATAGATAGATAGATAGAATTCACTGCACATGGACAGTTGAACAGAATTTATTGGAAAATGATGATTTAAAAAGCAATTTATAGAATCTCACAAACATGATTGCCTAAACAAGAGCAGAACAAGGAGAATAACAATAGACATATAAATGTATATAAAGTAAAGCCCACAAAACTCCAGTCCTACACAAAAATACTAAAGGCAACTAAGGATTATTGAGTATGAGGAAAATAGTCTTCCCCAGGAAAGAGTGCACCAATTACCAATTTGATGTTGAATGCCAAAGGGTCATCCCTGAAAGCATACATAAAAGTAACATATACACCTCCCATCTTTGTCCTGCTGGCCCACTGCTCCAGATAAGCATTGGGCCATTGGAAACTTCCTGGATCTGCTCTGAGCACACTGGACCTGCATATCCACATGAGACCACCTTGAAGCCACACTCCCCTGATATTTGACCCTGTCGCCTGCCCTCTGCCAGAGGAGAGACCTCCAAGAGAGCTTGGATCATCCAGGGTTGCAGACATCAAACTCCTAACCCACCTACACCTATACTTATCGGGAGCACAGGGTAGAGAGAAAGAATCCAAAATGGCTGAAGAAACTTAAGAAAGTGCTCAACAACATTAGCCATCAGAGAAATGCAAATCAAAACAACTCTGAGACAACATCTTACTCCTTCCAGAATGGATAAAATTATCAACACCAATGACAGCTTATGCTGGAGAGGATGTGGAGAAATAGGGACACTCCTGCACTGCTGGTGGGAGTGCAAACTTGTACAGCCATTTTGGAGATCAGTATGGCAGTTCCTCAGGAAAATGGGAATCAGTCTACCACAAGATCCAGCAATCCCACTCTTAGGCATATACCCAAATGATCTACATCCATGCAACAAATATATCTATTAAACTATATTCATAGTGGCATTATTTGTAGTAGCAAGAACCTGAAAGTAACCTAGATGCCCCTCAACTGAAGAATGGATAAAGAAGATGTGGTACATTTACACAATGGAATACTACTCCATGGGGGTAAAAAAAAAGCAATGGAATCTTGAAATTCACAGGAAAATGGATGGAACTTAAATAAACCATCCTGATTGAGGTAACACAGTCACAAAAATAGAAACATGGCATGTACTCATTCATATATGGACTTTAGACATAGAGCAAAGGATCACCAGCCTATAATTCACACCGCCAGAGAAACTAGAATACAAGGAGGAATCTAAGAGATTCATACAAGGTTCCTCACAGAAGAGGAAAGGAACAAGATCTCCTGAGTATATTGGGAGTGGGGGTGTATGGCAGTGAGTGGATAGGGAGTTAGGAGAAAGAGAAGGGGAGGAGAAGAGATCCTGTGAGACTAGGAAGATTGAGCTGGGGGACAAATAGATGAGAGTAAAAAACAAACAAACAAACAAAATAAAAAAGAGACACCATAATAGAGGGAGCCATTATAAATTTGAAGAGAAAACTGACTCTAGAGACCTACAAGAATGACCCCAAATAACATTATGAGAAACAGTGGAAAGGCCACCTTAAATGCCTTTCCCTGATAATGAGACTTATAACTAATTTATATGCCATCATAGAGCCCTCATCTAGTAGCTGATGGAAACAGAAGCAGACACCCACAGCTAAACACTGAGCTGAACTCCTGGAATCCAGTTGCAGAGAGGGAGGAGTGATAAGAAAATGGGGACAAGACCAGGCTACAGTAACCCACAGAGACAGCTGACCTAAACAAGGGAGAGCTCATGGACCCCCAGACTGATAGCTCATTAGACTGACTCAGACCCCCTGAACATGTGTCTCAGTTAAAAGACTTGGGCTGTCTAAGGGACCTCTGATAGTGAAACCAGGATGTACCCCTGGTGCACAAAAGGACTTTGGAAGCACCTTCCCCATGGAGGGATACTCCCTTAGCCTAGAGGTAGGAGGGAGGGCCTACTCCCTACTCCAAATGACTTGACAGATTTTGATGATCCCTCCTAGAAGGCATCACCCTCCCTGTGGAGTGGGGTGGGAGGGGTGTTGGGGGGGCATGGGAGGGAGAGGGGGAACTAGGATCAATATGTAAAATAAGAAAAAACACTGTACTATTGACTAGGTACATTGTGTGGGGGGAGGGGTTATGCAAGCAACAAATATGAAAATGGAATCCACAAGGATTGTCCCAATAAGAATCTAAGCAATAGTGAGAAGCTAACTTAAATGCCCTTCCCCTATAATAAGATTGATGACTACCTTAAGTGACATCATGGAGCCTTCATCCAATAGCTGACAGAAGCAGCAGAGATTCACAGCTAAGCACTGAGCTGAACTACTGAAATCCAGTTGTAGAGAGGGAGGAGTGATGAACAAAGGGGTAAAGACCATGCTGGGGAAACCCACAGGAACAGCTGTCCTGAACAAGTGGAAGCTCAAAAACTCCAGTCTGACAACTGGGGAACCATCATAGGACTGAACCAGGCCCCATGAAGGTAGGTGTCAGTTGGCGGGACTGGACAGTCTATGGGGCCTCTGGTAGTGGAATCAATATTTATCCCTAGTGCACAAATGGTCTTTGGGAACCCATTCCCTATGATACATGGAGGAGGGTCTAGTTCCTCTCCCAAATGATGTGACAGATTTTGATGATCCCCCATGGGAGGCCTCACCTTCTCTTCAAAGTGGATGCAGACTGGAATGGGGGATAGTAGGGGAAGGAATGGGAGGACAGGAGGGAGATGGAAATGGGATTGGTATGTAAAATAAGATTGCTCTTAAAGTTATTATATAAAATAAAAAAATTTACAAAACAATCCATAGGTTTTTAAAAGATCAAGGAGGCTTCAGGGCAGGAGACATGGTTGGAGGAAAGACTGGAACAAAGAAAGTATGTAAACATAATCTTTAAAAAAATGAAATGAAATGTAAGGATTGGTGAAATGACTTAGTGAGTCAATTCTTGGTGCTATACCTGACAACCTGAACTCAGTGAGCAAGACATACATGGTAGGAAAAAAACTTTCTCCAACAAGTTGTCCTCTGACTTCCAAATGTGATCCATTATGGCACAAATGATTCACACACACACACACACACACACACACACACACACAATTAAATTAAAATGTCTTTTAAAGCACTTGAAGCCTTTATAAATCAATTCCTTAGCAAATTTGAAATGCACAGTATTTTAAAATATGGTCATCATGCATGCACTAGAAGGCTGAAATGGCCTCCAAGTTCAACTAACACTTTGTATCCTTTGATAAACACCTAACCCTGATGGGAGGTGTTAAATATGTTTGCACAAGCATATAGTGAGAGAGATTGAATTAATTAGTTTCATTAAATCCCTCTACAGTGTAATATCAAAATATCAAAATACCACATTTTGCCTCATAATTATATTACAATTATAATTTTTCAGTTAAAATGTTTTAAAGGGATTTTTTAAAAGAAAATAAAAAGTCCAATGCAATAATAGAATAATTATTGTATGTATCTAGATACATGAGCTTCTCTTTGTACAAAAAATAGGGTACTAAGCAATGACAATAAACTTTATAAAAGAATGAATATCTAAGAAGTCCACTTGGGCTGGGCATTGGTGGCGCACGCCTTTAATCCCAGCACTTGGAAGGCAAAGGCAGGTGGATATCTGTGAGTTCTAGGCCAGCCTGGTCTACAAAGTGAGTTCCAGGACAGGCTCCAAAACAATACAGAGAAGCCTTGTCTCGAAAAACCAAAAAATAAAAAAGAAGTCCACTTGGTGCTGCTAATCAGTACTTTGTGTCTGTATTTATTGTCCTGGTTGCATTTGGGCCAATTAGCACTACAAAAGGCTGTTAAAGGTTTGGGGAGGCCATAATACGCCCAAACCCAAATGCTGAGATTGCTTTAGAAGTGAGTATTTACTCAACATGAGGTGAAGAGCAAGAGTTCTTGGTCAAATACCAAAAATTAAAGAATTCTGTGTTAATGGGACCAGGCTGAAAAAATGGAAGAAGAGCAATTGTAATAATATTGCTAATACATTAAGCTTTGCTTTTATTTATCAAGCTTTTAGGAAGGCTCACATATAAAGGAAAGAGGGCCTTCCCCAAGCCAAGTGGAGAAAGAATGGCCATGACCTACACTGGTTAGATGAAATCCACTTCTACCTTGAATTTTCATATTTTCCCTCTGAATAAAAGAAACAATATACAACAAGCTCAGCCCTCTGAACCTGGGCTTTGAGTATGACATAATACACTTTCATCACACAGAAGTCTGGGGCTCAAATACACAGACCACTGTTAATATTTAAGCTGTGGACAGCCTGCCGATTTGTTTCTTCTATTCAAGGAAACTCTTCACTCTCAGTTGCTAACTATAAACATTATGATTTTAAAGATGTAGATAATAAGAAATGTCTGACACTATGAACACAAAGCTGATAGTGATGAGAGCACAGGAGATTTATTTCTTTCCCTTGGCAATAAAATTCAATAATTGTAAAGTTGATCTAAGAGAAGAAAATCACAATGACAGGTTTAATCTGTGTCCTTCTGCTACTTGTAATCTATGCTTTGTGTCTTTCATTTTCATTTTCTTTTCACTGCTTTCCTCCTTTTGAGGCTTGCCATGACCTCTGGATTATTCTGGTGATCTATTGCGACCACTCCCAGTCCTACATATCTGTTTGCAACCACAACCTTCCATAGGGCTTCCAGTGAGTTTAATTTTGAGCAGTAGGTCTGTGCAATTATAAAGTTGCACAGCAGAATAAACTGTAACAATGTATTGCCCAGGGAGGAGAGGAGACAGATGCATAGCAATTTAGATCTGAGAGATCTGTGATGAGACAATGGGCATCACAGACCAGCTACAAAACTCATTAAACATCCTTTCTTCTAGCTAGAAAATGAATAACTGAGGAAAATGGAAGTTCTCAAGTATTTGAAACTTTCCATAGCTAACATATGGAATGCCACTAAATGCTAATAACTCTGAGTGTGCTCCATGGGTCACTTTATATAATCCTCACAAATAACTCAACAATCCAAAATTATTATTTTCACTTTACAAATGAATAGTTTGGAGAGGTTAAGTAAGTACCTAAAGGTACCAGTTTGTTTCTTGTAGTAAGTAGGGTTTCAAGTCCAGCGAAATCTCTGACATTAAACTCAATGGGTATGTTATTCATATTTTTAAACGTTATACAATGTACTTTGATCATACATCTTCATCCCAGATCTACTTCCTCCCATATCTTCCCCAATCAAATTCTCTCTCTGTCTCTCTGTCTCTCTGTCTCTCTGTGTCTCTCTCCCCCTACCTATAACATTCAATTTTTGTTGCCCTACTACTCTTGGGGTCTGCCCTTGAGTGTGGTTAACCTATCCCACCAGCTACCAAATGTCAGTGGTTCCTCATCTAATAGTACTCAATGAAGAAGAGTAGGGAGAAAGATTGCAAGAGCTAGAGGTGATGGAAGGCTTCCAGAACATGCTTTTCAGATACAACAGGGAAGTTGTACATAAGAGTTCACCTTGATTGTGCCATCATGCACAAAATATGCTGAAACTCAAACTGGAACAACTATATTATATACTGCTTATGCCTATGCTTTTCTAATATGTCAGTACAAAATAATTTCTAGCTGCATTACCTCCCCGCCTTCTTAGACTTCTAAGTTTGGCAAGGATTTTTCTTAACACCTTTTATTTCTCAGTGAAACACAGAACAGCTGAGTGCTTCAGGTATTTTCATTTAATCTTCATGATTACCTGTATTATAAAACAATCCACATTTTACAGAGGAATAAAATAAGGCACAGAGAATTGAATTACCCAATACCATACAGCTACTTATAAGGCAACTTTGATTCAAACTCAAGTTTACCAGGATCCAGCACCCATTCATATAAGGATAAAAATATATGGAGTCAGATCTCTTTTGGATGACATTTTAATGTCATAACATCTGAAAAATTGAATTTAATGAAAACTAACACTTAGTATATCATCACAGATCAAGTGTCGTACATGATTCTATCCTATATGACACCAAAGCTCAATAAGGTCAATAGCAGAAATCATTTCTCTAGGGTGGAAATGGATTTCTATTTCCTCAACTCAGCATGTATTGCAAGCTGATAAGAGACCATTTTTTGAAAGGTAGGTACCTTTAATATAAGAATCACCTCCAGCTCAATAAAGTGCTCATTTTATAATAATTAAATGGAAACTAAAGTCAGATGACTGAATCCAGTGTTTCCTGCTTCATGATCTCTCCTGGGCATACATTTTGAGGTAAAATTCTTTACCTGTATTACCAATTTTATTTATTTTGGGAACATATTATGCGTTCCTACTCTATGCTATGGAGGCCACATGACTAGTGATTCTAGTAGAGTTTGCACACTGGAATAGCAGTGTTGGCCTTTAAGTATTAACTAAATGAGACTCGCACTCCTTCTTCTATTCAGTTTATATTTCGTGTTTGTTTGTTTGTTTTGTACAATTTTATGCATTTTCTTTACTTGATCAGAAACCAGAACATGTGTGGACAAAGACTGCCCCGTTGATCAGTTCATGCCAGAATCCATCAATGGAGGTGGCATACTAGAGTTCAGATCAAAAGAATTTCATTGAGTAAAGCATGTAAAAGAAACAACTGGCGACATGGTCCAGTAATTAAGAGAACTCACTGCTTCACTGCTTTCTTGAAGAGCTCAAATGCCGATACCTGCACATGTGTGAGGCAACTCACAACCACTTGGTATTCCAGCTTCAGAGAACTAACACCCTCTTCTGCTACTAAGGACACCTGCTCAGAGGTGCAAAGACATGCATAAATAAATATAACTGTAAAATAATAGCATGTGGTAATTTACTCAGAGATCCCAAACCAAAAAACGTGAGAGTAAGAGACCTTGAAGCACTCAGCCCTAAATGGGATGTCTTTACAAAGCCCTTGAGCCTAAGATCAGAGATCTAAGCAGAAGAGGAGGCTGAAAGACTTTAAGAGGTAAAGATGGCATATGACTCCAAAGAAACAGTATCTTCCAGACACAGCAGGACTGACACACATAAGAATTCTCAGAGACTGTGAGAGCATGCACATGGCTCATACAGGTTCAAACCACACAAAAATTCCAACTCTAACAAGAGGAAGCAGACATAAGGTCCTGTCCCTAACTAAAAAGCTGTTTGCAATCAATACATGCTAGGAAAGAGAAAAACCATTTTCTTTAATTGAGTGTCCTTGGGTACATCAACCACACTCCAGGGAATGCCCCATAGCCAGGAATAATTGACCAACACAAAACAAATTCCAGATTCATTCTGTATGTGTGTGCGTGGTGTGTGTGTGAGTGTGTGTACACAATTTATCTTGTTTTTGGTTGTGTCTATGGCTTTGTTTGCTTTTATATTTGGTGTTTCTGTTTGTTTTTAATTGTTTTATTAGATTTTTCTTACAATATATTTTGATCATATTTATTTCCACTTCCCTTACTTTTCCCAAATCTTTCCCACCTAACTACCCACCCAACTTCATGTTTTCTCTGTCTCTGTCTTTTTCTCTCTCTTTCTTCTCTCTCTCAAAAAAATAAAGCAAACAAAAAAAAACTGGACAAAAAATAGGAGACTAATGTCCCTACTTACCTAACTTAACTAATCAAGTAGATATAAACTTATCCTATTTCCACTCTTCTGTTTAAAACAGTAAATGTTCATGAACATTGCAAAGATCTACCTGTTTATGCAAGTAGCCAATTCAATACCAATCTCTGCTAAAACTGCACACACATGTGTGCGCGCACACACACACACACACACACACACACACACACACACACACACACATCCATCCAGAAAGAACATTTAACCAAATGTCTAGGTACCCAATTATACAGTCAAGTTATCACAGGAAATTAGCCATCACTCTCATCTATCCAAGAGTATTAATGGCTGACAATTCATGAATGACTTGCTCTCTGGGAATATACTCCAACAAAAGGAATAATTTTACCTAATGATATATGCTTTCACTTGAGGCAACTGCTCTTTCAATATTTGATAGTAAGAGAAATTGTAAGCAAAGGCTCTGTCTGCTTCAATTTGAGACAACTCTGAAAAACCACTTCTCTAGAACTCTTAGAGAAGTCTGGGGAGGCAACTGCTGGCTCAGCATGATCTTCTCCTTTTCCCAATGCTGCTTTGCTACCGTCATCTCCACTGGGATCCCAACAACAACCACAACAACAGCCAACTGCTGGAGATCCCAAAACACTCTTTCACATATCCAAATTTTCAAATTTAAGAGCCTATTCTAAGAAACATCAGAAGTGCCTTACAGCTTCTTGAAGCCATGATACGTTCTGTGAGCTCGTGATTTCTCAAAGAATTCCATTCCAGATCTCTTATAGGACAGTATAATTCCTCCAGGATAAATCCACACTATTTGACATCATCATTCTTTGTCACATCTCCCAAACTCCTAAATTGACTTCGCTACCATTCAATTTCTGTGATGGGAATGTCTTCTATATATATGTTTATCTTATTGGTTAATGAATAAAACATGGTTGGCCAATAGGGAAGCAAGGTAGGTGAGACTAAGAGAGGAGAAGAATTCTGGGAAATGTAAACAGAATCAGTCACCATGTAGGATGCTGGAGGAGTAACACTATGCTGGGCATTACTGGGTAAGCCACAGCCTCATGGCAATAGATAGATTTATAGAAATGGGTTAATATTTAAGACGGAGCTAGCCAATAAGAAGGCCAAGCCAACAGTATTATAATTAATATAAGTCTGAATTTTATTTGAGGCTGGCATGGCTCTGGGACAAGGCTAGCAGGAAAGAAAGAATGCTGGTAATATTTCTGTGTTGGTTCAACTATAATATTTAATTGAAAGGCTTATACTAACAGTATATAAACCATTTAACAATTGGAACATCAGTCTATCTGATATAATGAAATGAGTCTTAAAACATGTCACTATTAGAGTCTCTACAGAAATCTAAAGTTTTATCATTTCTTTTTCTTGTTTTTTTTGTTTGTTTGTTTGTTTGTTTTTCATGACAGGGTTTCTCAGTAGATATGGAGCCAGTCCTAGAAGTTACTCTGTAGACCAGGCTGGCTCTGCCTCCCAAGTGCTGGGATTAAAGGCATGCACCACCACTGCCCAGCTTTATCCAATTTTAAAAGACCTTATGTTTGTTGTTGTTTTAATTTTGTTATCTAAATTGGAATATCATTTTTGTCCTCAAAGTAATCCCGATGAGAGTGTTTACAGAGATCAGCCCCACATAAGTAAACCAAAATTCAATTTGTTAATACAAAGTTGATGAATTTTGTAACTTCTGTAAACTATACTTACAAAGGTCTTTACCATTATTCCCTCATGAATTTTAATTAAGGCTACAATTTTACACCCTCTGGGTTGGCTGCATTGAGCTTCTCTGATCTCAGTCTACAATCTATATAATAACAATGTTAGCCAAGAGAAAAATTTCCAATCTACAACCTATATATTAACAGTGTTAACCAAGAGAAAAATTAATAATCTTTGGTTGTGCCTGAAATTTATGTGGGTGAGCCCATACTTTGGTGGGTAATATTATCTCACTGACCATCAATCAATTCTGTCTGTAATATGAGCTTCTTTGTGATCTTGCATTGATATTATGATACAAAATAAAAATCCCTGCTCAGTTACTCAGATTTTTTTTTTTAGCTCTGTAATCAAACACCATGCCAAACAATTTAAGGGATACCAGATTTATTTTCATTTCCTGTTGTAGGATAGTCAGTCCACACTAGGTTGCCCTCAAGAGTTTGGGCAAACATGGTGGCAGAAGCATGTTGAGAAAAGTCTTCAATTCATGGGAAGCAAAGCAGAGAGGAAGAAGAGAATGAATCTAAGACCTTTAGAGACTTTCAAGAATAGCACCATTAGCTAAGGGACAAGCTTTCAACATATGAGCCTCTGGGGGCTTTTTTATATTGATACTATGCTACCTGGATATTTTATCTATATCTGAATGTACAAAATTACCAAAAATATCCATTTATTTCCTAACTGAACACATGATATGATGAGCTATATTAAAACACATCCACAAGGGTAAGAAATGAATAACCACAAGGCATTGTCTCAAAACACAACTGGAAGTGGCCCTCAGTGAATTTTGTAGAGCTGTTTAAATTTAAACTGAAGAAGGCCTTTGTGATGTTTTATAGTGGATTTCTCATACATGCTCTCCTTGTAAAAGCTCACAGACAGCTCTCTGAAGAAAGAGGCTTACATCTGGAGTGGTGCCTTCCTGAACTGCCTCATCTTAGAACCAGAATGATGGAACTCTTCACACATGATTCGAAATGTCTTATAATGAAGTCCTCCCTGAAGGCAGAGGTTCACTGGATCAGGCACAAGTTAAGGCAGGATTCTACCATACCAGCCAACAGGACACACTTCTCTTAACACAGTCCAGCAAACCCAGCTGTGATGACAGTCCATTTGTACACAGGACCAAACATAACCAGCAGTTTTATTTTCTTTGGCAGCAACTTTTATGATTCTGATATCCCCTATTCCAGCTCCTCAGTTAGGCTTTACAGAGCTTTAAAATGATCTTTCCATGTTGTCTCCAACTTGGCAAGGTAGCAAGAGTATAGGACCTAAGTAAGTGACTGAAAACAGTTACAAGCATATTTTCCCCCCTCTGGTCTCACAGCCACATCAGCCCCAAATAACACACAGAGACACTGTATTTGATATAATGCTGTTGGCTTGTTACTAGCATTTCTTATTGGCTAACTCTGTCTTAAATATTAACCCATTTCTAATAATCTAAGTATTTCCACGTGGTCTCATCTTACCGGAGAGAGGATCTGGGCCTCTGTCCACTGAAGTCCTACATGTTGAATCTCCTCCCCAAAACCTCCTTCTCTCCTAGTACCGCCTATCTTATTGGCCAACAGTGCTTTATTCATTAACCAATATGAGAAACATATATACAGAATGGCATCTTCCATCAAAACACCATGTGTTTCTCTTGTTCTTGGCTGCTAACAGGAAGCAAAGCCTTGGAAGAAGGAGTGTGCATCAGGATTCTAAGATTTTTAGACTAACTACACTTTGATTTCATGTTCAGATTTGTATAATAATAAAACAAATTGCTTTATTTTTTCAAAAATGTGAATCTTACAAAAGTGCAATTAAACATTATTCTAACATTATCGTGTTGGCAAAAGCAAGTTATTCACAGGAAGAAGTGTTTCAAAGAACATTTTCTAGTATTCCTTCCTAGATTACTGTGACAAAACACAAAAAGTGACTTGGGGAGGAAAAAGTATTTGACATATAGCTTAAGTTGACAAGATCCTGGAAACAGAAACTGAAGCATAGCCCACAGAAGAAAGCTGATAACTGGCTTGCTCAACATGCTTTATTAAACTAACCTGGATTGCCTGCACAGAGGTGGCACCACCCACAGTGGGCTGGCCTCTCCTACATCAATCATAAGTCATGAAATTGCCCCTATAGTCTTGTCTACAGGCTAATTTGATGGAGGCAAGTCCTTAACTGAAGAGTGATCTAAATGATTCTAGATTGTATCAAGTTGACAGAAACTAACCTGCACAAACATGTAAGGTATTTTTATGTATAACTCGTGAAAAGAAAGAGATTGTCTGAGATCACTTAGACTGCTCAGACCTTCTAGCTGAGGAACCTCAGACAATGGAACCAGGATGTAGTACTGGTACTTTGGGGGGCACATCCCCCATGGAGAGATACTCCCTTAACCTAGAAACAGGAGAGAAGTCCTAGTCCCTACTCCAAATGAACTGACAGATTTAGATGAACTCTCCTGGAGGGCATCACCCTACATGTGGAGTTGGGGGATGAGAGGGGACGATGGGAGGGGGGCATGAAAGGGTGGGAGAGAGAGAAAGAAAGAGGGAGAAAGGGAGGGAGGGAGGGAGGGAGGGAGGAGGAACTGGGATTGATACATAAAATAAAAATAAAAATTATAAAAAAAGAGATTGAAATATTTTTATAACATTCATAACTTGTAATAAATTTGTTCATTGATAAGTTCATAGATATATATAATTCATTCTGAATTCTCCCAACTATTTCTTGTTTCCAATCCTCTAACAACCCTTATCCTCCCTTCAGGAACCATTCTTATATATTTGTTGTTGTGTTTTTGTTTTTGAGTGAGCTAATCAGTTTAATCAGGGTCATGTGGGTGATCATAGGTTTGGAACTATCATGTGGAGAGTGATAGGCTCAGAAGTGGGCACATAGCTTAGGACAAGGACTACCCCTCCTCTGGAATCATTTAGTATCCAATAGGTATGTACAAAGGAGTAGTGCCCCATAAGCCTCTCCTTGATCCATGACTAGCTAGTTACAGATCCAGTCCTGGGCGAGCAACCATGGCTGCTTTGTGGTTACAATGACTTATGGCTATGGTTGTCTGACTTAAATTATTTTATAGGCTGTAATGTCATTATCCTTGTTGGACAACATTCTGTCAAATCAAAATATAGTTGCACCTCAAAGAAAATGAGTTGGTTTGTTCTGGAGCCAAACTCCAGTGACCAGGCCTTGGGAACAGATTCAAAATCACACCAAAATGATGTGTTCCAACAAGAAAATAATTTCATGAATTTTTTATAGTAACAGAACAAAGAAAGTAATAAAAGGCTTCTCCCCTTCAAAATACCTTGGTAAAAATATCATGTTTACAGTGGGTTGCAGCAAACCAAGGGAATGTTAGCTGTAGGTCTCAGACACAATGTGAGACTATTCTTAGCTTTGGGTTTGGTAGAAGCCAGTGTCCTGTTAATTGAATACATTCCGACTTTTTCCTTACAGTCACAGATTGTTAAGTCAAGACATAGTAGGCAATGCATGGCCATTACAAGGACTTAATATAACAGGGTCAACATTTCTCCATCTTGTCTCAGCAGAAGCCATCTTCAGTTTCTACTCTCTGTGCTGAAAAGTCCCATAGGAAAACACCGAACCCTGTTCCAGAAATCCAAGATCAAAATATCCCAGCTAACCATATGTTCTTGATTCTTGTTAAACTGCTTGCTTACTTCTAGCCAGTCAATCAGCCTTGGAGAATCTTCAGTGAAATGCATTTCATAATTTCCATCTTAATTGGCCCTGTTTTACGTATACATGCTTATCACAATGTATAAAATGCATTAATTATATGTTAAATTCTACAAGGTCTTCAGGAGATATCAGAGAGAAAGAAAAAGAAGAAAAGAGGTACACATGAATGATTTTGATCTGCTGGCCTTTCAGACTATTGTATTCCATCTGAGAATTTCCCTTATCAAATTAATAAATTGAGAAAGATACACAATGTGTAATTTGTGTATTTTTCTCCATTCAAACTGCACAGAATAGGGTGAAATTGATTTATTGATTGACTAAATTTAGATTTATGGGTTGGAGTGATGTCTCAACAGTAAAAAGGATTTGCTGCTCTTGCAAAGGACCCAAATTCAATTCCCAGCACTCACATGGTAGATCACAACTGCTGATGACACCATTTCTAAGGGATCTGATGCCTTCTTCTGGCATCCTCACACAAATGGCATGGATTTGATACACATATGCACATGTATACACAACATTCATGCACAAAAAATAAAAATAAATAAATTTTATTTATTGGGTGAGGCAATTAAGCAGAAAAGAAAATAACTTGAAATAGATCATATATAGATGTAAATTACTAAATCAAAATATCAATACCAAAAAAAGGCAAACATATTCAACATACTTTCATAATACAAATTTTCAAGTGGATACTGAGCTTCCTGGTATAGACAATGAAAGGGATAGTTAGAGCCAATTATAGTTCTCATTTCAATAAAAGGAGGATTATCAATTCTGAAGGGAAAACTGTAGTTTTCTGTAAATTCCTTCTAAAACAATTGTCCAGAGAAAATCTCATGCAAGGGTGAAATTAGATAGCTGAGAAGAATCTTTAACCTTATTTCCAGTAAATGATTTAGCAATTTTTATTGTAGAAACTAGAATAAAAGACAAGTGTCTAATGCTAACTATAATTTATTATGTGAGACTTATAGAGAGAATAAGTGAACACAAATTGGTAAGTAGGCATGTGGTGATTCCATCTAATTGAAAGAGAGAATAAGCTGCCCTCTACCCTCTCCATACTCAATTGAGATGCAGCAAAGCTCTCAAGGACTTTTGAGTCACACAACACCATCATCAATCAGTGCATGTTGAGTACATGCTGAGGGCCATGAAACTCTCAGGCTAGCTTGCTCCTCCCCTTCCTTGCTATGTCACTGTATTCCTTGCTGGAATGGGAATGTTTGCACTAAGTCATGGTATGGTGGAAGGATGTAATCTGTGTTTTAATTCACAGAGGCCCATGCTTAATAGATTGCCTTCAGTCTCAGGAAATACTTGTTCAGTATATTTGGATTTATGTGTTGGAGAAATGGCTCAGCAGTAAAAATCACTTGCTAGTCTTGTAGAGGACCCAAATTCAATTTCCAGCACACCTGTGGTGCATCACAGCTGCCTGTAACACCAACTCCCACGGATCTGGTGCTCTCTTCAGGCATTTTTTAGTTACTTTTGACAGATATTTTGAACAGTATTGGGACTATAAGGACAGTTGAAGTTGAATGAATGAATTCTGCACCACAAGGTAGCCTTGAACCAATGGGTTCCAGGAGGAGAATGTTGTTGTTTGAATGTGAAATGTCTTCCACAGGCTCCTTAATACCCAACAGGTGGTGTTATTAGGGCAGCTTGTAGAGATAGAGCCTCCCTAAAGAAAGCCAGTCACTGGAGCTGACTTTGAGATTTTACAGCATGATCCACTTCTACTTCACTCTCTACTTCCTGACACCTTACTCTTGCCTTGATGCTTCCCCTCTATAATGGACTGTATCCCCTCAAACTGTGCGTAAAAAATAAACTCTTCCTCCCTTGAGTCGTTTTTTGACAGATATTTTGTCATAGCTATGAAAAAAATAATTGATAACTTCAGAAATTGAGATTTTTTTGTCTCCTATTGCATCATGGGTTCAATGTTGACCTTTAACCCACTTATTTCTCTCCAAACACATGAGTTAACTTTCAATTTTATAAGAAATTAATAAGTATTAATAATAAACACTTATTAACCTAGTGCAAAACCTGGACATTTCCTTTCTGGCCACCATCATTAGCTCTTTGGTTGTTACATAAGGACAGACAAAAGACCTTCGTTTTGGAAAAACTGTCTGTAACTAATGACTTTGATTCCAGAAACTTCTATCAGTTGGATCTCTGACATTGTTGGAGGGTAAGTGTTTTATTGTCTTGATAGTATACTTTCATATTCTTGCTAAGACTACTATAAAACAAGGAAAATGTAGCAAATTCACCTGTTGCCTAGTTTATGAGACTAAAGAAGTGTCTACCCCCTTTTACACATCTCTTTGCTATTATAAGCAAATTCAAGAAGAGTAATGCCTTATCAGGGAAGACAGTGTGTATTATCTCCTTATATATACCATTAGATCCATTTTTCACCACTCAAAGACCCATACCTTAAAACAGATATTACATATGCAGAGGAAGGCATATGAGGTGGGAAATCCTAAAGGATAGTTAGTTTGCATAGTTGTGTGTGTTGTAAAGCAATCAGTGGTACACAAATTATTTCCTTTTGTGGGACTCTGGTAGCCTAAAAATCACCAATTAATCTGACTGAAAACACCTTAGAAAACACTAAATCTTTGTGAAGCCAAACTATAAGATGAAAAGGAATCACAGGACATCTCAAACTTATTTCAAAGGAGCACCAGAGACCCAGCCTTCTATAGACCACAAAAGCCTTCTCCTGGGAAAAAAATGCTTTGATGTCCATTTTTGCAGTTTTCTTCTTTCTAAAGCCCACAGGATAAAGCCATACCAAGAAGAATTTTAGATATTCACATCCATTAAGTTGTTCATGAAAGAAAATGGAGACTTATTTATAAAAATTTCATGTTATGTTAATTTATATTCCATGATTACAATAGGACCCATGAATATAGAGTTTAAGTTATATGGGCTTATATTCTGTGTATATTCAATAGTCATTAAGATATCACATTGACACAATTTTTAAAATCTAAAGGGTTTTCTATTCATCAAATTAAACAATATGTGTATATAACAAAATATCTAGCTGTGTGTGTGTGTGTGTGTGTGTGTGTGTGTGTGTGTGTGTGTGTATGTAAAGTTCACAGTTCTAAATATTGGAGGAAGTGGCATCAACAATCTCTCTGGCTCTCAAGTACTTATAGTGAATGGCACTTAGGAGAAGAAAGATAGCATCACTAGACAGGAAACCAAAGACCAAGGGGAAAGAGTCAATCTTACAATCTCCCACATGGCCCTGCCACTTAAAGGTCCTATTACTGCTTGACAATGCCTCATGGGCACCAAGTTCCTGACTCATGACTGGTTTCTATAACTCAGTCAATGGAGATGTCATGTACAATATTATATTAAAATTATGTACAGTCCACATTTAAATTTTCCACAGGTGATCTACCAAATGTCAAATTAACATGTTACTCTCTTAAGTCTCTGAATTAAAATACAAAGTTAATATGACTTAAGTAATTTCACCTCTATGCTAACTGTTATATTGATTTCCAGTCTTCTACAAGGCCGGGACTCTTTGCTTTTTGAATTTTTGCCTCTTCTTCTCTCTTTTGTCTTTCTTATTCTATAGCATTAATTAGTATACATTATATCCTTTTATCAATTGGCCAATTGTTATGTGACTTGATAGTTGATAAGACTTAATAGCAAATAGGCAACACCTAATTCTTCAAAGCATCAACATTATGGTTTTAAGTGTGTCTTTGATATTGTCACAAGATTATACTTAGTTCTCATTTATTTTAAAATTTCTTTATTAAAAAATTTTTACATAATATATTTTAATCATTTTCTCCTTTTCCCAATTCCGCCCAGATCCTCCCTACCTCTCCCATGTACCCAACTTTGTTATTTTTCTCTCTATCTCTTTAAAACAAATAAACAATAAATAAGATATATATATGTGTGTGTATATATATATCAACAAAAACCCACAAAATAAAGTCAAAATAAGTAAAAGACGATAATATTTTTTAAATGTCTAAACAAAGCAAAATGAGTTCAAAAATCCACAAAAATACCATTGAGTGCATTTTGCATTGACCAACTACTCCTGGGCATGCAGCCTGCCTTAGGTGTGGCTTATGCATTAGATTGCATTAAAGAAAGTTGAACTTTCCTTTACCAACAGGTATCAATCAATTGCAGGTGGCTTCTTTGTTAGGCATGGCAACTTATATTCACTTGCTCCTCTCAGTGCTAGGCCCTCATCTGAACTTGAATTTATGCAGGCCTCATGCATACTGCCATAGTTTCTCTGAGTTCATATGTGCATCACTCTTATTGTATCTGGAGGGCACTATTTTCTTGGTATCGCCCATCACCTCTGAATCCTACAATCTCTCAGCCTTGATAAGGGCTTTGATGAAGACATCCTATTTAGGACTGGGTTCTCCAACATCTCTCACTCTCTATACATTGTCCAGTTTGGAACCTCACTGTTATTTTCCCAAAACTACAAGAAGATGCTTCTCAGATGAATTTTGAACAATGCCCTGATGTATGGGCATAGCAGTATGTCACTGAGAGTAATTTTATTGCTAAGTTCCCTTAGCAGAAGTATAGAATTAGGGTTTCTCTAGACCCATGACTAATCTAGTCTTAGGCACTTTATCAGTGTCATGTATGGGTTCCAACTCTTGGAGTTCGCCTTAAAACCAATCAAAAAGTGGTTAGTAACTCATATAACATTTATGTCACTATTATATCAGGGTACCTATAGGTTATTGTTGTTGGTCACAAGGTTTGTAGCTAGAAGATATGGTACCATTGCTATACAGAGAACCTTTCAGTACTTGAACACTAGTCAGTAGAGGTGAAGCCTCTAGTTATGCTCCAGTTCAACTTCTTCATGTTCAATGATGTGTGCAACTGGTATCTTCAGCAACAGAGCCTTACCACTAGGTTTCATACTTATCACTTTAATATAAGTATATAAAAGATGAGTTCCCTATGTAGTTGTGTTTTTAAATGCAATCTGATACATTTTCTTCTTAATAATTAATTTGTTTTAAGTTATATAACCATTCTACAGTTTTAAAAAAGTAGATGACTTGACAGCAGCAGGAAGTCATCTGTGTCACTGGATATAGCTTGAGCATAGAAGACCAGACCTCCAAGCCCACACCTACAGTGACATACTTCCTTCAGAAAAGCCACACTTACCCCAACAACATCACACCTATCATTAGTGCTACTCCCTTTGGGGGGAGGGCAACTTTCTTCCAACCATCACAATATATGCCCTTTACTTCCCTCCTAACCCCAACTCACTTCATAGCCTTCCAAATTGTCTTTCTTACTTAGGGTTTCCACTGTTGTGAAGAGAAAACATGACTATAGCAACTCTTATAAATGAAAGCATTTAATTGGGTAAGTTTATAGGTTTAGCCTTATTATCATAGTGGGACATGGTGGTATGCAGGTAGACATGTTGCTGGAGAAGTAGCTGAGAGTCCTACATACATCTTGACTTGAAGGCAGCAGGAAGTGGTCTGTCTCGCTGGGTATAGCTTGAGCATAGGAAACACTGAAGCCCACCCCACACAGTGACACACTTCTTCCAACAACACCACACCTATTCCAACAAAGCCATGCCTCCTTATAGTGCCACTGCCATTGAGCTTATGGGGACTGATTACATTTAACCTACCCCAGTATCCCTGCCTTCTCATTCCTCAGAAAGTTCCATACAGTGCTATACATATATGAAAGGATGTGGGGCCATCCACTGGTGCATGGAAAATATAACAATGGCAATACTCTAAAATAAAAGACAATGGTTGTCCTCCTTCAACAGCTATCACCTGCCACTAGCTCCCCAGTAAGGAGTCTAGAAAGAACCTTGCCTGTCTATGCTAGAATTTTGACTGGCTTGAGAATGTTCTGGTAACCATGGCTACGGAATCCATGAATATGACAGCTATGTCTTATCCAGAAGACAACATTTCCCCATCCTCCAGATCTTCCATTCTTCCATTCTCCTCTTCCATAATGTTTCATTATAGGCTGCCAAATTTTTGGTAATTGGTTATCAACATCAACAGAAACATAATATAAGGCTGACATCCACATGAGAGAAAAAGATTAATTATATGAATACCCAAATAGCTGACAAGGATTTTCCAGCAGAAAGAACTTTTGTCTGGCACATTATACAATAGCCCATTAGACTGGAAACCATGGGAAAGGGCTCAAGTTTGAAGTCACACACTAAGAAATCACATAGCTGAGAGTAGTGTCTAGAAAGAGACTGCAGGAAGATTCCTCGGTATTCACCCCAGGTTTACCAATGTGAGTTTCAGAAGGAGGTTTTCCTTGCTCCATAAAAGACACATAGTGACTGACAGAGCCAATGACTTGAAGGCCTGAACACAAGATGCAAGCCAGCTTCAAAAGCTGCCAGTGGAGGTCACAATAAAGACAAGAGCCCACAGAGTTGCCTTCTTTGTCTAATGCTGGGTCAGTTTATAAGTCCACTGCTTGGGAAAGAAACAGCAGGCCCCCATCAGACAGCATATTCAAAATTCTGCTATCTGTGAAAATAGAAAATTGAAAAAATAATTCAATTTTAGCTACATAAAAGTGAAATAACATTTCTGCAATTCAAAATGTGACCCAATGGGCAAGCATCCAATTCTGGAAACATGTTTACGGTGAGAAAAAATTATACATTTTGTGTATATGCATATGTTAATAGTCTATTTGACCTCTGTCTTATCAGGTTGCCATCTTATTTTCTGATTTCTAGCAGAAATTCTATTCTTCTGTTATCTAACATTTTCTCATGGTTCCTAAATATTTAAACACATGTATAAACTCAATTTCTATAAATAAAGTTTCTTTAATTTCAAATACTCCCCAGGTCTGCTTTGTTGAGGCAACAAAATTCTGTAGCACTTATGAGAGCTCATTTATCTATTTATTTATTTGAGAAGAGCATCACACTATAGCCTAAGCTGATCTTGAACTCACTATGTAGTTTAGGCTGGCCTCAAACAGCAATCCTCCTGTTTCAACCCATAGCATTCAGAGACTACAGGTCAGACCTACCACACTTGATTTCAGTTATGGATTTCTGCATTCTATGCAAATCATCTGTCATGGCTCTAACACAGAGCAAATTTACTTTCTACAAGTACATGTCAGGAGTGATTAAATTATAGGCTTCCCTAGCCCTTTCCTACTCAGGGTAGGTCTGTCCACTAAAGAGTCAGATTTGAAGTCTTCATCCTCCTGTCAGCTCTCTTGTATCTGTTCTCTGAGGGTTCATGACAGAGGATCCAGAAGAAAGGTAAATGTAAAAAGTGTTAAAGCCACAGGCTATAGCTGGGAAATCTTTAAACAGGGAAAAGTCTTAAGATTTTAAGAACAGTTCAGAAATGGAAAGGATGTGGAAGCAGTTGCAACGAATAAGAAAATGAATGAGAAAAATATGTTTTATTATTGCTATGATTTATCTTTGTTCCTACTTTTTGAAAGAAACACAAGTGAAATATCTGTCACTTCAAGACTACATTTGTTTATCTTAAGCATAATTTTACTGGTTCTGGGCATTGTATAATCTTAAGCATAATTTTACTGGTTCTGGGCATTGTATAAGTCAACAGGTTTATTTGTGATGCGATGCAGTAAGTGATTTTATTTCCTGTAGGTTTGTGATCTCCATTATCCTGAATTGTACATCACTTGCTTTGAAATATATCATCTAAAAGTGGACAGGATGCATCTTGTGCAAGTTTTTCTATAATCCCACCCATGTGCATTGCTCACTTTGCACTGTAATTCAGAATTGTAGTCTCTCTCTCTCTCTCTCTCTCTCTCTCTCTCTCTCTCTCTCTCTCTCTCTCTCTCTCCCCCTCTGTCTCTCTCTCTCTCTGTCTCTCTCTCACTTTCTCTCTCTCTCCAGAATGTGTTCCACTGAAATCAGTTGAACATATCTGCTACAGTTTGATTTAGATCTTTCTTTCAAATTATTTTTATGCTTGGTGGTGGTGGAACACACACCTTTAATTCTAGCCCTTGGGAGGCAGAGGCAAGTGGATCTCACGGAGTTTGAGGCCAGCCAGGACTATTACACAGAGAAACTCTGTCTTGAAAATCCATTTAAAAATTATTTTTATGAGTATTGGAATTGCAATAATTCAAAGAATAGTTTCCATTGTGTGGGGGGGGGAGACAGAAGTTCTAAAAAGCCTGTCAACTGCATGTACATTTCAAGCCCTTGTTGACTTGGGCTAAAATCCATTGATCCAAGTCTTGAGTTGGCTGGCTACATGTTGTACAAGAATCTTCTCTAAAATTAAAACCTTCCATCTTGAAAGAAGGCTCACTAAGCCACAAGATGTTAAAGAAGGATAGGGTGAAGCAACAGGAGTTTCAGGGGGTGGGTTGATAAAACATTCTATCCTGTAGAGAAGCTTTTTAAAGTCATGAAGAAAACAACTCAAACTTCTCAACCAGTCCCTAAAATTGACCAGATAAAATAGTATCCAAACTCTCCAAGAGTACCTGAGTAGTAAGAATTATTTGAAGACACTCTCAGACCAGCCAAGCCATCTGAAGGAGACAAGGACCTATCCAGCTGCTTAAAAGATTCTCAGCCATGCTAAGCCACTGAAAGTGACAGATCAGCCAAGCTGCCTGGAAGAGGCTCAGAGCACCTGAGTTACCTGAAAGACATGCTCTCCAACCTGTCAAGCTTCCTGAAGCTTGTGTCATGAGCTTCAGGTTTTCAGTTGTCTCTAAGCTGTTACCCATGCTGAGCTAGGCTTTTGGTGATGCATCTGTCTTTGAGTTATTTCTACTCCTACAAATAATGCCTCACCCATGCTTCCATAAGTAACCACATAAAACTCATTAGTTCATCAACTTGGAGTTTGGTGACATCCTTACTTTTGAACTGTTGTTAGTGTCAGCTCTCCTCAGGAATAGTGTTAACAACATTAAATCCCAAGTCAAGAACTGGAGATACATATACATCATAGTATAAAGTTATTTTATGACAAGGGGGAATGAAAAACTGGGAGTAGTTACCATTTAACCCATACATACTGCTGAATTACATTTTTATTATACCTGCTAGCTTAGTTGTTGTCCTATTACTATAAAGAGACACCATGACAAAGGCATCTCATAAAAGAAAGCATTCCATTGAGGACTTGTTCAGTTTCAGAGGCTCAGTCCATTTTCGTCATGGTGGGGAGAATGGTGGCATGCAGTCAGATCATGGAGAAGTAGCTGAGAGTGCTACATCCTGATCTGTAGACAGAGAAAAAAGAGAGACCCTGGACTTTGTATGGTCTTTTAAAGCCTCAAAGCCCACCCCCAGTAATATATTTTCTTCTCCTCCTAACTCTTTTAATCCTTTCAAATAATGCTACTCTCTAGTAATGAAGCATTCAAATATATGAGCCTATGGGGACCATTCTTATTCAAGTCACCACACTTGTATTGAATTTAACATTTTTATACATTAATGCACACTAAAGATTTCCTAATAAAGTCATAGGACCAGTGTAATTTGTTATTATCATGATTTCTAACCATGTGAAAAATATAGTTAAGATATACTAGTTAATATTATTTCATTAAACCATAGGCCTTTTCTATGAAGACACACAAGCCATGATAACATTTCAAAATGAATGTTACAAATACATAGATTTGCCAGTCATTTAAGAACTATATGCGAACATCTATAGTTATTCTCCTTTGTCTAGTATGCCACATACTTATCTATACTACTCTACTAATTTATATGGCACTAGCTACCAACTTCTGGAGTTAAAAGAATATGTTTTGGCACTGAGAAAGGTACCAGCTTGGAAGAAAACATAACAGCAAATTTAAACCTATGATGGAGAGACTGATAAACCAGAAAAATCACAGCTTGATTTTAAAAACAGCAGGGAGTTAGTAAGGAGACTTAAAGAAGAAGATTGAATAGCTGCTACAATACAAAAGGAAGATTGCTTTGCCAAAGATCATTTCCCAAACTCCACAGAGAAATGCAGTCTACCCATTAAAAGATGGAGGACTTTCAGAAGAAACACTATCAAGGTCAGAGGAAACTTCAAGTCTTTCAGTTAAAAAACACACAGAATTAGTTAAGGCAAAAATGGTTATTATATAGAAATATGTGATGAATGAAAAAAGGAAAAAGTTCAGCCTGCATCAAAGCTGAAGTCTTGCATAAGAGCAGATAAGAAAAGATGGTAGTAGCAATGTCATCTCCATGTTTCTGCTGCTAGGAATGAAGCATAATTTTAGTTCAGTGTCTGCTTTTAGCTATGGAATCCTGGTTACCACTTACAGACTGCCTCAGGCATCCACTACTCATAACTGAGCCTGCATAAGATCAAACTAGAGTCCCTTAATATAGGTGACAATGGTGTGAGTGGAACAATATATGAGGCTACTGGCAGTGGGTTCAAGACCTAACACTAATATACAAACTGACTTGAAGCCCATTCTATATGGAGAGATACCATGCCAAGCCTAGACACAGGAATGTGGAGGCAGAGAGGTACCTTGGTCCTGCCTCAATAAATGATGGGACAGACTAAGCAAACTTCCTATGGGAGCCCTTGCCCTTTTTGTTGAGCAGATGGGAGGATGGAGGAGTGCAGGGAGTTGGAGGGAAAGAGAGAGAAGGAACTGGGGTTGGAATGTAGAAAGTAAAATAATAAAAGATAACTATATAAATGCATTTGTGAGTCTACTCTCTTCTTACCTTCCAGATGATATGGCTGGGAGTGGGGAGATGCAATTTGCAAAATAGCACTTCAAGCTCTTCAAAAGAGAGTTAGCATGCAATAATTACTGCAGTTATTGTTGTTTATATCCTACTTCATCCAAATCAGTCTCTTTAGACACACATTCTTAATGGGTGATGATGATTTCCCGTTGAGGTCTTGGTAAAGTTCCATGTAGTCATAAGCAATTAACTACTGACCACTATTAATTCAGTCTGGTTCGGCCTCCTCTCTACTATGGATATTACAATAATAGAACCATTTTATGTGTGGTGAGGGCAGATTGAGTTTTAACTCCAACAATAGTGCCCTAAAATGAAAATGTACAGTGTTGCAAATGCAGAAAGAATTCATTCAACTTCTACAACAGTATCTAGAAAACTAACCTTTACATCAAAGAGTGTTTCAGGAATCAGAAGACTAGACACACTGATGAGATTTCCTTTTGCTTGCATTAATTGTAGTAACAGGAAATGGCATGAGAGACCACTCTGCGCAGCCAAAGTCCATGCATCACAGACAACGTGAGTTGCTAGTGCCTGTTTGTGTAGGATTAAGCAGTAAGGAAACAATTCCCAGTATTTACTTACATTTGAAAATTTTTAAAGTATTTACCTCTATGTTCTGATAAATAACAGTTCCATGATTATATCTACCCTAGTATTTCAGCCAGATGATGGTTCCACCATTAGCCAGGTCTCACCTTCCTGTTTCCATTCATTTTGAAAGTGGAGATGTAATGAACATGGACTTAGAAGCAGGAGGCTCCAACTTGGGTTTACAAGCAATTTTTAACAAATGAATCCATTTCATCAACATCAATTTCAGCATATAGACGATAAGAATAATGATGTATTCATGGAACGAGGGCATCATGTATGTAAACCACTCAGAAGGCATGTAACTCAAGAATTTAAAAAAACACTAAAACTACAAAGATTTCATAATTTTTTATCATGTTACAAAAGTCTTCCCTAAAGTCTCTTTCTAATGAAAGGAAACCAATTTTTCTTGCTTGAAATGTTTTACAAGTGTAAAGCATGAGACCTATGGAGGCGAATGGAGACTTTTCTTGGAGAAAAGTCTCAACCCTTTAGCTACAATTTATAAAGTTTGTACTTTAAACCAGGCATGGAAAAGTCCACTAAAAATGCTGCAGTGTGTGATGGGCCAAGTTTTATTCCATAAGTCACTTGGATAAGCACTGAATTGGAATGATGATTATGAAAGAGAGACATATTAGCCTCCCAAAGCCCCACTTGAGTTCCCTGTAGTGGGGTTTAGGAAAGGAACTGGAAAATCCAAACACTCAGCTAATAATCCTGGTGTGTGTCGAAAATGCCACCCTCTTCTAACAAATGATAATACACTCCCCCTGACAGCAAAAAAAATGAGGACTCTACAACATCCTCACTAACAGACAAAGCATTACAGACATCTCCTGCTATACAGATAGGAAACAATCTGCCTTTGGCTTCCTGTGGATAGATGACAATGTGTTTCTGAGAAGACATTTTTTTCCACTGTCTACAACATGAGGGTGATGCCTAGACACAACTTTTCAACTCTACAAGATGAATTATATTTGCTTCCCTTTCTTTACCTTAGGGTCTAATTCTCTTTTTCTCCTATTTTCAATCCCACAGGCTACTCAAAACTCCTTTAGCCAAATCATATTTTGATCATCTATGGAACATTCTAGGCATGTAGAAGTCACTCAAACCAAAATCCTATAAAATAATGTTGATTTCACAATTATTGAAATCTTCTGAAATTTTCCCTTAATTTCCCTCCTATCTTAAATTCCTTTATAATGTATGATAAACTCTTTGTCTTCTCTTCCCACCACCACATCCTGATAATATATTAAGTTTATAATTGTGATATAATGTTTTATGTTAATGTATGGTGGAGAGATAGTTCCATAATCAAGAAAGTTACTTACATTTTTAAATAAGAATAATTGCTGTCAAGATTAGGACAATGGAATAAGATATTAATGCTACAAGGTTTTATATAGTTTTTTTTCTAGTTGGGAAAATAAGAAGAACAATTAATCACTTGAGTGAAGAATCCTCTGGGTATGTTTTTCTAAATATATCTGAATATTTTTTTCTCCTGGATTCAGTCTTTCCTAAAATTCTATTATCCTATTCTCTATGGTATCTACCTGTTTGTTGTTTGCTGGTTTTATTATGAAAGAGTCCCATAAATAAAGCATAATGATTGGCAATACAGAGGCTGGTATGGAAGAAAGCAGAGTATGAGCTATACAGTAGAAATAGAGAGGTGCAGGTTTTCATCCAGATAGTAAGATATGGTTGTTTTTGTTGCCAATGATACAGCCAAGATTAACTTTAGGATGCTGAAGCCACACTGCCCCTCACCCTCACCATATGATGACTTCAGCAGTATTTCTCATTTGATTTCCCATTCCTTGTCATTAATCATGCAACAAGAGAATTCCCTCTCTCACATGCAAATGCCTCATCTGACCTGGCCTCTGCTCTTGCTTCTCAACCTATCCAGAAGAGAAACCAGGGTTTCTTATGAGCTTCACTGTCTTCCATGTCTTAATTGCCTCTCTGCCCTTACTTGCCATATCCCTCTCCACTTGGCATTTTTTGGCCCCAGATACATATTATTATTCGACTACCCCCACCCTATTATAAACTGCAAGTTAGTATTTTATAAAAGGCAGTCCCATAATTGAGGACATGTTATTTAAGATAAATGTCATTTACTTAAAACAATGCCATCCCCAGGTGGTGGCACACACCTTTAATCCCAGCATTAAGGAGGCAGAGGCAGGTAGATCTCTGTCAGTTTGAAGCCAACCTGATCTACAGAGTGAGTGCCAGGATACCAGGATAGATTCCAAAGCTACACAGAGAAACCCTGTCTCAAAAAAAACAAAAAACAAAAAACAAAACAAACAGAAAGAAAACAAACAAAAATGCCATCACCACCAAAACCAGGTGTGGGGGAGATAACTTGAAATTTTTCAGTATATAAAGGGTAAGGAAAGAATAGTTTAACAAATCATTATAATGTGCCAATATACCTTCCATTTCCATGGAACTTGAGGCTTGCAAGAGTTTGTATGCTGTCAAGAGCTGTCACTACAACCAATGTAGAGAGGATGAAACTCTAGCTTTGGGAAGCTTAATGCCATACCCCCAGGGAAATACTGCAGAGATGAAATAAACTCCGAATCTCTAGAGCATCCTTCACTGGAACCTTCCCTGGGTTCAATCTAGAATGTTGTGGCATTCAGTACAGCCATTACAGGCACCAGGAAGCACAGATGTGTGCAGAATACATTTTAAACTGAGCATTTGGATTTGTTTTGTTTGTTTGACTTCTGACATGGGTTCTTAGATCAGCGGTTCTCATTCTGAGTAAGATAATAAACAAAGCTCTGTGTTCCCCGGGTGAGCCAAATTTGAGATATGACTTGCTACCAACATTGCAGCTGAGATGAGCCTCCAATGCTGAAGCTACACTGCCCCTCACAGAGTGATGACTTTGTCAGTAACTTGGTACTTTTTAAAGTTAACTCCCCAGATGTTATAAGGGGAAAGATCATATTAGCTAGATCAGAGTGCTAGACATAGGAAGAATGTTGTCTCTCGGGTGCATTATTGTAACTGCCTCATTGCTGAGATCCTGGTTTCTACTTTTGCCTACCTTCCATATACTATAAAAAGAAAGGCTACAGGGATCCTATACATTAGTCCTGGTCATCATTTTGTCATATGATTGTAGTCCCAGCACTGGAGAGAGAAGGTAAGACAATAGGATTCCTTAATTTGAGGCCAGCCTGGGCTACAGAAAACATTATCTCAAATGAAAACAAAAATTAGTCTTGCCACTCTTGCTCAGTTTCTTGCCATCACACCTCTGAAGCCAAAATTCACTGCTGGTTTCTGCTGTCTGTCACCTCCATTCAGACCTTCTGGTCCTACCACCCACCACTGGGGATGTTTGAGTCATTTTGCTCTGGCCACTTCAGGCCCCTCATGCTTACTCAAATACTTCAGAAACATTGCTACCTAAGGACTCTTTCAACTGCTGCTTCCTCCACTTGGGAATCCTTGCCACATACATTCATACAAATCACCCCCTTACCTCCTTTTATCTCTTTATTCAAAAGTTATTTTCTCAGAGGCTTTTCTATCTACAATCACATCTCACCCACATCCCAACACTTCATGTTTATTCCATTGGTGTTGTTTTAAATCTCCTGAGCACTAAACAGCATGTACTATGTGTATTATGTGTATTTAATTGTGTACCTCATTCTCTGCCTTTCTACTATCTCAGAAGCCCCATGAATAGCGTTTTGTTGAAAAATTAACTATCTTAGTTTGAGAAAGGAGAGACAAATTTCTTTCTCCTAACTGGGATTTAATCATCTAGTCCCAGGTCATGCTTGCACACAGTAGGTTTTAGTAACTAGTTGTTGTATGATGAAAAAGTTTTGAAAATGATGAGCCTTTAGTCAAGAAAAAAGAAAGAGACAGGAAAGAGATAAGAAAAGAGAGAATAAAGTCAGAGATGCTTGGCAGGAAAGAACCAGGTGGCAAAAGGAAGACAGAGAGAAAGAATAGCAGAAAGCCTGGGGAGAAAGAGCTTCAGTAAAGTGTTTGTCACTGAAGCCTAAGGACCTGAGTTCAATCTACTTTAAAAAAAAAATCAGGCATGTCATGGTGGCCTTGTGTCTTTCATACCAAAACTAAGAAAGAGAGACAGGAGAGTATTGGGAATCTCAATGGCCATCCAACCTAGCCTAATCATTGAGTTCCGGGTCTCAGTGACAGACTCTGTCCCAAAGACAAATTAGATTGCTCCTGAGGGACAAAACCAGAGGGCAACCTCTGGCCTTCACTTGTACAAGCTCCTGTGTGCATGCACGCGCGCATGCGCGCGCACACACACACACACACACACACACACACACACACACACACACACACACACACAAAGGACTAACTCATAACTGAAAGGACCAGGAAATATGTAAAGGAAAATACAAAAGGAAGAACTATTCTTCCCCTTTGCTCAGTATCCACAGCTTTTGTTATGGCTCTGTCAGGAACTCCAGAAGGACTAATCTCAGAAATTTGCTAATCATCCATCTGCTCCTCTTCAAATAACCAGGTCAGCCAAACTCTCAAGGTCATTGAACTTGTGCATGGTCTAATGCTGGAAGTGAATCCACCATAAGTCTCATAGTCAAGCCAGGCTACTCTGCATCAACACCTACTCTCCTAGGAATCCATCCATCCTCATACAGCTGCAATGCCACATCCTAAGGATTGCTGCTCTTGAACCACAATCATAAAGGGTGTGACATACTCTTCAGTGCACCTGTACTCCAGCACAGACAAGTGCATATCCTAACTGTGCAGATGATAGCTGCATCTCCCTGCCATGCAATAACTGTACATTCTACACTATTCCTCATATCTCAAGCCTAGGGTCCTCGGGAACAAAAGGGGTTTGATGACAGGCTTCAAGGTGGGTCAGGGGCTTTCTCTACTGATTTAGCCCCTATTATGATTTTATTTCTCAATTAGGAAAGCCTTTTTCCCTGTAGCAACTAAGTCTTGTGAAACTTACTTTGTGCTGAGAGAACCAGTCTTTGCATTGCAAACTTCCCAGGATTTTTCATTAATTTTTTTTTTCTAAAGTTTGATCATCCCAAAATTTAACACATGACAGATATTTTAGCTCAAGAATCCAAACAGGTTTCTAGAACTAAAAGCTTTGGTGCATTTTTTCATAATAATTTAGCAGATTCAAACAACAGGGCGAGGGCAGGTCAAATAAATTGCTGAGGTCATGCTTCTTCAGAGATAGTATTGGATTCAGAATTGTTGATCATCGATGTTGTTTGCCACTTAGGTATCTCTCCCTTCCTCCTTGCAAATGATCCTGCAACATAGAACAAAGTCAATTTGCTATTTGTGAAGCCTCCACAGCCTTCCCATGACACTTTCATTGTCTTCTAATGTGAGTTTACTCCATGGACAGGAAGTTTAAATAACAGGCTCACTGACCTCTGTATTGCACTATGAATGAAATAACTCACAAGAAACTACTACATGGATAGTCTTGGTCTATACTAGGGACAACTAGTAAATGGTTTTCAGAACCTGAAACTATTTTATTTTATTTATTTTGTGTCCAGGATGGGTGTGAGCAGGTGGAGCACGCCATGGCTTGTATGTGCAGGTTCGAAGACAACTTGCTGATTCAGTTTTCCTTTTACCACGTAGAACCTGGGAATCGAACTCCAATTGTCAGGCTTGGTGACAAACACATTTACCTATGGGCCATCTCTCTGGCCCTGACTTTGACTAATTGAATTGCTTTGAATTCACTTTATTTTTATTCAGAAAACAACAGCAACAACAAAAAAGACCCCTTAAAAACGCAAATGTTCCTCTGCCAAAGAAGCAAGACGAAATCAGATATATAAACAATTCTTGTTTTAATACCCTGGACTAGGGGGAAAAAAACAAATAAACAAAAAAACCTTAGACTTATGTCTCCAAGTGAAGCGTCTTAAAGTCACAGTGTCTTTAAACAGGTCCCTGTGATCCACTGGGTTTCAGTTAGGTTTCAGATCTCTCCGGAGCAACTCTGCATTCACAATTCTCCCAGGTTTGGTCTTTGTGCTCATCCGCCACAGGAAATTGTGCCAACTGCCAACTCCAGCATTTGAGGGGCGAGGACTTTGCAGGGGCGCGGAACTGTGCGGCAGGAGAATCTCACCATCAGTGGGCGTTTAGCGCAGCCAAGCGACAGGCTGGCGTCAGGGCTAGGCTACTGGGAGGCGCCGGCTGAGGTGGGGAGAACTTTGGCGCTCCGAGCAGAACCACCCTTCTCTGGCCAGTTGTGTCGCTCCTCCGAGGAAGCCGCGGAGGTGGCGTCTGGGCGAAAAGCCCGGCAGAGAAAAGGAAGAGAGGAAGTAAAGAGGGAAGAAGGAAAATGAAGCAGGCGCTGGGGGAGTCCGCGACAGGGTGGCCGGCTGGGAAGGGAAACAGGTTTGGCTGCTGCTTTTCTGCACCCCAAGCGTGAACGCCTTCTCTGCCACCCCAGTAAATAAAAGGGTGTCTCCTGAACTGAACAGCAAAAGAAAAGAAGCCAGCCAAGTGGGAGCACGGCTCCTCTGTCACTGCCGCCCCCTTGCAAGCCCAGCGGCTCCTCGCGGGGCCAGACGCTGCGCCCTAGGCGCCCTGCAGATGGGGTGGGCAGGTACCGGGAGCCCGAGCCGCGGATGACCCGAGCTGGCCCGCCAGCCTGCTGAGCTTAAGGAGGATGATGCGCGGAGGAGCCCTGGAACCGCATCCGACACAGCCCAGCGTCCGCTAAACTGCAACTTGGAATGCCCAGGGACCAGTCCGGATCCTGCAACTGCTTCACTGTATCTAGAGAAGCTACGCTCCGGACTTGGAGGCGGAGACCTCAGGCGGCCGAGACCTCTGGCGGCGGCGGAGGGGCGAGCCTGGCGCAGGAGGGGGCGCGCTTTCTCCCTGCGGGTCTCAGTAATGAGGAGACTGAGTTTGTGGTGGCTGCTAAGCAGAGTCTGTCTGCTGCTGCCGCCGCCCTGTGCACTGGTGCTGGCCGGGGTGCCCAGCTCCTCCTCGCACCCGCAACCCTGCCAGATCCTCAAGCGCATCGGACACGCGGTGAGGGTGGGCGCGGTGCACTTGCAGCCCTGGACCACGGCCCCTCGCTCAGCCAACCGCGCTCAGGACGGCAGCAGGGCGGGTGCCCAGAGGGATGAGCCAGAGTACGGGACGTGGCGGCCACCGGCGCCTTCGCAAGGCGCACGCTGGTTGGGGAGCGCCTTGCATGGCCGGGGTCCGCCTGGCTCCCGGAAGCTCGGGGAGGGCGCCGGGGCCGAGACCCTGTGGCCGCGGGATGCCCTCCTGTTCGCTGTGGACAACCTGAACCGTGTGGAAGGGCTACTACCCTATAACCTGTCTTTGGAAGTAGTGATGGCCATCGAGGCGGGCCTGGGCGATCTACCACTTATGCCCTTCTCTTCCCCAAGCTCGCCGTGGAGCAGTGACCCTTTCTCCTTTCTGCAGAGCGTGTGCCACACCGTAGTGGTACAAGGGGTTTCGGCGCTGCTGGCCTTCCCCCAGAGCCAGGGTGAGATGATGGAGCTAGACTTGGTCAGCTCTGTCCTGCACATCCCAGTGCTGAGCATAGTACGCCATGAGTTTCCTCGGGAGAGTCAGGTGAGAAGAGTCTGGCGCGTGGAGTGCTGTGCGCTGCCGGGAAACGGGACCAGAGTGGGAGGAAGAGTGTGGGTGAAGCATGGGACTTTTTAACTTTGATAACCTTTGGGGCTTGGACTATGTCCCTAGGTGGTAGGTTGGAGGACTTCGGTCGAAATAGAATAAGACATTTTACACGCAGACAGGGAAAAAAATGCCAAGTTTGAGAGGTCGTGGATCGAGGGGAAAACGTGGAGATAACATGCGCGCGGCTGGTGGGGGTGGGGTGGGGTGGTCTTGTTTTGACAAGATGAGAGAAACCTAATGGATTCCAGACACCTGAAAGTTGGGGTTCAGAACCTTGGACAGCGATCGAGGGTTCCAGACAGAAGAGATGGGGGTGGAGCCCAGACTCAGCACTGTCATAAACTCCCATGGGGAAGTCAGGAAGCCTGTAACAAAAAACAGCAGCTGCTCTTCTTTTCTACTTCAGAGGCATGCCAGTGCTTTGTGATGTGAGGAAAAGCACATCCTTTGGCTTCCTTTTAGTAAACTGAAAAGTGCAACTAGTACAGAAGCCATTGGTCAAGAACAGTGGCTGGAAGTCTGATTATAGGGACCACCAGAATTACTGAGAACATAAGATGGGGAGACTCGTCTGTGGATTCTTGTCCCTATCTTCCTGATATGATGCGGGTTTAGAGACTGGACATGTGATTGCTGGGTTGAGCTCATTTCTGCTCTCTGTATTTGAGAATAAAGAAGTAGCGGTTTAGCTTTCATAAATTTGAAAAAAATATGTAAACATATTTTCAACAAAGAAACTGTGAACTTAGGTGCTGGTTTGTAACAATGAGGAGGTTTGATAGTCAAGAAGGAGACAGGGTCTTTTAACCAACAGAGGCTTGGCATTTTGTAGACTGCTTTTGTCATACCAACTTGTGCCATCTTCTACAAGATATTTGTGAGGCCAATAAATAAAAATGATCCCATTTTAAAGACAGAGAGACTGAGGAAAGTTCTGGAACTCGATGAACATTGGGCTAGTAAGAGTCTAGACATTGGCAGATTTGTAATTCAGCACCATTTTCACTCTGCCCATTGTTTGGCAAGATATTTCTAATCTCCCTCAAATTTTTGATCCATATATAGAGATAAAGGCTGAATTGAGTAAGGTAATGCACCAGTGAAAAGTTTGATAGAATCTATGTCTGCAATATTAGGGGAATACTAACATTTTCTTTTGTTAAAAAAGAAAAAAAGTCCTGGATTTTTAAATCTTAGGAAGGACAAGAACAGACTCCTTTCAGCAGTTACCCAGGCAATTTCCATTTAATGACAAGCTCTGGAGGTCTGATCTGCAGAATGCAGGCTAATTAACTGTTATCTAAAATATTTCTGTTACCTGAATCTGAATGGCTGTAAGCAGCAAATGTGAAGGCACAGGAAACAGGGTTGCACAACGTTGCCAGTGGCCAAAGTGTTAGAAACACAAAATTGCATTCACAGGCCACACTACTATTAATACATATGCAGAAGCAGGACCTAATGAAATGCAGGAGTCAGCACACAGGCTGCTCATCACTGCTTCCCTATTACCTAATCCTTCAGAAGTTGCCAATAACAGTCGGTCACAGTCACCAAACTCCTTCCCATTTGCAGATTGTTTGGCAGGACTCTTAAATAGTGAGAAATTTCCCCCTAAATTAGTGTTCCCTTGGTTGGAAGGGAAACTGTGTTCCATGAAGGAGCATGCAGCACACAGCACATAGAAAGGAGACAAGGAGAAAAAAGAAAAGAAGCATAAAGCTGTGTCTAGAATCAGTGAGCTTCCAAGGTTTAAGGCCACTCTGAGAATGAAGTCCTCCAGGGAGGCACTTACAACCTGGCTATAAAGCGAATACTCAGCCATGAGCATTGACTTCTGTGTCTTAAATCACTGTCCTCATAGTGTTTTCATGGTACACATCTTGAAGGGTAAAGATCACTAGGTGACTCAGACCTAGTTTGTACCACTGAGGATTTTCCTTACATCTCTCCTTGCATTTTAAATTCACACATATCTAACGTGCATATTTAACTTGTAGTATATCAGCATATTAGTATGTTGTTCTACAATATTTTACATTTAAGTTTTCCTGCTCAATGCCAAGTCACTGTAATGTGCAGAGTTTGCTTTCAGCAAAATTAATAGCTGCTCTTCCTCTGGCTTCTCCTGGAAAGTGGGCCTTTCTCTAATATACTGATGTAATATTTTTAAAAGACCTTCTAGATAGAAAAAGATGTCAAAGTCATTTTACACATTAAATAAACCCCACTTAATTCAGGCATTGTCTTTGGAGCCTATTGAACAATGACCTCATTTGTTGATTATCTGATGCCTGAATAAAGAATACTAAAAGAAAGTAGACTTACCCATACAGCCAAGGAAAACAAAAGTGTTCCATGGAGTCAAACAATCCCAAACTGCTTTCAGAGCAAGGGCCACAACAGCTGTCCTCTCATTTTTCCTTGGCTCACACACACACACACACACACACACACACACACACAGGGAAGTTTTATTTACCAGTTTTTTTTTTCTTGAATGGAAGGCAATACCAATGAAATGGTCAAATTTCATATTTTATCTCAATATTCAATTTAAAACAAGCACAGGACTGGGAAGATGGATGGGTGGTTAGGAGCACTAGCTGCTCTTATGGAAGATCCATCTTTAACTCCCAGCATCCACATGGACACTCACAACCATCTCCCACTGCAGTTCCAGGGGATCTGATGCCCTCTTCTGGATTCTGTAGGTACCAAATATGTGTGTGATATATGGACAAACTTGCAAGTAAAACATTCATATACATTAAATACATAAAAAAATGGTTAAATTTTTACAAAAATATTAAAACAAAATAAAACATAAGTAGACAGCACTTATCATCAACTAGGAATGGACTAATTTCCTTCAAAGAGGAACCTACCAATAGTAAATGACTCAACTATTAACTTTGGAAAATATATGCTTATTATCACCATGTAATTAAAGATTAATTTTACACAGAATGGGTCAAAGTACAGTTGCACCCAGAAGATTCCTTCTTCACTACCATATTCAAACTTATGCCTGAGCCTGATCCATTTTATTTAGAGGATCAGTTTGTTCTGAATTACATTGCCATAACTTTCAAATAATGATGTTGCAATGGACCAAGTTTCATTCACATTTAAGTTGCAGGAATTCAGGAGTTTGGTCTTTATTTCACTTCCTTTCCCTTAGTACCTTTTCTCCTAGAAATGTTGTGCAGTTTCTTCAGAAAAAAAATCACCTTATATATACATGCACATTCTTTGCTAGAATACATGTTTAATATTTAAAAGTCACATTAGTTTATATTAGCCATAGCTAAGGAAGAAGTATAATTGACTTACATACAACTACATTAGCTTCAAATGTAACTTCACTACTATGTTCAACTGTGTATATGCATGTGTACATGTACAAACACCCATACACATTAAATACACACATGTACCACATGTACATATATGCAGATACATGTAGAGGTCCAAGGTATGTTTCCTCAATACCACTAACCTTATTTATTTGTTTGTTTTTTATTTTTTATTTCAAGCTTCTAAAGATTTTACATATTAACCATAGTTCCCCCTTCCCCTCCTTCTCCCTGCAACTCCCCCAACTCCCCACCCACTCCTCAAAAAGGATAAGGGAATCAACAAAGCCTGGCACATACAGTTATGGCAGAACCAAGTGCCTCCTTGCTGCATCAAGGCTGAGAAAGGCATCTCCCCCCATAGGGGATGGGCTCCAAAAAGACAGCTCATACACCAGGTATAGATCTTGGTCCCACTACCAGGGGTCCAACAAACAGACCACCCACATGCAAAGGAAGCCACATAACTGTCACCCACATACAGAGTGTATAGTTCAGTTCCATGCAGGCTCCCCGGCTGTCTATCTAGAGTTCATGAGCTCTGCTCAGTTGTCTCTGTGGATTTCTCCATTATGATCCTGACTGCACCCCCCCTCAGCTCATATGATCCACCCTCCCTCTCTTAAATTAAATGTTTGATCCAAAAGCTCTCACTGGCCTGGACCTCACCTAATAAACCAGTCTGCCGACTGGTAATTATTAGAGATCTGCCTGTCTTCACCTTCCTATTCTACCATACCTGGCTTTTCAAAACAATAGTTCTGGAATCAAACTCAAGCCCTCATGTGTGCGAGGCAAGCACTTTATTAATGAAATGATCTCCCCATCCCCTAAACTTTCTAATTCTAGTTAAGTGAATCAACCATCAGTTTGTCTCATAAGCCATATTTGCTAACTATTTTGTACATGTTGGTATGTTAGATGATCCATTTTCTATGGCAATACTAAGCTAAGAATGAGGTGTTCTTTTTAAAGGATTTGGCTAATACAACAGTATTTATGCATGGGATTAAGGACAGAACATGATTCCACTGTATAACAATTTCCTCAAGAGAACAAGAAAAGGGCACTAATTTTTAAATGACCGGCTCTAAGTTGTATTGGTTTTCTTTGACTTGCTCTATGGCAGTGGTTCTCAAGCTGTGGCCCATAACCCCTTTGCCAAACCAATGTCTTCGATTTCTTTCTTTCTTTCTTTTTACATTACAATTCATAACAGCAACAAAATTATAGTTATGAAGTAACAATGCAAATAATTTTGTGGTTGAGAGTCACCACAATATGAGGAACTGTATAAAAGGGTTGCAGCCTTAGGAAAGTTGAGAAGGACTGCTCTATTTGAAGCAAAGCATTTGCTTGCTTTACACCCCCAGGAAAGTACTTTTTCTGTGGTTTGTAACAAATGGCTGCTAGTAGTAGTACCTAATTATTGCCAACTTGATAAGTGATTTCACATTAAATGTCAAGTGATGCAAAATTTTTCTCTAGTAGTGATCATGTTCAGATTCTACATCAAAATCAGAGGCCTGGGATTAATTTAGAGGATTTTTATTAATTTGATAATTTGGTTAATTGTTTTCTACATCCTATCATTTTTTTCTCTAAATAAGTAGTATAGAAGAGAATAGCAGTCATCATTCATTTAGGAATTAGTTTGTCTTGCTTTTCTTTGTGTTTGAACCAACATCACCTAGTCTATGATGAATATATTTGGTCCTGATATTATTTGACTATTATATCTTGGGCTCAATTTATAATTCAGCTTACAATTGAATACTAATTTCAATGACTAGCTGCTTAGTGCTTTGTATCTCTGGTGTTGCAGAAGGTACCATGTATGTTTTGTGCTATCAGGTTTGTTTCATGAGTACTTTAGTCAAATCCCTACCACTTTTGAAAAAATAGCCAAAATCTATGAAATAATCGTCAAAAGATCTCTGATCCACCTCTGTCTCTCTTTGGCCATTGCCATCCTTGGCAAATCACTCTATCTCTGATCATCTATTCTCTTCAATCAAAAGTGTTCCTTAGCTTTCTGATTTGTTTCATAAACAAAATAAGAAAATAAAAAGTAGTATGTGTAAATCTATTTTGTTAGCCAGATAACTACCAGAAAAGAGTTTGTCAATGATCTGAGAAGGAGCAGTAAATCTTCTGCCAGGAGCCATTGCCAACACAGGTGAGGAAGGATCATGGGTTCAAGGCTAACCTAGGCTACATGGTGAGACAATGTTTCAAGGAAAAAACAAAAATATGTCTCAATATCTCTCCTTCATCAGTCAAAAGAGCTCCACATCTGTTTCCACTCACCTTCTCATATTTTTTAAAGAACAAATTGCTTCACAAGTAACTAGCACACCTACCTGGGAACACACAGACCTGTTTCTATACCAATAGCAAATTTTACTTATGCCACAACTAACAATATCTAGAACTCTAGACATTCTCATTGAAACTACAATATGAAAAGCACAAAGCTGTTGAGACACCTAGTTCTGTTATATCCATCACAAGTTGGTTTTTGTTGTTCTGTTTTTGACAAATTTTTCATTCAAGAGTCTATGGACATAGAATGTTGCCCCACCCTCCTATTGTGTGCAACTTGACTTATTCAACACTTTTGTTTTTTACAGAAAATGTTTCTCGATGAAGGACTCAGTGTGCTGGTTCAAGTTGGCACAGATAACTCATTTCTTAATGGACTGATAACAATTTTGCAAACCAGCAACACTGAGTGCCATTTTCCCAAAGTGACTATACAAGGTTCTCACAGCATGACACTGCTCATTTTAGCAGCAACACTCCCTATAGAGATGAGAATTCCTCTTGTCGTTCTTCCTGCCTATTCTAACTACTGTCACACAGAGAGAAAAGTACAGAACAAAAAATGTGGTCTGAAAACTTAGCAAGAAAAATAATACTACATAGAATGTACTGCACTAAGTTTTGAATGGCTGCATGAATGACAAACGGATGGGAGCCTTAAAAATGCCCAATTGTTCTTATGACCCTTTCTTTACAACATGGTCACACATAGATTTAGCAGAGCAAAAGTAAACTAGGGCAATTCTTACTCTTTCCTTCAACTTCTCTAATCATCTGTTGCTGGTGCTTTGTTTTGGCTTTGGTTTGTTGTTTTCTCTGTATGCAGGGCCTTTAGAGCTTGAAGGAAGCTTGTCAGGTTATGTTAGACCTCCTACATTGAGGGAGCAGGTTTACTGCACCTCCTGTATTGAGGAAATAGGTGTGTTAGACTTCCTTCTTTCAGGGAGCAGATGTGTTCTACCCCCTGCACTGAGGAAGCTGGTGCTTTGGGCCTCCTGCATTGAGTCAGCAGTTGTGTTGGACCTTTTGCATTGAGGGAGTACCTGACCTAGGCTGGTGTGACAGCAGAAGGAAAACCTTTCTCTGATTGGATAGGCTTGGTTTGTGATGGAGATGGTTGTTCTAGGGCTTAGAGCAAATCGAGACAGCTCCCCTGGTCAGGGAGACTGCACTTTACACCCTTTTTACTTACTGAAGCATTAATCTAGGAAATGATTCATCATGTGCCTTAACAGTGCCTGTGCCTTTAAAGGCTTCATCATGTGTGTGGTGATATTATCTCCTTGAGCCCTGTAATGTAGAGAATAATGCATGAACATACAGAGAAGTGGGTAGAGCTGTTTTCTAGGAAGTAAAAATTCCTCAAAAAGAAGAATAAATGAATGATTCCCTCTGCATTTAGCATGTTTGTTAACCTCCAATAGAACAAACTGTCCTGGTATGTTTAACATCTAGGGAATGAGGATAAAAAGCAGAGGTTTGTCTAATTCCAGCTTTGGTTGTTCAAAACATGTTAGGTATAATATTTTCAACCATGAAAATTTAGTAGATCATGACATGGAACGCTGTGCAATCATTCAAAATGAGACTATACTGACTGACACAAAGAAGTAGGAAAAAGTCCTACAAAAGCGTACATAAAATATGACATTTCTGAAAAAAAAGGGTCTGAAATTTAATTTATAAAACTGTTAACAGCATAAGGGGTCAACCCTAATCACATGGAAATAAAAGCGACACTAATTGGCCTACACATGATATAATATACTTTATATCTAATATATATGAATATGGATATGGTTGGGGCCTAGAGGAGGACCTAGATGGGGTTCAAAGGAAGTAAATATAGTGCACTCATATATGAAATGCTCAAATAAAAACATCTTTACCAAACAAAATAAACAGAGTTGTGGAGTTGAGTCCCACCAAATGCATCTACAAAGCAACTCCCACACATAAGACTCAGAGATTGTTGTTTAACAGGATATGGGAAATTGTAAGAAGCAGGAATAGGGAGCTTTCCGTGGGGTATTATTGCCTACAAATGTCAGAAGCAACACACATGAAGTCTAACCAACTTGGCTGCCTACCTAAATGTGAGCTGAGCAAGAAAAACAATAGACATGATAAAGTAGACAGGGGAAAGCTCAGAAGGCTTTAGCCATACACAAAGAAGTGTAAGCATCTAAGGAATACCAAATTTGTATTCTGGCCCAACAGTGTAAGGCACTGGATTAAAGAATACCAAGAGCTGAAGAAATAGTCTTACATAGGTAAGAATGTGCCAGTAGTTTTCCAATGGCAAATGGTTATTCCTGAAAACATAGTTACAAGTAACCCTATGCAGACTGAACAAGCTATATTTATTTTATTAGAAGTATATTTGTGTGTGCATTTTTATATATGAATGCAAGAATAACTAATGAAAAAGAGGCCATGATTTTGAAAGTGAACAAGAAGGGATGTGTGAAGGGTTTAGAGGGAGGAAAGGGAAGAAAAAAATTATGTAATTGTGTTATAATCTCAAACATATTTAAATGAAAAATTGCCAAAAAAAATAAAAACATTCTTTAAAATATTCAGAAATAGTAAAGAGTGGAAGTTCACATTTTGCTACCATATGTACAAATGACTGATGTATATTAATATATGTATTGTGTGTATACTCATAGCTAATAAAAAAAGAGGCTATGATTTTCAAGGAGTGAAAGCATTCATGCTTCTCAATACTTCAATAGAAAGGGTTAAAGGGAAAATAAATCTCAGAGTATGTTCACATTCATCAAAAATCTTTCTTTTATCCTCACACTTGCTTTGTGAAGTATACAAGACAAATATTCTTGTTTGATAATGCAATAAGAAAAATAATAACATATAGAGAAAATATAATGCAATAAATAAGACACTGCCATTGAATGTGATAACTCATACCTATAATCACAGCACTGGGGAGCTGAGGCAGGAGAATTGCTGTAAGTTTGATGAGAGAAAAAGAAACTAAAGTACATAGCTGTATTTGAATTTTAGCTTGGCAACTTCCTGGACATATTATTTGGGAAACCTGCCCGATCTCTCTATGCTTCAATTTACTGTATCATAAATTATGATAATTTAGTAAGGTTTTTTGTGAGTGCTACATCATGGATGCAAAAAGTAGAACCTCTAGTACAGGATGTTCTGATAGTGATGAAGCTGCTGCTGTTGCTGCTGCTGCTGTTTCTAAAGATGATGATGATGATGATGCTGTTGTTGATGACAATGATGATAGTGCTGCTGCTGTTGAAAATGATGCTGCTGCTGATGACAATAATGAGAGTGATGCTGATGATGATGATTGCACTTGTTGATATATTTGGTTTTGCCTTGGTTTGTTTTTTTCAGCAAACTACTTCTCTGTGCACTTTCAACATTTGTGAAACTAAGCTTAGGATTTCCTGTTTTTCTTTTTTTTTTTTTTTTCTTTTTCTTTTTTTTTAATTTTTTTGAGCAAAGACAAAGAATTAGGAATAAATAAAGAAATCTGCCATTTTTAAATCCTACCAAGAGCTCTGGTTTCCTCAACCACACCAATAATTAAGGTGCACGGTAGAGGCAGGCAGCAGTGAAGTGAACTGTGAGGTTTAGTTGTAGCTCATTGCTTCTTGATATGGCTCTAGGGTGGTTGGATTTCCAGAGACATTACAATGGCTAAGAGTCACATTATGATGACTCTAGTTGAGGACTCTCAAGTCTGTCCTTATCTGCCACCCTGGCTTCTCACAGGAGACTGAGAATCAAAACACAAGGGACACAGGAGGGAAATGACTCACTTCATCAGGAAATGTGTCAATGCACAGTAAAAGATTGGGTTGGAAATGTGATTGAACTTGGGATTTGTGGAACTTTTCTTTTTAAGTGTTTTTTAACAAATATTTGCATATGAATATAATGTGTTTTGATCAAACTTATTCCCATTTCTTTCCCTCCAATTTTTCTGCTACCCCCCACCATTTTCCTCCCAATGTTAGCCAATGGTTCTCTCTCTCTCTCTCTCTCTCTCTCTCTCTCTCTCTCTCTCTCTCTCTCTCTCTCTCTCTCTCTCTTTCTCCTCCTGCTCCTGTTCCTCCTCTTCTCCTTCCTCCTCCTCCCAAATCCATGACTAAATATTCTTATAACAGCTATAACAGCATCTACCAGCTCCCATCATAGACAGAGGATAAGCCTTGTGGGTCTGTGAAAGAGTTCAATTATTATTATCTGACAGGCTGAATAATGGTCTCTCACAGATGTTCCTGCCCAACATCCCAAATCATGCAAAGATATGACTAAGTAGCATGAGGTGGAGAGGCTATGTTAGCAGATTCATGTGGAGTCAGTGTAATCATAAGGTTCTAGGTGAGAATGATGCAGGAAGAAGCCTGATTGTGGTGATACAGTGACAAAACAGATTGGGTAGATTTTCTGGAAGAGAAATAACGAGACTGGAGAAAAGAGACATAAGCCAGGGAATACTTGCAGCCAGTAGAAGCTGCAAAGGGAAGGAAACAGAGTCTTCTTTACACAGCTGCTTGCAATGTGGTTGCTGCCCTGCACACAACTCAACTTCAGGCCTATGACACAGATTAAGATTTCCAGTCATGGGTAATAAAGGCATGAGGTGTTCTTTTAAATCATTAAGTTTTGGGCACTTTGCTAGAGCTACATCAAGAGATTAATACATGCGCCCACCCAAACTTACACAAACAGGAAAAAAAAGAAGAGATAGAAAAGAGGGGTCTAGCCTTCCTCCCTACAGGAAGCTCAATGTATGCATTTGCAGCTTCTCTTGTCTTCCAAAACACAGTGGTTTTGCCCACCAGCATCAGGAAGTCAACTGATGCTTTCAGCTTTTTGTTAAAAGGGGATGAAGTCTACTTCAATATGGCCTGAAGGTTCAGAACTTTCCTCTTTTCCCTAAAGGCTACATTAATATGACTCTGACTTGTCATTGTGGCTTGTATCAGCTCAGAGTCTAAGGAACAATAAGTAGTGGACTATTTTCAATAAGGAGTGCTAACAAAGACTCCCCTCTCTGTCTCTGTCTCTCTTGTTCTCCCTTTCTCTCTGTGAGTGTATTGTGTCTGTCTCTGCCTCTCTGTTTCTGTCTCTCTCCGTGTATGTGTGTGTGTGTGTGTGTGTGTGTGTGTGTGTGTGTGTGTGTGAAGTACAGACACATGTTGCCACAACACACAAGTAAACGTCAGAAGACAACCATGTGTGTCAGCCCTTGCCTTTCACATTGTATGAAACATAATGTCTTTGCTTTTTACTGCTGTGTATGTTAGTGAGGCTGGCTGGCAAGCTCCTGGTCTCACTTTTCATCTTGCCAAAAGAGTAGCGGGGTCACAGATGTGTAGTTGCTCATGTCCTCATGATTGTCTCTCAAGCACTTTATCCACTGAGCATCTCCATAGCTTCACGTGAAGTAAATTCCCTTTTTTCCAGTTTAAACTTAACATAGCAATTTCAGTTGATGTGTTCACAAATAGATGCACACTTTTCCAATTACAAAAGCAATGTATTTGCACATTCCCCTTTCATGTCCACTTTACCAGTGGTACCCCATCTTGTCATGTAGAGGATGAAAGAACAGACAAATATAGGTGAAAAAGTTGGGGTCAGGTAGGCTGCATTCACTCTGATGGAGCATAGTACCACAAGAAACAACCAAGGAAGCTTGTTAGCAGCTGATCTGTGAACCTGGAACAGTGGCCACACCCCTTTGGGTGTGACTTCAGATGGACAGAAGAGGAAGGAGGGAAGCTTAAGGCATGGCTTTCATTCTTTTGGTCTTTCTGGTGGGTCAGTCGATCCAGTAGGAAATTGCTCCCTGGTTCTTTGTATTTTTCTGTGTAATTGTTCCCCAATAAACACCCATTTATCATTTATCTTTGGTTTAGCAAAGTCATTACAACCTATCCTTCAGAAGCTCAGCTTCTTTATTACATACAACACAGGAGGAAGAAATAGTTCATTCTGGTAGGAGGTCTCTGTATTCAAGCCATCTCTGGCCGTAAATATTCCAGAGGAAAAAGCTGCAGTTGCTGGTTTTTTCACAAGTCACTGTAAACACTCATACATGCACACACTGTCAACTTTTGCACCCAGACCAGCAAAGGCTTTGCCACCCCTCTGAGCCTCACTTTGAGGTATTTCTACAAATTTTATTTTTCTTTGGTAAAGAAGGTCCTACCTCATATCATTACTCAACTGAGACTGGCATCATAGAAAGGGATAAAGGAATGCTGTTTTTTTGTTTGGTTGGTTGGTTTGGTTTGTTTTTTTTTTTTTTTTCAAAAAAACAAAAGCAAAAAACTGTAGACTACATGGTTGCTGAGACTGTCATTCTGAGTTGATGGAATTTTTATATTATAAAGTTGAGATTTTCCTGGGTATTTGAAATCTATTTTTGTGTTTTCCAGAATCTGCATAATTCCAATCAATACCTCCACCTCTGTATTTCCATAGCTCTACCTGTATATTCTTGTGTTCTTACCAGGAATGACTTAGAAATGAACTGTCGATGCCATCTTCTCTGGTAGGGGTGGTTATCAGCTGAATGTTCTTAACATTATTGCAGTGCCAAGCACTCGGGTGGCTGTAAAAGCTGTATACAACCTACTGGTTCTTGTGGGTTTGGAATTTGTTTCTTTGTTGTTTTGTATCAAAGGCCCCAATTGGAAGTTAGGCAGCAGCTGGATTGACACAATCAAGGTTAAAAATAATATTTGTTGCCATGAACAATTTTTTTAAATTATTGTGTTATTTTATGTATATTGCTGTCTTGCCTGTGTGTGTGTCTAAGATGTGCATGCCTGGCATCTACTGGTCAGGAAAGGAACCATTAGATGTCTTGGGACTGGAGTTACAGAAAGTTGTGAGCTGCCATGTAGTTGTTGGGAATTGACCCCTCCTTCTCTCTGCAAGAGAAGGAAGAGTTCTTAAATGCTGTGTCAGCTCTCCAGCCCCTGAGAAACACAAATTTTGGGTTGTTTGTTTTAAGAAGAAGCACAGCCTGATTCATTTGTAGAACACTCTATTCCAATCAGAAGGATTGCATTGAACCACTTACTTCTGGGAACTGTGGATTAATGGGAGCAAGCCTGCTCTGACACTCAAATACTGGAGGGCTAATGTGCTGTTACTATACGAAGGATTAGATTTCATCACACACTGGGTTTCATGCATAAGGAAATCCTTTAAGTCAGGAGAGATGACTCAGATGCTAAAGGGTAGGCTCACAAGCAAAAAATAAAAAATGCTTTAAAGTGTCTGAAGGGAAATGGTACATCCATACCTGAATGACTCCAGCCTATCTTCACCTGGTGCCATGCATAGAGTGCCATCTAGTGTTCTGTAAAACATGGCTGTAAATGCAAGCATCCTGACTCCAACCTCACAAGGTGTAAAATGATGCCCAACTGGTGCTTGGTTTCTTTACTGGTCTTTGGACTGTGGAGAGTGCATCAAAGGGAAAGCTTCTCCCACTTTATACTAAGAAGACACAGAGTCCTCTGCTACTTTGCCAATGCATGCATATTGCAGCTAGAAAACATGAAGTAAGATATCTCCACTGTCTGTCCATGGGGTTTGGGAGAGAAATAGGAAGACTCTTGCTAATTTTAGAAATGTACACTGGTAACTCTTTAGTTATTGTATTTATATGCAGTTATTGTATTTGTGGTTCTGCAGCCAAAATTTGGACAGTCTAGGCTTTCACTCATTTGTTTCTCCCAACTAAGACAATATGCTTGCAGATATTTCTGTCAGTAAAAAATGTCAGCTATGAACTTAAAATCACCCACAAATCTACCAAAGATGTAGACACATGTATATGTTGAACAATAGAAATCAAGCTGTGTTATGAATGCCCCTTTTAGCTTCTCCATATACTGAAACCACCTTCCCATGCCATTAATATTTTCTTTGAATGGCTTATTTCATGATTATTTTACCTCACCCCTGTTGTTTAAACTCATTTTCCATTAAAAAGAAGTAGATAACTGCAATTCATGGTACTTTACAAAGCCAATAATCCTTCACATTTGTGTTGCTATGGAATATTTCATATTCCTAATGCTATTGAATAAACCCTGCTCATGTTCCATGATAGCATTATGATTTTTCCCTCTTTTTTCTGTTATTTATCTGTTGTTTACTGACTATGCTTCTATCTTTGAACCTTTATAATAATAAACAATGCTACACCATTCAACATGTTACTATCTATTCAAATACAGATGTTTAAATGTAAAAAAAATCAAAACTATAAGCATTTTGGCATAGATTGTTCAAGCAACAAATCACTTCTCATCTACTCCACTGTCCACGCTGCATACTAGCTTTGTCCTCTACTTGCTGTAAGCTGGACATGGATGTGGCTCTCAGCACAGGAGAGCCTGACTGACAGCTGTAACAAACCACCTAAATACATTGATTGCACCGCTCACTTCAAGTTTTCCAGCCCCTCTTAGTGTCTCAATCCACACACAGTGGTACTATCCATCCCCTTCCTCAGCCACTCAGCATTGACCAGATTCTTGATTGAGAAGCTCAGTATAAGCCTTCCAAGCCAGTAGTAAAGCAACACTCCCCTGCAGTCTGAAAACTCACATCCTACTACAAGAGATGGGAAATAGAGGACATGACCAGACCATTACAGGACGTGTTGCTATTAGGTGAGGACAAATACAATGAAGAAATGCACAGCAGTGTAAAGGATTGAGAGTTGCTATAGTTGATCAAGTGAGGCCTGACTGAGGAGTGATGCTGGAGCAGACATTGAAGTAGGGAGTAAACCAAAAAATGTCTGATGGAAATGCACTACAATTCAACTGAGCAAAAGGTGCAGAGAGCCCGAGTCAGGCATGAGCACAGCAGTGTGAAGTAAAGAATAGGTGCACAACCTTTACATGGGTACAGTCCAAACAAGGAGCTACAGATACTGAAGCAATGACCACATCTGGTGCACCACACACCGTGACAGCAGGAGCCTCTGACTAGAATCTCAAACACAGTTCCAATTCTCCCCTTATGCTCAAAAGACTTGCCAGTGCCCTAAGGTATTCACCTGAATCCATATGGATTTTCATATCCTACACTTGTCTCTTCACACCGAATTCTATTACCTTCCTCACTGTGTATTGTCTACATCCCCACCCTTCCTTATTTTCACCTCTTACTGACATTCTTACACTGCTCTTAAAACTCCAGGTTCCTTCTATCAGCCAGTGCTACACCTGCTGCTAGATAAACCTTCCTAAAGCAATGTTCATTCATCTATCCATTAATTCAGTACTTATGTAACTCAATGTGCTGAGCTTCATGCCACGTCTCTGCTTTTAAAAAAATCTTGTTATGCAATAGTCTTTCTTTCTTCATGCCCCAACACTCCACTGGGATGAGACACATACATTAAATCAATCAGTCCATACTCGAGTATTTCAAACAATTGGAGTGAGGCACACAGCCCATAAGAGAATGTATTCAAGTATACATGTTTTAAGAGTACTTATAGTTAAAAGAAAATTCTTTCCCTGACTGTCATGCAAGGAGTCAGACACATCTGCCCTACATCTGGAGGAAAGCAAGTCAGTAATTACTAGAAAATTTATGAAGTTGGCCCTCAAAGCCTCAAACCCTCTGTCGTTCTGTTGATAGTTACTCAGCAAGCACACAATCTCTAGGAATTACAGTGTGTGTGTAATTTTTAATCAATCCATGTTTTTAAAAAGCTCAAATGTATTATATATCTATCTATATTGAAAGACAGCAATACACCCAAGTTGTTATAACCTGCCAATGAATTATGCTCAATTCGAGATTGATTTTGCCATTGAAACATCATCATCCATGGCTTTTAAGACATAAGGCAAGGCTGCCAAAGCCTTCTTGACCCATCAAACAGTGGAACAGTGCTGTTAACAGCTCCATAGTTGTTAAGCATCATCTGTAACAGAGGCTTTCTATTCGAGATCCAGAAGATAATGGAGCAGGAAGTAGAAACAGATATGTGGCTTAACACTCTAGACTCAGAATCATACTAATCAACAACTAGCACTAATTTGGCAATAAGAACATCCCAATCTTGCCCCCCCCCCCATGTAATGGACCAGAGCGTTCTCTCTCTCTCTCTCTCTCTCTCTCTCTCTCTCTGCACTTACTGAGGCCCACATTTTTATGCCTATATATGGAAGCTAAAGTTTTATGTTTGCTGTCTTCCTCAGTAATTCTCCACATTATTACTTGAGACAAATTCACTGAGCTGACCAAATTTTGCTAGACTGGCTGGCAGCAAGACACAGAGATTCTTCTGATCCTCTCTACCCCCCTCTCTACCCTCTCTACCCCCCAGCAATGGGGTTGTAGATTCCATGCTGCCACATCTGGCTTTGTTACATGAAAGGTGGAGATCAAATTCAGGTCCTCATGCTTGCATAGCAAGCATTCCACTGACTAAGTCATCAGCCCAGCCCTCAGAGTGTTTATTCTATGTTGTCAACAGCAACCAAAAAGGGGGAAAAGTTAGAAGAAAGAAAATGCAGGTTTCATGTTCCCAGACAGGGCCTTGAAAATGTAGCAGTAGTCTTCTGCAGTATCAAAGGGAAATTAGAATCCTCTTCTGCCCACCTTAGACCTGAGGCAGGGGGAACTGGAGTTTAGAGAGTAGATATGATAGACATAGATTGATATGGTTAAAATCAAGTCATCAATTTAAGCTGGCTAGGGGGCTGGAGAGATGGCTAAGTGCTTAAGTTAAGCTAGCTAGTTTATTGTCACAAAAATTTATTAATTCCATTCAATAACTTCATTAGTTTTTCACAGTATTCCATAGTGGGAAGTGATCAGATCCCATACCTTCAAACAAGGCCACCATTAATTTTCACAGGGCAGGAGGTATATAAATACCTTTGCATGTCTAAGTTTCAAAATAGCTTGATGATTTACCTCTGAGCCCAGGCAAGGGAATCATTCAGATGTCCTTTGATGAAGTAGAAAAAGCAGCAATATCACAAATACCATGAACCAGGCCCATCTCTGTCCTCAAGATTCTAGTGACCTCTCTGCCTCCTCTCTTGTCTCCCTGCCATCCAAGTTACTGCCAGAAAGAAAACTTGGTCACTAGCCTCCTTATGATCCTTCTCCTGCCCCCTCTAAATTGACAGCAGTGTGTCCCAAGACTCAAGGCTTTTGTGGACCTTTTTCATAGTTTTACTTTCTCTCTGCAGCATGTGTTATTAATATATATTAGTTAACTTAGTGTTTTCAACACATTCACTTTTAAGAAATGTTTTATAGCATTAATGAAAGAGATGAACCACCTGGCATAATGGACACTAACTACAAACAGGTACACAATGAAAAGGAGGTAATTTTAACCACCTATCCTTGCCTAGTCTAAACTTGAGCTACCTTTTAAAAGGAAATTTCCAGGTGCTGGAGAAGTGTGAGACATACTGACACCAAATGGAGGCTTTCTCCTTGGCTAAACAGCTGGGTTAAATGCTAATTGAAAAGGGATTAAGTTTCTCACTCTGTGATTCAGTGTTATTTAATGTCAAGTCCCTGAAAAGCCTGAAATCATTCCATGAGCCACCTACATTCTTGTAGTGTACTAACCTACAGGATGAATTCTAAGCAGCTCAGGGTCAAACTGGAGACCCTTTAGCACCACCTTCTTGCTCAACTCTCTGCTCATTTCTTCTTGCTATCAACTATCACTTTGTTCTCCAGCAATTTCTATAGATGCCACATGACCCAGTACTCTCTCAATGGTGGCATACCATTCCCAACACATCTACTAAAACTCTTGTGCAGTTTCCCAACTTCTTTTTACATCTCTCCTCTATGTGCAGGGGACCTGGACCACCCTCTCCTCATTGCAATGACACTTTCACTCGTATGTGACATATAAATTCTTTTTCCTTATGTTGCACACTAATATAGCAATTCAGGAGTATTCTCTCTCTCTCTCTCTCTCTCTCTCTCTCTCTCTCTCTCTCTCTCTCTCTCTCTCTCTCTCTCTCTCTCTCCTCCACTATTCTGAACCCTCACAAAGTTTGTGGCTCATGTTCCATGACTATTAATTAACTAAGTCAGTGACCCTCTTCTAGTGCAAAAACCTCATGCAATAGCCATGGAAACTATCATCTCCCAAACTGAACCTATGAATATGTACTGTATTTTAAAAGATAATCCTTGCCCACTGTGAGGGACAGAGTTCAAGACCATTGGAAATAGATGGTGAGATGTCAGAACAAAAATAGAACATGGTCTTAGAAAAACTGATAACAGAGGAAAAGTGTACCTGTTCCTATTGCCATGTGGGACATTTTATGCTGCCTTCTTTTTCCCTCAAGCCATTTTTTAAACTTCCTATAGACCATAAGTAATAGGAAAATAGTATTTTCTCATATCTAGTGCTTTCCTGAACCCCCATTCCCTCTGTCAAGACAAATTCAACATCTTCAGTAACCAATGATTCTTGACCTCCAGATTAGAAAAATCAAATGGAACGAAGCAAAAATGACTACAAACAACCATCAGTGGAAAAGACAAAGGCTGTCACTCTATTGTGACCTGCACCTGCTGTCAAAGAAATCAGACAAGAGTTCAAATCTGGCTATAATAGCCAACGCTACTCCTAGGTTCCCATCCTCCTCACTGCTTCTCTGTCACTACATATGGCATTTCTATGAGAGCTGACAATATGTATGTGAGCAGAGTTTAGATAACTTCAAATCCTACCTTCTCTACTCAGCACATCCATATGCCTGAGGTTGATGTCTCAAAATCTCACTATAAAACAAACGGCTTCATGGGAGATTGTACCCACAGGTGATCAGTGTATCATCCTTTGGGCCCACATTATTCTAAGAGTAATCTAAAGTGATTTACCGTATGTGTCTGGAAATCAGCTGAAATGAAACCACATGTGGTTATTTTTAACACATAAATTTTCTGTCTCAATGAGTTCTATGCTATGACCTCACACCTGCATTTCTAAAATAAAATTCCCCCAGGTGATTCATACATGCACAATAAAGTTTTAGAACTAATGGCCCAGGGCAGAGATCTCGCATTCAGATGTCTTTTAGGGGCCAAGAAGGTAATGAAAATGTAAAAACTAGTCCCAAATCATACATAAGGGAGGACTGAAATTTTAAGTAGCAGGAGAAAGCCTGACCTTTGTACAGCAGGCCCTGCCACTCAGCTAGCAACCAGCTGTTATTCATAAGGATGACTGCCAGATATTCTGACTTTGTGAAAGAAACAGGCTTAATTTTTCTCATTTTTCTGCCTTTTATTGAAAATAAATTTATAATATATCCTAATTATAGTTCCCCCACCCTCTACTTCTTAAAACTTCTCCCCTCCTCCCTTTCCATCTGGATACCCTCCGTTCCTGTCTTTCATTAGAAAACAAATAGGCTTCTTAATATAATATGATACACACACACACACACACACACACACACACACACACACACACACAAGAGTCCAAGAGAAGGCACAAGAAACAGAGACCTACTGGCTTGCACATGGGGATCACCTAAAAATACTAAAGTAGAAGCCATAATGTATATGTAGACAACATGGTACAGACCTGTGCAGGCCCTGTGCATGCTGCTTCAGTCTCTGTGAGTTCATATGTTTGTTGAACAGACTGATGTATGGAGCCTAATTTACCTGATGTCCTCCATCCCCTCTGGCTCTGGTTCCCTGAATCCTGAGGGGAGCGAATTGATGGAGACATCCCTTAAAGGGCTGAGTGCTTCAAAGTCTGTCAGTCTCTGCATAAAGTCTGGCTGCAGGTCTCTGTGTTTGTTCTCATTTGTTGAGGGAGGAAGCTTCTCTGATTATAGGAAAGGAGAGGCTGATCTAAGTATGAGTATAGAAGAATTTCATTAGGAGTCATTTTATTGCTACCTTTTTATAGAACAGTAGTATTTGATTTAACCCTAAATCCCTGAGCTACTTAGTCTTATATTCTTGGTTACCCAAGCAGTGTCAAGTATGGGTTCTACCTTGTTAAATCAGTTAATGGTTGGTTTCTTCCACAAGCTTTGTGCCACCATTGTACTAGCAAATCTTGCAGGCAGGATACCATTATCAATCCAAGGACTTGTGGCAGGGTTGTTCATGTTTCTCTTAGCATGAAGAATATCTTCATGCATCAAAGATGTTAGAATGTAGAGGTGAAGGCTCTATGTGAGCATCATCTCTATTTCTCCATATTCAATGAATTCTTTAGTGTTGTCTTTAGCAATGGGACCTTGCTGTCAGTTTGTGGAGAGCAGCCTATAGTCTTGGCAACAGCCTGAGTTGTTTGGGAAAATCCATGAGACAACTTTGACCCTCTTGGGACTAGAAGCTTTATTTGGTGAAAAGAGATGGCAATTGGAGCTCTGTCTGTCTCTCTCCCCCCTCCCATTATTTGCTTTTAGTGAAATCGTGTGTGTGTGTGTGTGTGTGTGTGTGTGTGTGTGTGTGTGTGTGTATGCTTCTACTGTATTGTTTCCATACTGCCTCTCACAAATGACCCTTAATTTTAGTTATTTCTCTCCGCATATTCTTTACCTTGTCTCCCTCTCCCTTCCCCCTTCCAACTTGATCTTCCTGTTCCACCTTCCATGAATTCATAAGTTTCTATTTATTCTATTTCCCTTTCCTAGGAAAATCTATCTCTACCCCCAATCCTTTATTTTATACCTAACCTCTGTAGTTCTATGGATTGTTGTTTGGTTATCATTGACCTAACACTAATATCCACATATAAGCAAATGCATACCATATTTCACTTTCTGGCATACTCATTAGGATGATTTTCCTAATTCCACCCACTTACCTGCAAATTTCATGATTTTATTATTTATTTTTATCAGCCTTGTAGCACTCCATTGTGTAGATATACCACTTTTTCTTTATTCATTTTTCTGGTGAGAGTCATCTAGGTTGTTTCCAAGTTCTGGCTATTATGAATAGAACAGCAATGAACATGATTATCTTTGTGGTATGATGAAGCATTCTTTGGGTATATCAGGCTGGAGTTTTTAAATAAAACATCTCCTTAAATGTTGACAGTACCCTCAACTTTTTAAAATTTACTTTTACATTTTATGTTTTATTTGATTATGTTAATTATGTGTAATAATGGGTTTTCTTATAACATTCTCATATGTGTATATATTTATATCATATTCTCCCACACACACAAACACACATATTTTCAAGGTAGAGAGCAGAATAAAATATTGACTTTCAGGCATGACATGGTCTTAGAACTCTTGAATTCACAACAATTACAATGGAGGAAAGAGTAATGTTATCTTCAAAGGTATAGCAGCTTGTAAGGTGCTTAAGCTTGTGTAAAACATCCCTAATAATATCAAATCTATCTCTCTTTCTCTCTCTCTCTCTCTCTCTCTCTCTCTCTCTCTCTCTCTCTCTCTCTCTCCACACACACACACACACACACACACACACACACACACACACACACTACATGAATTAGAATAGAAGGGGGCTACTTAAGAAGTAGAAAATGGAATAGAAAGGGATTAATGAGAATCGAAGGAAGACAACTGTTTTTAAACAAACTTTAGGTCTGATGGACTCTGTAGGTCACTAGTTATGCATGTCTTGTATAAGAAATATCATAGTATGTGTAGCAGATAAGTATAATATCTCAATGTCTACCTATATAATAGGAGATTGCATGGACATGTAGTCATTATAAGTACTTGATCTTGTGAAACAACTAGAATGAACTAGAACTAAATATTGTGAAGGAGAGGCAGACACCTTCCTTTGGAAGAGTATTAGAGGATACAGAATAAGGTAGTCTAAACCAGCTATGCCCATATTTGAATCCTAGGAATATTACTAATGAGATTGATGAGTTGTCTTCTCATAGTGTTTGAAGTTTGATTAAGTAGCTTATATCAAGCAGATTAATGACAGGATCATAAATTCATTATCTGTAATTTTAGGTACAGTAGTAGTGATGTAACTCAGAGTGGAGTGTTTGTCTAACATGCATTTCCTTTTTCTCAATCCAGAGCCACAAAACATGAATAAGTATATAAGTACATATATATGTAAATTAATAAATTGAATATTTTATTTGCCCTTTAGTAGAGCCTTGCACTAAAATTCAGCAGACTACACAGAAAAACAAGTTCATGACAAAAGGCTGACAAACACCCTTGATTATCATGGTAGTATTTTGTTTTGTTTATAAAACAGTTAACATTTCTACCATGAGAAAATTAACAGTTTTGTTTAAGCCCTTCAAAGAAATGTAACTTGGGAATACATGAATGCCCTTGGCCCTCATCACTGGCTTTCTTTCCTCTACTGTTCAGTAATTTCGAATCTTGTACAAAGGAAGGCTAGAACTCTTACAGATAATTCCAAGACCCCGGTGGTCTAAGGAGAATGCCTCAACTATGGTTATTTTGAATTAAGAAAACATTTGTTATGAAAACAATGGTGTTACAAAAGTTGCTAAGCCACTAACAAGGTGGCTTAGTACGTTAAAGCCTTTGTCACACAAGTATGAGGCCTGAGATGGCATGCCCAGAACCCACATAAAGCTGGGTGTGGCAGCACACTTGTAATTATAGTGTTCCTGCAGACATACAGAGCTCCCACGCTGTCTAGCCTGGTGTATGCATCAGTGAACAAGAGAAAGACTCCATCTCAAACAAGGTGGAAGCTGAGGACTGATACCCAAGGCTGCCCTCTGACTGAGACACACAGACACATACACACACAGAGACACACGATTTTTAAATGGATGTTTAAACAGATAGCTCAACTGTTATGGGCACTGATTGTTCTTCCTGAAAACCCAGGCTAAATTTCCAGCCCTGACATGGTAGTTTACATAACTCCAATTCTAGGCTTTCCAGCTTCCTCTTCTAGCCACGTAAGTGGGGTAAATACATAATACCTATAAACATAAAATAAAACATTAAATATTTAAAAAATTAAAATATTTATAAATTTTAACCAGCTAGTAATTTCACCAGGATAACACATTTCTTTTGCATTTTTTGCCATATATACATGGTTTTAATCCTGGCAAAGTTGCCATTCCCTCTTGTATTTGATCACACAATCTAGGGGGCTGTATTAGTTCCCTGTATGTAACAGTCACTCAAATATTTGTCTCGGGAATAAATGAATGAGTGAATGAGTGAGTGAGTGGGTGGGTGGGTGGGTGGGTGGGTGAGTGAGTGAGTAAATGAGTGAGTGAGTAAATGAACTTCTGAAACTAAGATATTAATAAGTTTGTATTTGCTTTGCTCATTCCCTTGTATGCTGAAACTGATATAAGTGCCCAGAAAGTGTAAATAAATCACATTTATTTACCCATTTGAAGACTTTTTTCTGGTTATAAAACCAGTAAAATGTGAAAGCCTATGGAAAACCATTCTTAGGTATCTGAGAAGTTTGCCCACAGCACCTATTCTATAGAACATCTCTAAGCTTAGGCAATTTCTCTTCATATACTTACATAGATTATCTTCATTGTCTCCTGTAGTTTGAAAAGGTCACTGTTACTGACATTCTATGAACTATCAATATCCCAGACTATGAACTATTCCTGGAATGTTGTCATTTGGATTTTATTTTTCATCTGAGTATGTTCAACAATCAAGGCCTCTGCACACAGCCACACAGCTTTGTGTGCACTTTGCAGATTAATTGCTTACTGTAAATTCTTGAAATGGAAAATAAATACTGGATAATTGAAATATTTCCAAGGATGCTTTTCAAGGTGGGGGGTCTATGAGTGGCATATTTTTAGCATCCTTTGTGTCCCAGCGTGTCTTTGCTATTTTTCTTACAAATAGAAGACAGATTGACAGGGCATAAAATTCTTTTCCAAATAAAATCAGTTAGATAGCACTTTCCTGTCATTGGGCATTTAATGTAGCAGAAATGAGAAGCCCTTGGTATTCATATTTGTCTTGTTGAAGGTTACCTTTTAATTTTCTTCTTCCTGGATGCTTGAAAAGTTTTTTTTTTTTTTATTAAAAGACTTAGCCAAAATATAGGTATAGTTAGCTATTAAGGATTTTGTCAAGAATGATATTTATATCAAGTGGAGATTTTTAAGTCTAGAAATTATTTTCTTTAGCTATAATATTGATTTATACTTGGGTATACCATGTATACTCCCCTCCTTGGGTAAACCATGATCCTTAACTGAGTGTTTTCTTCCTTTCCACACCTAAGCAACCACATCCACCCAGAATCATTTTGAAAGAGAAAAAAGAAAGGTTTTAATATAGTGATACATGGAGGCACAGGCATGAAGAGAAATAGAGTGCTGACTGACCCACATTCCCGTTTCACTTGGTATTCATCATTGTTGATCTTTTATTCTGTGTCCTGGGAGATTCTCTAAGTTTTGTCATCCATTTCACTAGGTCTGTGTTTTGCAATAGTTTTCATGCACTTAACTTCCCGAGCACTGTTTGAGATCTATTACTAGGTTTTCATTTTTCCCGTGCCTTTCCTTTACCACTATTCCTTTTCAGTCCCCCTCCCCCACATTATTATTGCCTACTGCAGCAAGTTCACTTGTAAATTTTTAATGTTTCATAAAAGTCAAATTGCTTCTGAATTCCAGGTTCTTCACTTTTCTTTTGGCTTCTGAAAGAATTTCCCTTCCTAATGTAACTTCCCCTCTCTTTGATTTCTTCTGTATCATTTGCATATGTTACTTTAGTCTTTATATAGGAGGGATGAGAGAAGTTTTTTTTCCTCCCTAGAACAATAAGAAGTCTATGCATGTCCTATGTTTGTCCATAAGTAGCTTAAACTGATTGCTAATTGTCTTAATGTAGATTCAGTCACATGCTGGCTGAATCTCCTTCTAATAAGCACAGGTGGGCTCTAAGTTGTTGTGCACATAACCTAAACCAAACTGCACTCATTAGACTTGTTCTGGGACTGCAGAGCCAGCTGACACCTGCGACACTGCTACCTCACTCTGCTGCTCATCATCAGAAGTGCTAACTAGTTTCCCACAGTACACACATAGACCTGTCCTGGACCTCCTGACTCAAAATCTTGGGATTTATAGCATTAAGTATGAAAACCAGTTTCTTGGATGATTCTGACATGCCCTCCTTACTTGGAATCATGGATCAGAATCAATCAAGTACAATTTCTGTAAACTGGTAAGCAGTGTTCCATTCGCATTCTTCTGGGGTGCTGTCTCATCTGCTGCCTTCTGTGATGGTTTCCTATGGTTACATTAGATCTCAGACACACATTCTTCCTGGAGAAGCAGTATGTCTAGATTAAGGAATAATGGGGCTAAGCAGAAAACAGAAGTGATAAAAAAAAAAATTGAGTTTCCTCATAAGAGCAGAACCCAGTTGATACAGACAGTACAGAAAATTCTCCAGCTGAATGATGGAAGGATAGAGATGACCTCACCTGAGGCAGTAAGAGCCAGATGAATCAGATTAACTTGGCTTGAACCCCATCCTTCTCAATTACCATCCAAGTGCAATGCAGTGAGCCATTAACCCCTCTACACCAGCTTTCCCATCCAAATGATACCAACATTAGGGACAAATCTCATTGAGTTTTAAGGAATGGTAAGTGAAATATTTGATAGAAAATACTGAGAGTTACCTCCTTCATATTTCAGTCAAGAAATATTACCTGTTATCACTTTTTAAAGATAATATTTATGTTACAGTTTCTTGTTCTAACTCCACAAGCTAGTAGCTTATGCTGCACTCTCCCATAGCATCAATAAGTTGATCTCTCATATCTCTCATAGACATTTTTAGATTTGATATTTAATAGGCAGCTGAGGGAGCTGTGTCCTATCAGTTTACACGTTCTAAATCTTCTCAAACAGCTACTATTTTAAGTCTTCAGCAAATTAGTGAAAATACTAGATGTTATCTAGTTTAAAATTTTATAAGTCACAAGAGGCACAACCACAGAATTGAGCTCAGTTTCTGGAATGGCAGAGCCTCTACTCAGCTCTGTCCTATCATGGGTGGTGCTGACATGACAGTTTTTTTGACACCAGATGTGTTTGTGTATAACTGACTCTCTTTGCTTACAATGATTTGCTTTTTGCTTTATGCTCAATAAAATGATTATTTTACAACATTGTGTTTAGCACATATGCATAACTACTTAGAGATGTTGAGATCATGCAATTTCCAGTTCAACTGAAATCAGACAATTCAGGCTTTAAAAGAAATATATTAATGTTAATCATTTGCTTTGAGCTTTTATTGTGTTTTTAGGTTGCCTGAAACAATAGCAAATGACTTTGTATCAGAAAACGGTCCCTGTAGTTCATTAGCAAGAATCTTCCCATAGGGAAGGGATTTCTGATTACTCTTTGTAGTTCCTTTCATAGAAAAGCAGCCATCTGATTGTACAGCTTTGGCATGAATAGACAAACCTGAGTTACAGCATGAATCTGTAGGGTAATGTTATGAGTAGGTTTTTCCTACTCGTCGGGTCCCACTCATTGTTTCTCCCTGCCAGCCGCTGCATCAGCCCCCAATAACACGCTCAGACTCTGTATTTGATACAAGCTGTTGGCCACTTATCATGGTTTATCGGCTAGCTCTGTATTAATGATTAACCCATTTCTACGTATCTAAGTATTTCCATGTGCTCATCTTATTGGAGAGCCGCAGGCCGGCATCTACTCTCTTTCAGCTCTACATGTTGACTCCTCCTAATTACTTCCTCTTTCCTCCTTGTCTCCTAGCCTTGCTTGGTAAAGCAATGGTCTTGCTTTACCATTGGCCACAGTGCTTTATTCATTAACCAGTATGAGAAATATATTTACAGAATAAAATCCCACAACATCTCCTCTTTTCTGTCTAAAATAAAAAGAAGGGTTTTAACCTTAACATAGCAAAATAAATCACACAACAGTTATCAATTAAGAATCACAGTTAACAATATTTAGTCCATTAACATTTTGTAAGACTTAAAGAAATATCATCTATCCTATCTTTGTGAGTCTAAAGTTTTATCTGTAACTTACCTTTAATCCTAACTAAAGGAAAACTATAACCATAACTATCTGTCTTCAACTCCATCAAAGACCACAGAAGGATAATATATAAACTCTAAAAATGATAGAGACAATTCACTGCCTGGTCAGTCACCCGAAGTTCTTCTGTAATGTTCCATCTTCAGCCCATAGGCCATAGTGTGTCTCCAGACTCCTCAACAAAGCAGGAAACTTTAAACTGTCTACATGTATTGGCAGTTTGTCGGTCACTTTTCTCTGTGTCCTGCAGAATGTCTGGCAGACTCTTCCATGAAGCAGGAACCCTGTAGCATTGTCCATCTTGCATCAGCAGTCACTTTGCTGTGGGTCCTACATGTTCAGTTTTTACAGCATAAAGTCAAACAGTCTAGACAAGAGCAGTACCTTGCTCAAATGGCTAGTCTTGCCATATTAGAAGCAAACTCCATAATGTGTTTCTTCGATGTCCATCTTCCTTTCTGATGCAGGTGGTGTTACCATGAGCAGTTGTGCCTCACTGTCAAGAAAAACCCTAAACCATTTTAAATGCCATATTCTGTGGGTCTTTGAAAGGTTTGAAGAATGCCTATCCATCAAAAATACATCTCTGCGTATCTAGAAATCCTAACTAACTTAACTCCAAGTTTTGACTATCATAGGTAACTCTCTAATCTGTACTAAATTATACATTACATTTTTCAATGAGCTATATGAACATAATGCCTGAACAAGAGGAGAAATATACATATCACAAAATTGACCTTAAATTGTATCAATAAATGAAAATCCATTCCAAAACAAAGCATTCATATCTATACCATAATTCCCTTTTTACCTTTAAAAAGATTGCTGTGGTCATTAACCATTTATAACTAAGCCTGTTTAAATGAAGACAAACATTTATAAACAATATTTGGGAATTTGGGTGTCATTTTTTCCAAACTGCTTCCTGCTGGTAGGGGGCGCTGTCATGGGGAGCCTAAGAGGAGGCAGAAATCCTGGCTGTAGTCTGAAACACTGCTTTGCCCCAACTGAATTGAATGTTGGATCACCTGGGGCACTGTTTCAGGGGGTCTGGCTTGATCAAACCACGTTAGTCTGGAAGGAATCCATAGCTTTTCATTTTCTGTGGAAACAAAATTAGAAATCCTTTTGTCCTTGGACTTAAATTTTGGAGTTAATGCATTTTTAAAATATATAAATTGGATTAATCCAGCAGCATTTCTTTTATCAGTAGTTGTTATTTCCTCAGCAGTCAAAGATAACAGAACAGCCAGAACAGCATACTATATCCGAAATTTCTCTGTGCTTTCCATCTTTACGTGGCTTTTTTTATTACTGTATTTCTGTACTCCTATTTTTACATATTTGTTCTATACTTCTATTTTTACATATTTGAGACAGGGTTTCTCTGTGTAACTTTTATCTGTCATGGAATTTACTCTGCATACAAGGTTCACTTTGAAATCACATAGATCTGCTTGCCTCTCTCTCCTGACTGCTGGGATTAAAGGCGTGTGCCACCACACCCAGTTACTCTACTTCCTTTTTTCTTTTATAAACCATTGTATCCGGTTTCTTTTTCTCTCCCAAGCCAACGTATATTTTAAAACACACTGTAAACCTTCATTGTCAGCCCTCATACACACCAATGAATTGTTAGCAGAGCTTTATAAAAGCAATGCGGTTTTTTCGCCGCTTATGCTGATTTTGGAAACCTTCGTTAAAGGAGTCGCGCAAATCTGTCTCTAGCAAACAAAGTCCACCTGAGGAGAATGCTGCTACCAAGAAGTATTTTTTGTCTTTGTTCCTTTGTTTCTAAAACATTTCTTACGCTTTTCTTAGTTTTAAGTGGAAGTTTTTATCCCACTTCTCACACCATTATGTTTGCCAACTGTAGCTAGTTATGTTTTCCGCCTGCCCACCTGATCCCACCACCGTGCCAGCCCCAAATAACACTCAGAGACTGTGTATTTGACATAAGGCTGTTGGCCAGGTACTAGTTTGTTACCAGCTAGCTCTGTCTTAATGATTAACTCATTTCTACGATTCTAAGTATTTCCACGTGGCACATCTTACCGGCCAGAGGCTGGTGTGCTACCTCTCCGGGCTCTCCATTTTGACTCCTCCTTACTTTCTCTTTCCTCCTCCTTGTCTCCTAGCCCCACCTATCTTGCTTTCCTATTGGCTAACAGGGCTTTATTTATTAACCAGTATGAGAAACATATTTACAGAATAACATCTCCCATCAACCCAGAGGTAGATATTGGGGTTCAAGCTGAAGATCAGAAAAGCAAAGCAAGCAGCCAGTAGCTTTTAAACTCTACCAAGGCTGAAATGGACATGTGCCTTCCCTGTTATTGGAAACTAAATCTCCACATGAGATCCTTTGCTTCTTCCTTTATATACCTCTCTAGTGCTGGGATTAAAGGCATGAGCTCTGTTTCTCATTTAGACTGACTAACTGTCATGTAACCAAGGGTAGTCTTGAACTCACAAAGATCTATCTGTCTCTGTCTCTTGAGTCCTGGAATTGAAAGTGTGTACCACCATTGCCCAGCTTCTATGGCTGTGGCTAGCTTTGCATTCTGATCTCCAGTGGCTTTATTAGATCATAAACAACATATCACTGAGGGTGGGAACTGGAAAGTATGGTCTTATCACAAGTCTCTAGAAAGGTAGAGATCTCTGCCTAGAAGAGCAAATTGTTGTTTTTAATATAGACTTTGAACATTAATTATCTGCTAAATCCCAACACCTATTTATGTCTTCAAACAATGGCCAATATTTGCATATACTTGACATTGTTCCTATATCAGTGAATAGCGTTTAGAGTTAATTTTGATTTATGCATGTGACTTAATAAATTTCTGAGCTAGAAAAATTATTAGAATACTATATTTTTATTGTCTGTTATTCAAGTTTTTGTTGTTGTTGTTGTTTGAATACTTAATCCTTAATTTTCTTAGCTCCATGATATCCATTCACTTCTGCAATTATCATTTAACTTTATAAATAAATACCTGTCCAGTTTTTAAAGTCTGAACTGACACTGCCAGTATTTTAAACTTAATCTCTTTATATTTTCTTCTTTTAGACTCAAATTACTGGGAGTGATTTAGAGTTCTGCAAAACCAAAGTTTTCCGCAAAAACCAATTTAGAAAACAATAAAGGAGATGAAATGTATGTAGAGTAGGTTTGTGTTGGAGGTGTGTAAATTATACTTGTTGAAAGGCCCATTATGCTACTCTGTTGATAGATCATAAAATGGCATTTCTGTTTTTTTCCAACGCATTCTTCCATAACTGAAATAGTAACAACATGAAGTTAAAATAGTGTTTCACTCCATGGGAGGCAGGGTCCTGTGGACTTGGATAATAATGTGGATTTGCTGTTTCCAAAGCACCATTAGTCACAAAACCTCATGTGTAATAACACAACTATCGTTAAAAGCTGTCACCTCCTGTCTTGGTCCATTTTCTGTTGCAATAACACAACATTCAAACCTGGATAGTTCATATAGAAAACAAAATTTGTTTTGGAAGCTGGGAAAGTCCAAAATCGGGCAGACCCAAGTGCTTAACTTCTCACAATATCTTGTGCTGTGTCAGTTCACAGCAAGAAGGAAACCAAAATGTACAGAAAAGAGAGGCCTTGTTTTATTTCAGGCTGCTCTTGTGATCAGTACAAAGCCGGCAGGAACAATAGCATCCCTCACAAGGTAAAGACATTAATCCATTCATGAAAGCTCTGGCCAAGATGAAACACTTTCAACACTGCCACAGCAGAGCCCAAGCCTCTCCATGTGTGCTGATGGGACCAAAACATATTCAAACCACCACTCTCTCCGAAACCTCAAACGAGGCAGCATGGCCTGTCATAGCTTATTTCACCAGTAAGGTCTAAAAGGAACTTCTCTGGCTTCAAGTCCAGTCCTCTCTCTCTCGAAATCCGCACAGATTTTTGAAACCGGCTTTTCCTTCTGACTAAGGATATCCTAGCAGAGACTCCATAAGGCAAAAATGCCTTGTTTTAATAAATGATTCCGTCTTGAAAGCTTCTTAAAATGTGAAATGTGTAAGTAATTCATCTCGTTTCTTGCTGAAAAAGATGAGTTGAATTCTCTGAGACCTGTTTGACCTTTAAAATATATTAACATATTTACTTTTAGCTTACCTTGTTCATGTTCAGGCTCTAAAAGTGTTAAGCACCATACCTTTCTAGGGAGAAAAAGTCAATTTAAAATAGAAAAATATAAAGAATGAGAATACAGTTTATGGCTAGGAAATGTGAATGTGCTGCTAACAGGGAGAGTCCATCGCCAAGGGTCATGGGAGTACTTAAAATTGCCTGTGTGTTATGAGCATTTTCAATACTTTGCAAAAACATTTGCAACAGTTTTAAAAAACATTGCAACAGTTAAAAATTTAATCTTGAGCTTCCACTATTATGTGAGATCCATAAAATGTGTTCTATGACACATTCATATATCAAAGATGTACTGCAAATTTTTACATGGGATTCTGCAAAGTTACTCTGAGGACTTTTAATAAACATCTGGGATATGTTAGTGTGGATCTCATAATGTGAGGACTGGATGCTCATTCATCTGCTATGAAAGTATCAGGCTCATGTAGAAAAGCATGAGACAAATTGCTACTCTGATATTTATGAAGATTTGTGCCTTTAACCAGCAGAATGATGAATGTAATCTTGTATATCTAAGGCAAAATATCTGTTATTAGCTATAATATAGAGAGATACTTATCCTGGTAGATATCATATATGTGTTTTCTAGGACTCATGAACATCTATGATGTTGAACTGATTTGGAGGCTTACATCACAAGACCCCATCTCTGTTTCCTTACAGAGCTTTCCATTCCCACTGCATCTGAGAAATGCCTGCAAATGCTTCTGGAGAGAATGGGAAAAATGTGTTTTAATTGGCTTTATTTATAAAGCAATCACAAACAGCATTATCTTGTGGTATAATTATAACCTCAAAAAATAAAAGAAATAATAAATTTTTATAAAGCCACACTCACCAACATTACAAAACACTTGGCCCAGAATAAATGAAAAACTACAGGCCTCAGAATCTTTAAGAATAAAAAGTACTTTATTCTCAACTAACTCATTCCATATGCTACTGCCAAATGAAAGCATGGTTCTTCTGACCCCTTCATTACCTAGTACACATGTACTATATCTATAAACTTCTCTCTGCAACCTTGACCTCCTATAACTAATGTTCTCTTCATCTAATGATTGACATGGTGAATAGGAAAAAACCATGACACGGAATTATCAAAGAGATGAGCAACTTGACTTCATGCTCCTTTCCACTCTCCTCCCCAGCAGAAATAAGATGAAGCATTACAGAAAGAGGCCTTTTTGCAAAGGCTTCCAAGTGGGAATATGTGTGGTTCTGCATCTGTGAATTCGGCCAGCTGCAGAAAAAAAAAAAGAAGAAGAAGAATTTGGGAAAAATGTGTCTGTACACATCATGTACAAGCTTTTAAGAGCCTTATTCCCTTAATGCTACTGCATAATGTCCACTTACATAGCATTTACAGGTACTAGGCATTGTAAGTAATCAAAACATCCTTAAAGGATACAGAATGATGCTGTCAGGCTACAAGTAAATTTGGGATTAGGAATCCATGAAACGATGTTTGTGCCAACATGGGGTTCTGTAACAAATCCCCCATAGGGATGGAAGGGTAACTACATCCCATGAAGCAAAACTTCACTATCCACAAATCCTAAATTCTAAGGATGAGTTGTATAACTCCTCAGTTGGTAGTAACAACAATTATCTGGATGTTTTTCTCAAAATTCTAGGCACATATATAGAGTTAGAACTATCTTTTATTTCTGAGAACTGAAAAAACTCTAACACAAAATAGAAGCCACGCTTAAAATATAGACATAAACCTATTTAAAATACTTTTTAAAAATAACAGAATTTCATTAGTACCCATTTCTTGCATCTTAGGAGATGTCTGTTTGGGAACATTTTACAAGATACAGGAAGCGAGCATCATCAGGTCAATTAAACATTCTTTTGACTATGCCAAAGATAGAGTAAGGACAATAAAGCAGTCATGAAAAAGTATGGGTGTAGAAGAACTTCTCCTCAGTTCCATCATTTAGCCTTATTAGACATGCGTAGCAATTGGTGATAATAAATTAAACTGGCTATTTTGTCTCCAGTTTAGTTCATTAGACAATTACCATGGACATGGAAGCAAGGACATTTCTGCTGATGTAGCTATAAGCCTGGGGCTACTTATGGACTACTGTGTATAATGCCATACTCCAAAAGACAAAATATACTGCTGGAAAATTTTGCACCGCATTTTTAACTTGCTATTTCTACAACTGACATTTCAGCATCACTTTGTTTACTCTCCTAGGAGACACTGGCATCTTTTGTAAATCTTAGCTGCTGATGAATAATGGCTATTGGGCTATTTCTTGTTTCTCGTTTGATGCTTTACTCTCACCACTTCATTAAAAGCCTGTAATTTCTTCTCTGAAATCTGTGAGCTTCATCTGCCACAAAAGATGATCAAGCTACTTGGACTTGGGAGGCTAAAAAACTTGCTCATTGGCAATATAGTCCTCTGTCTATCTCTATGTCTGTGTCTCTGCCCCCCCCCATCTCTTTCAGTCCCCCTTGTGTGTGGCAGTCTACAGTTTTAGATATGTGCTGAGATAGAGAATGAAATCTATGTCTAAGGAACAAATTGAAGTTTCCTGTCCTATCTGAAAATTAAATGAGTTGTAACTTTGAAAGAACCAGTGGTGGCTTCTATTAACACATCCCAGTGCTAGAACACATACAAAGAGAAGTAGTTTCAAAAAATGGTTTATTACATAAGTGTCACTGGTTTAATGCAATCATGTCAGAGTTACCAGTGACCTGACAGAAAAATCTGATTACGATGTCCTTAAACAATTTTAATTTCTTTCCAAATAGTGGCTATGTCTTTAAAGGGCTAGAATAGGTCAGGAAATAATCAGGGTTAATATTGTTCACAACTTAAAATTACTATGGTAGGTGTCAGAAATTCATAATCATCCTGAAGGCAAACCACGGCCACCCACACAGTTGTTCACATGCATCTTATCTGTAGTCATTTGTTCTGACTTCACACTGAGTTGAGCGACAATAAAGACCGATTAAACAGCAGAGAGAGGAAAGGTCAGAAATATCTATTAGTTACCAAGTTCTCAATGAGCAACCTTGCTATATTTTGCAAAGAGGGTTTAAGCAACATGGGATTGGGCAGAACAGAGCTAAGGAAGTAAAATTCAAATTAATTAAACCAGCCCCAGCTGTAACACCTACTGTGGTTTTCCAGACTCTAGAATATGCATCCTTTATAATCCTTATCACAGAGCGGAAGAACTTATGGTGATAAGTTTACTTGAATGGTTCCTGCCCCTCATTTCTTAATGAAGGTTAGTAAAAATATATTGATTAGAAGCACAGCTGTTAGAGCCAGAATTTCAATCTCATATTTATTTCTTCCCAATTGTGAGACCTTAGCTGCTTCTTCTGTGAAACAGAACTAGCTATTTGTGGTTTTTACATCATAGTGCTGCTGTGGAGCTAAATGAATGAATCGTTGTAAAGAATATGAACCAGTACCTGGGACACAAAAAATCCTAATACACATTAGCTTTTGTTTTAATATAATCTGATTAATGGATTCTTCCCAGTTAACTCTCCAAAGTTGAGAGGTATGTCTATTTACTGACTTCTACTTGCATATCACAATATATGTTACAATACCTAACATATAGTAGGATTTCAATATCTAAAATGTATTACCTAGAAACATGAGTTACTCTGGAAGTAAATATGACCTCAAATATCAGAGGATTAAACTGTATCTCTCTATAACATGACAAAAAGATATGGAAGGACTAGCTACATTCTGCTCTGAAATTCAATGTGAGGATATTATAGGAAGCATGATTGGATCCACAGGAGATCCAATTTGCAGCAAAGAACTGCACCATAATGATGTTTTTTTTTCAAAAATAATAATCACTAAAATATCTCATATTTTAAGACATTAGCCACAGCAGCAAGCTGTTGCATAAGATGATAATGGTTTCTAATGTTCAGTAAATACAGTTGCTTGACATTACTATGCTCATTTAAAGAAGACCTTTGCCTTGTGTTTAAACAAGAGAGGAAGATAGAAATACAGTCACGAAGGGGGTAACTGTTTTGACAGAAAGGTTAAGAGACCTAGACAGAGATCCCGAACAAGATAGAGAAACAATAAGAGGTATAAGCATGAAGGTGGAGGGAAATTCAAAGCAGAAGTGGATGGTCAGACTATAAATTGACCAACAATAATTAATAGTAAACCCCCAAGTGATAAAACATTAAACTCAATTCTATTGTGATATTTTTATATTTTTATTTAAATTTGAAACAAGCTTGTTTTGCATGTCAATCCAGTTCCCTCACCCTCCCCTGTCCCCGACCCAACCCCATCCCATCCCCTTTCTATGCATCAGAGAGGGTGAGGCCTTCCATTGGGGGATCTTCAAAGTCTGTCATATCATTTAGAGCATGGCCTAGCCACCACCACCCCTTCCTGCATGAGTCTAGGCTGAGAGAGTATCCTCCTATGTACAAGGGGCTCCCAAAGTGAATAATATATTAATAAATACTGATCCACTGCCAGAGGCCCCATACACTGCCAAGTCCTGCTAACTAAGGCCTACATTCGGGGTGTGGGTCTGTCCTGTGCTGGTTTCCCAGCTGTAAGACTGGGGTCCATGAGCTCCCCCTTTTTCAGGTCAGCTGTTTCCGTGCATTTTTCCAGCCTGGCCTTTGACCCCTTTGTTCATCACTCCTTCCTCTCTACAAATGGATTCCAGAAGGTCAGCTCAGTGTTTAGCTGTGGGTGTCTTCTTCTGCTTCCATCGGCAATTAGATGAGGCTCTAGTATGGCATACTAGACTAAGGTAGTCATAAATCTCATTATTGGGGAAGGGCATTTAAGGTAGCCTCTCCACTATTGCTTACATTGTAAGTTGGGGTCATCCCTGTAGATCTCTGGACATTTCCCTAGTGCCAGATTTCTTTGTAAACCTTTAATGGCTCCCTCTAGTATGGTATCTCTTTTCTTGTTCTCCTCTTTTCTTTTCCTAACATGTTTTTCCTTCTCCCTCATGTCCTCCTCTCCCTCCCTCTTCTCCCCTTGTCTTTCTCCTAACTCCCTTTCCCCTCCTCCCATGCTCCCAATTTGCTCAGGAAATTTTGTTCCTTTCCCCTTCTCCAGGGGACCATGTATGTCTCCCTTAGGGTCTTCTTTGTTCCCTAGCTTTTCTGGTGGTGTGGACTGTAGGCTGGTGATCCTTTGATCCATCTAAAATCCATATATGAGTGAGAACATACCATGTTGGTCTTTTTGTGACTGGATTACCTCACTCAGGATGGTTTCTTCTAGTACCATCAATTTGCCTGCAATTTTCAGGATTCCATTGTGTTTTTCTGATGAGTAGTAATCCATTGTGTAAATGTGCCACATTTTCTCCATCCATTCTTCAATTGAGGGACATTTAGGTTGCTTCCAGGTTCTGGCTATTACAAATAATGGTGCAATGAACATAGTTGAACAGGTGTCCTTATTGTATGAATGTGCATCTTTTAGGTATATGCCTAAGAGTGGAATTGCTGGATCTTGAAGTAAACTGATTCCCATTTTCCTGAGGAACTACCATACTGATTTCCAAAGTGGCTGTATGAGTTTGCACTCCCACCAGCAGTGGAGGAGTGTTCCCCTTTCTCCATATCCTTTCCAGCATAAACTGTCATTGGTATTTTTGATTTTATCCATTCTGACAGGAGTAAGATTGTATCTCAGAGTTGTTTTGATTTGCATTTCCCTGATGGCTAAGAATGTCTTTCAGCCATTTTAGATTCCTCTATTGAGAATTCTCTATTTAGTTCTGTACCCCTATTTTTAATTGGATTATTTGGTGCTTTAATTTTCTAAGAAATGCTTTTTCCCAATCTAGGCATGTCTGTAAAAGTTTCAGGAAAAGATAAATGTTAATGTATGCTGCAAAGGCATCCTGAGTCACCCACCAAATGCTATAGGACATTGTTGCAGGTCCTGGGGAGACATAATGGATAAACTGTTTGAAACTTCTAAGGATTTTATATTTTGGTAGCAAGAAACCATTTAACAAACACATATAGAACAAAGGAAGATAACTTCAGTTAGTAGCTCATGTTCTGAGAAAGGTAAAATTACAGTATGTGAAGAACATATTAGATCTGACAGTGAGTAGTCCAGAGGGAAGCTACTAACATTAGGAAGGACAGCTCTGAAATTTGAGAATATCAACCATGAAGAAATATGATAAAAAAAAAAAAGTGTCCCAATAGTAAAGAACAGTAATCAAAAAACACTAAAATTGAAGGAAGCTTGAGTATCATGGCTTTCAGACTACAGGGATGTGATGAGTAATTTTAGCACAGTTGTGTGTGTGTGTGTGTGTGTGTGTGTGTGTGTGTGTGTGTGTGTGTAGTAAACTTGGGGCCTCATCTGTGAAGGGTAAGCACTCTATCACTGACATCTATCTCTAATCCAAAACTTGAAAAGTAATGTTTTTACTCTATTTGTCAGTGTGTTAAACAGAGTGCTGGTCAGGCAGTGGTAGTCTGTTACATTTCAGTCCAGGTGACAGTTCATAAAAGCTTATTCTACAGCCAGTGGCATGAGAATTAAACCCAAGTATATTTTGGAGAAGATGGAAATTACTGGTGAATTAAGGAGTAATGTGATGAAAGAACACTATAAAGCTAATGTCTTAATTTTTGCCTGAAAACAAGAGTTTAGAATTGAGAAGACTAGAGAATGAAGGCACATGTAGACTGAAAATGACCTTTCTCAAGTTTTGACCATTGGTTTCTTTAATAAAAATTGTTTTATGTCAAATTTGAAATTCTGATTAACAAGAAAAATATAAATTGGGGGAGTAGAAAATTATAATGTGCATCTAGAAACATCACAAATATGTGTACTGAGAAATTTAAGGAATATACTATGGAAGAGTGGCCAAAGGTCAAAGAGGGTAAGTGTATAATATTTATAACATCTATAATCTGAAGGGAGGCCCTAGGGAAGAGAGAAACTGCTGATGCAGGTTATAGAATGAAGCTATTGAGGAGGTGACACAAGAGTGAGTATGACTGAAAGTTGCCATATTGTTTCAAAGGTAATTATGGCCCCATCTCATTTGGATCCTTTTATTAAAGGATCTGAACTTTGCCCCTTTATTAAAAAGTTAGCATCTTGTACTTCTCAAGAAGATGCACCAAGAGGCAAACTAGACTGGTGAGAGCAAAGAGAAAGGACAATTTACAATACATTTGTCCTTTGTTATCCTGGACTCAACTTCATGTCTCTAAACTCAACAGAAACATGACTCCTTGTAAGTAATTAGTAACAGTGATAATAAGATGTGTGTTACTTTAACTTTTAAAAACTTCTGAAATTTCCTCCTCTTTCTTTCTCACTCGTGTGTGTGTGTGTGTGTGTGTGTGTGTGTGTGTGTTCTTAAGCACATGCAGGAAGAATCAAGAGGTTGGCATTGTCTGTCTTAGTTTTAAAATAGGGTCTCTCCTTTGAAGACTCCCCATGGAAGGCCTCACCCTCCCTGGGGAGCAGAAAGGGGATGGGATGGGGGTTGGTGGGAGGAACAGGGGAGGAAGGGAGGGTTCAGGAACTGAAATTGATATGTAAAACAAGCTGGTTTCTAATTTAAATTTAAAAAGTTAAATAACAAATAAATGTGACATTTACAATTAAAAAAAAGAAAAGAAAGAATAGGGTCTCTCACTGAGCCTGGAGCCTGCTGATTCAGAAAGACTGACTAGACAGCAAGTCCTAGTTATCTTCTTGTCTCTGCTCTCCCATGGTTGGATTGCAGTTGTGCTGACATGTTTTGCATAGGTTCCAGGAATCAAACTTAAGTCCTCACACTTGCATAGTGAGCGATTTACCAAGCTAGCTGTCTCCGAAGTCCATCTTGCTTCTCTTAATCTTGTCTTCTTTATTTACTGTAATTTACATTTTCTTTCTTTGATTTCTGGTTCTTTGCTAGTCACTGAAGTTTCAAGGTCATGCCTCCAGTTCAAGTATACTAAACTTATTTAACAGCTAAATAATTGAAAGGGTGACACAATATTGATACCTTTGTATACTGAATCATGGTTTGAAAATATCAGTGCTGAGCATTTAAGCAAATTCAATTGTGAATAATTTATGAGCATAATAAATATTTTTCCAGCAACCTTCTTTAATGTAAAAGAAATGACTGACACACATTGAGTTTGTGCATGCCATGATTCACTTATATTTTTAATGAGTGTCTCAAGCTCATGTGCACTTGAGCAATTCTGTCAATCTGAATTCGGGTGCCACTTTTCTGATTGATATCAGAAAAGATTTGTGTCATCTGAAAGGATGCAATTTTATGGGAAAGCAGATAATTGCTCTTGCTTCTTGAGAGATGCCATAGTAGTCAAACAGGAAGGAAAATGACTCATAAAAAAATGTTACCATCCTCAGTCAAAGGTCACAACTTCTCCATCTTAATCTAAACTCCATGTCACCACTTATTCATTTATTCATTAAACCAACAAATGTTCACTTCAAGCTACTGTTTTTCTAAGCAATGTTATTCAGAAAGTTATTAACTTATTGGTCAAACAAACAAACAAAAATGCATCTCCAGTTCCCATACAGTCCTGAGAAATGCAGGGATGAAAAAATTAACATGAGTATGTAATACCCGTGAGAGTGTGGTCCCTAGCGCTCCCACTCAGGAAAGGCAGCCCCCCCCCATCACTCACGAGAAGCAGTCTTGATGCAAATGCATGATGTCCTTTATATTCCAGTATACTGGGGCCATCAGCCATACACCATGCAGGGTACAGGGCTGAGCGACCTCTGGTACAGAATTGAAACAGCTTTTATATGGTTACAACAAAGCCCGCGCATCGTGAACCAATCACCTCATACCCAGTGCAGACCAATTAATGTAAACTATCCAAGCCTGCTCTTAGCCCAGGAAGTCTGCTTTCACACAGGCTTCTGGGTGTGGCTACAAGGCTCATTTCCTGTGTTCATTCACTCACAGGCTGCCGTAAACATTATAGTAGGTGACTGTCAGCTTGGGACTTAAGACTCCCAACTTCCTGGGGTTACTGGAGAATTAGGCTATATTTTTCCATCCTAACAAGTATACCACATAATAAATAGTTAAAGTGTAGATGCACAAACTGGAGATGGGGGAACAGCTGATGAATGAGACAAATCAGGGATGCTTAACTGGAGATAAGAAACCAGAAGACAGGATCATGTATGAAGAAATAGGTCAAGGGCATTCACAAAGAATATTCCCTCCCATGAAAGTAATGGAGACAGCATGGGCCATCTAGGAAATTCTAGGCTTTGGGTACAAGCTTTTTAGGTAATCAGAAGCTAATAAATATTTGCACAATTGGACAAACAGGACAAGATACCACAGTTCTGTTTCAGAGAGACTAAGCCCATAAGGGCTAGAATATGAAGCAATGGTTTCTTCTGAGGCGTCTTGACTAATCTGTGAAGAGAGGGAAGATATCCTGAGCACAGAGATCATCTAGAACAGAGGCAAACATGATTTTTTTTTTAAAAAAAAGTCACATCATGAATCTAGCATTCAAGATGCTGGATTGGTAGATAAAGACAAGATGTGTGTCATCCTCCTCCCTCTCCTTCCCTACACCCCCCCCCCCACTTCTTGGAAATACGTTCCTCTCAAGGTCTTCAGTCTTAATTTGTATCTGCACTCCCTGGACTGATTTGGGAAACACAATAATGATCTTAAGAGGTTCTTCACATTTTAAAGCCTAAAAGCTTTTGGCATAAAGTGCAAGAATGTCAAACAAAATCAGGACAAGAGATGCTAAATAATGCTAAAACTGAATCTGTGAACAGTAGATAATTCCAGAGGAAATTCCAGAGTCCTACACTAGAACACTTATAAGTCCATAATATGCATTGCATACTATTTATTAATCTTTTTTCATTAAATATATTAGTATATAATACTTCTGTTCTCACAAGAAATTATGTGATTACATATATTTGTCACCTTGGAGACAAAATAATAAATTCATCAATCAGTATACTCATTGTACCTCTCATATTAAAAGGATTTATTATGTTTTAAGCATTACAAAGAGGAGATAGAGTATGCAAGTTGTGGCTGAGCCTGGATCTTTTCTTCAAAATGTATAAGGCAAAATTTAAATGAAAGTACACACACACACACACACACACACACACACACACACACACACACACACACACACACACACTTTTTTTATATTTGGATATATATCAACATCTGAACAAGAGTATAGTAGGACTGACCACTCTATAATAAGAGAAAAATTGCTCTTCTGCCCCTTAATTTGTGGCACTCTATAAATTGGGATAGGTGAAGTTTTCTCTTTAAAAGCAAATGATAAAGCAGTGAGTTAAGTAAAAGCCTTTAAGCTTAGTATTTCCATTCCATCTGATTATATGGGACAATGATTGCCAAACTAAATTCACAAAGATACACTAAAGGATCTGAAAAGAAGACACTCCTGCCTTGTCATTGACTATTCTGCACAAATTCACATGGGCCTTCCTGAAAATGCAGTCCCCTGTTCATGAAGAACTTGTCATGCTGGCCCTGAAATCACCAAACTGCTAAAAGAGCCATTGAGTTTGATCACTAACCTGCCTCTGTGACCAGATTTTCAATAGGCCATTCTCAATGCTTCTTACTGTGAACAAGGATTTGAGAAGTACAAAGAATTAATTACACTAATGTGCTCCAAGTAATTCGAGTGAAATAAAATGTCATTACCACAAAGCTTAATCACAATTAGTAGATCACAAGTTTCAAAATAAGATGCTGAAATGGAAATGTATAATATACTGTTTAAAGATATGCTAAGCCCATTTCTAAATGTTAGAGGGATCAATTTCAGGTAGCAAGCAATGAGCAGAAGATTATCAGGTTTTTTTAAGTGTCCAATAAAATGAAAATCTGTTGTGTAATTAAACTTAAATAATAACATTAAAATAAACACATACTGATAATCTTAGAATAAATAAAAGGCATATTGTGGGCTGAGCATAATTTAAGAGCAGTCACTGCTCTCCAAAATGACCCAAGTTCAGTTCCCACCCTCCACATGAGATGGTCCAAAACTGCCTGTTAACTCCACTTCCAGAACATCTGATGCCTTCTCAAGCCTCTGAGAACACTGCGTGCATGTGATGCGCATATAGACAAGCAGACTCACAAACATTACACATAAAAATAATTACAATTTATACATATTCTTAAAAGATATTTATATCAAAAACTAGCTGAGCCATGTTCTAAATATATTAAACATACTTGTATCAATGTACAGAATTGTGTCAAATGAATTGAGAAAAAAAATGTTTGTGTCAAACATGGTGGCCATTCTAGCAGGTATTTAGAACAAGAACAGTCAGTAGTTAGCTGTATGAATTTTCAGCACAATAGAAAAAATTAGCATGTGGCATAAGCCATCTCTTAGTAACAGTTCCAGGCTGCAGTGACATAAAGTAATCAAATTTCTGTAGGAAATTTAACTTGCACATTCGACAGTTTAATTATCTGGTGCATATTTCAGTAGTTCCCATTTTAAGAAAATATGTCTAAATTTTTCACCGAGGATTGTGACAAACTATTATCTGTAACAGTAGTTTCATTTGATAAATTTTAAATCTCTAAAACAGACTAAGAAAGAAATCAGGGAAACAACATCCTGTAAAATAGCTTCAAATAATGTAAAAATTCCCTGAGGTATCTTTAAACAAGCAAGTGGAAGAATTGCATGATAAAAACTTCAACTCCTTGAAAAAAAGAAATTGAAAAAGATATCAGAATATCATAAGACTGAAAGATTCCCACATGCTCTTGGATCCATAGGATTAACATACTCTACAGAATCAATACAATCCCCTTTAAAATTCCAACACAATTCTTTATAGAACTTAAATGGACAATTCTAAAATTCATATGATAAAACAAACAAAGAAAAAAACAGGATAGCTTAAACAAACCTGAATAATAAAAGAACTTCTGGAGGCAAAACCACTCCAAATTTCAAGTTGTACTACAGAGCTATAGTAATAGAACCCACATGGTATTGGCATAAAAATAGACAGGTTGATCAATGGCATCAAGTAAAAAATCCAGACATAAATCCACACACCTATGGACGCTTGTTTTGTTTTTTTTTAATTATTATGAAGCCAGAAATACACACTAGAAAAAAAAAAAGAAAGAAAGCATCTTCAACAAATGGTTCTGGTCTAACTGAATGTCTACATGTAGAAGAATACCAATACATACATACTTATCACTTCGCACAAAACTCAAGTCCAAGTGGATCAAAGCCCTCATCATAAAACCAAACTCACTGAACTTGAAGGAGAAGAAAGTGGGGAATAGCCTTAAATGTACTGGCATAGGAGACAACTTTTTGAACAGAACACTGATAGCACAGCACCAAGATCAACAATGAACAAATGGGGCCTCATGAAGCTGAGAAGCTTTTTAAAGAAAAGGGCATCATCAATCAAACAAAGCAGTAGCCTAGAGAATGGGAAAATATTTTTACTGACTCCACATCTGACAAAGGTCTAATATACAAAATGTATGAAGAACTCAATAAACTACATATCAACAAACCAAATAATCCAGGAGAAAATTGGATTACAGATCTAAACAAAGAATTCTCAACAGAGGAATCTCAAATGACTGAGAAACACTTAAAGAAATGTTCAGCATCCTTAGTCATCAGGGAAATGCAAATAAAAACTGTTGTGTGGAATCATATCTTATACCTGTCAGAATAGTTAAAATCATAACACAAGTGACAATGTTTGCTGCTAAGGATATGAAACAAGGAGAACGGTTCTCCATTGCTGGTGACAGTGTAAAACTTGTACAGAAACTATGGAAATCAATGTGATATTCCTCAAAAAATTAGGGATTGATATACCTCAAGACACAACTATACCACTCTTTGCCATAAAGCTAAAGGGCACTCCATCCTTCCACAAGGACATTTGCTCAATTCTGTTCATAGCAGCTTTATTTGTAATAGCCAGGGCCTGGGAACAACCTAGATGTTCCTCAACCAAAGAATAGACAAAGAAAATGTGGTACATTTATAAAATGAAATATTACTCCACTATTTAAAAAAATAATAATAACGTCTTGAAATTTGCAGGCAAATGGATGAAACTAGGAAACAAAATAATCCTGAGCAAGGTAACCAGACCCCGAAAGACATATATATATATATATATATATATATATATATATATATATATATTACAATTTATAGTACACTTTCACTTATAAATTAATATTAGTTATTAAGTTAATGATAACAAAACTATAATCCACACACCCAGATAGGTTAGGTTAAAGAAGAGGACTTGGAGTAGACTTTTGCTGGTAGACTATGTTCTGATGGGAGTGGGAGCAGGAGATGGATGGAAAAGATGGAGGGAAAGAGTTCAGGGAGAGATGTGTGGGATTGTGGCAGGGGGGTGGTTGGCATTTCGAGTAGTATGGAAACCTAGTATAGTGGAAACTTCATGGTATCTATGTGGATGGTCCTAGTAAGGATTCATAGAAATGGAGGATACAGAGTATGAACTGGTAATTTTTGGTAGCCAGGCAAGGCTTCCAGTGATGTGACTGTGTTGCATTTGGTTGAGTTGTTGGCCAATGGATTCCATGGAGAGCCCCAAATAACACAGGCTGATGCTAGGACAGATGGTTCCTCTCTGATTGACAGTAGTAACCCATTGCTGAGAACATTTACAGAGCTCATTGAATATAGAGAGATGAAGCTGGTGCCTGCATGTAGCCTTCACCTCTGTGTTCTAGTCTCTTTGGTGTGGAAAGGTACTCTGTTGTGGGGGTTCCCTGCAGGTATAATACAGGAAATAAAAGCCCATGAAGAGATAAGAATGAAAATCTGGTGCAGATTGACTTTGTCAACCAGGATCAGACTTTGGGGAGTCTAACTGTAGTCATTTTATTCCCAGTCCTGGTGTAATACAATCCTTGCTGCATAAAGACACATAATTACACTGAAACTTAATTCAGGGTACATATCATTCCCTCCAAGAAGATGAACTCTAGAGATAGGCTACTTGTACTAGCTTAAGGATGTAAGGATCTGTCCTGGTCTCAGTCATACACATAGCATAGAAGTCATTTGGGCTACTACAGACCTCTAGCCTGGTTGTGGGAGCTTAGTGATCCTCCAGCTCTCGGGGTTATTTATATTAATATCCACATCTGGCCTTGGTTATAAGAGTTTGATATTTCTTGGCCCAATGGATAACACAGATCACCAGGCTGTTAGTTATTTCCAATTCTCAACTTTTTTGAATGGAAGAACAGGTTTTTCGTCTTTCCCATTAAAAATACAATCCTGTGTGCTTAACATTCCTGGTTTCTCTGGAGATATCTGGGCAAAAAACTTTTGTTATATGTGCCCAATAACCTGAAAACTATGTAAAGAAAACCCTAGACACCAACTCAGCCATAAAACCCATAACTGCAATTTGTTCTGCCTGAAAGAAGTGTTTGGGCAATGGTGGCACCAAAAAGTGTCAACCAATGTCTAATTTGTTCCTCACTCTACCAGAGGGAGCCCATGTCTGACACTGCTTGGATGACCAGGAACTGGAGACTGGACAGCCCAGAGACCTAACAAAGAACTATGTTCAACTGGCCTCCCAAAAATAAGAAAACATAAAAATAAATGATTCCTAATGATATTCTGCTATACTCATAGATCGGTGCTTTGTCCAGTCCTCATCACAGAGGCTTCCTCTAACAGATGAGAGTGGGTGAAAAGACCCACAACCAGACTTTATGCAAAGAAAGAGTCTAAATTGAAGATCTCCATCCAGTCCTTCCCCTGGGAGCTGAGGGAACCCAGTGGAAGAAAAGGATGAAAGATTGTAGGAGTCAGAGGGGATGGTGAACACCAGGACAACATGACCCACTGGATTAACTAAGCAGGACTCATATAGCATCACAGAGACTAAAGTGGCAAGCACGGGACCTACATGGGTCTGTGCCAGTCTTCTGCAAATATGTTATAGCTGTTAGATTGGTGGTTTTATGGGACTCCTAACGATGGAAATGGGTATGTCTCTGACTCTTTTGCCTGCTCTTAAGAATCTTTACCTCCTATTGGGTTGCCTTATCCTGCCTCGATATGAGGACTTTTGCCTTGTCTTATTATATCTTATTTTGTCATATTTGGATGTTGTCTCTTGGAGACCTCTTCTTTTCTAAAGGAAAATTAAGGGAGAGTAGATCTGGGGAGGAGCGAGATAGGGGTGGAGAGAAGGAGGCGGTAAATATGGTCAAAATGTATTATATGAGAGAAGAATCTATTTTCAATAAAAATTAATTATATAATAAATCATCCTCTGACACATATAAATATGTCTATTTCTTTAAATGTTGTTTAACCAAAACAGGAACCAAAATCAATCTTAAACTAATATCTTCATTCCAAAAATTCTTAATATCAAATAATCATTCCATCTATAAAACAAAAGTCTTAAAGTTGTCAGAAAATTGAAAAATCATACTCATCTTTAATAGTCTACTACAAAACTGACTGTTGTGCCCCCTCCTGGGATATTGGTCTTACTCTCCCTTATATCCAGGAAAAGTACTTTGTCCTCTGTTTTCATGCTGCCTTCCATTTCATTATTACTCCTATGTATTTAATATCATGTGTCCCATACAATGCCCTGAATTACTTAGTGGACAATATTATTCTTTCTGGACAGCAGCCAAAATGGAAGTTTGAAATTCCCTGACAGACATGATTCAAATCTCATCCTCAGTCTTCTCAATGATATTAAGCCTGATCCATTCTTGCTACAGAATTCTCCTTGATATATTTTTTTCTTATTTGAGACAAAAGTGTCACATGCCAATTGTGCCATTTTCTTCTTGCAAAGCAGACAGACAGACATTGGAAGCACTTGTTGAATCTAGGCAGTCTAAAAAATCTAAAGGGTACATGACCTCGGCAACGAAGGAGAAATACATTGTCAGTACTAGCCCCACTTGGTTCTGTAAACACAAAAGCTAAGTGAACATATACAATCTGCACACATCATCCTCCCACCTCTACTTGTGAAGTAAGAATATGATAAGAATTTGAGAAAGGATTATAGTGGCATGAGGAGGTATGTTAGTTGTTACTAATGGTAAAGTTAAGGTTGAAGGTTACCAAGCACTTACTGCATATCAGGCATAGTAGCATGCCTCTAATTGTCAGGCTCTGTCTCATTCCAGCCTTCATCTTTCTTCCTACTCATCTTTCAATCTTTGATCGCTACTGGATGACTTAGTATTTCTCCAGGGCCCAAGTCTGGTACAAATGTCAAATAGGAAAATTGCAAAGACATTTGCCTCATGATTAAAACTCAAAACTTGAAGAAGTATTCCTTTTAGGCTACCCCAGACCCTGGGCTTTGTTTCTTGTTTACTGCTATTCTTCTTCTTCTTCTTCTTCTTCTTCTTCTTCTTCTTCTTCTTCTTCTTCTTCTTCTTCTTCTTTCTTCTTCTTCTTCTTCTCCTCCTTCTTCTTCTTTTTTCGGACGTTGATAATATAACCTCCATTAAAATCATAATGGAGAAGACAATACTGATATTCACTGTTGTAATTTCAGCAATCAGCACCCCACACTGGGTGAAAACTAGGTGTTGGTGCACTCTAGCTAGGTCTTACACAACAGTCCTTAGTATAGTATTCCTAACCTCACCGGCATCGCTGCTGGCATTATACAGGACTATTTGCATCAATGTACTATGTGCTGATGATGCTTTGTACAAATAATGTTATTTAATCCTTACAAACTTTGTAAGGTGTTGTGGAATATTTGCACACTGTGATTAGTGTAATAAAAAGCTGAAGTGTCAATACCTAGACAGGAGAAATAAGTGGCATTTCTAGGCAGAGAGAGAAAAGAAAGGAGATGAATGTAGGTGCTAGAATGAGTTCATGGAGACACGGAACAAGTCAGACACACAGAGTGGAAGAGATGTAAAAGTCACATGATAGAATGTATATTAATTAAAAATATGAGTTAATATAAGTTAGAAGAGCTACTTAGGAACAAGCCTAAGTCATAGGCCAAGCTTTTATAATTAATAAGAAGTCTCCATGTCATTATTTGATAGTTGAATGACAGGATAGAAAAAGACTCATTATATTAAGGTAGATAGTATTAATTTGATTCTACAAAGGGAAAAATTAAACTCTTAAGATTTAATGAAAGTTGTGCTATGGTAGCACACACCTTTAATTCCAGCATTCAGGAGACAGAGACAGGCAGATCTTAGTGACTTCAAGGCCAGCTTGGTTTACAAAGTGAGGTCTAGGACAACCGGGGATACACAGAGAAACCTTGTCTCAAATAAATAAATAAATAAACATAAAAAAGATTTAATGATATCCATAAAATTTCCTCAACACACCTGACATAATTCTACGTTCTGAGTAATGCTAAAAGAATATTTATATTCCTTTTCTTACCCTCCTGAAGACCACAGTGAATCCTGAACTAAACAACAAAAGAAAAAAACAACATATAGTTGTGCTTTGATTTGGGGTTTTAGACTTGTTTTACGTGTGTATTTTTTTTCTTTTGCCTTCAAGTACATAAATATACCACATGCATGAAGTGCCTGAGGATGTCAGAATCAGAAGGGATCATCAGCTCCCCCAGACCTGGAGTTACAAATGACTGTGAGCTACCATGTCATACTGGGAACTAAACCCAGGTCCTCAGCAAGAGCAGCAAGTGGCCTTCACTGCTGAGCCATCTCAACAGGCCCACAACAGATTTTGATCCTTGCTGTTTACCAATGGTCTTTTCTGATGACTAACATTTTCATTTCCTGTATAATCCTCTTCGGTGTTGTGACCCCGTCTTTAAGCTGGCTTCTGTCCCCAGACACCACATGATTGAATATTTTCAATAGACACTGTCTTCCCATCCCCAAGTATAAATTCTACTTGCAGTCACAAGGGGGTACATCTAAATGTGGCATATATTACAATTATGGCCTTGGAAAACAATTAAGTCACAGCCAAAGATTTTAATGATTACCAAGGATCAGGTAACAGAAAATAATAATAATAATCACCTGGCACAAAAAGGCAGAAGTTGGGTAGAATATAAACGAACAAGTTTAATATCAACAATTAGGCTCAGAATGGTAAATTATATATGGAAGTTTGTGTGGTTGCCACAAACCAGCTTGTTATACACAGCTTGAATGTTTTTGCTATTTCTTCTGCCCCCTAAAGTGCATCTCTCTGCCTGAGGCCTGAAATACAATGGGCTTTCTTTATATATTTTGTTGGATGAATATATCAGCTCGTTGTCTTTGAAGGCAGTTCTGCTCTACATGCCAACATTTTATCATAAGTAGACAATGTAACTCCTAGTCTTTTCTAGTCCTAGGAGCAGACTCCATTCTGCATCACTGTATTAGTTAGGGTTTCTACTGCTGTGAAGAGACACCATGACCATGGCAACTCTTACAAAGAAAACATTTCATTGGGACTGGCTTATAGTTTAGAGATTTAGTCCACCATTATCATGGCAAGAAGTATGGTGACACACAGGCAGACATGGTGCTGCAGAAGGAGCTGAGAGTTCTACATCTTGATCCACAGGCAGCCAGAAATGATTGCCACGCTATACTTGAGCATTTGCGATCTCAATGACTGCCCCTTACTAATGTACTTTCTTGAACAAAGCAACACCTACTCCAACAAGGCCATACCTTCTAATATGAACATATAAGGACCATTTTTATTCAAACCACCACATTTCCCAACTATCAGCCTGTCCCAGCCCTTACCAGCTACCTTTTGTAAAACATACTTCACTCGGCACTGTTAATTCAACCTCATCCATAAGGCTTTAAAATACTTAGCTCTACCTTTGAAACATTCTTTATATATACTATATAACTGGTGTTTTATATACAAAGACACTAAAAATTATTGTCTAGAATACATCCTAAGACCTTTGTTGATATCTCCATACTTAGTAATTGAAATTCCACTATAGATTATAAGTTTAAACACAAAATTAAATCAAATGAAAATTTTAAGTAAGCTTTACTAAATGTTTTTATTCTACCACATACAAAACTGGTCTCATTAATTATGGATTTGTCTTCTTTAAATGATTGATGTATCTCAAGAGTTGATGCAATGAAAAGATGAGTGAAGAAAATGGCTAAAAGTCATGTGTACAATGGAAAGCAGATAAGACCCTCATCAACAATGATACAATGAACCTCATTTAATCCATGCCATGACTCATCTTAAATGACTTCATTCTGTGAGCTCTTAGAATCACCTGCAGATGGCTGTAACTGTGAATATTAAATTCACAAATGTCAAGGGTCTGTTTCCTGTGTTGTTATTATCAAGTGGATAGAACAGAACAGAATATCATTTAAAAGCACAGGCTTCCAATCCAACAAAGTGAGGTTTGGGATTGAGGCTGTATTCCTCAATATTTGTGTCACCTTAAAATTACTCTTTCTGACCCATACTCTGTCTGATTGTTTAGTCACCTCACAGGACTATTGTGAGGATAAAGCAAAGCACTGCATAACATATTGGAGATAGCAATAGTCATTAGTTTAAATATTGAGTTCTGATTTCAGAGCAGGAATTATGCCTTCTGTTTGCCTGACTTCTTAATACTAATATAAAACAGAATTTATGTAAAATCCTGGGCTTCTAAAGAAATCTCTTAATTTTCAAGTTAAAATAAAAGGCTTTTTTCATAATATAAGTCACTTGGGTTGAGAGATGAGGAGTAAAAGAAAACCACCTGTGGCTTCTATGAAGGAGAAGCAGCCACAGCATGGGAAGCATATCTTGAGCTCCTCAAATGTGACTTAACTGCAGCCCTTCAGCAGTGGCAGACTCCTGGAAGGGAGCAGTTGTCTTCTCTGTACAAAGGCACAGATGTGCTGCCCTTCTCATTGGAACACTCCAAGCTTCAGTCTCCTCATCTGGATCTGCTGGCCCAGGCAAACACTAAAAGAATGGCATCATTTCTTTACTACTGAAGAATCATCTTGTCTGTTGGAGTATCCTGAAGTCCTGTGTCAAACTTTACTGCAAGCAATTGTGTTTTTAGAAATTTGTACCAATCCAGAAAAGATCCAAATCTGTTTTTCCGAGGAAAACTAAGATCACTGTTTGGGACTCCAAGAGTTGGTTCTAAAATTCCTTATTTTGTGAAAGGAAGATGAAACTTGTTACCAGAGAAAGTACAGGAAGGGGGCAACTACTAAGAACACATATATCTAAAAAGACAGCTTCTCCCCTTGAGAGATGAGGCCTCTGTTTTCCTGTAAAAAGGTCATGTGGTTGATATCTATAAAATGTGTCTTATTATGGAGACCATGGTGCAAATAGATGAAATGTGGGACCAGCATTTATATAAAACAATAACTTTAAAAAGCACTGCCACTCATGGACTACATCCCACAAGCAAATTTCCTCAGCACCACTTACTGGGTACTCCTTCTCTGCTAGACACTTTATATGCACTACCATACTTTCACATGTAACAGTCATGAAGAATCTTCAAGATAGGAGAAACTATGAAGGTCATTTTGGAGGTAGGAATCTATGACTCAGAGATGTTAAATTAATTACACATATCCCCATGGCTTGTAAGTGATGGAGACATAATTTCCACATAACTCACCCTATCTTTTAAACACTAATAGCACATAGCAAAAGAGGAGAGGAGGACAGGCAAGCAGAAGAGAGGATAGGGGACGAGAGGAGAGGGAAGGGGAGGGGAGGGGAGAGGAAGAGAGGGGAGGAGAGAAGAGAGGAAAGAATGGAATAGAAGAGAAGAGAAGAGAAGAGAAGAGAAGAGAAGAGAAGAGAAGAGAAGAGAAGAGAAGAGAAGAGAAGAGAAGAGAAGAGAAGAGAAGGAGGAACTTAACAGAACAATTCAGGTAACTTAAGAGGGCAATGATACCACCAGCAAGGAGAGCTTGGGATCTAAATGAGACCATTGTAGATACTATGAAAAAGGCTGCTGCAGAATTACACTAAAGGAATATAGGAGTATAACATGCAGCTATCACTCATCTAGAGTAAGAAAGATACTACTATTATAGGAGAATGACCCCCAGGAGGAGACTTTTAATGAAATGAAGTCTATAACTAATGTTCTTACAGTAACCCACTGTTTATATTTACCTGTATAGTGATCATCTGTTTTCAGATACTTGTCTTTACTCTTCTAAAATTCAATTAGAGAATCCCATACAATACAGGTATCTGCATCCTCCGACTTGTGCTGGCCGTTTCCTGGAATTCTCCTCCCTTCCTAGTCCTATGATGTTCCATTGTCTGATTTGTTGTAACTTCCAGAATTTATAATTATATTAAATGTCTATTTTTCCAGCTACTTAGAAGCTATTCTCATTTACTTGGCGCATAGGTAGAGGGAACAACTTAGAGTAGAAGGTTAAAATAAAGAGCAAATAAGAAGAAAAATGTAAAAATTGCCTTTCTGGATTAGATGAGTGTTTGGTAAAGGATATTGTGCCAATGTTGACTAAGAGAAGTTAGTCTATCACCATTCCTTTACTTTTGTTTATAATAGATTATTTAATGCCAGGAATAATAGATCACAATATCCAATTTAATGAAACTTGAATTATCACATATTCACATGATTCATAATAATTTTGTATTTATGCTATTACTATACAGGAATTTATTAGTTTGTTTTTTTGAGATAGGGGTTTTACTGTGTGACGCTGGCCATTCTAGAACTCACTCTGTAGACCGGACTGGTCTCAAATTTAGAGATTTACCTCCCTCTACCTTCTGAGTGCTGGGATTAAAGAAGTGTACCACCACTACCCAACAGGAATTAATTTTTATATGACAGAATTAGGAATTTAAGTTATTTTATTTTTCTAACTATTTTGCTTTCTCAACTCATGATCTCATATCTGCTTCCATTTTATTTTATATTTCATGTATAAATTATTAATTCAATATATTTAGTTGATGTTTTTTATAAATGTTCATTTTATTCTATTTACTTCTTAACCCTTAACTTTAAGAAGTACTTAAAAATAGTACTTCTATTTTTAAACTATTCTTGCCTTTCTTTCTTTCATTTAAATCTTTTTTATATTTTTATTTCATTTAGAAACAATCTTATTTTACATATCAATCCCAATTCCCTCTCCCTCCCACCCTCCCATGCCCCCCACTGACACCTGATCCCAACCCCAAGCACTCCCCAGGAAGGATAAGGCCTTCCATAAGAGATCATCAAAGTCATTTGGGAGAGGACCTAGGCTACCCCTTGTGTATCTAGGCTGAGAGAGTAGCCCTCCAAGGAATGGACTCCCAAAGTCCATTTGTGCACTAGGAATAAATACTGGTTCCACTGTCAGAGTTCCCATAGACTGCCCAAGCCTCCTAACTGATGCCCACATTCAGGAGTCTTGGTTCGGTCCAATGCTGGTTCCAGAGCATTATGACTGGGGTCTGTGAGCTCCCACTTGGTTGGATCAGCTGTTTCTGTGGGGTTCCCTAGTGTGGTCCTGATCCCTTTGCTCATCCCTCCTCCCTCCCTACAACTGGATTACAGGAATTTCACTCAGGGCTTAGCTGTGGATGTCTGCTTCTGCTTCCATCAGCTACTGAATGAAGGCTCTAGGATGGCATTTAAGGTAGTCATTAATCTCTTTGTAGGGGAGGGCTATTTAAGGTAGCCTTTCCATTATTGCTTAGATTCTTAGTTGGGGTCATCCTTGTGGATCTCTGGACAGTTCCCTCCCTAGTTCTGGATTTCTCTTTAAACCTATAATGGCTCCCTATAATGACTCAATCTTCCTGCTCCCTCATGTTCTCCTCCCCACACTTCTCCTTTATTCTTTCTCCTACCTTCCTTCCCTCTCTCCCCATGCTCCCAATTTGCTCAGAAGATCTTGTCCCTTTTCCCTTCTCCAGGGCATGACATATATCTCTCTTAGGGTCCTCCTTGTTTCCTAGCTTCTCTGCAGGTGTGGATTGTAGGCTGGCAATACTTTGCCCTGTGTCTAATATCCATATATAAGTACATACCATGTTTGTCTCTCTGTGTCTGGGTTACCTCAGTCAGGATGGTTTCTTCTAGTTCCATCCATTTGCCTGCAAATTTCAAGATCCCATTGCTGTTTTCTCTACTGAGTAATACCCCATTGTATAAATGTACCATATTTTCTTTATCCATTCTTTGGCTGAGGGGTATCAAGGTTGTTTCAGATCAGGCTATTGCAAATAATGCTGTTATGAACATAGTTGAACTTTTGTCCTTGTGGTATAAATGTACATCCTTTGGGTATATGCCTAAGAGTGAAATTGCTGGATCTTGAGGTAGACTGATTCCCATTTTCCTGAGAAACCACCATACTGATTTTCAAAGTAGCTGTACAAATTTGCATTCCCACAAGCAATGAAGGACTGTTCCTTTTTCTCCACATCCTCTCCAGCATAAACTGTCTTTGGTGTTTTTAATTTTAGCCATTCTGAAAGGTATAAGATGATATCTCTAGAGTGGTTTTGATTGCATTTCCCTGGTGGCTAAGGATTTTGAGCAATTTCTTAAGTGTCTTTTAGCCATTTTAGATTCGTCTACTGAGAATTCTCTATTTTGTTCTGTACCCCACTATTAATTGGATTATTTGGTGTTTTGATGACTAGCTTTAATTTTTATTTTACATATCGATCCCAGTTCCCTCTCTCCTACCCTGTCGTGCCCTGCAACCACCCACCCCTCCCACCCACCCCCACTTCACTTGTAGGGTGATGCCCTCCAGGAGGGGTAATCTAAATCTTTAAAATAATTTGGAGTAGGCACTAGGCCTTCTCTCCTGTCTGTAGGTTAAGGGAGTATTCCTCCATGGGGAATGTACCCCCAAAGTCCTTTTGTGCACCAGGAATACATACCGGTTCCACTTTCAGAGGTCCCTTAAACTGCTCAGGCCTTCTAGCTGAGACCCGTGTTCAGGGGGTCTGAGTCAGTCCCATGCTGGGTTCATAGCTATCAGTCTGGGGGCCCATTAGCTCCTCCTTGTTCAGGTTAGCTGTCTCTGTGTTTCTGCAGCCTGGTCTTGTCCTCCCTCTCTGCATCTGGATTCCAATTCAGCTCAGTGTTTAGTTGTGGGTGTTTGCTTCTGTTTCCATCAGCTACTAGATGAGGGCTCCATGATGGTGGATGAGATAGTTGTTGATCTCATTATCAAGGAAGGTCATTTATGGTAGCCTCTCCACTGTTGCTCAAATTGTTAGTTGGGGTCAGTCTTGTAGGATTCTGGACATTTCTCTAGGTTCAGTTGTCTCTTCAAACCTATAATGGCTCCCTCTTTTATGGTCTCTCTTGCTCTCTCTCTCTCTCTCTCTCTCTCTCTCTCTCTCTCTCTCTCTCTCTTTCCTCTCATCTATTCATCCCCTGACTCAATCTTCCTAGTCTCATGTGTTTTCTTCTCTTCCCCTTTTCTTTCTCCTAGATTCTTGAGTACTTTGCATGTTTTGGAAATCAGCCCTCTGTTAGATGTGGGGTTAGTGGATATCTTTCCCTATTTTGTGGACTGACAATTTGTCTTGTTGACTGTGACCTTTGCCTTACAGAAGCTTCTCAGTTTCAGAAAGTCCCATTCATTAACTGTTGATCTCAGTGTCTGTGCTACTGGTGTTATATTCAAGATGAAGTCTTCTGTACCAGTATGTTCAATGGTACTTGAACTTTCTAGTTCTAGAAAGTTTCTCTTCTAGAAAGCTAAGTGTGTCTGTGTTTATATTGAGATCTTTGATGTATTTTGGACTTAAGTTTTGTGTGTGGCAATAGATACGAATCTATCTCCAATCTTCTACATGTCAACATCCAGTTCTGCCAGAACAATATAAAATATCTTGGGTTAACTCTAACAAGTGAAAGACCTATATGACAAGAACTTTGAGTCATTAAAGAGAAAAATTAAAGAAGATACCAGAAAATGGAAAAATCTCCCATGTTCTTGGATAGGTAGGATTAACATAGTAAAAATGGTAATCTTACCAAAAGCAATCTACAGATTCAATGCAATCTCTATCAAAATACCAGCACAATCCTTCACAAACATTGAAGAAACAGTACTCAACTTTATATGGAACATCAAAAAATCTAGGATAGCCAAAACAACCCTGTTCTTGAGGCATCACCATCCCTGACTTCAAGCTCTACTATAGAGCCATGGTAATGAAAACAGATTGGTACTGGCACAAAAACAGACAGGTTGACCAATTAAATCAAATTGAAAACCCTGATATTTATCTCCACACCGACGAACACCTGATTTTTGACACAGAAGTTAAAACTATACAATGGAAAAAAGAAAGCATCTTCAACAAATGGTGCTGGTATACTTGCCTTTAAAAAATTGCATTTCCAATAGTCTCATATAGGCTAAGGCAAGAACCTTCTTTCAAAATTTCTTAATTTGACTCAACAAGTGTTTTAAATTTTTTCTAACAACTTTGACAGAATTTGTAAGATTTGAAGTTGTTTATAACTTGAGTGTGTGTGTGTGTGTGTGTGTGTGTGTGTGTGTGTGTGTGCATGTGCGTGTGTGAGTACAAGTGCCCATATGTGTCTGTGGAGAACATCACTTTAGTGTCACGAGAAAAATTCCAAGTGAAGCTGAATGTAAAGCTGCTAGATTAGTATCACTAACTGCTTCTAAACTATTACTTAATAAATATTTATTTGAAGAATTGACTTCCTTAAGATTGTGAAAGAATTAACTTCAACTTCTGGAGTTCCTCAGTAGAACTGATTGTAGGAATGAGCCTGCTAACATGGGTTAATCATTATCTGGCAGAGGAAGAAAAGCTAAATCCTGTGTTCCTTTTTCTTATCAGATTCTTTTAAGTCTCCAGCTAGTGCTGAGTAATCAATTTGATCAGCTTATTTCATTCTCATTCTTGCTTTCATAAATACTGTTCCTCACACTCATTTAGTGAATTCCTCTGTGGGAAGTGCTTGAATGAACATTGGTTACAATTCAGGCAAACTGTTGGATCTTGAAACTATGCTAGAAATGGTTTCTTCCCCAGTCGTTTGATTTTTAGTCCCCCATATTTTCATCAAAGTCCAAGAATTGGGGTGAATGAACAAATAATTCCAGTTGACATACATTATCTCTGACTCAATCTGTCAGAAGAGAGGTTTAAGACACAATTTTAGTCTATTGTGTGACATAAGCACTATAGCGCATGCAAGGCTATGTAGTGGAGAGATGAACACAGTATGATATATATTGTTTTTGTGGCCATCAGAAATAAATAAAAACTTGTCACCACATCAAGAACTCAATAAGGCAAAGTCATTGTAAATGCACATACATATAAACAAATGAACAAAACAATTTTAAAAAATAAAAGCTAAAAAAAAGTTCTACATTCAAAAAAATAAGAAATAGTTTACTCTGAGCCAAATATGGGTGATCACAACCAGAGAACATGAATTCTATACATTCTAAATGAAATGGGCCACAGTGAGTTTACATAGGCTTTTATATCCACAAAGCTAACTCAACAAATATGTCCATTGGTGCATTAGATAGGCAGGATCCAAAAACGCAAAGGGATTGTTTCTCTAATTTCCAGATATTATCACATTCTTAGTTTTAGAACTTCTTTTGGGGGGGTGATATATATATATATAATTACATACTGTAAGAAGTTAACCTAATACTCATAAGACTATCAGGTCAAACACAGAAGTTAAGGTAAATTTTTTAAAGAGTTTTAGATAGTCTGATTATTTTGGTTCTTAATCTATTATTTTCTCTATAAACACATTGTTCTACCCAGCCAAGGTCAGTCTATAGAATCTTTAATATAGATGCAGCTTCAGCAAACTTCAGTTAACAACAATCTAGAAGACTTTCTAGAAATATGAATGAAAGCACTAAGTTTGGAAAAATGAATATAAATGCAAACAAATCCATTTCCAGGTGAAAAGAGAGTTTACATGAAAATGCTTGCCCTAGTTCAAGAAAAAAAATTAATTTGGCTTGGTGTGTGTTTTAGGAAAGAAAAATTATTACAGAGAATTTTGGCAAGTTCTCAGAGATAGTTCAATATTTCCCAACTGGAAGATAGTTAATTCAATTTGATCAATATTTTTGGTGCAACCAACATTTATAAACCTTTGTTCTAAACTTTCTCAGGAAATCATGTGTCAAGTGTCTGCTGGTGTGAAGAATAAATGACAAATATAATAATGTTGTAAGATTACCCTTCAACTATGTAATTTGTAATTTGTGACTGTTAAATTGACAAACTCTTCCTTAATTGAGCTGGCAAGTTTCATTAGTAGATGAAATAATAATTTAAGTTTCATGAATACATTCAATGGAACATTTTTGATAGCAGGAGTTCAAGATCAATGCATATAGAAATGTAATCAAGCCCTTAACATTGGACTATACACTTAACCATGATATATGTACCCTAAAATAGTTTGTGTGTTTTAGAAGAGTCTTGCTCAAGGGTCCAGAGGTCTATTTGTCTTCTATGTTTTCTTATACAAGAATTGCATTGTGCTAATATGTCTTTGATAGTGGTTTCACAGAAAGCAAAGTAATTTCTTTCAATTATTTCTCCTTAATGGAAAGTCTAACAAATGAGTCATTAAACACAGTGTAAGAAACGTGATGCATTAGGGGGACTAAGTGTAAGGAAAAAAAACTCCATAAAAATCTATGACTAAATATAAGATTATATCACTTCTCACACTTATACCAAGAGCTGTTTGCTTTCTGGTACTCTCAACAAAAATCTTCAGGAAACTGAGATAAAGAGTTGATTGTTCATTAGAAAAAGAGCATTACTGTTTCAAAGTAAGAGAATTTTATCCCAGAGGGAGTATCACAGGAGTAAACAAAGACTTCAGGCTCACAGGAAAACAAAAGTACCTTGTCATTGTCTTTCAGCAATACTTTCTAATTCTTCTTTTTCCTTATCTTTAAATACAGAATCCCCTGCACCTACAACTGAGTTTAGAAAATTCATTAAGTTCTGATGCTGATGTCACTGTCTCAATTTTGGCCATGAACAACTGGTACAATTTTAGCTTGTTGCTATGCCAGGAAGACTGGAATATCACCGAGTTCCTCCTCCTTACCGACAATAACTCTAAGTTCCACCTTGTGTCTATCATCAACATCACTGCTAACCTGTCTTCCACCAAGGACTTCCTAAGCATCCTGCAGGTTCAGCTGGAGCACGTTAGGAACAACACACCCACAGTGGTGATGTTTGGTTGCAACATGGAGAATATCAGGCAGATTTTTGAAATTTCCACCCAGTTTGGGCTATCACCTCCTGAGCTTCACTGGGTTCTAGGAGACTCCCAGAATGTGGAAGAACTGAGGACAGAAGGCCTGCCTTTAGGACTCATTGCTCATGGAAAAACAACACAGAGTATCTTTGAGTACTACGTGCAGGATGCCATGGAGTTGGTTGCAAGAGCTGTAGCCACAGCCACCATGATCCAGCCAGAACTTGCTCTCCTTCCCAGCACAATGAACTGCATGGATGTGAAAACCACAAATCTGACTTCTGGACAGTATTTATCAAGGTAGGATGTAAAGACTGGGTTACATTCTCACCAACAGAGATGGGATAGCAAGTAAAAGTTTCCCATCTATTCACTGTGCAGAAATCTTGATTCTGGGTAGCTTTACAGGCCAATAGTTCTGAGGTGGTTAGGGGCAACAAAAGACTTGTATCTCATGATGTGTTATCTATATTTTGATTTTTAGTCTTTGCCCCGAAATATAGAGACAGTACTCAGACCTAGTTAGTTCTTCACTTACTGTTGAGTTTTTGGCAGATTATTTAGAATCTTGAGCCTCGGTGTCCTAACAAGTAAATTGAGATAACATAGAATAGCTTGATATAATATAATAATTAGTCCAGGAAATTGTATATGAAAATAATTAATGCATACTTGGCTCATAGTAGATAAAAGCAAGGAATTATTTCTTTCCTTATTTATTCTTTCCCACATCAGTAGGCCTGAACAAATCTTTATAAATACATAAAAAGAAAAAAATTAGTTGCATGAAAATGGGTGTTTCTCTCCTACAATTGTTTAATGCCAGATTCTGGTTAAAAGCAGAGACTTCAGAGCCACACCAGCTAAAATCTTAGTTCTGTCTTTTAATTCCTGTATCATTTGATCAAGTTACTCAATTTCTCTTTCCTTGGTTATTTATATTGTATGTATACTTACAGAAAATGAATATAAAAATTTAAAGATATAAACATGGTTACTTGTAGAATTTTTGTGATAGATAAGGTAGAAAATAGATGATACATGATGTATGGATGATAGATCAATAGATGATATGTAGACAATATATAGATGATTGATAGATAATAGATAGACAGACTGGGTGGATATATAGTTGTAAGAATTCAATAAGAGTATTTTCTAACTGTTTATTATTTAATACATATTTACATGTATGTATCCTATAATCTGTACCTTAGTAGCTCAGTTGATACAGAAAGATGGAATGGAAAACTCCATCTAAAATAAAGGATAATGCCTCATACAGAAATATCCCTATAATTACTCAGAAAAGGAAATGTCCTTAAATGATATTTTTAGGTTACTTGATATTTATTTAGAAAAGGATGACCTATAGTCAGAGAGGCCAGGTTGGAGAATGAGTTCTTTTTTCAGAGGTGAATCATGCCAGTATACTAACAAACATTTTAAGGCAATATTATTAAAGAAGTGGCATTTGAATTACAGAATATAGCAATTTTATGGTGTTTTTTCTTAAGAAAACACAAATATTTGGTAAAAGACCAGAAAGTCATCATAACTTTATACACAACTGTACTGAGCACTTACTATACACAAACAATCTTCTAATGACCAAGTATGACAGAAGTTAAGACAAAGCACAGTCTAATATTGTTAACAAGGAGGTAAAGAGGGTATGATGGCACACACCTCTAAACCCATGCATCAGGAAGACAGAGCCAGGAGAATCTTTGTCAGTTCAATGAGCTACACATTGAGTTTCAGGCCAGTCAAGGAAACACAGCAGGACCTTGTTTCAAAGAATTAAAGAAATTCAAATTAATTTTATAAAAATCTATTAGTGATAAAATTGTATCATCCTAACTTTCCCTTTTCCTATAGCATTTTAATCTTCAAGGGATCAAACCAAGTATATTTTACTTAGTGGCATTTGCGCAAAGTTAACCCATTTGTACCCTAGTACATATCTGAGGTTCAGTATTTTATTTAAGAAAACTTCTCCTTTCGGTACATCATATGAGCAGAGCTTCAATTTCCCAGTGTTTATTTGGGAGGATGTCATGCCACTTAGCATGCTCTTGTCTCTTGTAAAATGAACAACACAAGAAAATATATCTGTTTGGGTTCTAAAATTGTTTAGTGAAAAAAAAAATAAGAATATTTGTTGACTTGGGTTGTATATACATTTTATCAAGGTCAAACGATCTTTATAGCTTCCCAAAGTATAATTTACAGTTAAATCCCATTTCTCAGGCTGGCAAGATTGCTCAGTGGATAAATCAGTATCCTCCGAAACCAAGAATTGAGTTGCATAATAGGAGAGAACTGCCTCCTGCATATTGTCTTCTGACTTCCGTAATTGCACAATAGCATATACATACATGCATACACACACACACACACACGCGCACACACACTTGTGCACATGCACATACACATATATGCATTTGCGCACACACACACACACACACACACACACACACTAAATGTAATTTTTAAATTTTTAAATCTTCCTCCACGAGGATCCTATGGCACTTTTTATACTGAATTCTACAGTGACACTTAGCCTATTCTATCCTTACCTGCTTGACTTCTGAAGAGAATACAATTTCCATTAAGTTGAAACACTATTATTGAACCTAGTCCAAAGCCTATCATCTAACATGCTTAATAGATAGTTATTGAAATTTATTCCCAGAGAAAGAAAACTTCAAATTGTATTTCTGTCTTCCACTGTCATTGACTGTATGGAAAATGGATGGTTGGTGAGTAAATACTTTCTAAACTAAATATAAACTTTTAATTTGCCTAACTACTTATGCTCTGGTTTTCCTCTTTCCTTTTATTTCTTTTACTTTTTTTCTCTTTGGTGAAAGGCTCTGTCCTCATGATTGTTTCCACATATTTTATTTCATAGAGTTTGAAAATCATAAAAGAAGAGTGTGAGGTTTGGAGACCAGCAGCAGTTCACAATGCATAGGGGTCAGTGACAATATTTTCATCCTCATCAGGGAAGTATGAGAAATAAGCTCAAAGAACTTCAGAAAATATGCCTAGGACTTTTTTAAACTCCCAGAGGGATACAGTCAAAGAAAAAAATTCAAAGAGTCAAGACAGGGTCAGGGGAAGTGGGCAAATCCCTGGAAGTTATCTTTATAATGAATAACTTAAAGGTCGCCTCAAGCCACAAAACAGCTGTGGAGTTTCCATCATCCTTATTTATTTTGTTTAACTCATCTTTTAGAAAGTTAGTTATTCTTACTCCATAAGTCACATCTGCATACAGTAATTTTCTTAATTGTCCCTAAATTTTGTGAGGTTGACCCCAGTATCTGGCTGCATAATAAAAGCCAGTGGGGATAATGAGCTGTGACTAGATGGTACCAGAGTTATGCAAGCTTTCATTTCTCACACAGTCATTTTCAGTTTGGGCTGACAAAATTGTTAACATTTTAAAATGTTAATGAAATCACCCCAAACATGGCATTTTCAGCATAGGCTTTTAAACTAGGAAAATAATTTCTTGTGGCAGACTACACAGGCATAATTACAGGTATAAGGGATTTCATTCTTCTCGTTTGCCCTCAGCCAGAGCAAATGTCCATCATGACTCAGTGTAGACAAAAGCACTAGAGGACCAAGGTCATCATGTTATCTTTAACAATGTGTTAGAGAGTTGTTTTACTAAATGTTAATTGTTTGGGGGCAACTGTAGGAGGAACATTATTGTGACAATCCCTCCATAAATGCACATCTGTGAGTTTCTATCCAATCAATGACCATTTTTGAATTAGGTAGAAGTAGATATAATGAATACTTGAGTTTGTCATGTTAGAGCTAATAGGATAATACATAAATGGAAATTATAAAAATCTAAGATACATACTTTTTCCCCTTTAAAAGGAGTCTTCTTATGTAGTTCTGTCTGTCCTAGAACTTCCAATCTTCCATTCTCAGTTTCCCATGTGCTGGGATGACAGGATTGCACCTCTATGCCTAGAGGGGTATACACTTTTTCAAATACACACACACACACACACACACACACACACACACACACACACAATAAATTAATTAACATTTTCAGAGATTTTATGATATACTTTAATAAATATAAGTTTTCATATTTGAAATAATTGGAATTTTCTTTGAGCTGCCAACCCAGCTACCAAATAAAGACACAGAGACTTATTATTAATTATGAACACTCAGCCCTAGATTAGGCTTGTCCTACTATCTCTCTCAACTTAATTTACCTTGTTTCTATTCATCTACACCTATTTCACTTTGGGGTCTTTTACCTCTTATTTTTACCTCTCTACTATCAGATTTTCCTCTGTGTCTGGCTGGCAGGCCCCTGACATCACTTTTTTTTTTTTTACAAGCCTAAATTCCTCCTCCTACTTACTTCCATGCCTGGAAGTTACACATATACCCTCTCCTCAACAGTGACTATTCAGCTTTTTATTAGACCAATAAGGTACTTTAGGCAGGCAAGGCAAAACAGCAACACATCTTTACATAGCTAAACAAATGCTACACATCTTGGCATAGTTAAACAAATATTTCACAATATTTCAGCCTTTTTTCTAAATAAGAAAAACATTTTTTTTTATATTTTTTATATTTAAATTTGAAGCAAACTTGTTTTATATGTCAATCCCAGTTCCTGCACCTTCCCGTCCTCCCCTGCTCCCCCCACCCCCATCTTATCCCCTTTCTGCTCCCCAGGGAGGGTGAGGCCTTCCATTGGGGAGTCATCAAAGTTTGTCATATCATTTGGAGCAGGGCTCAGGCCCTGCCCCATGTATCTAGGCTGAGGGAGTATCCCTCTAAGTGGAATGGGCTCCCAAAGTTCATTCCTATACTAGGGATGGATACTGATCCACTACCAGAGGCCCCATAGACTGTTCAGTCTTCCTAACACCCACATTCGGAGGATCTGGGTTGGTTCTATGCTAGTTTCCCAGCTATAAGACTGGAGTCCGTGAGCTCCTCCTTATTCAGGTCATCTGTTTCTGTGGGTTTCTCCAGCCTGGTCTTGACCTCTTTGTTCATCACTCCTCCCTGTCTGCAACTGGATTCCAAGAGTTTGGCTCATTGTTTAGCTGTGGGTGTCTGCTTCTGCTTCCATCAGCTACTAGATGAAGGCTCAAGGACGGCATATAAGGTAGTCATCAATCTCATTATCAGGGAAGGGCATTTAAGCTAGTCTCTCCACTATTGCTTACATTGTTACTTGGGGTCATTCTTATAGATCTCTGAACATTTTTCTAGTGCTGGATTTATTTTAAAAACCTATAATGGTTTCTTCTATTATGTTATCTGTTTTCTTGCTCTCCTTTATTCTTTCCCTGACTTAATCTTCCTGCTCCATAACAACCACCTCTCTCCTCCTCTTCCTCCTAAATACCTCCCTCCTTCCCCACATGAACCCAAATTGCTTGGGAGATCTTGTCCCTTTCCCCTTCTCCAGGGGACCAAATATGTCTCTCTTAGGGTGCTCCTTGTTTCCTAGCTTTTTTTTTTTTTTTTTTTTTTTTTTTTGGTGGTGTGAATTGTATTCTGGTAATCCTTTGCTCTGTGTTTAAAATCCATATATGAGTGAGTATATACCATGTTGGTCTTTTTGTGACTGAGTTACCTCACTCAGGATGGTTTCTTCTAGTTTCATCCATTTCCCTTTGAATTTCAGGATTTTCTGATGAGTAGTAACCCATTGTGTAAATGTACCACATTTTCTCCATTCATTCTTTAGTTGAGGAGCATCTGGGTTACTGCCAGATTCTGGCTATTACAAATAATGCTGCTATGAACACAGTTGAACAGATGCACTTGTTGTATTAATGTATATCTTTTGGGTATATGCTTATGTGTGGAATTACTGGATCTTGAGGTAGACTAATTCCCATTTTCCTGAGGAACTGCCATACTGATTTCCAAAGAGGCTGTACAAGTTTGCACTCCCACCAGCAGTGAAGGAGTGTAACCCTTTCTCCACATCCTCTCCAGAATAAACTGTCATTGGTGTTTTTAGCCATTCTGACAGGAATAAGACTGTATCTCAGAGTTGTTTTGATTTGCATTTCCCTGATGGCTAAGGATGTTATGTACTTTCTTAAGTGTCTTTCAGACATTTTAAAATCCTCCATTAAGAATTCTCTATTTTGTTCTGTACCCCACTTTTGATTGGATTATTGGTGTTTTGGTAACTAGCTTCTTGAATTCTTTGTATACTTTGGAAATTAGCTCTCTGTCAGATGTGGATTTGATGAATATTTTTTCCCAATCTGTGGGCTGCTGTTTTGTCTTGTTGACTGTGTCCTTTACCTTATAAAAAGCTTCTCAGTTTCAGGAGGTCTCATTTATTAATTCTCAATCTCAGTGTCTGTGCTACTGGTGTTGTGTTCAGAAAGTGGTCACCTGTACCTGTACTTGTTTGGTAAGCATTACCCCAAGCTACTTTATGTTGTTTGTGGCTATTGCAATGGATGATATTTCTGATTTCTTCCTCAGCCCCTTTATCATCTGTATATAGTAGAGCTACTAATTTTTTTTTTTTAGTTTTGTATCATGCTAATTTGCTGAAGGTGTTTATCAACTATAGAAGTTCCCTGGTAGAGTTTTTCAGGTCACTTATGTAAACTATCATGTCATCTGCAAATAGTGAAAGTTTGACTTCTTGCTTACCAATTAGTATCCCCTTGATTTCCTTTTGTTGTCTTATTGCTCTAGCTAGTACTTCAAGTACAATATTGAAGAGATATGGAGAGAGTGGACAGCCTTGTCTTGTTCCCAATTTTATAGAAATCATATTGAGTTTATCTCCATTTAGAATGATGTTGGCTTTTGGTTTGCTACATATTTCTTTTATTATGTTTAGGTATGTTCCTGCTATCCCCGATCTCTCCAAGACCTTTATCATGAAAGGGTGTTGGATTTTGCCAAAGGCTTTTTCAGCATCTAGTGAGATGATCATGTGATTTTACTTTTTTTCAGTTTGTTTATATGGCAGATTATGTTGACAGATTTTTGTATGATGAACCATCCCTGCATCCCTGGGATGAAGCCTACTAGGTCATGGGGATGATTTCTCTGAAGTGCTCTTGAATTTGATTTACCAGTATTTTATTGAGTATGTATCCATCAATGTTCATGAGGGATACTGGTCTGTAGTTCTCTTTCTTCGTTTTGTCTTTGTGTGGTTTGGTTACAAGGGTAATTGTAGCCTTTAAAAAAAAAAAAAAGTTTGGCAATGACCCTTCTGCTTCTGTTGTATGGAACACTTTGAGGAATATTGGTATTAACTGTTCTTTGAATTTCTCATAGATTTCTGCACTGAAAGTATCTGGCCCTGGGCTTTTGGGGGAGAGGGGCTGATGAATGCTACAATCTCACTAGGGGTTATAGTTCTATTTAAATTGCTTATTTGGTCTTTATTTAATTTTGGTAAGTGATACCTATCCAGAATATTGTCCATTTCCATTTTTTTTTTTAATTTTGTCAAAGTATGACCTGAAGAGTCTCTGGATTTCCTCTGTGTCTGTTGTCAAGTCTCCCTTTTCATTTCTGATTTTGTTAATTTGCATGTTCTCTCTCTGTCCTTTGGTTAATTTGGATAAATGTTTGTCTATCGTATTGATTTTCTCAGAGAACCAACTCTTTGTTACACTGATACTTTGTATTGTTTTCCTAGTTTTTACCTTATTGATTTAAGCCCTCAAAATGATTATTTCCTGGTGTTTTCCCCTCCCGGGTGTTGTAGTGCTTTTTGTTGTAGAGCTTTCAATTGTGCTGTTAATTCTCTAGTGTGACTATTATCTAGTTTCTTCATGTGGGAATTTGAACTTCATGCAGGGCTATGAACTTTCCTCTTAGCACTGCTTTTAAGGTGTCCCATAAGTTTGTGTATGCTGTGTATTCATTCTCATTGGATCCTGGGAAGTTTTTATTTTCTTTCTTTATTACTTCCTTGACCCAGAGTAGTGTAATTATGCATTATTCAGTTTCCATGAGTTTGTAGGTTTTCTGCAATTTGTGTTGTTGTTGAATTCTAACTTTGAAGCATGAAGGTCTGATAAGATATAGGGGGTTATTCCAAATTTTTTTACCTATTGAGATTTACTATATTGCTAAGTATGTGGTTGATTTTGAAGAAGGTTCCATGTGGTGCTGAGAAGAAGGTTTATTCTTTTGTGTTTGGATGAAATGTTCTACAAATGTCTGTTAAACCCAACTGTGTCATAACTTCTATAAGTTCCTTTGTTTATTTGTTAAGCTTCTGTTTTGTGGACCTGCCTAGTGTTGAGAGTGCGGTTTGAAATCTACCATTGTAAGTGTGTGAGGTTTTATGTGCAATTTGAGTCTTAGTAATGTTTCTTTTAGGAAAGTGGGTAACTTTGTATTTGAGGCATAAATGTTAAAGCTTGAGACTTCATTTTGATAAATTTCTCCTGTGATGAATAAGAAATGATCTTCTTTGTCTCTTTTGATTGATTTAAGCTTAAAGTCTAATTTCTTAGATATAAGTATTGCTACACCTGCTTGTTTCTTGAGGCCATTTGATTGGAAAGTCTTTTTCTAACCCTTAACTCTGAGGTGGCATCTGTCTTTGAAGTTGAGGTGTGTTTCTTGTTAGGCAGCAAAAGGATGGATTCTGTTTTTGTCTTTTTATAGGCAAGTTAAGACCATTAATATTGAGGGATATTAATGACCATTGATTGTTAATTCATGCTTGTTTTTGATTTGCTGTTAGTGGTAATGTGTGTGGATCCCCCCACCACCACCACATTTTTCTTTTGGCTGTTGGTAAAATGGGATTATCTACTGCCTATGCTTTTGTGGGTGTAGTTAATTTCCTTGGGTTGGAGTTTTCCTTCAAGAACTTTTTGAAGGCTGGATTAGTTGATGTGTATTGTTTCAATCTGGTTTTGACATGAAATATCTTGGTTTCTCCATCAATAGTGATTGAAAGTTTTGCTGGGTATAGTAGTATGAGCTGGTATCTGTGTTCTCTTAGTGTTGCAGAATATCTATCTAGGACCTTCTGGCTTTCAGAGTTTCTATGAAGAAGTCAAGGTGTAATTCTGATAAGTTTGCCTTTATGTTACTTGCCCTTTTTCCTTTGCTGCTCTTAGTATTCTTTCTTTATTCTGTATGTTTGGTGTTTTGATTATGATGTGGCAAGGGGACTTTCTTTTGTGGCCTACTCTATTTGGTGTTCTGTAAGCTTCTTGTACTTTTATTGGCATGTCTTTCTTCAGGTTGGGAAAGTTTTCTTTTATGATTTTGTTGAATATATTTTCTATACCTTTGAGTTGGGTTTCTTTACCTTCTTCTATGCCTATTAATCTTAGGTTTGGCCTTTTCACGGTGTCTCGTTTCCTGGATATTTTGTGTCAGGGATTTGTTGGACTTAAGATTTCCTTTGTACGATGAATCTATTTCTCCTAGTTTATCTTCAATGCCTGAGATTCTCTCTTCCATCTCTTCTCCTAGGTGCAAGCTGTTCGAATACTCTGATGGCTCTCTTACTCCAGTGGGTGGTAGTAGGACTCTTTCCATGGTTGGAGGCTGGACCAGGATGCTGGGAGACTCCAGATGAGCTGGTCCAATAGGTGGGCTCCCCCACAGGCAGTCCTCAGTTCTCAGTCCTCAGGATCTGCTGAGCAGGGCACCGGAAGACAGGCCAGAAATAGACCCACACTTACCCACTTCTGTGGTTGGAGGTGGGACCAGGACCAGTACACTGGAAGCTTCTGGGTGGGCCACACCACTAGTGCCAATGTTTAAGTTTTAACATTGTAGGATTATATATAATAATAACAATTATCAAGTAAGAAGTATATTTACAATATCCAGCTCATTTGAATTTGGCAAATTCAGAGAAAATACTCCATTATGTATCCTACCTTGGTGAGTTCAAAATTGTATACCTAGTTTAATTTCTATCCTAACCTATATTACCAACCCAAGTTATCTTTTTAGACCTCAAAACACTTTCTTAGATAAATGATTTAAGTGTTTATGTTTCTCAACCTTATAAACTTTGTATCTCTTATGTAAGTTTCTTTTCTAATTTTGATAAAAAGGAAGACTATAACTACCTTGTCTTTAACTTCATTAGAGACTTGAGATGGACATAATATTACCCAAGTAAACATGAAGTGCAGAGCAAGCCACCTTCTGAACCATAGAATTAGCAAAGACATCTGACTATCTGGACAGTCTTCCAAAGTTTGTCTGCAACTTTGGGGCATACATCTTCAGCCTAAGGCCTAGAATAACTGACAGATTCCTGTGAAGCAGGAATTTTTAAAGACTATCCTAACTTGTCTTGGCAAAGTTTAGCAGTTGTATTCTTTGGTGTCCTGTTTGTTCAGTTATTACAGTATACTGTCAGCAATCAAGGCAAGGTCAGTTTCTTGCCAAAATGGCTAGCTTTGCCACAATGAAAAAAAAATTTCATATGGAGGTTCCTTGAAACACATCACCCTTTTATTAATTAGATTGGTGTTGTCAGGAGCAGACATGTTTCACTGTAAAAAAAAAAAAAAAAAAAAAAACAAAACCTTAGGTTACTAAACATCTTAAAAAAATCACCTATCTATCTAAAATATCTGTTTTACCTTGAAAACATATATAACATGACAACACATTTGGTTGTTATAGATGACTAACTACTAACCTGCATTTCTTAATTATACTAAATAGTTTGTAATAAAAGCTTTCAAGAGCTAGAACTTTATATTACCTATTTAAGTGGCCTACATAGCAATACTTTAAACAAAAATATAAACAAGAAACATATATATATATATATAGTGAAACAAAAATAACCTTAAATTTGTATCAATATACAAAAATCCATACCAGTGTAAAATATTTGAGATAGTTGTCTTTTTATCCTATATTCCCATATCCCCACTAAATGATGACAAATTACTATCATCCATTGAATGACCAAAAACCACCCACTCCACCTCTTGGGAATGTGAGCATTGTGTTCTCTAGACTGTTTCCCTGTTGCCTGGAGGTGACAGCATCCCCAGGGAACCCCAAGAAAATTGAGATAATGGTCAAGTCCTAAAAAAAAATACCTATAATATTTGTTGCCTTATCTCAGTGTAATGGAAAAGTGTAATGCTTATCTGAAGTCCTGACTAAAATAGTCTCAGCTAACAGCCTTGAAGTTTTTCTAAATGCATAACACTGCCAAAAATGCCCACATCAGCACTCTGAAAAGCAGCACGTCTTTACATGAACGAATAGGAACATTTTGTATAGTTAAACAAATATTCTGAAGAGCTTGGTGCTAATTCACAAGCATAGAAGATGGAATATGTCACTTTATTTAGCCCTGGAGAAGAAATGTAACATAATTGGAGGATTAATTGCATATGAAGAGGACTTGAACTTTTTCTAGAAAGTACTCAGAATACCACATATAGCTTTTATGCCAGGCTAAGGAGTTGCATTTCATATGTCTAATGGATGTCAGTGGAAACAGAACGTTAGCCTTGACTAATTTATAAAACCTCAGTTCTGTAACAAATTAGCAGAATAAAGTATAGATAAAGCCTTTATTTTAGATAGTATAAAAGCCTTGAAAATATTTTTTAAAGCATCAAGATATAAGAAGTTATCGTATTTCCTCCTTTATAAACTTTGGTTGAAGCTAAGGTGAATTTTACCTGCTTTTTCTGGGATTCTGATCCTTCATGCTTATCTGAAGGCCCTGAGTATGAATGAATCCATTGTTCTCTGGGAAACAACTCATTTATTTAAAATGGTCCAATCAAAGTCAATTATCATCTAAGAATCAGAGAACCTAGACATAGACTCCTTCATCTACCTGGCCTAGGAAATTTTTTACTTTTCAGCCAATCAATCACAGAAATGCTGGTCACTTTCATGTTTTTGTTGTGGTTTATTTGTTTGTTTGATTACAGTTTGAATAATAGGTCTCACACATGCTGGATAAGCCTTTTACCACTGAGCTACTTTCTCAGACCTATTTCTTTTTGTTTGTTTGATTGATCTTATTTTTAGATACGTTCTGTTCAATTGATCAATCTAGTCTAAACTTACTCTATATCCAAGAGTGACTTTGAACTTGTGATTATCCTACTTCAGCCTCTCAAGTAGCTAGAATCACAAGCCTGTGCCACCAATTCCTGCTTTAGAGCCCAGCTTTAAAACAAGGAGTAGAGTGAGTATCTTCTTTGAAAAGCTTCTGCACTTCATTTTGGTCATCTGCAAGAATTCCATCAACTGGATAAAGTCATGAGTTCACTCATACATTTGCCTAAGTTACTCACATTGCTCATGCCCTCAGCTGGAACCATAGAGCAGAGGACTCAGTGGTCATCAAGCTCCCAGTCTCTCTTGCTTCTCAGCAGGAGGGAACACAGGCATCTGATCATTTTTATCCATTTCCCTTAACCTGGCTGTTCAGTTATCAGTATCTTTGAGTCAGCTACTTCTACTACTGTGTATACTCTGGCATCTGCTGCCGTTCTTATACCCTGTGTGTTTATTGGGTTTGATTCAATATGCTAAAGACCCTTTTCCCTCCTAACTGTGTTTGTCTTTATGTTTCCAGGCAATATTGAGATTCACTGGACTTCCCTTAATAGTAATTCTTTAATCATTGATTCTGTACATATTGTTAAGAATCTATTGTGTGCCAGGTACCAAGAGATACTAGAAAATTCTAGGGGGAAGTGCTAAGGCACGTGTTAAATAAATAAGTAACCTTTAAATTTATGATAGTGCCATGTCCATGTCTTTTCCTGATCATTAGAAAAATGTTCAAAAAAATTCAGCTTGGGGCTTTATTATTTTTATGATATAATTTAATTTAGGATACATCAATGTATTAGCACATGAACTTTAAAAGAAATACACTTACACTGAACATAGAAGCCCCAGGCTGGATGCTGCTGCTCAGCACAACTCTCTAGTGCCCCGAGGAAAACACATTGCTTATGAATGACCTTTTCGGTCTGACTGTGACCCTCTTAGCTTAACTTGCTCTGCTGGAACACTTGGGAAGTTGATACTTATAGAAAAAAATGCATGTTGTAGAGTTCCATATACATCCATTAGGAAACCTGGTAGCCGGACCATTGACTGAAATTCTTTGGCTGTTTCTCTCCTTCTGGGTCACTTAAGGAATGTCACGAGTTGAGTCTAAAATCTGTGCTAAGTCATGAGGACCTCAGATAAGGAACACTGGAAAATGCACATTACCTTGGGATCTAATTTTGATAAATGCAGGAGGGTTTGGGATCCAAGAAGTTTTAAACTGGAATATTTCTTCACATTAGGAAGCAGCTTCTAGGTTGTTATTTTCCTGAAAGGAAATTGTATTCTTTGTTCACATTTTTACTGCATATGCTTCTATTGTAAAATTTGGAGATAGAAAAAAAAACTCTGAATCTGTAGAGAGTGATGTTACAGCTCTACTCTGAATTGTAGTTCTGTCTCAAAACTGTTCCATTCTTCATACCCTGTAACCTTTTAGAAGAATGTCTGACTGGTAAATACTCTGGAATGTTTCATTTCCAGAGCCATATTCCAGCAATGCTGGAAGAAAAATCCACAATGATGCAAGTATTCATGCTAGACCTCAAGAACCAGCACATAAGTTAGGGCAATGTACAAAACTATCAGGAACAGCTAAAGAATGCTCAAAAACCACTATTATGAACAGCCAAAGTCCTTAACAAAACCAAGGCAATAAATAAAGCAGCTTAGATATTAAACAAATCTCACTTCTCTGTGGTATATGGGAGAAAAAAGTCAACAAAACTTACAGCACATTAAAGTAAGGAAAAGATGGGTACCTTAGATACGCATCAGATTTCTAGCTGCAGCCTCCTCTTCCCACACACCAATAACAGCACAGCACAAATGTATTGCATTATGACTTGCATTTATCAGTAATTTTCTCCTCTCGAGGAAAAATTCAAGGATGTCAGCAGCTCCCCTTCCACTATGAAGTTTTACTTACAACTGAATATTGCAAGTATTGGCCAAACACAGACCCAGATGATTCATACATGTATGCATGTATTTATTGTTAAACTGTTATTGTCCATTGACTTGTAGAAGTGTTTTTAAAAAGATGAGCTTATAAGTTGTTTTGAAATACAACAATATCAACGATTACAATATATTGTCACTCACTCTGAGGCTCAAAACTTAGCAATTACTAACTCCTATTGAGTTCCTTATCATCAGGTTTTCCCATTGAACTAATTTCTATTTTTGTATCTTATCCATTATTCAGAAGGAAACATATTAGAATCTTAATACTTTAAACACTCCATAAACTGAAAATGCAAAAGCTTCCTGGCTGATTGAGACCATTCCTTCAATAAAGCAATGAACATTTTAATAAGATACTTGTCTTTTCTGAGAAGATGTATATTTAACTGCATTTGCCACCCAGACCAATGGAGAAATTCAAAGCTGACTCCATGTGACAGATGAATGTGGGTCTCTTCACCTTGACCAGCAAAGGCAGGGTCCATTCATTCCCAAAAGCAATGCTATGACACTACTGGTTTTTTTCTGATGTAAACTATGTCAAAACCCATGTTTTCCAGGGATTCTGTTGTCTAAAAAGTCAAAAATGAGACTAATCAACTGACACTTAGAGAACATTTAGGGGTACAAATAGTTGTTTTACATTTAGGTTAAGAAAGAAAATAGAGTTGAGGTCTAACCTGAAGAGTTATCTCCATTCTGATAGGGTTGACCATAGGTTTGTTCAACAACAATGAATGTTTTCATGTTAGCTCTCTGGCTAAAATGTTTAAACTCTTAGTAACATATAAAGAAGCAGATATGGGTGTCTAAGTTTGTAAACAAGCCACAAATACAGGCTGAGCTAGAAACAGACATGTAAATGAAAAAAGATCCTCCTGGGATGGAAGAGAAGAGTGAGATAATAAAAAGAGCTTAAAAATAAATGGATAAAGGTCATGAATAGTTGAAGTTTACAAAGTACTAGTTCATAGGGGAGCTGTAGAAGTAACAGAGAAGCAGTAACATACCAAGTGAATTGGTTCAGTGGGTAAAGGCACTTGCCACTAAGGGTGACAACTTCCATATGCTTACTTGGTATGCACACAAATGCCCCAATGCAGAAGCACAAACAAAAAAATTAATATAAGTGAAAAACATTTTTATTAAAGAACTAGTATATCTGGGGCTGAATAAAAACAGAGCAAAAAACAAATATTCAGGTTGAGTATGTTAAAATAAATATACCTGACAGGTGAGCCCAATAAACCTAACTAGAACTAGATGGTGCTGGTGCATGGGATGTTAGAAAAGATGACACCAGTAGCAGTAATGTTAAAGATCTCTAACCAGTGCTAGGCATAGTGGAGTATGCCTGTAAAATCAGCACTTTGATGAAGAGGCAAGAGTATTAGAAGTTCAAGGTCATCCTCTGCCACATAGAGAATTCAAGGCTAGCTAGGGCTACATAAGACCTTATCTCAAAGAGGATGAAAAGGGAGAAAGAAAGAAAATACACTGCTAATTGAGCAAAGACAAAAGGTCAAAATTAATCCTCACAGGCAAGATTATTAATAGAGCTTTATAGAGGAGGAACAGATCTTCAATTTATCAGAGGAAAATATTAATATAATGAGATGATCATGAGGGGAAAGTCAGCTCATTTTTCAAGATGTGAGAGAATGAGGATGCAGTTCTTGTTAATGAACTAAGAAATTTCCCAAGGGGAAAATGAACATTAAGGCGTTATAGAGAAGGTAGAAATTCCATGTATAGATAAGATGAATGGACTACCATAGTGGCAGAGGGTGGTACAAACAAAATTGAGAAACATGAAAGGAGCAGAAAACATAGTTTCAGAGTTCATGAGCAAAGGAAGACCACAGTAGAAGTCAGTATATGACCTGTGGATAGTCGGGGCATGAAAGAAGACATGCAACAATGGCAAAGCTTTTAAGCAGCACTGTGAAGACTGGAAACAACTAGACACAGAGAGAATTATTTCAAAAGTAAGAACAAAACACAAATTTCTAATACAGATATTTTTAAAACATTAATTAGACAAAGAAAAGTCATTTAATTTTTGTTTCTTGTTTTGAAAATTCATTAAGTATCTTCTGATCATAATTGCCCTTCTCCCATCCCCTCCCTGGTTCCTAGGTCCTCTCTCTCCTCCTCACCTTTCTAACTTCATGCTTTATTTTTCTTTAGAAAATAAACAAGAACATTAAGAAAAACAAACCAGAATTTTAAAATAAACAGTGAAAAAGCACAAGAAACACACACCCAAAATAAGCCACAAAAACACAAAATAAGAAGCCACAAAATGCAAAGAATCACTAAAGTAAATAAAAAAGAAGGAAAGAGACCAATTAAAGAAATATGAGCCAAAAAATAAGCATGCAACAATCTGTATAACCATGGAGGTAGGATATAAAGTAAATTACTATGGGGGAGTGAAGGATATCCCCCAGAAGGGGACATAAAATACATAATTATGGAGATGCAGGGGGAAAACTGTAACAGATGATTTAGCAGGGAGGGGGAAAGAATAGGGTGGTAAGGAAAAGGACACAAGGAGGGATACCTAACACTAAGGGCCTTGTGGAGGGGTGACATATAGAAACCTACCACAGTAGAAGCTTCTTAAAATACATTCATATATGAAGTAGATTGAAATGGAATCACTAAATAACAGAGGAGGCAATGCCCCAACTACATATCTGTCACTACCAAGTGAAACTTCCAGGCCAAAATTGGCTTACATCTAATTGGATTGCTGACTATTGTTGATCCCTTGGGGTTCCATGGAATTTCCAAACAAATCAGGCTATTGCTTTCTACAAACTAATAGTAAGGTCCTATTGCTGAAATTTATATAAATATATAGTTATTCACTCAGTTATAATATTATTTTAATATTAAAATATATTGAATTAATACAGTTTACAAGATTATTTATTATACATATAAAATATATATGACTATATGTATTTATCATCAAACTTGGAGAAGTCAAACTGGCACATAAATAGAGCCTCAATTTAAAACTATTAAGAAAATAGCATTATTTGTGATAGGTGACACTTTAAAATTTCACTTTAGAATATTTTAGAGCAAGTTAAAATGAAAACTGCATAATGTGACTTATTTAGATAAATTGAATTAGGTAAAATATGAATAATGAAATTCATTAAAAATTAGGATAAACACAACAGTCACCATTCCATAGAAAATGTACTTCTTATTTGTTATGATTTGTTCCTAGAATATTTACCTACTTAAAATATGCTATTAAATTAGTAAGCAGAATTTCATTTGTGAAAGTACAGTAAGCTGAAGCTCAAACCATGTCAGTAATACAGCTATTAGCCATTTTGAAATCAAAAGCTCAAAATATTAGAGTAGTTTGTATATGACCAAAGTGAAAAGAACAGTTAGGCATCTGGATCCCAATGATTCCGTTCTAAAATTATGCAGTAAACATGGGTGGAAAAAAAAGAAATTTTATGATAAACCACAAATATAAGAAGACATAAGCCATGTGATAAAACATAAATCCAAAGGCTGTTTTGTCTTTTTATGTCTTTTCTGTTCATTTATTGTGGGGTTTTGTTAGTTTGCAGTATTGAGGACTAAACTGAGCCCCACACACATGAGGAAAGCACTCATGTCTGTCACCACTTTCCAAGAGTGTTGGTTTGGAGATAGATTCTCACTAAGTTCCCCAACCTGGCCTTCAGCTTACTCAGTTTTCTGAGTAGGACTTGAACTTGTAAACCTCCTTCTTGAGCCTCCTGAGTAGTGGGACTCTAGGCTTGGACCATCTGACCCAGCCAAGTATGTTTAAATAAATAATTATATAAGCAAATCTCTTGAAATCATATTTGAAAATGCTAATGGGCAATTAGGAAGTAAACATATTAAAGTAGATTTTTCTTTTAAAAGAACAGAATGCAAACAAATTTGGCAACATTAGAAATATCAGTAGTTTTCTACAAAAACAAAGTACTGAAACTGACTAGTAGAAAATGATCAGAAATCATAAATGTAATTCATACACCTGTGATCAAATAGCCTACTACTGCACATAGATTGCACAAAAATATCCAAAAATGCACCTAAGCTACATGATAGTGTGGGCTTCCAAAGCTTTAAAATATGGACAGTTCTAATGATACAAAGATCCGTAAGTGACCTGATGTAATTCCAAAGTGTATTTCTTTCATAAATTAAAGTTAGCTATTTAAAAATTAATTTCTACTACTGCATATCAAACATCTGTTCTAAACATCTTGCCAAGAAACTTCTATACATTGTCAAAGTTAATTTGAGTGCTATGAACTCCTTGAACAGTGCCACAAGCTGAAATGCCAGTACTGCATGAATAGGAAGATATGTGGCACAGGTGCGTATGTGCTCATATGTGGAGATTGGATGTGGTTCTAACCCCTCACCCCAAAAACTCAGATCCTTATTAGACCCAGCTGACAGCTGTCTTTCAGGAATAGAAATCCATTATTAAAAGATGCTCTATTTAGTTTTTGTCAAAACATTATGGCTGTGTGATCCACTGACTTCCAAATGTTAAAAATATTTAATGTATTGTCTAAAATCCCTATATATTACAAAGATGTAGTAACCATTGGTATAATTCTGATATGAAAACAACAAAATCATCTCTGGTGATACAGACCTATTCAATATGGCTGTATTAAAAAACATACAGAAAAGCCCAGTGATGATGGCACATGCCTTTAATCCCAGCACTCGAGAGGCAGACGCAGGTGAATCTCAGTGAGTCTACAGAGCTAGTTCCAGGACAGGCTCCAAAGCAATACAGAGAAATTCTGTCTCAATAAAAAAAAAACAAACAAACAACAACAAAAAAAAGCATACAGAAAGAAAGAACAGAACAATGTCTTCTAACTTAATAGACAAACTACACTAAATAAAAATACATCAAATAATATGACAGCTAAGGTTTTTAAAATATATAACAGAGAAAATAATTTAAGCTCACACATAAAAGGAGATGTTTGTGTGTATTCTTCATTACACCTCCTAAAAGAAAATGAATATAGAAGATCTCTAAAAAAATATGTCTAACAAACTTTATATGTGAAGCTAAAATAAATAAATACTTTTGCCATTGAACATTTATTGAAATCAAATATTTCCCACAAAAAAGAAAAACAACTCCCCTTTCTATAATACATGCTCTGTTTGATGCTATGTTTATAAACTTAAATGTCTATTATAGAAGAATTATGATCGCAAATGTGTTCTCATCAACATAAAATAGGATAGGGAAATGCAGAAAACCTAGAAATTAATTAGAATGAAGAAAACAAAAAGTACAATCAATTGAGAAGAAATTGAACAAGAACCTTAGCACATGTAATATTTTATACAGCTCAATAGCAATTAATTCCCAGAATAAAATTGCTTGCCAGTGTTGACCAGAAAGGGAAAAAGCTTCACTGAGAAGCTGAAAATGTCATTAAAGAATTATATTTTTTTTCTGACTGAGGTTCAAAGCAGAACAAATCTATGAACATAAACATAAATATTCATAGGACAACTTGACAAACATGACCCATTTACAGAAACAACACCTGTAGGTTCTGATACAGGGACCTCTGTTTCCCTAACCATGGTTTTTGACCATGTTTGTACTACCAGGCATGAATAGTTTCCTGAGAACAAGCCTCAAATCCAATACAGAGAGTGGATGGTTACCCCTAACCCCCATAAACAGTTGTGTCACTATTGCATAGTGACCACACCTTGCCTTAACTAGGATCAGTATTGTAACATGCAGGATCCACTTACATAAGACCATTAATATAATCTTCCCTGATGGCAGCTTGTATAGCACTTTCCACCTCTATGAAAACTAGCCAGCAAATAGAGTTTTCTGACCAGCTCAAGATTTATTTCTCAATATCCTGAAACCTCTGTGTGTAGTATCTCAGAAATAAGGCCTTACGATCTAGCTCTGTTGGACAACTAAGAACAATGATAATAGTCTATATTGTTTTGGATACCTCTGGAGCCTCCTTGACCAATAACTCACAAAGAGGTAAGCTATTCCTGGTACTAAGATTTCCATTTAATAACTCATGCTGTGGCAGCTGCATTATTCACTCATGCGAGGTACCTCTGCTCAAACTTCCCTTTTTGTTGTTGTTGATATACATTTAATTAGTTTACAAACTAGTGGGGCTTCTTAAGGCTTCCCCATATATCTTTAGTTTTGGTTAATCCCCCTGTTATGACTTCTTTCTCCCACTCTGTACCCCAACCCCTAACTTAAACCTTTAGTTCCTGGTATTACCTCCTCTATTTTTTCTTATCATGAGTGTTCTACTATCTACTCTTATTTTATTTCTTACTTGGGTTGCAAGATCAGACTCCCTTGTAGCTTCTTCATGCACAGTTCATTTTGGTTAACCCTTCCCTTGCCCCCTCATTTCCTGTTCCCATCACTCCTCTACTTGCTTGAATGTTTCTGTTCCCAATGTTCCCCCTTTCTGTTTTCACTTCACCTATATCCTAATAACCTCCTGTCTCTAATTGAGCCCTCCACCAATAACTCATTTCTAGTTCCCCAAATTACACCTGTCCTTCAGGTTAGATTCTTATTGCAGTGGGAATGAAATTTTCAAAGTTAAAAATAGGAAATTTTCTATTGAAAAAAGTCGAGCCAGTTTTAGAACCAAGTACAAAAATTCTAGTGGTAGAGCAAAACACTGATCCACTAAAATTTATCTTAATCATTTCTTAGGAAAGTACTTGACTTTCTGTCTTTTAAAAATATCTTTCTACCTCATTTTGAAACTACAACAAAATTACTGTCACTGAATTAAAGGGAGAGAGATCTAATTGGATCTCTGATTTATCTTTTTAACTTTTAAAATGTTTTCAGATTTATGTATTTTGTCTATGAATATTTGCATACATGTATGTCTGTGCACCATGTATATGCTTGGTGCCTATGGAAGTCAGAACTGTCTTATACCCTGGAACTAGACTTAGCATTATTGTGAACCACTATGTGTATCCTGGGAAATGAACTCTGGTCCTCTGCAAGAGCAAAGAGTGCTTTTAACCACTGAGTCATTTCTCTGGCCCTCTGTAATTTATCTTTAAAATGTCCTAAATGCATTTAGTCAGTCAAAAGACCTCACACAAACTTCCTGATGACATCTAGTCAATGCCTACCAGTACCCCCGCCCCAAGCCATATACTCTGTCTGACTTCAGTCTCTTATGAAAGGAAAAAAATATGTCATACCCCACATGTACCTTAAGTGCAGCTCTTTGTTTTGTCTCATCGAGGGTGTCACATTGGAAATGTTCTTTTATCCTTTCCTTTATTAACACATCTTCTATTTCTGCTGAGTCACTCAAATTAGCACAAATGCCAGTGTATCTGTAACACTAAAATGAACATACATACGTGTGTAGTTTTATATACACTATATACACATGAGTAAAACACTCAGGTAGTGTTTCATTTGATTTTCAGCCCCCATTGACATTTATTGTTCTCTTTTTCACAGTATAGCCTTCTAAACAAGAATTTATCCAGCTTCTGTCTTTGCCTTGTCCCTGAAGCTGGTGTACTGGGATAATATAGTGAAAACCTACACAAAATGCCCTACAAAGGTCACCAGCAAGCCACACATTTATAAGTCAATGGTTCCTGTTATACCCTTTTTACTTTTTTCCTTTTTTTAACTAAGTTTGTTAGAAGCATTTGAGACCCTTCATGACCTTTCTACTTGGCATCCAGAGTGAAGCATACCGTTTCCCCATATCTGCCTCCTTCTCATTTCCCTTTCTGTGTTTTCCTGACCCATACCACCCCTACCTTTTACAGTGCCCCCATATGTTTCCCTTGGACTTCTGCCCTTCTACAATGTTCACAATGATCTCATTGGCTCTTCTTAACTACCATGCATAGGTCCCTAATACCCAAATGTGTATGCCCTGCATAGACTTCATTTATTAATTGTCTACTTTGTGTCTACATTTGGATATTGATAAATTATCTCAAACTTAACATTGACAAAATTGAACTCCAGATCATTCTTCCTAAACTCAAACATGATTTGTTTATGATTTTCTTTTTCTCAATTAACAGTAACCCCATCTGGGCTGGCTAGCTTTATGTCAACTTGACACCAGCTACAGTCATTTGGGGAGAGGAAACCACAATTGAGAAAATTCTCCCAACCAGAATGGTCAATGAGGCATTTTCTTAATTGGTGGTTAAAGAGGGAGAGGCTAGGTCTCTTGTAAGCAGTATCATCCCTGGACTTGTGGTCCTGGGTTCTATACTCAGGCAGGCTGAGTGAGCCATGAGGAGCAAGCCTGTAAGCAACACTCCTCCATGATCTCTGAATCAGCTCCTGCCTCCAGTTTCCCTCCTTGAGTTCCTGCCCTGACTTCCTTCAGTGGGTAACTGAAATGTGGAAGGATATACCCTTTCCTCCCCAAATTACTCATGATAATAGTGTTTTCCCACAGCAATAAAAACCCTATGACAGAAATCAAGTGATCTATTGCTGTAATTTTACCATGTTGTTTGTGGGAGGATTTTTTTTTAATTTGGGGCTGAAAAAAAAACATTGAGTATTAAGAACCTAAGGAGTTGTTCTATAGAAGGTTAAAAAGGAATATGGAGATTAATGCATACAATGAAGGCCTGGTTTATGATGTTTCAGGGAAAGGTTTGAGAACTTTTCAGGGACCTGTTTATGTGATGTTTGAATTAAGAACCCATGGTTCTGATCAGCTGGAACTGTAGAATCATCTGTGATTAATAAAATATCATAACCACTAAAGTGAGACCTTTGCTTTGCTGGGAAAATCAGTATAGTTAAAAAAGAGACCAGCATCACTGAGACAAAAATCTTCTGAGAAGTATTTCTTCTGGGTCAGCACAAAAAAGCAATGGTCCAGATGTGGACAAGGATGTACTTCACGCTGGCAGCCACTCTTGGTAATGCACAATAGTTTCACAAGTAATTCTGGTTTTGAAGGCATAGATGAGTCATGAAAGGCAGCTGAGGCTTTGCTGAAAGAGGCCAGAAGGAACCATCAACAAAGGCACAACTTCATTTGCAGTAGAAGCTCCAACATGAAAGAGTCAAGGAAAATAGTTGAGTTTGGCAGCATTGACAGGGTCAGAATCCCTGAAGGGATTCTAGGAAAGGTTACTGATTAAGGTGCATCCCAGTTTCAGTAAAAGCACAAGCATATTGGAGATGCTAGGACCATGTGATGATCACCAAGTACAATAGCAGCCATGGAGTACATCCCAGCTGAGGCTAGGAGACAAGCTGTGTGTGCTTTGGAGGCCATTTGGAGCACAGTTGATCACAAGTGGATCCCAGATATCAAACACTGGTCTTGACATTGCTGGACTTTGGTTTTTCTTCTGTTTGAATGTAGCTGTGTCCTGGTTCTTTTCTATTTTAGTAAAAAGCATGTAACTTAACATTTTATTTTATAGGATCCCACAGAACTTTGGAATTCATAGAGACTTTAGGATTTTTGAAAGACTGGATGTTTTAGAGAAACTTTAATCTTTGAAAGCAACATTAGGTATTTTAAAGAGAGAGAACTTTTAAACTGTTGAAATTTTTAAGGGCTGTGGGACTTTTTAAAGTCATTATGTTTCATATTGTGATGCTAATATTAACATGTCATCTTAGGGACAAATGAGAACGGAAAGGTTCTCTTTGTATAGTATCATTTTTGTGTCAAGTTGACAAGGGTCATTGTGCTGGCTTGTTTTATGTGAACTTGACACAGCAATAGTCACTTGGCAAAAGGAAGCTTTGACTGGTAAAACACCTGACACCAGATTGGCCTATGGACAAGCTTATGGGGTGTTTTCTTGACTGGTGATTGATGCAGAAGGCCCAGCTCACTGTAGGTGGTGACACGCCTGGGCTGGTGGTGTCGGTGTTCTTAGTGCTATAAGAAATCAATGTAAGAAAGCTGTGAGGAGCAAGCCATTAATTATTAATCCTTCTTGAACTCTACTTTAGTTCCTGCATCTAGGTTCTTGCCTTAAATTCTTGCCCTGACTCCCTTAGATGACAGACCATTATATGGAAGAAATCATTTCATCCACAGGTTGCTTATGGACACAATGTTTTATCACAGAGACATAAAACCTAACTAGACACTAACTTTCTGGTTGTCTAAAGCAATACTTTTATTTAAAGGCATCCTTGAGTCTCCTTTTTCTCAGAAACATTATCTACATAATCAACAAACTTGTTCATTCCAGCACAAAGACAAAACAAATCAAGACCTAAAACTCCATCTACCACATTTACCCCTCAACCCATACTATCATCACCTTTGTCTGTGGAATGGGCTCCTAGCTGGTGCTCTTGATGTTTTAATTGATCATCATTTAGCAACATGGCAGTTCTATTAGGAGAGAAATGAAGTCATAGCATTTCTCTGTTCAAATTCCACTAGTAACTGTGAATCTAATATAGAGAAGAAATAAAAATCCTTGTAGTTACCTACAACAGCTAATATTTTTTTTGCAAATTCATTGTTCTGTACATTTTCTCTGATATCATCTTCAATTACTTGCATTCAGATATGCCAAAGATACCCACATCAGTAATGTGAGACTTGTAATATTTGCTTTCCCTCCATTTTGCAACTAGTACCCCATGATATCCCACATGTTATTACTTTCCTGAAATGCTTATTTTTCTTTCTGTAGAACATAAGTGCATAAACTGTCATTCCCCACTCTTTACTTGGAATCTAGAACAGTGCCTGGCATATAGTGACTATTTGTGAATAAGTAGATGTTTAATGCCTGATGCATCATCTTTTAAAATACCTTCCATTTGTTTGATAAATACAAACATCTTTTAGTTAACATGTCAAGATTTTGTATGCAAACATGGCTTCCAAAATAGATCACAAATACATTAAACACAGATCTGGTATATTCTGTAAGCTGTCTCAATGATGATTTAATGTAATTTTATTTATGTTACAAATTTCATTTATATTGCCTTACAAATCAACATTTATTACTGACTAATAAGAGAACTTGAAACTTTTAACAAAGTCAAATTAAGTACTGAGCCCCATAATTTCATGTAGATGGTGCCTTGGGAGGTTTGCTGAACTTATTTCTTTAAAAAAAATTATGTGCAAAGCACAGTGCTAAACTAAATTAATTCTTCCATAGTGAGATTCAAGCCACATGAATCTGTGTGCCTAACAATATCAAATACACAATAATATTCTTCTACATGGCATTAGGGTCATCATCAGTTCTTTTCTTGTACTCATTTTACTTGTTTCCATGTCTATATATTTAAAACCTCTGTCTATGTCATTAAACTGCTCAGAAATCTCTACAGCTCTTGTTTTATTATTAAGTAAAACTCAGTCTTATGAAACAGGTGTGTGAACCTCCATAATCTACATGCCACCTGTTTTCCCTACATTAAATTTTAATTTGCTCTACCTCACATGCCAATCATATTGTTGTGTTTACTACTCTCTCCTATGCTTTCTACCTCTTCATTATAACAGTTCTGAATCTGGAAGATGTGAGGAGAGTGCATACCCTAGATTAGAGCAGTTTATTTATGAGCACAGAAATTCATGATGTTATTATTGCTTTGGATGCAAGCTCTCAGTTCTATTAAACAACTTTAGGATTATTTTTGCCTGGTTTTTATAGCCACAATGCTCTCCAGCATTATGATGCCCTTTTAGCTAGCTACATCCTACAGGTCTTCTCTATATGACCTCTTGTCAAGTTTTGTATATTCTCACTACAGTTCGTGAACTAAATGTAACCCTGTGCATCTGTCCTCTTAAAATCTTCTTTGTGAAGATGAAGTATCTCTTACCTCTTTGCATCTGCTATGTATGGAACAACAGAGGAAGAAGAGAATAAGATGAGAGGAAAAGAAGGAAAAAACCACCTTTCTTCACATAGGAATTGTCAGCTTCTTCATCTTCCAAAAGTATCACCTAGACACCTAGCAAAGAAAAATACTCATGTTCCTGCCAGACAAAATTCCCTCAGTGGTTCCCCACTGACTCCACTGAGGACACAGATCTGACATATTTTGTTTTCCACCCCCTTGACTCTGAGCTTAATTTTTAATCACTTGTGTCTCATGGCTTGCACCCTTGTTTCTATATTTTGTATGTTTCGCTCAGATAATTGCATCACTTTCTAGCTTCTCTTCCTAAAAAAAAAAAGTGTAACTCCCCTTCAACATTCAGCCCTGCTCTTCCTCCTTTAAGATTCCATCCTTGGTATCCTGGGTCAGAATGTTCAAGGCTATGAAATGCCTGTCATGTCACTTATTACAGGGGCTTGAATCAATTACTCATTTTCTTTTCCCCTACATCTAGTCTTTGAGCTCTTTAAGCCAATGAGGAGACTTTCATCTCAATAGCCATTAAGTGCTAAGCATGGTGCCAGGTGGTTTGTATCCATTTATCTTGCCAACAAAATGATTCCTTGCTTTCTTTTTCTTTCTTGTTCATCCAAGAAGAGTCCAGGGCAAGTACAGAAGGGCATGGTGGAATTCAATTTAAGCAAAAATGAGATTTCAACCTTTTAATCTTTCAGGTAATAGAGTGAAAATCCAGACTTAGCTACCCATTGTCATTCTTTCACAAAGAATACATAGTGAGGATGGCTGTAACTAAAAGCTATCAGTGAGATGGTTTTCCTTTATCCTCACAATAAAATGAAAGATATGACAGACACAAATGATCTGTCATAAGTACGGACAGAATTTCTTTATGACTGTCTCACAGTAAAATATGCACTGGATTTTCTGGGATACAGTGGTTGAGGATATTAGAATCCTGAGTGGTTTGCTTTTTTTTTTTTTTTTTTTTTTTTTCTTGCTACAGAGACACTGGTCATTGTTCTTCAGCCATGGCCATGTTAAATGTTCACACTGATAATGAAGAATAGCTTTACCAAAATTTGGAACCATCTAATCGATGAAAGATTTCTACAGACTTCTAATGCCTTTTAACCAGGAGGATTCAAATATATTTAGTCAGAAGAAGTCTCTCCTGGGTCCTACCAGATTGAAACGCCATCATCATTAAGCTTTAAATATTCTCAAACTAATGAAGAGTTCTTTCTACAACTTTCACTTTATGTTTCTGTGATCCCAAAATTAGCCAGATAAAACTTTCCCATTTACCATGAGCCTTTTAATTCCCCGAGTTATGCCAGCATCCCATGTGTGGCATGTTTTAAGAAATCTAAAGGTAGATAACTCATGAGAAACACCATCATACTTGTTCTTCTTTTATGGCTCCAAGGGAATTGTCAATTGATTAATCTATATATGATTTTAATGATTTGCTTTACTGCTTCTCTGAAGTAGAAATCTGTTTTAGAGTCTAAGATAGCTGAGACTTCATTGCTTGTTGCAAATTAGAATTTATTTAAGTAGTAAAGTCCCACTGGAGTATGTTCACATGAGTGATTGCCATTATATGCAATCTACCACAACAAATGATTTCATTGCCTTCAGTGACAGTAGCATCTTCAAATGTGATTCATACTTATCACTAATGAAAATTAAGCATATTTCACACTTTCTGATTTTTCTATATCCCTTCTGAAGCAACATGACTTCTTAGCAAGACTTCTTTTGCATTTGTAAATTATGGAATAATATATGTGGCAGGCAATTAATGAATGTGTTTCTCTGGGCTGCTAGACCTGTGTCACTGGCATCTCAAAACACCTACTAGGTTACAAGTCACATTTCAATTTAACTCCTTCATTTTAAATATGCTGAAATCACTGCTAAAAGTCTATGCCAAGGCATTGCTTTGGTCTCCAGCTAATACCACAACATCCCTACATGAAAGGATTGTTGTATATTACATGTACTGTTTGCAACAAAGATTAGTTTTCCCATTTTTTGCTGAAAATTAAATTAAATCTTAGAGACAAGTAACCTGCTCAGGGTCCCTACTATTGAGTAACTTGATGAAGATTCAAATGCAAGTCCATCTAACACCAAAGTCTGAGCTTTTATTCTGAAACAAGGTCATCATTAAGTGTTTGTGTTAGCTCTTATTATCTCCTCATCCTGCTCAAGAAAGACAGGTACTGTGAACAAGTATTTTCCTGTCTAGTCAATGTCAGAATTTATACCGAAATTGCTCGAGTTCACAGGGCTAGAAATAATGTAGCATTTAGTTAGCTGTTTTCCTTGCTTTGACTTCTAGCAGATTCTTTCTCTAGAATCAGGGATAGATTTTTTGTTCTAATGATGATGGAGGGTAGCCCAAGGATGTCCTGGAAACAGCAAGTTTATTACTATCCTTTTCTTTGTTCTGTGTATAATATCCAGCATGCATCTCTGATTGTCCCCAGGAGGAGAGATATGCTAATTTTCTATTCTACAAGGAAAAACATTGTACAATAGTTGGCTATTCCCTAAAGTTATAAATGCAATTCTAAGCAATTATAAAAGAATATACATATTTATTAAAACTCATTTCTATCCAAAAATTTCATTGAACAGATTTCATAACAATCAAAACTTGTAAACAGTAGAACTGAATGTCAAAGATGTTCATAACCTCCATAAGTTGTAAAGCTGTGGAAATATATAATAGCAATGAGTGATACCAATCAATTAAAATATTTGAAGTAAAACTAGTTTAAGCAACTTGCCAGTACTAGAACCTGAAGGTGAGATCTAATTAGTTCAAAGAAATAGAACATTTCCAGAAAGTCTATATTATTCTTGAAGAAAGACAAAGCTTTTGTTTTTAAAAGTAGGAATCCTCAGGGAAGAGCATACCAACCAGTTTTCCAATATCAAATGGTCAGACCTGAAACATAAATACAAGTAACATTACACAAACTGAGCAAGTTACACACATATGTATGTAACAACAATTAATGAAAAAAGAGGCTGTGAATTTTAAAGAGAGGAAGGAAGGGTATACTAGAAGGTTTGAAAAGAGGAAAGGGAAATAGGAAGTGATATAATTATAATCTAATATTTTTAATAGGACTTATTTTATTAAGACAGGGAAGCAAAGATCAGTACTGGTTCTTGACTTTGACATTGCCTCTCTTTCTTACTTTTTACCTTTGGTCCTCTTTACTAGGTTTTTAGCCAACACCACTTTCAGAGGTCTCAGTGGTTCCATCAAAGTAAAAGGTTCTACCATCATCAGCTCAGAAAACAACTTTTTCATCTGGAACTTGCAGCATGACCCTGTAGGAAAGCCAATGTGGACTCGCCTGGGCAGCTGGCAAGGGGGAAGGATTGTCATGGACTCTGGAATTTGGCCAGAGCAGGCCCAGAGGCACAAAACCCACTACCAGTACCCCAATAAGTTACACTTGAGAGTGGTGACATTGATTGAACACCCATTTGTTTTTACAAGAGAAGTAGATGATGAAGGCTTATGTCCTGCTGGACAACTCTGTCTAGACCCTATGACTAATGACTCCTCCATATTGGACAGCCTGTTTAGCAGCCTCCATAGCAGCAATGATACTGTGCCAATCAAATTCAAGAAGTGCTGTTATGGATATTGCATTGACCTGCTGGAACAGTTAGCAGAAGACATGAACTTTGACTTTGACCTCTACATTGTAGGGGATGGAAAGTATGGAGCTTGGAAAAATGGTCATTGGACTGGACTGGTTGGTGATCTTTTGAGTGGAACTGCCAACATGGCAGTCACTTCTTTCAGCATCAATACTGCTCGAAGCCAGGTGATAGATTTCACCAGCCCTTTCTTCTCAACCAGTTTGGGCATTTTAGTGAGGACTCGAGACACAGCAGCTCCAATTGGAGCCTTCATGTGGCCACTCCACTGGACCATGTGGCTGGGGATTTTTGTGGCTCTGCATATCACTGCCATCTTTCTCACTCTGTATGAATGGAAGAGCCCCTTTGGTATGACTCCTAAGGGGCGGAATAGGAATAAAGTCTTCTCCTTCTCCTCTGCTTTGAACGTCTGCTATGCCCTTCTGTTTGGCAGAACAGCAGCCATCAAACCCCCAAAATGCTGGACTGGAAGATTTCTGATGAATCTTTGGGCCATTTTCTGTATGTTTTGCCTTTCTACATACACAGCAAATTTGGCTGCTGTCATGGTAGGTGAGAAGATCTATGAAGAGCTTTCTGGAATTCATGACCCTAAGGTAATTGATTCTTTTACCCCAGTTTTCCTTGTTGCCATAACTCCATATATTTTGTCTACTTCTATGGGATGTCTGTCTTCTTCTTTTGATTCAAGAATATTCTCTAAGTTGGTTCAGTCAGTAAGGTAAGTGCAGCACAAGATGAAAACCTGTGTTTTGTACATAGAGCTCACATAAAAAGCTTGGAGGGAGGGTTGGCATCTGCTTATAATCCCAGCACTACAAAGGTGGAGACATGTGGATTGTTGGCCAGTGAGTTCAGTGAGTCAGGCTAATAAAAGACCTATATCTAAACAAAAGATGGCTGACATCCTGACCACTAACCTTCAAAGCCCACTGCTTGAATCCACATGAACACACACATAGATGCACATACATACATACAGAATGCACCTACATAAATGTATACACATGAGCAGGCATGCAAGAATATTCTCTCTGTCAACTGCACAGACCAGTTATAAAGGTCTTATCTCATTAAACTAAATGGATTATGATTGTTGTTGTTGTTGTTGTTATCTCAAAATGTGGAGCATTGTGAGCATTTGTTTTAGAGATAATATTGCTTGTGCAAACATATGTTAATGTAGCTTTTCTTGGTTGTTTAACCATCTGACAGAAAGGCTATTAGGGAGTAGTTCTGCAGCACAATAATTTATAGCATTTCACCCACAGAAATTCGAGTAATCTGATTAATTACTTTTGGAGGAACTTAATAGAAATAAATGTGAGGCCATATTTTAAATAGCAAACCATTTTTTTATTGTTAAAATACCCAAAGAAATGGAAAGAGCTGACATATTATCTTAAACACACTGAGGTCAGCTGTGAGGAATCTTATGAGATTCTGAAGAAGGAATCTGAACTGAGGTAGCAAAGGGCAGGGTGTCCTTACAGGGTAAGGAAAGCTAAAGTCAACCACTTTTGGTTAAGGAAGGGTCCTTACAGAGTCATTAGAATGATCACAGGCATTTTTTAAAAATGTATCTATCTTGGATGCCTCAACCATCCAACTATATAGGTAGAAGGAATTGGAGAAGGAAAATGCACACCAATCAAGATGTGATGATTAACTTATTTTCAACTTGACTCAACTTGGAATGACCCAGGGTGCATGATTCAAAAGAGGTTTAACTGAGTAGGAAGAACCTACCCTGAGTGTGGGAAACACCATCCCATGGTCTGCAGACCAAAGATAACCGAAATAGGAAAACAGAGATCAGATGAGCATTAACACTCAGGTCTCTCTGCTTCCTGAGTGTGGGCATATGACCTACTGCCTTACACTCATGTCATCATGGCTTCTTTGCAATTGTCTGTATGGACTCAACATAAAATGAAATAACCTCTTCTCAAATTAATTTTTTCAGATTTGACTATAGCAATAAGAAAAGCAATTAATTCACTAATGCATGTCTATCACTATCCTTGCATGTCAGGCAAGGATAGTCATATCTATGTTCTCTCTACGGGATCCCTTTCAATGGGTGAGTAAATAGAGACTCCAGGCTAAGTAATATGAACAGGTCCAGGGAAGCCATTGAAATCAGACCCAAGGGTATACTGAAGCCCTGATGGAGATGAAGATCCTAAGCAGAGTGCATCCCAATATATGGGAAACAGCTGGTCTAGATAGAAAACACTGAGAACACACCCAAGATCAAAGCAAGATAAGCTAAGTCATCTTTCAAGTGACGTAGCCATCATCATGCCTTTTTTGATGCCTCTCACCATTCAGATATCAAGGTACTACTGACCTATATGTCTATACTTCTATTGAATTTTCATTCATTTCATAAAACATCAGAAAACTGGAAATCTATCAACTATTCTCAGCAACTGATTGAGTGACCCAGAGGAATGATGACATCACCAGAAAATTCTCAGGAACAGTTGTGATGAAAATGTAAAGTCTGTACTACTAAAAGAACTAAAGAACATGAGAATTTTTACCTATACACAACTGCAAACATCCTAATGTGTAAAATGAGTCCACAAGAATGGATTGAGCAAAAAAAAAAAAAATGCTTTACTAACTAGGAAAGAAATTGTATTGCTTCTTAATGAACACTCAAGACTTTATATTATGAGCTGGAATCCAGTCAAATGCAAATAAGCTCTTTAGAACAAACAAATGCATCACCCCAAATACAGACTTTGGTGATGCAGCAGCATTCACACTCTACAGCAGTACTGGCATCTGCCACTCATCATTTTCCCCAGTAGTCTTGTAGACCTCTTCAACATTCGATCTTGATAGGCTTATGTAGACTTTGTGCAAGAATCTTGGCAATGTGACTTTGCAATTAAAAATAGGAAATGGAAACTATTTATCCCACATTAGCATAAAAATATTCAATCTATGCATGTTGTGCAGATTCCAGATGATTATCTTATGTAAAAGCCTGAGCACAATACTAACTAGAGTTTCATTCATCAGAAGTAGATTGGCCAGAATTAAGTCCTGAGTGCCAAGCATGAAAAACCTGAAGCAGTAGCTAGTCAGAAGAATAAGAAGAAAATCAGACAGGTAAATAATACACAGCAGACTAACGTCTAAGGAAAAAAAAAAAAAACAGTTACAGGATTAAGGAGATGGTTCAGTGAGTAAAGTGCTTCTTGTACAAGCATGATGACCTGGGTTTGAATCTCCACTACCCACTTTAAAAGCCTGGCATGGCTCTCTTTTATCCAGAACTGGGAGATTTACATCAGTATCTATAACTTATAAAGAAATATATATATATATATATATATATATATATATATATATGTATGTATGTATATACAGATATATATATCAGGAAAAATACAATTGAATATTAAAAGGTGGCATTAAACAAAACAGATTAAAATAGCTAATAATTTATCTTACCCACCTGAGAATAGCTAAATTAAAAAAAAAAAAAAGCAAAGAAAAAAGAAAATACAACAGATGTTGGCATGGGAAAGCAGAAAACTTCTTTAGTACTGATGCAAGGAGAAACTGGTTCAGCCACTATGGAAATCAGTGTGGAAGTTTAGAAAAATGGATCTTCCACATTACATCATTCTTAGGAATATACCTTAAAGACTCTATATCCTACTACAGAGATACCTGCCCATCCTTGTTCGTTGCTGCTATGTTCACAGTAGCTAGTATCTATGAAACAGCATAGATGCCCATCAAGTTTTATTCTTTTTTAAATTGATTTTTATTTAAATTAAAAACAATTTTATGTTACATACCAATTCCAGTTTCCGCTTCCTCCCATCTTCCTTTTCACCTACTATCCTCCCATCCTACTCTACCCCCCCATTCACTCCTCAGGGAGAGTGAGGCCTCCCATGGGGGATCATCAAAGTCTGTCATGTCATTTGGGGCAGAGAGCTTCCCTCCAAATGGAAAGGACTTCCAAAATCCATTCATGCAATAGGGATAAATACTGGTTCACTGCTAGAGGCCCCATAAACTGCCCAAGGTCCCCAGCTGACACCCACCTTCAGGAAGACTGGTTTGGTCTTATGCAGATTCCCCAGCTGTCAGACTGGGGTCCATGAGCTTCCACTTGCTTAGGTCAGCTGCTTCTGTGGGCCCCAGCAAGGCTCTGACCCCTTTGTTCATCATTCCTCCTTCTCTACAATTAGATTCCAGGAGTTAGGCTCAGTGCTTAGCTGTGGATTTCTGCTTCTGCTTCCATGGGACTGACTCAGACGCCCTGAACATAGGTCTCAGCTAAAGGCCTGGGCAGTCTAAAGGACTTCTGACAGTGGAACCAGGATGTATCCCTGGTGCACAAAATGATTTTGGGGGCACATCCCCCATGGAGAGATACTTCCTTAACCTAGAGACAGGAGAGAAGGCCTGGTCCCTACTCCAAATGACTTGACAGATTTTGTTGATCCCTCCTGGAAGGCATCACCCTACATGTGGAGGTGGAAGAATGGAAGGGGAGGGTAGTCAGGGGCCATGAGAGGATGGGAGAGAGGGAAAGAGGGAGGGAGGGAGAGGGAACTAGAATCAATATATTAAATAAAATAAATAAATAAATAAATAAATAAGAAAATGACTTCATTAGCTACCTAAGCATAATAAATCTGATATAAGGATACAGGGGTTCCATACCTGCTTCTTAAAACTTTTCTATTTTATATAATATTTTAAAGCATAATAATGACATTTTCTTGTTTTTGTTTTTTGTATAATTTGAATTTCTAGTCCAATTAGCCCAATCTCTCTCTCTCTCTCTCTCTCTCTCTCTCTCTCTCTCTCTCTCTCTCTCTCTCTCTCTCTCTCTCTCTCTCCGTGTGTGTGTGTGCGTGCATGCATATATGTGTGCATGTGTGTGTTATGCATGTAAAGATAAGGGTGGGTTCACCCATACTTGCCAGTTTGGAGGCAGAGTTTAGTATCAGGTGACTGTCTATATTATTTGAAATATGATCTCTGGCTGACGTTGGAGCTTATCAATTAGCCAACAAGACCCCAGAATCTGCCTTTCTCCTTTCTCTAGGACCTCTACCTGTCACAAGGTCACAGACATGGGCCTCCTTTCCCAGATTTTATGTACTACAGGTCCAAACTCAAGTCTTCATGCTTATACATCAAGCACTTCAATCATATTCCCAGAACCTGGAATATATTTTATATAATCTCTCTTGGTTTTGTTAAATATAAGTCTTAGTAATATAATGTATCTCTTTGAGATATTGTACTTAAACAAACACAACAAAAAAGAAAAAAAAACCATTGACTTAAAAAGCAAGGTTTATGGTGATCTCTATCTATACAGGGACTACCTGAAATTGAATCTTAGTAGCAAAAGTATCCATAATGTTGATGATAGACAACTAACAGTGAACAAAACACCTACATTTTTTTCTTGAATTTAATTGTGTTAGCATGCAAGCTGTTTATTCACACAATTAATAAAACTGTTAAAAAATAAGAGAGTGAACATTACATCACCAATTTGGTGTTAAGATCCATTGGTATCAACCAACCATGTGAATCATAAATGAAATTAAAAGGCTATGTGAGACAGGCCAATTTACAATTATGGTTGCAGCAGGTAGTAGATGCTAGAAATCACCTGAACTCCCCAGCAGTGGCGGTCCTTACCTTATGACCATACAGGTAACCCTAACAGAGAGGCTATCTTGCTGTGCAAAGAAATTCAAGATAGTGGTTCTATCTTTATCTATTTTTTTCTTCCTATAGTAATTTATGTTACACTTAAAGTCATATTTACACTACATATTTCTACCACCCTGCCTGAAAACTAGTTCCATGCTTTTCACAATAGGCATGCTCCTGAAACATGAGGCCATGGAACAGGGTTTATGAGTGATATATTTAATAGAACATATGTGGATATTCTCCCAACACTAAATTGGCACTGTAGGTTGTTACAAGCAGGTTTTTCCTGCCGGCCTCCGGTCTGGTCTCGCTGCCCAGCTACCACGCCAGCCCCCAATAACACTCAGAGACTCTGTATTTGATACAATCCTGTTGGCCAGTTATTATTATTCTTTATGGGCTAGCGCTGACTTAATGATTAACCCATTTCTACTTATCTAAATATTTCCACGTGGTCATCTTATCCGAGCATAGCGGGCCAGCATCTTGCTTCCTCTAGGCTCGACATGCTGACCCCTTCTCACTATTTCCTCTTTCCTCCTTGTCTCCTAGCCCCGCCTATCTTGTTTTCCCATTGGCCAAACAGTGCTTTATTCATTAACCACTATGAGAAACGTATTTACAGAATAACATCTCCCATCATCTCCTCTTTTCTGTCTAAAATAAAAAGAAGGGGTTTAACCTTAACATAGCAAAATATATCATACAACAGTTATCAAATAAGAATCACAGTAAACAATATTTAGTCCATGAACATTTTGTAAGACTTAAAGAAAATATCTTTGTGAGTCTTTGTAAATATCTTTGTGAGTCTAAAGTCCTATATGTAACTTATCCTTAATCCTAACTAAGGAAAACTATAACTATCTGTCTTCAATTCCTTCTAGGATAATATATAAACTCTAGAAATGACAGAGACAATGCACTGCCTGGTCAGTCACCCAAAGTTCTTCTGTAATGTTCCATCTTCAGACCATAGGCCATAGTGTGTCTCCAGACTCCTCAACAAAGCAGGAAACTTTAAACTGTCCACCTGTATTGGCAGTTTGTCAGTCACTTTTCTTGGTGTCCTGCAGAATGTTTGGCAGACTCTTCCATGAAGCAGGAACCCTGTAGCATTGTCCATCTTGCATCAGCAGTCACCTTTTTGTGGGTCCTGCATGTCCAGTTTCTACAGCATAAAGTCAAACAGTCCAGAAGAGCAGTACCTTGTCCAAATGGCCAGTCTTGCCATATTAGAAGCAAACTCCATAATGTGTTTCTTCGATGTCCATCTTTCTTTCTGATGCAGGTGGTGTTACCAGGAGCAGTTGTACCTCACTGTCAAGAAAAACCCTAAACCATTTTAAATGCCATATTCTGTGGGTCTTTGAAAGGTTTGAAGAATGCCTATTCATCTCAAATACATCTCTGCATATCTAGAAATCCTAACTAACTTAACTCCAAGATTTGACTATCATAGGTAACTCTTAATAATCTGTACTAAATTATACATTACATTTTTCAATTAGCTATATAAACACAATACCTAAACAATAGGAGAAAAATACATATCACAAAATTGACCTTAAATTGTATCAATAAATGAAAATCCATTCCAAAACAAAGCATTCATATCTAAACCACAATTCCCTTTTTACCTTAAAAAGATTGCCTGTGGTCATTAACCATTTATAACTAAGCCTGTTTAAATGAAGACAAACATTTATAAACAATACTTGGGAATTTGGGTGTCGTTTTTTCCAAACTGCTTCCTGCTGGTAGGGGGTGCTGTCATGGGGACCCTAAGAAGAGGCAGAAATCCTGGCTGTAGTCTGAAACACTGCTTTGTCCCAACTGCACTGAATGTTGGATCACCTGGCGCGCTGTTTCAGGGGGTCTGGCTTGATCAAACCATGTTAGTCTGAAAGGAATCCAGCTTTTCATTTTCTGTGGAAACAAAATTAGAAATCCTTTTCCCCAGTAACTTGTCCTTGAACTTAAATTTTGGAGTCAACTCATTTTTAAAATATATAAATTGGATTAATCCAGCAGCATTTCTTTTATCAATAGCTGTTATTTCCTCAACAGTCAAACAATTTAAAGATAACAGAACAGCCAGAACAGCGTACAATATCTGAAGTTTCTCTGTGCTTTTTTATTACTCTATTTTTTCTACTTCTATTTTTACATATTTTGAGACAGGGCTTCTCTGTGTAACTTTTATCTGTCCTGAAATTCACTGCATACCAGGTTTACTTTGAAATCACAGAGATCTGTTTGTCTCTGCCTCCCTAGTGCTGGGATTAAAGGCGTGTGCCACCACACCCAGCCATATTCTGTCTTTTTAAAACCATTTTATTTCTTTTCTCTTTCTTTCCCAAGCCTACGTATATTTAAAAACACATTGTAAGCCTTCATTGCCAGCTCTCATACATACCAATGAATTGTTGGCATAGCTCTTTAAAAGCAAGGCGGTTTTTTGCCACTTATGTTAATTTTGGAAACCTCCCTTAAAGGAGCTGTGCAAATCTCTGTCTCTATCAGAACAAAGTTTAACCGAGAAAAATGCTGCTGCCAAGAAGCCTTGTTTGTCTCTGTTGTTGTTTTTTTTTTCTAAAAACTATTTTTTATGCTTTTGTTAAGTTTTAAGTGTAAGTTCTCAGTTCCACTTCTGACACCAGTAGGGCATGTAGAAAATGTATCCAATATAGCATATCCCTGTATGTGGAATGGGGGTGGGGGATGGGAGGGGAGGGTGGACAGGGTGCATGTGACGGGGGAAAGAGGGTAAGTGGGTGGAAGGGAGGGAGAAGAAACTGGGATCAACATGTAAAATTCTTAAATTATATTATTAATTAAAAAAAGAAAATGTATCCAATAGAATCACATACCTAAAGTCATTTCCTTGTAGCATTGACAGCTGGATAATTTCATTTCTAACCATCAATGGCTTAGTTTGATTTTTAGCAAAAGTGAAAGAAAATTCTATCACTGCCATCTATCATTGTACTAGGATATAAGACAGAATGAGAAAATCACTTCACAAAAACTCAAGTTCAATGATGAAATAAATCCCCACCCCTGCCACAGAGTAGAACAAGCCCTATTAAAGCACACAGAAGAACTCAAAATGAGCTATTTGCTGATTTTAACAGACTTTATAGTATTTTTCTCTCAGCTTCTCACATGAAATGCTTCCCTTAGCCTAAATCTCTAACAATAAAGAAAAAGGCAGCTCTATAGAGCAGACAGGAGGCTAGTATCACTGTACAGACACATGATAGTTCTGCTTTAGAAAAATCCCAGTGAACAGCTCTGTAAATTTAAAATATGAATTAGACATTCTGTGAGAGCAAGAACAGATTTAGTCAGAAAAGCTATTGCAAAGGACACGGTCCCAGCCCAGTAGAAAATTAGCAACACTTCCCAAAATAATAAAACAATACCTTTTTGGATTTTCTTCATATAATAGCAAGCTGCTTCCCAATAAAACAAATGAATTCATATCACATGTGCTAGCCATGAAAAAGGAAAGATTACCGTAACTCTAATATAAAGAAGACCCTGGAAAAGGATCTTGAGGGAGGAATCAAAGAAAACCACACCAAACCATTTCTTCATTCTTTAATTTATCCCAAGCAGAAACTTCTATTTCAGGCACCTTGCTGTGTGGCTGGCAATTTATTAATAAGCTGAATAGACACTGACCTTGAAGTTGGATTCATTGAAAAAAGAAAAACATTAACAAAAGGAGCCTGTGGATCATTGAATGGTTTTAAATTTAATTAAGTTGCTATGTAGAAAAATACAACATGGCCAGTGCCTTGTAGGACATAGAGTCAGAGGAGACCCCAAGAGAGTTCAAACAGCTACAGAGCAGCTGAGTGGGGAGCGAGTGTTAAAGGAGAGCCCTTCCAGGTAATGGGGCGTTATATTGTCCCAACTGTATTGAAACCTGTGGATCCCTTAGGACATGGGATTGGCAGAACTAGGTCATTAAGCATGAACCTCTGCATGTCTTCCCGCCTCTAGCTCCTGGCAATGCTCTTTGCTTCCCGTTCCTCCATGATGTGAACAGCACAGCCTCATCTTCTCTCCACCACAGATTGAACCTCTGCTGCAGACTCCACTGACATTATTTCCCAGCTTTAAAGAACTGAAATCTATCTGAAACCATGAGCTAATATAAATCACTCTTCCCACATATTGTTTCTTCCAAGAATTTTCTCAAAAATTATGCAAAAGTAACTAATACAGTAATCATATATTAAGCTGTCCTAATTTAGTTAGTACACTATGTTATTATAATATTAATTATTTAACATATATCTTAATCTTTAAAAGTGACTCCATAACTACCACATCTTTAATAGCATTAATAGCAATGACTGGAATAAATTAATATATGAAAATAAGAAAAAAATAAGAAAAATTAAAAAGTAAATGTAATATAAACAACCGGAATAGTGATGATAATAGTAATAAAAAAAGAAAAACTAATGCTCATTTACCACTCTTCATATGTCAGATACTGGGTTATTTATACTCCTGGGGAAAGACCTCATGAATAAGTCTTATGAATTTCCCTAAACTTCCTGAGTTCAATGAACCCTCTCTTTCCCTCAGGAGGGAACATTTCTATCCAGACATAATACCTACAAAACATTTTATAGTGTTTTATTACTGTCTTAGTCTCTGTACTATTGCTGTAAAGAAATACCCTGTCCAAGGCAACTCTTAGGAAAGAAAGCATTTAATTGGGGCTTTCTTACAGTTTCAGAGACTTAATCCATTATCATGGTAAGGAACATGGTGGTACACACAGACATAGGAGCCATAGCTGAACCACAGGCAGAGAGAGAAAGATTGAACCTGGCATGGGCTTTGATGCCTCAAAGCCCACCCCTAGTGACACACTTCCTCCAACAAGGGAGCAACCCCTAATCTTGTAATCTTTTCAAACAGTCCCAAAGTTAAAAGTTCAATGTCTCTTCTGAGACTCATGGCAATATCTTAACATTGAACCCCTGTAAAATCAAGGTCAAAAAGCATACCACGACCTTGCAACATACAATAATAACACACAATATGCATTACTATTCGAAGAAGGAGGAAAGAAAAAGACGTGGGGAAATGACAGACAAAAGCAAGAACAAAAAATCAGCTGGACAATTTCAAATTCTGCATCTCCATATCTAAAGTGAAAGTACTCTTCAGATCTCCAATTTTTATTATTATTATTATTATTATTATTATTATTATTATTATTATTTCTTGTTTTACATATTGACCCCAGTTCCCTCTCCCTCCCTCCCATGCTCCCCAACCCTTCTCCCATCCCATCCTCCCCACTTCACAGGGAGGGTGATGCCTTCCAGGAGGGATGCCTTCCAGGAGGGATCAACAAAATCTGTCAAGTCATTTGAAGTAGGGACTAGGCCCTCCTCCCTTAGGCTAAGGGAGTATCCCTCCATGAGGAGTGTACTCCCAATGTCCTTTCGTTTACCAGGGATACATCCTGGTTCCACTGTCAGAGGTCCCTTAGTCTGCACAGGCCTTCTAACTGAGACCCACGTTCAGGGTGTCTGAGTTGGTATAATGCTGGTTTCCCAGCTATCAGTCTGGAGGCCCATTAGTTCCTCCTTGTTCAGATCAGCTGTCTCTGTGGGTTTCTGTAGCTTAGTCTTGCCCCCATTTGCTTATAACTCCTCCCTCTCTGCATATGGATTCCAGGAGTTCGGCTCAGTGTTTAGCTGTAGGTGTCTGCTTTTGTTTCTATCAGCTACTAGATGAGGGCTCCATGATGGTAGATAAGTTAGTCATCAATCTCATTATCAGGAAAGTGCATTTAAAGTAGCCTTTCCACTGTTGCTCAGATTGTTAGTTGGGGTCATCTTTGTAGATCTCTGGACATTTCTCTAGAGTCAGTTTTCTCTTCAAAAACAATTCTCTGTCTTAGACCACATGTGGGTTTAGAACTTTTTGGGGTGGGGAGCAGGTATCCCACGACCCTGGTAAATGCTAATACTAATTATATTTATTTTTAATTTTTTATTTTCTATCACACATAGGCAAACATACGCACACACACACGAACACGTACACAAACACCAATATCAATTGATAAAAGACGGCATACATTCTCCCATTGAACTAAGTCCTAAACAGAAGCTAAAAGGCAATTTCTTGCTCACCAGTAGCAGATTTTTTGACATCATACTTTGATTCTTAGTGACTGTCATTTCTGGCTTAATACTGTTTCTTTTCATTAGATTAACTCACCTTTTTTTTTTTTTTTAACCCCCCTTTGGTTTTTTTGTGACAAGGTTTCTCTAACAAACCTAGGTGTTCTGGTACTCACTCTGTAGACCAGGCTGGCCTCAAACTCACAGAGATCCAGATGCCTTTGTCTTCTTAGTGCTTGAATTAAAGATTAAAGGCCTGTGCCACCACTGCTGTCCCTAGCTTAATCATTTTTAAAATGTATGTTTATGTTTGCTATAACCTTTAAATAGCTTCAAGTCTTTGGTGATTGGGTCAAAATATATATTGTATACTATTAAAGTAAATAAATAATAATATTGACACCAACCTAGAAAATTAAATTGCCAATGAATATAAAATATGTTCAATTTTTAATCAATGAAGTACTAATTAAAACAGTAAGGCTATACTATACTTTAATACCAAGAATTTTTATTGATGGTTTTTATATATGCACTAGGATGATGTTTTAGAGGAATATTTAGAGAGTAAATTTAAGATACAACTTCATCACTTGTTACTAAAAGTCTTAAAATCCTTTCACCTTTGGCCTCTACTTTATGAATCTGTCAAAACAAAATAATCTAATGTGTGGATAGAAATTTGTTGTTAAAAGTTACTACATTTCATTCAAAACAGCAAGTACTTAGAAGTCACATAAATATTCAATCACAGTATAATTAATGAAGTATAATGTTTCTGTGTGGTAATTAATCCAGTAGAGATAGATAGCTTTTAAACTGTAAAACTATTGAAATACAGCAAATGAAAATTCCAGCTACAAAGTTCTACAAGAGTTCCATATATAAAATTTTCCATTTTAAGATACACATATAATCAGAAAAGTGATTTGAAGAAAATAACCCATAATTCACACAGCACTATATATATGTATAATATCACAGCACAAATTTGGGGCTACTGCAATTGTAGGAAGTACTTAATGTGCTGATTTCAACTCCATGCTTTCTGCAATGTTCCAGTAGTCATATGAAGTATTAAAAAGTACTTAACTGAGCATGAAAGCAACTCAGACTGGGAAACAGTCTTTGTATGATGGCTCCCTGTGAGCTACTGCTGACAGCAGCCTTTCAATTCCATGTAGAAGGATGACTTCTCCAAGGTGCAATATTCCCTCAGTAAAATAGCCACACCTTAAACATATTTGGGCTGTCCACAGAGATTTTGAGAATCAAATTTTCATCCTCACCCTTGTTGAATAAAGGTACCGCATTTTGCAGTGATCACTTTGAAATCAATGCTTTTAGTGTGGCTTTCTGAAAACAATCTCCTACCAGAGGCTATGGGACAAACAGCAAGAAAGTATTGCTAAAGGGACACTGAAATATGAGGCAAAGGGCACAGTTCTGTCAGAGGACATATGTGAATGATGTTTGTATTAATTGCATATTGGCTACGTGTTGTTTGGCAAGTTGTAGACCCTCTGATGGCTCAACATTAGAGATTCTTGGTGGGAAATATTCGGCTAGCATTTTATTCACCTCTACATGATAAACTATATGGCACTAGAGACCAAATCTGTCATATAAAACTGTAACTCTGGGGCCCAAGAAAATGTTAACCAATCACTTAAATAAGTGTTAGTTTAAAAAAGAAATAGCTATGACTGTGAGGCCAAGCAGATGGCTACCAGGAGTCCAGTAGGACAGAAGTAGAGAAATTGAGTTACAAAATGCTTCCAACAGCAGTCTGCAGTATGTGAGTCAGGAGACTAGACATGAACAAACCACCTAAACAAAGCCCAACTATCATCATAGAGCTATAATTGAGTAATTGATGGAAGCAGATTCAGAAATTCACAATCAAGAATCAGGCCAAGCTCTGGAAATCCAGTAGAAGAGAGGAAGGAGGGAATATATGAGCAAGGGAGGTCAAGATCATGATGGAGGAATCTACAAAGACAGCTGAACCAAGCTCATGGAAACTCATGAACTCTATACTTACAACTGTGGAGACTCCAGGGGACTGAACTAGGCCCTCCGTATGAAGGAAACAGTTGTGAAGCTTAGACTAGCGGAGAAACACCTGACAGTAGGAACACAATACAAACCCGGTACACGAGCTAGCTTGTTGGAGCCCATTCCCTATGGTGAGGCTTAAATCATGAGAGAGGGGCTTGGCCCTTCCCCAACCTATTGTGTCAGACTGTGTTGACTCCTCATAGGGGCTCTTATCCATGAGAAGTGGACTGGATGTGGGCTAAGGGAAATTTAAGGGGGCTGTGGAAGGAGGTGAGATGTTTCATTTACTCTTTCCAGCCAACCGCCTGGGTTCCATGGTCGCTTCAGCCCCAGAATAACACATGAGACACGATATTAATTATAGAGCTGTTGGACATTGACTAGGGCTTCTTATTAGCTAGCCCTTTCTTATTCACTAATCCTAAGTATTTCCACACGGTCTTATCTTACCAGAAAAAAATGTCCAGGCCTCTTACTCCTTTGCGCTCTACATCTCATCTCAATGTGCCTATAGTGAGATGTGGCAGGAGAAGGGGTGGGAGGAAAACTGTGGTTGGAATGAAAAATGAAATTTAAAAAATGGAAAAACAAAGAAACCTAAAATCATACTCCGCAACGTGAAGTTAAGAGCCAGATGTAAGATCCTTAGGAAGGGCTTCTCCGGGAACATGAGGGAGATGTTACTGGCCCCAGCCAGAGTTGTTGAGTCCCTGGGAGGAGAGCTGAATCTGACATCTTTAGTGTTCCACTGCAGATCAGGGAAATTGTGCAGAAAAACCAGTAGACGCTGAAATTTTTGGTGATTCCCTTACATCCCCGAAGGTTCTCAATCAAGGAACTCTAGAAAAACCATCAAATCCTTGATAATTCTGGTTGATAAATGGAAACCAGAACAAATGGGCATGTGATCTACTTATTTGTTCACTTACTCCTAAAATAATTTTCAGGTGGCATCTTTACAGAATTTTTTAATAACTACAGGTTTATTACTTTCAAATAGATACATTAATTCATACTAAATGCAGAAAAGTATTTTCAATTAGACTCCCTGATGAGCTTGCTTTAATAAATGTCTAAGATCATTTCCTCTGTTGGAATACAAACAGGGAGAGTGCCAACATTTTGAAAACACTTCTCCTAAATTAGGGGAAAATTGGCTTATGACTTGGTATACATTATTAACCTACTTAACAGACACTATGCACATAAATACTTTCTATATGAATCATGATGTCATATGAGGTCTGTAAATGTTCACATAACTTATCTAATTATAAATTGTTATCAGCAGGCATGTATGTTGACTCTGATCCTGTAGTACTTACATTATAGAGACATAGCGTATGGCTCAGTAGTAGGGTGCTTCCCAGAATACTGCAAGGAAGTGAGAACTCTGTGAATTCAAGGCCAGCCTGGTCTTCATAGCAAGTTCTAGGTCCCCCCCGGGTTACATAGCAAGAGCTTGTTTCAAAAGAAGGAGAAAAGTTAATGAAGGCTAAATCCATATTTAGAATTCAGGAAAAATAAGTTAATGATTATTTGCCCTGTGAGGAATCTTATTTTCATGCTCAGTAAGTATTTAAATATATAAAGCTGTTGTAGGCAGTCTCCTAAAGGAGCTCTTTTGTATCTAAAACACATTTTTCAGTTCCACAAAGAACAGTAGAATGTTGAATTTTTCTGTTTTAACCCGTTTGGATATTTGATCCTTAAACAGATCAGGAGTCAGTGTGATGCCACCACTGACATATTTGGAAGCAAAGCCACAAACTTAACTGAGTTCAGCTCTGTTGTGAGATCAGTCTGGGAAACAGGGGCAGTTAGGGTTCATTTTAGTTTTGTATAACTATAACTAGATGTGAGACTGGTCAGGCCTATTGCACAACCATAAATAGTTCAGAAATGTATTTTGTCAGAACCCATTAATATTTTTCAGAGTTGAGAAGTTCTCTATCCACAGCATTTTATGAAAAGCTGATACCTAAAACGAAAAAAGTCAAATGAAAGAAAATTTAGCAAAACAGCTGTTCCGGTTTACTTTCTGGTGGTATAATAAAACACTCTGACCAAAAGCAACTTAAGATGGAAAGTGTTTATTTAGGTTACAATCCCAGGCCATAACCCATCATTGAAGGAAGTCAGGACAAGAACTCAATGCAGAAACCTGAAGGTAGGAAAAATAGGGCAGGCAGTGCTTTTTACTGACTCACTCACTGACCAGCCATCCCTAACTGTGTAGGGATGATGCTGCCCTACACATGATGACCGTGGCTTCATGACTATTTCCCACAGACATGGCCACACGCCTAGCTGATCAAGACAATCAGTCTACTGAGGCTCATTCTGCCCAGATGACACTAGGTTGTGGTCAAATTATATTTAAAAACCAAGCAAGACAGCAGCCAAAACAGAGACCATTAGTGTTTCTTTCTTGAATTATATTCTAACTAGTGATTTTTTGTTTTGTCATGAATAATTCAAAGAAACTGTATTAATGAAATTGAGTATGTTGAAAAATACATGAATGAATATAGTAACACAAATGTGTAACTTCTATAGTTCATATCCAACTACTAATAGCCAATCATTATCCTAAAGATCAAACATAATGACCATAGCTTCATAATGAGACTACAGATATATAATAATTGAGATAAATTCTAAAAATATCAATATTAGTAGTAATAAAAATATTAATCCTAATTGTTAGGTATCTATGTTCTAGGTACTATGTGATCTGATTTAAATGAATATATTTCATGCAAAATTTAGTGCATCCATACAGTGAAAGTAACTGAACTAGAAAAATAAAACAGGTGTCTTGTACAAGGCCATATAACCAATAAATAGTAGAGGTTTTGTATACAACAATATTTGACTATGAATTGTTCCTACTGAGTATTTAATTTACACACAGTAAGACTGTCCTCCTCAATTTGATTTATTCCAGCCATTCCATTACCCACCCTTGGGTTAAGCTGGGAAAGCTACTTGCTTACACCACAAAGAAAATTCAAGGGCAAATGCAGCTGAAGCTGTGACAGTTGAATTTGTGCTCATAAGATGAAGAAGGCAAGAAGCCAGACCCAGGAGGATTAGTTCCCATCTCTACCCATCACCACCTTGCCACACAGTATAACCTAACTCAAATGTTGTATTTTTATTGAACTGCCACTCATACAAAGGGTGCTCAATACTAGAACACAAAGATAGCAAAGGCACCTTAAAATTCCCTTCCTATCACGCATTCTAGGAATTCCCATAACAGACATTGCTTTATATTAAGAACCATGCTTTCAGAAGGTCCTTACTTATACTGCATACATTTCAGGGTAAGACAAATGGTCCCTGAAAGAGGTGAGTGTTCTGTTGGTTTCCTATGCAGGTCATTAATTTAGGCTAGATGATTCTGCTTTTACATTGAGAGTGAAAGACTGTGTGCGACTGAACACTGTGATGAATTTTATGGAGACACAAACCATCAGTTTTGTTGAAAGAGACCGAAATATAAGGCAGCCAGCACAGCTTTCTGCAAGCCTCAGCTCCCTGTCACTCTCTTGATTCTCATGGCAGAGGCTGCTTCTCCCTTATGCTTAAATGCTGTCCATTTCCTTTTCTTCCCCTGCCACCAGGCTCAAATTCCATTCTTTATTCATAAAGCTTTATATAGATTCTTTCTTCTCATAAGTGTGGTCCAAAGGATCAGCAGTTTTGGTGTCTCCAGGATCAAATACAATATTGCAGAGTCTCTGTACTACACTAGACCTGCCGAACTAGAATCTGCACTTTGAACAAGGTCCCCGGATATTTTGTGTAGGCTGCACAATAGGAGGAATGGTGTGACTGATCAGCTCCCATGCTTCTGCTCAATTCTGGTTTCATTCCCATCCTTTACCCTTGAATCCATGACATTGGCTATGACTAAGCTCTAGGTTTCTACCTTTATAGCAAGCTCACTGCTCCAGGGACTTCATTTATGTGGTGGTGCTTAGCTCTAGCCATCTCTCATCATGTGAGGCCTACCTTGCCAGTTACAAGTTAGCTTCTTGACATTGTGGACAATAGAGCCAAGCAATTCTCTTTTGCATTGTTCATGCGGAACTCCCCCATCACACTGCCAACACAATCCAGTCTTCTGTCAGTGCCTACAAGCTGGCCCATCTTCTAAAGAATCTCAGAAAATAGTCCCTTTGTAAGCTGTTTCCCTCCTCTCCTTTGTGAAAACAGTAACTAGTTTCACCAGGTTTATTGTTGAACTATTATTAACTCTTTCTCACCCTGTTCTTCCCAACCTGCACACCATTTGACAAATCTCTTTCCAGTTCTCTGAAAAAATGGAAGCTACTATCTCTACACTCCTCAATTTTAACATTTCCACACTTTGACACTGGTTCTTGTCTGTGGTTGAATGCTAAACAATAAAAAGCATTACATATGAAAATTACCATTTTCTATCTCAACCCAATGAGTTCCTTTTCATTTTTCATGCTTTTAGGAAAATGATGCTTTTGCTTCACTAATGATACCTATCATTAAAAATGACAAACTCCATTGTGGAACTCTTCATGCTTTCCTTCCCTCTAGGACCTCAGCTGATTAGCCACATCCTTGTGAGGCTGTAAATGTATTTAAAGTGGAGGAGACTGAGGCGCAGAGGAGTCAAGTGATTTTTTTCAAGGTTCAAGCTGACAATCACATCCAGATTTTCTAACTGCAGAACCATCACAATTCCCAGTACATCTTTATGTTTTTTGTTAAGTAATTTCAAAAAAGATACTAAGCAAGCAACAGTGAAGATATCCATAGCCCCCAAAGATTTCCTCCGCATTTAAAAGGCAATGTTTGAGGAAAACAATTACCATAACAAATAATAACTTTATAATATGCATAGCTGATGAATTCTCAGTGTATATCTAGCATTAGTGATTTAGGGATTTTTCTGTGGTTTGAGTTTCAGGATGCCAATTGTTTTAAGTCAAGCATGAATTCAGGCAGTCAGCACATAAAGAGCCAAACTGAAGTCCAAGAATGCAGAATGTATTTTGCTTTGTGTCATGTACCAAGTGACTAATAGGCAGTGAGGGCTCTCAGGGTTATAATTTCTGCTCAAGGTTCTGGTAACTACATGAAATCTTTGAGTAGTTTATGGTATCATAAGGTGAAATTATAGCTTCCTATGGGCAAAAGTTGTTGAAAGGTTTTCAGCCATTGAGTACCATAACTAGAATGTCCTCTATAGCAATTATAGAAAAATCTATATTAAGTGCCTAGTCATATTGACTAATGACTTTAAACACAGAGATTATTTTTCAAAATGAGAATGGCAGGCAGGAAATTCATTCATTCATCCGCTCCATAAATATGTATAAGTTGCCAGATGTCTGACCCTTAGATAAAGGTAAAGATTCCAACCACAGACAAATCAGATCTCTTTTCCAAGAACTTTTGTTTTTGCAAAGGAATTTGACATGAGATGAGTTTCCCGACCATGATTAAAACGCTCTGACAAGTGCCTTGGCAACATCTCACCTATGGAGAAGAGGGCTGAGAAGGTTTCTTGATGGAAATTAACACAGAACTGACCTTGGAGTGATGAATTTAAATCTTTCATTCTTTGAGGATTTCGTGTATATATACAATGAACTGTGATCACATTTATCCCTCATTTTCCCCCTCCACCTCTCCCTCAACATCTCCTTCCCAACTTCACATCTTCTTCTTTTCTTTGCTTTAAAAATAAAACAACCAGTCAAGTGCAGTCAATGTTGTCCATGTGTGCACAAGTATGGGATCATCCTCTGAAGCATGGGCAACCTGCCAATAGTCACACCTCCAAACAAAGATGTGAAGCTGAATCATAAAGGAAACAAGAGACACACATTCTTAGCAAGCAGGTAAAGAAACCAAAGAGAATAATAAAGCAACTATAGAAGAAGGCACAAGTGCAGCCCTCCTTCAATTAATAAGAAAATTTAGAGAGATATAGTAGAGAGAATACTGGTAAAGAATGAGAAAATATCATGTGTAACAATGAATCCAAGGCATCTAAGATATGGGTAAGCTGGCATGGGTAGTGATCTTCTGTAATCCCAAAAGAGAGATATGTGGAGGCAGGAGGTTTATGAGTTGGAGTATACAATGTGACCCTGTTTTGAGAAAAAAAGAGAAGGAGGGAAAGGATAAAAGAAATCAGAAATAAAGACTGATGGAGAATAAAAATAAATGGGTATGTAAATTTCTCATTACATATACACATATAATACACATATTCTAAGTGCATTACACTTACAATGTTGTCATATACATTCATATTATATATGCATATAATAATGAATTGTATGTGATATGTAATGAAACATAGAAACATAGAAACTACTCATAGATTATAATGTATACATATTTTATGTGTTTCTGTGTGTGTGTGTGTGTGTGTGTGTGTGTCACACCAAAATTTTCAGTAATGAAGCCCATTTGTGTAAAATGCCACATTTACAGTCTCACAGAAAAAAAAAATTTAAGATTCAAAGACTGCAAAGGTAATAGTCAAAGAGTAATTAGAATGACAAAAAACAGATAAGATTATAAAATTTTGTGCTGAAGAGAACAATAGTTTCAGGATTCTAAGAGACTAAGAGGTTATTCAATGTGAAACACTTACCTAGGGGGAAAATGTAATTCATTTTGGAGGAGAATAAAAAGATTGTCACCAAACAGAAAATCTCAGAGTGAGTAACCATACAAGTCATCTCTCAATAACATTTCAGTATCATTTAAAACAATCAAATTGTATTATTACATTAGTGACAACACCATTTTCATTGTATCAACCTCTCATGTATTTCTTAATTGAGTGACCTAGAAAAACTAACAGTACAGTTTTAACATTATTAGATATAAATAAATCATCTAAAGGAAAACATAGGAAATGAAAAACCAGACACAAGCAAGATTGTGTTTCAGGACACAAAACTATGTCAACAGTGGGTGAAGGAGAATGCAAATTAAAGATATAAAACAATAGATCAAAGCCCTTACTTAAATACATGCCTTGAGATCTAAATAGAGACCCTAGCCTAAAGAAGAAGTTGGTTTTAATTCTTTTTAATTCTGTTTCCCAAAAGTTGTCTTCAATTAAAAAGAAAACATTTTTATTAAAGACCCAGCAATATGCCATTTACGATAAACACATTTAATAGAGACTTCACCTAAAAAGTTAAAAGCTTGATTATTAGGTAAAAAAAGATAGAAGATATTTTAAAGTGTTAATCACAAATTCAAAATCTAAATCAACCTAGATATTTATTTCCCCCTTTGAAAAGTTATGTCTTAAGCAAACATTACAGTCAAGTTATAAAAAATATTAAACCACTTCAGCTATTGTTATACTAAAATATTCTGACATTGTTATAAAAAGAAAGAGCCTTGCCACTGGTAATTGTAATTCTTTTAAAATATTAGTCAGGCATTGTCCCTGGGAAGAGAAGCATTTGAGGGCCAGCTTTAATAGTCATTCATATTTGCAGCATTTATGCATTAATATTTAGAGTGAAAATAAGCAGTGTTTTCCAAAGACAATAATAAATGGAGATATTTGTGCAAATGTTTCATTTTTTAATATCACCTTGGGCTGAGTCAAGCCATGGAAAATTTTAGCTCAAAGGAAAATTCTTCCTCCTCCCTCACCCCCTACCAAGAAAAATCACAAGGATGTGAAAACAGAGGATTATAATGAAAGCTGCCTTGCACCATTAACTGCGGTGTGCGTTCCCCTAAAAGCCATAATTTATGGCTGCTCTACAGCCTTTTTCTTTCAGCAATTATGTATATTAGAGGAAAGTTTGAATACATAAAAGCTAAATGCTGATGGAAAGTCAAGCCTCATAAAAGACAAGTTTAATTCCACTAGTTTTCCCTGAAGGCAGATGTGAAAACTAACTAGACTGTCCATTCCAAGATCTCCCAGGTCTAGAGATGTCCAAAATATTATGCAACTTCAGCTGCAGTGCCATTTTATAGGACTTACTCCCTGGGAGCGCTGTGGATCCATCACTCAAGGACCATACCTTTGGTGAGAAGAGGAGGCTGGCAACCATCAGCTCACTGAAAACTCAGTATAGATGTTGCCCTCTGTGTAGACAAATTGGTATACAGAGTTCCTAAATGCCACTTAACATTTTTACTTTTCTTCCTCTCTTCTTACAAAGTTCACTGGGTATCACAGAACATACCTAAGGAAAACTACTCCAGGCTATTCAGACCATATTCTATGTCCAGAACAATGCAGAACATCGCATTTGTTAGGGGCAGGAAAGATAGCTCAGTGGTTAAGAGTACTTGCTGCTCATCCAGAAGATCACATTTCAGTGTCCAGCACCCACATAGGATGTCTTACAACCACCTGCAACTCCAGCCCCAGGCAATCAAATGCTCTCTTCCGATCTCAACAGGTGTGCACAAGATGAGCGTGTGCGTGTGCACACACAAACACACACACACATGCACACACATGCACACACACACACACATGCACACACATGCACACACACACACACATGCACGCACACACACACACACACACACAAATCAAAAGTTTTTAAAAATCCTTAAGAAATGAAAATAATGAAGCAATTATTTGCTTTAAGTTAAAAAAAATAATAAATCAACCAAGATACTTTGTGTGTGGAGTCTACAGAATAGAAAAATAATGCAGAAAGCCCTTGTCCACAGAAAACATACAATGATGTTAAGATTAAAATTATGCTGTACAACTAGAAAGAAAAAATGTTGTTTTGAACATCAGATAAATACTTTAGTGTTAGTTGTATAGTGGTGACAGGAACTACCACCCAGTAAGTATGTCAGTGCCCCTACTCTTTCTATCAAAAGTGGCTTCCCAGAAGGCTTGCTAGCATCTCATATCATTTTCCCTTCTGTGTGAACTGTGTGTGGATACATGTGTGAATACACGTATGTTTGTGTACTGAATTGTGTTCTTGAACATATCACATGATCCAGATATCCTATACACAGTGACAAGTAAGAACAATAAGAAACATGTTGAAAATATTCAAGAAACTGTCCATACTGTTTCTAATAATTAATAAAATTCCAAAAATAATAGTGAATCCCTGCAATAAATCCTAAAAGACTTCTGAGAAATATCTTTTCTTAGCAAATTATAATACAAATAAACAGCAGTGCTATATTGCAGTTACAGAAATTATGAATATATTCCTGTCACCCATAAGAATAGTTAGCTTTCTTGAGAGGGTCAGAGAAAGAGATGGCATCAAATTGTGTCTTTAGGCGAGACCAACAGTTTGTTAGGAACCAAATAAAAAGTGCATTATTTTAAGAGGTTAACAGGGTCTTCAGATGCTAAAAGGCAAGAGTGTGAGATCATGTTGAGCCACGTGAACAATGGGCATAGTTAATGAGTCTTGGTTCCATTTCTGGATTCTTACATGGCATTAGTACACTATATTGGGGACCTGTTTCTACAACAATGTACCATAGCAAAGAACCACAGAATATCAGTGGCATACAACAGAAAACATCTATGGAGTTCACAAGTTACCAGGTGCAGCTGACCTAGACCAGACCAAAAAATTGAGTCAGACGGCTTTTGACTGATGCCTAAGTAATTTACTGAGCTCATGCTCTCCTACTCTGTAGGTGTCATCCTCAAGCAGACAGAGCTAAGTACATCCTGGTGGTGACAGGGACATCACACAGACTTAAAGGCACAGGCATTTCCCTGAGACTACGCTGATGTCATGTCTGCTATCCTTCCAGTGACCGAAACAGCCACACAGTGGAATAGAGGGAGGATGTCCATAGAGGCAGGTGAGAAGTATGCATCTAAATGGAGGAAAGAATGAAAGCCATCAATAAATAATCCCCCAGAGCCACTTCATTTTCTGAATTTTCCTTTGTTATATTGGAGAGCAAACTGATCCCCACCCCCTTTTGACATCAGGGTTGCTGTGAAGAAGTGTGTAGAAGTTATTTTTGAAGCTGAACATAAACAACAAAATGTTTTGTAGAAATCTAAGACTAGGGTGTCTTTGTGGTTTTTGTACCCACTAGTTACATATTTAAAATTAAACTGCCATTTTGTCCTTCCAAGAATCTAAAGGTGAGTTTAGTTCCCAAGCATCGGTTAAAAAAAAAAATGGCACTGAAGTACAAAACCATTCCACACGAGACGGAGGATGCACACAGAGAGTGAGATGAACTCTGGAACCCACAGGACTGAAAATACCAAAAACAGCCATGTGTGGAGAGCACAGCTTTCTAAGAAGAAAAGAGATCATTGTGCCACAGAATTCCATGTGAGAGGCACAGTGGGGACAAGCCCATGTGATACTTGTGGCTTTGTGCAAATGCATGATGAATATACTTTTAAAATATTTTCATAAAGTAAAACTACTTAAATTTCCCATGATCCTTGACTAAACAGTTCAAATGTGGGCCCATGTTTACTTTGTACTCTCCATGTGCCTATATGTTCACACTTGACTGTTACTCACATGACTCAAGACTTCTGGTCCCAATTTTGCCATGGTCAAGTCTTTGCCTTTGAACAAGCCACTAAAACATGATTGAATATGGTTTGTTCATCTGTAACTTATAACCTCATGTTCATCTGTAACTTATAACCTCAGTTTAGGTCAAATATTCTATGATTCTAGAAATAAATGATCCGTTTACTAATGAACAAATGAACCAGTTTATGTCAAGATTATCAGCATAAAAAAAAAACAAAGAGATGACTGAACTGAGAACTCTTAATAACTAAGCAAATCTGTAAAAAGACAAATTTAATCATTTAATGTAACAAAAAATGATTACAAGTGTGCAACTTGGCATTTTGTTACATTGTATGGGGCATGGTAACCATAATTAAGACATCTATAACCTCATATAATTAGCTTCAGAGGACTTTTTAGGGGATGCAGAGGATAACAACCCTTAAGATCTACTTTCAGGAAAATTTACATACACCATGAAATTATCAACTATAATCACCATGCTGTACACTAAATTCCCAGAACTTCTTCATCTTATCAACCACATGTCATAACTTCTGACCTACAGTTCCTCACCCCACAATCTAGCAATCTCCTCTCCTCCCCTTCTCTTTCTCCTAACTCCCTCTCCACTACCAATATGCTCAGGAGACCTTGTTACTTTCCCCTTCTGTGAGAGACCTCGTATGACTCTCTTAGGTTCCTCTTTGTATCCTAGCTTCTCTGGCAGTGTGAATGATAGGCTGGTGATACTTTGCTCTATGTCTAAAACCCATATATGAGTGAGTACATACCATGCTCCTCTTTTTGTGACTGGGTTACCTCATTCAGGATGTTTTCTTAATACCTTTATATGTACCTTTATTAGAAAGTGTCTATTTGATGTCTTTGCTCATTTTTTATTAATTATTAGTTTTAGTTGTAGTTATTAGTCTTCCAGAAGAGTGCTCCATGAATCTGTGTTTTCCTGTCTTAGCCCTTAGCCCCCATCAAGTATCTATATCTATGGCTTTACAAGACTTAATCTTTCCTTCCATCTTGCTGGTTCATTGGTTTGTTGTGCAGAAACTCTTGAATTTGATATAATCCCCAGTGTTAACTTCGGCTTTGTTGCCTGCACACTGAGAATTATATGCTAAAATACAAATGTGGGTGGGCTGAGGGGGAGGTGAAGGAAGGAGGAAGGGAGGGAGAGGAAACCAGTCAATGTTTAAAATAAAAAAATAAAATAAAATATTTTAAAAGATCAATGCCTAGAACCTCTTCCCAGTGCTTCCTTCTGTGAATTTTTATGATTTCAGATTACATTTAAGTCCACAATCCATTTTAGTTGGGCTTTGTGTGTGACCTTAAATAAAGACCAAAATCCATTGTTACAATGTGAATGGCAGTTTCCCTATTGAAGAGATTCTTTGTTCCCTATTGTATTATTACTGGCATGTTTGTCAAAAACTAGTTAATCACATATGTGTGTTTTTATTTCTAAATTCTCTGTTTTGTTCTATTGGTCCACAAGTCTGTTTTTAATGGCAGTGCCATCATACTTTAATTACTGTAACTCTGTGGTTGACAGTGTCATCCTGTTTTGTTTACTATAGTTCTATAGTTGGCAGTGTCATCCTGTTTTGATTACTATAACTCTGTAATATGTTTTTAAGTCAGATAGGCTATACCTCTAGCTTTTTAATCTTTCTCACGACTACTTTAGCTATTAAAGACCTTTGTGTGTTCCAAAATAATGTTTTGCTGGAAAATGTTATTTTTAATAGATGTTCATGCAAGAGGTAATGATTTTTAAATGATTCAATAATTACCACTCATAATTACTTTTTTATTATTTTTGTTTTTGGAGCTGGGAATGAATCCAGGACCTCATATGCACCTAGCATCTACCCAATCACTCAGTTGCATCTTCAACCCAAAAATCACAGTTTTAGATTAGTAAAATAAATTTAATTTATAGAGTTGTATAAATCAAATTACATCATGAATCTAAGTCATATTACCACCTTTTTTTCTCTACACTATGATCATGTAAGTTCAAGTAACATTTATTAACTTCCTATTCCTCTGTGGATGGGGAGAGAGATCACACAACTCACCTGCTATTCTAGTTTTTACCTAGCCTGTCTCTATACATAAACTGAGAAGACTGCATTTCATGTCTCAGTTTATGTACAGAGAGGCCGCATGCAAGTCTAAATGTTAAATGTGTATATGACATGGCTCCTCCACCCTCAGCTGTCAAACCTTAACAAAATTGCTTAGTCCCCTTTTTTTTCTCAACTACAAATTTTATGAATCACTGCAATGTCTTATTACATGTGAACATTTACTCAAATTTGCAGAAACAGGAGAAAGGCCATGTTTTTTAACACAACTGGCTGACGGCCTCTTCTTGGCTCACAAAGAAAACGCTACTTGAACTGCTCTTGTGATTCATTTAACCGAAGCAAATGTGCAGAATAGAAAAGATAAGCAAACACTAGTCTAGCCATAAACTGCGAGGGGGCCTCCAGTGAAAACACTGGGAAGAGCTTGCTGGGCAGGCTGGACAGGGGAGGAAGAAAAGAGAGCAGGCATTCTCTCCTAAATATGCTCATTCAGAACAGATGCTAGAGTCTTTGAGAGCCCCTCCATCACAGCAACTCTGTTGCTAACTCTACAGTCAGACTTTTCAACCATGGAAAATGAAACTATGAAATTCAGTTTCTTACCCTAGGGGCTACCCTAGGAGAGAAATGGAGCACAAGCAAGTTCGTGTTTTCTAACCATTGCCCAGCATTTTTTCTTTCTGTCTGATGGAACTTTTGCTGAAGCAGCCTTGTTATGAGACTGATGTCCTAGGGCCTCTGCTGAGGGATTTGCCAATCTTCTATTGATTATTTTACATCCAACCTACCTTGAATAAAGGCCAAGTTGGACATGTTTTGATATTTAATTCTTCTGAGTTATATAATGGAATAAAAAAACATATGGATGTGGGTACACTTGTGCCAAAAAGCTTATGTCATTAGACTAGGGGTAAATTTATAGTTATTTTCATTCATTTGCATTTAATCAGCCCAGAATTGCTGACTCTAGATTCAGCAAGGACCTCACTGCCTGCCCAGGCCACAGGCCTCAGTACACTGCTGGTGATGGGCAATGATTCAAGTTTGAGTGCCACAGTCCACAGTTCATTTTTCACCTTGAAAATTGGCTGTACTGTCAGCCAATTACATAAACAAAAGGCTAGGGTTATTCTGGTGCCTGAAGCTTAAAGAAATCTCCCAACCCCTAGGAAGCTCTGTAACCTCATAGCTTTATCTCTGGACCAACTTTACTTGATGCTAAGCTCACCTCTGCCACTTACCTTAGAATCACATATTTAAAAGGATTATGGCTCTATTGTGACTGCATTATGATCATAATTATCTTTGAAAATCCTAAGTATGACATCATCTTACATGGTAGTTGAAACTTAGAATCAGTTTATATGTGAGTATAGCCACTTGAGTATGTGGGCCAATGATTTGGGGAAAGTTATTTCATGTCTCCAAGCTTCATTTTAGCCATCAGTGAACTTAAGTTACTCACAAAACTGACTTCACAGGATCAGGTCAGGCTTAAGTGATATTTTATGTGTACATGGGGTGGGGGTTGCAGTAAAGAGGCTACAGACATGACCACTCCATGTAACCAGTCCATGATATGATTAAAAGGGTTTTTGTTTTTATACAGAGAGAGAGAGAGAGAGAGAGAGAGAGAGAGAGAGAGAGAGAGAGAGAGAGAGAGAGAGAGAGAAACAGAGAATATCCAGAGGCATCTGGAAGAGTCCAGGGCAGAGAGTGAAAGAAGACTGAACATGAGCAGCAGGCTGTATATGGGCAAAGTTATCTGTGGAGGGAGGGGCATATAGAAGTGGTAGGGAAGAGAAAGTACAGTAAGAATAGTGCAGGGAGTGGTTATAAAGAAGAGTGTGTTTCTGGGGAGAGGAATGGGCCAAGAGACTGGATGGAAGATTTGAAATGTATAACAAGTTCTTGTGATACTGAAGGAGCCTGGAGCCTAACATGTGCTTTGATATGCAACCACAGCTATATGTCCATGAAGAGCCATGTCATTTGCTCTGAAAGTGTAGACAAGTTAGTTAGCAGTATCAAGCCTCAGATTCTTATCTGCATAATAGTTATACAACCAGGAATGGGGTTACACCTGTTCCCAATTGCTGCGAATGTTGAGGCAAGCCATTCCCTTAAGTCTAGGAGTTCAAGGTCAGTATGGTCCACATGAAAATACCTCATTTAAAAGGGGGGGGTAGATAATAGAATCATCTTAACAGAATTGTTACAACAATTTATAAAACGTGAAGTGCATAAAGCATTTAAACAATATCTAACAGACAATGAGTGACACCATCAAGTGGATTATTATTATCCCATACTTAAAATAATTATTCCAGGCATAGTGACCCATAACCTTCACTCCCAGCACTTTGAGAGGTGAGAGATTGTTCTCTCTGAGTTTGATGCCAGCTTGGTCTACATAGTGAGTTCTAGGCCATTCAAAACTACATTGTAAGACCCTAACAATAAATAAATAAATAAATAAATAAATAAATAAATAAATAAATAAATAAATTAAGAACACTTTGACAATGTAGTGAAATAATTCACCTAACATGTCACCTGACATGTAAGGGCCAAATGGGTTTAGTTTCACAGGATTCTCAAACATAAAAGATAATTTTTAAATTAATGAATAAGATCATTTGTACTTATTGGGTGTTGTGTGAGGTTTTGAAGTGCACAAACATTGTAGAGTGCATGAATCTAGTCAACTGTCACATGTATTGCCTCCAACTGCTTTTGTAGTAAGTACATTTAACATCAATTCTCTTAACATTTTTAAAGAATATAATATATATTAGTTAACTGGCATAAAAAAATCAATCTCATTTTATTCCTCCTACCAGAAAATGATTTTTTAGCCAATAACTCTCCAATCCAGATCCCATGCTTCTCAACCTTTGATAATTACACAATACTCTGTTTCTGTGAAGTTAATTGTTAGACTCCACACATAAATGACACAATGATATATTTGACTTTCTGTGTCTGGATTATTCCATTTAAAAATAATACTCACTAGTTTTTTATGTTGTTACAAATAATAAGAGTTCATTTTGTGGCTGACTAATATTCATAAATGTGCTGGTACATGTGTTCGAGCATGTGTGTGCATTCCTGTGGTGTGTATCACTTTCTTATTCATTTATCCATTGATAGCATTTAGGCTGGTTCCATCAGCTGATGCCACTTCCTTTGAATATATACTTCATAGTGGGACTGTTTGATTATATAGCAACTCTTAATTTTTTGAGGAGGCTCCATACTATTTTCCATATTCATTTATATTGGTTAAAATAAAGAAGGATTCTATTTACTCCAGCACTTTTTAATATTTTTCCAGTTTGATAACACCCATGCTACCAGGAGTTAAGCCATATCTCATTTTGATTTTGATTTACACTTCTCTGATAATAATATTTAATATTCTTCATGTGCCTCTTGGCCATTCATGCACCTCTTTTGATAAATTCTATTACACTCTTTTTTGATCATTTTAACAATTTCATTGATTTTTCTGACCATTTCATTAGTTCCTCCTACATTTTATATATCAACCTCTTATGATGCATACTTCATATTTTCTCCCATTCTGTAACTCCTCCTACTGTTGGTTTTTCCCTCCCTACATTAAGTTAAATGTAACCCTATCTTTGGTTTTACTCCTTTTGATTGTACTTTTTATTAATGCTTTGCTTATTTCTCAGATTGTAGTTTAATTACAATGTTTTTCTCTTATTTTACTCCCTCAAAATCCACCTATTTGCCTTAAATAGCATGTCTTCTATATTTTCTTATAGTAGTTTCATAGTTTGAAGCATTATATTTTAAGCATTTCATCCACTTAGAGATAACTTTGTATGCAATATAACAGTAATCTAATGTCAGTCTTCTGCATATATATATATATACATACTTACATACATACATACATACATACATACATACATACATACTTACTTACACCCAGTCATCCCATTTATTGAAGAGATTGTCTTTTCTCCTATTGTGTGTTCCTGGCACCTTTGTTGAAAACTGATTGGCTGTAATCCATGGATTTATTTCTGGGTTCTTTCTTCTGTTCCATGGGTCTATAATATGTCAGTTTTAAGTGCGGTTTGTGGGAGATTTTTCAATAAGACAATTGGAAGAGACTTGTTGGACTGAAAAGGATAGGCTGTGTCAGATGAACAAAAACGAAGGCAGTAGAGCCAGGAACAGAAGAGAATCAAAGCAGAATGACTTGCATGAAAGAAGAGTGGAAAACAAAGAAGTACACAGATGTACAGTAGCAGAATAGCAATGGTTGTGCTGCAGGAATCCTATAGCGCTCTGGCTTCTGTGGTGTCTAAAGGCAGCTATGTAACTTGGAGGCCACGACAATACATGAGTCTAACTCTTGCATTGCTATTAATAAAACAAAGGACACCAAGACTTCCAGAAGCTCAGTAAATGGGTCCCTCTGTAGGATTCTGTAGTTGTTGCTCATCAACTTTAATTCAGTAAATTATTCTTGGGAGAATGGAACAAAAACCAGGAATTTATAGTCTCATCTTACAGTAGATGAGGACATGTGGTTAAGCAAATGATATTATAAAAAATGATCATTTTATCAGGCATATAACATGAAGAGGGGCACATAATATTGGGATTAGAGTTGGAATTATTATTTTCTGTTCTCTTCTGCCTTATTTGTATGGCATGAAGGAAGTCACTTTTGCATTTCTCATTATGGGCTTAAATGTGCTCAGATGAAGAAGTGGTACAGTACAATGTGCAGATAAAAAGCCTCTGGAATCAGATAAACTTTACAACTTAAATTTATTGAACAATTTGTTTAAACTAAATCCTTAGTCTATCGCATGAAAGTTGAAGACGATAACAGGTTTTTATATTTATTGTTGCTTTCCTGTGCTTTAAATTACATAACCTACATTTAGGCATTATCAGTATCCTTGATGCATGTAGAAAGCTAAATACATAGAAGACACATAGCATTATCTTCAAGAAAAATAAGTGACTGGGTTAAATGATCTCTAACATGTCAGCTACTCATCTTCCCATTGGCCTAGACTTCACACTGTTACAGTTGGGAAACTTTAATATCTTCCATTAATTCATTTCTAGTTTTCACCCACATGTAAAGCAAGTAGAATAAATAAATAAACAAATGCTAACATGTCCAGAGCAACAATAGAAATGTATACAGATATATGTAGTGCAGGGATCGGGAAAATTGTATCTAAGGAAGTGATGTGTTCAGTTCTACTCCTACAAAGATCACTGGGCATTGAACACATGTTTTTGAACCTCACAGGACCCAGGATGAATATCTGAGGCAACTTAGCTTTTATGAGCAGAATACTGGTACCATAAGGCTTCTTGTGTCTCATGAATGGATAATATACACACTTGCTTTTTGTAAATAGCATACTCTAAATGTTGCTGTTTCTGCTAGAAATGAGATAAACATCTTATTTAAAGACACACAGGGTATCAGCACTTTGTCTTATTGTTGTAAGCTGCTCTAGTCACTTGGCTGAAACTAATCATTATATTTGTAGAATGTGTAATATATCTATAGCTTCTCAGAGGAATATCCCTAAAAGAATCTGTGTCCTAAAGAAAAACAGGAAATAATATACTATCCACAGTACATGCCAGAAATAAAGGAAGAAGAGATTGATAGTGCAAGTTCTTGGGTTCCTGGGTTCCTTTTCTTGATGTGATGTTTTCTGGCTGTGTGGCCTTGGTCAAGCTACTTAATCATGCCATGCTTCAGTTTCTCCCTTTTTAAGATTGGGGGGAGGACTGTATGTGGTGTAAGGGTTAAACAAGGTGGTGAATATTGCTATAATATTGCTCATTGCTGGTATGAGATATCCATTAAGCTTTAGCTATCATGGTTGTTAAAATAACAAAAATAATAAATCACTTCAGCATTAATGAAATAGAAGACATACAACAAAAAGAATAAGGAATAGAACAAAGTCGAAGTCGAAAAATAAAATGAACAAATAACCAGATCTCACGAGAAGGTGTGCCATTGGCCCTTCCCATAAACTGAGACCTGAGGTGGCTATCCCCAAGGCACCTGCTCATTGGATAGGATGCAAATTTTCTTTCACTGTTGCTTTAACTTAAAATTCTGTGATTGTGCCATAACTCGCCGTAGGAAGAAACAAAGGATGTAGTCATAGAGACCTTGACCTGAAAGATCATTACCCACAATGAGGGTATAATCCCATCACACAAAAGCCCACATACATCAGCAATTCACAGAAGCCTGCCGTGATTTATCACATCTGTACTGCAACTGTGGTTCTTCCCAAGTGGTCACTGACATGTGGGAAAAGACTGGAGGAAAATTAGAAACATCAGAGTTGAAGAGCTAGTCAGACTTCATAGTGTCTCTTTCCAGAGGGGTGGGGAGCAGATAGTAAAGATTTCAGTCTTTATGCTCAGATGGCCTGCTTCACACCTGCTCAGCTCTGATGCCATAACATAAAGCTGCTATATATTGTCTGAAGTGAATGGGCTTGGCTGTGGTCCAATAAAACTTTTTATTGGATGATTTATGAAAACAGGTGGTAGGACGGATGTGGCCCCTGAGCCATATATTGCTGACCCATGGACTATGAATGGATCTGATGCAATAACACAAGTTTTCAGAAGGACCTGGGCTAATATTCGTATAAATTAAATATGATGTCATGTCAAGGAATGCTGTTGACTTGAAACTAGCTGACCTAAGAGAAGGGGCTTTGGACTGACAGTGAAGGAAGAGACAGTAACTGATTACCTATAAACAGAGAAAGCAGTTTTTGTGAAGAAAATACAATGTGTGAAAGAATTGGAGACTAAGACATGTTTGTGTTTGCAGAAGGAAAGTACTAGAAAGGGTTCAGAAACAATATTTTTGCCTCATTTTTCTATATTCTAATTTAGAGCATGTAACAGGGATGAATATTCTCCCTTGTTTGTCAGAGACAACCTTAGTGTGTTCATGTGCCTGTGTAATTGTCAACAGTGTCCTGTTTGGAAGAAAACTGAAATGTATGTTATATGACCAAAACCATAAAAGAAGTAAAAAAAAATGTGATTTCAAAATTGTACCACAAGTAATTATCTGTCATTTAACTTTTCACAAAAACTTGAGCAGTAAAACACAAATGTAAATATAGACATGAGCCTACATAAGGGCAAACATGAGCTCTAAATCCAACCTTATCCCCTTGTGCAAGTCTTAAGTACTGTACTAAGTCCTCCTGCATCACAACTGCTCAGATACAACAATAAATAATGAAAATATAAATCTCCACTCTGCACCACCCATTAACACCTGAGAGAGGTGGGAGAGCTGGCCCTGAGTTCATAAGACTGTGGGAGCTGTCCATGACCTCTACCAGCTGCAACATGTGGTATGGGTGAGGAAGAGATACACCCCCTTACACTTAGACCCTCACTGCCCGCAGCAGAAAACCAAGCTGACCTTACCACCTGCAGCACATGGGAGAGTGGACCCTGCTCTCATCTTGGTAACAGGATAAAGATGACCCTGCTGGCAGAGATGTGGGCAAGCCAGCCCCAAACTCGTGAACATAGGAGAGCTAACCCCATTATTCATCTATCATGTAGCAATATGGGTGGAAGGGGTGCCCCTTGCCCGTCAACACTTGAGATAGGTGGACGAACTGGCCCTGAGGTTCTAAGAGTGGGAAAGCTGTCCCCGACCCTCATCAGGGCAGCACTAGGGGGAGTACCCCTACACCCCGCCTGGACAATACAGTTGAGGTCGCCCTGAAGGTGAAGGTGTGGTAGAACTGATCCTGAGGATATGAAAGCAGGAGTGCTGGCCCTACCCCTTGCTCATCACTACAAAGGGTGAACTGGACAGGGCAATGCTGGAGAGCTCACCTGATGGTGAAGACAGGAGAGAACTGATGGGCTGATCAAACCTGCAACTACCCAGGCCCAGAACCAGGGTTATGTGTTGGCCCACCCCAACATCCACCCCATCTATGATCTGCTGCAGCACTGGGGCGAGGGGATCAGTCCTGTCAACCAGGGCTACAGGATCTCCACAACATAGGAAAACAACAGGATGTCCAAGAGGAGTTCCAGTGAGGGCCCGGGGTCGATGGTGTAGCAGAGACCAGGGGCCTTGAACCAGACCAATGATTCTTTGCCATGAATGCCTACATATAAAAATATATGGATAAAGAGGTTTACTGTGTGACTTCACTGTGTCATACTCCAGCTTCCATGATGAGATTTTTCCTTTTCTCACTTTTTTTTATGCTTTTTCTTTTTTTAATTTTAATTTTATTTTGTTTTATGGGAAGGGATGGGTGGGATATAAAAGACGTAAAGAATAAATTCAGTAAGTTATAAAGAAAGAATATTTTGGGAAAATTCTTGGGCACGTGATAGTCAGATCACATGATAGATCTATTTTACTTTACTCTGATTTGCATGTGTCTGGAATAGCTTATATGCTCATAAGCAGTGTCTAAGGCACCCTTTTCCCTATCCTTGCTAGTGTTTGTTCTCTTGAAGGTTGGGGTGAGACAAAATCTTGATATGATTTTATTTATATTTCTCTGGTAGCTAATGATGTCAGTAAAGTTTGCCAAGTACAAACAAATAAAAATGAAGAAAGAAAAATGAAAGGAAAGAAAACAGTAATCTTATTACATATAGATGAACTTTCATGTAGTAAATGTTATATTGTTTTATTTCTATCATTTTATATGTAAGTAGAATAATTGACTGGATGGGGATGTAAAGTCACACTCCAAATGTCAAAGATATGACTCAGAGCGACTTCCTTGTCACTCAAGTAGATTCAACATCATTTAGTAGTGATGTTAGAAATAAGGTCTTGCTCTTCCAAGACTGGCTATGGAGTTGTTGATACAAAATCACAGGCTCTAACCTAAGCTTAATGAATAGAACAAAAATCTCTATCTTTAAAGAACAGCAGTTGATACAATCTTCATAATGAATTATACATTTATGGATAATAAGAGCATATGGATAATACAAAAGCTCCTCTGAACCAATTCAATATTACAGAATCCATAGGGTTTAAGTGTATAAAATAATGTCACATGGGAAAGGCTAGAAATATTTTGTGGATATATTTCATTTTGGGAAAGTTAAAAGTGGCCCTTTCCACCAGAATTGAAAGGCACTGTACCAAACCCAGTGATTTTTCTCATTTATAATTTTAAGTATTGCTCTCAGGTAGGTGCAAATAGACTGTAGGGAATGCTCTTCATTGGAATGGCTTTTAATCTGAAGCCTCATACCAATCTTGGACACAGAAGCTCATTTCCTGAGCCGGCTTGCATTTGTTTTGAGACATTTCTCTCCTTTCAGGGAAATGTCTGCCTAGTTGTTTGCTATGTGCTGCAGGTAGAGTTAAGTATTCCATTAACACTGAACAACTCACACACAAATAGATAGTTTAACCTTAGATTATTTCCCCAAGGCCTGAAGAGGTTGGTACAATATAAACAGAATTGGGTAAGCTGGTGGAGTATTTAGTGGAATCTGAAAAGAAATATTTCTCTCCCTAGGCCTGCCTGGTGGTGGCTGGAATGCAGCTCAAATGCTTTAGTGCTTTGTAAACCTTTGTCCTCTGTCCCTGACTCAAGCATTCTCATATCCCTGCTGTCTGAATTATGCACAGGATAGACTATGGTGACCCACTGAGATGCATCAATCACTTCTGAGATTTCATTTGTGGTTCTAATATTCTGCAGCTGCTGAGAAGCTCACAGTAATTTTCTATTAGAATATCACACAGAAAAATAGAATGCCTTGTTTTGAAAGCATGAAGGCAAAAATTAGAGGAAGCAGGTTATAGAGAGAAACATATAACTAAAGTGTAAAATGTGTAATGAACTAAACCTGAGAGAATTCCATGTTGAAAATGATGTTTCTCTTATTATCCCTGAACCTTCCAATGCCCCCACAGTACTAAGTATGTTTTTATCAGATGATAACAATGACAGCAGTTCATATTGTTCAAAACTCATATCACATGAATAGAAAGACTTGGGTCCTGCTCACATGAATATGTAGCAGGCAGTTGTAACAAATCATTTCAACTATTATCAACACCACTTGAATCTTTAGGTACAATAGGAAATTTTTACAGGTGGCCTGGCATACTCTGAGAATCAATGAAGGCTTCCTTGAGGATGTAACATGCAGGAGTCAACAAAAGAAGGCATGAGAGTAAAAAGAGGTCCTTCCAAGCAGAGTGAAGACTATACATGGAAGCTACCATAAAGCAAGAAGTCAAATCATTTTAAGTCAAAGAAAAGTGAAAGAGAAAATTTAAGTTGAAGAAATAGTTTAATCATCACCTGCCTGCATGGAAAGATAAGTCTAGAAATGAGACAGGAGCAAACTATGCTCAACCTGAGAGGTTGAGTAAAGTACACTGTGTAGGCAGTGTACTTTACTCCAAGAGCATGAGAAGCCACTGATGAGTGCTAGGGGAGAAAGCAGTGTGACAATATTTGAGTTCTATAATGATCATGAGTGGGTTGGAAGAAAACCAAGATAATGGCTACTTGGACTGGAGAAGTGAAAGTGTCTATGAAATACATCGAAGTTAGTCTGGCTAAAGACATGCTTTCTATCCTGTAGTCTGGTTGCTAGTTAACACTTGAAATAATTTTCCTCTCTCAAAACCTCAAATCTACTGCTTTTCCAGTCACATGAAGCCAATGTCAGCACTAATAAGAAATGGCATTAGATAGTCATGGAAAGGAAAAACACCAAAGGCCACTCTGGATCTGCTGGCTCTTATCTCCTAATTCTTAGGGATAGACAGTGTTCTGAAACAGTCAACAGAGAATAGGAAGCTCAGAAAGGCAGAGTTGCCTACAGTCAGCCTGTGGCTCATAAAGATATTACTACAGTGAAATGTGATGAAATGCATGACCAGAAAAGATTTTTTTTCACATATAAGGCAAAAGTTTAACAACTCATGATCCTGTGGCTCCTTCAACTAAAGGCAAGACTCACTTGGAAAGCCTGAGTAGTGGCTGGAATGTGGGCACTGTTTACATGATGTGGAATACCAAAGATCTCACCTCCCTCTGAGATCAAAGACTAGTTACCAATTATCAATTAGCAATCTGTACACTTTTTAAAATGTTTTATTTAGTAATATGGAGATTTGGGGTTTATTTATGGCTATAATATACTTGTGTATTATGTATGTATATATGGACATGCATGTGCCAGTGTGTGTGTGTGTGTGTGTGTGTGTGTGTGTGTGTGTGTGTGTGTGTCCAGAAGACATCTTTGTGAAGCTAGATCACTTCTTCCACCTTTACATGGGTTCCAGGAACTAGGTAGACTCAGGAAGTCAGGCTTGTGAAGTATGCACTTTTACCTGCTGATCCATCTCACTGGCCAATCACAAGGCCTTTTTATTGAGAAACTATGTGATGGAAACCATTGTGGAAGGCAAATATTAATTAAAATAAACATGATTTTGATTTATATAGAGTTTCCATTTCTGAGCAAAAGCTGATAGTTTAGATGTTAACCAAATAATAATATTAATGACTTTAAATCCACAACTAGATGTGTGTGCTATGTATGAGGATTTATGAAAGAAGAATCTGTGGGCATAGTATAATAAATAGTACTCTGGACTGTTAAAAAAAAAGGTTCTAGCTTAGACACCAAGTTACAGAGTGATTGTAGCATGTATGTTTTCTGCCAGCCCGCCCCCCACTGGTCTGGGCCCACAGCCGCGCCAGCCCCAAATAACATACTGTGACTCTGTATTTGATACAATCCTGTTGGCCAATTACCATTATTGTTTATGAGCTAGCTCTGTCTTAATTATTAACCCATTTCTACTTATCTAAGTATTTCCACGTGGTCATCTTATCGGGGAGCAGCGGGCCTGGCATCTTGCTTCCTCTAGCTCTACATGCTGACTCCTCCTAACTACTTCCTCTTTCCTCCTCCTAGTCTCCTAGCTCCTCCTATTTAATTTCCTATTGGCCAACAGGGCTTTATATGAGAAACATATGTACAGAATAACATCTCCCATCAAGTGATGACTGAAGTGAGAGTAGATATATCTCACTACAGTAGATATTCCACTACACAAGGTCAGTGGAAAAATACAAACAAGGTGATCAAATGAATTAACTTGATAAAAAGTTACAGAATGCTTGCAGGTACCAGTGTCATGACCAGTAAGTGATGTACAGATGAATTAAACCAGCTCTACAAGCCAAAGGAAGAAATCTTGCCCATTATTAATAATGTAATTTTAAATATTATTTTTGTCTGTCTGTAAAATCAAGAGAATAACATTTATCTTGTCATATAATGCTATGGCAAATGTTTAAAGACCTTGGCTCATCACCTGGTACACAAGTAGTAAATTTTCTACTGACCTGATCTAGGGAGTCATACAATATGTGTGAGAAAGGGCTTTCTACAGTGATCACAAGTTGAATATTTTGATCCGGCTATCTGGGCACAGACCCCAGGTGCACTATTTATAGTGTGTAAGTTTGTGGCTTTGGGAAAATGGCAAACTTTTCTGTGAAAGGAAGATAATGGAGATGTCTAAAGCAAAACATTCCTGGGAAGGTCAAAGGAGGTAATGCATCCATGTGTGAAAAACTGCTCAAGAAAACACCTGGACCAAATGTTTTAAATCTACAAAACATTGTTTTTGAATATGTAAAAAGTCCATTATTATTTTTCTTCTTAACTCCAAGTAGGAGAATTAAACTAGATTAAGACCAAAGGCTTAACATAGAGAGTTTTGATGTAGGAGTTAAAAGGTGAACAAATATTTCATAGAGAAAAGACTGATAAACCTTTTTTCAAACTGTAGAGCAGCAGTTGCTATTGTGAGGATTGGCCTGGGATTAAACACTCAAGAGAATACTAAGAAAAGGCTGCCAGGAGCTGAGATAGTGTTTGCTTCATAAGCATGAAGATGCAAATTTAGATCCCGCATGCAAAAAAATACCCCAGACAGGAGGCTCTGTATGGCTTGCTGACCTTCCAAACTAGTCCAGTCAATTAGGTTGAGGCACAAGAGATTCTGTCTCAAAAACTAAGATGAAGAGTAATTAAGGCAGAACTCAGTGTTGACCTCCAGCCTGCTTGCACACACATGCATGCACATGAGCACATACACAGAGAAAGGAAGAGATGGGAGCTATTGGGTTGCTTATAATGAACACTCCAATCATCTAATCAGGAGCTGGAAGGCAGGATGATGTGGTCAATAACAGCATCAGCCTTTAAATCAGACTGACTTAGGTTCTAACTCATTCCTATCTATTCACTCTGAGTTTATACTGGTTACTTCACTTCATTGAGTTTCAGCACACCAATCATTTTTTTAAAAAGGGAGGTATAGTGCTCTTGCCCACAAAGCCATGGGAACTAAACAGAGCAAGGCATGTGAAGTATTCAGTTCCATGTATTGTACAATATAAGCACTTGGTGTTAGTCGCTGCTCTTGTTTGTGCCTCATTAAGGTTATGTTGTTAGAAAATGTTCAATGTGTGAGATAACTATATTGAACACAAGGATATGCCATGTTGCCATACTCAACAGTAAAGTATCCAAAGAAATAGCATTAATAGTCAGATGGTCAGAGTTCATATTACTGGTATGACTTTGAGAGTTGTACATTACAGGATCTCAGTAAACCATGAATAAATAAATTATAATCCTGGAAAATTATTTAAACAAACACATACATAGGTAACTTTGGTCAAGCCCCATAAATGTTTTTCCATTTCTGTGAGAGCACCTATTTTAGTAAATACATTTCACAAACATAATTTATACACTGGGTAACATTCTATAAGGATGTAACATGTAGGTTACTTAACTGTTGTAATTATTAGACTTTTAATATGGGTCAAAATTAACTCATCTTCAAATATATCAAATATTCCTATAGTCAGTGAGTTCTTAGTTTGTGGGATGTAAATAACTTGAAAACCTGATTATTTTCATTAAAAAGAATTCTGTGTTGTCTCTTCCCATAAAAGACAATTGTATGCATATTTACATGCAATGTTTCTAGAAATTTCAGGAGATTTAGAAAGTTCACAAAGCCTATCTATGGTTCCTTATCCAGGGCTTCAGGTCAATACCAGTGATGTAAAATATGTCAATATAAAGCAGAACTGTACAGATGCTGAGAATTGAGAAGAATAATCTCTGTACTACTGCCGACCAAAGAATCCATAAATATGTTCATAATATGACCCAATCCTAGCTCTTGTCTATTTAACATTTTACACCCCCATGTCAGTATATCTCTGTAATTGAGCTGATTAAGGCATAATATATATGCAGTATCTTCATTTTCCTTAGTGAAGAATGTCTCATCAGGGGTCTCAGTGCACTGCCTCTTCTCTGTGAGGTCTTGAATCCTGGAGACCTAGGACATTCCTGGCTCTGATCCTTCTACTCCATCCTCCCTTGTTCCTGTCTAAGGCACAGTTCCATTTGAGAACATAGACAGCATGACTCAGCACTGGGTACTGCAACTACTTAAAGGAGAAAAATTAATTCTTTACAACACCAACAGTAAATTCAATACATTTAACATGGAATACAGCATCAAGATTAGTAGCATAAAATGAAAGTATTCACAGCATTGGGCAAGGTATAATATCACCCCAGGATAATTTTTACTTGGCCTTTGTATAGTTCTAACTACTGAGGATTATAATCACAAAGATATATTTTAATATTTAATTCTCAATATGATGCTGATTCTATGTGTCTATTTGGACATTGCCTAGAGAACCCTATCTACTAGGGAGCCAACAAGATGACTAAAGTAAAGGATATTACCACCAAGCATGGTGAACTGAGTTCAATTCCCAAAACCCACATAGTAAAAGGAAATATATGATTCCTATAAGTTGTCTCCTGATCTTCACATGTACCTATGTGCCCCCAACTCCTCCCACAACACACACATACATACACACACACACACACACACACACACACACTATATGTAAGTGTAGTAACATTCTTGAAATATGTACTAAGTTCTCAATATGAAGTAAAATAACTTTGATATATTTGGCTTGTCATTCCTATCTCTTTCCTTTTGCAGATATACCTACGTCAGTGTCTGCACACTTTGTTTTCATGTCAGTGCTTTTAGGTATTTAAAATGTGATTAATTATTGAACTTTGAAACATAATTGTAAAAGGTTTTAAACAAGTAATTACATTATTACTGCATGTTAGAAAAATTTCTTTTTCTCCCCATAGCTTCATCATCCTTCTCAAGGCTTCCGTTTTGGAACTGTCCGGGAAAGCAGTGCTGAAGACTACGTGCGGCAGAGCTTCCCAGAGATGCATGAGTACATGAGAAGGTACAATGTGCCAGCCACCCCTGATGGAGTGCAGTATCTGAAGTGAGTATCAGTTTGTTGGATCCTAAAAGTTCCAATAAAAGAGAAATTATTTGGATTTTGCCTTTTTTTTTTCTTCAATAAGATGGACAAAAATCCCAAATGTTATTTTCAGGGTCTGTGCAGGTGGCTCAGTCAATAAAATGTGTGCTATACAAGCATGTGGAACTGGATTTGGATCCCCAGAACCTGTGTAAGACTCAAGGCACAGACAAATACTCCCACAGTGATGGGCAAATAAAGGCAAGAGGATTCCAGTGTCTTTTTGATCAGGCAGTCTAGCCAAGTCAAGGAACTCCAGGTTCACTGAGAGACCTTGTCTCAAGAAATAGAGCATAATTGAGAAAGACACCACATGTCAGATTCTTCTAGACTAAACACACACACATACACACACACACACATACACATACACACACACATACACACACATATATATATATATTATATATATATAAACAAATACACATAAACACACAAAGATATAACTCATACATTGTGATAACCAAAAGACAATATAGAATGCTGCACAGGAAATTAAATGACTAAGATTACCAATTACCTACACAGTCTACAGTTTGCAAAACCTTTAGTTTCAGAGGCAGTAGGGTCATTAGTGAAGTGGATGGCAAGGGAAGAAAATGTTGGCTTAAACAACAACGCTGAGATGATTAAACACATAGGGAATGTGGCCAAAGGATGTAGTGTCCCTAAGCAACCTTTCCCTTCAAAGTGAATCCCTAAGCCTGTGGAATGTCTCATTTTGCCACAAGGAAATGGAAATTTATCTCAGAGATTTCCTGTGGGAAAGAAATAAGATAGAAGGCAGTGACTCCTGTGCCTGCATTCTTCTCATCAGAATTTATGAGAAGCAATCAAAGGCAATCATGTTGCCATGACAGATTATCAGAGCCTGTAATTCAGTAGAGTCAAATGCCAAGCCATTCAGTGATGTGTCTGCTGGTCTGGGCTGCCTGAAAGAAGGGACTAAATGGCTTTAAACTTCTGCAAAAGAGGTACCTGTCCTCTCTCTGCTGCCTGATGGCATTAAAACAAGAATTTTTATCCAACCTCCTAATTCCCACCTAGGTTCATCACCAGGAAACAGGTTTTTCCATCTTAATGTTAGAATTTCACCAGTGAACAGTAAGTAGGCTCAATTCATTTTTCTAAAAGGAAAGAAAGTGAAGAAAGACTTTCACATAAGTGTTTTGTGTTCCTCGAGAGATCTAGTAATAGGCCCTACATCAATTTTATGTATTATTTTAAAACTAGAACTCAGAGAGGCAGGAAGCTGTGTGCTTTTAAGTTCAAAAAATTATTTATGAAGTTTAAGTGACACTTAATTTTGCAAGAACATCAAAATATTAGAGTGCCTATCTGACACACTTTAGAGCTCCATTGCCTCCCAGACTCTCTTCTGTTTTCTCTGCAGACAGTTGCACAGGTGTGAGAGCAAGGATGGGATGTCAGACAGATAGCAAGGGCCCTCAGTTAGCTGGCAGTAGTTGTAAAACAGGACTCTGCTCACAGCATGGCAGAATAAGGTGAAACTTTACTGGGTGCCCAGCAGCTACCCTGTACTCAGAGCTTTCATTTTCCAGTGGCTATACCTGAGAAAGCCTTCATCTAATGTCCAGTGTCACAAAGGTAGGACATTTTCTAAAGTGATATGGCTAACAGGTGGCAGAACGCATACAAAACTGAGATTATAGCTTTGTGCTAGTCCAGAAGCCTTTGATGAGTCTTTGATGATTTTAGTATAACCCATGGCCCAACCGCACCCATTTTATTGTTGGTATGAGGGAGCCAGACAGAAGTACATTTTAAGCCCCATCCCAAACCCACCACAGTTTTACAAACTTCCCAGGTTACTTACTTGATTGAAATAAAATAGTAATATAGGCATAGCTTATTGTCAGTGTCTCCTTATTTCTTTCTGGGCCTGTCACCACTTTTGACCTAGTCTCAGTGAATACTCCTAGGTAACACTCCAAGCAACCATAGTTCTCATGCTATATCATACCCCCAGCACTCAAGAGCTCTGACCTACAACACTCAGAGTCCTCTACATTAGATGCTCATTTATTTTATTATGTTAGTACATGACTGATTTTGTAGTATGTAAAATATACTTTTAAATGAATGCCTCTAAGACATGATTTTACAATAGAATAAGCTAGAATCTCTGCCAACTACAACAATGATTCAGCCAGCCTAGAACTACTCATGACTGGATTATACCAGTACACCTCCTCCCAGTGACTCAGGGCCCATGGAAGTCTATGAGCTCATTGCTTCTGTCCTTTTTATGGCACAGAAATCAACCAAGGCCAATTAAACTCACTATGCAGTTCAAAACCATAAGTACTTATACAAGGGTATCAGTGACACAGGGCCTCAGGAATTATTGGTTTAAAAAAATGTGTATGAACCTTAAGAGATTTTTTTTTCTATTTGTCCTATTTTTAGCATAGGCATGTATGGATTATTGGTGTGTTACTGTGTAGTCCTTTCCAATGGGGGCATTCTCTTGTTGAGGCAATGAAATTTTGATTAAGGACACATCTTCAGACTAGAATTTGACTTTGTTACCTAGATTCCATTACAATGCCTCATCAACAACTCCTAGGAAGTAATTCATGCTCCCCAGACTTCTTCTTGCTAGGGATCTGTGTCATGCTTTCACTTTAGTTGATGTTAAACAAATTATTGTAACTTAAATGAAATATTCCTGGAAAAATAGATGCATTCTGCAGCATCTGTTTCACTTGCCAGAAGAATGGGAAAATAATTCAGAGGAAATTTATGCCAAAAAAGATGGTGATTTATTATGTGTCTATGTGCAGTTCAGGCAACATTAGCAATTTCTTGCTTTGTGGTGAATCTCACCTGTGTCTATGGATATCCTTTCTTTCCAATTTGTTAATGAGCCCTCAACATATGCTCCTGAGATCAGAGGCTACTTTTCTGTGCTGGATCTGTACAGCCTCACTCTGGTTTTAGGAATGGAAAGACTTACACTATATTAAATTGAGAGGTGCTGTCTTGCAAAATTATTTAGACAATTCTAATGGTAGAAATGTCTTTTTTTATTAAAAGGAAACTATTTAAGGGGGAAATGAGTAATAAGGGGAATATCATTAGTAATGAGAAACTATTGAAGAAAAGTAGATTGGTGAAAGAAGAGGGAAGGACAAGAGAGAGAGGACATGATCAAACTATTACATTCATGCATAAAAATATCAGAATGAGTGAGAGTGATGTCTCAACTCTGAACTCTACTTATCATGAGATGAAGGTAAAAGTGTGTGTGTGTGTGTGTTTGAAATCATCCCAGAATATGTGGTGAGACTTTGAAAGAGAGGGGTAAATGGAGGGAGGGAGGGAAGGAAGAAATAAGGGGAGGTAAAGAGGTTAACAAGGAAGGATGGTGGGAAGGAAGGGTAGAGGAAAATATTCACAATGAAGCCCATTATTCTTTATAATTAATATACAATAATTAAAAGAGAAACAAAGTCTTAAGTGCATAAATTGTATACTTCAATAAAAGAGATTTGGGATGACTAAAAACAAAGAAGTTTCCTAGCTGGCTTCCTTCCAAACTGCATTTCCTGTAAGGGTTGTCCAACCTGTGACAAAATATAGCTTTCCACTGAGCCGTGTCAACACCCATGTTCAAAACAATAGAGAGTTCTCATAAAGGACACCTAAGACACTTTTTTCTTTATTATTATTATTATTATTTTACATGTCAATCCCAGTTCCCTCTCCCACCTTCCCTCCCTCCATCCCTCCCTCTTACCCTCTCTCCCCCCTCACATGCACCCTGACCACCTTCCCCTCCCATCCCCCCCACCCATATTCCACATGTAGGGTTATGCCATCCAGGTGGGGTCATGTAAATCTGTCAAGTCATTTGAAGTAGGACTTCTCTCCTGTCTCTAGGTTATGGGAGTATCCCTCCATGGGGGATGTGTTTGCAAGGTCCTTTTGTGCACCAGGAATAGATCCTGTTTCTACTGTCTGAGGTCCCTTAGAAAGCTCAGTACTTCTAGCTGAGACCCATATTCAGGGGGTCTGAGTCAGTCCCATGCTGGATTCACAGTTATCAGTCTGGGGCCAATTACCTCCTCCTTGTTCAGGTCAGCTGTCTCTATGTGTTTCTGCAACCTGGTCTTGTCCTCTCTCTCTGCATCTGGATTTTAGTTCGACTCAGTGTTTAGCTGTGTGTGTCTGCTTCTGTTTCCAATGGGTACTAGATAAGGGCTCCATGATGGTGGATAATTTAGTTGATGATCTCACTATCAGGGAAGGGCATTTATGGTAGCCTTTCCACAGTTGCTCAAATTGTTAGTTGGAGTTAGTCTTTAGGTCTTTAGACCTTTCTTTAGGTTCAGTTTTCTCTTCAAACCAACAATGGCTCCCTCTTTTATGTTCTCTCTCTCTCTCTCTCTCTCTCTCTCTCTCTCTCTCTCTCTCTCTCTCTCTGCCTGTCTGTCTCTCTCTCTCTCTCTCTCTCTCTCTCTCTCTCTCTCTCTCCCCCCCCTCCCCCTCTCCCTCTCTCTCTCTCCTGTCTTCTATTCCTAACTTGACTCAATCTTCCTAGTCACACGTGCTTTCCTCTCCTCCCTTCTCTTTCTCCTAGTTCTCTCACCATTTGCTGGCCCCCACTTCCCAAGTGCTCTGGGGGACTTGTCCCTTCCCCTTTCTGTGAGGAACCTTATATGAATCTCTTAGAATACACCTTGTATCCTAGTTCCTCTGGTGGTGTGAATTATAGGCTAGTGATCCTTTGCTCTAGGTTTAAAATCCATATATGAGCGAGTACATACCATGTTCCTTTTTTATGACTGGGTTATCTATACCAATTTGTTCAAGGGTACCTCCTACTCTCTCTTCTAAGAGGCTCAGTGTGGCTGGATTTATGTTGAGGTCTTTGATCCATTTGGACTTGAGTTTTGTGCATGGTGACACTTTATGGCAATTTCAGCCTATTGACAATTATCTAGTACAAGCCTAGTGGACCTAACTTAAATTATTCTGAACTACTTATGCAGTGGAAAGAAATGTGACTCTCTGGAGACAGAGTATTAAATTGGACCACTAAAATCTGTTACATAAACTTCACCTTTTCAATTTATTGGATGGTATTCTATGGACTTAAAGATACCACAAATTTATTTTCCTTAAGAACACTGTATATTTTCTATGTATTTCCTTGATGTCTATTCCTAAATACAAAATTATACTCAATTTCTGAATAACAAATAATGACTGTGATAGGAAGAAATAAAAGTTTCAACATCTAATTCACAAGAACACTTGTCTCACACACTTACCCAGGTGTGTGGCCTAAATCAAAATACTTCAAATCTCTGAGCCTCATTTCCATCATCATTTGTTTCACAGTCCTGATGAAAAATTAAATGTATTAAAATACTGAGTGCAGTACTTAACATGTGTTACTTTGACAAATAATAGAAATCAGCCTTCCCTGTGTGCCTTCCTATTCAATTGTGAGTTACATCTTGCTTTGATGTTGGGCTTGGCAGTTAGGAGTGAGGTTGGTAGATAAACTTATGGGAAACAATTTGCATACTCTAAAAAGAATGTCTACTCCTCTAATATCTACTCTACAAGTGAATCAGATGCCAACAAGGGCCGGGAGCTGGCAAGTTTGCACTGCCCTTGGTATCCAAGTTTCTATCCCCAAACCAAAGCTACCTGTCAGGCTGGTGTTCACCACTCAGTAATGAACCACTTTCATTTCTCTTCCCTTTGATTTTAAATATAGGAATGATCCAGAGAAACTAGATGCCTTCATCATGGACAAAGCCCTTCTGGATTATGAAGTATCAATTGATGCTGACTGCAAGCTTCTGACTGTGGGGAAGCCATTTGCCATTGAAGGTATTAATCATTCTTAGTTCACTTTTGCCCAGGATGCTGTTTGCAAACCTAGCAAGTAACAGGTGCCAGAAACAGAATCATTCATTGTTCCTTGTTTTCATTTTCAACTCATAAGCACTCAGCTACTAAGCTTGTTGACATTAGAGATTTATTTTTTTACCAACTCAACAAAATTTTATTTGTGAAATTGTTAGAGCAAAAAATAATACTTTCCTAATTGATGTTCAGGTTTCAGAGAGTGATAGTCATAAGGATTCTAACACTATTTAATGGGCATTTGTGTTTGTGTTTTGTTTTGTTTTCTGTGGCTTTGTAGTTACTAGGTACCTGTCCCAGCCTCTATCTAATGAGTATTTTTGAAGGGTCATAACCATAATGAATCTTTTTTTAAAAAAGAAAAAAACTAGAAATGTGATAGGATTCTGTGTATCTTGTGTATACCCCAGACAATGTCAACCATGTGGACTTAAATTATCTGTTTGATGATGAATCTCATAGGTATCTGAAGATAGCTTTAGCTTAAATTTTTGAGGAGCCTTATCCATGTTCTCCTGTGAGTTTGAGCTTGAAATAATCTCATTGAGGTGAAAAAGATGTATTTCTAGAAATCTGTGTTTGCTGTGATAATGCAAGCCTGTGAGAAAGTCCCAATGTTGATGAAATTTAGTCTACTCATTTTTGTACAAAAAAAGACCAAAAATGAATATTATATCATATTTTCATATCCAATAAATTAGATAACCATTGTGGAATCGTAATCCAAATCTTTTATTTCCCAAAGAATGCTATCTGCCTGTCTGGAAATAAATACAAAACACCCAGTTCTGAAATTTAGTACCCTTTGAGGCCTTAAACCTTGTTTGAGCCCCAGGATTGTTTTTCCCCCGCTGCAATAAGTTTTGCTTCCAAATAGATAATCCCATCAATCAAACTTCAGGACCAAAGAAGCATTGCTTTGACAGTATTTTCTTTCATTCGGAACAGCAGTTGATATGTAGTCTGAACCAGCAAATTCCATGCCTTCCAATTCCAGGCTTCCCCTCTCTGACAATACAATCTGGTGCTCATACACACTTGTCAGAAAACATTTTGGTTTAAAACAATTTCATGGTATACCAAAGTTTGCTTTCAGAACTCTGTGCTAGTTTGATGTTGTGCTTTTTGTATGTTAGCAGGGCTGTAAGACTATTTTAATTTCAGTCTCACAACTGTAGTTGATCTCTGTCTCAATGAATTTATTTATTCAGTCTTTGTGTTTTTAATGAATGGAAATTAAACAGATAGTCTCACTCACTGTTTAAGCCTTTTGTAGGAGCTATAAGTCTCCTCCCCAGACAAGGTGACAGTCAGAATGACTGTAACAGGTGACAGTGATGAAGTCAGGATGTGAGATAGTTGGTAGTAGCATTGTTCTGTTAAGACTAGAATATGAAATGTGTGGGATTTTTTTGTTTTTTGTTTGTTTTTGCGTGCGTATGTGTGTGCATGCATGTGTGATATGTATGAGAGGGAGAGAGAGAACCATAAAACTCAAAAGCCTATTTAATGTAACAATGGAAAAATCCATTTTGTAGCATCTGGGGACACAGAGAGACATTTTATTTATGTACTGGATGTGTGGGGTAATTGAGGTCCCTTCTACCATTAGTGATTGCTAACAACAAATCATCTGTAGAGGACATAATAATAAAGGGCTCTATTTTCCACCTTTGTCTCCAGGGAGCAACCCCATCTTGTCAAAAAGTAGTGGTAAGATGGCTTGTTTGCCTCTGCTGGACCTCAGTACCAGATGCCACACAATTAACTCCCCACTGGTTTCCTGTTTACATTTCCATCTGTGCTCCTGAGACTAAGTGTCTTGTAATTCCTATCATTCGAGACACTGCTTTGTTCTCAAAAAGAATAAATACAAAATGGCACACACTCAAAGAGCAAAGGTATGAGAAGACAAGCATGACCATCACTGTTCTTTGAATTGAATAAGATGTGTGATGTTCAATACCTACTTTCAACTTAACAGGACCTAGAATCACCTAGAAGATGAGTCATGTTTGTGAGGGATTATCTAGACTGGCTTAATTGAATTTGAAAGACCCATCCAGAATGTAGGCAATACCTTTCCATGAGTTTGATTCCTAAACTCCTTTAAATTCCTGCTGCCATGACTTTCCAATCATGAGGGGCTGTACCTTCAAACTATGAACCAAAATCAACCCTTTCCTCCTTAAGTTGCTTTCTTTGTCTGGTATTTTGTTACAACAGGAATGCAAATGAGAAAATTTAGTTAATATTGCCCCCATGTGTTCACAACCTAAATTCAAAATATGTCAGTCAGCTCTCTATCACTGTGACAAGCTATTTGAAATGATTCTGGGGACTCACAGTTCCAAGAGTTTAGTGCATAGTTGCTTAGGTGATGTCCCTGGGTCTGTGTTGAGGCAGAACATTATGGCAAAGAGAGCATGGTAGAACAAGCCTGCTCACTTCCTGGTGACCATGAAAAAGAGATCAAGAGAAGAAAGGGCACATCAGGGTATAAAATAGACCCTTAAAAGAATATAGACAATGACCTCCTTCCTCCAACAGAGGAACAAACCCAGCCACTCAATGAATCATAGCCTTCACACTCCACTCACCTCCCAAGTCCTGACCTCTGAATAATGCCTCATTAAGAGCCAAATCTTCAACTCAAAAAACTCTCCAGGAATATTTTAGATTCAAGCAATACAAAGGGATGTTATTTATAAGTTACACACAAAGGAGGGAGAGACTAGTGAATTTGAAGTCCTTTCATGGGTCAAATCATTTTGTTACAAAAGAGCTAAGAGTCAGAGACTACTGAAGAGTACTGTGAAATGTCCTCTAAACATGACATTGCTGTAGCACACATGAATTCAATGTAGCTAAGGTTTCCTATACAAGATTGATCTATTCAACATTCCAGCATGGATAGGGGAGGAACTCTCAAAGCCCTACTCCTTGTGGAAAAGCTGTTGGCTAGTGTCTGTTACTGAAGTGGGGGGGGGGGGGGGTCACTTTCCTTTATGGGTGGGGCCTCTGCCCCAGTGAATGGCACCATAACCATGTGCGTACAGACAGCATTCACTGAAATTTGAATTATTAAGAAAAGTAGGGAGATGAAGTTGGGAGAGAAATGTGTTGAAGAGGCCTGAGGGTGTTGGAAAGGGGAAGTGGGGGTGGATATGAACAAGATATACTATATACATATATGAAATTTTCAAGGAATAAATAAAAATATATTTTTTAAAAAGTCTATTATCAGTTCAAGGACATGCAGAAAGTTTCTGGTCAGATAAAATGCTGTGCAGCAGAGGCACCAAGACATATTATGTTCTTGAGAATAAAAGTGAAAGTGTTAAGATAAATGAACACATGCCCCAAATTTATGCATTGGTGTTAGCAGACAATAAAGGTCAAGCAGAGAGAAAGAGTAATGTAACTGCACAATAATGATCTGTGACCTTTCAGCAAAGGGCCTTGCCTGTTTCCGAGCTGTTCTTTTGCTGGCTTTCCAATAATTATTTAATGCAGTGGACTCTAGAGTCTGGATTAAAATAAAATTGCTGTCACTCACTAGCAAACATCTTATTCTATCCTTCCAGGTCCTCATCTGCATAATGAAGATATGAAATGAACACCTAGCATAAGGTTGTTATAAAACTTAAGTAAAATAATGCATGTAAAACATGTGGAAACACACTACAGAAGATGTCCTCAATTAAGTTATTAATTTTCAGAATATTGATTAAGTTGAAAACTATGCATGACAAAAATTTGCCCAATATGTCCTTCATGGATCTCAGTTCATCCAAGACAATTCTCTTCCCAACTTGATGTTCTAGAGGCAAGTGAAATCTATTTTTAAATACCAATTTCAAATTGGGACTTTGATAATATGCTCTCAACCATTCCCTCAGAGTAACTAAACATAGTAAGTCCAAGGACATATGCAGAATCAAATGATTCTTTGTATTTGGGGCTTTTAAAAAAAAAAAAACACTGTATTAATGTTTGAGTTCTTATTTTCAAAATATCTATTTTCCAGCCACACATTTGGAAGACACTTTTTAGCTGTGAATTTATAACTACATTTGCTAGTCAAAGTATGTTTCTACCACTCTTAGCCTAGTAAAACTGACTTATCCATGGAGAAAAGATCAGGATTCTATTTAGGAAATCATTCTCTTGAGCTATTAAATTGTATCCAATTTCCAGGGTGCCTGATGCCTTCATCTTTAGGGTTGAAGGGTTCCATTTTACTTCATCCATCAACCACGAGAGAAGCCTGTGTGTATTGCAAAACTGAGTTTCTAATGATAATTTAGGCAACTTCGACTAAAGTCATGTCAGCAATTTAAAAATAAGATCTCTTTGACCAATGAATACAATCATCTTTGAAAAGCAACTGATAAAACAGAAGGATAGAAATGAAACTTTAAAACTTTTACCATTTTTATATTTCTGAATAAAATGGATTTTTATGTCTAGCAGTAAATTCCCCTCTCACAGACATATAACTTTTTTCCTATTCTTCCCTTGTTTTAACTAGTTAATAATTATTATTAATGCTAGAAATCATTGAAACATCAATGTCCAAGGTATGTTGTATATTAAAAGGATAGCAATCTATTTTTAGCAGTCCATTACAAATTAATCTAGGCATAAGGGAGTAGAATGATTTAATATTCATTATTTCCTAGGAAGCCATTTTTTAAATGTCTTTGTAACTTCAACATAGCTTTCCCAGGACTCTTACTGCTTGTGTCATAGTACCAAAATTATAACCTTAGAATATATAGGGTTGATTGTGAGTTGTAATTTCACACTTTTCAAACTTTTTTATGTATTTGGTCTTCTCTACTTTAAAAAAGGGCACTATCAAAAATCAATCTAGAATGTCCCTGTCTTCCTTTCATTCAGTAGCAATTTCTCACCCACAGAATGTCCTCACTCTCTCCATTGTGTCTCAGTTATTATGAGAGTTTATACCTCACCTATCTTTTTCCCAAGAAAAGTCATGTACCTTTCCACTGTGCTGCACACCGCCGCATATACCTCAGCTCACATGCCAAACTAACCTCCCACAGATAGACTCTGTATCCAAGTTAACTCAGACATCTCCATAACATTACACACATTTTGTGGGACTCATGAGCAAATAAATATGTGCAAAATCAGTATTTTCCAAATAAAAAATGAAAGCTAGCCTGCCATGGGTTGAAATCATTAGCTTTAAAGGGAATCTTTATGAGAAATTTCTCTAACTAATGAGGGCCCTTCCTACTTGGTTTTCTGACATACATTAGGGCTATTCTTATATTCACTACAAAACATATTACTATGTTTATAAACAAAATCTGTCTATGAACAATATTTTTGGCTAATGAAAACTTACTTTTGAAGAATGGATTTTTTTTTCATTTATTTGTGTATGTGTGTCTTTGTGAGTAACTGATGCATAAAGAGGGATCCCCACAGAGGACAGAGGACATTGGATCCCTTAGAGCTGAAGTTACAAACTGTTGTAAACCTCCCAATATAGGTGCTGAGAAACAAACTCGGGCCCACTGGACAGTGAGTGCCCTTAACTGCTGAGCCACTTCTTGAGCTCCAAGACTAGTTTCTTAATAAAGTAATTACCTGATTTGGGGAGGGTGGCATCCACTCAGTTACAAAGATTAGGTCCACACTGAATTGAAGGAAATAGGTCAAGTGTTCCCTTGGCTTGTATTGAATATAGTGGAATGAACATTGATTTTTACAATCAAGCAGACCTACTTTCAAACATTAGTTTTGTTGGATACTGACTGGGATCTTGGCAGTTTAATCATTCAAGATTTAAATCTCTTTAGGTAATACCCTGTAATGGGTCTATACATGAGGACTATATCTGACACATAGACAAACTTGGTATATCCTGAGCTTTATGTTAGAATCCCAGGATGATCTGACTGAACTGTGTGTCACAAGATAGTCAAAATTTATGTCTAATGCATAATTTACACTATGGGTAAATAGTAAATAGTAGCTTAAAATGTGCTACTATTAAAGAACAGTGCCTGATAATAATGTAGAAAGTCCTTGCTAAATATTAGAAGAGGTTGTTGGAAGCTATTGCTCCAGTGGGGAAAATGCATTAGTATTCAGCAAAGTTAACCCAGGCAGATTATTCTATATGTCAACCCATTTCAATCACATAATTCCAAATCCTTTCCCACTATGTTCTTAGTATCCATCTTTTTCTCCTCCCTCCCATTGCCTGTCTCAGTTGTAAAGAAACTACTTCAAGTATTAACTGTTAAATATGTCTCCCCACTAACATGTATGGACCATTTTACTTTGTAGCTATTTTCTCAATAAAGTATTTGATGAATCAACAGATAGATGGATGGATGAGAGTCAATAGATTAATGAGTATTCCTATACATGGGCCATGTATAGCACCCAACATAGTAATATATACTGAAAACATGTTTGGGAAACTGAATTACCAGTAACATTCAATACATTTTTTAAAGAAAATGAAAAAAAAATTTACCCATGGGCTAGAGAGATGACTCAGCTGTTGGGAGCACTTGATGCTCTTGCAGAGGACATCAGGTAGTTCACACACCACTAGTATCTACAGATCCAGGGTATCTAGTGCCCTCTTCTGTCTTCCTTGGGCACTCGATATACACATGGTGTACTTACACACAGATAGATATTCATAATGCACAATTTTTTCATCTTCAATAAAGCATAGTCACAACTATACAAAGTATTACTTAATGAAAACACCAGTGACTCATTCAACTTCTATTCCTGTCAGTCTTGCCTTTCAATTCTAAACCACCAATCACAAAAAAAAAAAAACCTGTTTAGTATCTTTGAACAGAAAAGTCCACATTATACTTTTGACATTGTCATCATTTTCTTGATGCTACATTCTTAAGAAACAAATAGAATTACCACAAAAACAAACCTGCAATGCTTTAAAACTCAAATAGCTGTTTAGTACTACATATTTCTATCTCACTTCACTGGTCTCATATTCTTCACATTGTATATATGCATCTTTGGAATTGTATAACTAGCATCTTTGGAATTGAGTTGTAAAGTGAATAATCAGAGCAGGTTTTTGACTCATTAAGTATCTTTGAATCTTTGACAGCCTTTTAGTCTTTATCTATGAAAGGGGAACTAACTGCACTTTTAATTTGTCTTCCTCAATCATTTTGAGGGCAAAAAGAAAAATCTTTCTTTCTTTTTGACTGTGAGATCTAATAACCAAAACAAGATGTAGTTAATTAGCCTCTTTCACATTGCTCCGCAAAGTGATTAGCAGTGTGTTAACAGTTAGGAAAGCCATGGAGTCAGACAGTGTAAGAATACACAGTCTAGGATGATTACTAAAACTCTGATAATACATCCATATTTGTTCTTTTTGTCTATCCCCTTTCCTGCTTCCTTCTGCTTTGCATAACTGTTATCTTGGATCTCAAAATTATATCCTTGATTTTTTTTAATGTTCCATCCACCCATATGTATTCTTAAAACATATATAAATGTATGTTTTTACATGAAAAAATAAATTCATACTGCAGGTTTCGGAAGAATGGCATTTTCCCCAATAGCATATTGCTAAGAGGTATGCATACAAATCTATCCATTTCTAACTCATATGTCTCAGTTATGTAATATTCCAACCATTAAAATATTCCACAATTTATTTCCTCATGGTTTTGTTGAAGAGCATCAGGGTTCTTTTCAAGTTTTGTGGTTATGAACAGTGTTCTTAACCATATCTCCTGGTGTAGTTGTGTGGGTAAGTTGTTTGGAAATGTTCTTAGGTATTAATATGCGTGTTTAACTATATGAAATATTACCAAATTGTTTTCCAAAATAACTACATCAATTTGCATTCTTTCCATGTCTTCTCTAACATTTGTCATTACTGCTTGTTTGACAATTAAAGTTAGTCATTGTTAGTCCTTGTAATCTTTAACCTTTCATGGTGTATTATTTGTTTATGTGGTATTATGGTTTGAATATATGTCTTCTATCAGTTCTTATGTTAAGGGTTTGGTTCCCAATTGATGGGCTTTGGAGATGTGAATGACTCCTGAAGGCTCTGACCTAATCGATGGATAATCCCTTGATGAATTCATAATATGGCAATATTGTTTGGAGTTATATCTATGAAGGCTACATTTTACCTTCTTCCCCTCTTGTATGCCCTTCTGTTTCCTGGATGTCAACATAAACTCCTCTTCTAATTCTCCATGTTAATGGATTGAAAACTCTGAGACTGAACTGAAATAGATAACTTTTTACTCAGTTATTTTGCTCTAGAAATGCCTTCCCAAACATACGCAGTGGTGTACTTTCCTAACCTTCTAGGCACTTCTCAATCCAACCAAGTTGACAATTAAGATTAACCATCACATGAAGTTTTATTGGCAAAGATGGCTAGGAAATCCCAGACTTGGAAAACACCTCAAAGATTGCCTCTAAAAGCACTGGGAAGAAAAAGGAAGAAGTCATAAAATGTTTTACAAATATACCCTGAACATCTCTACTTTTCAGACTCAGACTCATTGCATCTTCTCAGAGGTGGAGCCCTAAGAGAAAAATGTAATACAGACTCACCATGCCCTTATTACCAGATCCTGTGGCAATATTATAGAAGTATGGTGGCCACGTCTTAGAATAAATATAAAGAACTCATGTGAGATTGCATTTTCTTCTAGGATATGGCATTGGTCTCCCTCCCAACTCTCCATTGACCTCTAACATATCTGAGCTCATCAGTCAATACAAGTCGCACGGGTTTATGGATGTGCTACATGACAAGTGGTACAAGGTGGTTCCCTGCGGAAAGAGAAGCTTTGCTGTCACGGAGGTATGGAAAGACTGCTGGTAATGCTGATACTTTCTATAGCTTTCCTTTGAAAACTATAAGAACATTAGGTTAGTTGTGCCTCCTAACCAATAATGTACCAGGATAGTCCATGACACATAGATCACCTGTATTTGCTTGAAAACTGTCCATTCCTACAATTATGTTCAGTGAGGCATGTTTGTTTTCAATTTAAATGTGATTTTATTCCAGTGGATAAAAGTCAAAATTCTACTTCTGTCCCACAAACTATCCTGAAATATCTCTAAATATGGAAAAAAATTTTCTAAATTGTAACAATAATATCTGGAACTAACAATGAATACTGATTTGTTTTGTTTTGTTTTAACCATGAATAGATGGTTCTGATGTAGTTTTCACAACATCCCTTAAAATCTAACTCAGAACATTGCTAAGTCCCCAGTGATGAGTGTTGAGCAATAAGACCCTTGTTGGTTTAAAATCTAGACATACCTTAACTAATAACTGTCAGATTATAGTATGATAATTTTCAAAACAGAAAACAACCAGTGCTTCTTATATAATTAAGGAAGTAATAGCAAGAGGTACCATGTGACTGGACTAAGGCATACAAATAGTCAAAATTTCTTCTTTCTGTTGAAATGTTATGTCTTTACAGTATAATTAAAAAGAAGTTTGCTAAATAAGGCACAATTCAGATGATTGAAATAGGAGACTGAAAACTGTAACCAGTGCCACAGCCCAAATACTCTAAAGAAAAGAGCCAAGTAAAACAAGTACAAGGCCATCCTGACATTAAAAAGAGAAGAAGAAAACACATCAAAAGCCAATGACTGTTCAAATAGCCTCTATTTGTCCAGAATTCCCAACAGAGTGCATCTCTGCCTTCCTGTATGACATCTGCTCTTGAATATCCTGCAGGCATCTCAAATTTTACTTGTCACAAACTGGAGCCTTAATGCTCCCTCTTCACTCTGCTTTTTCTCTTCTTGGTGGTGGTACTTCTGTGTGTCTAGTCATACATTCAATATATTGGGATGGATTCTTACTACCTTTCATGTCCACCTTTTACATCCTCTCATGCCCACCTTTTGCATCCATCAACAATCCATATCTTCTATGAAATAGGTCTCAAATATGTCCATCTATTGTCAGTTCTGATGTCATCACTCTGACCAAGCTGTCATCCCTTACCTGGATCACTACAAAAGTCTGTTAACAGGTCTGTTTTACACATGCCTTCCATCAGTTGTCTTCCACATAGCAATTCATTCTTCTGTTTGACACCCATGCTCTCTGAAACAAAATCTGAAATGTTGGCATGCCCTGCAGTACCTGCCCTTGCTTTCTCCTCAGCCCTTTCTCATGCCACTATCAAGTTCATCTGTACCACAATGTTCCTTTTAGAAAGAAGGTGAATCCATGCCTTCCCTGACTTGGATTCCCTAAACCTGCTGTTGCCTCTTTCCCCTCAAGTGCTCTTCCCCACTGACATTTGCTCAGCTAATGCCTTCCTATTACAAAATCCCAGCTAAGGGACTATGGATGTAATTCAATGGTACAGTACCTGCCTATAATGTTCAAGGCCTTTGGTTTGATCCCAGTGCTACAAAAAATAAACAGAAGAGTCAACAAAAGAGTAAACTCACAGCTAGCATCTCTCTTTTCAAATCTCAATAGACACTGGCCAATATAAATCATACTTCCCTGTTTGATCTCATGTATCTTGTATCATTTAATAGCACTCATACTATTACTGCTTTAAATAAATATTCTGTTTTAAACGTAATTACAATCAGAGTATTTCTAATGAATCTTATCCTTAAACTATAAGAGCTCTAGGGCAAAGACTGCCTTATATTTTCAGTGCCTTCAAATAAAGTATATATATACAAGATGTTAAGTAAATAACTCAGAGAAAGTAAATAAGATCCTTGAAAAGAAATAAGGGTTAATAGGAACTCATAGAGACTGTGGCAGCATGCATAGGTCCTGTACAAGCTCAAGCCAGATGGGTCCCAGTGCTGAGAAGGGGAAGCAGACACAAGCTCTCATCCCTAACCAATAAGATATCAATAACAGCTTGCAAAGAAAAATTCTTTCTCCAAGTATTTTTCTCACTGGGTGTATAAACCACACTTAAGGGTAGGTCCATAGGCCCATGCCCATGCCCAACATGAGATGGCCAACACACACACACACACACACACACACACACACACACACACCTGAGAGAGAGGAGAGAGACAGAAACAGAGACAGAGAGACTCAATAATATTTTTGTTTTATATTGTTTGTTTGGCACTTTTTATCTTATTTGTATATTATTGCCTTCTGCTTGTATATTACAGTTTCCAATTATAGTTTTCACTTTAAAGCCCACACCTGATGGGAGATGTTATTCTGTAAATATGTTTCTCATACTGGTTAATGAATAAAGCACTGTGGCCAATGGGAAAGCAAGATAGGTGGGGCTAGGAGACAAGGAGGAAAGAGGAAGTAGTTAGGAGGAGTCAGCATGTAGAGCATGGAGAAAGCAAGATGCTGGCCTGCTGTGCTCGGATAAGATGACCACATGGAAATACTTAGATAAGAAGAAATGGGTTAATAATTAAGACAGAGCTAGCCCATAAACAATAATAGTAACTGCCCAACAGGATTGTATCAAATACAGAGTCTCAGAGTGTTGTTGGGCCTGGGGGGAGGGGAACATGCTCATAACACACACCTATTATCTTTCTGGGAGCCATGATGAAAATAAATATAAGATGGGCTAAAGCCAGACATAAGGGTACATACCTATAATCAAAGAGGTGGAGACACTGAGGAGGAGGGTTACAAGTTCAAGACCAGTTTGGGCTATATAGCAAGACTTTGCCTGAGGTTGGGAATAGATGAGGTGGCAACATTGGAAAGCTTTATAATCAGAAAAAGGAGGCCTGACTTCAAATGTTTAAATTAATTATTCTTTTCAAAGATGACAGTATCAGAGCTAACAGTGTTTTCGAGATGAAAACCTATTTCTCATCTGGGTAATTGATGGCATTTTATCTCTGTTGGTGAGTATTAATATAGCTTTTCCTAAAGGAAATAAGCCTTGGCTTATACCAGTCAGCAAATTCAGCCAAGAAAGAAAGGAAGTCAGTTTCTTACCTTGAGCTAAATAACAATCACTTGGAGTTCTCTGTGGTGTCTGTCGCTGACGTAAATCAAAGTCTCCAAATGATTCAAATGTGACAGGAAGGCATTAGCCATAAGGAAACTCTGAACCATATTCTCCAGCCAGAATTACTGAATAAATGTAACATCCAGGCTACTGCCATTTCAGAGAGTCGTCAGACAAACCAAGCCTCTTGCTATGCATGGCTCTTCAGACTCAGAACTCAGCCCCACTTGGACACAGTTTTGAAGAGTGAATATACTCACAAAGGCCTCTGCAAAATGTATTGTGCTGTAACACACCTAGTACAAAGCCTGAGATAACTGAAACTATGTATTTTTGGGTTTGAATGCTGATTTTTGTCAAGTAGAGCTTGTTAACTGCTCTTGCATCTGAGAGGCTCCATCCAGGAAAGGGTGTCATAAAACATGCCATTTTCCCCATAAGAATAAAACATGATTTGTGGAAGCATCTAGCAAAAAACCTGATACAATAAGTGGTAAATAACAGAAATACTATTTCTTCTCCCTCTAGTCAGAAGGAACATCCAATTATTCTTAGAAAAACATTCAAAGAGAACCACAATTGTATTTCTTCATGGTTTGTTGCTGCCTGTGTCTAAACCAGTCACTGGTAAGATAATGTAATCGCCATAATAGATTAGGCCAATAAAAACTCTGGAGCCAGTAATGATGAAACCTACCTTATGGCACATAGAGAAGGGTGAAGGCATGAACAAAGGATTGCCTTGAGATAGGGAGCAGAATGGATGCAGAATAGACAGACAACAGCCTCCTCTACAAACGCCCTGCAAAGTTACCATTTATGCTATGAAATATTTGGATTTTTCCATCTGTACAGGCTCTGACAAAGTGAGCCCAGCTTCTCTGAACATCTTCCTGGAATATGAACATCTACTATTCTGTATGGTGTTAATAGTTGAGAGCATCATCTCTAGAGGCATCTTAGATTGGAATCCAAGTTCTACCAGCTATGAAATACAGGACATGATCCATGACCACTCTGAGTCTCCTCTTCCATAAACTGACTGAAAGTAACATATACTTCATAGATTAGAGTAAAACCAAGTCAATTGAGGCCTCTAAAATACTGAGCAGGAGTTAGAGAGAGGACTGTGGAATTAAGAGCACTTGCTTCTTTTCCAGAGGACCTAGGCTCAGGTTCCAACACCTACATGGTATCATATAACCATCCAACTCCAATTCCAGGAAATCTGATGCTCTCTTCTGACCTCCAAAGGCACCAGACATGTATGTGGTACACACACATATATGCAGGCAAAGCACTCATAAACAAGTCCAAATAAAAATGAAAATACTGAGTATATTCAGACATAATAATAAAGATTATGAGTTTTTACCATAAGTGTTCCATGGATATATTGATTTTACCACATTTTTATTTTTAAAATAAAATATTTATTTTATGTATATGCATGTTATATATATGCATTATTTTTTCTTATTTTACATATCAATCCCAGTTCCCTCTCCTTCCCTCCCATGCCCCATGATCCCTCCCATTCCATTCCCCCACATACTCCACAGGGAGGGTGATGCCTTCCAGAAGGGAATCATCAAAATCTATCAAGTCATTTGGAGTAGAAACTCCCTCCTGTCTCTAGGATAAGGGAGTATCCCTCCATGGGGAATGTGCTCCCAAAGTCCTTTTGTGCACCCTGGTTCCACTGTATGAGGTCCCTTAGACTGTCCAAGCCTTCTAACTGAAACCCATGTTCAGGGAATCTGAGTCAGTTCAATGCTGGTTTCACATCTATCAGTCTGGGGGTCCATGAGTTCCCCCTTGTTCAGGTCATCTGTCTCTGTGGGTTTCTGTAGCCTGGTCTTGACCCCTTTTCTTATCATTCCTCCCTCTCTACACTGGATTCCAGAAGTTTGGCTCAGTGTTTAGCTGTGGGTGTCCACTTCTGTTTCCATCAGCTACCAGATAAAGGCTCTATGATGGTGGATAAGTTAGTCGTCGATCTCATCAGGAAAGGGCATTTATGGTAGCCTCTCCACTGTTGCTCAGATTGTTAGTTGAGGTCATCCTTGTAGATCTCTGAACATTTCTCTAGAGTCGGCTTTCTCTTCAATGGCTCCCTCTATTATGGTATCTTTTTTCCTCTCTGGTCTATTTCTCCCCTGGCTGGATCTTCCCAGTCCCACATGTTCTCCTTTTCTCCCCCTCTCTCTCCTAACTCCCTCTCCACTCACTGGGCCCCCACTCCCAATACGCTCAGGAGATCTTATTCCTTTCTCGCTCAGTGAAAGACCTTGTATGAATCTCTTAGGTTCCTCCTTGTATCCTAGTTTCTCTGGTAGTGTGAATTATAGGCTGGTGATCCTTTGCTTTATGTCTAAAATCCATATATGAGTGAGTACATACCATGTTCCTCTTTTTGTGACTGGGTTACCTCACTCATGATGGTTTCTTCAAGTACCATCCATTTGCCTTTTATCAGCATTTTTAAATAAAGCCAAAGTAATAGTATATAAAAAGACAGACTTCAAAAAATAAGCATAAACACAAACTATGCATAAATAGATACAAAATACACCAATACTTCTTCAACAAAAATATTTTGATTTTTGTCCTATACTTATTGGTTTACTTTGTTCTGTGCATGAGTGTGTGTGTGCATGAGTTTGCATGCATGCACACCCATCATACATAGCAGGGTGTGTGGTGTGTGTGTGTAGAGGTCAAACAACAACATGCCAGGGTCTTTTCTCTTGTTTTACCATACGGGTTCCAGTGATAGAATACTGTTGTCAGGCTCAAGATCAGCACTTCTCCCTCCTCAGTCATCTCAATAGCCCTTAATCAAGATTTTAACAAGCAAGATTGGGAGAGAGATCTTCAGTGGTCAGCTGGAAGTATTGGAATAGAGGCAAGCAGTGTTTGTTAAGACAACCTGGGCTCACTTCCCAGGTTGATGGAATTTGGATGGTAGGAGGAAGTAAAAAGAAAAGGAGAAAGATGTGCTTATAACTGAGCCTTCAGACACAGAAGGAAAAGGTAATTCTGATATGTCAATGTCAATGAACATGCATAGCACTATCATTTCTTCTAAGGCAGTGGTTATCAACCTTCCTAATGCTGTGACCCTTTAATACAGTTCCTCATGTTGTGGTGAACCCCAAACCATGACTTTTTTTGTTAATACTTCATAACTGTAATTTTGTTACTGTTATGAATTGTAATGTAATTCTGAAATGTAAGATATCTGATGATGCAATCCCTGTGAAAAAAACCATTAACCTCCAAAGGGGTAATGACCCACAGTTAGAGAACCACTGTTCTGATGATGTCTATACTATGAAATATCCTCATTTATGCAAGTACAAACAATTCTATAAGATGTTCACCATATGCATTTAAATGGCAATGCAATTCACCCTTGGGCACAGTCTGGCATGTTTCTCTTGAAGAACCTAAAACAGGACCTTAGGATCACCCTTACATAATCTACAGATACTGTATCACCAAAGCATCCAGGCCTGTGTTCATTGGCATCTCCGGATCTCCTCTGTAAAGACTCCTCATTTTCTTTGTTAATTAAACCTATACACAATTCCCCACCTCTTGTATTTTCTGTTCTGTTCTGTTCTGTTTCGTAATGTTTTCCCAGAAAAAGAAAATTTGTGAAAAGTGGCTATTAGCACTTCTCTTACCTACTCTTTCATCAAATGTCCTGCACTGCAACAGTGTGTTTATGCAGAGAAACAAGGATCTTAGAAACATCTTTCCACCTAGATCCCTATGTATTATCTCTCTATGTCATAAATGGAAGGGTGGTTTATTGGACACAACTCCCTTCCCCTCCTTCCCCCATCATCCCAGGAGAGGGTCAAAGGACTCAACACCACACAAGTATATCTACTTTTCACTGGACCACTCCAAAAAGTGTTCTTGACCTTGGAGGAAAACATCCCTCAGTTTGTTTCTGACCTCACACTATTGTTCCAAGTATAGTTCCCACAAAGTAATTAAACACTTTCTTTTGATATGAAAAAAAAATGTCTGAGTTTGGACAATGATTTATGTAGTCACCTAGTATGAAATCATAAAAGATATTTCTGGCCCTCCCTTTCTGGTAATTGGATATTCACACTTGTTCTCAAGTGGGGACCTTGATCGAGTCACCCCCCATCTCTTCACAACGTTGTTGAGCTACAGTTTCCCTGGAAGATAAATTCATTTTAGAAAAATCCAAGGTTGTATCTTGCTCCCTAGAGCCATCAGGATTTTGTAAGTCCAGCTCTGCAGATCAAACTGTGACAACTTTTAGAGAGTGATGTTAAATTGACCTCAGATGTGTCCCCACAGTGCTCACAGCCCAACTGTATTCTGTCACAGTGGACTCATTGCTGATCAGTTCTTCTGGGGAAAACATATAGCAGGGTATAAATTCCCTTCCTCTTCCTTTGACTCAGCAGAAACATACAGTACAAGTTTTAAGTTGCAGAGTGAACTTAAGAACTCCAGGACAACCGTCCTATGAAGCCTGTTTTTACAAACCAGGGACAGAAGGCAGCTGATTACAGTTTAACGAGCTCCCCAGATTCGTCAAGGCATTACTCAAGTGGATGATGAGCCCCCTCTTTGCAAGTGTTCTTTAAACAATGTTTTGAATAATTGCACCTTTTAACTAAAAGAGGCTGAAGGGAAGAGGAAATAGTGGTCTTGGCAGAGAACAGAAAGCATCCTCACAGAGGAGAGAAAATATTGTTTAAGTAAGTCAGCACAATTCCAAGACTGAATAAAGAGATGCCACTATTATAATTCCAAGGCTATAGGGAGAAAATGGGGAGAGTCATTCTCAGACCAAGGCAAGTAATGGGATGGGCTTTTCTAGGAAATTGGCCACTTGGTTGGTGACACTTGATATCAATATGGGGGACAGATTGCCAATATGCCCAAGTCCCTAGGTTCAGTCATCAATACAACAAAGAAGGAAAGATGACAAAGGAGGAGATGGTGTTTAATTAGGGGCTTAGCCATCCCCCCTAGCCTGACTGTAAGAGAGCTAGGGAACAAATACTCTTTCTCTGTCTCCCCCTGACACTCAGATGTTTTACCTTTGTCATGGGTAAGAAGACTATCTGTGTGGTCCCTTGAAGTCAATTCCCAGAACACAAAAAAGGATAAAGAAAGGTGTAAATAAATTTGGAAGGGAAAACACCATCTGGCACATCCTTTTGTGATAAAAATGAAAGAGAGGGGACCAGTGAAGCATTCCTAGCCTGGCCATCTGAGATCTGCTACACAAACTTCAGAAGGTCCAGCCTGCAGGCTAAGAGATACAACCATCCTTAGGAAGGAGAAAGAAGTAGAAGCCAAGTTCACCAGCGATTACCCTGGTTCTACTGTTGTGGTGAGGATGCAGCTCCAGGTGTTAGAAACCTGCAGTCTCACCCTATTGGGCCATGCCCAACCCCCACCTTTTTAATAGTAATAAGAGGTGGGAATGTTGAGGCTCCGCAGTCTGTGGGCCCCGCCTCTGATGGGCGGGACGCGTAATCACTACATCAGGCCTTACCTGGCTGGGCGGAGACTGGGTTACTCAGCCCCACTGCCCAAGCTAACTGGCTGCAGAGACTGGGATATGCATGCGCAAGTCCCCTTCTTAAAAGCAAGCGCCCCACACCCCGCTCTCTCTCTCTCCCCACTTTCGGTTGGCCACCAGGTACCCCCTTCTTTCCTCTCCCCTCTCTTAATAAACTCCACGTGGGCGCTCAATCTCGTGTTTGTGTTTCTTAGGCCCTAGCAGCTGCACAACAACAACACCAGGTGCTTGGGATATCTACTTGACCTATCCAGAGCTTCAGGCTGGATTGAATACAAAGGTTGCTACTGAGTACTAAAGGAAAGAGAAGATAGTAAGCAAGAGCTCAATGTTATAGAGAAAGTTCTAGCCTTGGATTGGGGAAAATAAGTATATTTAAAAACATTACAAAAATAGGCTATTAAACTTCTCAGTGTATCTTTTTAATTCATTTATTTTTCTTTAATTGTTTAAATGGTTTTCGCACAATGTATTTTGATAATGTTTTCCCTGCCCCCAGTTACTCCCTACTCCACACACACACACTACCTACCCGTCCAACTTCCTGTTATCAAAAGAAGTATTCACCTAAAACCTCTGCCCATCCCTGAACTTTAATCTTTCAGTCACCTCTTCCTGACCTGGCTTTCCATCCTTTCATCATCTTCCCAGTCCTTGACCTTCCCAAACTTTGAACACTGTCCCCTGTGGGGTTGGTCTTCAAGGCAGGGATGAAGTGAGCCTATCAAGCACATTATGTGGCAATTTTAAAAGCTGAAGTTTAAATGTCTTATTATTTAGGATAGGAACACAAGCAAAAATTATCATGGTAGTAAAATAGCCACATTAGAAAAGTCACATTAAGATGTCACAAACAAAAATTATCTTCCTTTCTGAGTTGCTTCCCTATGAAAATGGAGATGTAATTTTGTGTTCCTGGCTTGGAAGAAAGAAAGTATACATGAGCTTCTTGACACATGGGTGCTGAATATGGACAGAACTTTTCAGATCTGTCTGGATACCACTATGAGGCAATTATGTGACCTCTACAGATCACTTAACTTCTCTGAACAGGTTTCCTTTTCTTAAATAAAAGATCCATGGGGCATAGCCATCAAAGAAAGCATTGGTTTCCAATGAGAGCTGTTAGAGGAACCCTGACTTAACCAGCTGAAGATTGGGGAACCAGGATCACAGAGAGGATGCCTAGCCTCCAATGTGTCCTACCCATCCATAAGCCAGATTGACTCCCCAAAGCCACCAAAATATGCATGTTTATGCCAATAACTCCTCAAATATTAGTATTTGCTCACTGAGAAAAACAAAATAAATATTAGATCTATATTAGATCCATTTTTTTCTATATTAGATCCATTTTCCTTCAGTCAGTTTTTAGAGATAGAAAAGAAAAGGGTTTGTCAGTGTCTGAATGTGGTATGTCCCCATGGGCTCTTGAGTTTGTACACTTGGTCTCCAGCTGGTAAGACTATTTCTGGAATGCTGTAAAACCTTCAAGAGGTAGAGTCTTTGTGGAAAAAGCAAACTACTCATGATATGCCTTAAGGTGTTTGTGCTCTGGCCTTACTTTCAGTCTGCCTCTGCTTCCTGACTGCACATGCAATAGGAACAGCCGCCTCTACCCCCTGCCACCATGACCTCTCCACCAGAGTGGACTGTATCCTCCTAACCGTGAAGCAAACAACCCCTTTCTCTACTAGGTTGCTTCTTGTCAGACACCTGATGACAGCAGGAATAAAAGGAACCAATACAGTCAACCACATAGTGAAAGTCAAAGAGGATCCCATAAGTCACATCTAGAAGCTTCCATGTCAGCTTCCTGTCAGTTAATCTTTAATACATTAACAGCCCAAAAAGCAGTGGTCTCCTAAAGGAAAAAAGAAAGAAAGCCAGCTAGAAACAAGCTTAAACAAAGGCTGAGCATTCATAATTAACAATAAGTCTCCAAGTCATGTTTTGGGGTCTGGCTGTCCAAGAAAGCCTACTATGAATCCTAGCACTAGAGAAGCTAGGAGGATCTCTATAAGTTCAGGCCAGCCTGGTCCTATATAGTGAGTTCTAGGCATCTAGGAAACTGAGCCCCTTTCTAGAAAAAGAAAATGAAGAGAAAATAGAGGAAGTACATTGCACTATGATATTAGGAAAGATTCCTTAAAGGTATCTCAGGAATTGGCCAGACCTAGGCTCAAGAGTGTGAAGATGAAAACCCCTTTGGAAAGCTGTGGGTTGAGGGGAGTACAAGGATGCCCTATCGGTGCTACACTCTGTCATAAGCTGGGTGTTTGTTTCATTATTATTATTACTAATACTACAGATTGGACTATTTTTATTTGCTCTAATGTCAATAAAACAAGAATCATAATAAAACACTCTTTTACCACCCCCCCAACACCAAAGCAACCCTCCCAAACCTATATATATTTTAAAAATTAAAAAAAAAAAACACAGTGGTTAAGACAGTGGAAGGGGGTGGATTTTAGTACAACATTTTCTGCTCTTGACAGGGGGGGGCACATCTAAGCACCCTTCTGCCCCTGTCACTCTACCCACTCACATGAACAAATTCCTTATTCTACGTGGCTACAGGGGCAGAAGAAGACAGGTAGAAACAGTGACAAAAACAAGGTCATGACTTACCGATCAAGAAAGATTCAAAGCTGGCATCTCAAAGGAGGTGATACCTACAGGGATTAAAAAACTACCCAGGCAAGGTGGGAGTGAGACATTAGAGGCACAAAATAATAAGTACTGCAAAGTATACCTGCCCCCTGAAAATGTCACCCCGTTATGCATGCCTCAGGGATTCTAAGATTGCATGGGTATTTTTTCCCCCATCCATGTGGTAAATACAGACAAGTAAACTCACAAGGAAGTTATAGGCCTTTAACTTCTCCTGTATTCCTCTTTTGGGATTCCTTATTACCTCTTCAAGGCAGGAATATTGTTCTCGGATTCATTGGAGCACAGTCAGGTATAACAAAGGATTTAACTCTAAAGGAAACATCAGGGTGGACTCCCAGCTCACCAGTGTGTGCTTATATAAGCCAGACAGCTTCCAAAATCTCTGATCGAGAAGCCATCAAGATTGTTCAGTGGGTAGCAGCACTTGCTGCTGTATAACTGAGGATTTTATCACCAGATGTATAAAATGAGAACGTGACTGCTTGCTCCAAGGTATGTTGAGGGAAAGGTTTTTATTGTAAATATGTGGGAGAGGATAGCCAGAGGCATCTAAAAGAGTCCAGAGCAGAGAGAGAAAATAATAAATTCAGCATGGCTAGCAGACTAAACTGGACCATGAGGGGAGACAGACAGAGATAGAGAGACAGAGACAGAGAAGATAAGGAGACAATCAAGAAGTGGGGCAAGAAAGAAGGGTCCAAGAGAGGAAGACAAAACAGAGTATATAACTGAAATGGCAGGGTTACATGGGAATGAGAAGCTGGGGGAAGGAAGGAAGCCCATGAGCTGGAGAAATTTAGGGCAGGGGTGAGAAGAGCTGAGAAGATCCACAGGTAGTTATGATACTGGGGGAGCTTGGAGACCAACATGTACTTTGGTATGCTGACAGGAATCACAGGCAGCCATTTTCCCCTAGTTCCCTTTGTACATGACAACTGCCAAGCTTGAGTTCCATCTCTGGACCCAATGGTGGAGGGAGAGAACAGATTTGCACGTGTTGTCCTGGGACCCCCACATGGGTGCTTTGGCATGAGTACATTCCACATGTGTACCCACAGATAGATGAATAAATAAAATCAACAGATTCAGCGAAAGATTACAACTTCAGATCTTCCCCTTCAAAGCCAAGGATATAAGGCCTACCTCAAAGTGTGAAGGTCATTTAATGAAACAGTTAGTGGAAATGTCTGGTTTAAACAGTGTTCTTTCTCCCTGAGTAAGATCTAGGTCTAAGCCAAGCATGGAGGAACAGACAGGCCTATAATCCCAGCAACCAGAAACTGAGTCAGGGGTACCATCAGTTTGAAGTCAGTCTGGGCTATACAGAAAGAACCTGTCTACATGAAAAACTAAATATATAAATAAATACAAATAAATAAAACAACAACAAATAAATACTAAAAACTACCAAATTATGTGCAAAGAAGAATACAGCTTGGTAAATAACAAACTATTTCCCGTAAGACATTGCATTTGTCTAATCCTTCACTCTTGGAATTATTTGCACAGAGACACATCACCAGCCTCTTACAATTCAAGGCTGGCTAGTTATTGCTTCTGTGTGGAACTGAAGACTTCTGGCTGGCAAGGAGAGAACCCCTGACTCTGAATGTTTTGACTGTGTGCTGACTGAACTAGCTTTTAGAATGTGGTGCTGTAATTTTTTTCCCTTTCTTCCAACTCCACATGGAGGTTTCTGTGGGAAAACTATACAGACCATTAGGTAGCACTTAAAACACATCTAGAAAAACAGTAACAACAACTACTGATAACACTGCTGGGAGCGGGGGGCAGGCCTTCAGGCCACACTTTGGGTTTTGCTTCCCTTCACCCCACATCAGCAGAAAGCAGGCATGCTTGTGTGTTGACTTCTGGTTTGTGTAGGTTGAATTCTGTTACAAGGAAAGGCAATCCAGCAAATATCCCCGCCACCTGTGGTAATGAGCAAATAAACAGATCTTGTGGAATAAGGATCTCCTCTTTTGCATTCCAAAGAGGCTCAGGCATAAATTATACCCAAGACCACATACTGTTAGTAGTTCCTGTTTTTCTCCTAAATTCCTCGAGCTAATGAATATTTATGAAATGTCATTTACTATGCAACTAGAAGGCCTGAACAGTGCTCAAATTGATTAGAGCTGTTGTGAGAGACAGGTTTCTTTCCATTTTCTCAGATTTCCATGCACTGAAGTCTATGGGGCATCTCATGAATTAGGACTCCTCCCTCATCTACTTTATGCACAGAAAGTCCCGGCCTCCAGGCTCTGGAGATTCCAGCTTGAAGAAAACAAGGAATGAAAGCGAGGAGTGAGTGCCATCTAGTGGCTCTGAAGTGAGGTGTTGCAAAACAGAAAAAATACGCTTCGCCTCTCAGAAATGCATGAACTTGGTGAACTATTCAAAGAATTGGTCAGCTTGTTGGCTTCTAAGGACACTTCTTCCCACATGTGAGCAGTTAGAGTAGATGGGATTTTTGGGACAAGGAAACATCATTTTGGGGAGCCCCGGAGCCTTTACAGGGATTTTTGCCTGCAACATCTAAGTGTAGAGCTATCAGCCAGGAAGGCTAGGGGTTATTCGTTTGCTGCAATGTTAGGATAAAGCTGGAAGGGGGTCCTGTGTGGGGAACCATGACAGGTGAGGGTGACTGAGGCAGGGAACAAACATGCCAGGCAGACAGAGCTTGAGTGAGAAGTTTTATTAGAAAGGGGAGAGAGTATCTAGTAGCTGATGAAAACAGTAGACTCACACAGCTAAACACTGAGCCAAACTCCTGGAATCCAGTTGCAGAGAGGGAGGAGTGAAGAGCAAAGGGGTCAAGACCAGGCTACAGAAACCCACTGAGACAGCTGACCCGCACAAGGGGGAGCTCATGGACCCCCAGACTGATAGCTGGGAAACCGGCATAGGACCAAGCCAGAACCCCTGAATGGGTCTCAGTTAGAAGGCATTCGCTGTCTATGGGCAGTCTCTGACCAGGATGTATTGGGATGTATCCAGAGCACATTCCCCATGGAGGAATATTCCCTTAACCTAGAGACAGGAGGGAAGGCCTAGGCGCTACCCCAAATGACTTGAACGATTTTGATGATCCCTCCTGTAAGGCCTCATCCTCTGTGGGGAGTGGGTGGGGAATGGGATGGGAGGGGTTGGGGGCATGGGAGAATGGGAGGAGTTGGGGGACATGGGAGGATGGGAGGGAGAGGGAACTGGGATCAATATGTAAAATAAGAAAAAATAATTTTTAAAATGTGATTTTTAATGAAATAAACCATGTTATAAAAAAAGAAAAAGGAGGGAGAGGAAAGGGAAGAGAAAAGAAGTAAAGAGATAGGACAGAGAGAGGATAGAAGAGAAGAGGGGGACAGAAGCAGAAAGAGAGGAGAGTGAAGATAGCAGAAAATGCAGTAAGAGCAGAAAGAGCAGAGAGAACAAAAGGAGTCTAAGTGGGCAGGGTCTTTCTTTTAAAGGGGTTCCTTGAACCTGTGTGCAGACTAGTACTCATGGAATCCTGGGCTGACCAGAGTACTGCCTGAGTGCATTCTGCCAGGTGACAGGGACAGGCCAACATAATGCCTGAATCCTTACACTAGGGTATTCCCATTTAGAGCATCATCATTGCTTCCTTACCTCTGTCCTTCCAGACAATTGGACTTCAGGCCTGGTGCTTTGTCCTACCTCAACTTGATATGTCATGCTTTGTTGACACCCATAGGAGGCCTGCCCCTTTCTGAATAGAAATGGAAGAGGGGCAGAGGGAATGTGGTGGTGGTTGGGGTGCGGAAAACAGGAGGAGAGGAGGGAGGAGTGAATGAAAAAATTTAATTAATAAAAAAATTTTCATAAAAGTAAAAAGAGCAAGACTAGGATCTCACTATTCCCTTTAAGAGCACAGTCCTCGATGAGCAGAAGTCCTCTGATTGTATGCTACGTTGGGGAGTTTCTGCTGTGTCTCAGTGGCTGGGCTTTTGGAATACAGTTAAGATGCCCCTGGGACCCAAATAATGGCACTGAGAAATTCCAAGCCACCAGGAATGAGGGAAGGGCAGAGAACAATGGCTCCTGGGGTTTCAGAAAGAGCATGATCCTGCCAGCTTCTTTATTTGGAACTCCAGGCTCCAGCACTGAAAGGCAACCAACCTGAAGGTATCTGGATGACACCTACAGCTGTGACATTTGTCTACCTTTTGTCAAAAGAATCAAATATTTCTTGCAAAGGGCAAAAAAAAAGGTCTCTATTTGTTGCCAGAAAAAGAGCAGTTCTATATCTTCTCTTTCAATTTGTCACAACTCTCTTGTGCTTTAATTCACTTAGGAGCCCATAATCTTCCTGAACAGGGACAGCCTCTGCGTATCCTCAGTGTTTTTTTATGTTAGACCATGATTGGTGCGCCCATAAGAAATACCTGAATAAGCACTGCCCTGTCTTCAGTGTCTATTGGCATGGTCAAACCTCATTCCACTTCAGCTAATATGACTGCTGTCCCTTGACTTCCCTGTTCTAGTCATGCAGGTCTTCTTTCGGTCCCTGCCACTGGCTTTGTTCCCCTTGCTCCCATGCTTTTGCATGTGGGGTTTCTTCCATTTGGAATGCCCACCTCTTCCAAAACCATCTGGTTAACCTCTTCTGCACCTTCAGATTTCAGTTCTAGCATCCCTTCCTCAATAAATGTTTCCAGCTGAATGAACTCTTTGGATGCCAGCTATCTCTCACCTGTAATACACAGCACAAAGGCTCCATTACATCTCAGAATGTGACAATTTTAGTGTCCATCTTCCCCACCTGATCTAGGCAACTGTTACATTACTCTAATCCAGTAGCTGCTCAAAAAATACTTGCATCCATAGAAGTACATATATTTTCAACTAGTCATTGGTTTTCTAAACATCCTATTAGAATATTCAGGTAAACCTACAGTAATCGAAAATTATTCCTTATACCAGTTCTGGGCTAGGCATTGAGCCTGGTCTTCATGTCCTATATTAGTTAGTGTTGGGAATGAATCTATGAGTTAGCAATAATTCTTTCATTTTCCAAATGAACAATGACTTGGTTAATTAATTTTGCTGGAGGTTACAGAATTGTTAAATAGCAAAACTTTAAAAATATGCACGTCAAAACTCATATTTAAAACTATTCCAGAATGACAAAAGGCCAAGTTTAGTATGATTCCTAAACCTTTGGGATATACATGATAAGCATAAAAGTCTGACTAAATGATGTTACACCCTTAAATCCACACTCACTAAACTAGATTTCTCAGTGGCACAACTCAGTTACCCCAGGGACTGTGCTATCTTCACCAAAGTAAGTCCATTATCTGGCACAAAGCCAACCATGTAGGATATGATATGTTCAGTATAATCTGTTGAATGATTTAAGCTTGACGAAACCTTCCTGACATTCAAATAAAATAAAAGGTATGTAGTCAGAGCAAGCAAACAAATAAATAGAAGAGATGGGGGAAGAAAGAAAGAAAGAAAGAAAGAAAGAAAGAAAGAAAGAAAGAAAGAAGAAAGAAGGAAGGAAGGAAGGGATAAATAATGTTTAAAAAAAGAAATAGGATGTGAGTATGGGAGGGGAGGATAGTCAGGGTGCATGTGAGAGGGGGAAAGAGGCAGGGAGGGAGGGAGGGAGAGAGGGAGGGATGGAGGGAAGGAAGGAGGGAGGGGAGAAGGGGGGAGGGAGAATGAACTGGGATCAACATGTAAAATAAAAAAAATAAATTTAATTTTAAAAAAGAAAATAGGAAAGAGCAACATAAACAAATATGCCACATCCCATGCTGTGCTACAGCCATTTTATATGTGTTTTAAAGACTTTCACTTTAGATGGTATCTGCTATATACCAATGCACCTTCAATAGCTTCATTCTTTTGCCCCTGCTTTGCTGATGAGAACCTGATACTCTGAAACAGTGTGAGCTCGGGGCCTAAGCTACAACTTAAGCTGCAGTTCCTTGCACCACACTGTGGCTCACATCAATATAGTTATGTCAAGTGTGGCTCCAAATAAGACCACAGAAGCCCTTTCAGGAGAGGCTTGGGGCTCCCTGCACAACTTCTAGGAAGCTGCTAGATGTGTCTCCTTGCCCAGAAACCTATTCTCCTGACTGACAAGGAGAAGGGAGTGGAAGACAAACCACATGTCTTATCACTTCAAATTTCATTGTCAGTTATTTATGCATGCAATTGTCTCGTGGCTCTTAATCTGAAAGTTATTGGAGAAAAATAAAACTGATGAGGGAATGCTTTGTTGAAACAGGAGTGTATCAGGCTTCTGGTGTCTAACAAATCAATCAATCAACCTTTTTAATTTATTGGAGTCCATATACTCTGCAGTGATACACAGAAAAGTAACAAATGGTGCGTTCCATGAATGGCTAGAGAAAATGGAAACAGTGTCTGGAATCCCATTATAATGCCAAACTAAAAAGTTTATGAAATGTAGAACAGGGAACTCAACCTCATAGTGACTGACAACTCCAGCTTTCAAGATGGTATTAAATTCTCTACAATGCAGGGAGCAAAAGGAATCTTTCTGTATGTTAGAAGCATTTAAATGAGGTGGCACCATCTCCTCAATGGTGTCTGTCCAATCATTAAATCATTAATTCTTGTGACAACTTTTTTCCTCATGAAAAATTTCTATGTGTACTACCTAAACTGCCCATCACAATCATCACATGAGTAGGTATGTTCATGTGTCTAAGTGTTCAGGTGGGTGCATGTGTGTGTTTGTGTATGGTTGGAGGCCAGAAGTCAACCTTGGGTGTCATTCCTCAGGCATCATCAACCTTGGTCTTCTGACCAGCATCCATTCCTGACCAGGAAGGAGCTTGCCTAGAAGGTTAGGCTGGCTGGCAAGCAAGCCCAGAAATCCTCTTATCCTGTTTTCCTGGCTCTGGGATTACAAGTACATACCTATTTCTGCCTCCTGGTAACACATGTGGAGTCCAGCTCACTAGTGTCTCCTTTACAGTGATAAATGTCAAATAATTATTCAGGAAAAAGCTGTAAGGAATCTTGAGTGCCTGGTAACCATCACTGACATCCACAAGCCTACAATGAGAAGTCTGAAGAGCCCAAGTGAATGATAAAAAGTGCTGAGAGCAGTGTGTGGCAAAAGAATGCAACTAATGTCTAAGCAGTCCATCTGCCCTTTCTTCTATTTCTCTGTCTTCCTTTCCCTTCTTTTTTTTCCCCCATATTGGTCTAGTTTACAGCCAGCCTTTAATGAAATACAATCACTTATAATAAAATGAAACTGTCTTGATTCCTTAGGTCTGTCTTGCCCAGCAGAGGTCCTGAAAGGATCAGGCCTGTGTGCCTGATTGGGTCAAAGAGCCACAACAAAGGAGTGGGTGATAAAATCCAGTTGTCTGGCACTGTTAATGACTGAAAACTCCCTACTTCCTATCTTGTTGTATTAGTTACTTTTTCCTATTGCTGTAATAAAACTTCATGTACAATGCAAATCACAAAAGAGCACATTGATTTGGGCTTACAGCTTCAGATTAGAGTCCGTGATGGTGGAGCAAAGACATGACAGGCAGCAGGAACAGTTGAGAGCTCACATCTTGATCCAACACAGAAGACAGAGAACATAATGGGAATGGCATGAGCCTTTGAAAACCTCAAGCCCACCTCCAGTGACACCTCTTCCAACAAGGCCATACCTCCTACCAAATGAGAAGCAAGAATTCAAACATGTGAACCATTTGAAGTCACTCTCACTCAGACCACCACTTATCCCTCATGACTCTCATTAGCTACCTAGTTCTGACAGGCAGGCACTGTTCATCATGTAATCACACATGGTCCGTCCTCTTAAGTCAAGTGGTGTTTGGAAAAGCTGATGTCTTCATCTTCCTTGCCTACATTTGAAGATCCAACTCTTCAGGGCCCAGAGCTGATTATGCCTTGGATTCTGCTTCCTTTCAATTAGAAGGCCTTCCTACCCTGCACCCCTCAATGCCCAGCATCCAACCTTATGCTCCCCACTCCTGCTGAAAACAGAAGGTTTAGGCAGGAGGGGCAGGACCACATGGCCATGTGTTCTGAAAGACTACCAGCTCCAGCTGCTGCTCACCTACCCTCCTCCCCACCCCCAGTAGCTTCCCACATACATTTAATCATTCTTACCTGTGTGTCTTGGCTACCAGCTCTATACACTTTCCTAAGACTCCCTTGTGACTTCACACATGCCTTTGGTGACATATGGCATAGGAATTGAGAGTAGGGCAGCTATGGTAGCCACATGTCTGGTCCCTTGACTGGGGTCTCAAGGAACCTCATATGCAATTCTCTGGTAGAAATCTGTCCGCTGGTGTGGGTTTATTTGCTATGGGACCAGCCTTCTTTGTGCTTGGGCACTGCCATGTCTTAGTGGCCTGGAGGTTTCTGGACACCTTGGCAAAGGCTTGTGCTCCCTCTATACTGATGTTGAAATCAGAGGTTGTTTACACTGTAGTTCTGCAATATATACCAGAAGATTCACCAGGTTATCCACTAAAGTCTGTGTATATGATTTAGCATTTGTTATAGCTCTTTTCTAACAAATGTTTGTTCAGTGTACACATACACTAACATGTCCAGGGCTGCCAGATACTCTTCCTTTAAGATGTTGCCTGTATTAGCAAAGAACATAAAAATAAAATTAATTAAGAAAAAAAGGCAATGTCCATTTTGGCCAACCTCAGCTCTAATGCACATGAACCTGTACAGAGCACCTAATAGATTTCTCTTCATAGAAGAAAACTTAACACCCTCAGAGCTTGCCTATCCCCTAATCCCAATCTAGAAAAATTGTGGGGCTCTATGAAGGACATAGAGCAGAGTGATGGAGAAAGTAGCATTCAGAGATGAGCACTGACTTCAGCATCTTACAATTCAAGGTGATCTCTGCCCACTCCCTTCTTGAGATGGTCACACTAAGTAGCCACAATAAGTAAAAACTCCTGACCCTCCTGCCTCAGTCTCAAAAGTGCTGAGATTTATAGGTACATGGAACCTTGAGAGCTTAATGACTCCCTTTAACATTACAAATTCACAAAGGCTGTATACAAACTATACCCTGTTAATTTCTCTGGGTAACTGGAAAACAAGCAAATAAGCCAAAACAGCAAATAAGCTGGTAAAACATCACAGCTTGGGTTGTAAAGGATGTTTTATTTTTTAAAGCCAATGGAAGGACTCAAGAGACAGCTCAACTGTTAGTGTATGTACTGTTCTTGCAGAGGCCCTGAGTTTGACACCCAGCACCTACATCAGGTAGCTCACCATTGCCTATAACTCCAGCTCCAGCCCTCTTCTCACCTCCATAGACATGCACATCGATAGCTACACATAGACATACACACAATTAAAAATAAAAATAAGTCTCTTTTTTTAAAAAAGTGAATTATTACTTAGCTACTTTTCTATTGCTATGATAAACACCATGACAATGGCAACTGGTAAAAGAAAGGGTGTATTTGGGGTTTTTGCTCTCTGAGAAATAGGAGTTCATCACCATCACAGTGGATCTGGAAGCAGAGAACCAGATGGAAAGAAGCAGAGAGCAAACTAGGAAGGGCACAAGCCTTTAAAACTCCTTCCCTAGTGATAAACTTCCTCAAGAAAGGTCATGCTTCCTAAACCTCCCTAAACAATGCCACCAACTAGGACCAAGTATTCAAAGGCCAAAGCCTGTGGGGGTAGGGGACATTCTCATTCAAACCACCACAATTATTATTTTTTTACAGAGAAAATTAAAATGATCTAGTTGCTCAGTTGTGCCAACTTCACAGACTTTCCAGCTGATATCTCCCTCTTAACTAAAGAACATAGACATGATACGCACTTGTTTTTGGAAGTGAGGGATGCTTGCCTCTCTCAGTGGGATTTAGCAGCCTGAGGTTCCCCCAGCTCCCTTTGAACTGGATTGTTCTTGAACCACATGTATTGTTTATACATGTAGAGAATTGGAGTTGCTACTCCAAAAAAAAAAAAAAAAAAAGAAAGATTAATTCTGGCTGAGAGAACAAACCTAGTGGAATCGAAGGAGGGAGTGAGAAATGTAAGCTGCCCCTCTCAGCACACACAGGCCATCCATAGACACTTTATGAAAGATCTCTAACATGCTCTGTGGGACAGCCAGCCCCAGGCATCAGACACAGATCAGCAGAGTAACTTTTATTTTGCTCTGAATTACTAAGTTTTTATATTTAAGAGTTATGTTGGTGTCTGTAAATCTGAGTAAGAGATTCTTTTTCTTAGGAATCTTATGACCCTCAGTTCCTGAAAGAGGTCAGGAAGGATGCCAATATGGCTGCTCCCAGGGAAAATTATGGGGAATTCACCTTATATCAATGCTTGAACTATGATTTTATCTGACCCATACACCACCCCTGCAAAGGAAGCAGCAGTCTGATGTTACCCTCAGTCAATGATTTAATATATGTCTGTTATGTATATACTGTCTGTCAAGCTATGCATGTAGTCTTTGCTGGAAATAACACAGTGGATTATCTCGATATGTCCCTAGCTCCCTGAGGGCTCCCATTTCTTCAGAAAGGGAGATGAAAGAGAAAATAATTTCCAAGAGAGATAGAAATTGTAAGGAAGACCTGTGTTACAGAGGGGGTCAGCTATCCCTCTCCTGAGTAGCCCCCGTTTGTCCTCCCATCCCCTCCAGCCTCTATTTCCCCTCTTATTGTCCTCAATGAGTTACTGAATTTCACCTTCCTTCCCTGCTGCCCACCTCTGGTTCCCACGTTCTCTCTCGTGCGCGCGAGCTGCACAAGCCAACGGCAGCACTCTCTGCCTTGCTGTCTCCTCCCTCCCACTGGCTTTACCAGCTCTATTGTCCCCCGCCATGGGAAACGAGGCCAGCTACTATTCCGAGATGGGCAACCACTTCGACCAGGATGAGATTAGAAGGTTGTGTAGAAGCTTCAAGAAGATGGACTTGGACAAATCGGGCTCCCTGAGCATAGAGGAGTTCATGTCGCTGCCTGAGCTGCAGGAGAACCCACTGGTGAGTCGAGTGATCGACATCTTTGACACGGATGGCAACGGGGAAGTGGACTTCCACGAGTTTATCAGGGGCACCTCGCAGTTCAGTGTCAAGGGCGACGAAGAGCAGAAGCTAAGGTTCGCCTTCAGAATCTACGACATGGACAAAGATGGCTACATCTCCAACGGGGAGCTCTTCCAGGTGCTGAAGATGATGGTGGGTAACAATCTGAAGGACTGGCAGCTGCAGCAGCTGGTAGACAAAACCATCTTGGTCCTGGATAAAGACGGCGATGGCCGGATATCCTTCCAAGAGTTCTGTGATGTGGTCAGAAGCATGGAGATCCACAAGAAGTTGGTCGTGTTTGTGTGAGTTTTATGGGGGTTTTGTTGTTGTTGGATTTTTGGGTTTTGTTTGTTTGTTTGTTTTGGGGGTTTTGGGGGGGGGTTGGGGTTTTTTTGTTTTGTTTTGTTTTTGTTTTTGTTTTTTGGTCTGTTTTGGTTTGTTCTTTTTTAAGGGCTTCAGTCAAAGTCATATTTAGCTTTCTTCTCTTTCAAGATGTATTCAAGATATTCAGCTACTATCTCCCTGGCTTACCAGGAAGTGTTTCTTTTTGCCTCTACCATCCATGCAGTGTTATTAATTCAACTCTTCATAACTACAAAGGGGGGGAGCAGGAAGAGAAATCAAAAATTGAAATAATTCTCATAAATGCCTTTTTCTTTGTTTTAGAGAACATGGTCAAGAAGACTAAAGGCTTAAAAATAAGAAAATATACATCTTTGCTTTCTTTCTCAAGGCTGTGTATATGGGAGAAGACTACGATTCTCATGGAGTGTTAGGAAATCTTTTCATTTACTTGTGGCATTCAGACTTTTAACAAATGGTTAAACTTCCCATTGTAACAACTATCAAAAATACATTTATCTTTGCTTAGTATCCTTCAATCATTCTCTGGGCACTAATACCTCCATAACAGGATGTACCTGACTCTCCATGATCATCCAGAAATCCCTGAGCATGTTTGAGGATTTGAAGTCCAAATGGGGAGATTTTGTATCTGTGCTTCAGCCTACCACAAAGAAACCTCAGAGTTCATGTGAGAACAGCTAACTCTGGGCCAAATGGCCAGCCCACCCACCTCAGTATGACGGGTTTTTGACCTTGTAGGTTCAGAAAAAGCAGTATTCTGGTCAGACTGGACAACATCCCCCCAACACCCAACCTCATCCAGTTGGGGTAAATGAGACAAGAGTCAGTTTTCCCCCAGGGTAGAATTAGCAGATTCAGGTTGAGGTGTCCTTTCCCAGGATGCTGAAATGCTGTTGTTCTGAGTGATGATGAGAAATGCAAAGATTGGCAAACATAATGAAAGCTGGTAACACTGGATCGGCTTGCTTTTGAGAATCTGATGTGGTTCCTAGCAGAGATGCCAACAGCTGTCTTATCTCAGGAAGGTTTCCTCCATTGTAACAATATTCGACTCAAGAGTTCCTCAGGCCCGAATAATTAAACTAGAATTCTAGGATGGGCTGGCACTTGATTCTAAACAAGATGCACCTTTCTCTGCAATTCACATGGATACTGTTGGTAGCCTGAGATCAGCAATGGTAGATAGTAGAAGCTCTATTCTGTTTTGGAGTTGGTTTATCACTATTGTTTGTCCCCATAAATGTCACTAGCTCCATGAAGCCCCTTATACTATTGTCAATTAATAGAGTATAAGGTGTCCTTGGAAGGGCAGGTGCAGCCCATGCCCCAACATCTGCCACTTCACAGACTGCTCCCCATAATGATCTACCTAATATAATGAAATAAACTCTCACTACATGTACCCAGTCAAAAGACACCACTTAACCATTTCTAAATTTGTTATATTTTAAAGAAGCTGTCAGTTAGTCTTAGGAGGTGGAAATTCACAGATTTCATTACTTGCAAGGTACCCATCTATCCCAAGGAATACTGCAACACTTTTCATATTATACTTTATTGGGAACCACAAGGAATAGGAATCCCCGACTCTATAACCCCTTTTTCATCATAAAATATATGTTTGGATTGTGCAAATAATGTCATTCCTGTAGCATTGGAGTCAAACCCATTTCACAATAGTTAAGACAATTTGACATCCAAACACCCCAGGGTATGAATTCAGTTAGAAGAGAGCCACCACAGCCACTTATTTGCTGGGTGAATATGAGCAACTTAGCTTCTGTGTCTTTCCATACACATTTACTTTGAAGATTCAAAGAGATGAAAAGCGTTCACTCTATGCAAAACACTCACTGTCTTCCCTCCCAAGTCTTCCTTCCCTGGGTGTAAGATCGGAGTAGAAAGGATACTGGGATCCTTTGCAGCCTCACATCTTGACACTTGGCCACAACCACTCTAAAATTAGTTGGACATCTATGTAATTTCATCCCAAAAAGGAAATGGTAGGAAAAGATACCAAGGCCCTCCTCACCACTCATGTCCAAACCAGCCAATAGATGTCTCAACTTGAGACCTAGAAAACATTTAAAGAGAGCCTTTCATCCCAGCCTGACACATCTGACTTTGATAGGAAATTTTAGTAAGAATGGTGAGCATACCTCAAGATCTCCTGATGACAGATGTTATCAGTCTGGAAACACACACTTTCAAATCGGAAAAAAATTGAAATTATGATTAAGGATTTTATTCCCTTAACTGTTTGTGTTTAACAAGGAAAATCTTTTGGAGCAGCTGGATTAAGTTAGTTGCCCAAAGCTTTGTGGTAATAACCTTGACCTGACTACTTGTTTCTCATTATGGAACAGAAAAGATCTAGATATTTGGAGAAATGGATTATATTTACTTCCAAGCTAGAATGCTTTTTTTTCTCTCAGTTAACTGCCAATTTAAAAAACAATAGTTCTGTGTAACTCCTTGGAGTGACAATAACAATTGATGTGGATGGGGTAATCAGCTTGTAACTTTCATCACATCATCTGATCAGCACTGAGGTGGCGCCATCATCTCAGTCTCACAAATGATACAAGCAATCTTGTCTAAGGACATGCAGCTGAAAAGAAGCAAGGAAAGACTCAAGACAACAAAGACCAAGGTTCCTTTCTCCCATATTAAGTCCCTCTTGTTTTTATGGTTACTATGTTCACTTGTCTCAAATTATTCCTAATTATATTATTTATGTAGTCTGGTCAATCCAACTTCCACAAGAGGAGAAATCAAGAACTAACTAACTGCCTGTCAAGGAGCAAAAGACACAGACCTCTTCAGTTTTATGCATTGCAAAGAAATAGCCTTATTTTAAAAAGTGTGTGTGTGTGTGTGTGTGTGTGTGTGTGTGTGTGTGTGTGTGTATGTATGTATGTATATGTGCATGCATGTGCAAGCATACAAAGCATAGGTATGTACATATATGTGAGGACAAGAGGTTCACCACAGGTGTTGTTACCTGCTTGCTCAAGATAGTATTTCACTGGGACCTGGGGTCACTGCTGGGATTAGGCTCGCTGGTCAGTGAGCTCCAGAGGCCCTCCTGTCTTCTCCTTCTCCATTCTGTGATTACAAGCATGCCTGGATTTTTAACATGAGCCCCTGGAAACAGTTTTAAGCAACCTTCCTCTTTCATCTTAGCTTGAGAAACAAGTGACTATATTTAAGTTAAACTGGTAACAGCAATATGCTTCAAGGTTACACACATTGGTAGCAACACATTGTTGTGATTCTATATTAATGAGGTGTGTCTGCTCTCCAACATATGTTATAATTTCCAAGCCACTAGATGCTCTTTTTGAAACACAGGGAAAATAGTGTCCTCAGCATAAATGGTTTGTATTCCAAGTCAAGCATACTTTAGAAATATAAAGGTGTAGGAGTGTACCTGATAGTCTAAGATTTGCACTGCATATTTGGGAGTGGTGGGGGAGGAGATGATAGTAACATAGGGCACGGGCTCTCGTGCATGCTAGGTAAGTATTCTACAACAAGGTTGTATTCCCAGGACCTGGAATCCTTTTCAAGATTACCTATACTAATAGCCAATGACTACACCATATAAACTGTGTCACAACACCTTTAAATGATTTATAATGAAAAAAATAATAGTGCACAGACATAGCAGTAAAGCTCTGTAGTTGGGAGGATGTTCTCTGACAGTTCACAGGCTAAATCTAATACACAGATATGCATTTTTGTTGTTGTTGATATGGCAGTTTAAAACATAGTTTTGCCATTATTTTTTAAAACCCAACAATTTCCTGGTATGGTGGTGAATGTCTTTGATCCCAGCATGTAAAGAGCACACATAATCCAAAGATTTTAAATGAAATGTAAAGTTTAGCTTAAAGGAATGTAGGCCATCCTATGATGGAAATGACCTTTTAGGGTAAAAGCCTCTGAAGTATTGGGACAAAGTTGAAAGTCTTGAAGAAATCTTAACACATCTCCATTCCCTAGCAAAAAAACTCAAGATGGACTGCAGAGATTAGTATTCCTCCAAATCACCACTGCACACAAAACATTTTTCTCAAGACAACTAAAACAATAGAAGAATTTAAGGTGGGCAAAATACATGTATGCAGTTTCAAACTTCCATGAACTAAATCCAAATAACTAATAATAATAAAAGATACTATAAGAAAATTTAAAGTGGAAAAACATAAAAAGAAAGGTCAATACTTCTTAAAGTCTTCTGAAATGCATAAAATCTGAAAAAGTCAAGCATATGATTCACAGAAAAGTCAGGAAAATAACAGTAAGTAGTCCATGTAATTAACTATAATTACAATAATTAAAGTGGACTAGGGAAATAGCCAGTGGTAGAGTGCTTGTGGTCCTGGTTTTGATGTTAGCTAGCACCAAAAAGAAAAAGAAAAGGAAAAACTAATTATGAAATGAGGCTGGTGAAGTTATGCCAATCTGGAGCTTTGCAGCATCTTGTACCTTGGATATCACTAAGACTAGTTTCTGCCATTTTTAAGGGTCATTTCAGACATCATCAATCACCAAAATAGTTATAGCCAACGACCTGGTAACAATACCCAGGTCAGTATTTACCACAATAATCCAAAATGATGTTTACCTGATAAGACTTTTTTTTTTACCTGCAGCAATATTTATCACATATAATAAAGTATAAGTAACTAACAATTTGAAGGTAGTAAATTATAATAAAGGAAGCAATAGACTTAATCCATTGAAGTTAACAAATAGATTTTAGAAATTAATATTAAAGGTTTTTTTGTTTTTTTATTTTTATTTTTCAAGACAGGGTTTCTCTGTGTAGTCCAGGCTGTCCTGGAACTTGCTCTCTAGACCAGGCTGGCCTCAAACTCACAGATATCTGACTGTCATTACCTCCTCCTGAGTGCTGGGATTAAAGGTTTGAGCCACCATTGCCCAGAGAAAAGTATTATTTTAGAAAAGATTTGTTTAAAAAAAAAAAACAGCATGTACTTACCATTCTAGAAAAATTTATATGCCAATGAGTTTAGTTCAGAAAAGACAGAATTTTAATATAATTATATGGGGCCAAACATGGTAGCCCACACCTATAACCCCAACATTCAGAAGACTGAGGCAGAAAGATTGATTTCCATGAGTTCACTGCCAGTTTGAACTACATGGTGAGCTCCAAGCCAGCCTACACTACAATATGAAACTTTAAAAAAAAAAGTATTTGTCTTATATTAAAAGGATATTATAATCTCAAATTGAACTGCTTATAACTCCTCATTCAGATGGGAGTGAGGCCCCATGAGTTCTTCATTTATCCATGATGGAATGTTGATAGGATTAATCTTGTACAGGTAACCATCCCTGCCATAGTATGTATAGAAAACAGAGTTTCAGGCTCTTATGTTGTTTTCTATTTGTTATGTTTCTAGAGATCTGAGAGGGTAATATAGATATCCCATTTAAGGCTAAACAATTTTGGTTCTGTATTAACCAGCACCCACTACAAGCAGAAACTTCTTTGACCAGGGCTGAAAATCAAAATCATAAAGATTAAAATGATAGTTTATCAACATTCCCATTTAGAAAAACAACAGTAGATGCCCTTTTATGATTTACAATGGCCCAGCCATAGGCTTTTGACAAGGTTTACAGTACTAGACATTCTTCTTGTGCAGAAAGCTGCAAATCCAATTCGAAAACAGTTACTCCCATAATGGTCATGCTTTTATTGCTCCAATGGGTACATCTTGTCTTGAGGGTCAGTATTATAGCATTCAGGCTCTAGTCCTTTCTCTTGCTCAGTGGCCTGCATAGCATCTTCTAGAACTATTAAAGCTAGCCAGCAGGGAGTAATCTTCCAGTACAGCTTCAATTTGATTTCTCTAAATCCCGAAACCACTCTGTGTGGTATACTTGACAATAGGGTCTTATCAACAATGCAAAGGAACTCATCCCACTCCTGACACTGGAATTTTTATTTCCTAGCTTATGGCTTCTGGTAGCACTGTCCATCCATGTAGGGTATTTCTATTCAATGGAGATTGCTTTTAATTTGTAAAACGGGATATATTTTGGGATACCCAAATAGTCTGAGTAGGGAATTGAAGAAGTCTTTAACTCTTGATAATCTTTAGCATATTGTTGGCATTTAAAACCATAAATCTGAATAAAAAAAATAAGTATAGCAAGGAGTGGAAATTGTGCCATTAATTACAGTCAGGAAGATGGAGATTTGCAATGAGGACTTAAGTGGAAGCAAGAGTGAAAAGTATCCCCAAAAATTAAGTAAAAAAATATCAAAACAGGTAACAAACTAGGTGGCTCACAGTGACTGAAGAAGTTGGACAATAACCTGAGTGGGTCTTTATGAAAGGAGGATAATTGGAAACAATGGATATAGACAACTCTGTAGAAAATCAGAGGAGTAACATAGGGATTGCTTTGTGCTATAGACAGCCTGTAAATAGGAAGGATTAGTTTCATGGGAACATCATTAACATATTAGGTTCGACTGATGAGTGAAATACTTTCATAGCATTCCTTCCTGGAGGCCATCAGCTGTTCCATGTATCCCCATATTAACAAAATATAAAATAGTTTGGGCACCAACAAAATTGGTGGTCTTGGTGTCTACATTTCCTGGAAGCATCAATTTGTCTTGGGAGAAACCACACATTTGATAACAGGCATTGCTCTTTATCTGGATCTAGTTTGTTCTTAGAAATGTGATGACCAGTGTTTGCAAAATGGTGGCAGGCTTTCCATTACTCTCACAGAAAAACACAAATTATATTTCCACTTAATTCAAAACCACACTTGCATTTCCTAATTATCATGAAAATACTCAGGCACCTATGCATGCATGTTTCTAACACATAATGCGTGGATTGCGGTATCACAATGCACCAAGATGGCTGCATAATCTGAAGCGTTTAACATCAGATAATTTATTTGTTGATTATTCATTTTGTGTGCTAAAAATTGAACCCAGTAGTAAGTGCTCTACTACTGGGGTGCAGATACAAAACAAATGCATAGTATATTTAAAAGAACATGATCTAGTTTGCTTTTTTGTTGTCGTGATATGACACTGACCAAAACCAAATTTGGGGAGGAAGGGGTTTATTTCATAGCACTGAGGGAAGTCAGTGCAGGAACTCAAACAGGTGAAGGGGCAGGAAACACAGTAAAGCTGCTTACTGGTCTATTCTCCATGGCTTGCTCAGCTTGTTTTCTTATACAACCCATGTGCTCAGCTGTGATACAACCCATAGTCAATCATTAAGAGAATGCTTCCATAGACTTTCCCACAGGCCACTGTGGTGCAGGCAGTTCCTCAACTGAGGTTTCATCAAGTACCTCTACTTTATATCAAACTCACAATAAATAACAAGTACAGTAGCTCAAGGAGAAAAAGGCTGAATTACAGCTTCAGCCTTACATCTTATCACTCAGACTCAGACACAGTGTTAGGATTGATACTCACAGGTAAACTATAGTGGATTTCAATTCTGATGCTGATTTTTTTTAAAAAAAATTTGGTAAGTTGCGATAGAGAATTCACAGAGAGAAGGCAGACAAAAAAAGATACCCACAAGCGAAATTGACAGAAAGCACAGATGTCACCCTGTATCTACAGCCTGGTTCCCCAATATATTAGTATGTTGGATTTGGGGAGACATAATCTCTAGGCACCTCAAATGTGGAATGGAGGTAATTAATATTTAAAGGAGTATTAAAAGATCATCATAGCAATATACACATATAGACTCTCTGGCATGCCTACTAAATTCCTAGTTTAAAAATAAACATAGAGGACAGCCAGGGCTACACAGTGAAACCCTGTCTTGAAAAACAAACAAATACATAAATAGGTAAACATACAGAATTGAAAAGATGACTTAGTAGTTAAGAGCATGTGTTGCTGCTCTTCCAGAGAACCCAAGTTTGATTCCCAGCACCTATGTGGAAGTGAACAGCTGTCTTTAACTCCATTCCAGGGAATCCAACACCCATTTCTGGCTTCAGTGGGACACTTGCATGTATTGTACAGATATACACGCAGGCAAAATACCCACATACATAAAATAAAATAAACCCTTTTGTTAGTCTATTAGTTTATAGGTATAAAAGAAGTTTAAATAAATGTATAAACTCAACAGAGCTTATAAATTATTGGAATAATGAGAAAAATTAGATTTTTGTACATACAAGAAAACAAGAGAAAACCTGTGTTTAATAGAAAGGTGACCCAGGGTGATTTACAGTTTTCCCTTACCTTAACAGTACCTAAAACAAACAATCAAGCAAACAAAAGTATGGCTCATTTAGAGTTCCTGCTGGACACTTGATGGTGTGAATATTGAAAGCCAACAGTAATTCTCTGTTTGCTCTGTATCTATAGCAGTAATATATTAAGCACCAACTAATTATCAATGATAATGACACCACCTACCAAGCTTTTAGCATGTTATAAAAGACCTCTATATAGTATATTTCCTTCTAACGCTGCAAAACTCCTTTCAAAACACCAGAAAGTGGTCTCCTTTTCCTTCTTCGACACAGCTGCCTCATTGTGTGGCCTAGTACAACTTTCTTTACCTCACTCGTTTATTTCCACAACTATTAGGTCATTGAAGTAAAGGGTCCCAACATTCGCTGCCAGATCTCACTTCTAGGATTATTCAACTCATGATCTTTTCTCCTTAAATCTGTTCCTTCTCTGCTCCTTCATAGTCAACTGTTTCAGTTCTTTATTTCTCTGCCTCTAAGAAATGGAAGCACAGTCCAGATGCAAAGCCTTTGTACAACTCCTGGGATGACACACAGGGGCATCCATGTGTGATGACTGTGCTCAGCAGCAGCCTGAAGTCACCCAGGGTGTGTTCTTCCTGGCAGGGTATAGTGGCGTTCACCCAGAGAGGAAGGATGTCCAGCTAAAGTAAAACTGATTAAAAAAGAGCAAATGTCTACTGGGCTGCATGATTTGGCCTTTTCTGTCTTGTCACAGACTTTACAAATGGGCATCAAGCATTTCTCTGGACTCTTCGTGCTGCTGTGCATTGGATTTGGCCTCTCCATCTTGACAACCATTGGTGAGCACATAGTGTACAGACTGCTGCTACCACGAATCAAAAGCAAATCTAAGCTGCAATACTGGCTGCACACTAGTCAGGTGAGTTCTGCAGGACTCTTGTATACCAGTGCTCCTGTACTTAAGATTTCCTGGGAAGGGAAAGACCCAGGGCAGTTTTTCAACTGACAAATGGCAAAAAACCAAGAGAGGGATGGCCAAGCACTCGGGGTTGTAATTCCCTTAAGCCCACTAACTCACCTACCTATAAATTGAGGACTCAAAGAATCCCTCCCTTTCCTGAAATACTACTGCTACCCATAGAAGACACAATTTAACTGTTCTGAACCATGTTTCACTTAACAAAGACTATCTGAAGAGATGATGTGAAAAATCCATTCCCCTGGGATTCTTCCCTTGCCAAGGTAAAAAAGCTAGTAAGGGTCTCGAGTTCCCATTTGCTTTTAGGAGGGCCCATTCCCCTAGTCTATTTATCTCTGTCAGGAGTTCAAAGGCTTGTTTGTGTGAGGCCACGCCTCACAGAAGCAAGATTTTCTCTTATAAGATAGACCCCATTACCCAATTTACAAAGATGGTTAAAGACCATTTAGAAACACTCCTTTGCACATTTCTACATGTGTGAAACCAATGTGGGCATCCATGCTGTAGTCAGAAAGTACTTTAGCAAATCACAGTTTCATCTCACCATGTAAGATGGATAAGCCACCCCACCTTCTCAATGTGGGGTCCCTTCTGCATCCAGGAACTCCATGACTTGCCTCATCTCAATGGTGAGGCTGAACATGTTTCTGCTTTTGCTATTCACCCACTCTGTTACTCATTGCCTTGTTCAGTATTTGTTGTTGTTGTTGTTGTTGTTGTTCTTTGCTTTATAGACAGATAACCTATTTTCTCACAGTTGAACCCTATTCTTCATACTTTCTGGGGAGTTGTTGGTATCCTTGAAGTCTGCAGACAAGTGATCTTCTCTGTTGTGTGCTAATATAGTTAAATCCTCAGGAAACCTGCTCCCTTCCTTGGATTTGTTGCTTTGGACTTAACTCTGACAACTGTACAAGGCTTCGTACCATTCAGGAGTTGTTGGTTTTCACTTTGTATCACATACCATTTCACCATCCAAAGCATTTCTCCTCCTTCTAGAAATAATAAGCTGTAATTTAGAATCCTTGTTACCTTGCAAAATGTGACTGAATGTTGACCTAATTTCATGCATGCCTGAAATTTTGGTTAAAGCCAAGATCTGCAGCTACTAGATTTAGTCTGTGAAATTGCAAGCAGTGTTTTTGTCCCCTGATATTCACATTCCAAATGATCTCTGCGAATCTGTTCTTCCTACCAGAGATTGCACAGAGCATTAAACACGTCATTTGTAGAAGAAAAGCAGCCACGTTTCAAGACAAAACGTGTTGAAAACAGGTAAGAGGTCAAAGCTATTGCTAAAGCCTTTGCTAAACTAAAAGTTTAGACATGTGATTATACCCTATATTCCAAAAGGAAGTTACCACTAAATAATTTGTGGCAATTTGCTGATAAACAAAATCAATATAAATAGAGATTTTCAGTTATGATGAAGTAAAGCAGAAAATTAAAAAAATCCATGCACATACACACATATATAGACTGAAATGCAACATAGACAAAATATTGAAAAGTTTAAAATGTGGGTATGTTGGACTTCAGAGCCTGGTGTTTGGGCCCAATCCTGTTTCCAACATTTAACAATATGTGTTACTTAACATCTGTGCCTCAGACTCCTCATCTATGAAATGGGTAAAAAAAAAATTATCCACTCCTAAGAGTTGTTATGAGCTATAAATAGTAAGCTAAAAGCCCTGAAAGTAAAGCAAATGTCTAATAAATACTACGAGTATCATGTACCAAATGCATAAAACCCTTCATTTGTGGGTGATTTTTTTTTTTCCACCTGAATGCCCGCTAGGCATATTTCAATTTCTCACCTCTCCAGCTCTGAGAATGTGAAACAAGCTACAGGGATTCCTACTAAGTACACTTTCTGGCATTCTCATCACTTCTTAGAAAAGGTCTTCACTAATAAGAAAAGGAATTAAATGTATCAAAGGTCCACACCTTCACTACTGCCAGACTGTGGATGGCTGTGTCCTCATCAAACAGACTGAAGATGTCAGAAACACTCCAGGTCTGCTGCCTGCTGGCCTCTGCTGCAGCTGCCTGAGGCTGCCCTCCTGGATCTCTCACACTCCCCACGTCCTCAGATACAGCATTGACTTTGAGAACTGATGGCACATCTTCAGCTCAAAGCTGGGATTTCTGGGTAGTTTAAAATGTGACACTAACACCTCTCATTCATAACAGAAGGAAAATGGTATACAGCAGGATTCTTGTCTAGCTTGGATCTCCTTCATGGCTGCTCTATTCTCTGGGTTGCACCTAACTTGTCAGAATCATTTACAATCTCTTAAGGCTCCTTTCTAGTCACAGAATAACCTGTCACCTGGCTGTCAGTGTGGTATCCCCTTGTCACAGTGCAAGTCTGTTAGTGACAAGCTAGGTCACAGCTGTTCTGTTACCTTAGAGAGATTTTTCTATAATTCTTTAATCATAGAAACATAATATAGCTGTACATTTTTTCCAGAAACAAGAAGCCCAGTGACCCTGCCCCATTAATGGTGCTCTTACACTTACATCACCTAAGCTGAGAGCCAAATGTGGCTCTTCACTCAACTTACCTACTTTTCTTAGAGTCCCTTCCTTACTCTGACAAAAGCTAAGACAGACTATGTCTTCATCACTGTGACCCAATTAATCCTCAACCTGTCACTAACATACTTGCATTGTGGTACCACATACAATACCACAGAAGGGGGCTGTTAGGAGACTCTGTGACTGGAGAGATTTTAAGAGACAATGGAAATGATTCTGATAAGCTGGCTGTGGTCCAGAGAGATGGGACTTTAGCACTGGGGCTGCAAGCCAGGACAAAGAATCATGCTGTCTACCCTTTCCTTTTATTGTGAATGGCCCACATTTCCTGTGGCATTCTTTCTACAGCCCAGAGCCTGCAACCTTCCAAACTCCATATGTATTTGAAAACTCACAGCTATCAGTTCTAAATAGTTCAATGGCATACTGAGCTTCAATCTTCCATAACTGCTCCAATGAAGCTTGTATTGCTCATTTTATTGTGAAATATTTCTCATTCCATTGGTCTTGTTCAGCTTTCAAGATCAGAAAAGGCTTGGCCAAAACACAATCTAATTCCTTCTAATTAGTCAGTCTTTTAACAAAACACACACACACACACACACACACACACACACACACACACTCCTAATTAGACACCTTATCTGTTTAAGCATCTACCAAATTGCATTCATAGGTATTCCAGAGCCACACATAAATTATCAGAGCACAGTGATACTATCAACTAGAGGATGTTACAAAGAACTCCAGCTTTTCCTTATCACTGTGATATTCTCACACAGATACTCCAAGATTTGGATAGCCAGATCACCTGTCTCTAAGTATCTGATCACTATGGCTACATGAACAGTCTAATGAAATGGGTAGACAACTCTATTTTTAGTGTTTTTCCACTGCCAATCATTCAACAGTACTAGAGTCAGGTTTACTGACTTGAAAATACCCTTTCTTCTCTTGAAAAAATAAAATGTAAATGTCCATGTTATTATGACATGACATCTTGCTCTATTCTCCATATTTATTGAATGAATTTGGAGGGTTAGATGAATGGAAGATTAACATGAGATTGGTGGCTTGGAGAAATTCTAGGCCAAGGAACTAAGGCAGACATTAATACACATTAATGAATATTCCAAGAGAGTTTTTATTTGTAATTCACGATTTACTCAGGGTGGATACTTAAAGGTCCAAGTCTGAAGTCAGGGAAGCAGTTGTAGGTAGAATCACTGTAGAACTTTCCCCCAGACCATAACACAGGAAAAGTGAGCTCTTGGGGGAGAGGTGCCTCTAGATGTATGAGACCTCAACAAGAGAAATAGTGAGGAAGATCAGGACTTTTAGGGTGTCTGTATTAATGCCCTAGGTAGGCTTCAGTCAGCTTCTGCTGTGTGAAGTCACCCCAATACTTACTACCAATAATGAATAATAAATAGATCAGCTGGCTCATGCATATACCTGTAGCCAGGTTGGAAAAAGGGGAGCAGTTATGGGTTGCCTGCTGGAACATAGTCCATAGAGCATATGGAACATAGAGCATAGAGTCCATGGAACATAGAGCATAGTCCTCTGCTGGAACAACTAGGAAGCCTGTGGATTTTCTCCATATCTGCACCAATCAACAGGTCAATGACAACTTGCATGATATCTCAAGAAATTTGAGAATAACAATATGCAGGGTCCTTAGAAGTTTAGGTTTGGAACCTGTCAACCTTCTTAGTACCTAAAACAGATAATGAGCCCAGAGTCAAGGGTGATGGCTCTTGGCTGTAAATCCCAGCACTTGGGAGACGGAGGCAAAAAAATTACCACAGGTTCAAGACTAATTTGGACTACATAATGAATTCCAGGCCAGCCTGGGCTGCAGAATAAGACCTTGCTTCAAACAAGCAATGTTATGAACTAGACCCCATAGACCAAGGAAATGGGCCACGAATTAAAAGGGAATGAAAGTTAAACCATTAAAGCAATCTACTTCTGGACAAAGCAACACAGAATCATTCCAATAAGTCTTTGTATTTTGTTCTCAACTATGTAACTACATCAAGAATTCATTCCACTTCTCCTTGCCTTTCCAACTCCAGGGTCCCCACTCCCACTCTCCCAGACAATTAGGACACCAGGAATAAAGCTGATTCGGTTTTATGGGAACAAAACACAGGGATTTAATAGGGGTTACCTATTGTGCTATATACAACATGGTAAACAGCAAAAGTGGTCATAATCTTCCTCCTCCAAAGTAAAAGGAATCAGCAGTCACACTGTTTAGAATAAGCTAATCTCATCTCACAGTGAGCAATTCTTCTCATAGAATCCAACTGTCAAGGTGTATTTAGAAACTTGCCCAGCTCCCTCCCATACCCATCTAGCATCCTACAGCCATGTCTCCATCACCAAAGTTAAAGCTCAACATGACTACATGTGCCTGCAACCCCAGTATTGGGGAATGGGACAGGCAGATCCTAAGAGCTTGCTGGTCAACCAGTCTAAACAAAATGGTAACTTTGTGGACCCGGACTAAAGCAATAATGTGATAGAGAAAAACAATGGATGCCTTGCTGTGACCTTGACATGTGTTTATCCTGGCAATGAACCCCCCCACCTATATTCTCATTCTCTCTCCCTCTCCCCCCCTTTTTCTTCTCTTCTAACACACACACACACACACACACACACACACACACACACACACACACAGATGTTTTAAATAATTTATAAGACCACTTCCCACTTTGTGAAAAGATATCCAATCTGTGTGTCAAAGCAACATAAGGCTTGGTAAAACCTTTAGTTCAGTTCATGGCTCCTATTTTTCCCATGGCACTCTAATCAGGCAGCCCACTCATGGTGTGGTGACTTCAATTCTAGAAACATAACTAGTTCTCCTTTGTTCACATAGCTGAAGAAGATGGGGTTGCAGGACAGAAGGGGACTCTGAACTGTCTTTGTTTCCTAGATCCAACATGGGACCCCAGCAGCTCATGGTGTGGAATACTTCTCATCTGACTCATGACAACCAACAAAAATACGTCTTTGGTGACGAGGGAGGACAAAATCAGCTGGGTACCCAGACCCAACAGGACATCCCTCTCCCTCCAAGGAGAAGAGAGCTCCCTGCCTCACTGACCACCAATGGGAAAGCAGACTCCCTCAATGTAGCTCGGAACTCAGTGATGCAGGAACTCTCCGAGTTGGAGAAGCAGATCCAAGTGATCCGCCAGGAGCTGCAGTTGGCTGTAAGCAGGAAAACAGAGCTAGAGGAGTTTCAAAGGACAAATCGGACTTGTGAATCCTAGGCAGTGTCATGGCTCCCCTTTCTCAGCCCTTGAGGCACTTTGTAAAGCTCTTTTGTACTGACTGACAAAGGTGTGGGGTCTGGTAGTGAAGTGTGCTGTTATCAGCCTAACATGCAGCAGCAGCAGCAGCAGCAGCAGCAGCAGCTCTTCCCACACATGCCCCCAGGTCTCCAGGGTAAGAATCTTTTCCATAGCAGGAATCTAGAGTTAGTCAGGAGTAAAGTCTACAAGGGGATCAGTGAGCAGTCAGAGAACTCTGGCTCCTGACAACCTTTTCACCTGGTGCCACAATAATATTTCTGGTTTTTAGACCTTTCTCTGCACTTCAACAAGAGATAAAAATTGTTGCTCATACCTGTCTTACTGGGTTGGTTTTTAATATTATTACAAAATAGAATTATCCGGGTTTGCAGATTTGATACAACTCCCCAATCTAGATTTGTATAATCTGAATAAGCAGGGTAGGAGTCAGGAAATCAGGGGCAGATCAGATACATTAAAGAAAATGAATAAAGCTCAGAATTACCACGGGTAAGGATTGACTGGCTAAGTCAGAACCACATGCTCAAGCAGCTCTGGGTCTCTGAGCCTATGAAAGGGAAGCAGGGAGTAAGAGCAGAGGGCAGGCAGATGGTGAATTAACAATGCACAAGGTACATTTAAAATAAAGCAATTTGGCTAAATGTATTGCACTATACTTCTAATGTAAGCATCTCTACCATAGTGTGTGCCTTTTATAAAGGAGAGAGAAACAGAGCAAGGCCATGTCCTTAGCAGGAACCTGTGCTATCCCCTAGTTAATGCCTTTAACAGGGTCTGGGAGCTGACCCTGTTCTTATTTTTTCGTGACAGGGTTTCTCTGTATTGCTTTGGAGCCTGTCCTGGAACTAGTTCTGTAGACCAGGCTAGCCTTGAACTCAGAGATCAGCCTGCCTCTACCTCCCGAGTGCTGAGACTAAAGGCATGCGCTTAGGGAGCTGACACTGTTAAGGAACATGTTTTCCATACCATATGTGAGGCTGTTTTCAGATCAGTGGTCACCTCTCTTAGCCTGAGGAACCCCAGAAGCAATCAGGGGGTTGTGAACACCACATATCAAATACTGGAGTTTGCCCTGCTTCACAATCTCCCATCCTTAAATATACTGGTCTCTGATGAACTATGGTAGTTCTAGTCAGATTATCCTCCTGGCTCCATATAATGCCCTCAGGGGTGGATGTGATTAACTAGCCACCCCTCTGCTCAGGCATCACCTTCTAGTCATACTATTACTTGGTATGCAGAAAGGAATGAACCATGAGATCCCTACATTTCCTGTATGTTCCCAAAGGCCCTCATCCAGGTGCCAATTGCCAGGAGTTATAGTGGGAGGGCCTGGCAATGGGCTCAGAATCCTAATGCTAGCCAGCACTCCAGAACACACGACAGTCCTAAGGTTACTCTCAGAGAAGCACTGCTCTGGAAGTTTGGCTACCTCCAGGCATGTGAGAAAAAAAGAGAGCCTGTCATCTTCTTTTACTTCAGCACTCAACTATGGACTGGTTTCCACAATCCCATCTTAACACCAGGGTTCCAGTTAGGAGTTGACTTCCCTTTTGATTAATTCTGATTCATCTTCTCCAGACCTGCTTGTTACTTTTACGTCTACAAAGAATGCACAACACTGCGCCACCAAGTGCTCATATAATTAAATGGGGCTTCTGTCATAAAACTCCTCCCACTTTGGGACAAAATGTCTGCATTCCACCAAGAGCTACAAAGACTCCTGGATAAAGATAGTGCCCTAAGTTGTAATCATAACACCTGAACACTGAGTTAAATGGCTAGGAACACCTAGGAGTGCAAGTAAGTTCAGATATTCAAGAGGCAAGGGGGCTGTAAAAACAGACTTCAGTGTCACAGATTAAACATTACAATGAGGGGGAAAGCCCTGAAAACAAAAAAAGGACAAAGTGTTTCTTTGCAACACCCTCATGCCCTCCTGTACTCTTACCCCAGCAGGCCTCAGCTGCCTTTGGAAGGTTCCATACTTTAGCCATTCCCACATTTCTCTAACAACACCCTGGAGACAATATTCCCTGCTCAGCCTGCAAGGTTGATGTAAAATGTACCTCAAGTCACATGTCAGCCATGCTCCTGCGGTTCGTGGACATTTGTGCAACAACTCATATTCCAACTGCACTTGAGAGGCTGGCTACTTAAGGGAACACAGAAGTGAATTCTTTTGTAAAGAATCCTTTTTGTAATGCAACCAATTCTCCCTTCCGGTATCTGTTTTGTAAGTTTGGAATTTTGTATATCTGCTTTATCTTAAGCTTCTCTACTGAGGCATTCTGAGTAGTGGTGATAACTTTGCAGAGCATCCTGCCTACCCACAGAGCCAAGAACCAGTGCACGCTCTTAAGAGGAACTACTTGGCCAATACTGTGGCCAGGATGCAACAAGAGTGAAAAAGGCTTACTGCTGTCAGCACTGCTTAAAATGCTTTCAATGTCTTGGGTGACAAAAAAAAAATGTAATTGCTTGTGAAGCAGTTTTCATGATAAATAGCAAAAATTTTAATGGTAGTAATTGAAAAGTGTTTTGCAATTTGTGAAACAGTGCTGTGTTTTGTACAAAGATTTCATGAAAGGGAGAGCCCTTCCAAACCTTTGTTCTGCTCCACCTCAGCTCCCTCACCTACCCCTCAGGCTCACAGAAAGCTTCCAGGGGCACCACTGTTGGAATGAACTAAGGGATACTGCCTTGCCATCTGAACTCCAATTTCATGGGATCAGGAAATCCTCTGTTCCCATCCAGGCTCTGGTCCTGGAAAAATTGAAATATGGCCAACTGTTCCACAAATATTTTAAGGGAATATGGCCCATTCTTCAAGGGAGCCTGGCATAGGAAACACACAAAGTATGATTGGGTAAGCTGGTTTCTTTGACTAAGGGTTGGTTCCACAGTGTATTTACCACAAGAGAAGAGTATTCCTCTAACAATAAAAGCAAGTTAAAGCAGCTAGAACAGCCAAGGAGGAAGCCACACAATCCTAAGAGAAAGTGGGATCTGTAGTATGCCAGAATTTCCTTATACATAAGATTTGCACAAACCTTGTTCAGGAATGGCTGCTTCTCTTCCAGCTGAGAAATGGCACAAGGAACTATGCAGACCAGAACTGCATCATCAAGTTAACTCCTCAGTGTTGGATCTGCTAGAGCCTTGGGGCATGGTTGAGCGCCCCTTTGGGTGGATCAAGAAAGGAAAAGAAACTACTTTGCAATCTCTTTTCCTCTCAACTCATCTTTGGAAAGGCAACACTGCAAATCTACTGTCTTTGGCAGAATTGCTTTTCTAGTCATTAAAACCACTTCACCTCCTGCATTGTTTTTGTTGTGCCTTTCTCCCCACCCCACTCCCCCATACCTGCCAAACACATCCTATCTAGGAATTCCTTCACTCTCTTTAGTTTAGTTGCCAATCATTTTATAAAAATGTAGTGCTTCTAAGTATTTCCTTAAGGTCTGTGAAGAGTATTTGCCCTGTGTCTTCATTTCAGTGTGTGTACAACTGCTCCGCTCCAAGAACTGAAACGCTGTCTTGTGAGCATGACATGAACAGGCTGTTTTGCTCCAGCCACTTTTCTTGTACAACCACCATGGGGATGGACGACTAGATGTCCTCGGGTCTTTTCCATCTTCAGTTTCTATGACTGTGGAATAAATGTTCAGATAGAAACTTCACTTTCAGTTGTGTTGCTGGCATTCTTTTGGGACTCAAATATTGGCAAGACACCAGCCCTTCCTGACAAGAGACCCACTGATGCAAGATTTAGGTGACTTAGGCATGTTTGTTTGGTCTAATTCAAAATAGTAGCACAAGGTATACTGAGAGAATGCAGTGCCTGGACATTAGGAAGCAGAAACATCTTCATATGAGAAAGACATAATAGGAAAAAACCACTCTCCACTGGTCTCTAAAAACTACCTTAATCATCTTCCTTTAGTAATTTGACAAGCATGTCCTAAACAGGTTCTATTTACACATCAATGGCTAAAACATAACAGTGGAAAGGGCAGGTATGGTCTTAGCTTTGGAGACCCTTCTCTCAACTTAATCTTTCTAGGATTTATAAACATAATGTAACAGCCAACATTTATGGACATTTATTATAACACATGGGCTCATTTAATCATTTAATCATACTACTTCATATGTAATCTAGAATAGTCAAATACTACTAGTTTACAGGTTGAAAAAACAAGTCAGACATTTTGTGATCAGCCCAAGGTCACACAGCTATGAACAGCAGCAGAGATAAGTGTTCAAAGAGCACAACCATAATATAGTACTGTTAGCATTTTGATCAGTGCCTGCCTCTCCCTCCTCCAATGCCCCTGATCTATCTTACTCAGACCCAAACCTTGGCTTGATCACCAGCTCTATAGATCAGAGGGAAGCTGAAATGACAACTGCACTTGCACTAGTAGAGCAGACTCAAGACTGTAGCCACCCATGTCTCACAAAAACAGTACATCTACATTTGCTCTGCTTCCTAAGCCCTCCCAAGCATTGGTACAAAGAGCTTCCAATCACTCAACTCAGCAGCTCTACAGACATGCAAACATTGGTACAAAGAGCTTCCAATCACTCAGTAGCACTACAGACATGCAAGTATAAGTACAAACAGCTTCCAATCAATCAGCAGCCCTATAGACATGCAGGAAGTTTCTGACAATCCAAGCAATTTCAGCAGCTTGCAAACTTCCCTTCATTAATGTTCTAGTTTGACATATTCTCTACATACGTTCTTTTGAACTATAACCAACTCTAATCTCATAAAAGTATGAGCTTACTGCAACCTAATAAAATTGCTAACTTCCCCAAGATGTTTTGCATCATTCATTCTGGAGGTCCAGGTATTTGCAGACAGCAAAGTAACAAGAGATTCTGATCTCGGGGACTCACAGGGCTCAATCTAGTTGTATATGAGATATACAATCTAGCAACACAAAAGAAATGCACACCAGAGCCAGGGAGATGACTTAGTGGGTAAAGTACCTGCAGTACATACATGAGAATCTGAGTTCATATATCCCAAGAACCCACATAAATGCCAAGTGAAGTAGTAGGTATGTATAATCCCAGTGCTCCTATGGGATAATGGGAGGCAGAAACAGGAAACTCTCTGGAAGCTAATATGCCCACTAGCTTTACAAGCACATGGGAAAACAAGATACCTGTCTCAAACATACATGCCGTGTCAAACACACATATACCCACATGCACTCATCATACACATATTACATACAAATTTTTAGATGTAGGTCAAGTCCTACAGCAACACAGATGACACCTACTACACATGCATGTCATAAATTAAACTTTTCATCATAAATATTTGAAATGTAAAGAGTTTGCTTCAATATTTAAAGAAAAGCACTTTGTAAAGAAAGAGAAATAAGGATTAAATGCACATACATGTACAATAAGAGAGACTGCTGAACAGCTGGCAGAAGCAACAGAGCTGAATTATTCAGACGGCTTACTGAGCACTATGTGCCTCTGCTACATGTTGGGAATTAAGATGTTAAGACATTGCTCTTTCCAAATCCAAACCTCAGTAATTGTGAAGCAATTAACATCTAATGTCAGGAAGGGACCAAAGTTGAGCAGAAATCCTTGGAAGGTAAACCTAAGCTTTATTTGTCATGGGACAATTAGTATTCCAAACATTTAAGATCTAAATATTTTTTCCATGCCAAGGATTTTTCACTATGTAAATCCAATCCAATATACACACAACAATTTCTTATTTGGTTCCCACTTACTTTATAAAAGTCAGTCAAGATTTTAATGATAGTAACTAGTTGCCTTAGTTACTTTTCTATTGCTGTGATAAAACTACATGATCAAGGCAACTTTCAAAAAGAAAAAAAGCATTTATTTAATTTGGGGCTCCCAGTTAAGAGGGTTAGAATGGATTACTATCACAGTGAGAAGCATGGAGCAACCAAACATGGTACTGAAACAGTAAATTAGAGCACCCTTCTCAATCCACACACATGGCAGAGAGCTAACTAGAAATGTCATGGGTATCTGCAATTTCAAACTTTACCCCAAGTGCCATTCCTCCCCCAGCAAGGCCACACCTCCCAATTCTTCCCAAACAGTTCCACCAACTGATGATTCATTTATATGACAGTCATTCTCATTCATACCACTACACAAGTCAAAGTATTTATTTACCCACTGAGACTTGGGTTCATCAATCAACTGGTTATCCTCAGGAAAAAAAACAAACAAAAACAACCCCACAAAAAAATCTTGAAGAATATGTAAAGGCATTCCCACCACAAATGACAATGGGAATGAGATTAATATATCACTTCTAACAAGAATAGACATCACCAGTCCAGTAGGTCTAGAGGACAAATAACTCATTGTCTTGGCAGTATCAAATCATGTATCACTCCAATGGTATGCATGCTATTCTGAATGTACCTAATTCCTATATCCTTGGAGGACAAGGACGGCTAATGATCTGAACAGAAAACAAGAAAAACTAAAGTTTCCAATAGAAAATCATGAACAAAACAAGAGCTAGCAGAAACAGCTCATTACCTTTGAAAAAAGATCCCTGTGAGTAAATAGAAATAAGCCATATATACACCTCCGATTGAGTATGCCTGAATTTGCTCAACATCACTAAAATGTTTCTGACAGAAAGCAGGGGGAAGGAGAAGGGAGGGAGAAAGGCAAGGAGGAAGGAGAGAGAGCTCTCTATAATATCTAACACTTTCTACTTTAAATTGAGGAACTTTGCTATAAAGAAACTACCTTGTAATGTTTCTATGGATATAGAGCTGTTATTTCTAACTTTAGGGGAATGTCAAGTTTTGAAAATTCCTCTGAGCATCTGAAAAGCTGTTAAGTCATGTACTTAAAACCCAAACAAAATATGACATTAAATTCCAGATATATTCCTGAAATCTATTCACAATCTCCCATATAGGGAAAGAACATTTGTTGAAAAAGAAAATCACTATTTTTTGAACATTTCCTAAAAATGACCTCATCTTGTGTTGCCTGGACCTCAATTTCTCACTTAGAGGAGCTTCTTAACCCAGCATTCTTGGAAATGAATGCTTCCCTCTACTTCCCTCCACAGGCCAATGCTCCCCTGGTACCAAGCAGCTGGACTTCTAAGCCAAATGATGTGAACAGAAGCCACCCACTGACAGAACAGTCCAGCTGGTTCCTAGTTATGCTCAAGCTTGCCCTGTAATTACCAGCAGCAAGGGGAGCATATCCTGGTAGCAAATGAAATGGTCCCATCTAGGAGCAGGGCCTAATCCCAATATGCTGTGTGCACATAAAACACACACACACACACACACACACACACACACACACACACACACACACACACACGCTTGGCAGCAGAATCAACAGACCAATGGCCTCTCTTAATAACCAAGAGAACCCCATACAACTATATTCCATTCTTAAATCCCTATCATAAACGGTGGATTCATCACTAGGCCTAATGGTGACAGCCAGTGAAGACAGACAGGGAACATGGCCTTGACCATTATCGAGGCTAGGTATTGATAAGGAGGTATCCACTTTATATAAATCCTTTATCAGACAGAGAAAACTGCTCTGTTAAGTGTCTTTAAAAAAAAAAAAACCTCAAAGTTCTCACCCCAAAGCCCACCTCTTACCTCCACAGTGAGTTCGAGGAGACCTAAGCAGTCTCTCCTGTTGGGGGACATTTGATCATACTGTGAACCCCAAGTTAGCATTTGCGCTAATTTAAATAAAATTAACCTTGGGTCAAAAGGCTGAGTTAGCAACTGGTTGACAGAAAGCAATCAGAGAGCATCTGGAAGATATATGCACTGGAAGTAGTAGGGAGGGGTTTTGAGTGGTAACATCTTTTGCTTTTTTGCTGAGAGGAAGAATAGAACCTTTCAGGAGATGCCAACAAGGAGTAGTTAACTAGTTGCTACTCAGCCTCTCTGAGCTGGCAGGTTTTACCCCAGATTTTGAGTCTCGAGTTTTATTTATAAATAAAACGATAGTGATTTATTTAAAGCTATCTTTAATGGCAACAACAGAGAAGTTCTATGAGAATAGAATACCTGTCAAACTGTGGCCTGACTGGCCGTGTCACTGGTAACTGCAGAGTCACAATTGCTGGCTGAAATAGCTGATTAAGGCACAGCCATTGTGCTGAAGATAAAACAACGCTCTCCCTTTAGGTAGTCAGTATGGACTCAAAGTAACTGGGAAGACTGAGAAAAGGGAACCGTCATGATTCAAGGAAAGCGTGGGTTAGTTCCATAGCAAGAGACCTTACCCTAAAAAATTCAGTTTTGAAACAGCAGGTATAATAAAATCAACTATTTGTAACAACAACCAACAACAACAAAAAAGAACCACAAACACAAAAACAAACTGAATCCTGCTTTACTTGAAGTATGTGGCATATTTTAAAATCCCACAGAAACATTACTGAGAATCTTCTGGAAAATAGGAATCATCAATTCCTCTCAAGAGAAGGATAAGAGTAATTCATAGTTCATAACAGCTCCCTGGGTCACATTCCCAGACTACCCAGATCTCTTCAATCTCATTATGACACTTCTTAAGTTCTAATTCTGACTTCAGTAAAAAGAAAAACACATAGCAGTTATATTGTTTGAAATTACTCTGGCCTTAAGAAAATAAAAAGCTACTAAGTATCTGAATACTTAAAACATAAATAACATTAGCAAGAAATCCAAGTGCCCCTAAAAGTCACTTTGGTAGAAGTGGGAAATGGACTGAATTATCCTGGATACAATTTCATTAAGGCTTCAAACCTTATAGGACAGACTATCACAATTATACTATTTTATAACCTAAGAAAAGGTTTACTTTCCAAATCAAGACATTTGGGCCCACAGAAAGCTTATTTCTAAACATTCTCTCCTCCATAATAGCATATGTTCACTCTACCTGTATTCCCCTCTCAATGTCAAAACTATCAGTATGACTTCTTCAGGAGGAATGGGCAATCCAAGTTAATAGGCTAGGCCCAAGAAGAAAATGCTAAAAAATCTGAAAGCAATATACAAACAAAGCTGGTAGGGAAGACAAACAGTAGTAGCTTGTAGTTCATTCTAAAACCCAAGACTTGAGGTCTTTTTCACTAATGTTCTCTAGCCACAGGAGAGGGGGGCCTGGACAAAGTCTGAGGAGCAAGGGAGTTGGCCAATAGTCAAAGAGAGAAGAGGTAGAGGCCTGATGATTAACGTGTAAGTGCTTGCCTAGCCAGTTCCTCTTTCTTGACTGTGATCAGCCAATGTAGATGCGATGGAAATCATTGGCACCAAAAGCAGCATTACACTTGGGACACTTGCGCTGGCGAGTGTCATAGCGAGTCTTCACACACTCAAAGCAGAAAACATGGAAACACTTGGTAAGCACTGCATCCTTTTTACGCATGTTACAGCAGGGGCAGGTCAGGCGAGCCTAAAAAACCAAGAAAATCAAAATCTGAGCAACCACAGAGCTTATAACCCAAAGGGCTATGATATACAAGCAAATAAGCAAGCCCACTGAGCTCTAGAAAAAGAGCAGTTTTCCCAGAAGACCCTCTCTGCCTTTGTGTAAAGTCAGGGTCTACTGTCTCAGTGCATTAATAAACCACTACAGGTCCTGACAAACACAAGATACCACCAAGTCACTTTTTCTAACCTTGTAGTCCTTTATTTCCTCCATCAGAATCTCATCACACTTGGGCACATTGTCTGGCTTCTTGGTGGTCTCCAGCTTCCTTCGAAGCCTAGAGATGTCCTCCTGCAGCAAGACAGTAAACACAATAGACACATTTCCCACCTGCCATTTTTGACAGAAATAATTTCTCCAACTTGACCTTTCTGTTGTAGAAACAAAGAACTAACTTTTTGTCCTTTCATGTCCAATTATCCTTAGGTCTATTTACAAGACACTTGATTCAGAACAGGCAACTCTAATCCTATCCCCAATTTAGAGCTGCACCAGTGAGAGCACTTTCAAGGTGAAAACACAACCCGATCTCAAGAGAGCAGGCTGCCTTATTTTATGGTAACTAACTAATTGTATGGTAAGGGTAGACCTTTTTTGATTAAATAATTACAGACCTATGGAAAAGGACAGAATCCATCATAAGAAATTGTTGGCATGAGAAAATGAGAAGAACAGCAATGTGATTTTAACCTTCTAGTGTTAAGTTATTACTACTTAACAGTTCACCAATTTACAGATTTTGTAGCTATTTGTTTCACAACTAGGCAGCATGGCATGAAGCAGACAATGCCAGTCCCTTCCACAAGACCCTTCAGTCTAGCAGTTCATGATATACAACACCACAACTCTCAAAAAGCACTGCTAAGGTAAAAATAATCAAAGACAATTGCTCTTGCCTGTGCACGTTTGAAATTGAACAAGTCCTTTTCTTTGGTGACACTGTTCTCCACGATTTCATCCTGAAAGTCATGGAGCTTCTTCTGAGCCAGTTCCAGCTGTGCTTTGAGGTCATCTGCAAGCTGGGCTGCCTCCATTGCCTATGTGGAATGCAGAAACATCCTCTTATCATTCCTTCTTCTAAGGAGGGGAATGACATCTCGGCAGGTCACAGAGGCCAGCATACCTTGCGCTTATTCATCTCCAAGGCCTGAGTCCTAAGGCCCAGCTCCTTCTCCCCTGTGCCAATGTTACTCTGAAGCAGGTGTTCCTTCTCTTCCAGTTTCCTTACTACCTGTAACTGGGCATCCACCTGTGCAGGAGAAAACTTAGATTTCAATGTAAGCAGGAAAATAAAATTGGTTATGTTCTATTTACTCATACATCCTCAAAAGTTACAACACGTCAAAAACATCACGCTACTATTGACTTTTCCCATGAACTTTTCAAAATATATCCAAGATTATGATTACTGGAGGCTTCAATTTTTCACATAAAATAATTCATAAATATTCAGTTTGGGAACCTAAATTGCAAAGAATATAAAATTATATTTACAGCTATTCATCTTCTGTAGCTCTACTAATCCTCAAAACATGGCCACTCCAACCAGAACATAAACATTTGACTCAAACCAAATTTAACTCCATTTCTTTCAGAACAGCTACAAGTTCTGAAGTAGACATTTTCTTGAAATCAGTACACAAAGTAGAATCAAACAATCCCAACAGTTTAAAGTAAAACCACCCATTCACTTCTGGGCTCTCACTCATAAACTCTCACCCCAAAATCCAGCAACCAAGTCAGAAACAAACACCATGTGAGACTCTCACATACACTTTAGATTGCAGCACTTCTATCACACAAAGGAAAGAAGCCATGAGGATCAGCTTTCGTGGAGAAAGCTCCCTACTTCAACAGAATGGAGAACTCCACTCATCCCAGTTACCTGTGTCTTCAGTGTCAAAACCTGGTCAGCCAGCTCCTCCTTTTCCTCTTTAAGCAACTTATGGATCTGATTGGACTTGATTCGCTCTGACATTAGCTTGAAATTTGCATCATCCTTCTCCCGCAACTGCTGCATCAAACGGATGTTCTGCTCCTGCATGTCCTCAAAGGCCTGTCCTGTGACATCCATCTCAGAGAGGAGAGCTTCTTCCTCCTAGAATGAGGGTCAATTAGAAAATCTGCCAATGCCAAACAAAGATGAGCAGAGGAAAGTAGAACTTCCCTCTGTTCACCTGCATTAATCATAAAGTATAAAAACTTGCATTTTCTAATCACTATATCCCTCGGTCCCAGTCAGCAGAAAGAGGTTCTCAGTAAACACTGAAAACAATAGCTAGTCCACTTGAGGTAAATATAAATTTTCTGCCATCAGATACAGAAAACAAAGTAAGGGAAGGATGACAAACACAAACTTCAATGTAATAACAAAGAAAATGATAAAAATTATTAACAACAAAGAGGAGTGGATTAAAGTCAAACTTCACTATCAGTAACTTACCTTTCAGATTTCTACTTAAAATGTTGATAAAGGAGTGCCCACCTGCTTGGCCATCGCCAGCTTCTTCTGTAGGTATTCAATCTGCTCCTCCACTGCCCGAATCTTTCTCAAGGCATCCTCATCAGCCATTTTCTTGTTCTCTTTCTTCTCCTTATCCTCCAGATCCTTGAGTCTTTGCCTGAGATCCTCCAACTACAAGAGGAAAAAGATCATGTAAAAAACTAAGAAAAGCCATCAAACACTTACAAAAATAAACATTATGCACACTTGGAAAGCCTATATAACCAAACACTAAAGGATTGTGGAAAAGGATAAATGATAACATGAAAATGGCTCAATTCAGCACACCACTCAACATCATTCCTGCATGTCATGTATCTAAAAGCAGAGGTTTTGCATATTACACATAGTTTTCTTGGGAAGTATTCACATCATCTTCTTGAAAATGATATTTCACATTATTTTCAAGAATAAAGTAATTTCTCTTGGAATGGAGATGGAAGTACATGTCTTTAATCCCAGCACTCAGGAAGAAGTCAGGTGGATCCCTGGGAGTTTAAGAACAGCCTGACTTACATTACAAGTTCTAGGATAGCCAAGGCTACATAGAGAGACCCTGTCTCAAAACACCAAAACCAACCAAACAAACAAACAAAAACATTCCTCTTAGGACAGAAGGGATGGTTGAGTAGTTAAGAAAACTGGCTAATCTTCTTGAGGATCCAGATTCAATTCCCAGAAACCACATGGCAACTCATCTTTAACTCCAGTTCTAGGTGCCCTCTTCTGGCCAAGAACACATGTGATGCACAGACAAGAAAAATACCCTAACATACAAAATAATAAAAAAATAATTAAAATAAAAAAGTTTCTTTCAAATGCAAGAGAAAAAAAAGAGAACTACTACAGTAATAACAAAGACATACTGGTAATGATTTTTCAGAACCAATTAAGGAATAAAAAGTTTTAAAAACCTATTCCAAGTTATTATAATTTTAACAAATTTTATTATCTTGAAGAGAATTTTAAAAGCCTGATTTTAGACAGTCTTTTTGTCATTGTTGTTGATGTTGGGTTTTGGGGGGTTGTTTTGCTTTTTAAAGACAGGGTTTCTCTGTGTGCTCCAGCTGTCCCAGAATTCTCTCTATAGACCAGGCTGGCCTGGAACTCATCACCTTGCTTCTGCCTCCCAAGTGCTGGGATTAAAGATGTGCATCACCACACCCACAGACAGTCTTTGAAAAAGTGGACAAAGTTGCGAAGTTGAACACCAGCTTTAAAAACGAAAGTACAAAAGACAACCCCACAAAATGAAGACTGTCACCGGAATGACAGATGACAAAAGGCTCAGTTACCTCAGCCTTTGACTTCTTCTCAGCTGCCATTAGCTGTACTTTGTCTCTCTGCTCCTTGGGGGCAGAGCGGTACATATCTAGCAGCAGTTTCATCTCCTTCTGGCTCTCTTGTGCTTTCCTATGACAGGATGGTAAAGGGAAAGCAACAACAGTGAGAAAACAAAGGACATCAGAGCAAGAGCACTGGGGATGAAACGGAACATTTTACAGTTTTCTACTCTACTTCATCAGGAAAGATACATTTTCATAGGTTACCAATAGACTTTTGGAATGTACTTGGAGAGCACAGAAAATCCATACATATGAATCATTTCTCTGTTCGATTCTACAACATCAAGTTATAAACTAAGTAACTGTGGTACTTGTGACATAGGCACATTTAAGTGGTGTCTCTCAGAAACTAAGAGTTTATAGACAGATCTGGGATCTATTTAGTCAAATCAGATGATATTTTTTTAATAGGGGGAAATGAGTTTAAAACGAATCAGAATAGAGAAAATTTTGAAAGTTTAAAATAAGCTGCTAATCCTAGGATTGGCAAATGGCAGGTGTAAATATCAGTTGGAGACTATACTTCATCTGTTACTAAATTCTTAAGCTGAACTACATGTTAGCTCAAATACTTTAAGCACATTGAACCCTTAAATTCAAAATGTAAACCATGAAAAATAGAGTCATAAAAGCCAGTTCCACCAGACATTACTGTTTATGCAGGAGGAAATAGAAAGATGTGTTATGTCAGGACACAGGTAATGTTGCACTGAGTAACACTATCCTTCTTTCTGAATTCTGTAGGAGGAAAGTGCGTAAGAAATTCTTGGTTTGGGCCGGTGTACCTCCAAACCAGTCAACTGCAATCAACTAGAGATATAAGATAATTTAAAATACTAGTAACACCAACAAATTACTCAAATCTAAAAGCAATCACCAATTTCCAGTATTCTCTGGTGTGCTACTTCAACGTGGTATCTGTTCTCTTAATATGAACTCATGAGAAGCAAACGCTTCAACCAAGACCCAACAGGTTCCTAACCACTCAGCAACACTGTACAATAGCCAGGTAGGCCATTTAGCTACATATTCTATTGAAAGTTGAAACCATGTTAGTTGTACATTAAGCTACATCTAAAACACTACATAATGACTGGATGAGCCATACCACAAAACAAACATTTCATTTTTAGGTTCAGGCTCTGAATCACTATAAAAACAGCTTACTTGAGCTCAATTTTCAGCTGCTTGATAACTTCAGCTTCCTTTTTCCTTCCATCATCATGCTTCCCTTTCTCCTTATCCTTAGCAGAATCTCTCTCTTTTTCTGACTCTTTCAGCTTCTGTTTCTCTCGTTCTCTCTCCTTTTCCTTTTCTCGTTCTCGTTCTCGCTCTCTTTCTTTCTCCTTTCTTTCTCGTTCTCTCTCTTCTTCATCCCGTTTGGACTTGACTTCATTGGCATCCTCCTGAGATGCCTTTGATGCTGAAGAGTGAGTGGATAGGTCCTCAGAATCTTGCTTTAGCTCTGTGGGTTCATCTTTGGGGTCCTCAGTACTAGACTGAGACTGCAGGAGGGCACTGCCACTACGCAGACGAGTCTAGGAGCCAAAGCAAGGAAGACACACATCACCTCTGTGGAGCATACTGCTTCCCTTACTCAACGCCCTTAATCACCATGGCAAACTATTCCACTGTTCCAGGGTACCTTGTTCAGGTCGGACTGTGCTTCTCTCAGTTTCCGTTTATATCTCAGGACCTCCCCCTTTAGCTGGTGATTGTGATTCTGGAGGCTGCTAATGAGATGACGCATCTCCCGGTTTATGGGACCTGAAAAACAGCATTAACAATATGAAAAACCTTGAAAAGGGCAATGACTCAAGGTATCAAAGTTCAGAGCAAATCAGGAACTTCTGAATAGCAAGAACAGGTACCAAAAGAAATGCTCTTTCTCAGAAGGTGAAAATGAAAATGCTTGAGTGAATTAAAACAAACACCCAGGCTTTGGATCAAAATGAATTACAGGATTCAATTCCAGGAAGTTCATGTATTTTAAGTTAGAATTAACAAATCCCCAAAAATTCCCTTTTATTTCAAAGAATTTACAAAAGACAACACAGGGTAGAAAAAGAGTGATCTGACCTGCTTGTTCATTGGCAGCAAGGGTTTGCTCAAACTCTATCCTCAGCATTTCATACTCCTTGCGGACCTGGGCCAAGGTATCCTCCAGCTGGATCACTTCAGTTCTCAGCTTCTTATGCAGACTAACCTCATCTCGCTGTAGATAAACAATCAATGAAACATTCATATAACTTTATTCCATCTCCTAAGTTCAACCTGTAACAATCTAAAATGAATGGGGAAAAAAGAACTACTAAGAAAAGAATCTTCACAGGTGTGGTTTTGAAATAAAACTTTAGAACCTGTCAGAACACTGAAGAAATAAAGGAGATGGCAACTAGCTCTGAGATTACAATTCAGTTGGAGAACTAACCACACACTGCCCAGAAGTAAATATAAACTAGCATTCAATTTATTTAGCCAATGTACATGAAAACTCCAACTACTTTAAACATTACCTTAAGGACTACAGAAGACACCATAGTGAACATAAAAATGAAAGCTCTACCTTCAAACTAATTTACCTAAATGTGCATTAAATGCCACAAAAGCACAATGCCCACCTGTTCTCCCCATATCTATGAGCTGTAGCCACAATTTCATGAAGGCTAGTAACAGGACACACTTCCACTTTTAACGACCAACAAACTTTTGATCTTTATCATCCATTTCCTTATCAGAAAAACTTCACAGGCAAATCAGATGCTCTGTCTCCTCCATCATCACATCTTTAGAGAAATACCACTGAATAGTGCTGCAACCTAATGAATTCCATTTTCCCATTGGACTGTAAGATCCATGAGAGCAGGAATTCTGTTTTCTTATACTTATATCCCACCAGATGAATACAATATTAACTATACATGGGAGTAAAACCACAAAATTCATTAGGCATGCAATCACACAGAAAAACAAAACAGGAGAGGGAATGGCTGACTCAGTGGTAGAGTGCTAGGTCCCATACCCACTACAGTAACAGAGAAAAGCTCAGTTACCTCAATGAGCTCAACCTGGCGCTGATGAGTTCCCCGAGTGCCATGAAGCAGAGTCCGAGCCTCATCCAAATGGGCTTTCAACTGTAGACTCTCGTTGTACAGGACAGAGAACTGTGACTGCATGCAACGATATTCTGGAGTTTCTTTAACCACTTCCTCCACTGCACTCCGCAATTCCACCTTAAGAAGGCCCAAGGAAAATGCAAGTCAGAATCAGAGTGAAGCAAGTATCTTCCCGAAGTCAAAAAGGGAAAAATATCTTAAACTCATTGATACCCCCATATAGTTGAAGCCATTACTCAAAAATGAGGAAGTCTATATTACCTACCACTCTTGAGTAAAACTTAGTACCTGCATAAACTAGGTCACCCAGGACTATTCTGATATGTGTTTCACTTTGTTTCAACCCCAATCTAATGAAGCTAGAAGAGTTGCTGGAAGAGTTGCCCTGACCAACCACATTTGTTCTATAACACAAATGAAGACCCCAGCCACTAGCTGTTCTTTACCTGTCACAGAGAAAATATTTCTGACTAAAGTAAAAATAGTCATGTTTTTCATAAACAACAATTTTCTTTAATTTCCCAAGAGTTTCAATGAAGTTTTTATTTTCAGTTCAAATATCTTTATCATTTATTAACTTAGAAATAAACTATAAATGACAGGCTACAGATGAAAGAATGACAAGGAAAACTTCCAGAAGAATCTTCTTTGTTCCCCTAAGACTTTGCAAGGGAAAATTCTAATAGGCATGAATGAACACCAATGGATCACTAACCCTACATTTATAAGAAACTATGGAGTCAAATCCATGACCCATCTCTGGCAACAAATACCATATGACCAACAAATACCATATGACCAACACTCCCCCACAGCAAGCACATTTTCCTGCCATTATCTTACACTCATTCTTACACTACTCACCCTGATTTTTTTCAACCTGCTCATTTTTTCAACAAATTCTAAGTCAGAGGACCTTGATTTAGTCTTTGAATCTTTACTGGTAACTCTAAGTCTGTTTCAGAACAAAACTTGTACAGACAGTAACTACAAAAGCAAGTGAGTACAGAGCACACCAAGAGCTACAGTTCTCCCTGCTTTTACTAGGAATAGTTAGAACTGCACAATTAGGATATACGACATGCTGTCTTTTTATACAAGTTCTGTGTAAAATAACTATTATTAACATGCCAGTTACCATTTGTTAGCTCTTTGTATACTCAAAACATTTAAGAATTCCTTTCCAAGCATATTTTCAGTACACAATACAGAATTATCAAATTATAGTCATCATACCATATATGAGGCCTCCATTGTTTACTCAAACTGCAACTGAAACTTTGGACTATTTAAATCAGTACCTCTCCAGTGTCCTCTCCCATTATCACCATTCTATGCTGTGCTTCTTAAGAGATCCACTTTCTTGGCATCCACATTTCAAGTAGTATTTGTTTACCTGTGTCTGCCTCATTTCACTTAGCATAATGTCCCCCAGGTTTATCAAGGCTACCATAAATAAATAAATTTCCTTTTTCAAGGCTGAATAACATTCCATTGTACATCTATACATTTTCTTTCTTTCTTTTTTTTTTTTTTTGTTAAACTCATCTTTGGTTAAATGTACTATTTTTAATGCTACTATAAAATAAGATCATTCCCATAAAGTGTGTTGTTGGTGATTTTACATTCTGAAACTTTACTGAACTCATTTCTAGTTCTCAAGGACCTCTGTAGTCCCTGTATGTAAGATCATCACACCTGCAGAAACAGCTTTCTTCTTCCTCTCCAACCTTTCCAGTATGGAGCCCTTTTCTCATTCCTGTCTATTTCTTGAGGTTGAGCTTTTATATGATACTGACCAGAAAGGCAAGAGTGGATATCCTAAACCTTGACACTCTTCACAGGGCAAGAAAACAGTGAGCAGGTCACAAATGGCCTTTGCTTTGTTAAGGTACATTTCACTACACCTGATTTGTTGAGCTGTATCATGGAAGAGGCTGAAGTTTGTCCATATTTTTCTTGTCCCTCATAAAGTATGCAGGCTCACATGTTGATGAACAAAACACTTGCTTTCTCTTGCCCTTCAGACTTGTGCCTCCTACCTTCAACTTTTCATTCTGTGTTGTGACCTCTTCAAAGTCTTGACGAAGTTTCTCTAGCTCACAATGTCTGTTCTGAGCCAACTCTTTGTTCTCCTCAAGCTCTGCATTCATTTCCTCAAACTGGAAAGGGTCAGGAAAACAGCAGATGAGAATGAAGAAAAAGAACTCCTCAGATATCCCCACTCATGATTCCCATGTTCACTGTTCCACTCTTGCAAATGCCATTGTGTTGCCTGGGAACCAATCCCAGTTCCTAGGCACAAGGGCCTATTCCTAAAGAAACACCATGTCCCAGGTGGGGCAGACTTTACCTTCCGGGCATTGATGGTGATTGTACCTCCATAGAGACTGCTCCCTGCTCCATACACTTTATAGCCTTTTGAATTTACCTACAGAGAAGAAAGAGACTAGAAGATTTCAGTTGCATGACAAACATAAGTCCTCAAAAGAAAGCTTGTGTTTGCAGTGGATGCTAGTTACTACAGACATACAACTGGTCAAAGTATATAGATCAAGTGACAATCAAGTGCTCAACCAAAACAAGACAAAACACACAGTCAGGCACGCACACCTTTTGAATTTACCTACAGAGAAGAAAGAGACTAGAAGATTTCAGTTGCATGACAAACATAAGTCCTCAAAAGAAAGCTTGTGTTTGCAGTGGATGCTAGTTACTACAGACATACAACTGGTCAAAGTATATAGATCAAGTGACAATCAAGTGCTCAACCAAAACAGGACAAAACACACAGTCAGGCACGCACGCATGCAAGCACGCAGGCACAGGGACAGCTTAGGGAAAATTGTTAAAGGCTACAAGGTGGGGAGGACTACTGTGAAACAATGTTTCCTGGACATGACAGGGTTGTACTCATGAACTCAAAGCAGCTATGATGGCTGTCTGCACAAGATCAAGCTAATCAACATACTAGCAGTTGATGGCTGCTAAGGGAAGGAAAGTCATTTTTCTTTGGGGTATGTTTCCATCGATTAGTATATAGCAGTCCTAATAGGACTCAGTGGATTATTTAAAAGAAGAAAAAGAAAAAGAAAAAAGGCATTTGAAGTGGAGCATAGTGACAGGAGTTCTAGGAGAACTGCATGGAGGATGGACAGGATACAAATACATTGTATACATTTATGAATGTCTCCAAGAACAAAACAAAGACTATTTTCTTGAAGAAGAAGAAGGAGGGAAAAAGCCAGAGTGAGAGAGAGAAAGATAAGATCATTGCTGAACAGTAAAAAACACTTGCTGCTCTTGCAGAGCCCAGCTGGTTCCCACACCCACACTTGGAGACTCAACCCTAAGTAACACCAGCTCCAGAGGATCCAATGCCTTCTTCTGGCCTCCAAAATCAGCTGCACACATATGGCATATATCCCCTTCTCTCTCTCACACACACATATGCGCACACATAAATAAAAAATATATTTATAAATAATTTTAAAAGCCTTTATAAAACAGCACTGACCCGCTCTAGGACTTCAGCCAAATGTCGGTTGAGCCGCTGTTCTCTCTTTCGAATTTTGTCAATATCCCACTGTAGGTCTTCAATCATGGACTCCAAGACAGATACCCGTGACTCAGCTGTTTCTACTTTACCCTGCAGCTTACAGAACTACATCCCAAAGACAGGCATTCAGGAAAAAAAAAAAAAAAAGTCAAAAAAGCTCCAAAAGCTCCAAATTATCTGGGCAGTGGTAGCACTTGGGAGGGAGAGGCAGGTGGATCTCTGTGAGTTTCAGACCAGCCTGCACTACAGAGTGAGTTCCAAGACAGCCTCCAAAACTATACAAAAAAACTCTGTCTCCAACTTCCACAAAATTAGCCATTGCTCTTATACAAATATAGAAAAGAATTATTCAATGCCCAAGTGTAAAAACTAAAGTCATAGATAAGAGTTGAACAGTTTTCAGACTGTTAAAATCACGAAAACAAGCAATTACTAAGAACTTTCACACAAGGACAAGATCACTTAATACTCAATAATCTCTCCACCCACAAAAAGCATCACTTCCCTAAACAGACCACAAATTCATCAGAAAATAAAGATTTAAAAAAGAAACAATTGGTATCAACTATTTTAGAAAACATTAATTCAAACCAGTAACATCTCTTACTACCAACTTTTGCAATTTCTCTCTCTACATATCCTGAAATGATAATCTTCATAGAACAAAATGGTAACTTCTAGTGTTTTTAGGCTGATTATAGAACAATTTACAATCAGGTTGTATGTGAGTGTGAGCATGTGTGGTGTGTGTATTCCTGCATGTCCAGGTACACACGTGCCACAACTTGTTACATGGAGATGAACAACCATATAACTCCTTGCCTTCCATCTTGTTTGAGACAGGATTTCTTGTCATGTGTCACTTCCAGGTATCTCCAGTAACTTTAAGTAGATTCTGGGGATCTCAACTTAGCACAAGTGCTATATCCACTAACCCATCCCCCCAGACCAATTCTGTTAAGGAGCTATCAAGCAGTTAATCCTACTCAACATCTTAATTACAAAACTGTCCCACATTCCCATTACTTTCTGTATACCTTTAGGTTATTTTTGTGTGAAAGTCATCCATTAAGAGAGGGACCACCCCTACTTCAAATGACTTGACAGATTTAGATGACCTCTCCTGGATGTGGATCACTCTACATGTGGAGTGGGGGGTGGAGTGGGAGGGGAGGGTGAGAGGGGTACATGTTGGGGGGGGAGAGAGGGAGGAAGGGAACCGGGATCGATATGTAAAAATAAATAAAAAAAGAAAGAAAGGAAGGAAGGAAGGAAGGAAGGAAGGAAGGAAGGAAGGAAGGAAGGAAGGAAGGAAGAAAGGAAGGAAGAAAGGAAGGAAGGAAGGAAGAAAGAAAGAAATTTTAAAAAAGAAAAAAACAATAATAAAAGAGAGGGACCTCCCCTGGGTCCTGGATAACCTAGTGGCCAGCAAAAATAATACTGTGTAACTCTAAGGCTATGCCAGAGAGATCATGCAGGGTCGATTTTGTTTCTTATAGCACTCTGTGTAGGAGGTCAGCTGCCGTTAAAGAACCCTGCAGTCCTCCAGCTGGCAGCTAAGGTACACTCCCAGCTGACAAGCAGCATCAAGAACCAGCAATGAGAGCTGGGAGCCCAGGCAAAAGAAAGCTACCCTTGTTTACTATTGCTGAGATTTGGGAAATGCCTCAAAAGGAGACCTTTCCATCTTGGTAATACCTAGTTACTGCCCTAAAACATGACACTCCCATTTATTTGTAAATGCTGCTAAATTGTAATCACTTAGAAGATTCATGAGCATCCAAGTTTTATGAACTTCCCAAATAATGCTCACACAGCCAGCCAAGTGAAGAACATGACAGTAGAGTTCAGAAAACAATTACAGGAACTATGGCTCTGAGATTAAACAGATTCATTGGCAAATCACATGCTCTCTGATTGCTTACTAATTTTTCAATTGTTTCTTCACCAGTAATGTTAATAAAGTACTTAAATGTTGGGCACCAAGTAAAGAGCAACTATTAAGTGACTAATTAGCATGAAAGTTTGGTAGTCGAACCAAGGTAGGTCAAATTTCAGCACACAATCATTTGAGTAACAAAATAACCAGAATCATCCATGCTTTCTCTTAAGCACTTTATCTGGCTAAATGTCCAAATGTTGCCATGTGCTAGTCATGAGACAATCTGTGTCTAGTCTGGAGTGAAAACTCACACCTCTACATTGCTATAGCACCACCAATACAGAAAAGTTCCCTTACCCAACTCTGCTGAACTTTCATCTAGCATTCCTCGGTACCATCATCCTTTTATATTTAGGGCAGTGATTTAGGGATTTACAATTTTTGTTATGTTGTGACAATTCTTCACAATGATGAAGATCCTGAACTATCTATCACACAGAGGCATGAGAAATATTCAATTATTTTCTTCCTTTAACCTTTCCACAGACTTTGACCTCTCGGAGTAGACTGTTATTGCCTCACACTCTCTTCAATATCAAAGTATATACTCTAGAAAGAAGTGACCTCTCAAAGTTCTCGTAATTCTCACTTGATGTCAGCCAGAGCTACTAAGAATGACTGTCACTCCTTTCTGGTCAAGTACCTCCTGAGACATGGTGTGATGCTTCTCCTGAAGGAGGTCTGTCAGCTCCTGGAGCCTCACATTCTCTTGTGCAAGGAAGGAGTTCAGCTCCTGCACCGCTTCCTCCACTATCAGGTTATCTGAGAAAGAAGGACTGCACTTTAGTTTAGCATTCATAGTCTAAGTTTTAAAACTGCCTATGCACCGAAGCATTCACCTGCCAGTTCACCTCACTGTCCCCAGAATGCCAGAGAGTAACCAAATGATTTTTAGCTCACAGATAGTTAACTGATTAAGTACATGAGTCAACCTGGACCATCACCTACCCTCACCTCTTTCTGTTAAGACAAATGCCTTGAGCAAATAAATGAAGGATATATAATTTTATTCAGATACAATACCAAGAACAGACACATTAGAATTTAGAATAGACACAATTTCTAAGCCATGTCAAATATTAAAGAATTACAATTTTACTCTTTCTTTAAGCCAATTGCAAATTCCTATTATCAGCCAATACCAACATGAAGCATCTATTGAAATAAGAAGACAGGAAGTGGAATTTTTATCTTCAAATAATAACATAAGCTGGGGAGGTGGTGGTGCATGCCTTTAATTCCAGCACTCAGGAGGCAGGAGCAGGCTAATCTCTGTGAGTTCAAGGCCAGCCTGGTCTACAGAGAGAGAGTTCAAGGATAGCTAGGGCTGTTACACCATGTCTCAAAAAAAAAAAAAAAAAAAAAAAAAAACCCTCAAACAAATGGTAACATAAAATCATGAGGAACAAATAAAACACAACAAACACAACAGACACTTACTACAATATTATGTTAAATGTAACCCTGAAGCTCAAAATAAAAACTGTACAGAATATTTACAAATGTACAAGTTACACCTTTAGTTTATTACTCTGAATTCATGTGTTAAAAATTAGTCACAACTATTACAGTTCAATCTAAATGTTATAAATAGGACCAATTATTCGCAGGATACACATTATCCTTTTGAGTTGTTAAGAGGAATGTGTTCCCACACTCACTACTGCCATTGCTCTCAGAAACCATATAAGAAGAGGCCAGTCAAGTCATGGGTTCCCAGTTTCCATCTAGGACTGCCCACCAAAATCACTTATAAAACTTTTAAGATAGACAATTCCCTGGGATCCACCCAAAGCCTACTAATTAAGAATCTCTATGGGCATGGCAAAATAAATAAAAGTTGACTCTTAGTCAATCTGAGTTAAGGACTACTGCATAAATTTTCATATTTTCCATATCTTAAGTTCTGAAGACAGGCCCTAAAATTCAATAAAAACCCTATTAGTGCTTAGTAAATTAAATAAATAAGCCATAAATCTAACTCCTTTAAATCAAGATATTTTATCAGCATTTGAGAAAGAAATCTGTCAAAAATTACTAAAGATCTTTAGTTATTTTTAGCCAGGCATTGGCAGCGCACACCTTTAATCCCAGCACTCAGGAAGCAGAGGCAGGCAGATCTCTGTGAGTTCGAGGACAGTCTGGTCTATAGAGCGAGTGCCAGGACAAATTCCAAAGCAATACTGACAAACCCTGTCTCAAAAATCCAAAAAAAAAAAAGATCTTTAGTCATTTTAGTAAACTCTTTAGACTGTCCAAACATAACTTCTATATTAAAACTCAATAATAAGTATTACAAATGGTAATTTTACTTTAAGACATTTCCAACCATTGGTTTCCTATTCTATCTATATCTTCAAACACTGGGGTCATACAGAACATTAACAATAAAAGAACACATTAAAACTCACCTTTTGAAGCCAGAAAAGTCAATACTAATTCTGTTACTTATAAAAGTTCACAGTTAGCATGTTATGTTAATTACACTGAGAATCATGAGACTTAAAACTCCAAGAAATTTAATTAAACTGAGTTCTCTTCTTTTCTGCTTTTTGGTGCTTCGAATAAGCCAGGACCCAATGCATGCCAGCCACATTCTACCACTAAACTGGTTTAACCAGAGCCTCCCAGAACAGAGTTCTTCCCCTCCCCAAGGCTCCCAGTCTCCAGGTTCTCTCCTCACCACCACTGTTCAGTTTCCGGGATAAGAGTTCCACTTTTTCTTGCAATTTGTCATAGACGGTCACAATCTGGGCCACAGCACGGCGGGAGGACTCCACGCGCTCCTGAAGCTGCAATTCCATCTCTTCACTGGAACTACTGGCCAAGGTAGCAAGGAAAGAGAAAGCTGGCTCTTGCCCTTCCCCTGAGAACATGGGGGAAAAAAGAAATCCCCCAAAATTACACATCTGTAAATAGCAAAATTTCCTTCAAATGGACAGCCTATAGCAAAGTTCAACTTTAAAAACTAAAGTAACTAATGCAGTTACAGAATTCCTCCCAAAGACACGGGGAGAGAAAAAGACCCCAACCTATAAAGCTAGAAATAGCAAAATCCACCACCCACCTCAACTTGAGAGCCTCACAACAAAACTCAAACTCAGCACCCAGACAACTAAAGCAATGACAGAATTCCTTGCCAACACTTGCCTCTCTCCCGGTCATCTTTGCGCTCCTGATTGCTGTCAGAGTCAGGCTCTGGTTCTGGCACAACCAGGGCTTTCCTTTCTGTGAGTAGGTCTCCCAAACCCTGGTCCAGATCATAACGTTTAAGGATGATGCGGATGTTTTCATCAAACTGGAGAAGAATATGTATAGTTAACAAAAAAGAAAGGAGCAAAGGTTGAGAAACTAAGGGCAGTAAGGATGAAAATGCTAATATGAATTTAGGTGAACATACAAAGTAGCTACCTGGCTCCAGTACCGGTTCACAATCAACAGTGAGGCATCATCGGTGGCCTGGCGCCGCTCCAGTTTTTCAATGTGTTCCCGAAGCTCATCTTCAATGGCCTGTCTCTGGTCTAGCATTTCTGCTAGCTTACGATTTTTGGATTGCAGTGCTCGAATGTCTAACTCTTCCTGCCCCAGGAAACCAGAATTAGTCTCCACAAAGAAATTAGACAAACGAGCTGTTAAACTCAACAAGCTCACAATAATTCATTAGCTTTTTTCTATAAATACACAAAACTTAACTAGGTCTGAAGCCTCAGCTCATCTACTACAGACTTGTCACACAAGCATGAACACCTCAACCTGACCCCTGGGACCTACTTCTAAGAAAGCCAGGCATGATGGCACACGCTGTAATCCTAGCACAGGGAAGGTCGAGACAGGTGAATCCCTGAGGATAGCTGGCCAGTCTAACCTAATTGGTGAGTTGCAGGCCAAGTAAGAGAACTTACCTAAAAAACCAAGGTCAATGGCAACTGAGTAAGACCACTTGGCTTCCACACATACCTGCACATGTCCAGATACATACACAAAGAAACCTTACAACTAATACTTAGGTAAGTGGGAGCAGAAGAAATAAAGGAACAGGTATTTGATCATGTAAGGAAACAACTATGGTAGACTCTCATGCTCACCATCTCACTGTTCTATTAATATGAACCTCCACAAAGTAACACAATGTTGAGGCTCTACCACCTAGCAAGTCCACTGTCTAACCTAATAGTGTCAACAACACTGACTTCTATCTCCTACTCACCACTCTTTATTCACTCAAGTCCTACATTGATCTTCCTGTTTCATGAGCTTCATCCAATCTGTCAGGAATTCCATCTATGCCACCTCCTGGATCCATTTCACAGAGATCTCTCATTTGGCCAACTCTACTGTCCTTCTGCTTGTAGCAAATATTTCTGTGCTGTTTTGTCAGGCAGCCAGGTTTAGAACAGCTGGAGTGGTCATCTCCATTCATACTGCCAGAGTTCACAGTTCAAGGGTACACTGGATTCTCCCTTTCCCTGTCTCCAAACTTCAGCTGACTCACAATAAAAACTTCAAAAGTACATAAAAGAAGGTATTACCTTCAAAAGAGGTAGGAAGCCACTCTTTTCCTTTGGAAAGGTGAGGCTGTCAGGGGTGGGTGTAGGGGAGTAAGAAAGAACAAGAGGTGCACATGTGATAATCTATGCTCCCACAGGAGCTTCCAGGGTCTGGCTGAAGTCCAAGCACAGATTTGTGTTCTGCCTTCCTTCTATCAACCTATTCTCTTGTCAGTACCTCCCTGGAAACTGTAAAGCACAGCAACCAGCAATAACAGATACTAAATAAATACTTAGACTGACACAAATGCATTTAGGGTGCACAAATAAATGGCTCTAAGATGTTCAAATTCTGGCAGCAGGATGGAGTACTAGAACCCAAGGGATCTCCCTAAAGACGACTCATTAACAATTTATTAAGCAAGATCTTATCCTGACTGAAACATCAACTTTCTTTGTACCTCAACATTAATATACATGAGAAATACAAATTGTCAAGTGTCTGCACACTATATTCCCTTGACCAAGCCAAATACAGAATCTTCTAGATGACATTACTATCCATTAAAGAAACAACACTATTGTCTATCACATAGCTAGCCCAGTAACAACTAATAGCTCACTCTTATGGAGTACCTACTATTTTAAAAGCAATGTTTTAACTCTTTACAGGGAATCACATTTTGTCTCCATCATAACCCAATATCATACAGAGGTACTACAGACTCATTACACAAAGAAACATGGGCACAGGATGGAGAATACAGGCCATGAAGCTTAGAATGAAGACTGAGATGACCCATTAGGATTCAGAATTGACTGTCATTTAGCACCAGCACTCTTAAAACCCAGGGCGCCTCTCAGAATGTGGCACCAAATTTTTAGTAAATGGAAAACTAGTTAAGTTTAACAAAGACTACAGTAGCCACCAGACTCTCAGAAGAACACAGAGAAAGATCTTGCAAATACAAATCAAACGTCAACATGCCTTGCTTCAAGAACTGACCAACACATCATCTCACCTAGTTCCCTCTCTTTTTCTAATGCCTCCTCTTGAATTCACAAAGCATCCATAATTTTTTTTTTTTATTTTAAGGTCACAACTGACAAAAACCAAGCACTGTTTCTCATACCGTTGAAGAGACACCCCCTAGCTTAATTGTTTCCACTGTGGTTCCTGCATCTTCAACAGCTGTCTTTTTCTCTGGAGGCACAGATGTGCCTGGCTCTCCAGCAGCTCGTTTATTTCCAATCCCCGACATCTTGGCATAAGATTGCAGTCACTTTCCTGAATGGAAACAAAAAAAAAAAAAAAAAATAAGATAAGCAAAGTAAGCCACAGTATAGAGTATCTATGTATAAAAACTAGCATGTTATTTTTCCTCTAGCAGCACCAATCCAGAATCCAGAAGAGGTGGGGATCTTTGAGAAACGGGCACTGGAAATTTCTACATTAAAAAGTTAATAAGAATAATAGTCAAAGAATGAAGAAACTGCATACATTTTAGGACTCTTCACTTCCTGAGACACAAAACAAAAATAAAGAGGACAGTTCGTTTATGACAGATGTTAACGTTGATGTATTCGGAGACTCAGAGCTGAAAGAGATGTGGGAAATGTTAGCTAAGTCATTAATCCTATACAAATCAGTTAACTCTGAACCTGGTTCCTAAAGCAACAATAACAATACTCTTGCTAGACTTAACTGTAACGGACAGATGACATAACTATAAAAATAACATATTGTAATGTCAGATAAACAATATGCACCCAAGAAACGCAAGCCTTCTCTTTACAGTTCCTTTTAAACACTCTCTTCGTAGCTCTAGAAATGTCAGACTTAGTTGTGCATCCCAGCGCTCGGTTTGGGGAGCCGAGGTGCCTTAAGAGACGGCACTTGCTGTTCAACAATTCCCGTTTCTTCACCTGCACAAAAGAGGTATACTTTTAGTATCCCGTACCTGACGCCGGTTCCGAGGCTCAACGGAGGCGGAATAGGATGCTAAAGTCCTTTCGCCAGAAACCCGGCCATCATGAAACTACACCCTGCAGGCTTCAGATTCAAGCTCCAGGACGAGGCAACGATGGCAAGCAGCAATCTGAGTCGGACTCGCCTGGAAAGAGAAGAGACAGGAGCTGAGCAGGGGAGTCCAACTTGACTAGAAAGGGGCCAACGATGCAGCAGCCTCCGGCGTGGCTAGCTAGCTGCAGGCCTGGAAGAGGGGACCCGGGAGTCCGCCGGAGGAATGCCCCGCCATCACAGCTCGGGAGCGCCCAAAACCAGAGCGAACCTGGGCTCAGGCAGCTCACGCCGCGGGGCGCACGGCTCGCAGCAGTTATTCACTTGGGGCTGTGAGGGAATCCCATCCCTCACTTCTGACCGGCTGTGAAAGGGAATGAGCTTCACAGAGGCGGAGGCAGCAACCGGAAGTAGGGAAAAAGAAAAGGAAGTTGCTTCAACTCCGCCCGTTGCACTACCAGAAGGAGCGGGCGGAAGTGACGCGTGAGGCCGCCTTGCGGAAGTGACGTCTAATTGGGGCGCGGAGAGGCCTTAGTGGGCACCGCCTCCTCCGTGACGTCTGAGAAGAGGGGCCGGACGGACGGGCTTGAGAGCTGAAGCGACCTTGTCTTCCACGCCAGTCAGGGAGCTTCCTCCCTTTGTTAACGTGTAGGCCTCAGAAGCCGGCTCTCATTACTCGTGGGAAGCACTTTGTTATGTTAGCGTTATAACTCATCCAAACTGCCGACTAGCTGATGGTCCGGTCAGTCTCCCGAGGAGCAAGCGCAGACGCCTGAAACAACTTTTTTTTTTAAGGCGATGAAGCGTTCTGCAGAAAAATAACAAGGGGTTTGATCGATTTCTGCTCTTGTATTATTTCTTTAAGGTGAATTCTAACGGGATGGTGGTGGCACGTGCCTTTAATTCCAGTGTAAGACCCTCAGAATAAGGAATCTCCCCGTTTCGGTCTGTACCCCCAAGAACTCAAAGTCCAGTCCAGTTGATGCAACATGCAAGAGGCTTTAATGAATGGGATACAGTTGAGCAAGCCGGCTTCTCTCAGCACACAGGCTAGAGAAGCAACAATTTTCTGGGTTCAGGTATATTTAAAGGAAAAAACCACAAGCTTAGGGTGGGGCTGTGACTCCCTGTCCGTTGAGTGACCTGGGCAAACCAGAGTGGCAGCTATTACTGATGGGAGGGGCAGTGTGAATTCTTGGTATCCTGCTATCTTAGGGTCCTGTGAAGGAAGTTGCCAGTAGTTAGCAAATTCCAGGTAACTGATAGTGGTCTGGGTTAGCCTTCCAGGTTGGACTGTCCTTCGTCTTAAGTGAGGGGTTTCCTTAACTCTGCTTTTGGTCTTTGACCAGCACTCGGGAGGCAGAGACAGGTGGCTCTCTGAGTTCGAAGCCATTCTAGTCTAGACAGAAACCCTGTCGTGGGGGGAAAAAAAATCAATTAGTAGTCTGTTATCTCGGTACCAGCCTAGATGTAGTTTTTCAACTAATATATTTGTGCAAACTTGGTGTATGTGTTCGACTGAGCCATGCAGAGGTCGGAGGGCAACTTTCTGGAGTGGGTGATAATACATGACATGGGTTTCAAGAACTAAACTGAGGTAGGCAAGCGCCTTTATCTGCTGAGCCATATTGCCAGACCAGTGCCAGTCTATTTTAAGCTAATTATACGTTGACTTTTTTAAAGTTAGTAATAAACCATTTCCCATTCAATTATATTAAGTGCATTTAAAAAATAGAATGATAATCGCTCTTACCTTCTTGTGAAAAACTGTCCGGCTTCCAAAATTGTGGCATCTTACCCAATGATGTCGGATAAAGGTTCAGTAATGAAAGAATGGGCGCTGTGCCTTTAAAAAAACAATGTGTATTGGTATGTTTGGATAAACCAAAATCCACACTGAATTTCTGGTAGTATGAAGAATGTGGTGTGTTTCTATACTTGATTGGACTTAACTGTGCATGAGAAGGTCAACCATAAAAAGTGTATTCTCATGTTGTCTTGAACTGCAGTACCCTACCAGCTCCAGAGGAAAATGTCTGTAAATGGACTTCACACTCCCATTTAGTAAAGCAGAAGGGTGAGAATTGTTTCCTTAGCCCACCTGTTCAAACGACTAAATAGTAACAGACGCTGGGGCTAGCCACTTTGTGCATGAAAATTTAGAGATCACTTCCAAAGCTGTTAGACACAAGGGATTAATGTCTGCACTGGAGTTTCAGTTCCTACCCTCAGGTGTAACCTCCATGCACAGGTGCTCATTTAGGAGGAGATCAGAAACAGAAGATACCTTCTGGCATTCCTGGCCAGAGAAACAATGGGCTGCTGCTTCCTGTCTCTACCCTGGGCTTCCCATCCAGGTTTCTTATTTTTTCATCAGTTTTCTTCCATGGCTCTTGGATGAGGTTTGAAACTAGCATCTGTCATACTTAAGAACATAGCCAGCAAACTAGAGCTGTAATACTGAAGAGACTCTCAGGAAAATGGAAACAGATCAACCCAACCTCAGTGCTAGAGAAAATTCTGAGAGGAAAACAACCCTTTCTTGAAATTTTAAATTCTCACCCTATGAGTGACCTTTTCCCAGTTACTGCTGAAGTTATCATTTTCAAAAATTCCAGTAAGTTTTCTGCCACCTTCACACATGTTGGGGTTTTCTACAAGCTAATACTAACACACACATACACACACACACACACACACACACACACACACACACACACACAGAGGCACATGTGATGATAATAGAGAAAGAGGCCAACTTGAGGAATCAGCTCATGAGATTATGGGGTGGTTTTGGTTAGTTGAAATTTTGTAGACCCAGGAAATGGATGCAATTGGATCCCACTGGCAGAACCCTTTCCTGCTAGAAAAGGACAAGGAATCCACCAGTCTTTTTCTTTAACATTAAGAAATTTACCCAATTGGATTATGCCTAACAACTTACTGGAGGATAATCTTTAAACCATTAATCTAAATATTAGTCTCATACAATTCCACTTGTATATGTCTTGTCATTTTTCTTAACATAATTTAAATAAAATAGTAATATTTTCATTTATTGAGGGAATTTTTTGTCTGATTTTGATGGAGAGTCTTACACTGTACTGGAGAGGAATTCACCATGTACCCTCAAACACCATGAAGCTGACCTCAGACTTGTGTGTTAACCTCCTGAATACTGGCGTCATTGGCATGAATTACCATGTCCAGCTGTCTGTCTTTCTACTGAAACAAAGTTTCATCATTTGTCTCAAGCTGACCACAAACTATGTGGCATAGGTTGATCTTGAACTTAATGGCTTTCTACCTCAGCCTCAAAAGTGCTCGTAATGCAACATGTGCCACAATTCCTAGCTAGATTCTTTTCTAAGGGGGGAAAAGGGTAAGTTTCAAATACTTTTTGCAAGTTAGTAGTTGTTGAAGAACCCATTTGACCTCAAAGCTGTCTTCATTAATGACACAATTCTGCCACAAGGTGGCAGGAGAACATGTTTTGTCCAGTCACTATTTTACAGCTTTGGTGACAAGGTACTGTTCTTATGTCAGTCTTCTCAAACCCTGAGAAACCTGAACAACTTCTTAAGGTGCACCTAATGATCTCAAGACAACAAAATGGAGACGTTCTATAGGACTGTGCTTGTCGTTTTATTCTAGTCTCTGCAAATGTTTTCTGAAACCACTCCTACTCTATATCCGTGCATTACAATATTCCACAGACTCTGGGTTAGGTTTAATTGTGTCCTACATAGAATTTTGAAAGTTCCTTTTCAGTTTTTAGAAAAGTTGCATAGTACCTAAAATGACATTGCCTGCTAAACAGAAACAGATCCTCCAGATCCACCCTAGACTCCTCAGAATGGCCTGCAGAAAACTCTTAGGAAGTCTAAGTTGTTACTTTTGTTATGCTTCCCTTCTGGGCAAACATAAGCATTGCTGGGGCAGGTGGAAGTGGTGAATGCCTTTGATCCCAGCACAGTGAGGCAGAGGAAAGAGGATCTCCATGAGTTCAAAGCCAGCCTGGTCTACAGAGTGAGTTTCAGGACAGCCAGAGCCACACAGAGAAACCCTAATTTCAAAAAACTGAAGTAACAAAAACAAAGTATTTCTGGGCATGGTGATGAGCAGCTCCACCCACGGGTGCTCTACAGAAGCCATCCTTTCTGCAGTCTTCCCTACCTTACAGCACACTCTTTTCTATCTCTGCACTCTTGGGTCCTCCTCCACAGATCACCAGGCCAACTATGTGCACTCTGCCCAATGCTCACTGTGTGATTTGTGGCAACTGTGACTGCTAGAGCCTGGAAAGACCTTTAGGGAGAGTGAAGACAGGGAAACTTAACAGAGTCTGTGGTCAAATTGTATTTTTTTTATTAATTTACCTGCTGCCATGTGGCTCGTGGCTTTTATTTCTCCCCTGCATATTCTCTTTCTCTCCTCCAGCTTCTCTGGCATCTCTCCTCCACCTAGACTCATCTTTTCTCTCTACCAACAAGTCCTGCCTTACCTCTACTTGTCTAGCTATTAGAAGGCACCTTGGTAAAGACACATCTTCATAGTGTACAAGAAGATTATTCCACAACAAATTCGTATTAAGCTGGTATTAAGATTCTGTCATTGGGGCTGGAGTAATGGCTCAGCGGTTAAGAGCATTGCTATGGGTTTAGTTCCCAGCAGCAACATCTGTACCACCTGTTAAGGGATCTGACTCCATCCTTGGTATAAAGCATGCACTTGATGCACATACATACATGCAAGCAAAGCACTAATTCACATAAAATAAAATTTAAAAACTGCATGGTTCCAATGCCTTCAGAAAGGAGTTTCTGCTACCTAAAGGCATAAGGCCAGTGTCAGTTAAAAGGAGTTCTTAAAACAATGGTGTATGAAAAAAAAAAGAAAGAAAAGGGGAAAAAAAACCAATGGTGTATGGCCAGAACTCATGAATGTTTGTTTGGAACCGTGTTGAAACAGTTCTCTATGTTCCAAAGATGAATAAAGCTGAATGACTGATGGAGTTACTGAATGACTGATGGAGTTACTTACAGGGCTATGAAATCAGTGAGACTTCATCCCAGCCCTTTCTTAGTCCTCTCAGGGCGATTGCTGTCCCAATACAAACCCCATACCTGTGGCACTACTCAGCCAACTCCCTTCACTGTTGTGAAAGCAAAGAACTCATATCACACACTGATACATAACATATTCACACCCTGATATATTGTGAATTCAAGTTGTGTCTTATTCCTTGCTAGCAGCTCAACACTTGAAGCTTGATCTTTGTTACAGAATGGTATAACTAAAGCATATCTAAAACATTAACAAAAGTTCTCATTTGCAGCAGAGGGACATCAGGGTTTCCCAACATATGTTTCTTATTCTTTCCAAATATGGTTCTAAGGGATAGCATTCACCAGAGCTAAAAGCAGAAATTAGGATTCGTGTACAGCTTACAAGTTAGATTTATTTGCAAGCTGTAATTAAAGTTGTGAGAATAACCAGGTGCCCTGGAAATAAAGGTTTTAAAAGCACAGAAGTAAGATAATTTTACTTGAATGTTTCACATCATAGAAATATTTTAACAGTGCCTTGACCTTTCAAATGATCAGTTGGCCTTGAAGCATACCTTCCTTTGAAGCCATCCAAATTCTCTTTTTCTGTCTGTCTATTAATATAATGTCTCATGATTGATATAAGATCATTTGGGCAAGAGAGATGGTTCAGCAATTAAGAGCATGTGCTGCTCTTCCAGAGGACCAGAGTTCAATTCCTAGTACCCATGTTGAGTGGCTCACAACTTTCTGCAGCTCCAGGGAATCCAACTCCTCTGGCCCCCCAGACACCGGCACACATGTGTACATACAGAGACATATAATTCAAAATAATGAAGAAAATATCTTTCATCATTTTAAAATTAGTTTTGGTTGATGTATTTGTATGCACTTTGTGTTATGGATCATGTATACATTAGATAGTGATGTTTAATTAGATGGTGATTGTTTTGTTCATCCGCCTAAACTTTTGTCATTTCTTGGTGTGTGTACCTCTCTACTTCCTGTCCCCTGACCTTGGTATTTAATTAATAGCAAAAAGATCCATGGCTTCAAGCTGGTAGGTGCTAAAATATCTGAAAATGACTGAAGAGTTCCCTCCCCCTTCTTATGAAGTGTGTCTAACTTTTAAATGAATGCCAATTTTTCAATTTGTACTCAAAGCTTAAAATATGTCAGACCCAATGATCCAACTACTTACATGTTCCAAGGAAAACAGAATCATGCTATGCCTTTTAAAAATATAACTATACAAAATATTTTACCATAGCATTGTGTAGGTTTAATTTTATGTGTAGAACAAATTTTAAATTTATTTTTAAAATAATTTTCAAGAAATTATGGTGAGTCCGCAATAAATGCTTACGTAGTAACTGAAACTGTTAAGGAATTATATTTTTTGACACTGAATTGCTCTTACAGTATATTGCTTAAAGGGTGCAGGAATGTAGGTGTCCTATTTATTTTATACAAAAATAACAAAGACATTAATGTCAACATATTCTTAGTTTAGGACTTACACAAATTATCTCCACTAATAATCTCCATTTCATCTCTTGTTCACTCTATCTTCTAAACTAATTGTGTTAACATTTTATACATAAATTCAACAGACTACACTCAATGGTACACAGCCTATAGCCCTACAACTATAGAGAGAACAAGGGAATCACTTAAATGCAAAGGTTCAAAATCAGCCTGGAAGACCTAGTCTGACTCAAATGGGTTAATATATAAACTCAGTACTATTGCCACTGCTAAAAGCCATCCCTCCCCTTAGAAAAGTGGAGCTGGTCAAGCATCAGGGAATGTTGGGTAAAGCCACAAGTGAGGGATGAGATGCATAACAGCTAATGGCAACACTAGTGCAGGATTCCCACAACCCCCAAACAGAAGCTGGCAGTTCTACAGCACTCTTTACTAATCATTGTCTCCCCATCCACCTTCAGCTCTTCCAACTCAGCAGCCACCACTCTGAATCATGAGTTCATCATTCCTTTGGTTTACTGGGTTTTTGTTTTGGTTTGGTTTTGTTTTTTTTTTAATAGAACAATAAGTTAACCCTGTATTTACCTGCTGTCTCTCTCCCTTCTCAAACATTAGATTCTTATCTCTAAACACTAAATCCTATGTCACATTATTCAGGCATTCTTTTCTGTTTTTATTTCTATGTTTTATGTTTTAGTCTTATTATTTCATACAGCAAAGAATTTTGATCACTTTTATTTTACAAACTTATTTATGTTTTAAGATTTTATTTTGTGTACATGAGTGTCTTCTGGCAAACAAACTTCCCCCTTCACAAACTTCTTACAACACATCTTTTCTTTCTTTTTTTTTCTTTCCTTTCTTGTTTAAGTCATTCTGCAGGTGTTCATCATTCTGGGATGAATTTAGGCTTATCAACAGCAAGGGAATGAGCTTCTGTGAACTGACTGCCTGTTGCTTAGCAAAAAGCTTTTTATTGTTACACAATTTACACCCTTAGCAAGCAATTCTGCATATCAAAACCTCTTATCTGGAGTTGTTTGAAGGAACCATTTGCCTAAGTAATTCCCAGCCATGAGATCAGTTGGTTTTCCAGGTTCTCTCATAACTAAGTTTACAAAGGCTCTGAGTCCTTCAGGAAGAACTCAGATAAGAATCAAACACTTCAAACAAAAGGTAAAGACCACCAAAGGTAGTTCAAAGCCTAGGCGCTAACACTCTGGAATTCAAGCCAGATGCAATGTTTCTTGCTACATAATTCTCCTTAAATCTGGCTTCCCTGCAGGGTTTGGAGTGAGAAGCTTATAAAATCTTATGTACAGACAGGTTGCATTTTGCAAAGTTCTGATGTGCTGGTTTCAGTTGCCACAACTTAGTTAAATAAGCACCCGACCCCAACAACTGTGGGTCAGCTTCAGTTACCCAACACAGTGTCTGTGACTACACAAAATGCAAGCTTTGTGGCTCTTCCACAATCCTGAAATCACCAGGCAGATAACATAGCAATTCCCATTAGAATTCCAACACAATCCTTTACAGATCTTAAAAGAGCAATATTTAACTTCATATGGAAAGAAAAAGAAAACCTACAGAGAGCTAAAAAAAAAAAAAAAAAAAAAAAAAAACAAACAATCCTGAACAATAAAAGAACTCCTGGGGGCATCACCATCCTGATTTCAAGCTGTACCATAGAGCTGTAGTAATAAAAAAAAAAAAGAAAAAAAAAATAACTTCATGGTATTGGCATGAAAACTTGAGAAACTAGATGTCAACAAGCCATATAATCCAATTAAAATATGGGGTTCATATCTAAACAGAGAATTCTCAATAGAGGAGTCTCAAATGACTGAGCAACATTTTAAGAAATGGTAAACATCCTTAGCCCTCAGGAAAATGCAAATCATCCATCTTACACCTGTCAAAGTGGCTGACATAAAAAACACAAGTGACAGCTTTTGCTATTGAGGATGTAACACAAGGGGAACACTGCTAGTTGGAGTGCAAACTTGCACAGCTACGATGTGCTGCTGTAAAGACCAGCTTTCGGCAGCTCGGGAACTGGAGGGAAGGGGTAGAGTTGGTCAACTAACCACTTACACTGACTTTTTATCTGAGGGAGTAAAACTTAATTCTCTGGGCCTGGTGAAAAGAGAAACACACACATACACACAGCTCTTCAACATGCCTGGGTGTTGAGGCTAGGCAGTCTGTGGGCCCCGCCTCTGAGGGGCGGGACACCTATGGCCACGTAATCATTACATCAGGCCTTACCTAGCTACCCAAACTACCTGGCCGCAGAGACTGGGTTATGCATGCACAAGCCCCCCTTTTAAAGCAAGCGCTCCAAGCGCATCTCTCTCTTGTCCCTCTCTCTTGTTCCTCTCTCTTGTCCCTCTCATCTCCCTCTCTCTTGCCTTTCTCTCTTGCTTCTTGCCCCTTCTGTCTTTCTCTCTCTCTCCCCGCTTTCGGTTGGCCACCAGCTACCCCCCTTTTTCCTCTCCCCTCTCTCAATAAACTCCACGTGGGCGCTCAATCTCGTGTTTGTGTTTCTTAGGCCATAGCAGCTGTATCAAAAGAACAACACTGGGTCTCTATCTTCTTTTTTTCTTCCCTTAGCTTTTTCCTGATGTATCCCTTTCGTCTCTCTCTTGATGTCTTCCTTCTAACCGCTTTTATTTTTTTCCTTTACAGACTATACATCCCACCAAAATCTTTCAAGAAATATAAAAATTACAATGTGGTTACATTCTAAGTGAATTATTATAATGAATACAAATAATAAAAAAAACAACATGTTTCTCATTTCCTTTACATGATTAAACATTTTTATGTATTACAGCTGAAAAACATTATTTCCAAGGCCCCACATACATTCATGTCTGAGTAACTTGTTATAGATTAACAAAGTGTAAGCAAGCAAGTTCTTTTTCTCCACCAGTTCTTTTACTTGCAGGTGACATTTTGTGGTTACAAACAAAGGATTAATTATTTCTGTATTTATCTTAAAGGCAATGGTATAAATTTTTTTATTTTGGTTGGTTAATGAATAAAACCCTGTTGGCCAATAGGAAAGCAAGATAGGCGGGGCTAGGAGACTAGGAGGAGGAAGGAGAAAGTAGTTAGGAGGAGTCAACATGGAGAGCCCAAAGAGGTAGAACCCTAGCCACTCTGGCTGGTAAGATGAGCCATGTGGAAATACTTAAAATAGTAGAAATGGGTTAATCATTAAGACAGAGCTAGCCGATAAACAATGATAGTAACTGGCCAACAGCATTGTATCAAATACAGAGTCTCTGCATGTTATTGGGGGCTAGTGTGGCAGTGGGACCAGACCAGCGGTCAGGAAAAACCTACTCATAACAGTTTTCCTTTATAAGAGTCACTGTGGTCATGGTGTCTCTTTATAGCAATAGAAACCCTAAATAAGACAGAAGGTGGTAAGAGGAATGAGGTATTTCTGTGGTAGGCCTGACCATGCTTATTTTGAGGAATGTGGATTTGGGGACTTTGGATTAGGAAAGCAGTAGAATGCTTCAACCCAAGTTTAATGGGTCATACTCTTAGGGACATGAAAGACAGTGCTGTTAAGGATGATTTCAACTGTGCATGCCTGGGTCAAGAGATTTCAGAGAAGAGTTATTATGTGGCCTAGAGACTGTTCTTCTTATTTTGGCTAAGAATGTGACTGCTTTTTGCCCTTGTATGAAAAGTCTGCCTGAGGCTAAACTGAAGAGTTTTGAATTAATTGCACTAGTAAAGGAAATGACAAAACAGCCTAGTATAGACTCTGTGGTGTGGCTACTAATGTTCACGCTTACGAAAATTTATAAAGAAAAAAAGAAGCAAGCTGGTCAAGTAAAATTACAAAATGAAAGATTAAGATGAAATGTGTACCAAGAAGTGAAATGGAGCTAAGCCCTATATTCAAGAGATAAACAGATAAAAGAAAAGCTGGATATTAAATGGACTAAAGGGAGTGGTGCACTCAGGGCAAGACCCCACGCAGCTAAGTTTCCAATTTGTGAAAAGGAATTAGAGAAAAACTGAGGTGTTACACACCTTTAATCACAGCACTCAAAAGAAGCCAGTGGATCTCTAAGTTCAGGGCCAGACTGGTCTACAGAGCAAGTTCCAGAACAACCAAATTTAGGTGGTGAAGGAAACCATGGTAAACAGAAAGCTGGTGAGGATGTAATTGAATGAGGGGACTGTGTTCCAGTCCCAGAAAGCAGCAGAACTTGGCAGCTTCAGCCATATAGTTCTGGCTTCAGAGTCAAGAATATAAGAAAGGAATTATAAAATCTCCCTTTGCAACTAAGGAAAGCTGCTGAAGTCAAGCATGTCAGGGACGTCCTTGTTCGAAGTCCTATAGAGGGAAGGTGAAGCCAGGATGTTGGGGATGCCAGAGCTGTGGCATACCTACTGAGGAGAGCTGCTAACAGGGAGTGGAAACAGCCCAACAAAGCTGAAAGGGGTTGGAGATCTGAAGAGTGTTTTGACATCAGACACTGAGGTGTAGAATTTGTAGTTTGCCTAGCTTATTTTGCTCCAATATTTCCTCATTATCCTCCCTTTCTTTCTTTTGAAATGTTAATGTATATCCTGTGCCATTTTATGTTAGAAGTGTGTGATCTATTTTGGATTTTTTATTTTATAGGGGTAACAATTAAGAGATTATATGAGCCTCAGAAGAGACTTTGAACTTTGGATTTTTAAACATTGTTAAGACTGTGATAGACGATAGGGATTTTTGAAATTGAACAAAATACCTTTTGCATTCTGTTATGGCTACAAGCCTATGGGGGCCAGGTGGTTTGAACAGGTTTAGCTCTCATAGACTCATGTGTTTGAATACTTGGCCCACATGGAGTGGCACTATTAGGAGATTTGGCCTTGTTGGAGAAACTATGTCACTGTAAGGGCAGACTTTGAGGTCTCAAATGTTCAAGCTACACTCAGTGTGGCTCACAGTCCCCTCTGCTGCCTGTGGATCAAGATGCAGAACTCTTAAACTCCTTCTCCAGCACCATGTCTGCCCATGAGGATAATAGACTAAACCTCTGAATTGTGAGATAGCCCCAACTAAATGTTTCCCTTTATAATAGTTGCTGTGTTCATGAGGTCTTTTCACAGCAATAAAACCCTACCTAAGAATATAAACATTAATTTTATGATTGTTTTCAATTTCCCCACATAATAGGAAAAAAGGGTTTTAGTGTCAACACAAAAGCAAAGATCTTAAAGAGAAGAGAAAGTTGGTCACAGAGATAAACTTAGTGATCTGGCCTAGGAATTTGGACTCAAATTGCCCCAAATACTGTGTTTAAATATGGCAATGGTTTCATAATATGTAGTTACAGTATACAAGAAAGTCAGACATTGTCTTAGTTACTTTTCCTGTTGTGGTGGTGAAGTACCCCAACAAAAAACAAGCTAAATAAGAAACAGTCTGTTTTGGCTCACAGATCAAGGACTGTAATCTTTCATGGTAGGAAGTTCTGGGAGCATAAACTTGAAGCAACCTGCTATTGGCAGTCAAGCAACAGACTGATGAACACTGAGCTCAGCTTGCTTTCTCTTTTTATATTGTCCAGTTTGCCCATCCATGGTGGGCAGAGCTTTCCTCCTCAGTTAGCCCAGTTAAGAGTGCCCAGAGGCCAGTATTCCAGAGGACGCTAAATTCTGTGAAGCTGACACAAACAACCAGCATATAAATCAAGACACTTCTCAAATACATTTGTGTAAAAATTGGGCAAGAAGATTACAAAAAAGGAGGTGTATCTCTATCATAAGTATCAAAAGACCTGTTTACTGGTAATTAGTCTGTTAGTTTTTCAAAATTGTCTTTTCATGTTCTTAAATTTCACTAAAATGGGGTAGTTTGTTTCTGAAATCAATTAGGAAGGATGTCTTAATAAGGGATTATGTAAACTAGGTTGTCCTGTGGGCATACCAACAAGAGGTTTTCCTAATTGGGTAATGAAGTTGGGAAGATCCACCCTGAGTGTAAGTGGCACTATTTTATGGGCTGGGCCCTGATATGTATGCAAAGGAGAGCTGAGCAAACATACTGCAATTGTACCCGGAGGTACATGAGTCAGAGCAGAAAGTCCCTCCAGTATGGGCACACACCTGGTTTGTTCCAAAGCAGTGCAAACAAGCAAGGGTTCTCCCAGTTCTTTTAGTGCTTTATTTCCTCACAGTGATCCTGGTTACTTTTCACCCCAAGCGGAAGGCTTTATCCCATGTGCATATGTCTTGTTTCTCCCATAAGTGATCTCCCTCTGTGAAAGAAACACCCATTGCTACTTTACCATCTTGGTCAAAGACTGAGCAGAAATCGTAGCCCAACCATCTCCATACTGCCCTTTCTCGATTGCTTTCCAACCTCCAAAACTCTGTTGCTCTTACATCTGCATTGGCTACTTGTCACTTTACTGATGCTGTTCAATTCACTTTTCAGTTTCTCCAATCATCATCTAACACCCTCCTGAGAAATAACTGTAGTGCATCACAACAAACTTCACATTTGCAGGTAGCACAAAGGACCCTGAAATGGGAGATTATTCCTAGTAATCTTGATAGACCCTAATGTAATCATAAATGTATTTGTAGAGAAAGTTAAAAAGGTCTAAGGAGTGAGAAGATCAAATGAGGCTAGTGTTACGGCAGGTTTCCCCGCCGGCTGCCGTTGGTTCTGCCGCCATTGTCCTGCAACCACGTGTGCCCCAAATAACACTCAGAGACTCTGTATTTGATACAATCCTGTTGGCCAATTACCATTACTGTTTATGGGCTAGCTCTGTCTTAATTATTAACCCATTTCTACTTATCTAATTATTTCCACGTGGTCGTCTTATCGGGGAGCTGCGCGGCAGGCGTCCTGCTCCTTCCCCGGCTACATCTTGACTCCTCCTACTACTTCCTCTTCCTCCTCCTAGTCTCCTAGCCCCACCTATCTAGTTTTCTATTGGCCACAGGGCTTTATTAACAGTATGAGAAACATATATACAGAATCACATCTCCCATCATCTCCTCTTTTCTGTCTAAAGTAAAAGAAGGGGTTTAACCTTAACATAGCAAAATATACCATTCAACAGTTATCAAATAAGAATCACAGTTAACAATATTTAGTCCATTAACATTTTGTAAGACTTAAAGAAAATATCATCAATCCTATCTTTGTGAGTCTAAAGTCCTATATGTAACTTATCTTTAATCCTAACTAAGGAAAACTATAACTATAACTATCTGCCTTCAATCCCATCAAAGACCATAGAAGGATAATAGATAAACTCTAGAAATGACAGAGACAACTCATTGCCTGGTCAGTCACCCGAAGTTCTTCTGTAATGTTCCATCTTCAGCCCATAGGCCATAGTGTGTGTCCAGACTCCTCAACAAGGCAGGAAACTTTTCTCTGTGTCCTGTAGACTGTCTGGCTGTCTGGCAGCCTCTTCCATGAAGCAGGAATCCTGTAGCAATGTCCATCTTGAATCAGCAGTCACCTTTTTGTGGGTCCTGCATGTCCAGTTTCTACAACATAAAGTCAACCCGTCTAGACAAGAGAAGTACCTTGCTCAAATGGCTAGTCTTGCCATATTGGAAGCAAACTCCATAATGTGTTTCTTCGATGTCCATCTTCCTTTCTTCTGTAGGTGGTGTTACCAGGAGTAGTTGTGCCTCACTGTCAAGAAAATCCCTAAACCATTTTAAATGCCATATTCTGTAGGTCTTTGAAGGGTTTGAAGAATGCCTATTCATCTCAAATACATCTCTGCATATCTAGAAATCCTAACTAACTTAACTCCAAGTTTTAATTATCATAGGTAACTCTCTATAATCTGTATTAAATTATACATTACATTTTCCAATGAGCTATATAAACATAATACCTAAACAAGAGAAATATACATATCACAAAATTGACCTTAAATTGTATCAATAAAAGAAAATCCATTTCAAAGCAAAGTATTCATATCTATACCATAATTCCCTTTTTACCTTTAAAAAGATTGTTTGTGGTTATAGCCATTTATAACCATGTCCATTTAAATGAAAACAAACATTTATAAACAATATTTGGGAATTTGGGCGTCGTTCTTTCCAAACTACTTCCTGCTGGTAGAGGGCGCTGTCATAGGGGTCCAAAGAAGACGCAGAAATCTTGCCAGTAGTCTGCAAGGCTTTGTCTCAACTGCTTTGAATGTTGGATCACCTGGGGAGCTGTTTCAGGGGGTCTGGCTTGATCAAACCATATAAGTCTGTAAAGAATCTGTAGCTTTTCATTTTCTGTGGAAACAAAAATAGAAATCCTTTTCCCCAGTAACTTGTCCTTAGGCTCAAATTTTGGAGTCAAAGCATTTTTAAAATATATAAATTGAATTAATCTAGCAGCATTTCTTTTATCAGTAGTTATTTTCTCAGCAATTAAATAATTTAAAGACAACAGAAGTGTGTATAGTATCCAAAATCTCTCTGTGTTTTCCATCTTTACGTGGCTTTCTTATTACTCTATTTATTCTACTTCTATTTTTGCATATTTTGAGACAGGGTTTCTCTGTGCAACTTTTATCTGTCCTGGAATTCACTCCATACCAGGTTTACTTTGAAATCACAGAGATCTTCTTGCCTCTGTCTGCCGAGTACTAGGATTAATTCTACTTCTTTTTTCTTTTTTAAACCATTGTATCCTGTTTCTTTTTCTCTCCCAAGCCAGCGTATTTTTAAAAACACAGTGTAAAGCTTTATTGCAGCTCTCCTACACACCAATGAATTGTTAGCAGAGCTCTTTAAAAGCCAGGCGGTTTTTGCCGCTTATGCTAATTTTGGAAACCTCCCTTAAAGGAGCCGCTCAACTCTCTGTCTACAACAAAACAAATCCAATCAAGAAAATGCTGCTACCAAGAAGTCTCTGTTCCCTTGTTTCTAAAAACTATTTTTTAAGCTTTTGTTAAGTTTTAAATGAAAGTTCTCAATCCCGCTTCTGACACCATTATGTTACGGCAGGTTTCCCCGCCGGCTGCCGTTGGTTCTGCCGCCATTGTCCTGCAACCACGTGTGCCCCAAATAACACTCAGAGACTCTGTAGGCTAGAATAAGGGAAGGAAAAGATGATGTAATGTGGAACTCTGGCCAATGAATGCAAGCAACCTATAGAACCTGGAAATGCAATGAAACAGACCCTGCCAACAACTTGACTTTAGTCTGTCAAGCTCATTTTTTTTAATTCTGATGCCAATAATTATGAGGAAAAATTTGTGTTATTTTTTATTTGGCTAATTTTTAAAATCTTATGAGGAGACTATTATAATGCTCAACAATGGTTGGAAAATGAATACGCACGAAAAAGCTTATTTGCAAATCTCTTTGGCTTATGATGGGGTTGTGTTCCAATATACCCATTACAGAGTGAATTTAAAGGAAGTTGAAAGACATTTAACAGTCCAACAGACTGAACATTGTAACTCGGTTAGCTTACTTTGCATATGCTCACAACATGTTATTTTATGAGTAGAAAACCAAAAGCCTCTTTTGTAAGAGTCTGTCTCTCCTGTACACATACAGATGGGAATTTTGTAATGAGATGCAAAGCACAGAACAATATCTAAACAATGCTGACAGTAGCACTTTATTGTATTGTTGGCTGTTTTTCTCATTATTGTAGGGCTGAGCTGTGGCTGTAGCTCACCCCATGCTGAATATCTAAAGTCTTACCAAAGATCACAACCTAGGAAAAGGTCAAATAAAGCATCTAGCATTTCTCTTTGACATCTTCATACCATCATAAGGTTGACAAATCTTAAGTTAAACCATGACAAGTAAGGAGAGTTCTGAGTGTATCTGTCCAAATATGAGACCTCTGAGCCACCCCTTCTCCTTGCAGAAACTCAATCCAGAGAGAGGTGGCCCATAGTTCTTTGGAGAAAACCCCAGAAGATACTACATTGATAATGAAGAATGTAGCATGAGTAATACAAGCTCAAAGACAGATATTGGGATTCAAATTGAAGATCAGAGAAGCAAAGCAGCTAACCACTAGAAAGTTCTCACCTCTACCAATGTGCAGGCCCATCCTCAACTGCTCCAAACTGCACTGCTCCTCAGACAGTACTGCTTTCCACTAAACCCAAGACTGTACTGAGTTCTGTCTCTTTCCTACTTAGATTCCTCTGTAGGGCTGGGATTTAAGGTGTGGGAACCCAAGTACAAGAACGTTTTTGACTGAGCTCTGTTTCTCTTTTATCTGGATTAATTTTGTGTAGCTCAGGGTGGCATTGAATTAACAGAGCTCAGTCTCTCAAGTGCTGGGACTAAAGATATGTACCACCATTGCCTGTCCTCTTTGGCTAACTAGTATGGCTAGCTTTGCACTGTGATCTTCACTCAAGCTTCATTAGATCATAAACAAAATATTACCACAGAAAGAAATAACAGAGATCTGTTAGAGTTGTCTCCTTGTTGTTGTCAAATTTTGACAAGTTGACAAGATAAACCAACACATCTCCAACCAGTGCTTTAAACCCAACTTCAGATGATTGGATGATACAGGTTCAGTTTCCTTTCATTTCCTTCCATTTTATTCTTCTCTGTGCCTTCATCCCAAACTCATCTGTATTAGATCTGTATTAGTTACTTATCTTGTGCCGTAACAAAGTCATGACAAACAAGAGCTAGATATAGTAGTTGGGAAGTGGAAGCAGGAGACCCAGGAGTTCAAAGCTACTCTTCATTATATGGCAAGTTCAAAGCCAGCCTTGGTTAACTGAGACCTCACCCCATATGAATAGAATATGCTTCCTATGAACACTGAGAGTGTCCAGCAACCTCCTCACAGAAAACATATTCATCTGTTCTTGGGGTTTTTTTTTTCCCATTCAGAATCTAAGCTCATAGGCTGCTTTCAGAGTGGGGAATCATGCCTCATTTAAACATTTTTGGAAATATTCTCATAGACAGCCCAGTCTCCTGTTGTTTCCAAATCCTGTCCAGTTGACAAGTTAGACCAACACACTGCTGATCAGTGCTTTAAACCCAACTTCATAATAGGAAGAGACATTCTATTTCCTTTTGATTTTCTCTCAAGTCTTTCCCCTGCCTTCACCCCAGACTCCTCTGCTCTCCTCTAGTTACAAATATCTCAGTACATAACAAAATAGAGAGGTAGTAGGATCTTGTTCAGGTAGGAGTTGATTACTTCCTGAAACCACCAACCTCCAGCAGGTATTAACATCTTTTAGCCTTGAGACCAGATTGGTTAGTTTGGAAGCTAATTGGCTATAAATCCAGCCAGCCTTCCTTCTGTCTTTCTCTGTTTCAAACATGTTCTTTCCACATTCTCTGTATCCTAGCATGTTAAGAGAAGCATGAAGGCCATCAGAAGCTAAGCATGTTCTAACACCATATTCTTGGAATCAAATTATGAACTAAATAAACCTTAAAAACAACCAATTGCCCAACTACATGTATTTTGTTATTATAACACAAAATAGAGAAATACAATGCTAATAATTATTAAATTAGAAAATTTGTATTTTTGTTCTGGTTGACCATGTTTAGAATTTTTCAAAACATGTAAATTATTTGTAAAATAAATTATCAGAATTTTAAAATAAAATAGTTTTATCACTTATGACATATATTTAGAATTACTATAAAGTTGTTGCCAAGATCTGAACAAGTACATGAGTAGATTCTAATTACTGTAACAAAGAGGTTGGTCACAACCAGGGTAATGGGTACAAATGTATGAGTGCCAAGAAATCAAAATGACAGTGAAAATAAATAGCACAGTGACTGTCACCTTGTGAATTGTTCTAGTCTTTTTCCTAAAGTCTTAATTAATGTGTCAGTGTGAACATGAGTGTGTGTGTGTGTGTGTGTGTGTGTGTGTGTGTGTGTCTATGTCTGTGTGCATGTGTGTGTGTGTGTTCAAGTAAAATCCCATGTCAAGATGTGGATGTCAAAGTCAGAAGATAACTTTTGGAAGTGAGATCCCTCCTTCCACCAAGTCAGGCTTAACAACTAGTGCCCTAACCAGCTGAGCCATCTTGACAGCCTCTAATACATTCCTTTCATTGATGACTTTTCAGTCTTAGGAAGATAACTTTTAGGCTTAGAGCAAAATGGATTAAAATAACTTCCATTTAATTCATAAAAATCTCTCTGTCAAATGTCTTGGAAAATCTGGCAGTTAACCCTGTGTAAGTTGAAAGATGTAGGACAATGTGACAGTGTGGAAACTTCACTGGGTACCCATGAGACTCAGAGACAACCTTCCATTAAGTTTGCAAAATGTGGGTGTGAATTATGTGGGTCCTCTCTATTCCTCCTCCTTTCTCTCTCTCCCTCCCTCCGTCCCTCCCTCCCTCCCTCCTTCTCTGTCTTTTCTCTTCTTTCTTTTTGAGATTTGTGACATGGAAATATGTTTAATTATTAGAATAGAAATATTTGTAATTAAGAAAAATTTAGCTTTTCAATTGAAATCACAAATGCCCAGGCCAGCAGGGCAGCAACGAGGGCCTGAACCCCAAAGGACCTGGAATGAAGAGACAAGAGACACGAGAAACCTGGCAGCAAGACAGGCTTTCTGATCAAGCTGCAAAATTTTATTTTTCTCAAGCATGTTATATAGTAGTTAGGGTGGGAAGCTAGGTAAGGTGGGGATTCAGAAGGGGGAGGTTGTTGCCTGGTAACCAGACCACAGGATGTTCTTAGTTATAGGTCACTGAAGATGAGAAGGATATTGGCTAAGAGGAAATGCAGGTAGAGATAAGCTTGGCGGGGGGGGGGGAGTCTTGGGAGTTGCTAAATACCCTAACTGCATAAAGAGGGGTTACTGAGTAACCTAACTGCACTCCTGTAAGCCCCAAACTCTACCTGTCAGTAAGTTGCGGAGGGGTAGAAGGTTGATTGGGACTGAAGGTAGCAATCTTCTAACTCAATGGACTATTCTAAAAAAAAGTTTGCAATCTTTAAGGCTTATGCTACGATCCCACCCGGCAACACAGACACACACAGGCATACACACACAGACACACAGACACACAGACACACAGACACACACACACACACACACACACACACACACACAAGAGAGAGAGAGAGAGACATACACACAAAAACAAAAGTTATGTTTTAAACCCAACATTAATATACTGACTACTAATTTTTTATATATATATTGAGGTAGGCAAGGGGTTAGGAACCATGAAAAGAAACAAATTTTCAAGGAGGCAGCTTAGTAATTCCATCTGTTTTCCACTGCATGATGGAAAATTCCCAACCTGTTTGTAACCTTTTACAAGTATTTCTATTCCTATGAATGTTCAAAAATCAGAAAGCCTAGGGCAGCTCACAGCTGCTCCAAAGTCACGTGATAAACTGACAAGCGTAAATGCTATCAGATATTTCCTCCTATCTAAAACACACATTCATGTTTCAGACTGCACACCAGCTTTAAATGACCACAAGTTAAAACTAACAGTGCCAGAATATGGCTAATTGTTTCTTCCTCCATTGATCAAGATTTCAGCTGGGAGATGTTTCACTCTAGTCTGGTGTCTGCAGTATCCTGGAGAGAGTAGTTTCCACACCCACTTCAAAAAAGCCACAACCAGCTCAAAGTGCTGAGCCAACATTCCTTTGTGCTTTTCTGATTTGCTCTGGCCCTGGCCCTCATCACAAAGTCTAATGTTTTCCTCTGACTCTGGTTTCATAATTAAAACTGTTAATTATGCTGTCCATTGAGAGTGTGACATGCATGTAGAGGTCAGAGGACAACTCTCAAGAGTCAGTTCTCTCCTTCATTATGTGAAAAGTCAGTAGTCATTGAAAACAAGCATCCTTGTCTGCTGAGGCATTTCCTTAATGGGGCTGTTATATTTACATAGGAAGTTTCTAAAAGGTACAACCCAATCAAATTTGATACATTTTCAGAAAATTGAACTAATTGTCATATATGAACTTTGAGTATAAAATCAATTAGATCTGTGAGCAGAGGGGCATCCACCAGCATCCTAAGAAAGCAGGATACAAGTTATGTCTCCTGTTCAGTACCCAGAACAGCCAAATGAAGATTTTTTTTCTTTTTCTAAAGATATTTGCTTTTCTAATACAACCCTTTAAGATGATTTTCCACAAAGTAACCTAAGGAATGTGTATCACTGAAAGTTTGCCAGAAAGTATCTTTACTCCATTTGGATGCCAGATTCCTACCCAGGGATGATACAAAGCTTCAGCATAACATAGAGAGAGAGCATGAAGGAACATGTTACTGGGCAGAATCATCCCCGCCCATGTGTGTTCCCTCCCTCAGTATGCATTCCCTGTCCAGATAAACTATTACCTGCTTTAGCTTTGGAAGTGATTCTCAGAAGTCTCCTTATGTGTAGGAGATACACCCCATTCTGTATGCCAACTATTGGCATTCTGGATTCCCACCAAGAGGCAACCCCTGTAGATTCAATAGCAGAGCTACAATAGCATCTTGCTGTAAGTAAGTATGACTTGAAGTCAGACCTATGGCAAAATACCAGCACATATTTCTAAAATTGAGCCACAAAAAAAGGGACTTTGGGTTTCCCAAAATTGTTAAAGGTGATTTTCAAGACACAAGTAGAGAAGAACTTGTTTCTATCTATATAATACACAGTTTGGTATGTACACACAATTAATGGCTGGTTTATTCTTAGTCCTCAACCTAGGTGGCGCCTAGAGGAATATGGAACTGATGTTGATAGAGAGTTACCAAACTTGACATAATGATGAATAATCAGCTTGACAGACTTTAAAACTGACTGGAATTTGGACCTTTGGGAATGTCTGTAAGGGATTGTCTTGATTACATTAATTGATGTGCAAATACCCATATTAAGTATCAGTGGGACCATTCTGTGGGCAAGGGATACTGGACTGTATAAAACAAAGAACACAAGAAGCAGAGCACATATACATTGTTCTTTGCCTCCTGATCATGAACATTGCAAGTGCATGTGCATGTGCACACGGACGCACGGACGCACGCACATGCACACACACACACACACACACACACACACACACGAGAGAGAGAGAGAGAGAGAGAGAGAGACAGAGAGAGAGAGACAGAGACAGAGAGAGAGAGAGAGAGAGAGAGAGAGAGAGAGAGAGAGAGAGAGAGAGAGAGAGACTAGCATAGTGGGGACTTGTTCTGTTTTTTAAATCATGCTGCATTGGGGTATTTAGGTCCTTTATAATTTAGAAAAATTGGTTGTTTGGGGGTAGTTTCTTGTCTTATTAAAGTTTAAGGCTATTTTTGTTGTTTTGATATTTTGCTTGTTTTGGTTTTAGACAGGATCTTACTGTGTAACCAAAGCTAGACCCAAACTCAAAGTCTTCCTGCCTTAGTCTCCATAATGCAATGATTGTAATGTATCTCATCCCTGTCCAAAGTTCCATTTGGATTTCATAGAACTTGCCATAAGTGGCCCCATTTTGATTTAGTGTGTTGGATTTCAGTCCAAAGCTATGATATAATTTTTTGTATAACATTTTCTCCAAAGTCCAATTTAAAACACCTTTCTATTGTAAGTAGAACTCAAAGGGATGCTCTACAGAAGGGAAGTGACTAGGATAGAATGCAAAGGGGGTTAATCCTGTATGAAACAGAGCCCTATACAACTGTGTTCTGAGGAGCTTCTCAGGCCTCCTTGAATTACAACACTTCTTACCTTCCCACAGAGTTTCTAGCTTCATTTTGCTTTATAAAAGAACTTGGGGGCTTATGTAACTCTGGGTTTTAATCTGAAAACTCTAAATCCCTGTTACTCCTGTGGTAGAGGATGAGATTAATATTGTCTTTATATAAGTATAATCAGAAAAAATAATATTAGTAAACATCCTTGAAGCCAACATTTAACATAAAACCTAAAAACTTATCATATGATTTTTTAAACAAAGTAATTGTGAAACAACTTCAAATAATCAGACATTCCTCTTGTAACACATATTAGATTAAATTTAACAGCAAATACCTAAAAATAACAACAAAACTGTCTCATGTCAAAGAAGGTGTGAGAATTGGTAAGTTGACTCTATAGCAGTGAGAGATCAGGTATTTGACAGTTTCTTTGTCATGGACCTTTTATTTTCAAGGTTCCTTTTGGTCCAACATGTCTATAGGCATCTCAGCCTTAACTTCTGTATTCTAGGGAGCAGGACCATGTCTTTCCCCAACAAAAGATATTCCTTTCCTTCACCTTATATTCCATTCACCACTCCTGGAAAGTAGCTAGGAATTATATTTTTTCATCTGGAACATTTCTCAGAAATCAGTTATCAAGAGGAAAAGGAGTGTTTATTTTTGAGTTAGAACCTAGCAGTCCCATACCAGTTAATTTTCTATTGCTGCGATATATACCATGAACAAGGCAACTTATAAAAGGAAGAATTTATCTTCAGCTCATGGTTTCAGAATGTTCAAGTCCAGAGGTGAGCAGAGATGGGAGGTAGCTGGAGCAGTAGCTGAGAGATCAAATCTCAAACCTCAAACAATAAACAGAAGGAACAAACTGGAAATGGTATATAGTATTTAAAACCTCAAGAATGGCCCACCATCAAGTACACAATTCCTAAGGTTTCCCAAGCAGTCACCAAAGATCCAAACAGTCATCAAACATCCAAAAATATTGCAGGGCATATCATCCAAACCACCACACATATACTTTTTTTCTTTTTTAAAAATTGGAGGAGGGCTCCTGAAAAATAGTCTCAGTGGGTAAAGTGCTTGCTTCTCAATCATGGGGATCTGAGTTTATACTCACAACACCCACATAAAAAGCCATGAGTACAAGTTTCTGTACCTTTAGTGCAGAAGCGGCCAAGACAGGAGGATCCTGAAGCTCACTGGCCATATAGTCTATCCAATTGGTGAGCTCTAGGTACAGTAAAGAGACCCTATCTGAGGAAACACAGTGGGGAATGTCTAAAGACGACACCTCATGATGACATCTGGCCACTGCATTCAAGTTTCTGTGTCAGCACACATATACATGAATTTACCTCTTACTCCTGAATAAGGAAACATTATTTTAGGTTTTATTTCTAGGTGTAAGAATGTTTACCTGCATGTATGTGTGTATGCACATCACTAATGTGTCTGGTGTCTACAGAGATCAGAAGAGGTCAGCAGATACTGTAGAACTCAAGTTGCAAATGGTTTCTGGGAACCAAACACAAGTCCACTGAAAGATCAACAAGTTCTCTTTTTTGTTGGCTTTAATAAATTTGTTTGTTTGTTTGTTTGTTTGTTTTACCTACTGGCCACAGTTTCTCCTTCCTCCTCTCCTCCCAGTACCTCCCCCGCCTCCTTTCTATTCCCATTCCCCAATCCACTTCTCCCCCATTTCTGTTTAGAAAAGGGCAGGTCTCCTACAAGTAGCAACAAAACGGGGCATATCAAGTTGTACTAAGACTAAGCACCTCCCCATGTATTAAGGCTGGGTAAGGCAACCCAGTATGAGAAGTAGGGTACTAAAAGCCAGTAAAAGAGTTGGCAACAGCCTCTGTTCCTACTGTTAGGAGTCCCACAAAAGGACCAAGTTACAAGACTGTAATATATGTGCAAAGTGCCTAGATCAGTCAGTCCCAGCCAGGCTCCCGGGTTGTCTGTCCAGTCACTGTGAGCCCTCTATGGACCCAGGTTAGTTGATTCTGTGAATTTTCTTGTGGTGCCCTTAACCACTTTGGCTTCTACAATCCTTTCTCCCCTCTTCTGCAGTATTCCTTGAACTTGGTTTAATGTTTGGCTGTGGGTCTCTATATCTGTTTCCATCAGTTGATGGATGAAGCCTCTCTGATGGCAATTAAGCTAGGTACAAATATGGTCATAGAAGGTGGCCAGTTCAGGTTACATATCAATGATTGCTAAGAGTCTTAGCTGAAGTCATCCTTGTATATTCCTGGGAAAGATTCCCTTGTGCCAGATTTTTACCTGACCTCAAAATGTTCTCCCTTTCCCGTAGTGTCTTTAAGTACACTCACTCTTTATTCACCCCACAACCTAATAGACCATGTTCCCATCCTCACCTGCCTCCAGTCCACTCAAGACATCTATTTCCTCTTCCCACCCAGAGAGATCTATGCATTCCCCTATGAACTCCCCTTATCAACTAGTCTCTCTGGGTCTGTGGATTGTAGCATAGTTATCCTTATTTTATAGCTAAGATTCAATTATGAGCGAGTAAATACCATGCTTGCCTTCCTGGTCTTGGTTATCTCACTCAGGATGATTTTTTTTCTAGTTCCATCCACCACTTGCCTTCAAATTTCTTGGCGTCCAGGTTTTTAACAGCCAAGTAATACTTCATTGTGTAACTGTACCACATTTTCTTTACCCATTCTTCAGTAGAAAGACATGTAAGTTGTTTCCAGGTCTGGCTATTACAAATAAAGCTGCTATGAGCATAGTTGAGCAAGTGTCCTTGTGGTATGATTAAGTATCCTTTGTGTATATTTCCAAGAGTGGTATAGCTGGGTCTTGTGGTAGGTTGATTCCCGGTTTTCCAAGGACCTGTCACACTGACTTTGTTTCTTGGCCATTTGAGATTCTTCTGTTAAGAATTCTTTGTTTAGGTCTGTACCCCATTTTTAATTGGATTATTTGATTTGTTGACACCTAGTTTCTTGAGTTCTTTATACATTTTGGAAATCAGTTCTCTGTCAGATGTGGGGTTGGTGAAGATCTTTTTCCATTCTCTAGGCTTTCATTTTGTCCTACTGACAATATCCTTTGCCTTACAGAAACTTCAATTTCATGAGATTTTATTTATTAACTGTTGATCTTAGTGCCTGCAGTATTGGTGTTATGTTCAGGAAGTTGTCTACTGTGCCAATGTGTTCATTTTTATTTCCCAGTTTCTCTTCTATCATATTCAATGTGTCTGGATTTATGTTGAGGTCTTTAATCCACTTGGACTTGAGTTTTGTGCATGGTGATAGATATAGATCTATTTGTAATCTTCTGCATGTTAACCTTTCATGCTAGTCTTCATCACTCCTACTGGTTTTCTTTCTTTTCCCATGTATCACCCTTACCTTTTTATGTCTTACATGAAAATTTTTCTTCCTCTCATAACCTCCTTCCCATCAAATAATCCCTTTCCTAATTTGATGTCATATATAAATGTAGACTCCACATGCGAGAGAAATCACACAACATTTGTCTGTCTGACTCTAGCTGATTTTTCTTAACATAATGATTTCTACTTTCATCCATTTTAAAATTACATAGTTTCAGTCTCTAACTACATATCTGATACATAAATATCGATCAATATTGAAAAACAAATATTTATCCATACCATCGTTTTCCCTATGCTCACATTTTCACTCTTTATGAAGAAAAGGGATTCTTGTCCCAAAAGTATAATAAAGTTAGGACTTTGAGAAGTGATTAAAAGAGGCAAGAAAGTTAATTACTGCCTTGTTGGACAATCTGACAGAACTAGGATTGATGATTCTCCTGTAGTCTCTGACGTACAGGATGCTTTTGGTACAGCCAGGACCCTGAAAGGAGGCAGAGCAATTAGAAATAGTAAAATGCAAAGCTAAATCTGTCTTTACAACAAGAAAAGTAAAGACATAACTTATTCTCAATACTCATCATAGTTCCCTAGCCCTCACCCATAGAACTGTATCTGTGTGGGAGTAACTAGTTTTATAGTAGAATTCACAGTATGGAGTCTCATTTGCAAATCATTGGAAGTACTTTTTTGTGGGACGAAGAAGAGTCTCCTCTCTGGAATCACAGGGGAGCAGTTACTGTTTTAAATGGCACAAGTATTTTGAGTCTGTTTTCTTTAGACATCAGTCATTTATGATTTTCATAATGTGTACCTTCTCAGATACTATACCAAACTAAAAAGAGTACTCCACAGAGGATACTAGCACTTTCTTAACAATAATTTTAATACTGAAATGCGGGTGAAATTTTAGGTTCTACTCTTGAGAAATTATAGATTAAGGTTAATAACAGAATGCTTAAGATTTGGCAAATAGAATACCTCTAAATAACTCACTAATGTTTAAATGTGTCCCCAAATTTAAGTTCTAGAAACTTAATCCCCAATGCAAGAGCATTAAGAGGCAAAACAGTTAAGAGCAGATTAAAATCTGAGGGCTATTTATGGGGAAAACACATGATAGGGTTGTATGTTGGTGATTCATTCATCCTGACACAAGCCACAGTCATCTGTGAGAAGGAAACTAACTGCTCCTGGGGAAATCATTGCATCAGAAAGGCTTGTGGGAAAGTCTATAGGGGGTTTCCTTTGTTAATGATCAATGAGGGAGGGCTCAGCCTACTATGATCAGCGCCATCCTTAGACAGGTGGTCCTGGGTTATGACAGCAGACTGAGCAAGCCATAGAAAGAAGCCAGTAAGCAGTGCTCCTCCATGGCCTCTGCTCCAATTCCTGCCTCTGTGTGTCTGCCTTGAGTTCCTGCCCTGACTTTCCTTGAGAATGAGGATGGGCTGTAACCTACAAGTGAGATGAGCATTGTTTTCTCCAAGTTTTTTTTTTTAATCAGCAATAGAGAGCTAGAACATGTGCGTTTATGATAAAGAACAAGTTTGCTTCACCCCAACCTTTCCCCTTTGCCTTCCATTCTGAGATGAAACAGCTAGAAAAATTTTTGTTAGATGGTAGATTCATTCATCTCAGACCTCCCAGCCTCCAGAACTGTAGAGAAGAAAGCTCTATTCTTTATAAATCACTGACTCTCCAGTGTCCTGCTATAACAGTACAAGACGTACCAAGACACCACCCATCTGGAATTCATCTCAGGAACTGAGGGTTTCACCTACATGAGGAATCACAAGAAATGAGACAACTTTGAGGTGTGTTTGACTTTTTTTTTTTTTTTAAAAGAAGGAAACTGTGAGAGAGACATATGGTGAAAAGAAGGGAAGGAGAGAGAGGAATATTGCATCATCTGTGTGGGTGTCTTGGCGTAAGATCCAAGATAAATGCAATCTATTATCTACCTAGGTGCTGAAAACTGTGCTGAGATCTGAGTTCACTTCCCCTTTTATATGCCTCTTACTTGGTGGTGTTGATGGCTGTCAATTCCAGTGGTTCTGCTGTTGCTCTTGCTCAGCTATCAGGTCCAGCTCAGCTTAGATTCTAATCCTTCGATAATTTTGAGTATATATTTTTTTTCCTGTTACTGCTACATCACTATGGTAACGGTCATGGCACATACTGTGAAGCCCTAAGCAAAACTAAAGTACATCCTGTGGACCAAGGAGAACATCCTATGTGCACATGATGTATGGAAGTGTGGTCATAATTGCTTCCTGCTGGCCAGCCTAGAGAAATGTGAGCTTCATTCTGCTTCACATAAAGGCAATCAATTGCTTTCTGTGCAAAGAATTGCGGAGGAAATGCTGAAGCTTATCTCCCTGCGCAGATGAGCCAGAGGGATATGCTGCATATACTCTTTGAAAGGAAGTAATCAGTGCATTAGGATTTAGGGAGGTAGATTCACTTTTTATCAACAGTCTCCTACCAAAGGTGTCAAGATTTTCTGCTACATTTAAACACTTCAAAAGAAGATTCATGAAAAAGGGAATCCAGACATTAAGCAACTCACCAAACCAGAAATCCAAATTAGCAGCTAGCTGCTCTCCTCTGTCTGCTTTCTCTGCTAAGCCTCTTAACACTTCCTACTCATTCTCATCTACCTGTCTCTCTTGGTGTCTCTCTACCTTCTTCTCAACAGTGACTTTCTTTCCTTTGAAAAACATCCTAGATAATGAACACTGTGATGGGCTGACTAATCCCCTGATCGGTCCATTGCGTAATCCCCATCAAGCAGCACTGGGTGATTACTTCACCTTCCACCAGAATGTGATTATGCTGAGGACCTTGAGCAGAGGATGATCCTGGATCATCCAGGAGGCCCAGTGTTGCAACAGAGGGAAGTATGGCATTAGAGTAAAGTAAGGAAGGTGGTTAGCCAACAAAGAACGTAAGGGAGCTCTGAAAACTGACAAGGATGAGGAAACAGATTCTCTTCCAGGAACCTCCAGAAAAGAAACAGCCTTGCCAATGTCTTAACTTGGGCTATTGAGAGTAAATTTGGATTTTTAACCTTCAGAACTGTGAGGTAGTGTGTGTGTGTGTGTGTGTGTGTGTGTGTGTGTGTGTGTGTGTGTGTGTGTGTTTTTCATTTACTTATTTAATTTACAGTGTGTGTGTGCTTGTGGAGGTCAGAGAACAACTTGTGCTTTTCTCCTTCCACCCATGGGAGCCCTGGGTATCGAACACAGGCTAGCAGGCTCCTTTATTCACTGAGTTCATTGATTTTCAAGGTTAATTTTCTAATTTTGAGACTTGTACTGGAGTTGTGTCTCTGTGTTTACAAAATAGACATGGAGGGATTTAGGGAGAAGGGGGCAGATCTCCAAGTTACTCTCAAGTAGGCACCCTCCACCCAGAAATATTAATTCATAATTAAAGATAGAGTGATAACAGTAACAGGATAAGTGTTCTTTTTTGGATAGTTTGGGACATATACCTACACACATATATATGTTTTATTCTTAATCTGCAATTAATTAAAACTGAAAAGATACTTACATATTGAAATATAAATTTCCTTACAAGACATGTTGTTTTAAATCAACACCAAACTCCACTCAATCTAACAGTTTTTACCAGAATGTGATTGCAACCAGGATTGTGAGTTGGCAAACTTTGCCAAGGACCACTAGGTAAGCTGCAGAAAGACCAGCTCATATCTGCATTCTGCTCTTCAAATGCCATCCAACACTCCTGTTTTCTAGTCACCTCCCTTGTCTATATCCTTCAGCATGTGGATAATGGTTCTCCTGTCCATCTGACTGACGATAAGGAGTACCAGACCATTTCAGACCTTATACCACGCTCTTCTTTGTTTAGAAAGGAGGGCTCAGAACATTGTTCTTCTTGCTTGTGTCTTCTCTAGGACAATCAAACAGAATCTGTGATACTTGCTATCATTTTAGAATCTTATATCTAAAATGAAGCATCCAGACAATTGTTTATTCATTGTATTTTATGAGCCACAAGGAAAATTTTCATTTAAAGGGGTTTTTCTTTTCAGCTATTGTTCCCCACCTCCATTCATGTTGAATTTGAATAGCTACCCTATTGTTTTAAGAAATACTGGAAAAGCCAAGTACAGTGGCTCTGTCCTGAAATCCCAGCACTAGAGAGCCTAACAGGAAGATGGCTCTGAGTCATGGTCCAGGCTGAGCTGTCTAATCCAGGCACAGCTGCAAAGGCAGGACTGTCTCAAAGAAGTGAAAACAAACCAGAGAAAATTAGGATGATAATCTAAACTGGTTTATTCATTTGCCATGTGCTGTAGATGAAATTTAACTCTGCAGTATTACCATCATCACTCTGTAACTTTGTTTCCCATTCATCGACAACTCTATGCATTTCAAATGTTCACATGCCTGCCAGTCAATTCATTTGTGTACTAACATTTTCAGTGTGACATTAAGAAAATTTGATGTCTCCACTGCCATGGAATCAAAAGTTTTGTTTAATATTCCTTTATGATGTGCACATGTATAGTAAAAGGTAAATCACATACTTTGGAAAACTCTTTAAGTTTGTGGGATAATAAGGGAAGCAGACAGAACACATCAATCACCAATGTGTGGCTTTATCAGCTATTAAATATGCCCAAATATACAACTGAAATCATTATCTACCTATTCTTCTGCCTGCATGATACATGTATAAAACAGACATGCTAACAAGGCATGGTGTTGCACAACTTAATCCCAGCACTTGGAGGAAGAGGCAGGCAGATACTTGTGAGCTCATTGCCAGCCTTGTCTACATAATGAGCCAGCCAGCGCCACAAAAAATAGAAAATAGATGGTAATTATAGAATATCTAAATAATTAATACTCCGGTTTCTGGTATGGTAATTATAGAATATCTAAATAATTAATACTCCAGTTTCTGGTAAGAGTTGAGTGGATGCATGCATTAAACTCTCTGCAGATGTCCTTTATAAACTCTGCCCAAATGCAAAAAGGAACTGAAAAACAAGCAAAAGGAGACAGCTACTTGATAAATAGTGTACTAGTTGACTTTCTCCACGTTGTGACAGAATGACAGACACAAATCACCTAAGAGAAGAAAAACAAGGGAGGGACTTGTGACCATGTATAACTTTCAAAAGCCATCTCCTGGCTACCCACCTCCTCCAGGTAGGCTCCCCATTTTGAAGTTTTCAGAACCTATCCAAATATTGTCATCCAATGGGGACCAAGTGTTCAAATCATGAGTCTACAAGGACATTCAGATTCAGTCCATAATAAAATGTGACATCTCCTGCGTGTTCTTTTGTTTTTGCTTGTTTCCTGTTTTTTAATCTTCACAGCTGTTGGAGCAGAAAAGGAGGTTAACAAGTATGAGATGGCTGAGGCACAGCTCACTGCCAGAAGAGTGCTGGGGAATGATGGCAAAATGCTAAAAGTCAGAGAACTACTCAGACTCACAGTTTTAGAATGAACTGTGGCCACATCCCCTGCTGACCGCTGAAGTACTACTACTTACTCATTGGTAATGTCCAGGCTGGATGGTCAACAACTAAAAAATACCCCTGACACACATCAAAGAGGATGTACGTTTGAAAGACAAAAGCGCTGGATGAGATTCATACTTTTGCTTTGGTGAGTGTGTGCAAGTGGGCAGAGTTCAGGCAGCTGCAAGCTGAAGCCTTACTTGGCAGAGGTTTTAGGACATCAGCTGGGAGTGGAAGCACAGCTAGAAAGTTAGAACTGTAACTGTAAAAATAGGGAACTGTAAAAATAGGAAAACACAGAAACAAACCTAATCCCCCAAATTGGACTTAGTTTGTGCTCAAATGTTCAGGTGATCACAAATCTACTCAAATACAGGAAAGAGACCCTGGGCGAGGGGGGGGAGCATATACAAAAATAACAGAAGCTGGATGGGGGAGGTTAAATGAGAAGAAAAACAAATCACCCCCCCCCAAAAAAATCACCAGAGATATCAGCTATTGCAGAAAACACACAGTGTGAAATCTAACCTGTGAGTCCAGACAAGTAAATTGTCTACTAGACCAAAACCCAGTAGTCATCAAAGAAAGTATTAGAATTCAGAGTTTTTGCTGTAATTTATTAGACAGGTCTAGAGTAAGAGACAGAAGGAAACTGGAATGTCTGGTTTAGTATCATACTTTATAAAATTATTACCAAAGGCAAAGGCACTTCATAGGGGTAAAAGAACCATCACGGGCATACATATGCCTAATTAAAGAGCAATGAAACATATAAAACAAAAACTTGATCAACTAAAGGAAGTAGATACATACACAAACCTCATTGATCTTAACAGTTTTCCATAGTTGACAGAACTAAAAAAAAACAGCAACAACAACAACAACAAAATAAAAACAGCACCAAAAAAAGAAGTTGTAAGCAATACTATGTCTTACAGGAATCTAGTTGATGGTTTCAAATATGAAACCATTATAAAACTAAACAATAGCAGAATGTGCTATGTCTTCTAGACCACATGGAACATCCCTCATGATAGGTTTTATTCCGGTCAGTTAAAGAAAAATTCTTAACAGATTTAAATGAATGAAATCTTACAGAAGACCTGGAAATAAGATATAGAGAGAAACACTAACTATGGAAAAACTTAAAAATACATATCTAAACGTATAAGCTAGGCAAGAAATCACACAAAAACATAATCAAAATCAGGTAGATATCATAAACTTTCTTGTATGTAGCTGGCTTCCTCTGTGATCACCTCTGTGATCACCTCAATGAACACATGTAGAAAGAGCGATGCCCTTGGGGACACAGGCTCTAATGGTTTCACTAATAGGAAATTGTCTCAAAAAGTCTGTTCTCACTACTACCCATATTAAGTGTACAGGTCATCAACAATATTTAAATTTTAATTCCCATAAAACTGTATTTCTTTGGAGACCAACTAGTCACTTGGTGACATTTTATTTTACATCTAATACCGTGGAGGGTGCAGCTATTCATCCTGGGAGAATAGATCATATTCTGGGTGTGCATTTTCCTTTCTGGTCCACAGCTCTTTGGTGATTACTACCATTATTTATAAACTTAAACATCAGCTATAAGATTGCTTTGCTCTCCCAAATAGTACCTTGGCCCAGAAGATCCATTTTAAATCAAAGGAAGTATAAAAATAAATTATAACTTAGAATTCAGTGATCTTAACACAAGATTTCATTGTCCAGTAGTCACTGACGGTATTGAATGTTTTGCAGAAGGCACAGATGTGATGGGAGCTAGGAGACAACAGGAAGAGATTTTAAAATACTATAGAACTATGGTTCTCAACCTTCCTAATGCTGTGACACTTTAATGGGGTTGCTCATGCGGTGGTGTCCCCCAACCATAGCATTATTTCATTGCTATTGCATAATTGTAATTTTGCAACTGTTAGGAATCAAAATGTAAATATTTGATATTCAGGGTATCTGATATATGACCCCTGTGAACCACTGCTAAAGAATAGAACATATTCTTTAAAATAGCACTCAACGTTATTGTGCCATCTGCCTGTGGAGGCAATTCAGATGCCCAGTGTGCTGGTGGGTTTTTTTGTTTTGTTTTGTTGTTTTTTGTTGTTATTGTTTGTTTGTTTGTTTTGTTTTGTTTTTGTCTACTTGGCACAAGCTGGAGTCAACTATAAAGAGGACTGTCAATTGAGAAACTTGCCTTTATCAGACTGGCCTATGGGCAAGTCTGCCGGGCATTTCCTTGATCCATGATTGCTGTGGGAGGGTCCAGCTCACTCTGTGGGCAGTGCCACCCACAGGTGGTCCTGGATTGTGTAATCATGCAGGCTAGCAAACTATAGAAAGCCAGGCAGTAAGTAGCACTCCTCCATGGTCTCGGCTTCATTTGGTTCCTGCTTCTAGGTTCCTGCTCTGAGTTCCTGCATGACTTGCCTTCCTGCTAGACTAAGCGGTAAGAACAAACTCTTTTCTCCCCAACCTTTGGTCCTGATGGTTTACCTCTGTAGTAAAAAGCAACTACAAAACCCAGGATCTTCTCACTATTACATCAAATAATTTACTTAAGGAATTTCTTCCTTTTAGTCTTACAAATGTGTACCCAATTACTACTGGATACTACTCGATACTACTGGATAATTTCTGTTGGTGCCTCCTGTTATGCAACTTGCATCATGAGTATTTAAATGGTAAGTATTGGACAATACAACTCTGCGGTCACCAAAATTCAAATTTCATATTATATGCACCCCTCAAAATATTCATTTAAGTCCTGGGTTAGGCAAGCAAGCTGACATGGAACTAGAAGCGATGAAAAAGGTCATAGAAAATTAATTGTTGTGAGAATCCTGGTAAGGCCAGTGTGCAAAGCTGGCTGTTACCTTCCCTTAGACACACACCTTTTTTTCTTCTTTGAGTCATTACCTACGTTTCCCTGTGTTGCACTTCAGGGGTTATCCTACCCCAGCGTATATATTTTTCTCCCATCTCCAGTTATTTCTCCCAGGGGCTTTTGCATTTAAACAGAAAGCTTTGGAAAATTGAAACCCATTCAGAAACAGAACGAGCTTTCTACACAAACGCTTCCTCCACAAAAAGGCGAGATATTTCATTAAAATATATTCCCTCCGTGTGCCCACCTGATGGAATAAAACCTGATGGAATAAAACGTTGGCTTGTTGTCCCCTCACAAAAGGGGCAGTCATCCTGTTCTGACTTAGAGGCGACCCTGCTTTTCCCTTGCTGCCCATCAGTTGGCGCCTTTTGCCTTCCCCCCCCCAACCCTCCACACTCGATCCAGCTTTGGGGGCTGCAGTCGTTCCACAGCTCTCAGGTCACATGGCCTGGCAGAGCGAGGGGAGCCCTGCGCGGGAGCAGCTAAAGGAGGAGGCGAGGATTCTGCTGCTCCGGCCCGGCGGGAGCAAAGGCACCGCCACTGAAATCGGCCAGCCTGGGCTTCAGCGGCGGTGGCCTCGGCAAGTCAGAACGCTGCTGACCGCCTCCACGGGGTAGGTTTTCTCTCCGGCTGGTGTCGCGGACACGCACGCCAGCGAGGGGACACGGTGTAGGAGCGGCAGCGACAGGCTGGGAGCGGTGCCCAGGAGGCCTGTGTCCCCGCTGGGCGCTCCGCAGGCTGGCTCGGCCGCGGCCCCGCCCTCGGTGCGTCTGCGGCACAGGGCGGGTGCGGCTGGCTCTCCTGCGGTCGCCCGCCCAGCCGGGCTGTCACCAGGCCTAGGGATGCAAACCCCTAGCCCCGCAGAGTCGGGCCGTGCGGACAGCCCGAGCGCTGCCGCCTAATGGCTGCCCGGCCGCGGAGGCCCCTCCGCGCGTCCTCGGTGGGGCGCGTCCTCCCGCGAAGGTGACCCGAGGAAGGCCCCCCTCCCCGCTCCCGGAAACGCCTGCGATTGGAACGCCACTCGATGGATTCGGGCAGTCGGGGCCTGCAGGTGGGGAAACTGAGGCCGGAGGGCAGCGGGGACTCCCCAAGGTCAGCGGCAACCCCTAGATGCCAAGCTTCGGGTTCTCCTTTAATATTCCTTTCCCCCCAAAGAGATAGTTAGGATGGATGGGTGTGTCTCAGCCCTCGCTCTGGCTCTCATGCCCAGGCATCGCCCATGCCGCACTGCGCTCGCTTGCAAAGATGTCGTGGGGCCTGAACCACCGCAGGTCGCTGGTATCTCCTGCTTGGTCCTTGGGACCACAGCGCATCTTCAATGATCTCATTATGCGGACTATCAGCAAATCAGCAGGTGTGTGTGTGCCCTGGAGTGCACGCCGGTTTCCCCGAGAGAAATAAACCGCATAAAGGAAATAGTTACTTGAGGGGCGTATTTCCAGAGGGCCCTTATGCCCCACGTAGGCCCTGAGGTCAGAAGAGCAAGCAAGGTGTTTCCAACTCTTGATGTGAGAATCAGAAGGGGGAAAATGGACATGATAATAATGAAGCAAAAAAAAAAAAAAAAAAAAAAAGATTCTGTTTATTTCAAATAATTTTTACATTAATGTAGAATAATGGTATGTAGTTTTAATTTGCTTTACCCATAGAAAAATCAGTACTTAATTTCCAGTCATTAGTCTCTTGCATTTATGGGGATGGAATAATAATTCTCTTTCCCATATCTTAATTGAAGTAATTTTATTGTAGTTTTCCTAGTTATAATTTGAAACACTCTTTAAAATACTTACATTAATTTTTTTGAAAATCGTGATGGTAGTCACCTGACTGAGTTTGTCAAAACTGTGAAATACACAGCTAAATGGTACACTTTGTTGTAGTAAAGTATACCTCAATAAAAGTTGTTTTTTAGGCAGGATGGGGGCATTCATGGTGGTATAATTGTAGACTAAATTTTTTTAAGCCAGGAGAAAATTATGCTAGATCATGAGAAAAAAACACACTTAAATAATAAAACATGTTATAAAGTCTCAGTAATTAAAATAACAGAGCCACGGCACTAAAATACATAAAAATGTAAACAGCTGGGCATGGTGGCACGGCTTACAATCCCAGTACTAGGGAGGCTGAGGATCTCAAGTTTCACGCCAGTCCGGGATTCATTGCAAGACCCTGTCTCAACATAATATGTAAGAATTAATATAATAACAATAAAAATCTACAAGTATATGAATATAAGATAATCTAGCATGCCAAAAAGTAACAATTTAAATTAAGGATTAAAAGAGGATTTAGGTTTCCTTGCTACTCTGCTTAGTGTCCCTGTGCCTGGCACAAGACTCAATGTTGAGTGAGTACAGGTCATTGATGCCATACATGTTCTTTGCAGGCATGTAGAAGGCCAGCAGGAAACCTCCTTCCCCCATACCACTCATCTCACTTTCATTAAATTGTATTTCTTATTTAAAAAAATGAAATGGTCATCTATATACATTTTCTTCAACATAGTTGTTTTTCCCTTCCCATTTATCTCCACCCCCCCCCAATACACGCTTCTATTACACACAGAATTTAAGTGAGAAATTCTTACTGATTTTAAGTAGCATAGCTCATCATTTCTGCCAGGTGTATTCCTTGAAGAATTCTTTCCATGGTCAAAAGGATTGATGCCCTGATATTATCTACTAAGATTGCCCAATCTATAAGCAAATGTGCATCTTCTGGACCATATTACTTCTTGGAGTAAATCGCATTGAGATTGTGTTATCAAGATTAGTTTGAGGACAAGGACCATCTTTCTTATCAAGTGTTTCTAGTAGAAAAGTGTTTTTTTTAATGCATTTGTTAATGACTTTTAAAATATCCTTTAGTATGACTTTATGTGTATGCTCTGCCTGTTTCTGCAAATTATTCATAGGTATTCCATTTTTATTCTAAATATATTCCTTTTTCATTTTGCCTTTTTTTAAAAAAATGCATTAATTAAGTTTGATTTATGAGGTGGAAACACTTATTTTATATATTTTATAAATAAACTGTGTATATCTTCAGAGGTAACAAACACAACATGTATTACTTTATGTCTTTATGTTGTTACCTACCATATCCTAAAAGGGTTTTCTGTTTCTTTCTTTTGTTTTGTTTTGCCATTTCATCTGATTTTCTAGGACCCAGAAGCAGTAATAGATGTTAGGTGAGAGCAGGGATCCTGGATTTACTTTTTACTTCCCCATTCCAGAATCTTCATTAACCATGGCAAGTTTACTGTGCCTTAGCTTGTCCAACTACAAAGTGTAGTTAATAATCATTACAGGCTTTTTATTCAGATCCACTCAATGCTTAAAAGAGTGCCTGGCACATAAGTTCTGGGTTGAGTTAGGAAGAAGTCATTCTCTGCCCTGTGTGTAACTGGGTCTATGCTACTCCTGATTTTATAGCTGAGGAATTATAGTCCATGTAGGCCAAAAGATTGAATGGGATCTTATGTTTTCTCTACAGTCATTTGTGGATTCAGCTTACTATAGATCAAAAATATTTTACAAAACTGAACGTGTATATTTATTTTTATTGTCATTATTCCCTAAATAATATAACATAGCTACTATTTACAAAGCATTTGCCTTCTGATGGGTGTTAGAGGTAATTTAATGTATTTAAGGAGTGCATAGCTTGCATGTAAAGACTGACATTTTATATAAAGAATCTGAGCAGCTCCAGATTTTGGTTGGTGTCCTGAGGGGTAGGGAGTCCTAGACTCAATCCACCTTGGATACCAAGGTAGAAAGTGATAAATAAATGCACCGGATAAATAAATTCATGCAAAGGATCTTAATACATGTAAGGAAAGAGCACTTAGATCTGGTTGGGAAAATCAGGTTGGCTTTTGGGAGAACTGTATACCTCTTGATCTTGTGTATAAAAAGGATGCTGGTGGAAAGGTTATTAGAGCTGAATTCTTGGCAAAGCATTTGGATTTTCTTCTGCAGACACAGGGGAATTATTATTGACCAGTTTTATAGAAAAGAATGCTGGTCTGACCCAGGCTTCAGAGGATCACATAGTAATGGAAGCTGTTAGCATCACTTGCAGCATCCCACCCCATGCTAACAAAGGACTCCACAGGCAGGCTCTTTTCATATAAACAATGTCTCCAGAGTGAGATATATAAATTGTTTTTTTTTTTAAGTTAGCATCATGCATAGCATGGGTCTAGTTGTGGAATTTTCATAATATGTTGTTAATACGGTGTTCTTACTTGTCCCCTAGACCCCCACCACCTGCCTTTCTGCTCCCCTCTGGCTGCTCTCTTTCCTCTTCCCAGTAACCCTCTCTTTTCATATGACCTATATTCCATTACCATCTTTCCCCCTTCCTCTTAAGATCTCTACTCCTCTTGAGGTCCACTTTGTAGTTTTATAACTTATCCCCCATATAAACACACACACACACACACACACACACACACACACACACACACACACACTAAAGTACAGGATCTACGTACAAGAGAAAACATGGCATTTGTTTTTCGGATTCTGACTTATTTTGCTTAATGTAATGATTTTCAGTTCAGCCTATTTTCCTGACAAATGTCATTATTTTACTTTTTTTTTATGGGTGAATAAAATTCTATTGTGTTATATATACCACATTTTCTTTGTGAAACGATGAGTGTAGATATACAAGTTTTTGGGTTTGTAGTCAGGAGTGATAAATCCAAGTCAGAGTAGTTTCTCCCCCAATCCCTCCCCCCCACTGTGTGTGTGTGTGTGTGTGTGTGTGTGTGTGTGTGTGTGTGTGTGTGGATTTCCATAATGGCTACATCAGTTCACACTCTTACCAGCAGTAAATGGTGCTTTTGCTTTTTCCACATCCTTGTTAGCATTGCTGTCATTTTTTTCTCAATGTTGGCCATTCTGATTAAAGTGTAATAGAATCTCTAAGTAATTTTTCAAGATTTATTAATTATTATTTATGTGTATGACTGTTTTGTCTATATGTGTGCACTGTGTGCATGCCTGATGCCTGCAGAAGCCAATAAGGGTGTCACATCTCCTGATTCTGGAGTCGTGGATGGTTTTAAGAAGCTGCTATATAAGCGAAAGCAGTCATTTCTTGAGTGTTATTTTTCTGGTTAGTAATTATTTTTAACAGTATTCAATCACTGTAAGTCGTAAAAAAGGCTTTGGAAGTTTATTTATATTGTATATCATAGTTTCAACTGTAGACAATTATGATGCTTATTTGTTGTTCCTCTGGTTCCCCTTTGTATAAGATAGAGCCAAGACTGAAGAAACCAAGCATGTGTTTCAAGTAAGTGGAACATAGTTCAGGGATATAGAAGGGTCTTAATGATTAAAACCATCAACTTGATTACATGCCTGCAAATTTCCATAATCCTTCTGTAGTTTATTTAATATCCTTTGTAAAGCGTATGATGTGTAGCTTTTTTTTGTTTTGAAGTCATTTTAACAAGACTGAGTCTTACCTGGCTTTCCTTTCCAAACATTGTAAGTTGTTTTTTTGTTTGCTTGTTTGTTTTGGTTTGGTTTTGTGTTTTTTGTTTGTTTGTTTGTTTGTTTGGTTGGTTGGTTGGTTGTTTTTTGCGGGGAGGAGAGGAGTGGGCATTGAGACAGGATTTCTCGGTAGCTTTGGAGCCTATCCTGGCATTCACTCTGTAGACCAGGCTGGCCTGGAACTCACAGAGATCCATTTGCCTCTGCCTCCCCAAGTGCTGGGATTAAAGGTGTGCACCACCACAGTCCAGCCCCAAATATTGTAAGTTGTATAACAAAATTATTAGTTTATTATTTCAGTGTGTACAAAGACAATTATTGTATTACACTTATTATTAATCACCTCTACTATCCATCCTCACGAGGGATGCACATTACCTGTGCCAGGCATTGACTCTCAGTGTTATCTTCATGGTTCAAAGAAGGATGGTAGGTCATTAATCAGCTCAGATCCGAAGCATTAAATAGAAATGTGACTGTTTCTCCCAACTGAAAACCAAGATGGTTAAAGGCACATGGAGAAGGAATGCTGATGTCAGTACTGGGTCAATGAGAGAGTGCTAGCCTGTCTATCAATGTGGGTTAAGGTTACAAGGATGGTTATGGGGAGGATTTTTTACATTGAAAAAAAATCTGTTTCTTTATTTTAAATATATTGTACTCCCCATTGAATATTAAGCCTAAAATTGCCCTGCTATGCCATTAACCTCATAGCTCTTATCCTGAAAATGGTTAGAAGGCTGAGCAACAGCCACATCCATGCTGAGGACAGAAGCAAGTGAGCTGGTGTGTGCTAGCCCAGCATCGATGGCCCATTCACAACTGGCCAGTTGTCTGATGTCAGTTGGTAGCCAGTCTGTAATTTAGCCAACTGCCTTATCAATTACAATGGTTGTTAATAAAGGCAGATTCAAGTGGGGAAGTTTTTAGCTGAGCTGGGTCTCCTGTAGTTGTTCTCTGTAAACAGACAATCTGTAATGTCTATCTGTTTGGATTATGACTCTTCCGGAATTCATGCCATGTTCAGATGTGAAGTTGGTTACTTGTCAACAGTTTTCTTATTGTATCAGTGAAATACATATTGTCATGTCAGTTCTTGCCAGGAATTTCTCAATAAAATGGATTTTTTTCAGTATTTCAATAAATATTGATATTCCCCCCACAAAGAAGATAATATATGGATACTGGGAAATGAAGCTGTTCCTCTGCAAAAGCAGTAAGTGCTTTTGACCCCAGAGCCATCTCCACAGCTCTTAAAGTAGTTTTAATTTGCATTTTCCCAATGGCTAAGGATATTAAATGATTTTTGCATATATTACCATTTCATTTTTAAATTTTTATTTTTGAGACTATAATTACAGCATTTTCCTTCTCTTTCCTTTCTCCAAACCTTCCCATATGCTCTTTCTTGCTCACTTTCAAATTCATAGCCTCCTTTTTATTTATTGCTGTTATATGCAAATATAGCATATGTCTCTATATAGAGACACATATGTTCCTAAATATAGCCTGCCCAGTCTAATATAGTGCTATTTATATCTGTGTTTTCAGGACTAATAATTGATATTGATATCCAATATCAATATCCATGTGATATTGAGTAATCAATTGGTGTGTTCTTCCCTGGGGAAGACTGTTTCTCCTGCTATTAGCTTTCCTTAGTTGCCTGCAGTTGTTTCTGTAAAGTTGAGGACTCAAGGCTGTTGTTCTTGTTCAATTCATGGTTAGGCATTCGTGTTGATGAGACTTCATGACTGTAACTTCATACATATATGTATGTATGTATGTATGTATTATGCATGTATGTATGTATCTATGTATGTATATATAAAATTTTTATTTAAATTTGAAACAAGCTTGTTTTACCTATCAATCCCAGTTCCCACAACCTCCCATTCTCCTCTGTTCCCCCACCAACCCCCATCCCATCCCCTTTCTGCTCCTCAGGGAGGGTGAGGCCTTCCATGGGGAGTCTTCAAAATCTGTCATATCATTTGGAACAGGGCCTAGGCTCTCTCCCATGTGTCTAGGCCGAGAGAGTATCTCTCTGTGTGGAATGGGCTCCCAAAGTCCATTCGCACACTAGTGATAAATACTGATCCACTACAACAGGCCCCATAGACTGCCCAGTCTTCCCAACTGACACCCACATTCAGGGGGTCTGGGTAGGTCCTACACTGGTTTCCCAGCTGGAACTGGAGTCCATGAGCTCCCCCTTGTTCGGGTCAGCAGTTTCTGTGGGTTTCTCCTGCCTGGTCTTGACCCCTTTGCTCATCACTCCTCCCTGTCTACAGTTGGATTCCAAGAGTCTAGCTCCGTGTTTAGCTGTGTGTGTCTGCTTCTGCTTCCTACTAGATGAAAGACTTCATGACTGTAACTTCTGATGCTACTTGGAAACAGAATCTCATGGGCAACGTTCCTGATCATCTGGCAAAGTTCCTGATCATCTGGCTCTTAAATTTTTCCTGCCCTCTCTTCCTCAGTGTTCCTGAGCCTTAGGTGTGAGAGTTGTTTTGTAGATGTATCCATTGAGTCTGAGCTTGACTACTTTGCATTTTGATTGGTTGTTGTTTTCTATAATGGTCTCCTTCTGTTATAAAGAGAAGTTTTCTTGGTGAGGGGTGAAGACTACACTTTCCTGAGGGTAAATATTTAGCATGAAGTTAGGGATTATGCTGATTTAGTAAGGTGGTGCTTGTAGGATCTTACCCTGTATCCATGACTTCACTAGTTATTTTACCCTCCTTCTTCTATAATTTATCTCCCCTCCCTAAAAAGAGCCCCCCTTTTCCCATTTATCCAGTTAGACCAGTTGTACTTGCTATTACCCTCTCTAGTGCTTCTCCAACTCCCTACCTCAACTATAGTCCCTTTTTACTTTCTTGGTTTCTTCAGAAATCAATATGCCCTCACATGTGAAGATTTGGAACTAGGAGCTTCCAATGAGAGAGAAAATAATGTTTGTCTTTCTGGGCCTGGGTTACCTCACTCAATATAATCTTTTCTAGTCCATCCATTTACCTGCAAAGATTATTTCATTTTTATTTATAGCTGAATAATGTTCCATAGTGTGTACTACATTTTCAATATCTGTTGACTGAAGAACATTTAGGTTCTTTGTTTTTGTTTTACTATTTCTAACTGTTGTGAATAGAACAGCAGTGAACATGATGTATAGTTCTTTGGGCACATATCATGAAGTGGTATAACTGGGTCATATGGTAGATTTCGTTTTAGCTTTACGAGTGTTCTCTACACAGATTCCCATAGTGCCTGTAGCAGTTTGCAACTCCAACAGCAATGAATGAGTGTTCTCTTTTCCACATGCCCTCTCCAGCATCTGTTGCTTGTTGTTTTGCTGATCTATATTCTGATTGAAGGAAGATTAAACCTAAAAGTTGTTTTGATTTGCAGTTTCCTAATTGCTGTAGATGATGTACAATTTTTTTTTTGAGATATTTCCTAGTCATTTTTTCTCTTCCTTTGAGAGTTCTTTGTTCAGGTCCCAGGGTGTGAAATTGAGAAGGGCCTGGAAGGAGGAGAGAAGTCAGAACCTTCTAGGCCCTTTGACCCAGGTGCCTAGGAAAGTGGTGGTGTCTTTCATGAAGGAAAGTATACTTGGGAAAAATAGACAGTTTTGGAGTACTAACTTCCTGACACAAGTGTGCTGTTCTGTTTCTCAAATCCCTGTGCCTCCTTCTGTTTAGTTTTCACAAGAAACACTAAAACACAGTTTCCACTACCACTCTGTGTACTCATTCAGACAAGCCCCAATCTGTGCTTCTTTCTCAGTGTCTTTATTTCTTTATTGCTTTCTAAGTCCTGTGCCCTCAATGCAGGTAGAACCCAGTCTAGGGAATTGCTGTATTTAAGGTGGAGTACTTGCAAAACATATAACTATGAACTTACCTCCCTCTGTGGAAGTGAAGCAATTGTTACCAAGCTGACTTAGAAAAACCTGTCAGACTACAATCTTAATGGAGTGTGGGCCTTGGCAGGTAATCTTACAGGTGGCTATGGACTTCTGGGGGGAAAATGCCAGAGTAATCATCTAGACACCACCTTCCTTTCATCCACTTCTCATACAAGCCTGCCTCACCTCTGCCTGCATTCATAGGTTGGGAAAGAAACTGAATGAAGAACGTCCTATGTATTTTGATTCAGTTCCTCAAGGTCATTTATGTTAAACCATATCTACAGAGTGCAATTAACAGTGGGTGTTAGTGGATATCCCCCAAAATAACCAGAACCTACTCTTGCCTACATAATTTATGGATTTTTGCCAAGCCATTCATCTAATCATCAAATGAGGGGTGTGATCCCATTTTTTTATGGCCCACAATGGGTGTGCTAATTTGCAGTGTTCAAATGTTCAACACTATTTTCTTCTCCTCCTCGAGGGCATGATCAGTCTCTCCCCCTGTCCATTGACTTCAGGCTTTCCATGTCCTCTTTGTGCTCCAGGCTTTTAGTAATGTCTTTCTGTTTCTGTGCCCTCTGTTGAATTGGGAGAGTGATTATGTAACTTGGCCATGTGCATGGTGCAGTAGCTCTAATAGCTACTTTGTGGCTTTCTCTTTTTTACACCACCACAAAGCCAACAAGATCAACAAAAAGGGGGCCGTTTTATCTGTCCATTCTAGAATGTGCACAAGGTACTGAGCTTCCATTAACCTTTGTGGGCAAGTAACAAGAACAGAAACTAAAGCTTAGGTCTCAGAAAGAGAAAAAACCAAGTCAGTCTCCTCCTCCCTCTTTCCCTCTTCTTCTCACCCTCTCTCTCTTTGTCTATTTCTCATTCCCCCTCTCTTATCTCATATAAAAAGCATACAAAGTAATTTCAGAGTACCCTGGAATTAGAATCTATTCATGTAAAGCTTAAAAGCCACATCGTACATACAGGCTCTCATGTGGTTTTTATTTCTTCTGGGGAATATTCAATAAAAAAATAAATATTTAAGTAATGTAATAAATATTTAAATAAACAATATATAAATATATAAAAATTCTCACTGCTTCTTACCTGTAATCATATGTACCTGAAACATTTGTCACCCCACATATGAAAGCAGAAACATCCAAACACTTTAGTTCCTTCAAACCACTAAACTTTGAATGCCTTCTCTGACTTGGGTTCACCATGGTTAGGGGACAAATCTTATAGCCTGTGAGGGTTTGGGACATTCTTGGAGCAGTTAAATCCTTTCTGTTCTTCTGACAGTCTAGAAATCAGCCTGTGGCTCTTTGTTTCCTGTTGTCAGCTTGCCCCTTCCCTTGCTCTTCAGAAGAATGAGTTTCCTTGCTGCATTGCTGTGGCCAGTGGATGGGATGAGTGGATTTGATCTGTGGCACACCAGCAAAGATGTGAATTTGACTTGACCTTAGCTTCTACCGGACTAAGAGCACAGCCCTGATAGCCATTTCTCTGCACCTTGATCCATAAGGAGAAGTACATTGGCTGCCTGCTTCTAACCTTTTGTACCTGAATCCAGCAGGACCACCACCATCAACTGACCCGTGTGCAAGAGTGCTAGGTCATTATCAGAAATCATAAAGGTTTGTGCCTGTTTGTCACTCCAGTGGAGCTGACCCCTTCTAGCAGAGACCCTAGGCACTGCCAGTTGAATCTTCCTTCCATAATCAGCTGTGGAATTGCAGCTTTCTAGCCGTCTAACAGACTATGAGATGCTTGTGGTTTTATTGCCAACAGTGGAGAATGTTCTTGGGATTAAAGTCCTCTTTATGATGATATGGGGCACTCCCATTTCTGTCCCACCCGCCATATAATTGTAAGCCAAAGCATTTATTGTGCAACTGGCATTTTCTAAGATGACTGCCTTATTTTGTTGAATTTGCATGTAATCTCTTCCTCTAGATGGTCTAGCTCCCTTAAGTAATAAGCAAGGTAGGGAGAATAGTGAGAGCAGGAAGCCACCCAAATGGCTCCATTCCCAGGGCTACTACTCTAGAGGCGTGGGATCCCCCTAGTTCCCACCAATATTGGTGTCCAGTAGTGGTGATGAGAACTAATACAACCAGGTGATGTACATATCTATGATGAACTAACTCTGTGGACTTAAGCAGATCAGAGGAAGAAAGAACCAGTCATAGTACACTGATGCTCACAAATCAGCAAGCCTAGGGTCATATGCTACCAAAAGCTCCTTGCTTCTTTCCCTCTGGTTGTTCTACAGATCTCTTGACAGTACAAGAATAGTTTGACTCATGCCTGGGTTCCCAGGACCATTGTCTTTTGCTGCAGACTCGTCTCCACTTAACTGAAATGTGTCACAACACTGTAGAGATGTTTGGTGTTCTACATGACTGTGCAAGGCAGGTAAGAATAACTACTCTGAAAAAACAAGCCCCCAAATCATTACTTGGTGGCACAATGGTCTACAAGTAGCTCACAACACTAAACAGTTTAGGTGTTGGGGGATGGGGAAGAGGTGAGCTGTTGGGGTAGACCCTCTTATACTTGTAGCGCCCATGCTACAATCTGTTGCACTAATCCGGCGAAGGCCTAGAGATTGAAATAAAAGACAAGATGGGGGTCATTCGTGCAGCTGGAATGCTGAATGCCATTTGAGGGGATGAAGCAGGCTGATATACTGACTTACAGCACAGTAAAAAACAATCAAGGGTCAAGCATGCAAGTTCTCAGGCTTAGTTCCTCCCCAGCAGATGTGTGTTAGCAAATCAAGAAGAGTAAGTAGCAAGAAGTACTCTGGTGCAAGATGTTCTATCCAAAAGCTTCAGGCTTTCTCAAGGTGCCTCAGTCCATACAGGGTCCTATAAAGTAGCTCACAATACTAACCAATTTAGGTGTTGGGGATGGGGGGAGAGGTGAGCTGTTGGGGCTGACCCTCTGGTAGATCCATAGAGACTCTCCATTCAGCTCACATCTTATTGGCAAGCCTTAGTAGTATGACCCCACTCTGAAGAAGGTCTGCTAGGAAATGAAGTTCAGTGTACTGCTGAAAGTAAAATCCTGGAATGTATGGGAGAATGTATGGGAGAGCTGGTAGACAGCACAACTGCAACCTCGTGAGACACAGAGAGTCCTCCATCATTACAACCTGTACCATTTTCTTCTCCGTGGCTGCAAAGTGTCCTGATTCTTAAGCAAGAGTATCCTTTTGATGCTACAGCTATCACTTAGCCTTGCATTAAGTCCTATGGCTTTTGTACTAGCCATTGTTTTAATTTAATTTTAATTCATTGTTTTAATTTTGTTGTTTGGTGTGAATCTTTTGTATCAGAACGTTAGAATAAGCATCAATTCTATTTTTATAGTGTGTGTGTGTGTGTGTGTGTGTGTGTGTGTGTGTGTGTGTGTGGTGTGTACATATGAGTGCAGTTTGTGCAGATGCATGTGGATATGTGTGTATGTGCATGTGGAGGCTAAGAGCATTTCTCAGGTAAATACACCTTTTTTCTCTTTTGATGTATGTATGTGTATTCACACGCTCATATATATGAATGTGCCATGGTGAGTTGCACAAATCAGAAGACAAACCTTCAATATTAGTCCTTCCCTTCTACCTTGTTTGAGATGTTCTAACAAACTTGCTGGCTCCAAGGAATTCTGTTTGTGCCTCCCATTTCCCTATAGGAATATAAGCACAGGCTTGCTACCTAAGCTAGCTTTTATGTGGCATCTGGGAATTTGAACTCGTGTCCTAATGCTTACACAGCAAGCACTTTTCCCACTAAGCCATCTTTCTAGCCTCTGCCTTTGTTTTTAATCTCAGGTCTGGCAGAGAGTTTGATTAGTAGGCTAAGCTGGCTAGCCAGTGAGTACAGGGATCTGCTGGTCTCTACCTCCCCAGTGATAAGATTGGAAGGATGACACTCCACATACCACTTGAGGAGGGACTGCTTTTAGGGTTCAAACTCAAATCCTCTGTGTGCATGGCAAGTGCTTTACTGACTTAGCCATTTCTCTAGCTCCATAATCATATTTTAATGACATTTTTACTTTGTCTAATTTTCCTCACTAACATGTTTAATATCCATAGTAAATCCACTGATTACTTCTATTTGAGTGCAGAAGAATCCAGGATACAGAGAGATGAGGTGACTTCTACCAATTGAATAGCAGATCTGAGGTTCCAAACTCACACCTGTGCTCTGAGCTACTGGGTCCAAGGACATTATTTTCTGTATCAAGCTGTTCCTTCCTCTGCCTACCCTGCCCACCTCACTGAATAGCCCCATTGTAGACACTCCAGTGAGATACTTTCCTCCCATATCAAAGCCTACAGTTTGTTTGTATGAGGAAGACACCTTCTCCCAAATATAGTCCTATACAAATAAATTAGGAGGACAATCAGAATTAAATAATTAGATTAAATGATATTAGAGAAACCAAAGATGGTATTAAATAACAAGGACCACCAAGTATTTCTTTTTTGTTGGGATATACAAAAAAGGTTTTCAGAAATGACCCAGTCAAGTATTCTACATTGATGCTGAAGCCACCCCTACCTATGTGTATTTTTTCTGTGTCAAGCTTTGTTGTTTGTGTGCCTTTGTTAACTCCCATGTCTTTGTGGTTAGTGAATGTAAATAACTTTACCCACTGCCAGAGACTTTATGACACACTATGATGCTAACATCACATCTTTAGGCATGGAGAGTTGGTTGAATGCACAGGGCATGTCGGATCATAAACAATGAGAGCATCTCAATGCTCACTGACAAATACAACCCAAGAAAACAATCACTGCAGAAAAATCTTTCGAGTCTCCAACAGCTACACAATCTTGAACAATCTTGTGTGCTGGGCTGCATTGTTGGGATTTTTTTAAAGTTATGTTTTCTGATTCTGCTTTCTTTCTTTAGGTTTGACTGATATCCAGGATGGTTTGTTCTTGGGACAAGACATGACCAAAAGTTGACCTCATGACCACGTCAACCTCTCCAGCTGCCATGCTTCTCCGGAGGCTTCGGCGACTCTCCTGGAACAGCACCGCTGTCCAGCTCTTTATTCTAACTGTGGTGACATTTGGCCTACTGGCCCCCCTGTCCTGCCACCGGCTCCTGCACTCATACTTCTACCTGCGCCATTGGCATCTAAACCAGATGAGCCAAGAGTTCCTGCAGCAAAGCCTGAAGGAAGGAGAGGCTGCCCTTCACTACTTTGAAGAGCTGCCCTCTGCCAATGGTTCAGTGCCCATCGTGTGGCAGGCCACGCCCCGCCCCTGGCTGGTGATCACCATTATCACCGTAGATAGGCAGCCTGGCTTCCATTACGTCTTACAGGTAGTGTCCCAGTTCCATCGGCTTCTGCAGCAGTGCGGCCCCCAGTGTGAGGGCCACCAGCTCTTCCTGTGCAATGTGGAACGGAGTGTGAGCCATTTTGACGCTAAGCTGCTCTCTAAGTATGTCCCTGTGGCCAACCGCTATGAGGGCACCGAAGATGATTATGGCGATGACCCTTCAACTAACTCGTTTGAGAAAGAGAAGCAAGACTATGTCTATTGCCTGGAGTCATCGCTGCAGACTTACAATCCAGACTATGTCCTGATGGTAGAGGATGACGCCATTCCAGAAGAACAGATCTTCCCAGTATTGGAGCACCTTCTGCGGGCTCGCTTCTCGGAGCCACACCTCCAAGATGCCCTGTATCTAAAGCTCTATCACCCGGAGAGGCTACAGCACTACATCAACCCAGAACCTATGCGGATCCTAGAGTGGGTTGGCGTGGGCATGCTGCTGGGGCCAGTGCTAACCTGGATATACATGAAGTTTGCCTGCCGCCCAGGCTTCAGTTGGCCTGTCATGCTTTTCTTCTGTCTGTATAGCATGGGACTGGTGGAACTGGTGGGCCGACACTATTTCCTGGAACTGCGGCGCCTGAGTCCCTCCTTGTACAGTGTGGTTCCTGCCTCTCAGTGTTGCACCCCAGCTATGCTCTTCCCTGCCCCTGCAGCCCGCAGGACCCTCACCTACCTGTCCCAAGTGTACTGCCACAAGGGCTTTGGCAAGGACATGGCATTGTACTCTCTGTTGAGAGCCAAGGGGGAGCGGGCCTACGTGGTGGAGCCCAACCTCGTGAAACACATTGGGCTCTTCTCCAGCCTCCGGTATAATTTTCATCCCAGTTTACTCTAGGAGTGCTCAGAAATGCCTTTCTGAAGTAGGCTATTTCCTGGAAAGACACATAGTACTTTCTTTAGATATGGTTGCTTGTTGATATTCCATTGTTCAAGGTCTCGAGGTATAAATGCACTGGGACAGCAGAAGAATGCATCTAAGTCAAGAGCCTTGACTGGTAATCCCAGCAGGAGCAGCAGCTTGCCACAGGTCTGGATCTCCATCCCTCCACACAGCCACACTGCCTCATGCAGTCTGTCCCACTCAATGAGGATTATGTCGGTGACAGTTACCTTCTCCCATTTTCTGTGAGCTCTGCCTGGTGGCAGAGCTTGTGACTGCCAAAAAATCTTGTGCACAGTGGTGTAAGACTTGTGTTAGGATTTTAAGGGTAGAATATGGTGAGCTGTTGAATGCTTTAGAATGGATGTGTGCTTAGAATATATGCCCAAAGAGTCAGGGCCATGCTAACATATTCTATTTGTTTTCCTCAACCTGGTGTAATAAACATGTAAAAGTTGTGCTGTGCTACTTGTCTCCGAGGCTCTTCTGAAATACAATGACTTCTTTCCCTATTTACCTGTAGTGTGTTTACAGCCAATGCTGTCGCTGAGAGCTTTAAGCCACAGCAAAGACTGGAACCCTGAATTTCTCAAATCCAGTCGCTTCAGTTCAATACTAAGTTAATGATGAACATTTCTGTTACAGTCAGGTTTCTTGGCAGGGAGACATTGCAGAAGGATACAGAAGAGTGACCTCTGTTTTATATACTAGGAGAAGAGTCTTCTCCCTACCTTTGCAGTCACAAGGTTCACCCTCATTTCGTTTTTCTACTGGTAGCATTATAGTACAGAAGACCAAGTGTGAGCTATGAACTCAAAAGACCCACAGTTTGTGTGTTCATGGGACAGGGAATACAGGTACACACATGCATGCCTGTGAGTGTGTGTTTGTGTGTGTGTGATTTTTATATTTAATTTTTTATTATTCTCTCATTTATTACATCCTGACCACAGTTTCCCTTCCCTCCTCTCCCCCCAGTTCCCTGCCCCTTAGAGTTACTCCTGCCATTTCCCTTGAGAAAAGGGAAGGCCTCCCAGGAACATCAACCAAACATAGCATACCAAGTTGCAGTAAGACCAGGTATTTCCCCTCATAGTAAGGCTGAATGAGGAAACCCAGTGGGAAGCAAAGGATCTTAAAAATAGGCAAAAGAGTCAGAGGCACCCCACTCACACCATTGGGAGACATACAAGAACACTAAGCTACACAACCATAACATATATGCAGAGGACCTAGGTCAGACTCCAGGCTCCCTGAATGTTGGATCAGTCTCCATTAGCCTCTATAAACTCTGGTTGGTTGATTCTGTGCATTTTCTTATGGTGTCCTTAACCATTCTGGCTTCCACAATCTTTGCTCCCCTCTTCTGCAGGATTCTCCAAGCCCTTCCTGATGTTTGGCTGTGGGTCTCTGCATCTGTCCCCATCTGTTGCTGGATAAAATCTCTCTGATGACAGTTATGCTATGTTCTGGTCTACAAGTATAGTGCAGTATCATTAGAAATCATTTTTATTAACCTTTTTTTCTGGCCTTGTTTGGTCTCTGGGCTATCCAGATTCTGGGTCCTGGCCCTCCAGGCAGGGTCAGGGATTGATTTCCTCCTGTGTCATGGGTCTCAAACTGGACCAGTCATTGGCTGACCACTCACACCACAATTTCTGTGCCACCTTTACCTCAACACATCTTGCAGGCATGAACAATTGTAGACAACTTCCTGAACAGAACACTAATAGTCCAGGCACTAAGGTCAGCAATGAATAAATGGGACTTCATGAAACAGAAAAGCTGTATAAGGCAAAGGACACCATCAATAGGACAGAACAAGAAAGTGGAGTTTCATTAACTCCACATTCGACAGAAAGCTAATATCCAGAATACATAAAGAACTTAAGAAACTAGACATTTTTAAATTGTATGTGTATGTTGTATGTTTATGTGTGTGGGATCATAGTCATATGTAATGTGTATACACACCTGTGTGGAGGTCAGAGGCTGGCATCAGGTGTCTTCCTCAATTCCCTACTATAATTTTTGAGACAGGGTCTCACTGAACATAAGGCTCACCACTTTGCCTGGCCTGGCTAGACAATTGCATCTGCCTCCCCTCCATGGGTATTATGGGTGTGTGCTGTTCTGCCTGGCTTTGATGTGGATGCTGGGGGAAAACCTTAGGACTCTATGCTTGTGTGGCAGCCCTTTATCAACTGAGTCACCTGCTAATCCACATTGGTATATTTTGAGGAAAGATATTTGTTATACTCTTTAGTGAGGACATAGGCCTTTTGCCTGACACCTACATGCTTAAGTCCACCCACTGGTAGAAATAGAAGCTGGCTTTTCATTGTGGTGTCTAAGGATGGGTAGCTCAGATTACAACCAGTCCCATATCCAATCAAACAAAAACTGATTGTTCATTCTGAAAATCAACTGAGATTGTTGTTGAACTTGTTCTGGGGCTAAAGTCTGAAACTCCCTTCTCTTAAATCTCACAAACAAGTCCCTGGATAATACTCATCAAACTAGCAGCCAGCAACTCTCTTCATGAGGATGGATAATTATATTAGGATTTAACCTTTGCCTGGTTCGGATGTCACTTTGTGTCTGCTTCTAAATTTCCATGGTGTACAAGGCAGAAAGTGACCTGTCCACAGCTGTAGAATTATGAGTAGCCAGGATCTTGACTGCTGGATGTGTGTTGTTAGAGAAAGTAATGCTAGGAGACTTTCAGTGAGATCTGCTATGCCTACAAAGGTAGCTTCTTTAAAGTGAATTCTAGGATCTCATAGGGAAGCATGTCCTTAGGGTTGTCCTCAAAGTGAATCTCTCATTTCTTTGTATGGTGTGCCCACGTCTTAAGGCATCCGGTCAACAACCTTTTAATGGGCAGAAATCAAGTGCACTAAATAGTCTAGATGTTTTCATTTTGTGTGTGTGTGTGTGTGTGCGTGTGTGCGTATTTTACCTTGTCTATGATCTGTATGATGTCTAGTGATACCATGTATTTACTACTTTTTTTAAAAAAAGGTCCTGGTAGGGCTAGAAAGATGGCTTAGCAGTTAAGAGTACTTGTTACTCTTCCAGAGGTCCCAGATTCAATTCCCAGCACCCATATGGTGTCTCACAACTGTCTGACCTCCAGTTCAGGGGATCTGATGCCCACTTCTGACCTCCTCAAGCACATGCATGTGGCACACAAACATACATACATATAGGAAAACCCCCATACACATGAAATAAATGGTCCTGGTAGAACCAGTAATTTTAAGATTCTGAATTAAATAGAAATTTGCCACTCTCTTCAAGTCTTAGATTCTTATTTTAATAGTCAAAGTAATATAAAATAGGAGAAAAGCTATATTAACAGAATTAATGGAAGAATGAATATCAAAAGAAAGGAGGGAAGGAGGGAAAGGAAAGTAAAGGCATGGTGGCATACACCTTTAATCTCAGAACTCAGGGGGCAGCCAGGGCTACATAGTAAAACCTGTGCAAGCTCCCTCTCCCTCTCCCTCTCCCTCTCCCTCTCCCTCTCCCTCTCCCTCTCCCTCTCCCTCTCCCTCTCCCTCTCCCTCTCCCTCTCCCTCTCCCTCTCCCTCTCCCTCTCCCTCTCCCTCTCCCTCTCCCTCTCCCTCTCCCTCTCCTCCCTCCCCCCCGCTCTCCCTCTCTCTCATTAACCCCAGAATAGAAAAGCCTACCCAACATGGATAACAACTCAGGAAATGTGCATCCCTGGAGCTCTGTGGAGGTTTAACAAATCACTTCTCAGCAGCTCTGCTGGTCAGTCAACTAACTCCCTAAGGGGTGTTTAGTGTTTAGTGCTTCTATAAGCTGTAGAGAGGCAAGTCTCAGCTTCCCAAGAGAGTTTTGTTTACCTCCTGAGACTCATGACCCCACCCCCAATCTCCTTTTTTTGAGGAAGTGTTTCAGTTTGGGGAAAACAACTGTACAGGATCCCACTTCTTTCTGGCTCTTACATTCTTTCCACCTTCCTCTTTCACAATTTTCTATGAGCCTTGGAAGGAATGATATAGACTTCAACATATGGCTAAGCATTGAGCCACCATGCCACAGCAACAGTCACTGATTCTTGGGAGCTTCAGCAGTGGTTATGAGTCTGTATGATACATTACTTACTGCAAAAGCAAGTTTCCTTCCATGACTGATTGCAGCTAACAACAACAGTGATTTATGGGTGTAAGCATAAATGTTTGGAAGTCAGTTTGATAGGCATATCATGTCCATTTAACAAAACAATAGCTGTGATTTCTCCCACTGGGTCTGTGACCTCTCCAGACACAAGTTTTTTTTTGGTTTTTGGGTTTTTTTGTTTTGTTTTTATTTTTTATTTTTTGGCCTGGGTTCACAGTACCAGAGAACTCCCTCCAGTGGAAGTGGCCTTAAATCCATTTGCAGAGCTGTGAATTGTACTCATGATAACTTGTTGCTATTGTACAAGCAGGCACATTCTTCATGTCAGCATTCAGGATCCACAGCCAAGCAGGAATGTTGGTGATAATTCTCTTCAAGCAGCCTGTATACCACCTTGTGATGCTATGAAAACTCCAGAAAGGAAGGAGCTTCCAGCTCACTCCCAGCTTTATTTTCCATAAACCAAAGCATATGGTGTCTTCAAAATGTGGGTTTACTCTCTAGACTTGGAATGCAACCAACCATGGTGACAATAGACTTTATAAGGTTTTTGGGGCATTAGGGGCATCTCTAGCTAACAACTTACAGGGGGGTAGCCCATTTGGTAGCCAATTGGTTTTTCTCAAAGCTACTAACAGGGATATGGGTGAAGAGTTACTTACAGAAGCAAGGATGACTCAAAAAGCCACCAAAATGCCCACCCCAATAACAGCGATGAAAGCTACCTCCCTGGGGCTGTTTATACTGCCTCCAGGAGCTCAACACCCAGAGAGAGACCTCCTTTCAGTGTTTGGCTGACCAGTCTCCTCTGGCAGCAGTTGTTTACTGATTCTAGAAAGCTGGGAAGGAACTGTCACATATTTTGCAAGTTTTGATACCTGTAGTCTGTTTACCAGAGTCTTCTCTTTCCCCTCCTGTGTGGAATGTTTCAACTTCAAGCAAATTGCTATATAACAGCATGCAAATTACAATACATCATCACTACTGTAAGAGTAATTTATTAAGTACCTTATCCTCTTGTTATATCACATTTCCAGTTATTGTTGAACTGTTAGCCAGAATTTTCCACTCTACAGGAGCATGCCCAGGTCTTTGAAACAGAAAAGTCTTAGAGGACAATTCCTCTTGCTTTTCTCAATGAAGTATATCTGTGTTCAAATATGTTGAAAATGCACAGCCATCAAGCTTCTAAAAAAGCTTGGTTTCTGCTAGGTCCATATCTAGTTCTGGCTCCACTCTGCATGCCAAGCAATTCTGCAGGGCTCCTTTCTTGCTTCTTTTTATGGTTGCCACATCTTGGTGCATCCATCAAGGAGACTATCCTTTTAGTTCCTCCTCTAGGCCAACATAAATTATGGTCTGCTGTGGCCAGATGCCAGCATCTCAGTGGTACCAGGGCAAAACTTGTTTCTAGCTGCCACTAAAATCTAATATGGATCTGGGAGACTTTACAGCAGGCAAGTCCCTTGTACTAGCCATCGCTTTAGGCCCAGGGATATTTCTTCTGCTATGTTCCCACTGTCATATCAGGAACATGAAGACTTCATGGTCAATTAATTAGGACAAAAAGAGATAATTAGATCTTTGTTTCAGACTAAACAAATGGCCAGAACTAAACACTTAGCCTTGCTTGACTCTCAGAGGACCAGTTGCCAGAGGTCTTCCATGGGGAAGGAAACAAACAGATTTGGGAGCCCACTAATTCTTACTTTAAAGTCATTACTGGTTCTAGGGAGTATGAAAATGTTTTCCAAATCAGCACTGCTTATATCCAGACATCTTGATGAGGAAGTGCTATTTTTTTCAACCCTAATTTCTATAAGGGCTTCAGTATAGTGGATTTTTTAATTCACAGAAATGGAAAGCCTGATACTGCATTTTTTTTTTTTACATGTTAAATCACCTCTGGAAGCCTTGTTAAAAGCATCAGAGGAAATGTCTGCAAAAGCTGATACTAACATTCTTATCTAGCCTCTTGTATGTACACACCCAGATTTCCTCAGTCTCAAGCATAGAGTACAGACACAAAGAGAAGATCACATCTGTGCTAGAAATCAAGGTAAGAGGCCAATCGCTTGCCTTGGGTTCATGGGAATTTCTGCAAGATATAATGGTAATTGCAAAAAAAATTAAAAAACAGGCTTATGGGTTGACCCATCCCAATGTCCACCTCATCTGTGGTCTGCTGGAGTAAGTGAAGGGACTGATCCTGCAGATCCAAAGTCACAGGCTCTTCACAGCACAGGGGAACAATAGGATAACCAAGAGGAGTCCCAGCGAGGGTTCAGCATTGACAGTGTAGCAGAAACCAGAGGCTTCAAACCAGACCAATGACAGTTTGCAATGAACGTTTCCAAGTAAAGATATATGAACAAAAGAGTTAACAGCATGACTCACTATGTCACACTACAGCTTCCATGAAGGTATTTTTTTTTTCATTTTTTTCTTTTAAATTTTATCTGGTGGGAGAGGGCTGCAAAGGCAGAGGGTGGATACACAGGGACAGGAAATGAATAGTATTGAGATGCATGATGTGCAATACTCAAAGAATAAATAAAAAGAAAGTTAAAAATAAAAGAAGACTGCAACTGGAATGACAATGGAGAAAGGGAGGCTCTAGTAGTGTATTGATCCCCATCAATCACTTTGGGACAGTTTGCTGCATACAGCAACTAGCAACTCATACAAAGCAGGTTCTTTCAGTATTACTCTCAGTCAGTCTGCTTGTCAAATATCTAAGGCATTACCTTGGCTAGTTGTATGGATTCTGCTTGACATGACTGTAGCCATTTTTAAATAGTAACACCTTTCACAACCTCTGTAACCATAGTCAGCTTTTCCTACACAATTCCCCAGTAAACTATTATCTATCTATCTATCTATCTATCTATCTATCTATCTATCTATCTACCTACCTACCTACCTACCTATCCTGTTCTGTTCTGTTAGCATTATATATGGCCTAGCACCAGGAATGTTGGTCTCATTGATACTAGCTAAGACAACCCAGGTACATTAGGGCTAGGATGAAATTGCCTTTGTCCTAACTAATAAATAACTCTTTCTTATTCAAATTGTAGATGTACACCTGATCTTTCTGCTTCCCTAAACCACACCTCTGATAGGAAAACTACACTTCTCAGGAAATTGCACTCTGTAAGTCTGAGTCTGTCTCCTCTTCAGTTTCAACAGCACCTTGATGTCAGTTCTCATGTTTAGTTACTGTTGTTTCTGAAGTCAGATTCCCCAGAATCCAAAACCAAAACAAAACAAGGCAGAACAAAAAAAGGCATAGAAGCATAGGCCTGGCCACTTCCATTTATATAACAAGCAACCAATTGTAATTCTTTGCTATGCAAGTGAATTCTCTAGCCACTGCTGTCTTTGTATCTGGCTTTCTTCACACCTTCCTCAGACAGCTTGATTCATAAATTGGCAAGGAAAAACTGTATTTAAATCAAACTTAGGGCATATAACCCTTTTGAAGAGATATAAACTTTTCTACAAAATGCCTTAACTTTCTAGCAAGGTAGCCAGAAACAACCCTTGGACTCCTTGTATCCTGGAGTATACACATGCAAAAGTTGACAGATATGATGAAAAGATACAAGAGATGAAAATGAGGCTTAATTTAGAAGTCAGAGAAATATCTTCCAATGAAACATAGTTGCTTTGGTAAAGAAGAGGAATATTAGAACATTTCTAATGCTTTGTTTTCTAAGACTCAAGAAGGTTTCAAAATATCAAATTCAGAGCATGTAGCCATGAAACAATGAAACAATGGAAGCAAGATCTAGAACAATTTGTTTGTCATGGAGTGTTGAATATATTTGGGCTTCAAACTTCTCAATGTCATCCTGCCACTTCCTTTCAGTACCTTGACAAACACTGTCACTTAGAATGTGAACGAAAAACAAAACAAAAACCACACAAGCAACAACAACAAGTTACAAAAACAAAAAGCAAACAAACAACCCCTCTTCCCCCTGGCCCCTAACTATCTATCCTAGGCCCAAATAATTTCCTAAATGAGGCGGTTCTTTTCTGCCAAAGGAAGGGGGCTGCACTCTGGTTCTTACTTTTTCTAAGTGGAGCGCAACTTTTCCAAGGAGAGGGGAGAACCCGAGTATCAGCAATATGTGCCAGCTGCAAGTGCCGGCTGTATGGCAGAGAGCAAATCGAGAGCAAACATCTCAAAGAAGAGATTTCCCAAGACCAGGAGACCTAGAGTGTCAGGCCAGTTCTGTCTAAGACTTGTACTTTTCTCACTGGAAATAGAAATGCCTCTCAGACGTCAGAGTTGAGAAAGCCTTGAGCTCCCTCTAGAGGGCAGAACTTATCACAACATTTCCCCAGTGGGACCTGCCCTGTGTGTAACGCTGTGCCTGTCCCTCAGAGGACGTTCTGAATGCAATCTCTTTACAGCCCCTGGCACACCGGGCTCACTCCTCTTAACCACATCATGATAGGTGTTCCAACTCATCACTTCATTACACGTGTGGGTTTCTTGAGGTCAACAAGACTTTCTGTAGCTATCCTCCATCTTTCAATGCTTGTTTTTTTTTTTTTTTCTCCTATTTTTCCCTTCCAACAACTTATAACGTCTTAATGCACTACTCACGATTCTTTGCAGGCAGATGTCTGTGCCTGCATTTCCTAGAGGAAGAACTGATGAGGTGAGTTGAGATAGTTGCTCAAAGGCACATGGCCTGGAGATCATGGGAGCAAAAGCACAAATATTTATGATCAGTTAGTTCACCCCAGTCTTTCCCTTTGGATGTGTTCTTAGCCCCAGCTTCAGTTTGTCTGCAGAAACCTATGTGGATTCATAGTGCAAATTGCACATGAATTAACAAAATGAGAATCATTTCTCCTGCCTCATCCTGCTTGTCTTATAAAAATAACCAGTGCAAGTAAAATCGAGCAAAGCAACACTGGCTCTCAAATTTGATGACACATTATAAGCATTGGGGTAATTTTAGAATGTTTTAGTACCTGAGCCTCACCCAGAGTGTCTCTGGCTAACTTTCTTTTCTCTTGATGTGTGGATGCTCATTCTCAAAATGTCTGTGTCATAACCAGAGGACAGCATTTTGCAGTGTTCCTCTCCACCCCCAGCTCTTAACGATCTTTCCAGCCTCTTTTCTACAGTGTTCATGGCGCATGAGTGGAGGATGTAGATGTTTCACTTAGGGCTGAACTCTGAGCAGTTACATCTCTGCTTTGGTGGTTGCCCACTCCTCAGAGAGGCTCTTCTAAGGCTAGAGTTTTGCCAGACTGAGTACAAATACATATCTCCAGATGAAGGTTTAACTTTGTGTTCACTTAGCGAAACATCAGTAGTAGATTTCCCCCATAGGGTTTGACCTCCCTAATCACAGGATTGTGGTCAGGTATACAGTACCAGGTATTTGAGTGTCAGATCCAGTCAGGAAGCACTTGATTACATCTGCCTTGGTTTTTTTTAATTTTTATTGATTTATTTATTAACCAGTGTATGTAGCACTACTCACTAATCTGGACCACCAGTTCACAAATAATGACGCAAAGATTTATTATTAAAAACAAATGTTTGGCCTTAGCTTAGGTATGTTTCTAACTAGTTCTTATAACTTAAATTAACCCACATTTTTAAATCTATGTTCTGGCACATAGGTAACATGGTTTGTTACCTCATCTCTATCCTGTCCATCCTGCTTCCTCCATATTGGGCCAGTACCTCCACCTTTCTTCTTCCCAGAGTTCTCTCTCTGCCCAGAAGTCTTATGTATACCTAGCTATTGGCTGTTCAGCTATTTGTTACACCAATGACAACACATGTTCACACAACGTACAAATGTCCCACAACAAGTATAATCACACAGGAATTTATATGCAGAAAGGTTCAGTGTTTGACCTAATGCACTGCTGTTGGCATCTTGAAAATTTAAATAACTTTATATTTGAATTTGTGTTAAGAAAGGAGCAGACAGCAGGAAATAATCAAACTGGGGGCTGAATTAAACAAAATAGAAACAAAGAGAACAATAAAAAAAAGAATCAATGAAACAAAGAGCTGGTTCTTAGGAAAAGATCAACAAGATAGACAAACCCTTATCCAAACCAACTAAAAGGCAGAGACAGAATATCCAAATTAACAAAACAGAAACAAAAAGAGGGATATTAAAAAACAGACACTAAGGAAATCTAGGCAACCATTATGTCATAATTCAAAAATGGAACATCTAAAAGAAATGGACAAATTTCTTGATAGATAGCATAAATATAAATTAAACCAAAATAAACAATTTAAATATACCTATAACCCTTAAGGAAATAGAAGAGTCATTAAAATTCTCCCAACCAAAACCAGCCCAGAGCCAGATGGTTCAGCATAGAATTCTACTTTCAAAGAAGAGCTAATACCAATACTCCTCAGATTATTCTACAAAATAGAAACAGAAGGAGTATTACAAATCCTTTTTATGAGGCCACAGTTACCCTGATACCCAAAACCACACAAAGACTCAACAAAAAAGAGAATTATAGACTAATTTCTTTCATGAACATTGATGCAAAAATATTGGCAAACCAAATTCAAGAATGCATCAATAAGAACATCCACCAGCAAGAACAATCTTGTATAATAAAAGAGCTTGTGGAGGTATCACCATCTCTGATTTCAAGTCCTAACACAGAACTATAGTAACAAAAACCACATGGTATTGGCATAAAAACAGACAGGTGGATCAAATGGAATATAATTGAACACCCAGATACAAACCCACACAGCTATGGACACCTGGATTTTCAACAAAGAAGCCAAAGTTATGCAATGGAAAAAAGAAAGTATCTTCAACAAATGGTGCTTGTCTAACTGGATGTCAGCATATAAAATAATGCAAATCAATCCATATTTTCCACTCTGCACTAGTCCAAGTGGATTAAAGACCTGAACATAAATACAGATACACTGAACCTGATAGAAGAAAAAGTGAGAAATAATCTCAAATGTGTTGGCACAGGAGACAACTTCCTAAACAGAACACCAATAGAACAGGCACTAAGATGGACAATTAATAAATGAGATCTTACAAAACTGTAAAGCTTCTGTAAGGCAAAGGATGCCATCAATGGGAAAGGATCTTTTTCACCAACCCCATATCCAGCATAGGGCTGATCTCCAAAATATATAAAGAACTCAAGAAACTAAATGTTAACAAACCAAATAATCCAAATAAAAGATGAGGTGCAGATTTAAGCAGAGAATTCTCAATAAATGAATCTCAAATGGTCAAGAAACACTTAAATAAATGTTCAATATCCTTAGCCATCATGAAAATGCAAATCAAAAAGGCTCTGAGATTCCATCTAACACCTCTCACAATGGCTAAGATCAAAAGCATACATGACTGCTCATTCTAGAGAGAATGTGGAGCAGAGGGAACATAACTCCATTGCTGATGGGAGTGCAAACTTGTACAGCCACTTTGGAAATCAATATGGCATTTCCTCAGTATACTGGGAATCAATCTACCTCAATACCCAGCTATACAACTTTTGGGCATATACCCAAAGGAAGCTTAATCATACCACAAGGACACTTGCTCAACTATGTTCATAGCAGCTTTATTTGTAATAGCCAGAACCTGGAAATAACCTAGATGTTCTTCAACTGATGAATGGATAGACAATGTGGTACACAATAGAGTATTACTCAACTGTTAAAAGCAAGGACACCAGGAAATTTGAGCAAAGGCTAGAACTAGAAAAAAGTCTTCCTGAGTGAGATAACCTAGACCAATTAATACAAATATGGAATGTACTCAGCGAATATTCGCTGTAAAATAAAGTATAACTATGCTATAATTCACAACCCTGGAGAGGCTAGGTAACAAGGAGGGCTCAGGGGAAAATTCAGGGATCTCTCTGGGAAGGGGAAATGAAAGAGGACTTCTGTGTGGGCTAGGGATGTGTAGGAATGGGAACTGGAAGATTCAGTTGGGGGGGTGAGTGGAGGGAGAGTGTACTGCAAGAGATGACTGGAAAGGAGGGGGGCATTTCAGGGTCAGATAGAAACCTGAAGCAAGGGAAGTTCCAAGGAATCTATAAGGATGACCCCAGCTAAGACGCCTACCAATAGTGGATATGTAGCCTGAAGTTGCCATCTCCTGTGATCAGGTTGGTGACTACCCCAGTTGTCACCAGAGGGCCTTTACCCAGTGACTGATGAAAACAGATGCAGAGACCCACAGCCAAACATTAGGCCAAACCCAGGAATTACTGCTGAAGAGAAGAAAGAAGAGCCAGAGGGGTCAAGACATCACAAGAAAACTCACAGAATCAACTGACCTGGCTCATAGGGGCTCACAGAGACTGAATCACATGTAACCTACATGGGACCAACCCAGTTGAGTATGACAGTTGAGTAGCTTGGTCTACTTGTACAACTTCTAACAATGGTAGCAGGAGCTGTCCCTAATGCTTTGGCCTGTTCTTGAGATCCTATTCCTCATATTGGGTCACCCTGTCCAGACTAAACACAAGGGGAGGTATTTAGCCCTGCCTAACTTGATATGCCATATTTTGTTGATACACATGGGAAGCCTGCCCTTTTCTGAACAGAAATAAAACAGGGGTGAATTGAGGAGGGTGGGGGGTAAAGGAGGATGGAATGGGAGGAGATGAGGGAGGGGAAACTGCAGTCAGAATTTAAAATAAATAAATTGGGAAAAAGCAGCACGGAGAAATTAATGAGACTAACCTGATAAGGCCCTTCCCATTTTGGGAAGCCCTGTACTGGGACTTTTATCCAAATCCAATCTCCTGATAGCCAGAGATTCGTGGCATTCTGAATTGTTGGAGGGGAGGATAATTTGAATTGCTGAGCATTCATTCACCATTAATTCAAAAGTTACACATCTCCATTTTATAATCCTATTCTCCTTCCCTGGAGACCAATTTACCTTTACCTTTTTACTCAAGTACAATCTTGAGTATCTCTTCCAGGCTCTGATGTACTCTCCTGTGAGGTGACAAAGCCTGCCTGACTGGTTCTCACCTGGTTTTGTCTTCTTGCACAATGTGACTTTAGTACTTCAGAACTGGGTCTCTCAGTCCCATTGGTCACTGGAAGAGAACCCTGTATTCGTCAGAAGGCACTTCTTGGTTCCAGAGGCCTTTTGTGTGCTGACAGGACCAGGAACATCTATCCCTCTTGATAAACCGGGCTCCTGGTGAAGGAGATTTTGCCAAGGCCTCTGGAAATGTTGGAATCTTTCTGGAGTGACAATTTGACCTCAGTAGAGTGGAAGAAAGAGGTCACTCATGGATAGAAGCTACTCTAGATCCTGGCAGTCCTGGGTCCAGTTTGTATCTCATTTTATACAGAAAATCACAAGGTGGAGTGGGCAAGCAAGCAAGCAAAAAAAAAAAAAAAAAAAAAGCAGATTGTCAGAGATAACTATTCATTGTTTCAGCTGTTTTCTCTAGGTCATTCTGTTTCAGGTAGCAAGTGAAGTTGGATTTGGCAAATATATACCACAGGCAGTACTTTAAGTAGATCACAAACAAATCAACATATCAGTGCCTAATAACTGGTCTTTACTACCTTATTGTACTTCACTTCCTGTAGCAGGGTTACAGCTCTTAAACTTCCCAAAACAGCCACCAGCTAGGGACCAACCATTCAAAAGAGGGAGAAGGCTAAAGTGATCCTCAATTCCTTTTCCCCTCAGTTCTTCCTTACCCTGCAATAAATCAGAAAGTGTTAATAGACTGTGTGCTATCAAGAAGTGAAATGAGTACGGGGACACTCCTCAGCTGCTGGTGGGAGTACAAGCTTGTACAGTCACTTTGGAAACCATTATGGCAGTTTCTCAGAAAATTGGAAATCAATCTCCTTTAAGACCCAGAAATACCACTCTTGGGCATACACCCAAAGGTTGCATGATCTTACCACAAGGATATTTGCTTAGCTATGTTCAAAACAGTATTATTTGTAATAGCCAGAACCTGGAAACAACCTATATTCCCCTCAACTGAAGAATGGATAAAGAAAATGTGGTAAATTACACATTGGAACACTACTCAGCAGTAAAAAAAAAAAAAAAAAAAAATCAAATCAACAGTGTCTTGAAATTTGCAGGCAAATGGATGGAACTAGACAAAATCATCCTGAGTGAGGTAACCCAGAAAGATGAACATGGTATGTATTCATTTATAAGTGGATATTAGATGTGAAGCAACAGAAAAGCTAGGTAAAAATGGGGATCCTAAGAGAAACACATATGTAGGGCCCTAGGAAGGGAACTTGGGGGGGGAGTTGAAGGGAGGGGATGGGGGATGGGGACATGAGGGATCAAGAAAACTGAGTTGGGAGAGGGGTGGAGGGGGAGAGCAGTGAAAGAGATATATTGATAGAGGGAGCCATTATGGGGTTAAGGAGAAACCTGGTGCTAGAGAAATTCTCTGGAATCCACAGGGATGACCCAAGATAAGAATCTTAGCCTCTCCTAGTAGACAGGGTGTCTGAAAGAACCTTCCTTTTTAAGCAGATTAGTGACTACCCTAATTGTCATCACAGAACCTGCATCCAGTAGCTGATGGAAGCAGGAGCCAAGCACTGGACTGAGTTCTTGGAGTTTGGTTGAAGAGAGGGAAGAAGGATCATATGAACAAGGGGGGGGGGAGTCAAGATCATGATGGGGAAAACCACAGAGACAGCTGACCTGAGTTAGTGGAAGCTCACTGACTCTGGACTGATAGCTGGGGAACCTGCATGGGACAAAACTAGGCCCTTTAAATGTGGGTGACAGTTTTGTGGCTTGATCTGTTGGGGCTGGCTGGCAGTGGCATTAGAACCTATCCCAGGTGGATGAACTGGCTTTTTGGAGCCCATTCCTTGTGGTGGAGATATCTTGCTCAGCCATGATACAGAGGGAAGGGGCCTGGTCCTGCTTCAACTTGGCATGCCAGACTTTGTTGACTTTTCAAGGAAGGTCTTACCCCCTCTGAGGAGTGGATGGGGGTATGAAGCGGGATGGTGGAGAGAGAGGAGGGGAAGGAGGGGGAACTGGGGTTGGTATTTAAATGAAAAATATTTTTTTTTAAAAAAAATAAAACCAAGTGATATGACAATGTCAAGTTCATTCCCTACAGTGCTTCTACTCTTCTTATAAGAATGAAAATCATATTTGTGAACTATAAAATAAATTGTGTAATTTTTATGACTCTATTCAGAAGTTAAATGTTCTTACATTCATAGTATAATGTCAGAGTGGCAAAATTCATGCTAATAATGTAAATTTTAAGCTTGCTTTACTTAGTATAACAGTATATATCAATTTAAAACACCATGGGAAATCAAAGGTATTTTGCAGAAAGAATAAACTTTATATTTTACTACATGGTGTGTCCACGGGTGAATATTCCCATAGGTAAAAATTCACATGAAGGCCAAAGGTCAACTGTGGGTGTCATTATTCAGTCACCATTTGTGATAGGGTCACACACTGGCCTAGAGCTCATCAAGTGGCTAGGCTGGCCAGCCAGCCTCAAGGATCTATGTCTCTGTCTTCTCAGAGTTGGAATTCATTATGAGCATGTCATCACACACAGCTTCTTGTGTGTTTGTTTTCTATGAAGATTTGTCTTTTTCCATTTTTAATGGAAAATGGATTTCTTCATATGATATATTCTTATTATAGTTTTATTTTCCTCAACTCCTCCTGAATCCTTTCACTATCCCCCCTTCCCACCTGAATTCACACCCTTTCTTTCTCTCTATCATTAGAAAACAATCATCTAAAAAACAATAATATGTCCAGTTCCTAAGATGAGTCCTGAGGATAGAGCTCAGGTTCTCATGATTGGGTGATAGGCACTTTATAACTGAGTCATCTCCCCAGCATTATTCTACTGTCCTTGGTGGCACTTGCCTTTCTGTTTTGAACTAGAGCCCCACTTTTCTCTCTCTCTTTCTTCCTTTCTTCCTCTCTCTTTATTCCTCCCTCCCTTCCTTTTATTTATTTATTTTTGCATCAAGCATCCCCCCAAATATGTAGCTTCTTATTTTCAATTAGCATTACTCTATGCCTTTTGGCCATTCTCTAGCTGAAGAGAATGACATCAAACCATCGAAGAGTAAAGGTGCTGGTCCCTTGTCCTCTCTCCTTTTCTAAATCTGTTTCATTCCCATAGTCACAGGGGGAAAAGCAGGGAACAAAGCCAGAGAAAGAATGTTTTTCATCACATCTCAATATACACCACCATCCTCCTTCCATCACACACACACACACACACACACACACACACACACACACACACACACACACACACACTTTACACTCCCAGCTCTGCTCACAGCTCCCACATTCTGATTCTTCCCGACTGTCTCAGAAGTGGATCTCCTTTCATTGAATTCACTGTCAAAGCTCTCCCTTGTCTCTTTGGGGCTCTCTGTACTGTGTACTAAAGAGAGAAACTAGTATTTCTTCGTAATACACCAGTGCCCATGAAGGAGGCCACCCCTCTGGTCACAGGAAATCTAAGGCTTCTGAGAGTGGCTTGTTGCTATGTTGCTAGCAGAGCACAGGACCCTGACCTGCAGCTCAGTAAATTGACTTGTTTGAAGGTGCAAAGTTTGCTTGAAAGTGCAAAGTGTGTGTGCATATGTACATACACACACAGAGACACTCACGTGCATGCACACTGGCAACTTCCCCACTGCATTTGCCAGAGGTTCCGGAACAGAAGTCTTAATCAGTTTTTTTTCTGGATCTAAACTGGCTTCATCTGCATCTGTGACCTGGTCTTCCCTCCCTATCACAAGGGGACTCTTCCTGAGGCACCCGCAGGTAGCCTTCCTAGCTTCCCTGGGGGCTAGGAGAATGAATACCTTGGCACCTCAGAGTGGTACTTCCTGATGTTTGGAAAAGAGGCTGAGGGCAATGGGAAAATGACTGGCATGTTTACTTAACCACCAGATTAGCAAGAGCTCTGAGACAGCCACATGTTTCCCCTGATTGGGATACCTGGAGTATGATGATCTTGTAATAAGTGACTGAGATTTTTAGTCTTCACATTTTCTAAAGTGACAGTTTCACATTCCTCCCTGGAATCCAGGAGCCTTCTAGAGAAGTAACAAAAGGGACAGACTGGCTCATCCCCAGGACCGGAGATGGGAAACAGATTGATTCAAAGAGGCTGATCTCTCCCCTCTCTCCCACACCAGGTGCTCCAGGAGCAAGTCGTGGCCTCCAGGTCATGGTCATTCCACGTGCTCCCCGAGCTGGGTGCAGTGTGGGAAGCAAAAGCTCCCTGGCTCCCTGCCAAGGAGACAACTTGTTCGAGCTTCATGTTACACCCCAATCAGGCGGGGCAGCAGGGGCACTGAGCAAGCCTGCAATTATCTGAGCCACCCAGGCTGTGTACACTCATTCTGGCTGCGCTCTCCCGGTGGTGCTGCTGCGGAAGTCAGCCCTTCTGCCAGCCTGGCAGGGTGGCATGGCAGTCATCTCAGAAGCACACATGAGTGGTCTTAATTCATGGTCACCTTTCCCCCCCCATTCCCCTTGACACTTTCCGAATTGATAACCCTCCCTTTTTTAAAATTATTGTTCTACAGATATAAATCAATATATTGATGCCACCTGTGAACCCATTTAGTATTTCATATGTATATGCAATGGGTGAGAGATGGGTGGATCTGTTCTTCATCCTGTTGGTGCGAAGGTGGCACTGTGGTGAGCAAATGACTGGGGGTGCCTGCCCCCAATCTGGGGCTTTGACCTTCAGGGAAGTGCATCCTAGGTCAAATCTGACTGATATTCTTCATTCTTATGAGCACTAAGACAGGGTGAAGTAATCATGAAGTGGGAAGGGGTGGGAGGGGGTTTGAAACATCCTGCTTCTGCCACCCATGCTAGTACTTGGAAGATTCCTAGGTAAGAGTCAGTGCAGACTCCATGTCAGCAGTATCTTTAGAAGCTATTTTGCAGTCTAAGATGGCTTAAGTGGTTTATGTTATGTAGTGATTCTCAAGCTGTGGCTCACAACCCTTTTGGGGGTCCCATATCAGATATCCTGCATATTTGATATCTACATTATGATTTATAACAGTAGTAAAATTATAGTTATGAAGTAGCAATGAAAATAATTTATGGTTGGGGAGGTCACCACAACATGAGGAACCATTTTACAGGGTCACAGCATCACTGTGTTATTGTCTTAAACCATTTCCTATGTTCTAGGACAACTGTGTATTTCAAAACAGTGCAATTTGGAGAAACATATTACAGAATTCCATAGAACAAGGGGACATTTTCTTCCTGTAGATAGGAGCTTTAGCACCTTGAACTTGCATTCCAGGCTCTGCTTACTACTGGATAAGATACCTACCCCACTGATGGGTGGAATTGAATGCTGCATTCTGTATTGTGTTTAGAGAAACCCTTATAAGGAGTGTGTGCACAATGAATGGTCATACTTTCCCGTGAGTAATATCATCTAGCTATTTGGAACAGAGTTAGAGTTAAAGAGGGATGTTTTCTGATTCCTAAGTTTTTTTGTTTTTTTTTGTGTGTGTGTGTGTGTGTGTGTGTGTGTGTGTGTGTGTGTGTGTGTGTATGAGTGTTTGTGTACCATAGCAGCACCCCAATGCCTGCTCTGGTGAAGTAGCGTTAATAGCACTTTGCAGTTATTAAGGACTTCACTATTTTCAGAGTTCACATTTATCTGGCATCACTCGAGCAAGGCAACAGCCCAGTAAAGTGGACAGGGTCTCATTTCTAGGCCCATATCCCACATTGGGAAGATTGCAGCTGGGAGAGAGTGGTTCTCCTCAGTCCCCAGTCTTGTGGCTCATCAGCAGCAGATCTGGCCCCAGCACTAGGCTTCATGCTTCTTCGTCTGGGTGCTTTGTTCCTGGCACACTATGCCCTTCCATCATAAGGCCAAAAGTTTCATTAAGAGATAAAGTCAGCGAAAGAAATATTAGGTTGGAATTCATAAATGACATAAGTAACCAACTGCCAGATTAGATAGTGAGGGACAGGTTGGACTTTGAGATGATTGAGCAAAAGGCAAAGAGAAAACACAGACAAGGTGGTAAATAGCACAGTGTGAGGGGGCATGGGAACATAGAACTTGATGGGCACAGAGGGCCTGTCTCTAACTCTTCCTGGTAGATAGATGTGGTTCCTTAGTAACTTTGAAGTTCTTCCCTACTTGGTCTATCTCTGCTACATCTTAACTGATGGGACACATTTCCTCCAATAAGAAAAACTTCAAATTCTCAATGAACAAGTCTTGCTTATTTCAGAGTCTTAAAAACTCACCAGCACAGGTTTCAATAAGGAAATCCCTCTAATGAAGGCTGGAGAAGATATATTCCAATTCCAGTCATGATTCTTCCAGCTGAACCATGCAGATGTGACCCCCCCTTTAGGGAAATTTCTTTGTCCATTTCAGGGCTTGGTTTTCGTCTTCAGTGTCTAGGGAAATGGGATTTCTGATCCCTAGACTAGATAGATACTCCTCAATTCACTGGCCCCAGATGGTTCAGCCCACAGGGCCCTCTGGTCTTCTCAGAACAAACAGTTCTGATTGCTTAGCAATGGAGAGTTTCAAAACATTGCCATTCTTATTCTGGTGCTTGAGCCTTCTTCTGGTGCTGTAAGGTTCTCACACCTTCTAGTTCTGAGTGGATGGAGAGATGGCACAGTGATTAAGAACATCAGCTGCTCTTGTAGGAAACCCAGATTTACTTCCCAGGATCCATTTGGTGGCTCATAATTTTCTGTAACTCAAATTGCAGGGGATCTGACACTTTCTGGTCTCCATAGACACTGAATGTGTGGTGCACATACATGTATACAGGCAAAACATACATACACACAAAGTAAAAAAGTAAATAAACTGTAACCTCCAGACCCAGGGATGCTGATGTGCTCTTCTGGGAAACAGGCAGCACACGGATCACATATATACATGCAGGCAAGCAGCAATACACATAAAATAAAAATAAATAAATCCATTTTAACATGGTAAACTGAATGATATATGATCTTAAATCAATAAAGCTGAAGCATTAAGAAAAGAACATAAAGGAATTAAAAGTAAAATTTTCAAATTTTGTCAGCAAATAATAATTACACAAAATAGTAAGTTTTACTGTGACATTTTCTTCCTGAATGTTTGTACATACTTTCATTGTATTCACTGCCATAACACTCTCTTTTTACCCCTCCTCCAAGTCTCTTCCTCTTCATTCTCAGTCTGCCTTCTATTTTTATGTATTTCCCCCTTACTAGATTCTACCTATCAGAGAAAGTGTATAAATGTATCCTTTTAAGACTAACTTATTTCATAAGGCAGTTTTTATTCTAAGTGGAGGAGATCAAGCCTGGGGTCTTTCACATGCTAGCCACATATACTATTTAAAAGATTATTTCTTTTATTTTATAAGTCTTGGGTGTCCATGTGTCTGCCATTTGTGTGTTGGTGACCTTGAAGACCAGAAGTGGGCATCAGATTCACTAGAGCTGAAATTACAGACAGTTGTGTATCACTCAGCTTATATACTAAACTCCAAACTTGAATCTTCTGGAATAACAGAAAATTATCTTGCCTGCTGAGTCATTTCTCTACACACACTCTATACACTTGGGTTGAGGGCAAAATTATTCACAATAACCAATGTCAAAACAACCCAGGGGTTCATTTACTAGTAAATGGATGAACAAAATGTGATATAATAATGCAACAAAATATTACGCCACTTTGAATGGAAAGGCATTATATGCCAGAAGCAAAGTACCTAGATGAAGCAAGATGAAGTCCAGGGGCTATAATATAAATGAAACTTAAGGATATTGTGCTAACTGAAACATACCAGCTATGAAACAGCTATAAGATCCCATTATATAAAGTAGCTAGAGTATTCCAGCTTGTAAAGTAGAAAACAGAATAGTGGTTGCCAGGTTCTAGGGTGAGGATGAAATGGAGAGTTGTTTAATGGGTAGTGTTTTAGTTTTGTGTAAATTGTGAAAATTCGTTGAGATAAGTCTGTCCACTCTCCATATCTATTTAATATAGTATTTAAAATTCTAAATAGAGCAATAAGACAACAAAAGGAGATCAAGGGGATACAAATTGGAATGAAAGAAATCAAACTTTCACTTGCAGACTATATTATAGTATATATAAGTGACCCCAAAAGTTCTACCAGGTGTTCTGATAAACACCTTCAATAACATGGAAGGATACAAGATCAACTCAAAAAAAAAATCAGTAGTCCTTCTATATACAAACAATACAAAGACTGAGAAAGAAATCAGAGAAACATCACCCTTTACAATAATCACAAACAACATAAAATATCTTATAGTATATTTGGTCATGGATGGATTAGATGAGAGAAAAAAGAGAGAGAGAGAGAGAGAAAGAGAGATACCATAAAAGAGGGAGCCATTACAGGTTTGAAGTGAAAACTGGCTCTAGAGAAATGTCCAGAGACCTATAAATAAGACTGACCTCAACTAACAATTTGAGCAACAGTGGAAAGGCTACCACAAATGCCCTTCCCTGATAATGAGATTGATGACTAACTTAGCCACCATCATAGAGCCCTCATCTAGTAGCTGATGGAAACAGAAGCTGACACCCACAACTAAACTCTGAGCCAAACTGGAATCCAGATGCAGAGAGGGAGAACAAGACCAGGCTACAGAAACCCATGAAGACAGCTGACCTGAACAAGGAGGAGCCAATGGGCCCCCAGACTGATAGTGGGAATCCAGCATGGGACTGACTCAGACCCCCTGATCATGGGTCTCAGTTAGAAGGCTTGGGCAGTCTAAGGAACCTCTGACAGTGGAACCAGGATGTATTTCTAGTGCACAAAAGGACTTTGGGAGCACATTCCCCAAGGAGGGATACTCCCTTAACCTAGAAGCAGAAGGGGGGAGAGGTAGTCCCTACTCTAAATGACTTGATAGATTTTGTTGAACCCTCCTGGAAGACCCCCCCCCCGTGGAGTGCAGGGGGGGATGGGATGTGAGGTTGGTGGTGGAGGGAGGCATGGGAGAGAGGGAGAGAAGGAGGGAAGGAGGGAGGGAGGGGAGGAGGGAGGGAGAAAGAAGGAACTGGGATTGATATGTAAAGTAAGAAAAAAATTAAAATAAATATCTTGGGGTATAAAATAAATATCTTGGGAAATATCTTCTTCTAACCAAAGAAGTAAAAGACCTGTATGACAAGAACTTTAATGTTTTGAAGTAAGAAATTGAAGAAGACATCAGAAAATGAAAAGATACCCCATGCTCTTGGATTGGTAGGGTCAACATAATAAAAATGGCAATCTTACCAAAAGCCACCTACAGATTCAATGCAATCCTCATCAAAATCCCAGCACAATTCATCACAGACATCAAAGAACAGAACTCAAGTTCATATGGAAAAATAAACTCAGGAATAGCCAAAACAATCCTGAAATTTCTGGAGGCATTTCCATCCCTGACTTCAAGCTCTACTATAGAGCTATAGTAATGAAAACAGCTTGGTATTGGCATAAAAATACAGGTGAACCATGGAATAAAATTGAAGACTCTGATACTAATCCACACACTTATGATCACCTGATTTTTGACAAAGAAGCTAAAATTATACAATAGAAAAAAATCTTCAACAAACGATGCTGGCAAAACTGGATATCAACATACAGAAGAATGCAAATAAGTCCATATCTATCTCCATGAAAAAAACTCAAGTCCAAATGGAACAAAGACCTTACCATAAATCCAGCCACATTAAACCTCATAGGACAGAAAGTGGGAAGTAGCTTTGAACTCATGGGCACAGAAGAACACTTCCTAAATATAATAACATCAGTAGCACAGACACTGAGAGCAACAATCAATAAATGGGACCTCTTGGAACTGAGAAGCTTCTGGAAGACAAAGGACACAGTCAACAAGACAAAACAGCAGCCTACAGAATGGAAAAAGATCTTCACCAACCCCACATCTAAAAGAAGGATGATCTCCAAAATATATGAAGAATTCAAGAAACTAAACACCAAAACACCAAATAATCCAATAAAAAATGAGGAGCCGATCTAAACAAAGGATTCTCAAATGGCTAAAAGACACTTAAGGAATTGCTCAACATTCTCAGCCATCAGGGAAATGCAAATCAAAATGACTCTGAGATGCCATCTTATACCTGTCAGAATGGCTAAGATCAAAAACACTGATGATAGCTTATGCTGGAGAGGATGTGGAGTAAGGGAAACAATCCTCCATTGCTGATGGGAGTGTAAACTTGTACAGCTACTTTGAAATCAGTATAGTGGTTCTTCAGAAAATCATTCTACCCCAAGACCCAGCAATACCATTCTTGAGCATATACTGAAAGGATTCACACTCATATCACAAGGACATTTGCTCAACTATATTCATAGCAGCAATGTATATATTCTTAATAATACTGAACTGGACACAAAAGAATTAATATGGCAACCATTACAGCATGTATAGTTTATTAGCATATTGTTTTAGAAGTAGGGGGCTATGGCTCTTGTGTGACATGACAGGAGAGTTGCAGCCCAGGTTCTTGTGAAACAGCAAATGAATAATAGGAGAGCTTTCAAAACCTAGGGTAGTGAGGGCCATATTCTAGATATTTTAAAGATCACAGGATTAAAATGTTAAACTAGTTACTCTAGGCATTTTGAGATTTTTATGTTGACACTTTTATTCAACAATTATGCATTAGGTACCTCATGTATTCCAGACACATCACTAAATGCTGGGGGGCAGTAGTGAAACATCACTATCCCAACACTTATAGTTTTAACAGGCAGGCTGAAACTATTAGCATGAAGCATTAATTGACCATGAACAAAACTACAGATCTCTTTTATCATATTACTTCATGGAGTCATTTATGGGCACTGGCATGGCAACCCCACCCCACCATGATCATCACAACCATAATCATTACTGTCACCACCATCACCATCACCACTACCACACCCACCACATCAGTACCACCACAATTCATTAGTACATGTTTTTACTCAGATTGATTTGATTTGATTTGATTTGTGGCCTCACTCAAGTTTAGTTATGAGCTCAAGATTAGATCAATGTTGTTCTTCCTGTACTCTCAGAATACAGTACACTCTCTACAAACTGTCCACACAGATAACAAAAAGCCCAATACAGAAACTCAGTAAAGAAGATGTAAACTGTGCTGGTAATGCTAGCCCACAACTCCTTGGCTAAGATAATGAGTGTCTTAAACCACCCTAACCTCAAAAGCAGACAGAAAAAAAATCTCTATCACATCTTTGAAATGACATTTTTAAAAGTCCAGCTTTGATTGTTCCAGTCACCCTGTGTGGATGTGCCTCTTTTTTATAGTAATTTCCTGTCAATATCATTAGCACCTCAGTGGTTCATGCTTATAGCTACTAGTGTCTTTGTGCCTCATACCTCATGCCATATGTGGATATATTTGACTTGTTTACCATATTCAAATTGAAAGTATTTAGGGTGGGGCAGCAAGTAGATAATAAAGGGAGAATTGTTGAAGGTGCTGATGGTAGGGAGAATGAATGACATTATATCTCCCTTTGAAATAATCTGCAATTTGGACACATCTCAGAGTTCGGCATATACATCAGAACTTTGGTGAAAATCCTGCTCTCTGCTAGACTTCTACTCATATAATTGAATTCATGCTTGATAATCAGTTGCTTGTTTTTGTTGTCCAGTTGATTGGTTTTGTTTTTGTGGCAGTGGAGATTGAATCTCTGGCCTTACGGATGCCAGGTGCTTTTCCACCAAATAGCACCCTCAACCCTCATAACTAATTTCTGCTGGAGGCATTGCTATCTCACTGCACATAAGGTGAAGATGTGCATTCAAAAGATTGGGACATTCCCCAGTGCTCCACAACCTCCAAGTCCACTTAGTCTTCCTACAGATCATAGCTTAACTTTGAGCAGTTTATAATTTGGAGAGTTTTATAAAAGGCAGCAGTTCTCCCAGAAAAAAATAGAACCAAATAACAACAACACAAAGAGAGAGAGAGAGAGAGAGAGAGAGAGAGAGAGAGAGAGAGAGAGAGAGAGAGAAGAAGAAGAAGAAGAAAGAAGGAAGAAAGAAAGAGAGAAAGAAAGGAAGAAAGAAAGGAAAAACAATATAATATAAAACATAAACAAACACCAAATAACCCTGCAGAGAATCTACTTGAGTCAGCAGCTAGATTTTTCCTAAGGTCCAGCAAGTGTTAGCTCTGCTCTCGTGAACTCTTGAGTTTCACTTGTACCATAAGCCCCAAAAGAGAGCATGCTGATGCCACAGAAGCAGCATCCAGTGGTACTGCTCAGGGCCCAGGGGACTCCTGCTCCTCTGACATGCCTGGCCATGCAGCTGTCCACGTGAAACAATGTCCAGCCTAAGCAGGAATGCCTACCTAGGTCTGCCGACGCAAGTCATTCCTCTCTGATTAATGGAAGGTTAATGTCCAAGGTCATAAGCGCTTAGAAGGGAACAGAGAATGAGCTAATAATTCATGCTGTCTCTGGCCACCAAAATGTGGTTGAGTCTTCTGCCTCAGACTGTGGCTTGGAGCAATTGATTCTCCATGTGCCTGCCCTGAGAGTCTGGACAAATTCCTTGTTCTCTGAACCACAGTTTCTTTGTGCATAAAGCAGGGATAATAAACCTTTCTCCAGAAGATGCAGCAATTACAGATCATGTATGAAAAAAGCATGGTGTATTAGCAAGCCTTGAAGAAATGACAGGTGTCATTACCGTTATCATATTTATAATAACACTCATAATTCTTTTGTTACCACTCGATTCTTCAGTGAGTTTCTCTTTCTGGATGTTTGTGCATATGTTTTACATGAGCTACCCCTCCAGTCCCCTCCATTCTATTTTTACACCAATCATGTATGATGAAAGCTCACAGGTCTAATGAATTAAGAACCTGGTGGAGATGTGGGAAGCAGAGCATGTGCTACTAGGTGACCAATGAAGTTTTTCATTTCATTGCACCTTCTCTTGTCTTCCAAATACACATGTGTAGTTTGTGCACTTATGTGTGTGCAGGCACCACAGCATGGGTGCAGAGGCCTGTGGTCAATGTTGGATGTTTTCTTTTTTATAAGACATATGCATTTATTATGCATACCATATTCTGCTGGCATGTATGCCTACAAGACAGAAGAGAATACCATCTCTCATCATCGATGGTTATGAGCTACCATGTGGTTTCTGGCAATTGAACTCAGGACCTCTGGAACAGCAGCCAGTGCTCTTAATCTCTGAGTATCTCTCCAACCCCGGATGTTTTTCAGCCTGAACCTGAAATCTGTGGAAAGCCCCAGGCTCTGCTCCCTGCATTGGGATTACAGGCACATTCTGAACCTTGCTTTTCACATAAGTGCTGGAAATCTGAAGTCAGAAAACACTGTACTCGCTGAGCCATCTCCTTAGCACACTGTTTCTTATTTTTGCGAAGGAATTCTAGAGCCTCACTCTGCAACATTAAGCACTTTGCTTTGGCTTTCCATTTTATGAGTTATAACAACACAACATATTTCAAAGAATGTTTATTTTCCTGTGTTATGAAAGTTCCACCATGTTTAGATTTAAGCCTCCTTCATTATTTGCCTCAGGAAGTATATTTATTTTTATTTGACTCCATTATTTGCCTCAGGAAGTACTTAATATTTTTATTTATTTTCTTAGCATTATACTTAGATCTAGTACTCAGTGGGAAAATCTATGTAATGAACCCATATCTTGTGATATATTTGGGAAGTTCTGGTGGCTTAGGTCAACAACATTAAGTTCAATTCAAATTTTTACTGACTTGAAGATCTTGAAGGGTTGATATGGATGACCTATCCACGGCTGTTTATGCTTCCCACTTTTAACCAGTTGTGAGTCTCTTTGTTAACTATTGCCCACTGCAAAAAAAGAAGGTCCTCTGACCAAAGTTGACATTAGCACAATCTATGGCTAAAAATATATTTCAAATGCAATTTGATAGCAAAACCATTTAATAATAGTAGGTTTCTTCTATGATCTCCCAGTTTACAGTACCAATATGAAATACCTCCTGTGGATTCAAGTCCAATCAGAAAGTAGTTGGCTACTCTTTTAACATTCACACCACTTTGGACCAATAAACACATCTTTCCTGCAGGTCAGTGAAATGCTGAGTAGGATCACTAACATTTTTTCTTCCCCTGCATCCTGGAAAGTACCTATTGATGCTAAGTATTGAGTTTCCTGGCCAGTTCAAGGTCCATGTCACTATGTCCTTTGTTAAAAGTGAGTGGCATCTTCAACAATATAGTCTTCAACAATATAGTTATGGGGGTCAGGCAAAAGCAATTGCAGTAGCCTGTGTCATTTTGGATGCCTCTGGAGCCTCCTTGACCAACAACTTTTAAGAACGTATTCCATGCCTGGCATTGCGATTTCTATTTCACAACTTATATATTCTGGGAGCATCATTCTCCATCCATTCAGGTACTTGTCCAAATTCCCTCTTTAAAAATATATTACATACTTTTACTTAGCATATGAACTAGAAATTCATATCCTCATGTATTCTTCATTTTGCCTAACCAGTCTTTACCCTTTCCTCTCCCAAATTCCTGTATATTCACTTAAACCTTTATCCCTGAGCATATCTCAGAGAACTTCACAGAGGATGGGTGGGTCAGAAAACTTCACGGAGAATGGGTCAGAAAGCATGAAAGAACTGGTGGGTTAGAGGAGAACTGTGAAGTGACTATTTCTGGACATGACATGACTATTGAACTTATCAACTCAGAGCAGCTGCGGTCGGTCACCCACCTGAACAATACCTGTACAAGATCATACCAGTCAAAGACTCAGCATGGATAGGGAAGAGGTCCCTGAGGCTCTCCTAATACCAGAGGAGTCACTGGCATTTGAGTGCTGAGAGAGAGAGAGGAGAGAGAGAGAGAGAGAGAGAGAGAGAGAGAGAGAGAGAGAGAGAGAGAGAGAGAGAGAGAGTTCCTGTCTTTTCCTTGGGGATATGCTGCTGGTATGTTGATCATGCCCCAGCTATTCACCCACTTGCACATGAACAGTTCTGTTGGACTTGTGAGAGTGTGGGGTGACTAATACCAACAATAAGTAAATAGAAAGAGGATGTTAGGGTTACTAGAAGAAATGGAGGAGATAGTGGTAGATTGATTTCATCAACATACATTATATTCATGTATGGAATTTATAAAAAAAAGTTTTAATTTAAATTTGAAACAAGCTTGTTTTACACATCAATCCCAGTTCCCACACCCTCCCATCCTCTCCTGTTCTCCACACCAATCCCCATCCTATCCCCTTTCTGCTCCCCAGAGAGAGTGAGGCTTTCCATGGGAGTCTTCAAAGTCCGTCATATCATTTGGAGCAGGGCCCAGGCCCTCCCTGATGTGTCTAGGCTGAGGAAGTATCCCTTTATATGGAATGGGCTCCCAAAGTCCATTTGTATACTAGGGATAAATACTGATTCACTACCAGAGACCCCATAGACTGCCCAGTCCTCCCAACTAACATCACATTCATGGAATCTGGGTTGGCCCTATGCTGATTTCCCACCTATCAGACTGGAGTCCATGAGCTTCTTTTTGTTCAGGTCAGCAGTTTCTATGGGTTTCTCCAGCCTGGTCTTTGACCCCTTGTTTTGAAAGGTAGAAAGATTGAGATAGGATGAACAAGAAAATGGGGCCTGGCATGAAATATACCAGGGCACACACTTGCATTTTCAGAGATGGGAACATGTATAGTAAATTAATACTTTTTTTAAAAAAAAAAAAAAACAGAACTTGGGGAGGTGGGAGGGTTGCTCAATGGGTAAAGATGCCTGTTGCTAAGTATGATGACCTGAGTTCAATTCCCTAGTCCCATATGGTGGAAGGCGAGAACCTACTCTGCAAATTGTCTTCAGATATCCACATTCACACCATCATGTCCCTGCAAAACACATAAATGGATGGATAATTATTCTTCTTCAGAGTAAAAATCAACACATTGGAATGAAAGATTCAGGGTTTTGCTTTCACTGGAAGATCATTTCTGGTTAACTACAAATTTTAGAAGACACGCTGCCCCTGGCTACTGAAGAAGCATGAGGATGAGCAATGGCAACACAGCATTGCTGAGTTAATTTGGAATTCATAATTCTTTAGAATCTGATGCCTGCAGACTCTCTAAATCCATGCTCCTGTGAGGGTAGAATCTCACTGTTCAGAGGAAGAAATTAAGGCCCTGAGAGCTAAAAACAAATAAGCCAATAAGTGAATGGCCTTGAGAAGGTTACGTATTTGTTAAGTGCCAGAGCTCAGCTAACATGCTTCCAGAGTCTCTCAACTGGCCCAGCACTCAGTCTATCCCTCATTATGTGATGTGGGGGATGTTTCATAGTCCACAGTGCTTCCGTTTCCTCACCTGTACAGTGTCAGGCCTGGAGTGGGAACTGCATAATCTAAAGATTCCCTTGTAGCTCTACCATTCTATGAGCCTGAGGAGTGTGAGAGCCTGATTACAAAGATTGGCTGTTCAGGCGCCAATCAGAGTTATTGAATAAACACCTCCCTACTGAATTGTGGTAGGAGGGGGAGGGCAGAAGTTAAAAACAATCCAGCAGACGTTCATGTGACGGCTATAAAAACCGTGCTCTCTGAGCAGATCCATCTGATTTGGCAGCTGCCACTTCACACAGCTTCTGATATCCCAATCAGAGGACTCTTCTGCTTTCTGTGTAAGTAAAAGGACTTCCTTAGAATACCTGGGTTGAACCAGCAAGGTGGGTTAATGATAGCACTCTGCCTGGAGAGGAGAAAGTGTTTGCCTGATGGTGGCTAAAACCTTGATGGATCTGCCGCAGTGACTATTTTCTCTCTCTGAGCGTGAATACTCATTCATAGCTTTCCTGAAGGTGGCAAGAATGCCCCGGATGAATGACCAGTTAGTTTGTCCAAGTGAGGCACCTCTAAGTCTTTTGTCTTGGAAAACTACTGTAAACACTTTCATTTTCAGGATTCTAATCAGGCTCCATTTCTTTTCCTAACAACTACTTATTGTGACATTTTGTTTAGATGTCTTCTACCTTGTGTCATTTTCTGTGTTCTTTCCCTGCACCTACCAGTATTAGTGGTGGAGTATTTTTCATCACACAAATGGACCCTTGGGGCCCCTACCCTTTGTCTTCTCCTGGGTTAGACATTTCAGAGAGAGATCATCTTCAATTATGAACTCCCAAGCCTTCCAACACACTTGATGTTTTCCCTAGCATTTTCTACTTGAACGAGATACTCCGAGAGCCGTGCAGCTTCAAATTCTGGGAATTAAATCCTGCTGATTTACTTTGGTATATTTCCTCTACTATCTTAAAAACAGTCACACTGTGAGAATACATTGTCCTTTTAATAAACCCCTCTTCAGCCAATTACCTAGGGCTGTATAAGTCAGTTTGGCTCAGCTAGGACTGGAACTTTGCTACTGTGGTATTGCTGCTTTAGGTAAGGTGTATTGGGAGAGCACACAGGTCCAGGTTAGAGTTTGAGGGGAGAGGACAGGAAATGGGCTGCTGAAAATCTAACAGTCCCTTTGGTTTAGGGCACAGTTTTGGGGAAAGAGCACCAGGAATCAGGCTGTCCAAGGCAGCCCTAAGTCATCTTACCATGTGTGCCTCTGTAGCAGCAGGGTGGGCAACAAAGCTATGCACACCTTCATGCTCCATGCACAGAAGTGCTGTGGACACAACTCGGTAATCGGACTTTCAATGAATTACAGCCTCACCCCTGTGTTTGTCTTGAAAGAAGTGGACTCTGCTCTTATTTCTCTAGGAGTTAAATATCCACATCTTGCAAATGACAGACTGCAGAACCTCTTTAAGGAAGGCAGAAAGAACCACACTGCAAGAGTCCTTTGACCCTTTTGCAGAAGGACTAGAAATGGGGTTCTAAGTCAGAAGCCATTACGATGTGAATCACAGCCACAGAACATAACTTAGGCTTTCTGTGCCTCAGTCTCCTCATCTTTAGGGTGGTATTTTTGATATAAATAACGCCAAGACCCATTGAGCTCTGCCTTACTCTACTTACTGTCTCTTCATGCATGTTAACAGCTTTCCCCCATGAATTACACATGCAGCTGTTAACACAAGCACACACACACACACACACACACACACACACACACACACACACACACATCAAAATTTCAAAAAATGTATGCAACAAAATGTGAGGTCTCCCTACTCTATTCCACACTGCAGAAGTAACAATAGAGTGGCTCTATTTAGAAAGAGTAATGAATAATATATTGCTATAATTTCTTTTGTTGTTTTTAAATTCTGGGATTTCTTCACTTAATAATTAAGGTAAGTTATTTTCCATCACACTTTTAAAAATAAAATGATGTGAGTTTTCAGAAATCAGAAGTTTGAGGGGTATAAAATTTATTATCTATCATTGTTCACACCTGGCTAGCATTCTGTCTTCTGATTGTGAACATTGACCAGTGACTGTTTCATGATTAACTGAGGGTCAAAATTTGTGCTGATGTGGTACAGACCTTTAGTCCCTTTGTAGAAGTTTAACTTTCTGTAAACAGGATGAGTTGGACTTGACGTCTTTGTAATTCTTGTTGAGTGAGCATGCCGGGAACAGAGACAACAACCTGCTACTAACAGAAATAAGGGTGCCCTTTGGGTGATTACTTTTCTTCCAAATATTTATAAAATATCTTCATAGTTATACATTTTAACAAACTTACAATTTAAGCAACCTCAGTTCTCAGAGGTTGCATATGAGCCTCTTGTAGTCAGACAACCAGAACAGATATTAGCGTTAACTAATTAATATTAAAATAAAGTTCAGAGACCTTTCATGACTTGCTCAGGTTTCTAACTAGGGAGGCAGAACTAGTCTTTGGCCCAAGTTCTGTCTGATGAACTGGTAGCAGATTTCCATGTGAATGTCAGATGTTAGCGAATGAATTGGTGCTATCTTGGTTTAATAATGCTTAGCTCAAGGTACACTAGCACTGTCATTAATGCATTAGGAATTGCCTCGGGTAAATTTCTTCCAACAAATCTGCTGCTCCCTTTGAATAAAAGGGGAATAAAGAGGAAATGTACACATTTCCCTTAAATGTATACATTATTAGGTATTGGCCCTATAACAAATAATTTGGACTGTCATATATTCCTTCCTTATCTAACGATAGGAGGGTGTTCTAGTAACTTTTCTATTGCTATGACAAAACACCATGACTAAGGCAATTTATAAAAGAAAGCTTTAATTTGGGGCCCACAGTTCCAGAGGGTTAGAGTCCATAACCATTACAGCAGGGAGCATGACAGCAGGCAGGGAAGCATGGCTCTGGATTGGTACCTGAGAGCTAACATCTTAAGCCATAACTGTAAGGCAAAGAGAACTAACTGGGAATGATAAGGGCTTTTGAAGCTTCAAATCCAGCTCCCAGTGACACATCTCTTCTAACAAGGCCACACTTTCTAATCTTTCCTAAATAGCTCCAACAACTGGAGTCTGAATATTCAACTATATGTGCCTATGGGGACCATTCTCATTTAAACTACTATGGAGGGGGACAGAATTGAATTCCTTTCTGGGATTATTGTGAGGAATAAACTTTATGGTAAATGCCAACCAATTAGCATGTATGGCAGTAGAGAATAATGTGTTATTACTGGATCATTTTTTCCCTTTTGTTTTATTAAGGGCATTTTTTGGTAACTATCAATTTATTTGTGCCAATACCTAAACTGAGGAGATTTTGTACTTTGATTTGAAGGTTACCACCCTGGTTGGCCTTTCCCAGTCTGAATATCTGGAGGCTAGATCTGAAACTAAAAATCCTTGATGCTAGATATAATACATAAAATGAGAAATGTCATTTTCCTCTGGCTGGGAGTAGAAGGAGTCTTAGAAATAGTTTTCTTTAAATATGCTGCCCACTGGCTTGCCCTAATGCCCAGTGACGTATTGGGCTAGAGGAAGAGTTTGTAGTAATGCTGAGAGTAGCAACAGTGAGATTATCAGTTATCCCTTCTCATGAATTAGTTCAGCAGGCATTGATTGCTTATATCAAGGGACAGATTACCAAGACCTTTACCCAGAGGGAGGAGGCAGAAAGTGGGAAGAGTGACTAAAAGATAAAGCTGGGTGGCAAGTTAACCTTTTTCTAGCTTGCGCTATTCCTGAGAAGGCTGCTTGGGTGTATGGCAGTATCTCTCTGTACTTAGCAGTGAAGCTAGAAATAACTGCGGCAGGGACCACCTGCTGACTTCAGCAAGGGCCAGAACCTGGAGTCCAGAGGCCCTTGGGAGAATTTCTCAGTGGTGTAACCCAACTAGTCTCATAGATGGTTAACCTGGTGCCTCACCTGCTCTAACCCAAAGTCAGAGCGGGGTTCATTTTAAGGACAAACATACATTGTTCCCTAGATAATAATCTTTTGGATCTGGAGACTAACAGAGAAAAGTTGGGCATAGTCATAACTTATAATACCCTGCAGCACCAGGAATCCACAGAACAGAGAGCTAGTCTGTTACTGAAGTTTCTTCCATTTGCCAGATTTTAGTGAATCACCAATTACCTGACCTGGTTCAGCCTTAGGGTCAGTGACCTCCAAGACCTCCTGAGAAAGCTTCTTTTTAAGGCCATCATGAATATTTGACATCATACCTTCACCCTGAACACCTGTCATCTTATCTTCATTCATTGTGATTACTCAAGCAAAGGGGACCCAGCAGGCCTCATTGGAAATGGGCAAGACGTGACAATGGAGCCCATATAGCATGTCTACACATTGTAAACATCCTGGTCACTAATTCACTGGAACCACCCACAGTTCTGTGAGCAATTGTCCTATATTCTTTTCTAGACCTATCACCATGGCCTACCGATTTCCAGCCCTTACTGCAGAGCAGAAGAAGGAGCTCTCAGAGATTGCCCAGCGCATTGTTGCCAATGGGAAGGGCATCCTGGCTGCAGATGAATCTGTAGGTAAGTGCAAGAAAGTCATGCCACACAACAGCATTGTGTGTGATCATTACTCTCAGAGGAAGTAAAGGTTTATGTACTCGCAGTTGGTGAATATAGATCTTTAGAGCCCTAGAGTCTTAATAAGAAGATTCTAGAATACCAAAGGAAGAAACTCAAGCCCTGCATATTAGGAATACAGCCTGTGAAAATTAGAAATTCAATAACAAAGGAGAAGTCAGTAGCCGTCGATTCTTTATAACTTTATAACATGATATGGCCAGGCATTATAACATGATATGATATTGAGAACTTGCCCTGAAAAGAAACAGAAAATGAGCTAGACTTAGCATGCAAAACAGAACCAGGTAATGAGATCTACCTTATCCTAGCTTGGACTTGCTGCTAATGAGAAGTCAGTTTAGACTAGGCCAGCCTAGTCACGGAGACATCTGGAGGGGGCACAGACTTTGTGACTGAGGAAATCACAGGAAGGCACAGGTAGGGCTAGAACAGTCTTGCATGGTTTTCCCTAAAATAATAAGAGTAAAATAATAAGAGCTAAAGTTAAGAGTCTGTCCCATCCCTCGTTCTAAGAATGGCTATCCAAAGAGATTTAGGATTGGAAAGGAGAGGGCTAGAAGGCCTTCCATATCTCAAAGGCCTCCCATGTCCACCTGACCTGCATGACAGCCTGTACATTTTCCAGTCATTGTGTTAGAGCAACTAATGTTTCCTCCTTTGAAGACCGAAGCCCAGACAGGAACTTCAAAGATCGGGTTTAGCAGGAAGGTGAAGGGGCCCTTGCTTTACACCCTGATTAGGTATACCGAGTGTAGGGAAGACAACAGGATAGCACTGGCTTGCTCCTCCTCATGCTGCCCTTGGCCCATCTCTAGGCACCATGGGAAACCGCCTGCAGAGGATAAAGGTGGAAAACACAGAAGAGAACCGCAGGCAGTTCCGAGAAATCCTCTTTACTGTTGACAATTCTGTCAACCAGAGCATTGGAGGAGTGATCCTTTTCCATGAGACCCTCTACCAGAAGGACAGCCAGGGAAAGCTGTTCAGAAACATCCTCAAGGAGAAGGGAATTGTGGTGGGCATCAAGGTGAATACTCTCATTCCTACTTCATCCTGCCTTCTCCTGTGCACACTTCCAGCACCCTGGGCAGTACACAGCCTGAACAGGATAGCGTGCCTTCATTTCTCACCCTTTCCCACTCGCCTTTCTCTATGGAGACCCACATCCTCTCCCAGACTTCTATTTCACCACTCTCTTTTCAACCAGGGCTATGCAAGGAATTTAGTCTCTGCACCCCTAGTTCCTCATTTCTTGAGACTATTAGTACCTAATTTCTGCATAATATGAAGATAAAACAATCTTTTAAAGGAGATCCTGTCATGTAGCTTTTCAGTCAATAGCAGTTGCTTTTATTAAAGTGCCGGAGTTGTCTTCTTGAGTCTTCAAGAGAGCGTGCAGTTCTCCAGTGGAAAGTAGCATTCACCGAGGGCACACAACTGCAAGTGCTACTTAATCCTTCACACAAAACACTGAGGTAGATTTAGTTCCTGCCTGTATTTTAAACATGGGGTGCTGTAACTTGCTTGCACACAGGTTACCTACCTCTCTGTTACATTAAGTGGAGTTGCATCCATAATCTTTTTACCTCCTGTCTGAACACAGTGCCTGGAAGAGCAGATGCTCAATAAATGTCAGGACTGACACTGTTTTCTCAGTAAATTAGCTTCCTCCCGCGGAGAGCTAAACTATGCCCCCTAGTGACTCATATGCCTTCCTAATTTGCTTGCTTGTGAAAGATGAGGACAGCACTAGGAGTTTTGTTGTCTTACTCCTGTTTGACACTTGCCAACTTGTTCATTGCTTTTATCCTCAGTTGGACCAAGGAGGCGCTCCCCTTGCAGGAACAAACAAGGAAACTACTATTCAAGGTAAGAACCTTGGCTACTGATGAGACAAAGAATGCTATGTAGGCTAGAATTGAAGGCAAATGAAGAAAAGGAAACAATGTGACTATTCCCAACACCAGTACCAACATGTTTGTTCTCTTGTTTTTTTTTTTTTCTCTTATCCTAACACTCCTTCGGGCTGAAGATGGAACCCAGGGGTTTTCAAACATTATTAGGCAAAATCTCTGCCACTGAGATACACACCCAGCCCAGATTGACTGCCTGCCTTCCTTCCTTTTTACTTCCTTTCTCCCTTCCTACTTTTCTTCCTTCCTTCTCCCCTGTACCCACTATAGATTGAACCTGTGATCTTAAGTATACTAGACAATCACTCCACAACTAAATTATTATATCCCTAATACTTTTTTCTTTTTTTATGATGTGTGTGTATGCATGTATGCCCACACATGTGCCTGTACCATGCTCTGTGTGTGTGTGTGTGTGTGTGTGTGTGTGTGTGTGTTTGAGGTCAGAAGACAACTTAGGAGACTCAGTTCTTTCCTTACAGTACATAAGTTCTGAAGCTCAAACTGAGGTCACCATTGGCAGCAAGCATCTTTATTTACCGAGCCATGTGCTCTCCCCCCCCCCGGTCTTGGTCTACAGAGTACTGTATTATGGGAATAAGCCAGAAGATGCAGATTTGTGTGGTACTGGGTATTGAATCCAAGGCTTCGCACATGCAGGGCAAGCACCCAACCACTGAGCTGTATCCCCAATACATCAGTCCCACTTCTTCCATTTAATAGCTGCACGACCTTGGGACGGTCTTTAGTTTTGTCACAATTAAATGAGTGATAGTACCTACTTTGCAGAATAGCTATAGGGACCATTTTAGACAATGTACATATAGTGCTTACTCAGTATGTTCCCTGAAGCAGACACACTGCACCTGAAACCACTATTTTTACAGAACATTCCAGGAGCAGTAGAGAGGAAAGGACTCTGGTTTGAGGGCCAGTTTGGATCCTTGTTCTGGAACATGCTATACAAATCTTTTTGAGAGATATTCACAGTCTAAGAAGTTAGTCCCACATTCAGGTTAGCTCAGCAAAATTTGAATCTCAGCTGCCACTTTTGACATGTTTAAAAATTATAGTTAATATAAGGCAGAAGGCAGAATCTGTGTGCTTAAAGTGTGATTTACAAAAATTCAAAGTTAGCAACCCTATCTTACTCTAATTTTTGAAAAAAAATTGTCTACAAAAATCTAAAAGTTAATCCAACACCCACTGCCCATAATGTCTGTGCTTGCCATTTCACTGAATCCAACTTCTTTCTTTTCTTTTTTTTGATAAAGATCCTTTAGTAATTAACTTAGCAAAGAATTCTTTTCCTTTTCCCCCTGAACATAGATTTAATTTATTCTTATTTTAAATATTTTAATTGAATATATAGTTCTAAGCTGCCATTAATCCTACCTGAGCATTTGAAGATATAATTATTTTTGAGGCCAATGCTGTACTTTGAAAATCAATTTAATTGCTTTCAAGAGTTTGAAGATTTGTTTTGGTGCTGTTTCTCTGCTGTATCTGTTGTTTGCTTTGTTTTCAGGTTCACCCTCTGAGAATTTGTACTTTCCTTTGATTTTTGGTTCCTTTAACATACTCCTACCTTATACCTCCCTCCCACCCAATGCCTATCCAGCATAAATTTGGATCTTCTCTTTTTAATCCCATATTTTTTAACTCTCTGTCAAAGTTTTCATATTTTTTTCTCTTGAAATGATGATTGTTGGTTTCATGTTGGGTTATTTGCTTATGCTGTGTATAACTCATATGTAGTCTTATCTTCAGTGAGTTTATTTTTTTATCTGTCATCACACTATAGCTTCTGAAGTTTCAGAAGTATAGTCAAAGGCAATTGTTTCTGTCACACATTCTGAAGTTTTTACTGAACCAGATTTCAAGCCAATTTATCTGCTCAGTGTCAGGTAGTTAAAGTAGTTGGTTAAAAAAAAAATTGTTTTGTTCTCTTGTGAGGTATAAGCTGGGGCTTCAATTTCTTAAGGAAGTTATTTTTCACCCAATGAAATTTCTGCTACCATTTTTTGAGCATCCCAGGCAGCTAGTCATTTGCAGTCTGAATCATACAGATCATTGTTCTTCCTTCTTGGAAATACAAGTCTGTAAAGGCATTTGCGTGCCTTTAATAAAACTTTAATAAAAACTGAAACTTGAGCCATTTATCAATCTGTTTTAACATAAGGCAGGTAGTAATCTGGTTACTGCCCATCCCACAGCCTTCTTTTATTGAACTCAATAAAATTATCTTTAAAAATTAATATAAAAGGTTATCTTTTCACAGTTTCTTCACCTACCCTCATGACCTCAATAGAATCTGAGTTCATGAAATGAAGTTACCAACTCATTTACTATAACCAATAAAGGAAGCTCTTTGTATAGGAAAAAAAAATATGGTCAAGACATTTAAACACCAGGGACAACAATTTCCACATTTATGAGGATTATTTTTGACTATGAGTTCCCTAGCTTTTACTTAGAGTATATCAAATATGTGTATCAAAACTGAGATTATTAAATCTAGGCTTTCTGGCTGCCTACTGTGAGCAATGTTAATTCATTTGGATATTCTCAATACTCAAAGGTATACCATTGGAAAACTCCTTCACTCAATCAGGGGACTCACAGACAAGGTTTAGGGTACAAATAAATCTTTTTTTTCTATTGTGACTTACAGGGCTTGATGGCCTCTCTGAACGATGTGCTCAGTACAAGAAAGATGGTGTTGACTTTGGGAAGTGGCGTGCTGTGTTGAGGATTGCTGACCAATGTCCCTCCAGCCTTGCTATCCAAGAAAATGCCAACGCTCTGGCTCGCTATGCCAGCATCTGTCAGCAGGTGCTTTCCTTTCACCTTGAGCTGAAAAGTAAACCTTTTCGCAAAGCATCTTTCAATTTCATTATAATCTCTCTTCCTCCTTTACTAATAGATATAAATATATATTAGTATATCTTATATGTATCATATTTTGTTACTTTAACCATAGCCACATATGTAGAGAGAACTCTGGTTCCACAAGCCAGAAGGAGGAGAACCTATTAAACTATGACTTCAGGATCAATGCTATCAGTGGCTTCCCTCTACTATTTTTCTATAAGCCAAATCTTAAAAAGAATCAGGCTGTAGAGCAATGGTTCTCAACCTTTCTAATGCTGCAACCATTTAATACAGTTCCTCCCAACCATAAAATTATTTCATTGCTAATTCATAGCTATAATTTTGCTACTGTTATGAATTGTAAATATCTATATGCAACCCACAGGGGTCATGACCCACAGTGTTGAGAAACACTGCTCTAGAGGCAGGGAATGTGCTTGTTTATATTCCATAATACCCAAGTGATGATTATCTTAAATGCCTAGTTAGATGGTGGTCAGAACTTGGACAGAGCCTCAATTCAACCTGTTTCTTAATAGAATGGTGACTGGATGCTAACATTTCCAGAGAGTATGTGTCGAACTATCTCTGGGTTAGAGTTAAATTTGGTTTGTTAACTGTGGGTATTTTGTTAAGACCACTGGAGCTGTGGATACCTGGAAATTTCAAGTGAGAACTGCAAACTCTCCTTGAATTCCTTAGTTCATACTAGAGGACATTTCTTACTATTAAACTTGGATGTCTTAAAAAGGGTGTCTCAGATAGCTAGAATGGTCTGTAGTTAAAATAAGATATAGAAATTAAGTCCATTCCAGAAAAGTGTTTAACTTCACTTCTGTGTGTATGTGTCTAAACCACAAGTGCTCAGTAGATACTCCATGCTTCTTTTAATCACCTTCCAACTGAACTGCATAGCATTTCTCCCTAATGCCGTCCTTTTCTATTAGCCACATCTGGTGGCTGCTCCCTAACAGAGGATCACAGTGAGCATCACTTGATTGTTGTATCTTCTCCATTTTCTCCTTCAGAATGGGCTGGTACCTATTGTTGAGCCAGAGGTGCTGCCTGATGGAGACCATGACTTAGAGTACTGCCAGTATGTTTCTGAGAAGGTAGGTTTGAAACAGAAAGTTCTGTATTCCAGTTAAAAACTCTTTGAGAAAAGGCTTTTACTTAAACATAGCTAAATTTCAGAAATAACCTGTAGTTTAGTGTAATTATATAGCATGGGAAAGGTAAAGAGGTATTTATCAACCCTTCACACTTTAGTATATGGTATCTTGTAGTAACAAGATTTGGAATTACAGACCTTTTGCCTACTATGGGACTCAGGGCAAGGCATATTGACCCTTTTGAATCTCAATTCCATGTGCATACTATCTTAAAATAAAATCTTTACATAATAAATTATGAACCATATTGTTCAGATGGGATTTTCTAAACTAGTCATAGTAGTTCTGAAAGATGGTGATTTTCTTCATAAATCGTAAGAAAGTATGATAGACATAATGTTGCCTCACCTGAATTTCTACACTTTTAAGAAGTATGTAGGCTGAAGTAGCATGTGAAAGAACTGTTTCTAAAATGTATGTTATTATTATCATTATGATTCCATAGAAAAGTAGAGGATAGTTTAGATGTCCCAAACTACTGAAACAAGGCAGTCTCTAATGATAACATTGACCAAGGATATGGGAAGAGAAGAATGAGGATTCTCTAGGAAACAGTCATGATAATAGTTTATGCAGAGGAACAGCTAGTGGTAGAGATGGCTCAATGTGGTTAGGCTAAATGATACACTTTGCAAATACATGGTCCAGAGGAGATGCAGAGGTCTCAGAAGCGTTGACCAAAAGACACATGGAAATTACTTTACCTTGCATCCTTGTAATGCAGAAGTGCCAGGGTCATGTGATTCTAGAACTTATTCCAAATTTCATGTCTTTGGACCTCTTGTTTTTCAGGTCTTGGCTGCTGTCTACAAGGCCCTCAATGATCATCATGTTTACCTAGAAGGCACCCTGCTAAAACCAAATATGGTAACTGCTGGGCATGCCTGCAGCAAGAAGTATACACCAGAGCAAGTGGCCATGGCCACCGTCACTGCTCTCCATCGCACTGTTCCTGCAGCTGTTCCTGGTAATGCCTTCTTTCTCCCCAGATTTAAGATCTTATCTCTTACCGTTTGGAAGAGAGCCACAAACATGAATTTGTGTAGAGCCTGTTTGAGTCCTTGGAACAAGATATCAGATATCATCTTCTACCTCACAGGCATCCAATACTTCATCTCTTACTGTGTGGTGCCAAACAAGTATCTTCAGTCTATCTGAAGAAGGTTCACATATGTGTGTTTCACTGCCCTCCTTATTAAAGCCCTTCTCTTCTTAGCCCAACTAGCTTCAACAGGGCAAACTGACTTCTATGACTCAGTCCCATGAAAATCCTGTAGAAGATTAAGACATATTTCCTTTAGGCCTATTGCTTGTTTTTTGTTTTTTCTTTTTTTTTTCTTTTTTCTTTTTTTTCCAAGCTGAGACTAATATAGTAGAATGACTTCTCTCATTCCAGGAATCTGCTTTTTGTCTGGAGGCATGAGTGAGGAGGACGCTACACTCAACCTCAATGCTATCAACCGTTGCCCTCTGCCAAAGCCCTGGAAACTAAGTTTCTCATATGGTAGAGCCCTACAGGCTAGTGCTCTGGCTGCCTGGGGTGGCAAAGCTGAAAACAAGAAGGCAACTCAGGAAGCTTTCATGAAGCGGGCCCTGGTAAGAAGTTGCTAACTTTTATGTATTTCATTGATGTGTGGGGCCTGACAGTCTTGTCTTGCTTAGAGAAGCATTATTCCCTACAGTCCATGAATGCTCTTAGAGACAGTGTCTATTTGGTATTAAAAATGTAATATTACAGCTAAGTAGGAAGATTGGGCTTAGAAAGGGTATTGAATTTTCTATCCTAGTCAGACTGTTTGATTATAGAAGATAGAAAGGCATTCTCAACCAAAGCACTTAGGAAGGTCAAGGCCTGAACTGGAGATGCCTTTCATTTAGAATATGAATAAGAAAGGATATGGTGAAAGTCACTGATTATATTGTAAGATGAATCAAAGATTCTAGGAACTAAGAACCAGTAGAAGAGTTGCAAGGAGTCAACATAACATACTACAGAGAAATTAAAAGCAAATTCCTGAGATTAGCATTGAGGAGCATACTAGTGACCCTCAACAAAAAAGTTCCAACAAAGAAGAGAAAGGTGAGTTTAGGAATGAGGGTCATTGAAGGTAGAAGTACCAAGAGGATACCAGATTGCAAGCTACTGTTATTGGTCTTAGAAATGAAGGAGGAGAACAATGGGAAATAAGTGACATGAACCTCAAAACATTACAAGAAAGAAAACATAGAAGGGGGTGGTACTAACAGCAATATTCAGCAGCATTATTATAAAGAGTTAAAATAACCAAATAGAAGTGTGGTGGTTTCAAATGAGCAGTAGAGAGCATCAAGGCAGGGACTATGGTTTCTTAATTCAATATCTTCACTTATGTTTGTTTTTTAGGCCAACTGCCAGGCAGCCCAAGGAAAGTATGTCCACACAGGTTCTTCAGGTGCTGCTGCCACTCAGTCTCTCTTCACAGCCTCCTACACCTATTAGATGCTGTCACCCTCCCCTCCCAGCCAGGCTCCAGTTCTCCTGAGTATTTTGGAAGGAGAGCTGAAAGGCTTTAGTCAACCCTGGGGATTAGATAAAATTTGATTGAACTGCTTAAAATACAATATATGTGAATCATAAACACAAGAGAAAGCTCAATCAGCTCATGAAACACGAGCATGTCAAACAATAGTCTCTGAATACCTCAGTTCCCCATGTTCCCAAACATGCATCCAAGAAAAGGCTTCAAAGGAAAATTAGTCCTTCATACATACAGCAACTGCTGAGGAAAGTACCTCAGAAGTTGAGGATGGAGAAGGAAATTTTAATAAACATACTTACCAGGGTTGGTTATAAAGGGTGCAGAGCAACAGAAAAAGAAATAAAACATGTATAAACCTGCAGTTGGCACTGTTCAGTTTCCTACTTTTGCTGATGGGACTCTCTGCATTTCACCATCTTTGACTATACTAGACATGACTGCCATTAATAATAGACAGGCTCCTCAGCTTTGGATAGCCACTGAAGTCAAATGGCTGATTTGACTTCAGTGGAATTTTGCTGAATGACACTAGAAACTCTTATCAGATTAAATAAAAATTCTTTTGGCAATTCCAATGTGTACCATGCTTGAGAATAGCCAGTCCAGACTTCTAGTTCTGGGATATTTAAAAATACTAAGATGCAGCAGAGAATCATTTCTCACATCCTGTGACTTGATGTCCCTTCTGGCTTGGTGCATTCCTCTTCAAGTACCCAGGTTTTGTGACACAGAACTACATTTTCCTCTCAATGTTCCCTTGTGTGTTCCCTCGGTGTGCAATAAAAATAATCACATAATTTTAGTTTTTGACTGTCAGTGTTCAGACTTAATTTAAAAAAGAAAAAAAGAAAAGAAAAAAGGTTTTAAGAAAATCACAATCACAAGAGAATTTAAACCCTGAAACTTTGGATAACACAGAAAGAATGATTTACCTGATGGGAGTTGGGATATGTGATGAGAGGGCTGGAGTTATGTGATTGTGAGCTCCCTCACCTAGGTTCTTAACTACTTGCTAAAATAAGTCAAAATGTAACCCTTGCTGCCCTAGCACTCACTTTGTAGACCAGGCTGACCTCGAACTCACAGAAATATACTGGCCTCTGCCTCTCCAGTGCTGGGATTAAAGGCATGCTCCACTATATCACATGTGTTTTATTAAATGTGTTTTATTAAAAAAAATATTATTATCGACTCTTCAAACTATGCTGGTAGATCTCCCCCTACCACCCCATTTTAAATTACTCCAACATTAAAATGGAAAGGATTCAGGGAAATGAGAGTGGCATGCTCCAGCCATCTAAACAACATGTGCCACCATGCTCATTCATCTCTCCAACTCCAACAGATTTTTTTCAAGATAGAAATTCAAAGCACATAGGTGTCTGTAGTTTTCCAATCCAATCTGAGGTATTTGCATCCATGAAAATCATTTGCACATATAAATACTTTGTGTATATATACATGATAGCTAATTCTAGTTGGCAAGTTCAAGTTGACTAAAATTAAAAAGATGTTTCTGGACATATTTGAGAGGCTGTCCCCCAAAGAGCTAGTAATATACTGGAAGATTGGGTAAAGGTCAGCTCTTGCCAGTGTGGTGGATGAAGCAAACAGGTGAAGGAAGGCCAATTTGCTGTCGGATTCAGTTGAAACAGCAAGCTCTGGTCACTCCTACTTCTTAGACCTTTGAACCCAGGCTGACTTCTGGATATTAAGTTGGATTGGACTATACCACTGACTTTCCTGGACCTCTATCTTGCAGACAATGGGTCTTGGGGTGTCTTAGTCTCTCCAATTAAGTGTGAGACAGCCCCTCATTATCCATCTTTTCACATTCAACCACATTTATCCTTTTTTTTTCCCTTAGGGGGTGGGTCTGGACACTGACTAATATGCATGGTTTGTACATGTATGTGTGCCTGAGTATAAGAACTTGGCTTGGAAAAATTACCTAAAATGTAGGTGGACCACAGCCAAGCTGAGAGTAATCACCTCTTACAAAAACATTTCTCTACAGATGTGGGTCTTGGTTAGAGACTCAGCTGTGGGACAGGTCTCACTTTCTAAGTGGCTTGTTTCCCAGACCACAAGCCATCTTTTTTTGATGAGCAATGACTTATTATGCCATTGGCTTTGATTGTAGAGTCAGGCTAATGCTGAGCCTATGCTTTGGTACTGAAGTTTTATGACCAAAAATGTGTTCATTTATTATTATTATTATTATCACTTTGCAAGCTACCCAGGGGGTTTTCTTCCCTTTGCTTGTATCACAATGCCATTAAAAAGAACAGGGACCAAGGAAGTGAGATGTCTTACTCTGGCAGTCTAAGCAATCTGTGTCACCAACTCTGGTTTCTCTTTCTCTCTTAGATTGACACTAATGTCTCTGGATCTTTGTTTTTTGTGGCATGCATGGTTTTGACTGCATATAAGGCAGAGGTAAAGCCATGAGGCATGCCACTGGGCACTTGTCTGTAGACACTGATTTCCTGAGAGTGCCCTTTAGAACTCTGCACTGGGAACTATTCTCAACACTGGATCTTCCAGGAAGGGCCTTGACAAGAGCCTCATGCTACAGTCTTTGGTCTCTATGTTGTCATCAGAGTCAGGTCCATACAAGCTAGTCATCAGAGAGGAAGAAGCCTATGAGATAAAGCTAGAAAGCATTTTCTCAATTAGTGATCAATGGAGGAGGGTCCAGCTCATTGTTGGTGGTGCCATCCCTGAGGTGATGGTCCTGGGTTCTATAAGAAAGCAGGCTGAGCAAGCCAAGGGAAGCAAACAGGTAAGCAGGACCCCTCCATGACCTGTTTGTGTTCCTGACTGCCTTCAGTGATGAAGAGCCAATTACCCCTTGTCCAACTTGCTTTCTGGTTCATAGTGTTTCATCACAGCAACAGAAACCCTAAGTAAGACAGTGGTATATAGGTAAAAGGCCACTTGCTCAAATTTATAGGGTTTGCGTCAGGGTTCTGATGACCTAGAACTCTATACTCAGAGGCTGAAAAACCCAGATTTAATCTTATCTTACAGTACTCTAGAAAAATGTAAATGAGTCACAGGGAGAACAGTAGTAATTTTCTTTCAACCTGATTCAGATTTTCAAAACACTGATATTACTTTAAAGCAACAAATAACACAAAGTGAAAACCCAAATACATTTTAATGATTAAGATATATAAGTTATTAAGTATATAAGTATTAACTAAAAGAGGACCTAAACCCAAGAAATAAGTACTCAAAACTTGCTTGCAAATCTATCATAAAATCTAAAAAGTACCAAAATAGCTCAGCTTTCTAGCATATACTTTAGGTCTTTTTTTTTCCCCAATTCTGCATAATCAAAATATGTACACTTTCACATGTTCCTGATAATGCAGGAATAAACTTATATTGATATAGTATTACAAACAGGTTTCACAGATGGGACAGCACAAAATAAACTAGTAATTTTTTATCTTTTGGGTCTCATTTTGGGGTTAGAGAGAGACTCCCAAAGATTCCTTGGTAATACCTTTATTGGTTTTAGTTACCTACAAATACCTTTACAACTTGATTCACTCATTTTATCAACCTGGGAAGTAGGGGAGCTCTCATCTTCCACAAACTAATTTTCCACACAACCTTTCGGACAGTGATAAACAGTATATAGTAACTTTGAGCGTATCTGGACTTTCACAAATTACATCTGCTTAATCACTGGGGTTTGACCTACATAGTCAAAAATCACAGAACTGAAGGACAACTATAGAGGATGGTAACATAAAACTTTCCGAATTATTTCCAGCTCTCCATCAGTTGCTCCTAGTTCCATTGCATTAATATTACTTGGTTCTTCATAACATTTCTCTTATGCGTTGCCAAGTCAACTCCACTGAAAGGTTAGAGGCTTAGATCAACGAATCTCTGAGGCTATGAAAACATAGTAATCACAAGTCAGGTTCCCACAGGCACTGTCCACACTATTCATAGGATCTTTAGAAATACTTGCACAAGGCCAAGGAGAAATTGCTTTATCAGTAAATACGACCCACACTGGGGCCATACTAAAACTGCACTTGGGTAGCTAGTCTCAAATTCAGGTATATGAGTGTCTATTTTTACTGCATCCACATAATATGCAATTTTTGATGCTGAATTAGAGAGATCTGACAGTTAAAGGCTTCACCACAAGCATCACATTCATAAATTTCTTGGGTTTTCACCTCTGTGTGGATCTTCTGATGGTTGACAAGGCTGCGTTGTTGACTAAAACTTTTGTCACATTTTTCACACCTGTAAGGTTTCTCTCCTGTATGTATTCTCTGGTGTTGAATAAGACCTGAGTTCCTGCTAAAGGCTTTCCCACACTCCTCACATTTATGGGGTTTATTACCAGTGTGAACACCCTGATGTCGAATAAGATTACAAAGTTGACTAAAACTTTTGCCACATTGTCTGCACAAATAAGGTCTCTCACCAGTGTGGATCCTCTGATGTTCAATAAGAAATGAGCTTCGACTGAAGCTTTTCCCACAGACAGTACACAGGTAGGGCTTTTCACCAGTGTGGGTCCTTTGATGCTGTACAAGATGAGCACTCACACTAAATGTTTTCCCGCATTCATCACATCTGTAAGATTTTTCCTTTGGATAGACTTCCTGCTGTACAAGACTGCAGTTAGGATCAAAACTTTCCTTAGTTTCGTTGTACGGAGAAGTCTTTTCCCTGATGTGTATTCTATGATGCTGAATAAGCCCCGAGCTTCTACTGAAGGCTTTCCCACACTCCTCACATTTGTGGGGTTTGTCTCCTGTGTGAATTCTCTGATGTCGAGTAAGGTTGCAAAGCTGACTGAAACTCTTGCCGCACTCTTTGCACTGGTAAGGACGCTCGCCAGTATGGATCCTCTGATGCTCAATAAGGAACGAGCTCCTACTGAAGCTTTTTCCACATTCAATACAGAGGAAAGGCTTCTCACCAGTGTGGATCTTTTGGTGTTGTATAAGGTATGTACTTAATCTAAAAGCTTTCCCACACTCACCACACTTATGAGGTCTTTCTTCAGTATGGATTCTCTGGTGCTCAACAAGCAATGAGTTTCGACTAAAACTTTTCTGGCACTTGGTACAGTGATAGGGTTTCTCACCACTGTGTGTTCTCTGATGCTCGATAAGATATGATTTCCAGCTAAAGGCTTTTCCACAGTCACTACATTTATGGGGCTTTTCACCCGTGTGAATCCTTTGATGTTTAACCAGGCTCCTTCTCTGGGTGAAGCTCTGTTTACATTGATTACACTGGTAAGGCCTTTCTCCAGTGTGGATTCTTTGATGTCTAGTAAGAGTAGAGCTCACACTAAAGGTTTTCCCACAGTAATTACACTCATAGGGCCGTTCCCCAGTGTGAATTCTCCGATGTTCAATAACAAATGAACTTCGACTAAAGCTTTTCCCACACTCACTGCACTGAAAAGGTTTCTCACCAGTATGGACCCTTTGATGCTGAATGAAATGAGCCTTTCGGACAAAACCCTTTCCACATTCTTCACACTTGTGGCACTTCTCTTCTGAGTTTGGTCTCTTATGGACATTAGCATGTCCTCTGAACATTTTCTGTTCCTGGGTCAAAGATTCACGTGGTATTTCCCACAAAAAGATCCCCCTTTGTTTATCTAACCTACCAACAAGTTCAAAGGTTTCTGTATCTATAGGATCCTGGTCAATTTCATTCTTGATTCTTGTTACTATTACACCTGGTGGTTCTATGTCTTCCCCAATTTCTTCTTTCACAGTTGGTTCTTCATCTTTATTTCTGTTTAGAACATCTAAAATATTTGTAAATAAAAAATATAATTATCAGCCAAGTTCTTTAATGGCAAAGGGAAATTATTAGAAAAATAAGGTCATCATGATACACCCATCTATTATAGCTAATGTGTATTTTTTTTCACTACTTCAGTTTGAAAACTAATTCATAATATATATTTTATCAAGTATATTTTTTGAAGAAGCAAGAAGCTCCTACAATAAAGAATTGAGGTATATATTCATAAAAATTATCAGCTGTTAAAAAGCTAGGCTTACAACCATAAATATTAGAAATTGTTACTCTGTATTTCTGAATGTTTATTTAAGGAAATAAGATAAACGTTCTGGGTGTGTGTACATTGTCTTATTACCACACACACACACACACACACCCAGCTAGTAAATACTACAAAAAGTGAAATATGCTCTTTAAAGTAGCAAAACAAACAAACAAAAACAAAACAAAACAAAACAAAAACCAACAAAAAAAAAACTTAGGAAAAAACATAACTAAAAGGTGCAAGATTAGAACCAGGTATAGTAGTATATTCTTATAATTTCAACACTCAAAGAGATTGAAGCAGGAAAAGTACTGTAGTTTGAGGCTAACCTGTACTGATAAGACCAGACTGTACATAATAATACTCTAACTCAAAATATAAAACAAAATAAAAAGATCAAAGTGGTTGTAGTGGTATACGTCTACAGACCCAGATACTTCAGAGGCCCTGGCATTTGAGACCAGCCTGGGCCACACAGTGAGACCACCATTAACAAACACTTAAAAAAAAAAAAATCAAGTTATTAGATACAGAACAAAGTGCAAGATCTATAAAAATTATCCAATTATTTTCTTGAAAACAAAGGGAACCAAATGGTCAATGACATTCTATTATAAAGATCACAATTCTTCCCAAACTAATTTATAAACTATTAATTTTCCAATCAAAATAATATAGACTAATTATAATAAATAAACCCTGATAAATCAAATTTCAGCTGAAAGAATGCAGACAGCTGGGTGATTAAGTATATTTTGGAAGAGTATTATACAATTTGTTAGACTTAAAATATATTGCTAAACTAAATGAAGCAATGATATTGATATAAACATAAATCTGTCAACAAGATAAATAGATAAAAACAAGTTAAGGGTAGGCTTCCAAAATGGGTAGCCCTGAAATTACTACTATATATTAATGATTATATGTCATGCCTGTACGTCTTCCCATCCAGTGCCCATAATTAAACTATCTCCAGCAGGCAAGGTGAATCAAAGTGGGTCTCTCTATTAAAATGAATGTAACTAGAACTGTAACCTGTGAAAACAGTTTTAAAAGAACAGAAACATGTGGACAGAGGAATAAAAACTAGATAGCCAAAGGAAAGGATATGGCAAAAAGTTGCATGGACTGAATGCTTCACTCTCTGTGTTGCAGACCTAAGCTCTGATGTGTTAAGATTCTCTTCAAAAAGCAATCAGGTTTAGATCAGACCAGGAAGCGGGGTCCCTAGGAGAGAATATAGGGTCCTTGTAAGAACAAAAATAAAGATCCTCCTTGCCCTCCTTCACTCATGTCATGTGAGGGCAAAGATAGAAGGTAGCTATTTTCAATCAAGAGGATCCCCATCAAGAACTCAGTTTATAAGCACCATGAGCTTGAATTTTCCAGTCTATAGAACTATAAAAGATAAATAACTGTGTTTACCCCATCCAGGCTAAAGTCTTTTGTTATAGTTGTCTAATATGATTTAAAAAAACCAAGTTCCTTACTTTCTGAGACTGAGTCAACTTCTCTATTGAAGACTATTCTGATCATCTACAATCATGCTTATATAGTCTATAAAATATATGTCGCTATTTAGAAATCTCCTTATTGGATTACACTAGCATGGATAATATCTTTAACTAAACAGGGCTAATATCTTCTGCCTGTCAACAGAAGATATCTGTTGATGGCAACATGAAAGTAAATCAACTTTAGAACTGTAAATTTTCAGTAAAAGACTGGACAATATTTTCTCTATAGCTATATGGTCCCTGCCACTGTAGTTCAAAGAATTACAGAAATTACACTAAGGAATGGGTTTGTCTCTTTCATTGGAAATGGTGGGACATATTTGACCTGTTGGCCATAGTTGATAACATTATTATACAAAAGATTAGAGAATGGCTTGATTTAAAAAATGAGTGAGGAAGAATTGAATTTGTAGGGCCTAGCACAGTGTTAAATAACTGTTCAATGAATTAATAATTTAACTGAGAACTAAAAGATTAGAGGATGGCTTGATTTAAAAAATGGGAGAGTAGGGAAGAATTGAATTTGTAGGGCCTAGCAGGACTGACCAGCATGGAAAACATACTCGATACATAATGGCGCCACAATGTGGCTAATAAGAACTTCCACTTAAAACTAAGAAAAGCTTAAGAAATGTTTTAAAAACAAAGGAACAAAGACAAGCAAGACTTCTTGGTAGCAGCATTTTTTTGTGTTAGACTCTGTTTTGCCAGAGACCCCTTTTTTGTGCGGCTCCTGACTCAGCATAAGTGGCAAAAAGCCGCATTGCTTTTAAAGAGCTCTGCTAACAATTCATTGGTGTGTACGAGAGCTGGCAATGGCAGTGACCACATCTCCAAGCCAGCAACATGCTGTTGGATGCAGCGTAGACCAAAGCGGTGAGCACAGCTCTCACTGCTGGTAGTAAAATAGCTGCCACCATATTGGATAGACAGCGACTAAAACAACTGTGGCTTTCATTTTAGCAATGTTGTTGTTTACCAGATAAAAGACTCGTGGCCAGAAAAAGATAAAGATTTACAGTAAGGACAGATTCAGATTAAGAAAAACCACTAAAGGTTTACATTGCATTTTAAAATATATGTAGACTTGGGAGAGAAAGAGAAACAGGATACAATGGTTTAGGAAAAAAAAAGGAAGTAGAGTAACTGTATGTGGTGACACACACCTTTAATTCCAGCACTCAGGAGACAGAGGCAAACAGATCTCTGTGATTTCAAAGGAAACCTGGTATGCAGAGTGAATTCCAGGACAGATAAAAGTTACACAGAGAAGCCCTGTCTCAAAATATGTAAAAATAGAAGTAGAAGAAATAGAATAATAAAAAAGCCACGTAAAGATGGAAAGCACAAAGAAACTTTGGATATTGTACACTGTTCTATTATCTTTAAATTGTTTGACTGCTGAGGAAATTACAACAACTGATAAAAGAAATGCTGCTGGATTAATTCAATTTATATATTTTAAAAATGCTTTGACTCCAAAATTTAAGCCTAAGGACAAATTACTGGGGAAAAGGATTTCTAATTTTGTTTCCACAGAAAATGAAAAGGAGTGGATTCCTTCCAGACTAATGTGGTTTGATCAAGCAAGACCCCCTGAAACTGTGTCCCAGGTGATTCACCATTCAAAACAGTTGGGACAAGCCAGCCTTGCAGACTACAGCCAAGATTTCTGCATCTTCTTAGGATCCCCATGACAGCGCCCCCTACCAGTAGGAAGCAGTTTGGAAAGAGCAATACCTAAATTCCCAAATATTGTCTATAAATATTTGTTTTCATTTAAATGGGGTTGGTTATAAATGGTTAATGATCACAATCAATCTTTTTAAAGGTAAAAAGGGGATTATGGTATAGATATGAATACTTTGTTTTGGAATGGATTTTCATCTATTGATACAATTTAAGGTCAATTTTGTGATATGTATATTTCTCCTCTTGTTTAGGTATTGTGTTTATATAGCTCATTTAGAAATGTAATGAATAGTTTAACACAGATTATAGGTAATTACCTATGATAATGAAAACTTAGAGTTAAGTTAGTTAGGATTTTTAGATTACAGAGATGTATTTGAGATGAATAGGCATTCTTCAAACCTTTCAAAGACCTACAGAATACGGCATTTAAAATGGTTTAGGATTTTTCTTGACAGTGAAACATAACTGCTCCTGGCAATACCACCTGCATCAGAAAGGAATGTGGACGTAGAAAAAACACGTGATGAAGTTTGCTTTCAATATGGCAAGACTAGCCATTTGTTCAAGATACTACTCTTGTCTGGACTCTTTGACTTCATGCTGTATAAACTGGGCATGCAGGACCCACAGGAAAGTGACTGCTGATACAAGATGGACATTGCTACAGGATTCCTGCTTTGTGGAAGAGTCTGCCAGACAGTCTCTGTGTCTCTGCAGGACACAGAGAAAAGTGACTGACAAACTGCCAATAAAGGTGGACAGTTTAAAGTTTCCTGGTTTGCTGAAGAGTCTGCCAGACACACCTATGGGCTGAAGATGGAACATTACAGAAGAACTTCAGGTGACTGATCAGGTAGCAAGATGTTGCTGTCATTTCTAGAGTTTATATATTATCCTTCTGTGGTCTTTGAAGGAGTTGAAGACAGTTATGATTATAGTTTTCCTTAGTTAGGATTAAAATTAAGTTACATATAAGATTTTAGACTCACAAGATAGGATAGATGATAAAATATTTTCTTTAAGTCTTACTAAATGTTAATGGACTAAATATTGTTAACTGTGATTCTTATTTGATAACTGTTGTGTGATATATTTTGCTATACTAAGGTTAAAACCCTTCCTTTAATTTAGACAAAAAAGAGGAGATGATGGGAGGTGTTATTCTGTAAATATGTTTCTCATACTGGTTAATGAATAAAGTACTGTTGGCCAATAGGAAAGCAAGATAGGTGGGACTAGGAGACAAGGAGGATTCGAGGAAGTAGTTGGGAGGAGTCAACATGTAGAGACTGAAGAGAACAGAGGTCCAGCCCATTCTCTGATAAGATGAGACCACATGGAAATACTTAGATTAATAGAAATGGGTTAATATTTAAATCAAATACAGAGTCTCTGTGTGTTATTGGGGGCTGGCATGTGGGATGACAGACCGACCAACAGGGAAATCATACTCGTTACCGAGAATGGCTTGATTTAAAAAAATGAGAGAGTGAGGAAGAATTGAATTTGTAGTGCCTAGCATTATGTTAAATAACTGTTCAATGAATGAATAATTTAACTAACTGAGAACATGGTGAAAAGGAAAAACAAAATCAAGTTCAAGGTCTTGTAGGCTCAATGACTCTCAGTTCTGACAAGATCCAATGAAACAAAAGCCAAAGAACTAAGTGATTAGCTATTAGCTGCATCATCAATGTAGCTATTATGATTTTAAAGTAAAACCAAATGAAAACAGTATGAAATAAAGGTAGGAAAGAGCTGTATTTTGGAAAATAGTTAGATGAAATGGAGGCGCACACTACACTGATCCAGTAGAGTAACAGTGGTCTTTGGTTAAGGCAACTCACTAAAGGATGTAAGAGTGCTATGTTGAAGAGCATGAAGAGAATGAACAGTGCAAAGGTGTATTTAACATTAAATAAAGAAGAAAGCCTGAAAACACAAGATCACCAAAGGACTCACTGTTCCCCCTTTGCCAGTGTGTGTTCCCACAAATGAGGTATAGGTAGTGCTGGCACTAGTCTGGTTCTGTCAACCAGGTACCCTTCTGGACATCCCCCATGTAGATAAGATGCCAGTGAGCCAGATGTGTGGCATGAGGGGAAGAGGTCATTTAGAGGTTGAATTTGTTAAGTTTTAGTTTTATTTTAAACAAAGACTAGTACAAAATCACCATCGTGGCAAGGACCTAGTTTAGCACAAGACAATAATCCAACTAAGAAACAGTTTTTGAATTAACTTGTAACTTACTCAGATACATGGTTATTCAAGAAGTATATATACTACAGGCCTGGCTTTATGTTAAGTGCTGAAAACATTCAATGAGAAATATGGTGCTGAGCTCAGTGAGCAGTGTGTAATGAGAACTAACAGAGAAAAATTTGCAGATGGACAGAAATGGAAGCAAAGGGAGTGGAGTGGGGGGTATTAACTGGGCAGAGAAGATCCCTGAGATCTCAAGGGACTATGTGAGACCTGTCAGACATAACCTACATTGTTTCCAAAAGAAAAGAACTACCAATCTGGAGCCCAACAGATGTGCCAAGGAAAACAACAATCAAAAGAAGTGGGGAAAAAGGAAACATCAATCAATACTTGCATTATTTTTATTACCCACTAGGCAGTATTTTAAGTACTTTAGGGACAGATTAACTGGGTAATAGAAACAACAATGTAAGAAGTATGTGTCATTACTATTTAGACTTTCTGAAGAAAAATCAAAATTATGTCCCCCACAGTCACAAAACTGGCAGTGGAAGAGCTAGGATTTACAGAGGGGAGGTAGTGAGGTGGGTCTCACATTACCTTTCTTAGGTGGGACTTTCCAGCTCATGCTGGCAGGTACTGGTAAGGTCTTCCAAAGCAAAGGGTATAGATTGTAAGGAACACAAGCAAATACAGAAAAGCAATAAAGGGTTTTAAGCAAACAATGTGTAGTGTGGTATGCCTGAAATCCCAGCAATCTGGGTGGTTGAAGTGGGAATATTAAGAATTTGAAGCCAGCCTAGGCTTTGAAGCAAAAGCCTGTCTCAAAACAAAACATCAAAAAAGTCATAAGCATTCATAAAGGGCTACAATAGGGTTCAAAAGAGTCTACTGTATCTGACAATGATGTTGTTAATAAATCCCTGTGGAACAACTTAAGGAGACTGAGGAGCCAAGACAAAAATCACAGAGACAGCAGAAGGTAACACTGTACAAAAAAATATATGAACTTATAAATCCTTGGTGGGAAAAGAGAAGAAGTAAATCACGGGAACAGCAAGAGGAAGACACAGGTTCAGGTAAGTTTCTTTTCCCCCAAGTTGGAAAGACCATGGTGTAAAGCTATTACAAGAGCAGAGGTTACAAAGGGAAAGGAGCTGGAGATGTACCTCCCTGGTAGAAAGGCTGCTTAACATAAACAAGGCCCTATGCTTGATCCCCAGAAACATCCTCCCAATTTCATTAAGTAGCAAGGGACAAAGAAATGAGACTGTAGCTCAGTTTCTGGTGAAAAGACAGAGCTGTTTTAAGGGTGTTTGGATAAGGAGCACAGGAGTTAATAATTCAGGTTAATGAACTTTATTTTGTCTTCGAAAGAGAAGATGAAGCCCACAAAGTGATGAGAACATTTTAAATATTGAAACTGCTACAAAAATTAATAGGAAAAGAAGAATATCACATACAAAAACAATTGCTGAGATTTAAACCCAAAGTAAATTAGAGACACATACACACACACTATGGAAGGTATGGTGGTACATGCCTTTAATCCCTAAGGACTTTCTAATCACTTAGGAAGCAGAGGTGGGTGGGGTTCTGTGACCTCCAGGCCAGCCTTGTTTACAAAGTGACTTCTAGGTCAACTAGGGCTACACAGAGTGATCCTTCTAAAAACAACAAACATCTCCTCCTCACTAGATACTTATAGGACACTGATCCTTTAGTTAGAGAATTATTCCTGTGGTGCTTGGGTATTAGGAAGAAAGGGGCAAAAGGGACAGATCTTATAATAAATAAAAGATTTGAAATTTGTAGAATAAGTATAGAATAATATCAAAGTGGCCAGATAACATGCCGATGGTTAGAAGAGATCTTCACTAGTCAGGAAAGGACTGAAACTGTTGGAAAGATATGGACACAACGAGAATGAATAGGTTTAGGTGGAAAGGCGAAGTACATATGGAAAGGCAAGCTACAGTTAACCTCCACCACGGCCTGTTTCACCTCTTTGTTTAGTTATAGTCACCAACCAACTGTTAATGAAGTAAGTGGTCAGGGAATAGGAAAGTGTTTCCAGATTTGTTTGTTATAACAAAATTATAACCATGGTCAATGATGTGAGTAATTAATAAGCATGGAAACAGAGTTCCTGGAGTCTGCATGACAAAGATTCACTGGGGCTCACTTACTCTGACTGGGTTAAGCAGTGAAGACTAAAAGACAAAAAAACAAAAACAAAACAAAACAAAAAACAAAAAAAAAGTTGACAGATGGCGATAAAAAGGAACAGAATGGGGGGAGCAAGGCTGCTGACACACAAGGGCATTTTATTGGAAGCTGGAAAACAAATGCTTTGGGAGCAGTGCTGAAGAGCTGGAAGAACAGTTAACTTTAGCCTCTCAGCCTCGAGACAAAGCAAGAGGAAGGACGACTGGAGAGAGTGAGCAGCCCTCACTTGAAGGTTTGCCAGAGAAGTGGTGTCCTTGGGAATGTGCCAGGTTTCAGTGTGGACCAGGAGGAGTAGGAACACTGTGTAAAGAAACCCAGGCTCCAGAAGGCACTGAAAAGGGGTGGGAGGAAAGCAGTGGGAAGATGGACCAGGAAGAAAAGCACAGAACAACACAGGAATGAGATTAGGAAACTAGAAAACCTTTCATTTTGGTTACAAGGAAGCCAGAGATAAGAGAGCAATGGCAATAATTAATGGCTGAGAGATCTGAATGAGAATTGTGGTACAAAACAGTATTGGCATTAGTTAATACAGACTGAAGCGTTCTGGATGTGTTAGCAACTTATTACATGTGTTAGAGAAACAGTACAGTCTTACCCAGTGAGACCATGCTTCCATAACTGTCCATCATGACATCTTTATATAGGCTTCTGCGAGCCGGATCCAGATAATCCCACTCCTCCTGGGTTGAAAAAAAAAACCAAAAAAAACAAAAAAAACAAAAACAAAAACAGCCATATCCTCAAATGTCAGCAACTGCTGAAATAGTATGATTTCTGTAGTCAGTTCCTGTTGTCTCAAGCACAATTCTACCACTGAGAGTGGTAGAAGATATTACTTACCACGGTCCGGTTCACTAGTAGGAACAAGGTTAAGTAAGAGTATCATAAGGTGCCCAATTGTTGGAACTGACAGGTACAGCCAGACACCTTAGACTGGTAAGGAATTGATCTGAAGCCGTGCCTTCCAAACTGAAGGCCCTTTTCTGGTTTAGTTATTACACAGTAACACCATTAGTATTTTAATTTTAGTTAACAGCCTCCAGAACTTTCCAAGCTTCCTTCACCGTGCTGTCCCCTTCCAATGGGCTACCCACACCAGCTTGTGACCCGATACAACTCCATTTCATTAGTTCCCTAAGCACCCACCTTGAGTTAAGTCATCATGCCAGCTGCAGAAGACAGAGGAGATCAAAAATACCGTCACACCTGGGGAACTCACAATTGAGAACTAACTTGGAACTGTCTTATTTTTCTCCAGCCGATTTATCAAGTTGTTCTTGGGGGAAAAAAAGAGAAAAAAAGAGGGGGGAGGCGCTGTGGACAGTTTGTAAGTGAACTAACTGCACCCCGGGGGCAAGGGGTACACCGGCAGTTGGCTGGGGTCCTCCCTTAGGGCTGGAGGCCAGCTGATGGGGACTGGGGAAGAGGTGATGGCGAGGCCTGGCTGTCTCGGGAGTGGCGAAATAACGGACAGAGATCTCTCGAAGGGGCAACTCACCTTTGACTCCAGCAGTGGGCTCGGGGACGCCATCTCCTCGTTCAGGAATAGCAGCCAAATAGCAATGAGGCTCCGGTGAGGCCTAGCCAACTGCTGGAAATTAGGGCTCCGCCAAGATGAGTCTCACTCGATGGGTCCAGTGAGGTCCTGCCTCGATCTCGGAGCGGTCATGTTGCCAGCGACATATCAGACATTATGCCTGGATGTCCCCCAGCCTCAAGCCCCGTCTTCTGCCTGGCTGCGCAGTCTTTCAGGCCTCGCTGCGGTCTCCTGATTGCCAATTTCCCCACCTCACACTCAAGCAGTGTTACCACCGACCACCCCCGGACCAGAAGGCGTTACCCGGAACCTTCCCAACTACAACTCCCAACATGCCTCGGGAGCGCGCCACCGCCTTCTTCCGCAAATGGCAACTGGACTACATTTCCCGGTGCGCACAGGAATAGGCCACAATAAGGGGGCCGCTGCAGTAAGCTCGCATCTGATTGGCTGAGTTGTGTATGTCAGGGAGTTCAGGGACACTTGTCGAAGATGGCGGCGCTCGGTGTGTGCCGGTTTGCTGGAAGAGGCTGGCTGTGGAAGTTTCCCTTGGCTACACGTAGAGACTTTTGGTCTCGATCCAGGTAAGGCTGAGGGTCTCTCCGTGGACTACGTCCCACGAAAGTAACCAGAAGCTGAGGGGGCGAGTTCAGGGGGTGAAGATGGGACCCTGGTCCTTAGCCTGTGGGAGTTAGCGTGGAGTAGGAATCCGAGCTAAAAGCTTGAACCTGGTTTTCCGCGCCTGGCAGGGCCTCTCCGAATGGCATCACGGTGCGTGGAGTAGGAATCCGAGCTAAAAGCTTGAACCTGGTTTTCCGCGCCTGGCAAGGCCTCTCCGAATGGCATCACGGTGCCCTTTCCCTCGCGTTTCCTTAGTAAACTGCATTGACTGCATATCAAAGGCATTGACCGCAGTGTGGTGTCTGCAAGCAAACGACTTATACGGACTGATCAACCTAAAATATGAACGTAGGCTAATTCCGTCTCTTTACACCCCCCTCCCTTTTTAATTGTCGTTCACCATAGCTCTGGGATAGAATTTTAAATCTAAAATTAATAGAATTTTAAATTCTCCACATTGTTTGTACTCAAGATTCCTGCAGCTATTCATGATTTAAAATTGCTCTATATGTCTTTTGCAAAAATGCCATTTGGTTTTTTGGTAGGTATTGGGTTAAATATGTTAAGTAGTGCAGACATATTAACAGTATCGGTAAAATTAATATAAAAATTGATTTTCAATTCTTGGGATGTCTTTTTATTTATGTGTGTTTTCTGTTTCTTTCATCAATGTTGTGTAGTTTTTGGTGTATGGATGATCTTTAAACTACTTAGTTTTTTTTTTTTTCCTAAATCCCCCCCATATTGTAAATGGATTTGATTTCTTGATTTTCTTTTGGAATAATTTATAATAAAGAAACAACCGACTTTAAGGATTTATTTTATTTATGTACATATGTGTATGTATCCATATGTATGTGCTAATACCCTTTAAGGCCAGAAGAGGGCATCGGGTCCCTTAGGCTGGAGTTCTAGGTGGTTATGAGCTAGGAACCTGATAAGGATACTGGGAATTGAACTCTGGAAGAGCAGCAAGTTCTCATAACTGCTGAGCCATCTCTCCAGCCCCCAAAGAATTAACTTTTTTTAAATGTTAATTTGTATCCTGAAACTTTACTGGGTTAGTATTTTCTTATGTGTATTGTGCAATCTGAGGTTTTCTATTGAGAGACCCTTGTCATTTGTAGAGACAGATTTACTTCTTTCTAAGTTGGTTGCCTTTTATTTCTTTTTCTTTTCTCAAAGTTCTTGTGTATGCCTTCTAATAAGATGTTATAGTGGTTTGCAGAGGTTGAGGCAGGAGAATGATAAGTTCAACGCAGGTGTATTTTACATAGGAAGGACTGCCCTCCCCCCTCCAAACAATATTCAGAAATTGGGCTTGCTTGCTTGTACCTGATCTTGGAAAGAAAACTGTTTTGTTAGTAGTTTTCTCCCCCATTCACTATGATTTTAGCTGTGGTCTTTCCTAATTTATATTTATCTGGTTGTGTACCTATTTTGTTTAGAGCTTTTATTGTGGATGAGTGTTATGCTTTATATCGGACACTTTCTGCTTCTATTGAGATGATTATGTGATTTTTACCTTCATTCTGTTAATGTGGCATATCATTATTGGTTTGTGTGTATTGAACAATCTTTGCAGTTCAAGCAAGTGTTCTATTTAATCATAGTGTAGTTGTCTTTTTGATGTTACTGCATTTGGTTTGCTTCTATTTTGTTGATTATTACATCTGTGTTCATTAGAGATATTGGCTTGTAGTTTTTTTGTTTGTTTGTTTGTTTTTGGGGGGTATATTTGACTATCTCTACTATCCTGGTTTCATAAAATAACGTTGGAACTGTTTCTTCCCACTTTAGGGAGAGTTTCAGTAGGGCCGATATTAGTTATTTTTTGAATGTATGGTATCTCTCCAGTCCCTTATTTCAAAATAGTTCCTTTTTGATTTCCTCTTTGACACAATGGTATATTGTTTAATTTGCATAGATTTGTTATTATTTTTTTTCTCTTATATTACTGGTGACTTTTGGTTATGAGCCTATCCTCTGACAAGTGAGCCATCTCTCCTGGCTTCAGGGTTTTTTGGTTTGTTTGTTTTCTTTTCTTTTTTGTTGTTGTCGTTTTAGCCACACTATGCTTTGGAGTGTTAAATCTTTTATCTGAATTACATTTTATTCTGAAAGCAATGAAATCCAATGGAAGGGACTTGAGGAATATGAGAGGTAAATGGTAAATGGGTAGAAACTAAATGAACTTTTTTTGGAACTCTTTTTTTTAAATGGCGATTAGTTTTATTTGAAAATGGAAACTATTGCAGTATATTGTTTACCCTAGGAATACTTTAGTGGAGTATTAGTCCCTTTTCCTTTTCTATTGACATAGTAAAATGTCTAAAAGTAGATGATTTATAAATAGCTTGTGAATATTATCTTCTCTCCATCTGTAGGCCTTGCTGCCTCATTACATAGTAGAGGGTAGTATATAGTGAGAGAGAGCAAGCATGCTAGCTTGGTTCTTTTCTTCTTCTTCTTCATAGCCACTAATGCTTTTATGGAGTTCCCAATCTCCTTGTCTCATCTCCTCTATTTATCTCTAAAAATACCTAATTATAAATACCAAGTGTCCAAGACAAGAACTTTTGTGGGTAATATATTCAAGCCATCACAAGTAGTAACACTGAGATGTTAATAAAAAATTTATAAAGGACAAAGGATTAGTTGATAGAACAAAGCTTTAAGTTGCATTCTAAAGTATATTCTTGGTCAGACATTTCATTTCTGGTCTTCTGTTTTTCTAGGGTTTGTCAGTTCCAGTCATATGCCAATTCCATGAGAAACAGAATTACTTAGGTAGTTCATATACTTACACATTTAAATGGTATGTCAGCCAGATTCTTTTCTAAGCAGTTGATAAGTTTGTTTTCAAAGAATCCCAAATCAATAAAACAGGCCATTATATTTAAGATTTTAAAATCTGGGGTGGTGGTTCTCAAGAGAGAGAGTGTTGGCAGTGTTCATGGTTGTGACTCAGGACAGGAGTGCTACTCTCATCAAGTAAAGTGATGCCAGGATGCTACTAAATATCTTAAGTGAACAGAATGACCCCTAACACACAGCAAGGAACTGTCCAATCAAAAAAGTGAGGTATAATATATTCAAAATCAAAACATATAGGATGGGATATTCTGGGCAGTGTAGACTGCTGTGAAGATCAAAGGAACTTAACATTTGATTAGAGAAGTCAGGTTAAAGTTCTTAGGAAGCATGCATTTTGTCTTAGGACTTATAGGGTCAGTATAATTTCCATAAGTAAAGATCAAACTGTTTCATGTAAGGATATATAACCTGAGCTAACAAGAATCAGGAAAGTGGGAATGTTTTTGGAAAACAGAATATAGTTTAGTTTGAGCAGTCCTATAATGTATATAAGAAATTGGTGGGAGGTAAATTTAGCTAGGTGCATTGGGGTTAGATCTTGGAGGGTATGCTAACTAGTTTTATGTCAAATTGATACAAGTTAGAGTCCATTTGAAAGAGAGAACCTCAGTTGAGAAAATATCCCTATCAAATTGGCCTGTGGTACATTTTCTTGATTGAAAATTGTGGGAGGGTCCATCTTATTGTGGGTGGTGCCACCCCTTGTAAGGTGGTACTGGGTGAGCCATGGGAGCATTGGGTAAGCAGCAGCCTCCTATGACCTGTGTTGTGTCAGTTCCTGTCTTCAGTTTCCTGCCTTGAGTTCCTGCCCTGACACTTTTCAGTGATGGAGTGTGATATGGAACTTTTAAGATGAAATAAACCCTTCCCTACCCCAAGTTGCTTTCATCATGGTGTTTTGTCACAGCAATAGAAACCTAACTGAGACAGAACAGTTTACCTTACCTTTGTTCTTTACTTACTTTTAGAATTATAAAAGTATGTAAAATGTATACTAAGCTTTTGTAACAATTGATTCAACTATACACACCTGAAGGGTAGATGATAATCTTACTTCTTTCTGCTCTCCACTGTGCTCAGAAACAAAATCCTTGATTTTGATTGGAAGGCAAGATTCAGTCAAATATTTATTAGCTTCATTAAGATACTCAGCCAAAGGTTCACATGTTTGCTTTTGGTCATTACAGAAAAGAGAAGGAGCCTGTGGTGGCTGAGACAGCAGAAGAAGTGAAAAGACAACCTGTTTTGGTGTGCCCACCCTTACGAAGCCGAGCATATACTCCACCTGACGATCTCCAGAGCCGCTTGGAATCGTGTATTAAAGAAGTTCTTGGTTCATCTCCTGCTAGTAATTGGCAGGATATTTCCCTGGATGATGGTCATGTGAAGTTCAGATTCTTGGCACATTTAGCCAATGACTTGGGCCATGCAGTACCTAACTCCAGGCTTCATCAAATGTGCAGGGTCAGAGACGTTCTTGATTTCTATAGTGTTCCAGTTCAAGATAGATCCAAATTTGATGAACTCATTGCCAGTAATTTGCCTCCCAATTTGAAAATCAGTTGGGGTTACTGAGCAGTTCAACAGTGAATGTGTTGAGATCATTGTTATTCTCCTCACTAAGGTGGCTGACAAACTTTGTGATATGTTACCTGTCAAAATTCTTCTCTAAACCTCCCCCCTCCCTTTTTTCCTCTCCTATAGAAGAACACCCCCCCCCCCATGGAGTATCAACAAAGAAAACATTTTCATATCTGTTAAAGCTATCTCCCCCCCAATAAAATCAAGTTTTGATAATTTATGAAAGTGTTCTTATTCTGATGTATATAGTCAGAGTTCTTGAGATGAACAGAAGTGAGAGAGAGCATGAATACAGATTTAAAAGGGACTTCTCAGATTAGCTTGTGGTAGGATCTAGGTAGTTCACCAATGGCTGGTTCACACCAGAGAGGCCAAGAGCCTGGGGTTGCTCAGTCTACAATACTGACTGTCTCAAGTGCCAACCTGGTGTTGAGGGCCTGGAGTATTCTTTGGAGAACTCTGATCTCTGAATCATGCTGGCAGCCTGAAGAAGTAGGTTCTCATGAGTGAAGAGTTGCAGCAATGGCAGGAACAGGGCAGGTGTACTTGTCAGTAGAGGGAAGGTGAATAGGTAGAAAGTCAAACCTTTCTTCTGCCCGTGGGCTCTGCCCACATTTATAGTATACTTCCCTCTTCATAATTTATTCAGGAGAATCCTGCAATGGAGTGGCCAGCTGCTTGTTTTTTAGTTGACTTTAGGTCAGTCAGTTGACAGCCAAGATTAGCCATCACATGAAGGTACTAGTTAACTTTGATTTAAGTAAGAGGACATTGCAAGTTTAGATGTTTTCTTTGCCCTTTGTATGGATAAAGTAGTAGTTGTGATAAAATGTTCTAATCTTATTAAAGCTCATAGGTATGGGATTATTATGTATACATAACAAATGAGGAAATATATTCATTATTTAAAAGAACTGTGAATGTCTGATACACATAGGACATTTCACTCATTTCACTCTGTTTTAGTCCATGAGTAAACATGGAAGAAAGTACACTGTATTCTGGGTTCATCTTTTGTATTAAAGCTGATTTGTTAAATTGTGATGTCTTTATTTCTTGAAATTTGATTTTATGTATCACTTTATTATTTTCTTAAAATGAATGGTAGAACTTAAAAAAATAGAATATCAAAACAAAAAATGGAATATCTCACAACTATTAAGTTTTAAAGAGTTATTGCCAGATTTTATATTTAATTACATATTCTCAAAATGAAGCATATTTTAAGCGATCTTTTCTATAACTTTAAAAGTAGCCTTAGGGTACACATGATTAGTTCCTAGGTTGGCATAGCTTTATACTTTATGCACTTTGTAGAGATTGTTTAAGTGAATTGCCAGATGAATGACAAAATTCATGATTATATGAAAACTTGTGATAGGAAGGTTTGAAACATAGGAAATTGCATTTGTCTTTTTTTTCGTAACTTTTTTGAAGATAATAGTCAGATATATAAATTTTCAGATTTGTTAGAAAAAATAGTTGAGGTAGAGGAAATGGCTTGGTGAGTAAGAACTCTAGACCTGAAACCTTGAGGGTCTAGATTTAAATCAGTGCCCATGTAAAATGCTGAGCATGGCTACATGTTCCTGTACCTCCAGATTAGAGAGTTAAAGCAGGTGCATACCTAGAGCTGGGTGGCTGACCAGTCAAAAATGTGAATTTCTCATTCAGCAAGATCACCTAATGCAAGGCAATTAGGTGGAGATCAATAGAGAAAAAAATTATGTCCTGCTCTGGTCTCTCTCTCTCTCTGTGTGTGTGTGTGTGTGTGTGTGTGTGTGTGTGGTGCATACACACACAATCCTGACAGAACAAAGTCTTAAAAAAGTCACAGCCTTTAATAATTACTAGGTACACAGCGATGGCATTCCATCATGCCATCTGAAGTATCTTCTGAAGTATCAGCGTCTGGAACCCTGGAGTTAAGACAAAACAGCTCCTGTTTTGTGAAAACTAGATTCAGCAGAGAAACATTGGGTTTCATACATATTTGATTATCGTGTTTCCTGTACAATAATAGTGTACTGGAAGTAAAAAGGTGGGAAGTCAATGTGAAAACAGTCTTGGCTACAACAGGACAAGTGGCTGCAAAATACACTCTTCATGTTATTGTAAGCTAGAAGCTGCTCCTCAGTACCCCAAAGCAGTGCTGTTCAAGATTTCTATGTGAATGAGTTATTTGGAGATCATGTTTATGTCTGGAGTGATTGTAAGCTTCCTCATTTCTGCATTGCTCAGAAATATCATGGTCCCTGGGAAATGAAATGACATTTAAGATGGCAGTGAAGTAGGCTTCTGTACAACAGTTCTGTCGTGTGTCTGTCAGTAGCTTTGGAGGATGTCATCGATTTACACACAGCTTATTACACTGTTTCAGAATAATGACCTTACAGTTCCAAAGGGGACAGGTTGGTTTGTTTACTGAAGTAGCTGAACATGCACAAAAGCTTTCTATCTTAAAAAAAAAATTAAGTAATATGTAAAGGGCATAAGCTAACCAATTTTACTTAGTTGAATGAACCTATGGGCTCAGTGTGGTTTGCATAAAGCCTAATAACATCGTCAGCAATCCAGGATAAATAAAATGTTTCAAGTAACATGAGACTCCCTGAGACTCCCTGTCCTGCTGGGTTTTGTTTTGATGTGAAAATTGTACCATTTCTGTAGTAACCATACTTTAGGAAATAGAAAATACGTCAAAAATGAGAAGAAAAAGTCATCTCGGCATACAGATAATGTCTAATATAATACCAAAAGAAAAAATATATTTTCTGTATTTTTGTGTTTATTCTGTGTGTATGTGTTCATGTATGTGGGTATATTTGCACATATGTATAGGAATCCAAACTCCAGGCTTCCTGATTGCACAGCAGGCACTCAAACCAGGGAGTCATCTCTCTAGCCCATCATTGGCTTTTATTATTTTAGTTTTGTAGTATTGAACTCAGGCCTGGAAAGGAATGTTTGCAAGTTCAGAGTCCTGCAATAGCTGCACTGACATTTTTCTTCTTTGTTAAATGTAGTGGTCAGATGTGCTAATATTGGCAGTAGAGTTTTAAACAAACAAGAGGTCAGGGAGATGGTTCATTAGGTAACTTGTTACCAAGCCCAAGCACCCTAGGGCATTGTCCTCTGACCTTTTACAGACCCTGGTGCATGTGAAAGTGTGCATGGACACCCCTCCCCCCAACACCATGTATGTATACACAAAATGTATATAATATATATTATATAAAACATACATATTAAAAACTAAAATATTTCCTATAACAAAGCAGAAAGGGAGGAGGAAAAGGTGGCTAGGTTCCCTACAATGTATGTTAATAGGTAACTAGAGTGGGAAGGGGGTCCGAGCAGAGGTTAAGCTGATGCCCTTTGCTCTGTCTGTGACCCAATATGAATTGTGTTGTCAAAAGCAACAGGTTTTGGTTCTGAGTAGCTGGTATTAAGCCCTTTTCCTTTACTTCTGAAAAAGCAGCTTCAAGTGGAATACGAAACATTGGTTGATTTGTAAACAAAGCTGTTTGCTTTGAGTTGATTGGAAATATGTTAAAAATCTCAACTCCTAAATTGAAAATAAAAGTCTTTTTTGTTTTTGTTTTGTTTTGTTTTGTTTTTCCTGCAGTATTTGGTCAAATACTCCTGTTGCTCCTTCTGTAATCTTGGAGAGTGCTAGCAACACAGTGCTGTTTCCAGCAGATTTTGCTTAGAAATGATGTCATTTGGGACCTGTGATCACTGGATGTTTTTGTGGGGCATGAAAAACTGTAAGGGTCACTTCACTCCCCTTTATGCTGTCCTAATCTCCATGAGTAATACTCTTTTTAACACTTTTCTAGAATATGGCAGGAAAGAAAATTCTTAAGTCTAGAACATTAAGCTGCACTATTTATGTTTTATTTAATCTCTGTGAATTCAAGTCCACAGAGCAAGTTCCAGGACAGCCAGGACTATACAGAGAAACTCTGTCTCAAAAAACAGAGTCACAGAGGGAGGGAGGGAGGGAGGGAGGGAGGGAGGGAGGGAGGGAGGGAGGGAGGGAGGGAGGGAGGGAGGGAGGAAGGGAGAGGGGAGGGAGAAATTTTCTTTTAAGGGTAGGATGTTAGGGTGATAATATGTTAGAATTAAACTGAAGATAGTTGAACTGGAAACCTTATGACTTTGCAACAATGAATCAGTTACTCCTGCTTGGACATCCTAGCTGACAAGTGAAATCTGAAAGAAGCCTAGTGGACCATGCTAATGTAGACAAGGGATTTTACATTTTGGAACATGGCTGCTCTTAATTTTTCAGGGACTCACTGGAAAATTTCTTATTGATCAGTTTGCCAGAGTTGGAGATAATGGATTCTGTTCCTGACTCTGTTCTTCATTCATCTTAAGTATTTAAATTCTGAGAGTCTGTGAAGAGACAATTAGAGATTTTTTTTTTTTTTTTTAATCCTCAGCACTTCTCTCTATAGGCTGATAATCCATATTTGTTCACACCTATCTGCTTCCCTCCCCACCATGTGTAAAGGAGCCACCCTTAGCCAATCATTCATTGCCTATTTTTTAACCCCTCAAAGTAAATTAATTACTGTTGTGTTATATCAAAATGAGCTTTTGGAGGAAACCTGGATAAGGCACAAAGCAAACTCCCCTCCAGTTTTAGTCAGGGTTCTCTAGAGTAACAGAGTGACAGAACTTAAAGAATTCAAGTTCCAGACTCAATGTTCTCTCAGGGTCCAGGCTAGGGGCTAGAAAGCAGCAGGGAGGGCTTTTCTAAGAGGAGTCTGCAAGTGAGAAGGAAGTAAACCAGCTCATACACGCGTTCCTCTCATGTTCTTCCCAAACGTTCTGTCACAAGCTCTCTTGAAGATTTATTTCTCTCTAAAAGCTCTCCTCAAAAGTTCTTTCTCTAAAAGCTGTCTTAAAGTTCTCTTAAAAAAAAAAAAGCTGCTTTAAAGTTCTCCTTTAAAAAGTTTTCCTAAAGTTCTTTCTAAAAATTCTCTGAAAAGATCCTTCTAAAACTTATCCTGCGGTCAGTCCCTCTAAAAAGTCTACGAATTCCTCCTATTCCACAAGTTTGTATACCCACAGGCAGATTTAACAACTCTCTGACAATAGGGCATACAAATAGGGCATACATGTCTCTCAGAAATGTTGGTAAAGATGTGTTACAAATAGCTAAGCAGAAGAGGGATAGGTAGGACTGGCAAGCAGAGAGAATAAGTAGGAGGAGAAATCTAGGGAGAACTAGAGATAGACCCCTGGGGCCATCCAGCTGGGCAGCCACTTGACACCCAGACAAGGAAGAAGCAGGAAAGTAGGGCTTGTTTCATTAGCTCTTGTGACTTAATTTAACCTGCTTCTCTTCATCTATGTTTTACCTTTCTTTCTTTCTGTATGCCCTATGTGCTCCAGTCTCCCTAGTGCTGGGCGCACAGGAGCTAGTTTCAGGGAAAGACTCAAGCTTGTTGGTGCCTTTTCACAGTAGTGGCCTGCTTCTTTTATTTTTAGTATCTTTAGATCAGGCGTTTATCCAAAGTCCAAGTTCCAAGGTCTTCTTAGGCACCTCTCTATTCAGCCAACAGATGCCTGGTTGAGGAGACAAGTTTCCCAACTCTGAGTGGGTAGGCTGGGACTGAGAGTCGGCAGGAGGTCCTGTGCATTTGTGTTGACCTTACCCTGAGCACCTCTCCATTTCAGGTCATTGCTGTCCTACCGCTGTACGTGAGTACTGGCTGCATCCTCTTCAGTCACTTGTTCCTTAAATAAATCACTCTAACATCTGGCAGCTCTTATATCTATTGTCTCCTAGCTCATTGGGCTCTTCATTAGTACTGTAAGTTAACACTATCTACCTGCAGAAACCCTGTATTATTTGAAAAATGGTGATTATAAGAAGCCCACTTATCACATTTCCACCTATTTGCCATGTTTCTTATAGAGCCTTCATAAAACAGTTACTTTTACTTTTAACTATATTTAAGTTCACATCAAAAGGGCTTTTATATTTACCCAGATAATAAATGTGTTCTTGTTCTTCATTTCTCAGATGCATTAAATTGTCTACCTGGAATAATATCTCTTACATACTGCATTTCTTGAAATATAATTAACTGCAGATGTATTTTCTCCTCTTCCCTCTTCGTTTGCCTTCATTTTGATGTGTATATTTGTTAGGTAAGGAGTTTCAGGCATTTTGCTTTTGTTTATTTTTCTCTTTCCTCTTGATCACTGAGGGTTTATTGTCTCCTGCTTCTTATTTAATATTTGTTCTTTTCCTCTGTAACATTGCCACTTTCCTCTTGCTATACTAACACTTGCTGCGTGTGTTATCAGTTTGATTATAATGACAGCTGGAATTTTGCTGTTTTTGTCCCTATATCTGTTACACTTTTTGTGAATGTAGCATGGTGCTTTTTAATGATTTGAGGAAAATTTACCCCTCGTTTTTGCAAGCATTACTCCTGTGCCTATCTCTAGCATGTTTTTATGAGGTCCCAATTATTAGAGAATCTATACTCTATATTAAACCATATATATTAAAATATTTTCCCATGTCTCAAGTGCTCTAATCTTTCATCTTGATTTTTCTCTTCATAGTTTAGTTTGAGCTGTTCTTATATCTGTTGGTTCCTTTCTATTTGCTGTCTGATGATTCCAACATCTGGACTAACTTCTCTTTCTATTATAGTGATTTTTTTCCTCTTGTAACCATGAGTATTTATAACCTTTATGTATAGTAATAAAAAATGAATTATGGATGTATTGTATGAAAACAATACCTGGGGGGGGAAGAGGATCAGTGATATTGTCTGTGGATAAAATTAAGTTGCTGCCAAACCTGATAAGCCGAGTTACATCTCTGGGGTTCACATGGTGGAAGAAGAGAGTCAACTCCCATTAGTGTTTTTTCTCTCATATATACACATGTCGTGCCCATACATACGTGCACGCGCGCGCACACACACACACACACACACACACACACACACACACACACACACACACACACACTAAATGTAGTAGAAAAAAAGCTTGACCATATAGCATTGGGATTTAGGGCTAATCACTCTGATCTGAGCCAAGTGTGAGTTGGGTCTGGGACCAGTGTCAGACTTACTGAGTTCAGTGTACCCACTGGCTTCACTAATTTTTGATGTTGGGGTGAAACCCTTTCTCATCAGAAGAGCCTGGATTCTCGACATTCATGAACTCTGTGGGAGGATCTTTGGCTTTAACAACCATTTTCTAGCCTCTTAAAATGAGATTTTCTGATGCAGAATTCTGGAAGAAAGGTCACTAAGGAATTTGCTTGGCTCTGTGGTAATACTCCTGGCTCCCACAGCACAGGAACCTTTTTTTGCTCCTCTGCCTTCATCCTTTGAAAGACAGCTGCCATATTTTAAATGAAAGCTTGAAAGCCTCCTACAGATTAATCTCAGTATGTGTCCCTGAAGCTAATCTTTGATGTACTGTCAAGCTTCTGGTAATGCTCTGTAGACACGGATGAGTAGAGACAAGCGCTGAAGTGAGTTTCTCAGAGTTCCTTCTCAGCACCCATCAAAAGTATGCCCCCACTTTTCTCTTATTTTTCACATCTCTCTGTGGGATTACTTTTTGCTGTTTTATCATAACTGAATAGCAGCGTAGGAGGGAAATTTTCTTGCCTCTTAAGAATAGCTATTTTGTCATGGGCTGGGGTTTGACTCATTTAGATGGCTTTCTCAGCAAAATGAGTTCAAATGAAAACAGCACAACAACCAGATAAGTAGATCAAAATCTGCTGATACTTTTGCTTGTTGGGAAGAGTGGTAGCTCTTGTGTTAACATTTAAGGGCAATATAATAAGCATTTCAGCAAACCTTCTGTGTACTTGAAGGTCTAATATTCTCCTAATTTTGTTTTAGGACTGTATAAATCCTAAAATCTTAAGAGGTCTGACTCCTGGTCCTTTCTGTCATCCATTAACTTTATTGCTACTGTATTTCATTTCTGTTTCTTTTTATTTTGAGGTTTTGGTGAAGATATTCCTGAAGAATTGTTCAAGATTCTGACTGCAAAAATGGCCAAGCTGACAGCCACTCCTCTCAGTGCCCTTGTTGATGAGCCTGTGCACATCAGAGTTACAGGCCTGACACCCTTTCAGGTGGTGTGCCTTCAGGCATCACTGAAAGATGAGAAGGGGAATATGTTTGGTTCTAAGGCCTACTACAGGGCTAATGAAGTGGGGGAGGTGGATCTGGAGCACGATTCCTCACTTGGAGGAGACTATATGGGTGTTCACCCCATGGGTCTTTTCTGGTCCTTGAAACCAGAAAAGCTGTTGAGTCGACTGGCAAAGAAAGACGTGACTAGCCCCTACCAGGTCCACATAGAACTTTGCAAGCCACACTTTCCAATAAAAGGTATAGTTATCAGTCCGCCAATGGATAGCCTGACGGTGGAAAGATGGTATGTGGCACCTGATGTCACAAGGATCCAGGTAAAGGAAGGCCGCCTCCGAGGAGCCCTCTTTCTGCCTCCAGGTGAGTAGAATCACTCTGGTTATGTCATCAAATTTTCCCTTTTGAGATGCCCTATGCCTCTAGAAATTTAGTTTGGAGGAGGGTATTATATAGATCTCACCATCCCACCTGAAAATCAGGGTTAATGTTGGCCCAGAACAAGAAATAGGTCATTTCCCCCTCTAATTCAAGTTTCATCTCCACCGTTCTGAAGCTTGTCTAAGGGTATGGCTACATATTGCAGAGTTCCTGCATTAGGAGGTTTCTGAAGAGTTGGCTGTATGTTAAATATAGTTCATTCGAGCCTGACTGATTGAAGACTCTCACACAGCTGTTTTCAGGAGCTATAGCATGTTGACATTCAGTTTAAGTATGCTTGTTTATATAGCCTAAATACTTTTATACCCAGGATAAAAATATAAACCATTGCATTGTGCTTAGTTTTGTTTCTTAAGTATCACACCTCTGTTTAAAGTGTGTATATTGGTCCAGGCCTTTGCCTCAGATTGCTTTGCTGGCACCAGGCATGTCATTTGCTGTCTTCTGGGATGTTGGGTATGTAAAGTCTCTTGCATCAAATGATCTGCTGGAGCTCAAAGGAGGGATGAGATACATTTGGTCACAAAGACATTGAAATAGGTGTCAAAAGATCTCAGGTCCTTCATTGTTCCCTCCCTTCCCACTCAGTAGCTTTATTAGTGCACTTACATGGTAGTTTGTAAACCAAGACATATTGCGTCAACTCATTTCTCAAACGAAAGGAAACACAGCCGTTTAAAAACTCACCAGTGCCAGAGTTTAAATAAATGGGCATTGCCAGTCTTCCCTTTCTAAAATCAAGTTTCAGGACAGGGACATTTATGATAACCAATGTGAGTGGACTGTGGTTTATGCAGAAACATGCTGTCTACATGGAGTGAGTGTGGACTGATGCTCTGACATCCCTCTTCTTTCTCTGTACTATAGACTGCAAGGAAGAGAAATTATAAAAAGAGCAAGTTCCTCATGCCCATCTGCTGAGATGGGAGGTTTTTATCAAGTGCTTCATATGTTAGTGGTTAGCAGAGTGTATTAGAGAAAGGTGTTTAACATTTTTTGTTTGTTTGTTTCCTGAGACTAAGCTCCTGAGCTGCAGCTCTTAAAAGACATTTTAGCCAGTGAAACTATAAAAGACATCTTTGAGCTATGTCCTTCACTTATGAAGAGAGAACATTTGTCTAACTAGACCCTGTTAGGACTCACCCTCAGGGACACAAAGCTCTCTAATTAGGATCCTTCTTTGAGGTTCTGCCTCTCCTAGGTGGCTTTTGGAGGTAGCCTTCATCAGCCTATCGCATTTCTTGAAGAAAAGCACATATAAACAGACAACACATTTTGTTAATTTTAGGACCTTCATAGATTTCCCAAAGCTCATTTTGTACTATTTATTGGTTAAGAAGCACTGGTACATTTAAAAAAAAAAAAAGATTTTCTTTACTCAAAGACCATGGAAATGAACTCTCCTATAGCTTCCAGAATTAAATATGTCAATACCTGCAGTTTATAATAAAATTCCTAGAAGTTATGTTTCACTGTATATTGAGAGAGCTTTACTTCTATCCTAGACACAAGGCTAAACATTTGAATGCTCTATTTGAAAATTTGTGCATTAATTCCAAGGTTCAGTTCTGCCTGTTAGCTTCATATTCTTCTTGTCTTTCCCTCTCATTTTCATATTTGACTGGTTTTATGTTGCATTTTTTCCAGGAGAAGGTCCTTTCCCAGGAGTCATTGACTTGTTTGGGAGCACTGGTGGACTGATTGAATTCCGGGCCAGTCTTCTGGCCAGTCATGGCTTTGCAGCCTTCGCTCTGGCTTACTGGAGCTATGATGACCTGCCCTCTCATCTGGAGAAGATAGATCTAGAGTATTTTGAAGAAGGTATAAAGTTTCTCCTGAGACATCCTAAGGTAATTTTAAGCTCACTAATCAGCTTTTATCCTAGTGTTACATTAACTGCAATGCTATGTTATTTGCCTTAATATTGAAGTATGATTCTGCCAAGGCTGTATTTTGTGCAGCTGCCTTTTACTCTTTCTGGTTTGGATGTTTGTTCTACTTGTAACTGCTAACTAGGACTCCTCTCTCTCTCTCTCTCTCTCTCTCTCTCTCTCTCTCTCTCTCTCTCTCTCTCTTTCTCTCTCTCTTTCTGTGTTTGTGTGTGTGTGTGTTCATGAGTGTGCACATGCTTGTGGAGGACAGAGGTCAACCTTGAGTATTGTTTTTCAGGAGCCATCCACCTTGTTTTTGAAACAAGGGCTTTCATTAGAGGCCCAGAGATTTCTTATCAGGATAAACTGTCTGGCCAGTGAGCCTAGGGTCCTCTTGTGTCCATCTCCACAGGACTGAGATTACAAGCAAGCCAGCAGACCTAATGATTTTACATAGATTCTGGGAGTATAACTTGTGTCCTCATACTTGCATGACAAACACTTAACTGACTGAGATATCTTCACAGCCCCAGAAGTTGTATGTATTTGCATCTATAAACAAACAACTTGTGAACACATTTTCCAGAACCAAAGTCTGAATCATCTATCCCCAGAGTTCTAGACCATGAGAAGAAAACAAAGCAAAAACAAACAGCCTTATGTTTACATTTATCCCACCACAAACAACTTCTCTGGAAAATGTAGAGTTCCTGATCACCAGTTCTCTGATCCTATAATTGGTGTATGAGATAGCTGTGTTTCAGACACTGAGTCAATGTGCCAATGTCTTAAGATAGAAATAACTGTCAAGAACTCAGACTTTGATCTCTTGATTCTGTGATATTTTGAATGAGAAGAAAATCTATCCATGAGTAGAATATATTGGCCTTACATCGGACACTAAATAGATATGTAGCAAAAGATAATAGGCTCAGACTCATCAGAATGCATCCCCTGAGAGTGGATACATCACTTTCCCACACAAAATCAAGGTCATATTAGCCTTAAAATTGTGCATGAATGTCTTTTCTGGGTAACTACCACACCTGAATCATTATTACTCTTTATTGCCTCCATTTTTTAATGTGTGAAAATTCAATTTGCAACCCATTTCATCTGAGACTCTTTGATCCTGCTAACCTATCTGTATGCACTGTTACAGACTGTGTGATATTCTAATAATCTAGCTGTCTTCCTGTGGCCCTCACCTCTTGTCTTTTCATCTGGGAGGTAGGGTAGTTGCCTTAGGAAATGGTATTATTCCTTTGCTGGGTGTGGTTAATGATTGACAATAAAATGTGTATTGAGACACTCTGAAATCAACTTATGAGATCTAAGCTCTCTAGTCAAGTTCCATGCATTGTCCTAACTCCTTTGCTGTCGCCTGCTTCTGTAGGAAACTAATTCCTCATTACTTATTCCCTGCCTAATGCTATTTACAATAACACATTGACTTTGCTTGTTTTCCTGGCTACATTGGTTTCGTTATTCTTGTTTGTTTGTCCTGTGGTGACTTCTGCATGATAGGGAAAAACTTCACCACAGACCTGTATTTCCAGTCCTGGTGTGATATTTCTTGAAAGTATTTTAAACTCAGAAGCAGGCATAATAGTGATTCCAATATATTTATAGTAAAACTCAATTAAATAAACAAACTACATTGCAGAACTCAAGCTACTTGACATATAAGCATCTGGCTGGGTCCTTTAATTTTTTTTTTACTTGCCTGTTATTATTCCTTGTTGAAATTCTTGATTGTTTGAAATTGCAGATTTCCTAATGAGAAAAATAACATCCCATTTTTATTGTTTAGGTCTTGGGCCCAGGTGTTGGTGTCGTTTCTGTATGCAAAGGAGCAGAAATTGGACTCTCTATGGCTATTAACCTAAAACAAATAACAGCCACTGTACTTATCAATGGGCCTAATTTTGTTACCATTGATCCACATGTGTATCATGGTCAGGTCAACCAGCCCATACCATGCAATATAGAATTTGTAACCACCAATGCCTTAGGACTTGTAGAGTTTTATCGAGTCTATGAGGAAACTGCAGATAAGGATAGCAAATATTGTTTGCCCATTGAAAAAGCTCAAGGACATTTCCTTTTCGTGGTGGGAGAAGATGATAAGAATCTCAACAGCAAAGTACATGCTCATCAAGCCACAGCACAGCTGATAAAAAGCGGAAAGAAGAATTGGACTCTGCTGTCTTACCCTGGGGCAGGTCACCTCATTGAGCCTCCCTATGCCCCATTGTGCTCTGCCTCAAGAATCCCCTATGTGATCCCAAGCATCAGCTGGGGGGGAGATGTTATTCTACATGCGGCTGCACAGGAGCATTCTTGGAAGGAGATACAGAAATTTCTCAAGAAACACCTCATGCCAGATATGAGCAGCCAGCTCTGAGTGGCTTTGATTGTGTTACTGGGAAGTAGAGCTGTTTATCTCCTGACTGGCACCATGTCTCACTTTCCATAGAGGGTTGTCTCTGATCTCTCACTGGATGATGAAGGAAGCTATTACAAGAAAATGCTGGTGGCTGAGAGTGATAATATCTTGACTTTGGAAGGGAAAAAATGTTTTCCATGTAATGGAATGTAAGGAAATGAGAGCCCCATATCTGTACAAATAAAATCTTAGGTCTACCTTTCCTAAAATTGTCATCACCATAACAATCTTCTGTAATCATAATTATCAAGGAAATTGTTAGTGATAAACAACAGGATACTCTGCTTTGTAAAAGAAACACAAAAAGACTTACATGTTGGCATTTTTAAACTCACATTAAATATGCTTAGATCATTCTCATTGTCACTAGAAACCTAGACAGGCATTTTAAGGCCTTGGGAATACTTGTATGTATACAGGAGCATTGAATCAGTTTACAAACAATTTAGCAAATGTTAATAAATAACTTTTGCCTCTAAACATTTATAGCATTTCAGCATTCTCTGTGATAAGAAGGGAACAACCTGACTGAGAGCTACACAAGTGCAGCCAAGAGAAGCAAGCTTGATGATGAGGGCTGTGGCCCTTTAGGTGAGGGGTTAGCAGTTTTGTTTTGTTTTTGTAAAGCACTATACCATAAAATTTCCACTTTGTCATCTTTAAGGCTTCTGTCAGTTTGCCACATTATCTGACATGATAATAAGGGAAACATGTAATGAAAATGATATCTGAATTCCAATTAAATTTTTAATTCTGTATACTGAAACTTGCATTTAATAATTTTGTGTTGAAAATAGTAATGTTATTTAAAACTTTTCAAGCATTTACAAATGTAAATCACTGTTAATCCATGGGCAAAACATAAATAAGCTTCAGGCTCACAGGGCATAATTTCTAGAGCATTCTAAATGACCACTAGGCTTCTCTGAAGGAAAAATGGCACAAATATTTCTGAGTTACTAAATTGCATGGGTGGAAGTTAATGGTAACTGGTGGTAATAAATGCACTTCAGATCATCTTTGAAGCATGATGGGGAGCCAGTGAAGATTTAGCGTAGTAGCAACATGAGGAACAGATACTTCTTTTGTATCTGCCTGAACTCTTTTACTTCTGTCTGCTTTGTGATGCTTTCTCCTGTTTAGATAAACAAAAACAAACAAACAAAAGCTTAGCTGTTTGGGGGTGGAATACATTGCCTCTCTCCTCTCACTTCTCACACATGTGGTCAAATGAGAATATCTCAACTTGATTATGATAATATTGCCATTGCAATGACAGATACTTCCAGAATCATGTTATGTAATACTTTCCATGGCAAGTATTAATTTTCTTACTCTGAGTTTGGGGATATAGGAAGAAAGTATCTGCTTATAATGCACAACATTAGCATTTGTTCTGGTGTATTTGCCACTAAATTATATCCTAAGGGATTTGTCTTAAATAAAATATAATTAATTTCCCCCTTTCAGAATCATAGTATCAGTTGTAAATTTTTATTTTTATAGTGTTAGTCAGATTTCTTTTTTTGTCAGTGTGACAGAATAACTCAAACAATAGAGAACAGATTTATTTGCCTCACAGTTTTAGAGGTTTTAATTTATGGTCACTGAATCATATGGTCACTTGGTCCTTAGTGGTTCAATAGAACATAATGCCAGGAAACATGTGATGGAATAAACTGACTCACTTCCTTGCAGATAGGAGACAGATGTGGCTAGCAATACAATATCCCTTTGAAGTTCAAAGACATGGCCCAGGGACCTACTTACTTCAACCGAGCTGCTTCTCTTAATACCTCATTGAGTATAAACTCATCAATGGATTAATTATTTAATGAGGTTCACACTCCCATGATCCAATCACCTGTTAACAGTGCTGGCAAATGGGAACCAAGCTTTCAGCACATGAACTTTTTGATGCACACCTGTCTTAGTTAGGATTTCTATTACATTCAAACTACCACCTTCCATTCCATGACCCCCATAAGCTTGTAACAAAATCATAATGCAATATGCAATCTCTGTAATACACTATAAAGTAAAAGCTAAAAAAAACCAGATCACATACTTCCAACATATAATGCCACAGGATATACATTACTATTCTAGCTGGGCAAACTCCAAATTCTGCATCTCCATGTTTCATGTAAAAAACTCTTCAGATCTCCAATTCTTTTCAGCTTTTTTGACAGCAACATCCTTCTTCCTCTTGGGCTAGTTTCATTCACTGTTAGTAGCTCTCTTTGGCAGGTACCCTACTGCTTGGCATCTAACATTTTGGGGTCTAAAAGGCAATTCAGCCTTTGATTTCACAGATTCACACAGTGGTCTCTCTGGGCCTCTGTTCAGGGACACCCCTGACTAATGTCTGACCTCAGTGGCTTTCATTAGTCATATAGAGGAACATTTTATAACTCATTTCTTCTGTCCTTGTCCCTAAAGCTAGAACTATGTGGTTGAAGCTGCCAAGTTCTGCTGCTTCCTGGAGCTGGATCATGGCCTCTCATTCAACTACATCTTTGCCAGCTTTCTATTTCAGTAGTTACTTTCACTGCCAAAGCTTGTTCTGGAACTTGCTCTGTAGAGCAAACTGGCCTCAAACTCAGAGATCCACCTGCCTCTGCCTTCCCAGTATTGGGATTAAAGGTGTGCACCACCATACCTTTCTCTAAACTTTCCTATACTTCCTTTTCTTGTGTTGGAAATTTAGGTGGGTTCAATCTTGCCTTGAGGTCACCACTTTATTTCATTTTGTTTTGTTTTTTTTGAGACAGGGTTTCTGTGTGTAACAGACCTAGCTGATCTGGAACTAGCTCTGTAGATCAGGCTGGACTCAAACTCAAAGAGATCTGCTTGTCTCTGCCTCCCAAGTACTGGGATTAAAGGCATGCTTTATTCCATTTCTCAATCTGTTTATCTCCTTGAATATAGGGTTTTGCTCCATTCCACTTTCTAGTGCTCCTTTTCTTCTCAAATATTTTTTTATGCTTAGCTTGTTCCTTTTCATTATAAATCTTCATTAGAATTAACACTAATAACCATTAGAATTAACACTAATAACCAAACTAGGCTGTTTTAAGATTTCCTCTGATGATGGAATTAATCCAACACTTTTCACTTTAGCCTCAGGCAGACTTTTTGGACAGGGCAAAAGGCAGCCATATTCTTTGCCACAGTATCACAAAAATGATCTCTAGGCCACATATTAATATTCCCTTCTGAAACCTCTTGAGCCAGGCTCCCACAGTTCATCAAATCACACTCAGTATCATGGCTTCTTTGTTCCCACTTGTATTGCCCATTAAGAAGTACTCATAGTATTCAATTGCTTTTCTAATCCATAGTCCCAAGGTTTATATGCCTTTAAACAAAAGCATGGTCAAGCCTATCACAGCAATACCACAGTCCCTGGCACCAACTTCTGTCTTAGGGTTTTTATTTCTGTGAAAACACACCATGACCATGGCAACTCATATAAACATTTAATTGGCTGGCTTACAGTTTCAAAGGCTTAGTCCATAGTCATCATGCCAGGACATGGGGCATTCAGGCAAACAAGGAGCTGAGAGTGGAGAAGGAGATATATTTTGATCCCACAGACAACAGGAAGTGATCTGAGTGTCACACTGAGTGAAGCTTGAGCAAAGCCCACCCCTGAGGTGACAAGCTTCCTTTAACAAGGCCACACCTACTTTAATAAAGTCATACCTCCTAATAATGCCATTACCTATGAGCTTATGAGGGCCAATTACATTCAAACTACCTTATATCCAAACCACATCAGCAATCCTGAATTATACAACATTAAAGAGATATCTTTTATAGTTGTCCCTGGTCTTTGGAGGACATTGCACATTATGTGATCTATTTCTGTCTCAAGCTTTAGTGTTGTGTACATGGGTAAACAGGGAGAATGACAACGTCAATTCTTACATAAGTGGATGGATATTACTTTCACTTAAGAGAAAGAGCAGAATCCACAAAATCATTAGTAGCAATTTATTGCAGTAGGATTTTTCTTTGGGCTCACAAATAACGACTCAGAGACTTACTAATTAAGAAAACTTGGCCTTAGCTTAGGCTTATTTTTTTTAACTATCTCTTCTATCTTAAATTAGCCCATTTCTATTAATCTATGTTTTGTCACATACTACCCATCCATCCTGCTTCCCCCTCAAATCTCTCACATGCTGAGATTTGTCCTCCTACTTCCTCTCTCTGCCCAGAAGTTTCATCTATACCTCTTGTCTAGCTATTGGCTGTTCAGCTTTTAATTACAACCAATAACAGCAATGCACCTTCACACAGTGTACAAATTTCCCACAACAGAGCACGGGTGACACAATAATAGCTACATTTGCCCAAGTCCACTCTGGATACAGACAAGCCATTTACAGGTAGCTTTGTGTGATGGAAGAAGGAAGACTGTTTATTTCCTTGTCATAATGCATGGTTTTTTTTAAAGTTGTTTTTCTTTCTTTAATTCTTTTTAATAAATTCTGTTATGTGACCTTTGGTCAAAAGAACAGGGTCAGAATTGCTTCTCCTGCACTGGGTAGAGACATACTTTCTGAACATCTAAAAGGACTACTGTTGTGGGATTTTGATTTGTTTAGCCAATGACTTTTGGGGCACCAAGCTCTAGGGTGTGGTATTGTCTGCCTACATTAAAGCTTAAAAGCTGAAGGAGAGGGTCTCTTTCTTGTTCTTTCTGTCTCTTGGGTCAGAAAGGAACAGACAGCAAGGGGGCAGTTTTCAGTTTGTGCTCTTCACCCCTGGACAGAAAGACTGGACAAATGCAAATTGATCAGTGGCAGTATCTAATTGGTTCTGTATCAGTGAGTGTTTGCCCCTATCCTATAACTAAATTCTTGAGACCCTTTAACAGACTTGTGGTTTCATGTAATACACTACAAGATTGCTATTTAGTACAGGCTTTCTGATAAAAAATAAAGACATACTATTTTCCCGTTCCTTAAGAGTTCATCTAAATGTAAATGAGCCTGCCAATTGACTGAACAGCAAAACAGCCCTCAGGAAAGAAGTCTGTTCCAGAAACTTTAATAAATACTAGGAAATTGTGGTGGTTTGAATGAGAAACACTTCCATAGGCTTTTCAGTTGGTAGTGATATTTGGGAGATTATGGAACTTTTCGCAAAGGATTCTTGTTGAAGGAAGTATGTTGAAGGATGATCTCATCCTACGTGCAGATCATGTGTCCTGTTTCCTGTGTGCTGCTAGTTGAGATGTTCTCTCTCAGCTTTCTGTTCCCACATTCATACCTTCTGCGCTATTATGGATATCATGCCCTATAGAATGATAAGTCAAAATCAAATATCCCTTTAATTGCTTTTGGTCATGGTACTTTATCACAGCAACAAAGCAGTAATTAATAAGAGGTCTTTCTCAACATGTAGGTTAGTACAACAGTCTGTCTTGGTTTTTATACTTTCACTCTTCAAATGTTTGCCCTCCATTGTGGTCCCCTCAGTGTCTACTCTTTCTCAATAGGCATGCCATTTCTTGCAGTGGTTGCTTAGTCACACTTTCCCTTATTACCCTGTAATAAAGCACATATAGCATCTATAGAACACTCTGTGCATCTCATCTGAACTTATTTTGATAGAGAGCATACATACTATGGAGCAGAGGGGAAACATCCTGGTAACAACTCAAGTTTCTACAGTCACCAGAGAGCAAAATTTCTCCAATTTATATTGTATAAGAACCTAATGACAAGAGGTAGGCCTGAACCATCAGCCCAGAAGCAGATCAGAGGGAGACCAGAGCCTCAGACCCAGGAAGAAGGAGTGAACACTAGGTGAGAAAACAGCAGTGGTTTCCAGCAATAGCCTCCAGAAACTATCAGAATAAGTTCCTTTAGGAAAGAGTACCTATATCCCAGCCAGCATCCACTGCAATTTCTCTGTTGGAGATACCGTGCATGCACTGGAACTTTAGCCCCACTCATACCTAAAGGAGAAATCACCAAAGCCATGGTCCTGCCTCCAACTGGAGGAACATCCACCAGAGTTATAGCCCCAACTGTACCTCAAGGAGCAACCACCTGAGCCTTGGGCATACTTCTACCAGGAGGAGCATTCACTGGAGGCTCTGCTCTGCTTGTGCCTGAAGGAGAGGTCAATGAAGTCACAGTTCCCAATTGGAGGACCAATTGGAGAAAGAGAGACCTGTGAAGCACAAGCTCCATCTATACCACTTGGAGGAAGAGATTCGTAGACAATGTAAGAGCACACTCAACAATATAAAGAGCAATACTGCACCACTAGAAACTAGTGGTACTACAATAGGAAGACCTGAACATCACAACACAGATGAAGCAGAAGAAAACAGCCTAAATGAGGAGGATTGAGGCCCTTAAAGAAGAAATGAAAATTCCCTTAAAGAAATACAGGAAAAGACAAACAAAAATTAGAAGATATTGACAAAACCTTTAAAGAAAACCAAGAAAAAGCAATCAAACAAGTGAAGAAAATAATTCAAGACTTGAAATCTGGAATAGAGTCAATAAAGAAAACAAACACCGAAGGAATTCTGGAAATGGAAAATCTGGGTAAATGATCAGGGACCACAAGCATAAACAACAGAATGTAAGAGATTGAAGAGAAAATTTTAGGCATTGAAGATAACTTGGAGGAAATAGATCCATTGATCAAAGAGAAATTTAAATCCAATAAATACTTAACACATGCAGAAAATCTGGGATACCATCAAAACAATGAACCTAAGAATAATAGGGATAAGAGGCCCAGGGACTACATGTGCACAGGGGAGCCCATCCAGGTGGATTAGCTTGTCCAGAGTCTACCAGCATCCTGGTTCCACAGCTAACCAGGGTAGGAGATAAGCTTTGACCTGTTTCCAGCCTGCATTCTGGGACCTTGCTCGGAGCCTCCTGAGGCCTGGGGTCTGAACATGCATGGGGGAGCTTATCCAGGCAGACTGGCTTGTCCAGAGCCTGCCAGCATCCTGTTACCACCTCCACTCACTGAAGGAGCCAACCTTCCAGTAGCCTGCTTGGAGCTTCCTAAGGACTGGGGACTGTGCACAGGGTAACCTGTCCCAGTGGACCAGGCTATCCAGAGTCTGCCAGTTTCCTAGTCCCACCTCCACCTACTGGACAAGGACAGCCACCAGAGTATTGGACCTACCAGAAGAGAACCTTGGTCACGTTCCCATCAGGAGAGGGAGAGACCCCACAGGTACCCACTGGAAGAAGGGATGTGATGGGAGACGTCATTCTGTAAGTATGTTTCTCTTATTGGTTAATGAATAAAGCTCTGTTGACCAATAGGAAAGCAAGATAGGCAGGACCTCGAGACAAGGAGGTTTCAGGGAGAGGTAGGAAGAGATTCAATACATAGGACAAGGAGAACAGAACTTTGGGCCCTCTTTCCGGTATGATAAGACCACGTGAAAATACTTATATTAATAGAAATGGGTTAATATTTAAGTCAGAGCTAGCCAATATATAATGCTAGTAACAGGCCAACACCCTTATATCTAATACAGTGTTATTTGTTATAATACAGTGTTATTATATATACTGTATCTAGTACAGTATATATAATACATATATATCTAATATGTGTTATTTGGGGCAGACATAGCTGTGGGACCAGGCTGGTGGGAAAACCGCTCATAACAAAGTTGTGTCCTGTGTAGGCTCGTGAACTTTCACTTAAAACTTGACAAAAACTTAAAAAGGGGGTTTTAGAAACAAAAGAACAGAGACAAGCAAGGCTTCTTGGTACCATCATTTTTCTCAGTTGAGCTCTGTTTTGCTAGAGACAACCAGAGACTTGCACGGCTCCTTTAAGGGAGGTTTCCTGACTCATCATAAGTGGCAAACATGCACGGCTTTTAAGAAGCACTGCTAACAATTCAATGGTGTGTATGAGCAGCTGGAGAGAGTAGCTGGGTATGATGGCAGTACTCGGGAGACAGAGGCAAGCAGATCTCTGTGATTTCAAAGTAAACCTGGTATATGGAGTAAATTCCAGGGCAGCCAAAGTTACAAAGAGAACCCCTGTCTCAAAAACCGAAAAAATAGAAAAAATGAGTAATAAAAAAGCCACATAAAGATAGAAAGCACAAAAAGATTCTGGATACTATATGCTATTATATTGCCTTTAAATTGTTTGACTGCTGAGGAAATAGCAACAACTGTTAAAATAAATGCTTCTGGATTAATCCAAATAAATATATTGTAAAAATACTTTGACTTCAAAATATAAGTTCAAGGACAGGTTACTGGGGAAAAGGATTTCTATTTTTTTCCCACAGGAAATGAAAAGCTATGGATTTCTCCCAAACTATCCTGGTTTGATCAAGCAAGACCCCTTGAGGCAGTGTCCCAGCATCCAACATTCAAAACAGCCGGGAAAGGGCGGCCTTGCAGATTACTACAGCCAGGGTTTCTGTGTCTTCTTAGGATCCCCATAACATCACCCCCTACCAGCAGGAAGCAGTTTGGAAAGAATGATGCTGAAATTTCCAAATATTGTTTGTAAATGTTTGTTTTAATTTAAATGAGCTTGGTTATAAATGGTTAATAATTACAACCAATCTCTTTTTAAAGGTAAAATGGGAATTACGATATAGAAATGTATACTTTGTTTAGGAATGAATTTTCATTTATTGACACAAATTTAAGGTCAATTTTGTGATATATATATATGTATGTATATACATATATATATATATTCTCCTTTTGTTTAGGTATTGTATTTATATATCTCACTTAGAAATATATAATTTAGTACAGATTTTAGGTAGTCAAAACTTATAGTTAAGTTACTTAGGATTTCCAGATATACAGAGATGTATTTGAGATGAATAGACATTCTTAAATCCTTTCAAAGACCTATAGAATATGGCATTTAAAATGGATATTGAGACATAACTGCTCCTGGCAACACCACCGGCATCAGAAAGGAAGATGGACACCAAAGAAACTCATTATGAAATTTACTCCCAATATGGCAAAACTAGCCATTTGGGCAAGATACTGCTCTTATCTGGACTGTTTGACTTTATGCTGTATAAACTGGACATTCAGGACCCACAGAGAAGTGACTACTAATACAAGATGGACATTACTACAGGGTTCCTGCTTTATGGAAGAGTCTGTCAGATAAGTCTGCAGGACACAGAGAAAAATGACTGACAAACTATCAACACACATTGGACAGTTTAAAGTTTCCTATTTTGCTGAGGAGTCTGCCTCAGCACTATGCACTATGGGCTATGGCCTATGGGCTGAAGATGGAACGTTACAAAAGAACTTTGGGTGAGTCACCAGGTGAGTTGTCTCTGTCATTTCTAGAGTTTATATATTATCCTTCTATGGTCTTTGATGGAGTTGAAGACAGATAGTTATGATTATAGTTTTCCTTAGTTAGGATTAAAGATAAGTTACATATAGGACTATAGACTCACAAAGATAGGATAGATGATGAAATATTTTCTTTAAATCTTGCTAAATGTTAATGGACTAAACATTGTTAACTGTGGTTCTTATTTGATAACTGTTTTGTTATATATTTTGCTATGTTAAGGTTAAAACCCTTCTCTTTTAGAAAGAAAAGAGATGATGAGAAATGTCATTCTGTAAACATGTTTCTCTTATTGGTAAATGAATAAAGCCCTGTTGGCCAATAGAAAAACAAGATAGGTGGGACAAGGAAACAAAGAGGTTTCAGGGAGAGGTAGGAAGAGATTCAACATGTAGGACCAGGAGAGCAGAAATCTGGGTCCTCTCTCTGGTAAGATAAGACCAAGTGAAAATACTTATATTGATAGAAATGGGTTAATATTTTAGACAGAGCTAGCCAATAAATAACACTAATAACAGCCCAACAGCTTTGTATCTAATACAGTGCCTCTGTGTGTTATTTGGGGCTGGTGTGGCCCTGGGACCTGGCTGACTAAAAAACTGCTCGTAACAGGGATGGGTAGATGATGATATAAGAACACAGTCAACAACAGAAATTTCAGTTTGATACCCTCAGAGTCTAGGGACTCCACAAGACTTGAACATCCCAACACAGATGAAGCAGAAGAGAATAACTCTAAAAACTTCAAGAAGATGATAGAGACCCTAAAAGAGGAAATGAAAAAAAAAATCCATTAACGAAATGGAAGAAAAAAACCAAACCAAAAAAATGTAAGAAATAAACAAATCTCTTAGAGATAAAAACAATGAAACAGAAGAAGAAAACAATGGAAACAGTTCATGACCTGAAAACTGAAATAGAGACATAAAGAAAACACAAACTGAGGGAATGCTGGAAATAGAAAAACTGGGCAAATTATCAGGAACTACAGATGCAAGCATAACCAACAGAATACAAGAGATGGAAGAGAGAGTCTCAGGCATTGAAGATACACTAGGAGAAATAGATTCATTGACCAAAAAAAAAAAAAAAAAAAAATCTTAAGTTCAACAAATCCCTAAGATAAAATTTCCAGGAAATATGGGACACCGTGAAAAGGCCAAACCTAAGAATAATGGGTATAGAAGAAAGTGTAGAAACCCAACTCAATCCCCTGAATATGGGTCTCAGCTAGAAGGACTGAGCAGTCTGGGGGGGACCTCAGACAGTAGAAACAGGATCTATTCCTGGTGCACAAAAGGACCTTGTGGACACATCCCCCATGGAGGGATGGATACCCCCTTAACCTAGAGACAGGAGAGAAGCCCTAGTCCCTACTTCAAATGACTTTACAGATTTATATGACCCAACCTGGATAGCATAGCCCTACAAGTGGAATGGAGGTGGAGGGATGGGAGGGGAGGGTGGCCAGGGTGCATCTCACAGGGGAAAGAGGGTAAGAGGGAGGGAGGAAGAGTTGGAGGGAGGAAGGGAGAGGAAAATGGGATCCACATGTAAAATTTTAAAATTATATTATTAATAAAAAAAGAAGAAAAAAATGCTGCTGGATTATATATATATATATATATATATATATATATATATATATATATGCTTTGACTTCAAAATTTAAGCTTAAGGATAAGTTACTGGGGAAAAGGATTTCTATTTTTTGTTTCCACAGAAAATGAAAAGCTGTGGATTCCTTCCAGACTAATGTGGTTTGATCGAGCAAGACCCCCTGAAGCAATGTCAATGGGACAATGCAGCCTTGCAGACCACTACAGCCAGGATTTCTGCATCTTCTTAGGATTCCCCATGACAGCGCCCCCTACCAGCAGGAAACAGTTTGGAAAGAACGACACCCAAATTCCCAAATATTGTTTATAAATGTTTGTTTTCATTTTTTTTTAAAGGCATGTATAATTATGTCCAGCATAAAATAAATAAATGTTTTAAAAAAGCCCAACTCAAAGGTGCAGAAAGTATATTCAACAAAATCATAGAAGGATACTTTCCCAACCTAAAGAAAGACATGCCAATGAACGTACAAAAAGGTTACAGAACACCAAATAGAGTGGATCACACTAAAAAGTTCTCTAACCACATAATAATCAAAACACTAATGTACAGAATAAAGAAAGAATACTAACAGCAGCAAAGGAAAAAGGCCAAGTAACATACAAAGGCAAACCTATCAGAATTACACCTGACTTCTCCATGGAAACTCTGAAGGCCAGAAGGTCCTGGATAGATATTCTACCAACACTAAGAGACCATGGTTGCCAGCCCAGATTTTAAACCAAGCAAAGCTTTCAACCACTATAGATGGAGAAACCAAGATATTTCATGAAAAAACCAGATTTAAACAATACTTAATAACTAATCCAGCCCTACAGAAAGTTCTGTAAGAAAAACACCAACCCAAGGAAATCAGCTATACCCACAAAAACAAAGGCAATAGATAATCCTATTTTATCAACAGCCAAAAGAAAAATGGGGAAAAATACACACATAATACTACCACCAATAACAAATCTAAAACAAGCAAGAATTAGCAATTAATGGTCATTAATATTCCCCAATATTAATGGTCTTAACATATGTATAAAAAGACACAGGATAGCAGAATGGATACAAAGAAAAAATCCATTCTTCTGCTGCATATATACAAGAAACACACCTCATTTTAGACACTAAAATACAAAATGACCCAATTGAAAAATAGGGTACAATGCTAAACAGAATTCTCACCAGAAGAATCTCAAATGGCTAAAAGACATTTAAGGAATTGCTCACCATCCTTAGTCATCAGGGAAATGCAAATCAAAATGACACCTGTCATAATGGCTAAGATAAAAAATACTGAGGACAACTTATGCTGGAGAGGATGTGGAGTCAGGGGAACACTCTTCCACTGCTGGTGGGAGTGCAAAGTTGTACAGCCATTTTGGAAATCAGTGTGGTGGTTTCTGCCTCAGACACAGCAATACCAGTCTTGGGCATTTACCCAAAGGATGCTCAATCACACCACAAGGACATTTGCTCATCAATGTTCATAGCAGCATTATTCATAATAGCCAGAACCTGGAAACAACCTAGATGCCCCTCAGCTGAAGAATGGATAAAAGAAATGTGGTACATTTACACAATGGAACACTACTCATTGGTAAAAAAAATGATGACCTCATGAAATTTTCAGGGAAATGGATGGAACTAGATAAAACCAACCTGGGTGAGGTAACCCAGACACAAAAAGACAAAACATAGTATGTATTCTCTCAGTGGATGTTAGATGCAGAGCAAATGATAACCAGACTAAAATCCACAGCCCCAGAGAAGCTAGGTAACAAACAAGGAAGGACACATGGATCACGCTTGGAAGAAAATTTAGATGATATCTACAGGGCAAACTAAGGGTAGGGGATAAGAGGAAGGGATGGGATATAAGCACAGGGGGGATTGAGATGATCTAAATGGGGAGGGATGCAGTGGAAGAGCAAGGAAAATATACATTAATGGAACCACTATAGGCATAGGGAGAAACCTAGTGCTAGGGTAACTTCCAAAATCCACAAGGAGGACCCTGGCAATAGTAGAGAGGATGCCTGAACTGGTCTAACCCTGTAATCAGATGATGACTACCCCAGCTATCATAGAGCCCTCATAAGTAATTGATGGAACTGGATGCAGAGATTTACAGCCAAGAACCAGGCCGAGTTCCAGGAATTCAGGCAAAGAGAGGGAGGAGGGAACATAGAAGCAAGGGGAGATCAAGATCATAATAGAGGAATCTACAGAGACAACTGAACCAATCTTGTGGAAACTCACAAACTCTAGACTTACTACCATGGAGACTCCAGGGAACCAAATTAAGCCCTCAGTATGTGAGAGACAATTGTGAAGCTTGAACTATCGGAGGGGCCCCTGGCAGTAGAACCACGATAAAAACCTGGTACATGAGCTAGCTTGTTGTAGCCCATGGCAGGGTGATATGCCATGCTCAGTGGCAGTAGGACCATGATATAATCCTGATACATTAGCTAACTTGTTGGAGCTCATTCCCTATAAGCGGATGCCATACTTAGCCTTAATGCATGGGAGAGGGCCTGGCCCTGCCCCAACCTATTGTACCAGAATATGTTGACTCCTCACTGGAGCCCATACCCATGAGAAGGAGTGAAGTGGGGATGGGCGAGGGGTGAGGTGAGGGAGGAGGTGAGGAGGTGGGAAGAGAATGAGAGAGAGAACTGTGGTTGGAATAGAAAATTAAAAAAATGGACATAAAAAGAAAGATTAAGGGAGCTGCTTCTCAAGAGTGACAGACAAGGTGCCATCTGTGGAAGAGAGAGGCATCCTCACCAGTCCCTGGGTCTGCCAGAACCGTGATCTTGGACTTTGTAGTGGCCACAACTATAAGCTATGTGTTTGTATTTTTTATAAATGCCATATTCCAGGGTTTTGCATTCCAGTAGCAAAACCAGTGACAGAAACGGGTACCTCTTTATTAGGAAAGAATACCGGAACTAAACAGGAAGAAGTACAAGTAGCCAGAACCACACAATAGGTAAGGGCTGGAAGAATTTTGAGACAATCTCTCATAAATAAAGGCATTAAAGGTGATTCTAGTGAGGGGTCACAAAAGAGCACTGTGGGGACTGCTTTGAGAAACGATCTTTGTCTGTGACCAGAACATTGTTAGAACGATGGCTGTGGAAGTCATTTTGAGAGGATGCAGTGACAAGATGCCACATTCAAGCAGAGAGCCTGCCTCCATCATGTGCCCTTACTGATCTTGGATTTCTGAGATTCCAGAATGGTGAGAAATGACTTTCTATTACTTACAAATTACCCATTCTAAGGTGTTTTGTTATTCTTTTGGGGTCTACTAGCCCAAAAGGACCAAGGCATCTTTCACGCAAGGTTGTTGGTTACTGTGGGAAGTTGTCTTTGTGGGGCTGCCATTGCAATCAACTGAGCGGCCCCAAGTTTGTACTGTAAGGATGGAAAAATTTAGCCTAACTCTCCACTGACCCCAGGAAGCTGGAAGTTTAAATCTCAGACCCTGTCCTCTGGCAATGAGTTGGCAAAAGGTCACATTGTTTGCTGTTTAGCACATGGCTGTTTACGGCAGGGCTGTTTATAACAGCACCTGTGAATGAGTGAACACAGAAAATGAGCTTTGTCACCCCACCCAGGAGCCAGCACAAATGCAGACTTCCAGGGCTAAGCATGGGCTTGGATAGTTTAAATTGATTGGTCCATACTGGATGCTATGAGATGATTGGTTTACGATGCTCAGGCTTTGTTGTAATCCTATAAAAGCTGTCTCAATTCTGTACCCGGGGTCCCCAGTCCTCTACCCCTGTGTGGCGTATGTCTGCGGACCCCAGTGCACTTGGAATATAAAGGACCACATGCTTTTGCATCAAGACTGCTTTTCGTGAGTGATTTGGGGGGGGGCACCTTTCCTGAGTGGGAGCCTGAGGGTCCAAGCTCTCTGGGTCTTTCAGTACCTGAGTGGGGATGTGTGCATAAGGGAAAGGCCAGCTGTGGTTGATGAAGAAAAGACAGAGACACAGAATAAACATCAGGAGGACAAATCAATCAATGCTGAAATGTCACAAGTTTATATTTTTCACCATTCCTACATAACTTAACCAAAAAAGGGAACACAGTATCATGTATATGGAACAAATAGACTTTTCTTCCTCACTTATTCTAAGAGTTCAGTAACCACACTTTAGGTTCAACTTCTTGTTCCCTAGCCTTGAGGTCAGGAGTAGCCACACCTCAATTGAGGTCTGTTGTTACTTAGAATAAGATAGCTAAACACCCTACTGTAGCCACACCTTTGACCTTTAGGTCTTACGACTTGCTGATGACAGTTTTGAACTCTCTGTCCTTGTGCCAAGATGGAGGTTACATTGCTCTAATAGAAGCAAGGCAGGTTGGGAAATGTAATGTTGCCTCAGAGGACTATAAAATGAACATATTTGTGGGAAACTCCATTGCTAGTATACAATCTTAATACAGAAGAAACATTTTTTAAAGTACCATGTTCTTTAAAGCAGTCGGTATTGTTAACTATGCAGGCTGCTTTCCTAAAACTGTAAGCTGTCAGCTTCGAGTAATATTTGATGCTCTGCTACAGTGTATGGTCAAATCTCCAGTGCCTTATCTCAGAGCAGCCAAGTCACAGCTTTCAGGTGTGGGCCCTAGTAATGTTTTCTAAAAACACACTCCTCATATAAATCTTTTTTTTTCTCTGACTTATACCACTGTGAAGATGGAAAGGGGGAAGCCTACTTTTGAGATTACTGCCATAGAAGAGAAAAACCAAAAACAAAAGCAGAGACCAGAGCAGGAGTTGAGAGGAGGAGCCAAGGGGGGAAAAAAAAGACTTGAAATATCAGCGTCCATCCTGGAACACCTCAATCGAAAGGCAGCCAAGAAGAGAATATCAGCTCTTACTCTGTGGCTCCTGCTCCTGCTGCTGCTCTAACTCTGGGGACAAAACACACGGGAACTGCTGGTGGCTTCCCTGGAGACACGTGTAACCTTCATCAACAAGCTGCGGTGTTGTGAATAATAGAAATTTGTGAGCTACAGGTAAGTCCACAGTGCTTCTCAGTTGTACCAGAAGGGAAAGCTATCCTGCCCTTCTATCAGTTGCATTAATCTAACCAAAGAGTTTTTGGGAATGACTTGAAGGCAAAAGTCAGAGTGTAATAAATACAGATATACGAAGACATTGTTCATTGACTTTTTGGAGGGATTTTTACCCTGGAATTTAGTGCATGAGTGCTGGGGAAATGTTCTACGGTGGCATATTCTTGAAGTGAAGGATGGGGAGTTCTCAAAGTGAAGAAAAAACAGCAAGAAACTGCTGCTGAGAACACTAGGTTTCTGATTGGTAACTTTATCTGCAATGGGAGGGAGATGATTTGTTTTCTTTCATTCTTCATTTCCCTCCTCAAATCTTGGCTGTATTTTCATCTATCAAGTAACAGTAGTCCCGAATTACAGACTTGAGCCTCTTCATCTTGGGAGTGTTAGCTTTCACCTTCAGATGGGAGATCAGCCCCACACCTAGGATTTCATGTTCAGCTTCAAATAATCTGATTCCGTGCTGTGATGGCTTCTTAAACCCTAACCCTAGCCACTTCAGGGTTAATCCTGAACAAAGCAGGGGAGTTATTGCTGCCTGTCCTTTAAACTCTCTGTCCATTTTTTGTTGATGCAAAGAAATACCCATACTTGACTTCTGAGCCAAATAATTGGGAACATTTAGAAAGTTGATCCCATCTTCAGAAGCATTCTATAAAAATTTGGTTTGGCCCTTTATAAAAATCACATTCTCTTTGAGAAAACTTCCTCCTTTTTAATATTCATTCTTCAATGTTATTCATTAAACATTCATTAACAGCTTTGCTTCAGGTACTGGGCTAGGAAAGAGCACAGAGTTAAATAAGGCATAATTTCTGCTCTTGAGGTATTTATTAAATCTGTAGCAATGCTGTCCAATGGAGTGGTTCATGATGATGACAATGTTTTTGTTTATATTGCCTAATATAGTAGTCACCAACTATATTTGTTATTGAGCAGTTAAAACATGGTAACTGTAAGTGAGGAACTAAGTTTTAATATCATATGCTTTCGGTGAATTAGTATTGTCCTTAGATCATAAAAGGTAGAAACAGATAAAGATACATATTTTTACTATATTAACAGATGAAGAAGTATATTTTCACTCTGTTGCATGCTAAGCCTATAATAAGATGGTTGATTAAACTGTTAAATACACTAGGTACACTAGGTTAGCTGTAAATCTCAAGATAATGTATGCATATGAATTAGGCAAGATCCCTCTGAAAATCAGATTATGAAAATGGAACACAAGAAAATTCATACAGATTAGTCATAGATGTCAGAAGGAGATTTTTTATGCTCAAAAGTAATGCCAACTTCCACAACACTAATACTATTGATTGATGGTCTGAACTGTTTACCCTCAAATTTTAGTATTTGCCATTTTCTTTCTTTCTTTTTCTCTACATAGGGAAGCCTAATCTATGTCTGTTGCCTCAGACAAACATGACACACCAGAAATGGGAAAGCAAAACATTTTCCCAGCTTTTGAGTTACAGAAAACCTACTGGGAATATGCATTGCTGAAGTCACATGTGGTTGTATATTGTTTGTTGGTACTAGGTTGTTATTTGATGCAGAGCCTCACTAGCTGATTGAGCTACCTTCAAATTTTTGAGTTAATGTGATCGATCCTTCTTTTCAGTGTCCAGAGCCACTGGTACTACAGGTATTCGCTAGCACACTTAGAAGTGTTTTTGTTGTTCTTTTTTTTTTTCATTCTTCTCAATGCAGTATATTTAAAAGCCTTTTTACTACTGGACAGGCAGCTTTTAGTTCACCATAGTTCTTGTATTAAATCTAACTCTGGACTTTATTTACAGACTTACATTATATGCTTATTTCCCTATTAGGTATATCAACTCTGCATAGTTTCAAAACAGGCTTAGAAAAAGCCTTATGTTATATGGCAAGAGTTCCCTAGCATTGGGGAAGTCATAAGAAACTTCCTTAGGGTCCAAGAAAAAAAAAAAAAACTAAAGTATTTTAAATTCTGTAACTGCATTTCTGTCACCCAGAGGAACAAAAGATAAAAAGGGAAGTCATTTTAATTTAGAAAAATAGAAAAGACATGGCATTTTGTGCGGGTATAAGTTTGTGAAGTTTAATTCTTTCCCATTTTCTATCTTGCCAAATGCCACTAGGGAGTATATTTAACTAAACATGTTAATTGTAAGACAAAGAAAAGCATACATTAAGTATTAGAAAGCATAGAGAAAGGAAAAGAAGAGGATGAATGAATCATGCTTCTATTTCTTTAATAATCTTGAAATTACAGAATTGTTTGTGCATGTATACTTTTATGTATCAAAGTGCATTATACATGCATGTGTCATAATGATGTATACATGTTTGTGCCATAGCCATAGTAGATGTATATATATGTATGTGCCATAGTGAGGCATATATATTTGTATATATATATATGCATATATATACATACATGTGCAATAGTGCATGTATAGAGATCAAGAGACAATTTGAGGGACTTGGTTCTCCCCTTTGGTCTTATGGGTTTTGGGACACAATGCAGATACCCAGGATTGGAGACAGGTGTCTTTAACCACTGAGCCATCTCACTGACCTCAAATTTGTGTTTCTATTTGAGAAAAATAAGGTATATACATAGGGTCAAATGGCACAAGTTAAGATGTTAATTTTCTAATTTATAAAGCCATGTTTTCTTTGAAAATTTGTTATAGTTCTTCTTTGTGAAGAATTGTGACATTATGAGAGATGTCTAAGACTATAGTAATTCCTCATCAATAATTTTAAGAGAATTGCCTGATTTCTACAATCCCCTTCACTTTAAATTCATCTTCAAAATTATCCTACGGATCAGTTTAAAAAAATATAAATACCACAAGCTATGATATAAAAAGCTCAATAAATACTAACCAAAACAGATCTGCACCCTAAGCAATGATTTAGATTTATCAATACTATGCCTTTTATTATGTGATATAAAATTGTAATGTTTATAGCAATAGGAAGTACAGTTGAGTGGCAGTATGTAAAAATTCATTTCAAGAATGCAAATTTCTCTCTGATTTTCAGTTATACAAATGAAGTTAGTTAAGTCCCTTAGCTTACTCTACAGAGCTAAGAAGAATTCACTGGGAGTGAATAGAGAGGGAAAGGCAAAATTTTCCTACCTGATGTCCTCTTTGTGCGTATAGTGTTCATTAACCATCAAGAACATCCATCTTGCTTACAAAACTAAGAATGGACTCAACCAACAGAACATTGTGCTTTTTTGTACTGTTGTACTGGAGTGAGAGACCTATACAGATATCACTAACAGGGTTACTTACTGTTCATCATTGTGAATGCCAGCATTACATGACAGTTGAATGTGCCTCCCTGCTCCAGTCATTAAAAACCCTTGCAGAACCCTAGTGATATTTTTACTTTCTTATTCTTCAGACCCTTAGTTGAGAATCTGGAGCATATAAAGTCTTTTTGTGTGTGTGTGTGTGTGTGTGTGTGTGTGTGTGTGTGTGTATGTTTGCATTTTAATCATGGATATTTTTGTGTGTCTATTGAATCTCTAAAGGACTGTTACATAAGGAACAAACAATAAATGGGCCTAATTACATGTTAGATCTGCCAAACTGATAACCATTTGTAGAAAGGCAAAGTCTAGCTATTTGGCTTGAGTCCCTACCATATCTTACAGACACACACTATACCTGATCCACCTGTGAAGCTCTTTGTTTAGCTCACTTTCCAGGTGGTGTGACTATAGGGTTACTAGTCATGTGGTCCTATGCACTCTTTGTTGGTTGGAAAACCTGAGATGCCATTCATCTGAATACTTAGTTGGCTGATCAACAAGCCCTTCTCTATTTCATAGGTTTGTTTATGTCAAAACCACATTATTCCTTTTAGGACAACTCCTACATATAAAATTTCACTATAATTTAAGTCTTTTTACTTACCTCAGTGTAAAAGGAAGAAATTTAGTCTTAAGATAACACTGACCATTATACGTAATTTCTGGCAAGTCAGAATCAATAGAATATTTAAAAAGGTATCCAGAAAAATTAAAAGGTTAAAAAAAAAAAGGTCTCAATAGCTGAGACACAACAGTTATATCTCTAAGATAGACACTTCCAGAATATAGCCTTCTGAGACCTGTCACCTTGCATTTCTTTTCTTTTATATCTATCTGTATAACCTCCTTAATGAGAACTGTTTCTTTAGGGCTTTATCAGGGTAGGAATGATTATATTTAAAAAATAGCAAAGTTAAATATATTGTGTTAAATTAAAAGCCAGGTTCAGAACCACATTAACTGGCATAATTGCAGCTTCTAATAAACAAAGATATACAGGAATAGAGTATATGGTAAAGCATTAATCCAAGAGCTCATGTAAAAATGCAGGCCATGGTAGTACATGTCTGTAATCTCAACACGGGGGCAGCAGAGACAGGAGGATCCCTGAGGCCAGCTCACTGGCAGCCGTCATGACACGTGGTAAGCTTCAGACCAATGAGAGACCCTGTCATGAAGATAACAAACAAAGTTTTCTTCTAGTGTGCACACATGCAGTCTCTTACACGCAAACACATATGTACATGCATGCATTCAGGTGCAAAATACATAGAAAACAAATAAATAAAAAGAAACTATTGCTAAATTTTAGATTTTAAAAGGCAAATATTGTTTTAGGTAGTGCCTAATACCATTATTACCCATTTGATTAGAAGAGGGCGTAAAAGAAAGATTTAAATACCTCATCTGTATGATGTTTCTAAAACTTTCTTTGGGAGGTAAGAAAATAGAACAAGTTATACTCTTAAGAGTATAACTTCAGGCGTTTTAATGAAAGATTGAGCACAGTCAACATTGTAAGTCAAATAAAGAAGAAAAAGAACAGGCATTGAGCATTGTTCTGGGGTAGACCAAAGGCTAATATAAAGGGAGAACTGCTTTTTCTTCCAGTAAAAAGCTCCATATTAATTGAGGGCTATAGTCAGAACAGCTTTAAGTGTAAACTTTCCAGTAGATTACTCTGCAGTTGATGTTTAGTATGCCACTAGATATTTTTCAGAGCATCCTAAAAAACAATGAAATTAGAAAACTGTATGGCTGTAGCTCTATAGGTAAAATACCCGATTCTCAGAATTCAAGTAAAATATTAAACCAACAATCAGTCAAAATGCTTCCTATTCTCTAGTTAGAAAGATGTAAATCTGGGCTGACACTCACATGTCCTGCAATCTGATGAGCCAAGGGAAGATCTAATGTCCTCTACTGATAGGAACAGGACAACTGACCACATCATCCAATGATGCTGTTTCAGGGGAGAAATGGTTGCTCAAGTTTCTTGTTCCAGCTCCTAGTGGACTTGGATAGCCAAATGAAAAAGGGCTGTTTGTAGGTGATTATCCTAGCTATTCTCACATAAGGAGTTACCAGGTCCATAAGGGGAAGGACAAGTGAGCTTGTACAAAAGGAAGTGTCCATGACTTTGGTGCTGTACAAATTGTTATTCAGCAGTATGTTCAAAGGAAGTATAGCAAGAAGTGCTCCTCTACAGAGGTTCTTCATTTTATGTTGTGGGGAATACAAAACACAGGTTTATAGTGATGAGTAGAAAAACCTGTCAGTACAGAAGCAAAGAAAAGCCTGGATGCCCAATTCTCAAGGGAGAAAATGGAAAGTAGGAAGTAGTAAAGAGGAAAATGTTATTTTATAGTTAAAAAAGGTAATTTTCAGAGGTAGGTGTAATATTCAGCTACTTGAGAAGTCAAGGAAAGAGAATTATTTCAGCTCATGAAATGAGGCTAGACTGGGCAACATATTAAGATCCATTTCTTCAAGGAAAGTAAGTGTGTGTGTGTGTGTGTGTGTGTGTGTGTGTAACATTTTCAAGCACTGCTATTTCAATACTACTTTAGAAAAAAGTTAGTTTTGGGGAGATTGTAGAGGCTGGAGGATCAGGGGTTTACAGGCTATTCTCAGCTACATAGTGACTTTGAGACCTTCCTGAGCTGCATTAGATCATATCTCAAAACTCACCAACCAATCAAACAAACAAACAGGCAAACCCCAAAACTAACACAGGCCTTTCAATAAGTGGTGAAGATCTACCACTACTTGGGACTAATTGTGAATTTAAACATAAACCATGGGCTCTATATGGACCACAAAAGCAGAGAGCAAACTGAGGATAGGGAACACAATTAGCTGTCCCATCCTGGCCTGAAGGTAACAAAAACAAAGGTAAAAATGGATGGCAATAAAATACTGTTATTCCTTCCTGGTCCAAACTAAAAGACATGCTGATAACAATAAATACACTTAGTATAGGACACAGTCTGAGGTTTATACAAATATTAACTCTAAGTTAATATAAAGTTAGACTAGTGTGGTAGTTTGAATGTAATTGGCCCCCATAAGCCCAGAGGGAGTGGTACTATTTGTTGGAGGAAGTGTTTCACTGTGGGGGTGGGCTTTAAGGTTTTTTTCATTCATGTTATGTTCAATGTGGTAAACAGTTCATTTCCTGTTGCCTGTGGATCAAGATGTAGAAATCTCAGCTCTTCCTCCAGCATCATGTCTGTCTGCCACCATGTCCCACGAAGATGATAATGTTCTAAGCTTCTGAAACTGCTAGCCCCAATTAAATATTTTCCTTTATAAGAGTTGTCATGGTCATGGTGTCTCTTCCGAGCAAAGAAATCCTACCCAAGACAACCAGATTATATGTATATACATGGACTCATATACACACGTGTATGTCTGTGTGTGTGTGTGTGTGTGTGTGTGTGTGTATGAGAGAGAGAGAGAGAGAGAGAAACAAAAAGACATACAGACAGAGAAAGAGACAGACAGAGAGAAAACCAAGGTCTTACTATGTGACCTTGGACTCAGCCTATCCTAGAACTTGCTCAGACTGGCCTCAAACTTGTGTTGATCCCCCTGCCTCTACCACTCAAATAGAGGGACTGTGGGTGTGTTTCACTATGTCTCACTACAAATCAAACAGTACTTAGGTAAATATTTTCTCTTTGAGTTAGCCCTACAGGGTGGAATATTGGTTTCATGTCCAAGGTTTGGAAGAGGGCAATTATGTACTTCTTCAATTAAAACTGCAATGGACTGAAGTAGAGAAGAATAATTCTTTACATTGTGTGAATGTATGTCGCTGTGATTAGTTTAATAAAGAAGGTGACTGGCCAATAGCTGAACAGAATAAGGTTAGGCAGGAGAGTCAGACTAGGAGAATGCTGGAAGAAGGCCAGAGTGAGGAGTTGCTAGACAGACACTCAGGAAGCAGGATGTGTAGAAAATGAGCTAACAAGTCATGAGCTATGTTGTAGAGTTCCACAGACTACCCCAGTTGCGTATGGGGGTCTCTGGGATGAAGGTTCTTGAAGACTAGGTGGGTAAGGATTCGGAGGAGACAAACAGAAACAAACACAGAGGCAGTTTGAATCTCTGTGTGTGTTCTGTAGTTCTCAAGCAAGTTTTTTTTTTTATACAGATTTTTTTTTCATCAGGGGATGTTTTTATTAAACAATCACAAACATATGACATTATTGTTACTTGGCACAGTGATGCAGAAATCCAAAACATGATATCACACAAAATTGTCCTTGGGTAATCAAGACATAGAACCATCCCTGGTTAACATAGAATCATCCAAGGCTAACCGCATATTTCTTAAATTAATACATTTTTATGGTCAGTTATTGTTTAATATCCATTGCCTAGTTCTTAGGTGTTTTTTTTTAAATATTGAACTATTTTAACTATTTCAGCTCTTTTTACTAAAAGCTTTTGTTACCAGACATTTAAGCCCACTCTTGTTGACACATGTACAGCTATATGAAATTTTATTGTTGGGAAAGTTTTTACTATTTGTACTTAGTGAATGATGTGAATGATTTGGAAAGTGCTGTGTTTTTCTGAGATGAGGTCATGGCTAGTGACCCCACCTTGGGGGATGGTTTCTTATCTATATCTCTTGCTTGAAATGTCAAAATAGGCTTTCAGGAACATTTTGTTAATGTGAAAAAAAAAGAATAGAAGAACAAACAGAAATTGTCACGAGAATCACAGCCCAATATTTACCTCTGGCTGAGAGTTTTTACAACATTTCCTGGAGACCTCCTTCTTTTGAAGTTATTGCCTCAGTCTGTGGAACTTGTCACATAGAATCTACTGGATTTGGTGTGGTAGTAAAGAATAGATAGAAATATGGGTTAATTTAAATATAACAGTTATCTAGAAATAAGTATGTTATCAGCTGAGCATTTATAATTAATATTAAGACTCTGAGACTGGGAGCTGTGGGAAAGAAATGTTCACCTACAAGGGACAGAGATCCTAAGAGCACCCTTCCTCTTTTTCCTTTGTTTCTGCCTTGTCTTCCCAAGATATTTTACATTTTACTTTATTACAAAGTGTAACTTTCCAGGCAGCAAGATGACTCAGCAGGTTAAGTGTTCTTGCTTTCAAGCCTGGTACTCTGAGTTGAGTATGGTCTCTGGGACACACATGATGGTATGAGAAAACTGACTCCTGTGGTTTTGTCCTCTGAACACATATGTACCCAGGCACACACATGCAAGCATACACACACAGTAAATAAATGTAATTCTAAAAGTGTAACTTTCTATCTCTCCAAATTCAGTCTCCTTTTAAGGACAGTCTTCCTCCTTCCAACTCCAATAAAATCTCCATATGTTCCATTCTGGAATGGGCTGGAGAGATGTGCTGCTTTGGGCTGCATCTCATGTGTTACTTCCCTTAAAACATCACACACATCCCCATGGTAGGCATAATTTTCATAGCATTAATGCTCAATTTATTTCAAACCACAAAACTGCAGTATCATAATGGCTGAGATATGAATCTAATGGTCAGATCTAGTTTGAATTCTCTATTTTGGTTTCCACTACTCACCAGATTTCAGCATGCCACTTAGCTGTTTCATCACTGTAACATATGACCAGTGCTCCTACTCACTGCTTCTGCTCTCTCCCCTCCCCTCCGCTCCCCTCCCCTCCCCTCCCTTTCCTTCCCTTCCTTTGCCCTCCCCTCCCCTTCCAGTGCTGCACATTTTGTACGAAAGTCCTTGGGAATTTCTTTTAATCAAACTTCAGGACAGCCTTGAGTTGGTCTTTCTTCGGACTTCAAGTCTCCGCCTCCTTTCCTCTCTCACAGCAGGGAAGAAGCACCACTGGGCCCACTCACCAGCTTGCAGATGATTCAGGTGATAGCCACACCCTCAAATGCCCTTGCGGATGAGCCTGTGTCCATCCGAGCAACAGGCCTGTCTCCGTCGCAGATAGTGACCATAATGGCGACACTGAAGGATGAGAAGGAGAATCTGTTCCAATCCAAAGCCTTTTACAAGGCCAACGAGGCTGGCGAGGTGGACCTGGAGCGGGCATCGGCCTTGGGGGGTGACTATGTAGGGGTCCATCCAATGGGCCTCTTTTGGTCTCTGAAGCCCAAGAAGATTTTCCAGAGGCTAATAAAGAAAGACGTGATGAACAGCCCCTTTCTTATCACTCTGGACCTGTATGACTCTGTTTGCTTGCAAGATTCAGTCACAGTTAAACCCAAGGCCAGACAGATAGTGCAGCGCTGGTTTGCTGGCCCTGGGGTTCAGCGGAAGCAGATTGGAGAAGGTCGGGTACGTGGAGCCCTTTTTCTCCCTCCAGGTGAGAATAATCTTTGTTGACTCAGAACTTAATTTTTTTTTCTACTTGTGGCCTTTTATTTTTTTTTATTTTTATTTATTTATTTTTTTGTTGTAGGAATTTTAACATGATCCTAGGTATATAAATGTATGAAGTAGGTGTGGAAAACAGTTACTGATAATAAAGCATAGAAAATTATTTTAAAACAGTTTTTTGGTGTGCACATGATTTTAGCATCTATTAAAGAAGAAAGCAAATTTGCACACTGATTAGATGAATGGGCCTACCTGGAATTAAACTTTAGTTGAATATTTGAGACTGTAGGGCATGGATAGATTATCCTCATTGTTTTTCAGAACTGGCTGATACTTTGGTTTTCATGATTGTCAGTGCTAAGAAATCTCCTTCACATAAATATGCAGTACCAAATGATACCAGTATTTTTAGGGCCATTTAAAAACTTGCTGAAAATTGTACCTGCATCCTAAGTCGAAGTCCACTTAATGAGTTTTTAATGAAACTCAAGGCAGTAAGTCAAAGAGCAATTTTAAAAATCAGACATTCTATTATTATACATTAAGAAGATTTTAATTTGATACATGCTGAAAAATGATAGGAGGGACACATCAAAAGTCCTTGTTTTCTGTAATTAAACCACTATGTATCTATATGAATGGAAAACTGCATGTGAAGTAAAAACATTGTGGTTCATAATACACAACAAATAAACTTGAACCTGAGCTGTCGTTTGAGGTAGCATCTACTTGTGATTCTGACACAAGCAGCGAAAAGGCTGCCTGCCGATCTTTCAGATTGGGGTAATGTGAAGTCTGGCAGGCATCAGCAGAAACACCTTGGGACCACTACTCATTTTATTTTGAATTAAATTTTGGATGCTGCATGTTCAAATGGTTTTTTGCTGTCAAATTTCTCCCACATTCACGTATATGAGCCCATATGGATTTGTGACCCACAATTTTAGAAGCTGTGATATAGGTAGCAAATTCAGATGAAATAAGCGTGCACTCTCATGTGGATATGTGTGTGTGTGTGTGTGTGCGTGCATGCATGTGAGCACGTACAAGTATGTACCAGCATGTACTTGTATGCAACATATTTGTTCTTTGTTTTCACAGCTGTACTGGACTTTCTTTTGATCTTGTTTCTGTTTTCTTCCAGGAGAAGGTCCTTTCCCAGGAATTATTGATTTATTTGGGATTGTTGGAGGTCTAGTTGAATTTCGTGCCAGTCTTTTGGCTTCCCATGGCTTTGCAGTGCTGGCATTAGCGTATTTTGCCTATGAAGACCTGCCTGAAAAACTGCTGGAGACTGACTTGGAATATTTTGAGGAAGCTGCCAACTTCCTACTAGCTCATCCCAAGGTACTTAAAATGCCTCTTGCTTCATCTCACAAAAATCATAGGAAAGACAAACCACATATGTCTGGTCCAATCAGTGCAATCTTGGGCAGAGCACAGCTTACATTGTAAGAGTGACTAGTAATTACTGTTTACTGGCACACAGGAGACAATAAATACATGCTGTGACTCTCTTCAGTGGGAAAAAGCCAAGGCATGTTACATTTGAAGCTCTGTCGGTATATTCATAAGTGGCTTTTCAATGTTCTATCAGCCACTGATCCTGAACTTGATAGGTTTTCACACACCAGTGACGGTCTTTACATGATATAATGTTAGTGCAGGTCACACTAAAAGAACTGAGACTAAGACTAAAGCAGAAGTTCAGAACTGGAAATGAAGCATAAGGGTACACATAATTACCAGAAAAAGCAACTTGGTCCAAAAATGTGGCTTCCTGAATTAGTGCTTTAATTATTTCAATAGCTGGGGGTTGGTGGATACAGTAACTAACTAATGCTGGGAGCCAGGCTCAGGAGAGAAATCCGAAAAGGAAGGGTCTTTTAAGTATCTGTGTAGCAATGAAATGAGTGGCCTCAGCAAACTCCATAACAGGTTTCTTTGATGCCTATCTTTCCTCTCTGACATAATTGGTGTTTCCAGAAGCAGTTATGTCTTATTGTCATGAAAATCCCTAATAAACCATTTTAAATGCCATATTCTGTAGGTCTTTGAAAGGTTTTGAAGAATACCTATTCTTTTGAAATATATCTCTATATATCTAGAAAACCTAACTAACATAACTATGTTTTTACTATTATTTACTATTTTACTATTTTACTACTATACTATACCTATAATCTGTATTTTAAAATTATACATTACATTTTAAAAGAGCTGTATAAACACAAAACCTAAATAGGAATAGAAATATACATATAACAAAATTAATCTTAAATTTGTATCAATAAAACAAAATCCATGCCATTGTAAAGTATTCATATCTATCATATTTCCTTTTGATTTTTGGAAAGAGATTGATTATCATCATTAACTATTTTTATCAACCCTGTTTAAATGAAAACAAACATTTAAACATTTATAAACAACATTTGGGAATGTGGGCATTGTTTTTTCAAAACTGCTTCTTGCTGTTTGGGGATGTTACTCTTTCAGTGGCTACATGGCATCTTCCTAGCAGCTCCATAGGGTCTTTCTGGTGACTCCTCTGTTTTACTCTTCCCAGCATTCCTAGTCTGGTAGCCCTGCCTATACTCCTTGCCTGTTTACTTGCCAATCAGCATTTATTCACCAACCAAAACCGAAGGATATCCCCCATCAACCTACCAGTTTCCCTTCCTTCCCTCTTCCCCTCATATACCCCCCGCCCCCTGTTTCCCATCCACTCCTCCATCTCCATTCAGAAAGAGACAGGCCTCCCTTGGGCTTGCACAAATCATGGCACATCAAGTTGAGGCAGGACTGAGCTCCTCACCTTAGGTGGAGCCAGGCAATCCAGCTTGGGGAACAGGTTACAAGAAGCCAGCTAAGCGCCAGCGAGTGGTCCTGTTATCACTGTTAGAAGACATACTAAGAGACCAAGCTACAGGATTGTCAGCCACAAGCAGAGGGCCTAGGTCAGTCCCATTCAAGTTCTCTGAATATTGGCCCAGGAGTTCAGTTCAGCTATCTTTGTGGGTTCTGTCATCATGAGCCCCCTGGCTGGTATAATCCCTCTTTCCTTTCTTCCACAAAACTCTAGGATCTTAGCACAGTGTTTGTCTGTGGATCTCTGCTTGTTTCCATCAGTTAATGGATAGAGAATCTCTGATGGCAATTAGGAAAGTCACCAGTCAGCTTATGCTTATGTCACCAGTTCATGACCCTCTCCACCATTGCTGGGAGTCTTAGTTGGGGTCATCCTTGTGGGTTCTTAGGGTTTCCCTGGCACTAGGCCCCCAAATGCCCTCCACATCAAGCACATCAAGATGTCTCTCTTGTTACTCTCCCCTCCATCCTTCCTCCAACCTGTCTCCTGCACACAACCCTCCCAACCTGTACCCTCTAGTCCCCATCCCCCCCCCCCCCCGCCCCTGCCTCCAGTTTACCCAGGAGATCTTTTCTAAATCCCCTTCCCAGGGAAATGTATGCATCCCTCTTTGGGCTCTCCTTGTTATCTAGTCTCTCTGGGGCTGTGAATTGTAGATTGGTTATCTATCCTATACTTTACTCCTAATAAACCACCTGTAGTGAGTCTGTCTTTCTGGGTCTGGATTGCCTTATTCAGAATGATTTTTTCTAGTTCCATCCATTTGCCTGCAAATTTTATGAGGTCATTTTTTTTTAACTGAGTAGTACCCCAATGTGTGTATGTACCACATTTTCCTTATTCATCCTTTGTTTGAGGGACATCTAGTCTGTTTTCAGGTTCTGGCTGATATGAACATAGTTGCTCAGTGACTATTAAGCACTACATTCATAGCAATATTTGATATGTACCATCCCATCTAACATTCACAGTAGCTTTATAGTATAAATACCAAAGGTTGAATATTTCTAACTCAAAAATCTAAATTTGAAACTTATAACAATGCTCAAAGTTATTTTGGACTACTGTGCAGATTTCAGATTTCCACAGTGTAGCTTATCTACCCATAGAGTCTGTTCAAATATTTCAAAGTCTGAAAATTCCAGATCTGAAACCTGAAACACTGGCACTGAGCTTTTCACATGAAGGCTATTCCATCTATAACAGCAGTCTGTCTTTCTCTCTCTCTCTCTCTCTCTCTCTCTCTCTCTCTCTCTCTCTCTCTCTCTCTCTCTCTCTCTTTCTTTTTTCTTCCTTCCTTCCTTCCTTCCTTCCTTCCTTCCTTCCTTCCTTCCTTCCTTCTCCTCCTCCGCTTATAAGAAAGCTTAATTAGATACATTATCAAAACTACAATGCCAGAAAGTGACAGAGTCTGGCAGTGTCTTTGTTTCAACTATCAAGTGATTTTTTGATTCTGTAGCTCTAGTATTTTGTTCTCAGTAACTATGGACAAGGACAGCCTGACTTCTCAAGGAGAGGAGAATATTTTCTAGTCTACTGCATGTCCAGAATGCTCTATCTGTCCTCATGCAACCTGTCAAATTGCTCCCCTCAGTCCACCAGACTGAGAGAAAGCCTTCCTTTTGGGATCCTCAGCCTTGTTCTGTGGGACAGGGTATTTCAGGCATCTAGAGAAGAAGCCTTTTATCTGTCTATTCTCAATGCTTTCAGTGTTAACTCTTAGATTAATGGGGTCAATAATATATGTGTAAACCCTTGTAGCTGTACACTAATATTTACATGAAAATTTTATTTATAGAATATTTGAAATAATGTAGCAAATATACTATGCCTATGTGTATGTGTGCATTCATGTGCATTCATGCATGTGTGTGTGTGCCAGCGCGCGTGCGTGCATGCGCTTGTGTGTGTGTGTGTGTGTGTGTGTGTGTGTGTGTGTGTGTGTATGTGTGTATTGGGTACATGTGTGTGGCCATGGAGGTCAGAAGTCAAATTTGATGCCCCTCATTTTTCAACATCCTCCTTGTTTTTAAGGCAGGGCTTCTCAGTGACCTGTTACCGACCAAGTTCATAAGGTTGGCTGGCCAGTGAACCCCTAGGGTTTGCATGTCTTCTGCCTCCCTATCTTTTGATATTACAACAGTGCACCATGACCTTTGCCTGCCTTTTAAACACGGGGCCTGGTGGATATATTTGGGTCTCCATGCTTGTATAGCAAGTACTCTACCACTGAGCTGTTTTCCCAGCTCCAAACATCTTTTTCTAGTGAAGTCAAGAATGTGGTCTTTCAGAAAGATCAACTTCCTCTGTTCTTGTCAGGGTCTCACTATGTAGCCTAGGCTGGATTGGAACTCAAAATCTCTTGCCTCAGCTGGGATTATAGAACTGTGCCACCACCTCTATCTCCTAGAATGCTACTTTTGAGGAGGTTTTATTTTGATTGTTCCAAGATGGGTTATACAGTTGTTCGCACAAGATGCTAAAGCTCAGAGAAGGTATTATTAAATAGACAGTAGTGCCTAGCTTGAAAAGCTGGAGTGTTAGAGTTTGACTGTTTTGACTGCCTGGCCTTCCTTTGGAGACTGCTTCCCAGAGAACAGCATGTAAACTGGTTTCCCTTTGCTTTGTGTTCAAGATCCAACAAGCAGGAATTGGTGTGATCTCCACGAGCAAAGGTGCAGAGATCGGGCTGGCCATGGCCTGCTATCTGAAGCAGGTGGTTGCCACTGTCTGCATCAATGGGTCCAGCGCCATCTTAGACTTTCCTCTAAGGTATCGGGATCTGGTTGTGACAGCCGTCCAACGGGCTCAGGAACGTATCCAAGTCCATGCCTCAGGGGCTGTACGCTTCCGTTCCTTTATAGATGACCCCTGGAATAAGCTGAACCCACACAGTATACTTCCTGTGGAAAAAGCCCAAGGGTGGATCCTCTTCATTGTAGGAGAGAATGATGAGTCTCTGGATAGCAAGGCATATGCACAGAGGGCCATGGACCAGCTCCACAGCCATGGGAGAAACAATGGAAGAATGCTGGCATACCCCGGGGCAGGCCACCTCATAGAGCCTCCCTATTCTCCCTGTTGCTTTGCATCCTGGAACTCTGGCTTGCCTAGCCCCTTGCTTTGGGGAGGAGATCCTATTGCTCACGCAGCAGCCCAGGAACACTCATGGAGAGAGATCCAGAAGTTCTTCAGGAAACACCTCCCTCAGGCCAGAAGCAAACTCTAAGCAAAGGGAGTGACCATGCCAGGTAGCTGGTAGGAAGAAGGTGGAATTGGTGTGAGGATAATAGCATTAATTAGGAATTGGAGGGTAGGGGTGGGATTGGGGGACAGTATTCTCCTTGAGTCCTTGTATTCACATTTATTCTAATGCAATTGGAAGAAAATGAGACAAAAGACCAGGCTACTTGCTCATCTGAGGTGTCTCTGACAAATTTGTATGTAGTTGGAAACTGTGTAAATCATATTTTAGTTTATATGTTGGAATAAATCAGTGTTCAGAAATTGTAATATTCTTGCAAACTGATAAACACTCCTTATGCATATCCAGTTAAGGATTCATTTGATCTAGGCAGTTCCAATTCAAACGGATTCTCTAAAACTTCCAACTTCTTTCTAGGAGTACATTCTGTTTAAAATGTTTCAAGTTGGATATCTGGTGCTTGAATGAATGAACATTCAGTTCACTATCAAGCATAATGCTTGCTGCAGATATTCAGTAGATAGCTTTTTTAAAAAAGTGGGATGTTTCTCTTTATTCTAGGTATATGTCATTATTTTTTTTATTCGGGAATACATTTAAATTTAATCAAGAGCCTTTGTGACATTTATTGAATCGGAGTAAGTTAATGTAAACAAGACTTTTAGAGCAGTGTCTGGCATATAACTCTCACCTCGTCAGAGTCAGTGTTTTCACAATAGCATCCTCTACGATGTTAGGATGCTTTCCTCCCTCCTTCTCATCTGGTGAGTTACATTCATTTGTCAGTCATTACTTCCGTGTATTCATTAGGTTTGAATAGATGAGACTCTTGCATTGACTAACAAGGATACTCAAGTTTCTTTTGGAACCAATCTCATTATTTATATTTCTTCAGAATTTCACTTGTTTTCTAGAACATGTTCTCTTCGCATTTTATTTTCACACAGATTCTGTCATTTATCTGTTTTCTCTTTTCTTTCGGTCTGACTTACCTAAATATTTTCCTGTCTTATTTATCTTGGGAAGTGGTGACTTTTGCTTCATTTATTGGTCAAATCTTTTAAAATTAATTTATTAATTTTTTATGCTTTAACTTAATTTATGCTCCTGTCTTCCTGTTGTTTTATTTATTTTTTGTGGTTGGTTTCTTTTTTGTTGTTTTCTTCTGATTCATAGTGTTCTCTTTTTGTTTACTTTTACTTTCTGTTCCTCTTTGACACAAAGGTAGTTTTTACCAAAGTACAAAATGCTATCGCTTGGAAGAGGCAGGATAGGAGGAATGTCACTTTGCCATGGAGGGATCAAATTGGCCCTACTCAGACCCACCACTTACACTGGCCTGTGAAAAGGGACAGTTTGTCATGGTGGACTTCACAGAAGGAGGTAATAGCCAGTCCTTACAGCATGTTGACCTTTAGTCTAATCAAGCCTTTGATTGTTTACTAGCATTGTATCAGGAGAACAAGTTCATTGTTACCATAAGTGCACAAGTGCAAACTTCAGATTATTCTGCAGGTCAACTGTTCTAGAGCTTCAATAATTAATTGCATGGGTACCACTAGGTAAGGTTGAAAAGATTGTCAGGACTACAAGAGACTTTAAAAGGCCCTGATCTGAACAGAGTTACTGTAAAAATGAATTAGGAAATGGAGAAAAAGTTAAACTTTTATTTTTCATTGATATAAGTGACATATTAGTGCAAAGTTTGGATGTATATATCAGAGCATAGTCTGTCAGTTTAGGACTCTGTTCACTCAAAGAAACCAAGTTCCCAGCCGGATGCCCACTGAACCTCTCTACATTCTTTCCCTCCATCCTCCCTTATCTCTGCAACAGATAGTTAAAAAAAAGTCTGTAGGGCCTCATGCCTGTCTACAGCACCTCTCCCTGCTCCTTCCCTACATCTCTCCTCTCTGTAACAGACAGTTAAGAAGTCTGTGGCCTCACAGTCCCTTACCCTAAAGCTGCAAGAGAGGCTTATGGCTCTACTGGGTACATAGCGCATAGGCTATGTGGAAATGTTACATGAAACAAATCACATGGAATAAGATTTCCCATCTGTCCTCCAAAACACAGGAAAGGCAGGCTATCTCTTTTGTTTGGGGAACTCATATGGAGCCTTGTCCCTTGTTGTGCTCTCCAGGGTATCTGTTAGTATAAGCTGTCCCTCTTAGTGAAATGCCTCTTCAGGGTTTAAAGGGAAGCAAGACTCCCATGCCCTCTCTGTGAATGTAGTTTATTTCTAAAGAGTAATTTTATTTCAGTCCTCTACTTAAACCTACCACTCCCTGAGTTCTAATAATATGTATATATTCAGGAATTATTACACCAGGCAAATTAAATATCACTTAACATACTCATGTTTTTGTACTGAATCTCTTCTTTTTTTTGTGATTTTGATATACATATATGTTTTTACCTACAGTCATTATATTGTTGAAAATATCTCATAATTACTTTTATTGTCTAATTCATATATGTAGGTCATTATTTTTCCATTACTCTATAGAATAGTTTGAATATGGCCCTTGTCTTCCTAGAGAAATTTGAGTATAGGTTAGTATTAAATAGTATCAAGAAATGACACTAATAAATTGTGATTACATTATTATGTGTGATGATGGTATTGTGGTTATATAAAGAAGTTTAAATATTTATATTGAAGTATTCAATAGTGGCCTGTTTTTATATGTGGATATTATTATAAAAGTAAGGAATATTACAAAAAGCAGAATTACTGCAAAAGACTTTGGATTCTGTCTTGATTAAGCTCTGTTACAATATTCTATTTGCCTTTATGTATGCCTTCAAATTTCTCATAATAAAGAGCTGAAAATTGTATCAATGTGTTTGTTTCTCTGCCCCCAAAGCAAAATTATCTTCTTCAACCTCCACACAGATTATTACTTTGTTTTAACAGTAAATAATTATTTTAACATAGCTATGATTTAGATATTTATTTTCTCTTCCTTACTACCTATTTGGGAAAAAACTTGGATTTTTCTTCCTTACTGCCTATTTGAAAAAAAAAGTCTGGATTTTTGCACATGTGAAAATGTTCATAGTTTTATCTGTTTAATAGCAACTTTTATAGATTTAGAATTTGATGTTCTTTAGTTGTTTAGTCTGGTTTTAGTATTTAATCTATTTTAGTATTTAGTTTGACATGGAAAGCTCTTGAGGAAATGTGCCTCCCCTCTACCTTTCTGCCACACCACTCTCACATGGTTTTAGTTGACTTCCTGGAAAGTCTGCACATGTAGCGTGTTATGGATGTCAACATATAAGACCCTGAAGTGAGGAAGCCACACTGAGCACTGAGGGGCAGTCTTTAGAGGGTCTGCTTGTTCTCCTGGCTTTGTGTGCACTGAGGTTCTGGCTATTAGAAATAATGCTGCTATGAACACAGTTGAGCAAACATCCTTGTGGTATGATTGTATTGCTGGGTCTTGAGGTAGAGGTAGATTGATTCCCAATTTTCTGAGAAACTGTCATAATGATTTTGAAAGTGGCTGTACAAGTTTATACTCTCACCATCAGTGGAGGAGTGTTCCCCTTACTCCATATCCTCTGCAGCATAAACTGTCATCAGTGTTTTTATTCTTAGCCATTTTGATAGGTGTAAGATGGTATCTCAGAAATGTTTTGTTTTGCATTTCCCTGATGTCTACTGATGTTGAGCAATTCCTTAAATGTTTTTCAGCCATTTGAGTTTCTTCTGTTGAGAATTCTGTTTATATCTGTACCCATTTTTATTTGGATTACTTGGTATTTTGGTGTCTAGTTTCTGGAGTTATTTATATATTTTTGAGATTAGCCCTCTATAAGATGTGAGGTCCCTAAAGATCTTTTCCCATTCTGTAGGCTGACATTTTGTCTTATTGACCATACCCTTTACCTTACAGAAGCTTCTCAGTTTCAAGAGGTCCTATTTATTGATTGTTGCTCTCAATGTTTGTGCTACTGATGTTTTATTTAGGAAGAGTTCTTCTTTGCCAATGTGTTCAAGGCTACTTCTCATGTTCTCTTCTTTCAGGTTCAGTGTAGCAGGATTCATGTTGAGGTCTTTGATCCATTTGGCCTTGAGTTTTGTGCATGGTGATAGATACAGATCTTTCTACATTCTTCTACAAGTTGGCATCTGGTTATGCCAGTGCATTTGTTGAAGATGCTTTCTTTTTTCCACTGTACAATTTTGGCTTCTTTTTCAAAAACCAGGTGTTCATAGGTGTGTGGATTAATTTCAATTCTATTCCATTGATTCACATGTCTGTGTTTATTTCAATACCAAGCTGTTTTTATTACTATAGCTCTATAATAGAGCTTGAAGTCAGGGATGGTGGTGATTCCTCTGAAAATTCCTTTATTATACAGAATTGGTTTTGTTTGTTTGTTTGTTTGTTTTTCCATATGAAGCTGAGGTTCTTTTGAGGTCTGTGAAGAACTGTGTTGAGATTTTTATGGGGATTGCATTGAATCTGTAGATTTATTTTAGTAAGGTTGCTATTTTTTACTATGTTGATCCTACCTATCCAAGAGCATGGGGGATCTTTCCATTTTAGGACATCTTCTTCAATTTCTTTCTTCAAAGACTTAAAGTTCTTGTCATACAGGTCTTTCACTTGTTTAGTTAGAGTTACCCCAAGATATTTTATGCTATTTGTGGCTATTGTAATTGTTGATGCTTCTCTAATTTCTTCCAAAGCCCATTTATCATTTGTATATAGGAGGACTACTGATTATTTTGAGTTAATCTTGTATTCTGTCACATTACTGAAGGTGTTTCTATGCTGAAGGAGTTCTCGGGTAGAGGTTTTTGGGTCACTTATGTATACCATCATATCATCTGCAAATATTGAAAGTTTGACTTCTCTTCCAATTTGGTTTGCCAATATTATTGAGTATTTTTGCATCCATGTTCTTGAGGGAGATTGATGAATATAATTCTATTTCTTAGTTGAGTCTTGTGTGGCTTGGGTATCAGGGTAACTGTAGCCTCATGAAAAGAGTTTGGCAATGTTCCATTTCTCTTGTATGGAACAACCTGAGGAGTATTGATTTTAATTCTTCTTTGAAATTCTGGTAGAACTCTGTGCTGAAACCATCTGGTCCTGGGCTTTTTCTGTTTTTGTTGGGAGACTTTTGATGATTGCTTATATTTAATTAGGGTTCTAGATCTATTTATTTTTTAAAATCTGGTCTTGATTTAATTTTGGTATGCAGTACCTATCCAGAAAATTGCCCATTTCTTTTAAAATTTCAAATTTTCTCAGTACAAGTTTTCAGAGTATGACTTACTGATTCTATGGACAGGGTTTATCTGTCTCATTGATGTTCTCAAAGAACTAACTCTTTTATTGATTCTTTGTATTGTTCTCTTTGCTTCTATTTTATTAATTTCAGCCCTCAGTTTCATTATTTCCTGGCATGTACTCCTCCTGCTTGAGTTGCTTCTTTGTTTTAGAGATTTCAGGTATGCTATTAAGTTGCTGGTGTGACATTTCTCTCTCTCTCTTTTTATGTAGGCTCTTAGTGCTATAAACTTTCCTCTTAGCACTGTTTTTTAAAGTGTCCCATAAGTTTGGGTGTGTTTTGCTTTAGTTTTTGTTGAATTCTAGGAAGTTTTCTTTAACTTCTTTCTTTATTTCTTCCTTAACCCAGTGATGATTCAGTTGAGCAATGTTCAATTTCCACGAGTGTGTATGTTTTCTGCAATTAGTGTTATTGTTCCATTCTAACTTTAAGCCATTGTGATCTGATAAGATACAGGGGGTTATCCCCGCCTTTTTATCTGTTGAGGTTTGCTTTGTTACCACGTATGAGATCAATTTTAGAAAAAGATTTCATGAGGTAATGAGGAGAAGGTATATTCCTATGTGTTTGGATGGGATGTTCTATAGATGTCTGTTAAGTCCATTTCTCTGCTAAGTTTCTGTCTGGCACATCTGTCCAGTGATGAGAATGGAGTATTGAAATCTCTAACTATTAGTGTAGGTTTAATATGTAATTTAGTAATTTTTAAAAACCAGTGTAGGTGTCCTTGTATTTGGGGCATAGATGTTTAGAATTGAGACTTCATCTTGATTCATCTGTGATGAATGTGAAATGTTCTCTCTATGTTGTTTGATTAATTTTAGTTTGTTAGATATTAGGATATATACCAGCTTGTTTTTTAGGTTCATTTTACTGGAAAATTTTTCCCAACACTTTACTCTGAGATAATGACTGTCTTTGAGGTTGAAGTGTGTTTCTTCTATACAGCAGAAGGATGGGTCCTGTTTTTGTAGCATCCTGTTTTCCTATGTCTTTTTATAGGTGAAATGAGTCCATTCATATTAAGAAATATTAATGACCAGTGATTGTTAATTTCTGTTGTATTTGTTTTTATTAGTGGTGGTGGTACTTTTTGTGTGTTTTCCTTTTTGGGATTTGCTGGTATGAGGATATCTGTTTCCTGTGCTATCCTGGGTACAGCTAACTTCCTTGGGTTGGGGTTTTTCTTCTAGTACTTTCTGTGGGTCTGGATTGTGAATAGATATTGTTTAAAACTGGTTTTCTCATGGAATATTTTTCTCCATCTATGGTTATTGAAAGTTTTTCTGGGGAAAGTAGTCTGGGATGGCATCTATGGTCTTATTGTCTGCAGAACAACTATTCAGGACCTTTAAGCTTTCACAGTTTCCATTGAGAAGTCAGGTGTAATTCTGATAGATTTGCCTTTATATGTTACTTGGCCTTTTTCCTTTGCATCTTTCAATATTCTTTCTTTATTCTGTATGTTTAGTGTTTTGATTATTATATGGCGAGAGGACTTTCTTTTGTCTAGTCTATTTGGTGATCTATAAGCTTCTTGTACCTTCATAGGTATATTGATGGGAGATGTCATTCTGTAAATATGTTTTTCTTATTGGTTAATGAATAAAGCACTGTTGGCCAATAGTAAAGCAAGATAGAAGGGACTAGGAGACAAGGAAGATTCTGGAAGGAGTAGGGAGGAGTCAGCATGGAGAGACTGGAGAGAGCAGAACACCAGCCTGCTCTCCGGTAAGATGAGACCACGTGGAAATACTTAGATTAATAGAAATGGGTTAATAGTATTTAAGACAGAGCTAGCTGGTAAGAAACAAGTAACTGGCCAACAGCATTATATCTAATACAGAGTCTCAGTGTGTTATTTGTGGCTGGCATGGCGGTGGGTCTAGGCCGACCAGCAGGAAAAACCTTATTCATTACAGTGTATCCTTCTTTAGGTTGGGAAAAGTTTTCTCCTATGATTTTGTTGAATACATTTTTTCTGTGCCCTTTGAGCTGGGATTTTTCTCCTCCTTCTAAGCCTATTATTCTTAGGTTTGGTCTTCTCATGGTGTCCTGGATTTCCTGGATCTTAGGGATTCGTTGTATTTAACATTTTTCTTTGACCAATGAATCTATTTCCTTTATCATATCTTCAATACCTGCGATTCTCTCTTCCATCTCTTGCATTCTGTTGGTTATGCTTGCATCTGAAGTTCCTGCATATTTACCCAGATTTTTTATTTCCACAATTCCCTTAGTTTGTGTTTTCTTTATTGCCTCTATTTTAATTTTAAAGTCTTGGACTGTTTTCTTCACGTGTTTGATTGTTTTTCTTGGCTTTCTTTAAGGGATTTATTGATTTCTCCCAATTTTTGTTTGTCTTTTTCTCCATTTCTTTAAAGGAATTTTTTTTATTTCCTTAATAAGGGCCTCTATCAACTTCATGAAGTTAATTTTAAGATGATTTTCTTCTACTTCATCTGTGTTTGGATGTTCAGGTCTTGCTTTTGTATGACTACAAGCTTCTGATGCTGCCATATTGCTCTTTATGTTGTTTAATATATTCTTACACTGCTGTCTACCCATCTTTTCCATCAATTGGTGCAGGTAGGGCCTATGCCTCCTCTTCTTCCAATTGGTACACATGGGGCCTGTGGCTCCAGGGGTCACTTTTTCTCTAATTGGTGCAGGGGGGGGTCTGTGGCTCCAGTGTTCAGTCTTCCTCCAGGTGTAGGTGGGGCATGTGGCTCCCTTGGTCGCTGATGTGCGGTTGAGGGGATGGTTGGGTGATGGGTAGAGAGGATGCTGCTGCCTGGTCACCAGGGCTCTACTGAATCCTCAGACCAGAGGGTTGATCCCAACTCTGTGAATCCTCAAACTGAATGCCAAAGCTGCCTTTTCTTTACAGTCATTGCCACCCCACTTCAAGTCATGACATTTTGCTCAAGACAGTAGCATCCTGTGGCTGGCGAGATGGCTCAGCATTGAAGAGCATGGACTGCTCTCACAGAGGGTCAAGTTTGGTTCCTAGCACACATGCCAGTGTCTCAAAACAACATGCACCTGCAATCACCTGCACATACTCCCATCCTATCCTAGATTAATAAGGATTGGGAATAACAGATAGGCTGAATACATGTTTATTTAGGGAGAAATAACTTACAACAGAGACAGATGAACACCAGCAAGTCCTTGGTCCCAAGGATGCCTCTGGATGCTTTCTGTCCCTGTCCAGCAAGCAAGAGAGCACTCTGGGGCCCCTTCTCCAGACCTAGTTCCCCCAGGTCATGTCCACCCCTGTCTCTACCCCCAATAGGCATGGTTAGTGCAACAGGTACAGACAGAATGAATATCTCACTACACCACCCCCTACATACAGATATACACAAAATTTAAAAATGAATTCCAGAAAGAAAGCAATGTCTTATTTGGTCATTACACCTCTATTTTTGACTCATTTCAGTCATTCTATATACCAAATCAAGGATCCATTACAAACACAAGCCTGAAAAAAGTTCCAAAAACACAAGCCTGATGGTGACCTTCTCTTGTTTATTGAAATTTCAAAGTGTGTAACAATAAGATGGCTTACACAGTCTCCAATGAGCTCTCTGTCATAACAAATGTCTTTTATACTAACTTAGCAAATTCCATAGCCTTTTGTTAGTTCTTCATGTGTTTAAAGTTGCTTCATGCTTCAGGTCCTCTAAGCATGCTCTTGGTTTCATGTTCTTTTGTAGATTCATTTATGGATTTTTTTTAAAAAAATTATTATTTTTTATTTTACATATTGATTCCAGTTCTCTCTCCTTCCTTTATTCCCATGGTGCCATGAACCTCCCTCCCAACCCATTCCCTACCACAGGGAGGGTGACACCTTTCAGGAGGGATCATCAAAATCTGTCAAGTCATTTGGAATAGGGTCTAGGCCCTCCCTCCTGTCCTAGGCTAAGGGAGTATCCCTCCATGGGGATTGTGCTCCAAAAGTTTTTTGTGCACCAGGGATAAATCCTGGTTCCACTGGCAGAGGACTTAGACCACCTAGGACTTCTGAGACCCATGTTCAGGGGGTCTGAGTCAGTCCAATGCTGGTTTCCCAGTTATCAGTCTGGGGGTCCATGAGCTTCCCCTTGTTCAGGTCAGCTGTGTCTGTGGGTTCTGTAGCCTGGTCTTGACCCCTTTTCTTATCACTCCTCCCTCTCTGCACTGGATTCCAGAAATTTGGCTTAGTATTTAGCTGTGGGTGTCCACTTCTGTTTCCATCAGCTACTAGATGAGGGCTCTATGATGGTGGATAAGTTAGTCATCGATCTCATTATCAGGAAAGGGCATTTATGGTAGCCTCTCCAATGTTGCTCAAATTGTTAGTTGGGGTCATCCTTGTAGATCTCTGGACATTTCTCGAGAGTCAGTTTTCTCTCCAATGGCTCCCTCTATTATGGTATCTTTTTTTCCCCCTCCAGTCTATTCCTTCCCTGGTTGGATCTTCCCAGTCCCACATGTTCTCCTCTCCTCTCCCTCTTTCTCCTAACTCCCTCTCCACTCATTCCCTCCCCACTCCCAATATGCTCAGGAGATCTTGTTTTTTTCCCCTTCGGTGAGAGACCTTGTATGAATCTCTTAGGTTCTTCCTTGTATCCTAGTTTTTCTTTGGTGTGAATTATAGGCTCGTGATCCTTTGCTCTATGTCTAACATCCATATATGAGTGAGTATATACCATGTTCCCCTTTTTGTGATTGGGTTACCTCACCCAGGATGGTTTCTTCAAGTTCCACCCATTTGCCTGTGAATTTCAAGATTTAATTGTTTATTTCCCACTGAATAGTATTCCATTGTGTAAACATACTACATCTTCTTTATCCATTCTTCAGTTGAGGGGCATCTAGGTTGCTTCAAGTTTCTTGCTATTACTAATAATGCTACCATGAACATTGTTGAATAAATGTCTTTGTTGCATGGAGGTGGATCATTAGGGTATATGCCTAAGAGTGGAATTGCCAGGTCCTGTGGTAGACTGTTTCCTATTTTCCTGAGGAACTGCCATACTGGTCTCCAAAATGGCTGCACAGTTTGAACTCCCACCAGCAGTGAAGGGAATGTTCACCTTTCTCCACATCCTCCCCAGCACAAGCTGTCATTTATGTTTTGGTTTTAGCCATTCTGACAGTAGTAAGATGGTATCTCAGAGTTGTTTTGATTTGCATTTCCCTGATAGCTAAGGATGTTGAGCACTTTCTTAAGTGTCTTTCAGCCATTTTAGATTCTTCTATTGAGAATTCTCTATTCAGTTCTGTACCGCACTTTTAAATAGGGTTATTTGGTGTTTTGGTGACTAGTTTCTGGAGTTCTTTGTAATTTTGGAGATCAGCCCTCTGTCATATGTGAGGTTGGTGACATTTATACACTTTTTAACTCATGTGTTTCTCCGTGTGTCTGTGGATATATTCATATGAGTGCATGTCCCTTTGGAGTAGGGAGGCATCAGATCCCTCTGGACCTGGAGTTACAAGTGGTTGTGAGCCATCTCTACAACCCCTTAATATTCTTTTCTATATGCTTTTTATCTTATCATCCCTAATTGAAGTAGACACACACACACACACACACACACACACACACACACCTACCTCACTGCTTTGTATCAGCCTTTTCTACTTTTCCATTCATGTCATATTTTTTTCTTCTGAATTAAATATCCTTTGAAATTACTTTATATTAAAGGCTCTGAGTTATTGGAGAAAAATTAGAGAGATGCAGGTGACAAATTCTTGTTCCCAGAAGATCTTGCAAGAAAAAGTGGCAAGAAGGCACATGGGTGGGTATCCAAACTGGACCAACAGAGAAAAGAGTAGAACCAAGGGGCCATATAAATGTTCAAGGGTACATCTTTTTTATTGGACTCCCAGTTGTAGGGCCACTTCAATCCTGAAGGAATAAAGTAGTTGCTTCTGCATTTCTCACAAAGCTTGGTCTTTTACTTCCTGAATTTCAGTTCTTTGTCCAAGGAAACAATTTTGGAAATGCCCTAGACCACCTCCAGCACCATTGTTACATGTGTAATGGGGAATGTACTTCTGTATACATGTTTCTCTTATTGGTTGATGAATGAAACACTCTTTTGTCAATAGCCAGCAGAGGCAGGAAGATAGGTGGGACTAGGAGATGAGGAGAATTCTGGGAAAGGTAAGCAGAGAGAGACCAGAAAGGATGCCATGGAGGGAACAGGAGGATAGGACAAGCCAGTCATTCTTTGGTAAGATAAGGCCACATGGGAATATGTAGATGAATATAAATGGGTTTTTAATTAAGACAGAGATAACTAGTAAGAATCTCTAGCCACTCAGTCAACAGTTTAATAATTAATATAGCATTCGTGTGTTTATTTGGGACTGAAGGGCCATGGGATCTGGTGGGACAGAAACCTCCAGCAACACATGTGTCTTCCGTTACCTCTTGTTGACACAGTCCAATGAAAGAAAGCAGCTGGTCTACTTATTTTGTTGTACATCCCTAGTTATTAGCACAATTCTGAGTACATAATAGATGTTCACTAAATATGTCTGAAGGCACAGATCAAAGTTGGAACAGCCTGGGTCAAGAAGTAGGATGTCAGTATATGTTTGGTATTCATTACAAAATAGACATGGTGTATAGGGAGTGACAGTATGTGTGATAGAATAGTTTTGTGCACATTTTGAAGTTACTAGGGCAAGAATTGTATTGTCAGCATGGTGACTATTGAGCTGGACAAGATCTTTGGCCCAAGATGGAGTCACCAAGACATCAAGATGTGGGACCCAGACCCTTCAGGAAAATGGAAACTGATCATTATACAGCTCTAATAAGTCTGTTGACCCCTGGTTTCAGCAGAACAGCTTGACCACAGCCTACTGTTATCCTAATGACCACAACCTCCTGCTATCCTAACTGCCAGAGACGCCCCATCCATAAAATGTTTCTCACTGCAGTCCCTTTTTACTGTTAAAGTTTCCTCTTCAAGTCTCTCTCACCACACTCCCATTGACTAAAGGCATCCTATAAAAACTCAAGACTCCTTTTGGCAGATCTGATTTCATTTGTCTTGGGGACATGCTGACAGTGGGTACCTACAGGCCTAGAGATCTTCAGTAAAGTTTTGCTTTTTGACTCTTGTGGTCTAATTTGCTTGTTAATTCATTCACTGACCAGATCGCAGGAAGTACACTGAGGACCTCCTTTATCTTTTAAGGAACTCCACTTAAGTGAAACCAGATGACTGGCTTTGCCACAAGAAAGAATTTTACGGTGAGCTAATATGAAGCAGAGCTGAGGGGTATTTTAAAACTTTAAAAATGTATTAGTGTGTGTGTGTGTGTGTGTGTGTGTGTGTGTGTGTGTGTGTGTGTATGTGTGAGTGTGTTTACGGTACAGATGGATATGTATGGAAGTGTACCCTTAGGATTCAATTCTTTCCTTTTCCCATGTGAGAAAATTTCAATTCCAATTCCCAGAATTGAACTCAGATCATCTGGATTGACAGCAAGCCTTCTTGTTCACTGTTCCATCTCATCAGCTTTTTGAAGACATTTTAAGCCAATTTTAGAACAGGTTAATAGAAAGAGAGGCACCTTGGCAAGAAAGTAAGACATATTTAGATTATGGGTGTGGACTTCCCAAAGAGAGTTACATTGTCTGTACAGTAGCTGTATATGTTTAGCATTGGTGGCTTCTGAAGTTACTTCTCAAGGGTCTATTAAGAAATCTTTTTCACACAAAGACAGCTGACCTGAACAAGGAGGAGCTAATCCCACCTCCCAGACTGATAGCTGGGAATCCAGCATAGGACTGACTCAGACCCCCCTGAATATGGGTCTCAGCTAGAAGGACTGAGCAGTCTGGGGGACCTCAGACAGTAGAAACAGGATCTATTTCTGGTGCACAAAAGGACCTTGCGGACACATCCCCCATGGAGGGATACCACCTTAACCTAGAGACAGGAGAGAAGTCCTAGTCTCTACTTCAAATGACTTGACAGATTTACGTGACCCAACCTCGATAGCATAGCCCTACAAGTGGAATGGGGTTGGGGGGGATGAGAAGGGAGGATGGCCAGGGTGCATGTCACAGGGGAAAGAGGATAAGAGGGAGGGAGAGAGGAAGGGAAAGGAAACTGGGATCGACATGTACAATTTTTAAATTATATTATTAATAAAAAAAGGAAATGAATGGAGAAAAAAGGAAATCTTTTTCTGTAAGTGAGCTCATGGGGTTGTTCCCCATATATAGAGTGGGATTGCAGATGGTGAGATAAAGCCCAAGGTCTCTAGGGTTGTAGGACAAGTTAGGATGCATTTATTGTAAACAAATATTTAGTTTCATTTTCTAGATTCTCAGGAAATATGCAAGAGAGTAAGGCCAAATTTAGTAATATTACTTTAATTTTTTTAATCTTTCTGAACATCCTTACTATTGAAGCATTATTGGAACCCAGTCCTTTAAGTAAACTTGGAGAACTAGGTATATTATATGTCTGCTTTTAAGATAACACTTGTTGCAGTTGGCAGTTATTGGGAATGAAGTCAATTCATTCCAATGGCACCCCCCTTTCTTTCAAGTGCAGATTAAGGGTATTTGTGTTCTCTAAATACTGGAGCTACCAAGCCTTCCTGTCCATGACAGCCTAATGAAAAGATTCGAGCTTTTCAATGGGACATTCATACATCATAACTGCTTAGAGCAGATTCTTTGCCATTATTTATTCTGTATCTAAGCACATCATTTAAAAAAGCACTATTAAGGTCCTCTATTTCCAAATGAGCCACAGTCTCTCTTCAGCCAAGTTGGGGAGAAGTCTGGCATCTATTTGTTGGGTAAACTTTAACAAAATGTTCTCTGTGTCAAGTTTTGCAATGGGCATGCCATCCAAGTGTGAATGTCTATGAGGTTACAAGTTTAATTATTGTACACCATCAAAACAATTTATTAGTCTTGTTTCTTTTCAGTTTTCTTCTACAGTGAGCCCAACTTTCTTAGGCATTTTTGATATCCATAAAATGATGAAGAAAAATGCACCACAGAGTTCATGTTTCTCTTAGCCTATAGTCACTACATGTCCTGTATGGACAGAGAGCTTTGTCTTTGGCAGCTGACACATGTAAAGAAGTCCAAACCTGAGAACTGAATCTCACATTCTATGTGGAGGATAACAATCAATGTAAAGCAGCTAAAAGTAGCTGAAGTGTAAGTAGAGACACTACTAAAGTCTTGGAATCATGCAAAAGGGTTAGACTAAATCAGGAGCCCTGCACTGTGAAACCAAAGTCTGTAGACACAGATTTTGAAATAACAGGTAATAGTCCCAGAATCAAACTGAAAAGAAGCATGCAAACATAGTGTTAGCCATTATGTTGAACTGATTTTTTTTACCCCAAAATTTAGTTGGGTGAACAAATAGGCCAATAGCCTTTTAGTGTGACATAAAATGAGTAATACATAATCAATTTTATCTGCCACCATTTTTTTTTTTTGGTTTGGTTTTTTCATGACAGGGTTTCTCTGTGTAGCTTTGGAACCTGTCCTGGAACTTGCTCTGTAGACCATGCTGGCCTGGAATCCACGGAGATTTGCCTGCCTTGGTCTCCCCAGTGCTGGGATTAAAGATGTGCACCACCATTGCTTGACTTTAGCCTACCATAATTTTTTTGATGTTTTAGGAAAAAATACAATAAAATAGATCACTTTATTTCTTTTCTTCATAAACCCTGTGTGTTTAGGTAAATAAGAGGAGTCATTCTGACACTGGATGACATTACCTTTAGTGTATAAGAGGAGAGAACTCAGAGTTTGCAAGTGATTCTCTCTCCAGATCTCCATTCCTCTGCAGCATTCATAAGCCATCTAAGTAGACGTATCACACCAAAAAGGGCTTAATTTGGTTCAGAGGCACCTTCATGTAACAGGAAGAATAGAAATAAGAACTAGACAGAGCTGGGCCACAATTTTTGGACTGATACATATCATCACAGTGTTTTAGCTTTGTATATCTTCCCTGGGTTCCTTTCATGGACAACAACAGATTGCATTATACATATAGGGGATATGGGGACAGGTAGTTTAGCATTAGGGATGAGTAGAGCTTAACTACTTGCTCTTTTCTCCAACTTTAGTCAGGCACTTCTTAGAAGATGTATCTGAATATATGTAAGAGAATTTAGGTAAACAGTGGAGGGAACTTGGCCAAGGAAAGTTTTAGCAGAGGTGACTTTTGTTTTTAAAAGAAGATTAAGTGTTTATTGAAAACTCAGAAGTTCCAGAGCAAGCTGAAGACTAAGGAATCACATTAGGAATTCAGAAAGTACATTTGAATAGCTTAATAAAATTAAGGAATCCTTTCATTTTATCTAAACATGTACACATGCACACATGTGCGTATCCATTCTCATTCATTCTCTGTCCCTACTCCCCTTTTCTCTCTCTCTGAATGACCTTCCAGTCATGCTCCTAGTTGGGTGCATTTAACCTCAGCTCACATGAATTGAAAGGCACAAACACCTTCGGGCCACTCTGTGGTTCTTCACACACCACCAAGTGAAATGTCAAACAGAGGACATGAGTCAGAATACATTTTCTGATAACTTTTCTTTCTTCTATTTAGAAAAAAATATGTACAAAAAAACTAATAAGAGCTAACATGGATGTGTCAAGAAAACATCTTGATAGATACAGAAAGGGAACTCCTTCTCTCAAAGAGGAACACATTATCACCATGCTAGAAAACAGGATGCATTTAAAATCCTAGAACAATTAGAAGCCCCCAAGTGAAGCTGTTAGTCTGAGCTCTATATTGTAGGTGCTCTGATATCAGTCTGTAAAATAATACTGTGCAAACTGTAAAATATTCTTTTTCATAAAAGTCCATACAATATGAATACAAAACTGTTGAGTTGGCAGGAAAGGCTGGTCTTTTGGATGGAAGGCTACATTATCACCTGCCTGCCTACAGGCAGAATTCCAGATCCACCTTGAGTTCCTTAGGTGGTCAAGGCCATTATTTAAGAAAAAGTCATATAGCCCCCCACCAAATATTGGCTTCTGTGTCAATATTTAGGAAATTAGAAATCACTAGTACACTACTGTCACTTTTACTTGGAATGCAATAAATTATTAACAGAACAGAACATGATGTTCCCTCCAAATATTTTCCCCAAGATTGATTGTGAAATTTATAATTAACCACCATGTTTCTTCCTGTAACTAAAAAGTTTAACTCTCATTGAAATTCAAAGCTTCTGGAGGAGGCAGCAACCATGGTAATAAAGGTTTAAAGTGGATCATTCACTTTATTTGTGTCTATAAAACTGAGAAAAGATTTGTGTACAAATATCACAAAACAACATCAATCATTGAATAAATGTGATTCTTCAATGCACACTTAAACAAGAGAAAAATTTGTGGGTTTTAAAATTCTGGCATAAATATATTAAAACTGACAAAAAAGATCAGGGCAAGCTACATCACTTTTTTAATACAAAAATGTACAAAACATTAGCCTCTAACTAGATAATGTAATACTTGTCTTCATAGTTTGACTTGAGTCACTGTGTGTTTTGAAGCATTGAACAGGAAGGTTGTTGATAAAAAAAAAAAAAGAAACCAGTTACAGCTGCTTCTCTTCATCCTCTCAGGTGACTTCAGTCATGGAGGCAGAGTGATTCTGTAAAGTAAGCAACAGATAGACACTCAGGGCTGGACTGACTGACTTCCACACACTCTCATCATTTCTGAAATGTCTCTAAGGCCAAAGCTCACCTGTCTCTTTGTTTTTTTTTTATTTTTAATATTTTAAACTTGTTATACAATGTATTTTGATCATATTTTCCCTTCTCCCCAATTCCTCCCAGATCCTTCCCCCTCTCTACCTACCCAATTTCGTGTTGTTTGTCAAACAAATGACAGCCCCCTAAACAAAAAACACCAATTACTGCCCCTTAATGTATTATTCCAAGACCCCTCAACTCCTGTTACTTCTTTCCATCAGCATTTCCAACCAAAGTAAAATCATTTCTTCATGTAAACACTTCCTTACTGTTTTAATGTAAGCACTTAATAATTTCAAAGTGACAGTTACATTTCACACTTTTGAAATGTTTCAAATACTGAATACCAACTAAACTTGCCAATAGGACCTATTCTTTGAGTTATGAGTTCTGTGGAACTAAAATTAATATTTTTCAGTGGATAGAGGGATTTTCATTCGACTTTAGTTAACCTATAGGTAATGCGATCTACATGATGAAGAGCCATTAAAATGCATTTTCCACATTTTAATTAAATTTTATTTATATGTATGTGTCTGTGTATACAGATATGTGACCACACACATGGGGAAGTCAGAGGACATGTTGTAGGAGATAGTTTTCTACTTCCACCATGTGAATCTCAGGGACTCAGTTCACCAGGTTTGGTGACAAGTACCTTTACCTCCGAAGTCATCTCACTGACCCTAAAATTTCTTAAGACTTGTTTCCTGATTTTTTACATGATCATTGTATATGTTTGTATAAAAATATTTTATGTGCTTTGGAGACAATTTATGTGTAATGTAAATAATTATTATTAGACATCTGTTTCCTTATTGTAGTCTGTTGCTTGCTCGTTCTTGAAATGTGGTATAAGTATACTACTTCAGATGTATGTATTTTTCCTTGTAATTCTGTCACATTTCATTTACTAAACTTGCTAATGTGGTTTCCAAAGTTTTGTCCTTTGTTTTAACTTAAAATTCTAAGCTATGGGCCCACAGGATTGGTAAAAACTTAAGGAAATTGTGGTTTTCACCTCATTATTAGAGGATGTTTGGATCTTTGTGTTAGGACACTAGAGACAGTCTTGGGAGATCAGTTGTACATTTAAAAACAAATTTATTTTATTTTATGTATGTGCATGTGCGTACATGCACGTGTGTGTGTGTGTGTGTGTGTGTGTGTGTGTGTGTATCAGGAGGTCAGAAGAGGGCATGGGGTTGTTTGGAGCTGCAGATTTGAGGGTAATGGAGCAAGTAGACAGCTACTGCACTATACTCCCAGCTCATAATTCTATAACCAGCCCAGAGTATTGTGAACTATCCGAGTTGGGTTCCAGGAGCAGCATTCTGGTCCTCTGTAAGAATGTATACTACATTGTTTCCATGGCAGCATTCCCTCACCAGTCCAGTTTAACAGCTGTTTACTCAGTGTTCCCATTGTTGAAGGCATTTTAAGTGGAGTGAAGATAAATGCATATATGCATTTCTGTGCAATTTTCATGCAAACATTATGCCATACTACATTAAGAACTTGTGAACCTTAAGCTTTCATATCTCCTGGAAGTTTGGATACTCTCCTCCTCCAACCCATCCCATCCCAAAGGAAAAAGGAATTGCACAAGAAACAACTCAGTTGTTAGTCAAACTGGATTCTCTATTTCAAGTTTCATGAATGATGACTGCACATTAGAGGCCAAAGTACACTAAATCTGCTTGGGTTTAATCTGCACAACAGTAAGCACTTCCTCAGGATTACATAAACAACCTGCCAAGATCATGAGTTTGCTTTCTAACATCACTTTACTATACCTGTGCACTTAGGGTTTCCAGAGGGCTTTCTATCCTTGGGAAAGCCATCAAGGGAACTCCACGGGGATCCTCGGGTTTGGGTTTGGAAGGAGATCCTTGCGTTCCTTTAAAGTTATGAACCACACACATTCCCTGCAGGATGGGAGGAACAGAAATTGGGCTCAGACAACAGTCGGAAGTTATGAACCTCCACATTCCCTGTAGAATGTGGAAGGGACAGAGATAGGGGTAAGACTCCAGCAGGCTATGTCTGGTCATCTCTGAGTGTGGCACACTGCTGTCCTTGAATATCATCATGGAGGTAATATATTTCCTTGGAATTATGGAGACCAAGAATGAGGGAAGCTTAAAGTGTGTGCTGAGCATACTGTACATAATGGTAAGGCAAATCCCAGCCAGTTGACCCCACAGAGCTCATCTCTTCAGCTGTGAAATGGGAATGGGTATACTTACCCATTTGTGACAGTATGACAAATATAAGTCACCTTATAATCAAAGCAAACGTGTCCTGAGGGTCTGGCAGTGTCCTGGAGGTTGTGTCTCATTTTTTGTTAACTCAACCAACAATTCTCAATAGTAAGAAATGAGGTGCTACTAATTGTACAATTTGAACAAGTAAAGTTTAAATTGCTCAAAATGCCATCACTATTCTATTTTGACTCTTGAGTACCAAACACAGCAAGTACTCAGCCCATACTGGCTGATGTTTAACTTGTGCTTAAAATGATCATAGCCAAATAATGCCATTATTATTTACTTGACTTAAACAACTGACTAGCAATATCAATCAATCAATCAATCAATCAATCAATCAATCAATCAATTTATCTATCTATCTTGAAAACTTTGCCTATAAATACTTGTCTACTTCACTTATTTCCTATCTATTTCATAAGTTTTTATTGTCTTCTCTGCCTGTGTTGAATTTGTCTTTCTCTTTCCATAATTTCTCTTGTTATTCTGCATCTGTTTATATGACTAGTCTGTAATTTTAGAGGATGTTTGGATCTTTGTGTTAGGACACTAGAGACAGTCTTGGGAGATCAGTTGTACATTTAAAAACAGATTTATTTTATTTTATGTATGTGCATGTGCGTACATGCACGTGTGTGTGTGTGTGTGTGTGTGTGTGTGTGTGTGTATCAGGAGGTTTTTAAAACCACACAGCACATTTAAACAAACATTTTTATCTGTCTCTCCTCTACCTATGGCTATGCTTAAAACTTTGGCCACTTAGGAAATGGCAGAAGGCAAATGTGCCTTATATATCTTGAGGCTCAATTTCCTGAACAACAAAATGAAAAGAAAATAGTGCTGGGGTGCCCTAAGAACTCGGAATTTGAGGTATTTGTACTGCAGGACATGCAGTAATTGCTCAACCAACATTTTCCTTTTTCTTCCCCTGTGTTACTACTCATGGGAAACAGACACCTATAGCAATAACGGTTAAACCACTGGAAGAAATAACAGACTAAACAGTAACCAAGGGGTAAGCAAGAAACTGCAAACAAGAAAACAAGTCCAATATTAAAGAATAATTTGTACATGGCATTCCAGCCATTTCGTGGACATCATCTCTCAAAGACTTCATGCAGCTACATGGGTAGTCTACAAGGCCATTTCTTCTTAGCTGGGGATAGTGCACTCCAGTGTGGTTGATATCAAGACTGTTTGACTTTTCTTCTGAGCCTGTCTTTATTCATGTATCAGTGAGCTGCCTTGGAAAACACTCCATTATCTTGAAGTCTTGAATGTAATTCTTACTTTCTTTCAAAAAAATCTCTCTCAGGGATTCTCTCTAATGAGATAACAGCATCATGGGAGCATTCCAGTGTGTTCTCTGTGACTTTACCCAGAGAATTTGCCCTCTAACTCCTCCTCTTCTTCCATTATAAAAAGAAAGCTTGGAGCTGATGGGGGTGATGTTGAGTGACAATAGCTTCACAGGTAGTGTTCCATAAAAAAGTGTGAATATTTTCAGGCAAAATAGCTGCTGGTCAATTGAGGAAGAGGCTGGGATGGGATAGTTTTTTTTTTGTTTGTTTTTTTCTGCATTGATAGCAGAAAGGAAAAAAAAAGAGTTAAGTCATAGAATATATGACTACAAAGTGATTATTTGTATGATACCAGTCTTTAAAGGGGCTTGGACTATCAAGGACAGAGTAAGATGGGTGGCAGGTGCTTGGAAATTTTAGTGACCACTTCTCTTTGGGTAGGATCCTGTTATTGACAACAACTTTATTTTATGCAGGGGAATTTATATGCCTGGTTACTTCTGTTAAAACAAATAACCAAAGAACAAAACTGTACTTCTCTGGTATGCCCAGGAAATATAATATTACAGAGCAATAAAAAGAAAAGAGTTATTGTTACATTCTACAACATGAATGTGCCTCCAAATAAAATTATAATGGGAGTAAAATGTCAGAAAATACATAATGTGACTTCATTTATGTGAAATCCAAAGTAGAAAAACAAATTAAACATCAATAATTGCCTGAGGTGAAGGGAAAATGAAAAGCAAGAAAAATGTCAAGTTCACCACATTGGACAGTATGTATCATCATATCCCTGCCACACTTCAATGAAACTGGATTAGAACAAGATAAAAACAAGCACAGGTTCTTATTTTCCAGTCCTAGTCAGATTAAGGGATTTTCCAGAAGAGCTTGTAGCCTGGTTGCCATCTCTTTGAAGAGCTAAAATGTCATCAGAGCTGTGAAGATAAGGAGGCAGCTGTGTTTGCCAAAATTCTTTAGGGGTGTCAAATATAGATGACACTTAGTTGAAATAAGACGCCAAGAGGCCTCTAAAAGGTGAATGATTAACTGTAGGGTTTCCATGAGATGGCATGTACATGCATACTAAGACAGTAAGACAGTTCTTGTGTCCGGATCTAGTTTCTTTCTTTCTTTCTTTCTTTCTTTCTTTCTTTCTTTCTTTATTTTTTTTTTTTTTTTTTGCAGTGCTGTAGGAGAGAGTGGCCTTCTTTCTCTATGCATTGCCTAGAAGCACGTAGCTCCTGAGTCCTAGACACTGACTGTAAATACTCAAACACTTATGTTGAGGTACACTATGTTACCAAGCTGAAAGCTCAAAGACAAAAGATAGCCCTCTTGGGGGATAGTATTCTCTTTGACTCTCAGAAAACATGGCCAGTCAGTCATATTTCTCAAAGTAAGGTGCCCTGGTTCTGTTCCTGCAGAAATAGCATGCATATTATCTGGACAATAGCAATTCAGAATACAGGGACCGGAGGAACAATGACTCAGACTGGATTCGGGGAAACTCAGTGCACTATGACTTTACACAGAGGCTATAAAAGGGATGAAGTGTAGAAAAAGAGGCCAGCCTACCAGGAACAGGGCCACTGCAGTGCCCAGGATGAATCCAGCGATCACATCTGAACAGTGGTTCCGGTACTCTGAGACCCGGTTGAGGCCTGTCAGGAAGGCTGTACAGAGGGTCCCCAAACACAGCACTGGCTTGGCCAGTCGACTGCTCTTTGTCTTGATTGTGCTTGTGATGTACATCTGCGGTGGGAGAGAGAGGCCAGTGGGTGTCAGGCAGCCCTTGTGTGGTTCATCCACATGAATGCACTCATGCCCCAGGTCGGGAACAGGGGCTTTGTCGAAGGCAACCATGGCAACCACATTTCCTTGGACAACTCCATTAAGCTGGTTAGTTAATCAGGAAACAGTACAGCAATGACAATGAGTATGTGTTCTTAATCACTTCTGCATCGTAATGAGTTTGTGAACAGAAGCTACATTGACGGAAGGAATAACTGAAGAATGACGGCTGGGTTCAGAACACGCAGTTTTTATGTAAAGAACCAGAGATATGTGTGGTGTCATTGAAAATGTATATAAAAGTCTTGGGCACCAATTAAACCTTTTATTTGAATGAGTTTGTGGCAGAAGATATCAGTTAGATGAGAGATGTCACATTTTATTTTTTGCTGTCCCACACTTTGGGGCCATGATATGAAATTGTTCACCAACTGACCGGTGGACCTAATTTGAATGGTCCAATCCTTACTACCAGTCACTGCTGTTCTGGAAATTGATTCTCACACCAGGGACAACTGTGGTCTGCTCTGTTTGTCTACTTCAGAGTATTTTAGAACACTAAACTTTTCTGTGCACCACAATATAAGAAAGAGTGAAGGCTCTGTACCAAACAAAAGATGTGTTTGCTGACACTTGAAATGTGGGATATTGTTATCAAATGTTATTATAATATTCTGAATTCTGATCACCCCCCCCCCCCCATGGTCTAGAATTAAGAACCATGCTTCCAGCAAATTACATCACTTTGGTAATTGCTATAACACACCAGCAGAGGACACTAGTGACCCACCATTTCTCCTGTTCCCTTTGAATGGACTTCTATGTAGCCCAGTCTGGCTTTAAACTTGCTACAATCTGCCTGCCCCCTCCTCCCATGTGGGTTCAGGGATTACAGACTTGTCTCATCATTTCTTATCAAATATGGTATGTTCAGTAACCCTAAAAAAGGCACAAGGAAAGGCTGACATTTAAGATTATAATCTATAGACTATTTGATACCCTGAGCACAAATAATTCACATAGATGTATCTGGCAATACTACATGGGAAATTAATTATTATGGAGATGCTTCAATACTAGCATGAATCCTGGTTGAATAAAGGAGCCTCTTTATCCTAGTTAGCAGGTGCCACACAAAACTCTGGTAGACCAAAGTCACACGGAGTGTAACATACTGTAGTATTCTGACACTGTGGGAATTGTTTCTTAAAATGCTGAATGCAAATATATATATTCAATTTGGTTTTTTTATGTTTATATATTGTTTTCTAGGTATGTCTTTTATGAATCTTTCCAGAAAAAAATATTGACCATTAAGTACACAGACCCCTGGTTGATATTCTTTACTGGGTTAACTGGAACCTAGGAAGCAACAGCTGAATAATGTTTTCACTTATTTGACACTTACATTTCACTTCTTATTTACACATAATAATTGCAGATATTTATGTGTGCTGTGTAATGTTTCAGTACCTCTCTGCACCATGAAATGATCAAGTTCTGGCAATTGGTATGTCCTTCAGTCTAGAGTAATCCTGGAAGCTTAATTGAACACACAGCTGAAACTGTTTACTCAATTGGAATGCTGTGTTCAGGTTTATCTAATTAGGTGTGAGGCCTGATTTGAATGGGTTGATATCCAAATCTTTGGATGAGCCTGAATTGCTTGCTATGTGAGTTTTTTCTGCTGCCACAGATGTTTAGGTCTCCTTTGATGATGACACATGGGTTTAAGTTACCGATTTATTTATATAATGGTGTTATCAAAATTAATTTCACACAGTACTGGTTTGAACCTGATAAAAATACAAAAGTTGGGGGCAAAAGCACACGGCTTTGTGCAAATTATGCTCTAGATAGTTTCAGAACAAATCAATATTCTGAAAATTAGAAAAAACACTAAATGACCCAGAGGATTCCTGTTCTATTTTCCCTCTTTGTTTTGTAAAGAAAAAAAAAAAAAGAAAAAAAAAAGAAGAAGAAGAAGAAGAAGAAGAAGAAGAAGAAGTCTAACCAGGTAACAACTGATTTGTATTCTCTGTGTCTGTGTGTCCTTACCGGGGGGAGGGGGAGTGTAACTGGATTTATTTTTTCATGTAGTCATTACAGAAAAGATCCCAAAGGATTAACTACGAAATTTCTGATGGCTAGGCAAAATGATCATGAACACCAGAGGTGATCTGTGGTAAAAGATTGAACAGCATTTCCTGCTCCAAGCTGCAAGGGGGAGAGTATTCATGCAACAGTTTGAGATGCTGCAGAGTGGTGCAGATTTACAGTGTCGCTCAAAAGCAGCACACTATTCTCATGTCTGCCTACACATTTGCAGGTGAGGTCCAGGGGAAGATAGGATTAGACTCAGCTGCACAGAGGCAGAATGTGCCTCCCACAGTGGTTGAGTGGAGAATAGGATGCTGCCCCTTGCAGATGGGGCTGAGGGAGTAAGATGAGGGTATCCTAGAGTATCTGGGTGGTTTGAAAGGAGACAGCTCTGTTTCTTTTCATCATGTTCCACTGGGACTCACTAATGGTGCCTTCTGACCAATGGCTACTTCCGCTGGTAAAATGCACCAGTGACCTGTGGTATTGGCTTGTGTGTGCGTGTGCGTGTGTGTGTGTGTGTGTGTGTGTGTGTGTGTGTGTGTGTGTGTGTGTTCAAGCCAACAGTCATGCTTCTAAGTTCTGGATTTAAAGGAAGTTAGATAAAAGAAAGCTAGAAAGATGAAAAGTGACATTTTCAACATGGACTTTAGTTAAAATGTGCAAAAATAAGGAAACACCATTGCTTTTCCTTTGATGAGAGCAAAGTAATTAACTAATTATTTATTTATTAACTACAATAACATTAACAATTGTAATAATAATTAATAATGACTAATAATAATTATTATTGCTAATTAAAATAAATCATATATTGCTAGGTTATAATGCTCCAGACAGTCAAAGGTGGTGTGATCTGGGGAGAACTGAGAAGTGAAGTTTGATATCTTAAATTCTAGAATTATCTAACTCTTTATATATGTATATATGTATATGTATATGTATATATATAATTACATATCGATCTCAGTTCCCTCTCCCTCCCATGCCCCCTGATTCCCCTCCCACCCCACCCCCCCACTCCACAGTGAGGGTGATGCTTTCCAGAAGGGATCATCAATATCTGTCAAGTCATTTGGAGTAGGGTCTAGGCCTCCCCCTGCCTCTAGGCTAAGATAGTATCCCTCCATGGGGAATATGCTCACAAATTCCTTTCATGCACCAGCGATACATCCTGGTTCCACTGTCAGAGGTCCCTTAGACTGACCAGGCCTTCTAACTGAGACCCATGTTTGGGGGTCTGAGTCAGTATAATGCTGGTTTCCCAGCTATCAATCTTGGGGTCCATGAGCTCCCCCTTGAATTATCCAACCCTTAACAAAGCATTAAAACATGTTGCAAGTAGCACAGGACACATATGTTAATTCCTGGGATGCACACTGTGAAGTTAGCCATGCACTCAGGTCCACACTTGAAAACCCAGCCACATGAGTAACATATGCTGTTATGGAACCAACTAAAACTGTGGCAGTGGTGAGAAAATCCCAGGAGCCTGACCACAGCTCGGGCTGTGTGTTCTTATTTATGAGGCCTTAGTTTCCCACCTATAAACTGGGAGAATACAAGTGGAGGCTTACCAACTTTCTTTTCAAACGAAGTATTCTGGATGGTTATGATTAGGAGTGGTTCAAGAAGAGGTTATTTTGTCAACAGTGTGATGTGATGTGAGAGAAGCGTATTCTATGTGACTTTTAGAAGCCACTGTGTGACAGGAATGACAGAATGTTGGAGAGATAGTAAGACTCACATACTCACCGTGGCATATAAGGCAGAGTAAATGCTTAGAGCAGCGTGTTTGGAGGGGAAGGACCTCCGAGCTCGTTCTATCACTTCCAGGTCTCCAGTACAGATGTTGCCATTGTTGATGAACTGGTGGTGTGCCCGGCAGTCTGTGTTAGTATAGTTTGGCTGGCATACTGTCAGGAAGTATGGTGTTAGGTGACCAGTGACCACTTGCCCGGCGTTTACAAAAATGTCAGTAGCAAAAAGTCCAAATGCAAACACCCCTATAAGGAGATTTGAAAGAAATCAGACTGGCGACATGAACTTTCAGTTGACTTTTGCCCCAGAGAAGAAGCAGTTGGGAGAATCCACGACGACACCTTCAAAAAGATTTTATAAATCAAATTGTCTATTCACCTTTATCCTTCCAGGGCATGAAGCCTGCCTCTTAAATGACCATTTCTTCCAAATCTTGGCTGACTGTCTACTGTTGGCATTTGTGTGTGTGCACTTTAGCAGCAACATAGTCTCAGTGGGAGGAGCTGGAAGTTTGGGTCTCATGACCCAGTTTGGTGACCCGGTTCACATGAGTAGTGCAACTTCTTGACCATCAGTGCCCTTGGCTGAGAACTAGAGGCAGGGTCATTTGGGAAGATAGCATATGTACAAAATACTCAGCATGGTGTCTGGGTTTTGTTTTTGAGATATGTTTCATGTAGCTCAGAATGGTCTAAAACTCCATATGTAGCCCAGGATGATCTTGAAACTTTGGACGTTCCTGCTACCACCTCCTAAGCAGTAAGATCATGGGAGTATGCTGGTCTAGCTGGTTTATGCAGTGCTGGGAACTGAACCTGGGCCTTCCTGCATGCTAGACAAGCACTCTACCAACAAAGCAAGCTATATCTGCAGCCTCAAGGTATCTTAAGTAATCCCTCCTTTTATAGAAATAATGTTCATTCTATTTTTATTTAGAAATGCAAAGAAGCAGTTATCTGTAGCATCACAGTGAGAATGAATAATGATTTTAGAGCTCACCCTAAAAGAGAAAATAAAAAGATTATTTAAAAACTGTCACTTCATTATTTTATTTGATGTGGGAAATAGTAAATGAGAAAAATAGAAAAGAGATTAAGGTCAAGTGTTGTCAACAGTATTAGTTTCTTACTGCTGGGACAACAAACTGCCAAAAACAGCAGAACTAATCTATATTTCACCAAGTTCTAGAAGTTGGAAATGCAAAGTAGGTTTTTGCAGGCAAAGCTTTCTTTGGAAAGTCTAGGCTAGAACTCATTCCTTATCTTTTCCAGCACTTAGGAGTTGCCTCCCTTCCAGCACTCACCTTATTCTTTTGCTCCACTGACTCTGATTCTCTCACCTGTCTGGTAAAAACCAAACCAAACCAAACAAAACAAAAACCTTGCGATTGTATTTAATCCAAGTGAATAAACCAAACCTCCTAATCTCAAGATCATTGATGTGAGCAGACCTTCAGATCTCCCTTTTCACATAAAGTAACAAGTTCACTGCTTCCAGGGACATCTTTTGGTGTGTGTGTGTGTGTGTGTGTGTGTGTGTGTGTGTGTGTGAGAGAGAGAGAGAGAGAGAGAGAGAGAGAGAGAGAGAGAGAGAGAAAGAGTGAGAAAGTGCATTCTCCTTTGTGTGTTTGTGTGTGCACGTGTTTCTATGTATGTATGTATGTATGCATGTATGTATGCATGTATGTGTGCATGTGTGTTTATTCTCACTTTTTAAAAAAATGCTAAAATTTTTAATCTACTCTCTGGTAAATTCCACAGTGTTATCCTCAACAGGCTTGATATACAGGATACCTGTTGTTGTTGTTGAAAGCAATTTTTAACTGACATGTAAAAGCATAAAATTACACATACTTGGGGGTACCTTGTGGTATTTTGACATATGTATATGTTGTCACCTGTATCATGACTTATGTCACCAAAGCATCATTTATATATTTTTCTCAACCATTTGTCACTCATGCTGAAAATAATAAAACTCCTTTTCCTAGCATTTTAAAATCAGTATCATATGTATCACGATAACACAGTGGTTAGGAGCAGTGGCTGCTCTTGCAGAGAATCTGGGTCTCCTTCCCAGTACCCACATGGTGGGTCACAACTGTCTGCAACTTCTGTTCTAGGAATCTGATGCCTTCTTCTGGCCTCACAAGTATCACATGCATGTAGTGCACTAGCATGCATACAGGCAAAACTCTTTAAAAATTAATCTTTAAAAGGTTGATAATTGTCCTATTGTCATAGCTACCTTTATCCTCAGTACTCACTAAACAACCCTCCCCAGTTCTCCCTCCATCACCATTCAGCTTTGCTGAAATCCCATTTTTGGATTCCACACATGAGTGAGTTTATATAGCACTTAGTCTTTCTATGGCTCTTTATGGCTTCATTTTGATCTGTATTGATTACTATAATTTTCCTTCCTGTGGCTGTGTGAGATGTGGTTTTATACAATGAGAACTGGTGTGTTTAATAGCCGCGGCTGCCTCATGCTTAGGGGCTCTGACCTGGGAGAGCAGGCATCCATTGATCATGCCTGACAGTTTTCACCCTAAGGCTCTAAAAATCAGAGTGGCTGGAAATTTCTTACATCTTCAAATAAGATTCTTAAGGACCAGGTCTGTGGCTTGTCCAAGGGGTAATAACTCTGTCTAGACAATCTTTTCCAGGAAACAAGGGTTATTTATGATTTGAAAATAGAAAAGAGACAACATTTTCCTCTGGCATTTTATTTATCAGACAAGGACAGCAGTAGGTTTTTGGAAAAGGAGGGTTCCTAGGCTCCTAGGACCAGTATCTGAAGAGCCCCCTTCACCCATGCTCACAGTGTTTCTGGGATAGTGGGCTCTGTACATGCTGTCCTGCTATCACACTTTGCACTGTTTCCCCCATTTTTCCCCATTAAATCAGCCTTTCCTGCAGGGTTAACAGCATCCATTCCCCTCACATTTCATTCCAACATGTTTAATCTAGATCTGAAGGGCTATGTCCACCCAAGGGATGCCACCTTCCTCAGGCACATGCCATGTCAACGACGGACTGTAGAACCCACAGTGGTGACTTACAAGCAATGCCAGATCACACTGACTTTTTGTAAAAAGACTCTAGCCATTTCTTTATTGCTCAACGAGATTATTTTTATAATTCTCAAAAAACTAAAAACAGCAGTGTTGTTCTTAGAGTTTGGTAAAATAACCTATATGGTCTTACCTCTTGAAGGCATGATACTAAGAAGGCATGTTTTAAAAAGGTCTCTACAATATAGCATGACTTCTAAAATTATTTCAGTGAGATCATACTTTTGAAAAGTTAAAAACGTTTTCCTTAACTTTTCTATTAGCACATATTAATGATATATAACAATGGGGTTCAGTATGACATTTTCGTACATGTAGAGAATGTATTTTGATCATATTCATTATTCATTGACCTCTTTGAAGGCCCCCTCCTCCCACCTCCTCCCACTCACTTCCCTCTTCTAATCCACTAGCTCCCTTTCTACTTGTATGATGATTTTTGGTGTATGACCCCTTGACTTTATCATTAAGCCAGTTTACAGAGCATAGAAGAAGGTTTCTTTATAGAAACATGGCCACTTGCTATACCATTCAGAAAATGTCTTTCCCTCTCTCATCAATCAGTCAATCATTATCTGTTTACTAATCCTCAGTGGTGGTGAGGACTTTAAGCCCTTTTCTCCCCCATAACAGGATGTTGACATGCTCCATGTTGTGTAGGTAATCACACCTGCCATGTGTTCAAGAGTACAGCAGCAGCTATGTCATGCTGAGAAGTCATCATTCTTCCTTATTCACCTTCCCTCTGCTTTGTACATTCTTCTGTCCCTTCTTTTGTAATAGTCTCTGTGCTGTTTTGACTGAAAATTCATTAGCTATTCTCAGCAGTTTGCTTACTTATACATCTTTACAGTTACAATTGATTACCAAAAAAGGATGTTTCTATGTCCAAAGATGACAGCAGTACCAATATAAAGAATAAACACAATTATTTAGAAGGCATGTTCATTTAGCCAATAAATAAATAGACAGCAGTCATTTTCACATGGTAGTCTATTCTCTCTTCAGCCATGGGTTTTTGACATTCACAGTATCAGATTGAATTTCCTCTTAAGTAGCAGGCCTCAAATCCAATCAGAAAGTGGCTTGTTACCCCCATAACAGACTTGCCACTACTGCATCAGAGTGACCATCTTGTCTAGCCATTTCAGAGTGTTTCATAATGTGTCTAGAGTAAGTGAATAAGTGAGTAAGACCACTGATGATAATCCACCTAGCAGCCAGCATACCACCTTTTGGCATGATGGGGGTTGCCCAGCAAAGAGGTTTCCAGTTCTGTCCTACCCTGATTTCTCTATGTCCCATGACCACAGTGCATGGAATATTCAGCAACAGTCTTACTACCTAGTTGTATGGGCAACCAACAGCAATGTTAATACCCTGTATTGTTTTGAGGAGATCAGGGACATCCATGACCAACAACTTTAGGAAGACAGCCAACCCCTGCCACTGTGATTTTTGTTTAATAATGACATCCTTCTGGGAAGAGTTTTATCCTCTCATGCAAACAGGCTACCTCTGTTTGAGCTCTTTTCATTTTTCAATTGGTTTACCAAGCATCAGATTTCACTTTTTTTTTTGCAAAGTTTTCATTCCATAATTTTCCCTTTTGATACTGTAACATTCTGATAGTTGGTTCTATTTGTCTTATGGCAGAATTCCACCAGTAGTGTTCCTTGCTTCAGAAGCATAGGTTACATTTTAGGTTGAATTTACAATAGACAGAAAATCTAGAAGTAACAGTTTTGAGACATTAAAGTAAAATGTTTGAGGCATTGATTGCTTCACTATTCACTTCAAATGCTGACAGAGTTTAGAGGATCAAGATCCACAACACGGAAAAGGAGCTAATTGAGTTTCTTGATGGGGCATGCCCTTCTGTATATATGTTTCTCTTATTGGTTGATGAATAAAACACTGATTGTCCGCTAGCCAGGCAGGAAGTATAGGCGAGGCTATGAGATGAGGAGAATTCTGGGGAGAGGGGAAGAAAAGAGGCCACCAGGGAGAGACACCATTTAGAGACTGGGAAGATAGGATGTGCCAGGTGTTCTCTGCTAAGATAAGGCTATGTAGGAATTAATAGATTAGTAGTTATGGGTTAATAATTAAGAGAGAGCTAGCCAGTAAGAAGTCCTAGCCATTGGCCAACATTTAATAATTAATATAGCATCCATGTGTTTATTTGGGGCTAATTGGTTGTGGGACCAGGCTGGAAAGAAACACCAGCTACAGTTTCTAAACCACCCACAACACAGGGGTGGATACATTTAATCAAACAAGGTGGCAAGCTGATCTAGGTTTCCACAAAGGAGTGAGATGGATAGATAATTCCATGCTTCTGATTCATGCTCATATTCTCAGGGGCAGGGCAACAGAAATCTTCAGGTTGATTGTTTGTAAATTCAGATGGAAGTATGCCACCTGCCTTTTAGGATAAAGCTATAGGCTCTGCATATTTCTTGTAGAAGTTTCACTTGTAGGTTGGTAGCAGAACAATAGGGAAGCTGCATGAGCCATGGCTAAATGTACTATTGGAGGTCATATGGGTAGATGGGCTTGAGAGTGCTGGTGGCTGGTGTCACATAGGGAAACCAGAGCATGGCTTTTGTTTGTGGCCCGAAAGAACTTAACTGACACATGCTGGGCAAACACAAGGCCAAAAGAGTAAGGAAGTTAAAACTGTTGAAACCCATCTTATTTTGTTCAGAGAATTTTACCCAGTCTTGCTGTAATTCCAGGCAGATGTCTTTGGAAGAATTAGGGTCTTTGATCAGGCAGTGAAGCAGTGAAAAACCAAACCCCCTGATTCTTTCTACTGGATCAGGGTCAGTTCTATTTCCTGGCCAACACTCTTTAGTTATGGTGTGTGTGTGTGTGTGTGTGTGTGTGTGTGTGTGTGTGTGTAGAGAGAGAGACAGACAGAGAGAGAGAGAGAGAATTCCATTTTCTTGAAACATTACAGCATTTCTGTCTTCTTGGTGGACAGCTGAGACTACTCTATATCAAAGACAATTTTGATAAAATGAAAATACATTTTAAATAGTCCCCTTATCACACAGCTATCATTCAAATCACAAAGATTACAAAAATATGACAAAAATTGTGAGTTCTAAATTGATATCACTATTGTAAGCGAGTCTTTCTAAAAAATGTTAAGAAATCTGTAATTCTGAAAAATCTAAGACAAAATGTCCAGAACCATGTTATTCATCTTCTGTTTCAACAAAGCAATTTCTACAATATAATGAAATTTTCTTTTTAAAAACAAAGTCTGTATTTGTAATTGTTGTAACTTCTCATCATGATAAGAGATGGCAAAGAATAGTTACCTGAAACATGATGGTTTATCAACACTGAATATTTTCAGAAATGACAGACCAAGCTAACAAATACAACCTTCTCTCCCACAAGACACATGATAACATTAACTTGGAACAGATTGTTTCATTTAAGTGAGAATATTTTCTTCCTTCCTGTCTTGCAGGATAGATTCTGGATGCTTTCTCTCACAGGTATCATTCCCTTCTTTCACCTTGCTGTCATCTTGCCCTTTACACCTTGCTAGCCTCTAAGAAGCTGCTTACTCTGCTAGGCAGTGTGGATCCACATGCTAATTAGTAAAGGAAAAAAAATCCCATATGTTACCTAGAGGCAGTGAAGGTTTTAAATAAAATAGATGGAGAGAGTGTGTGTAAATAAATCCAGGAAGTATGCCCAGAAAAGAACTGATGCAGAGAAACAGGTCTACCATGGAATCTGAAAATAGAGCTTCCAAAATTCCTTAAATCTTCCCATTGTGATTCTGATTATAGTTTTTAAAATCTGTAGTTGGTGACTTATTCCCCTTTCCACTCCCAGATCAGCATCATACAGGCTAGACAGTCAGTGGCTTGTGGTGATTAACAGTCACGAGCCTGATGCCCCTGCCCCTACATAACACATTTCCTAAGCAGTTTGCTATGTACTATAGTCATAATTTAAATAGTTCCCTGAACACACTTGTGACTGCTGCAAACAACTACAGATGTTTAGACTGTACTTTTGTGATAATAATAAACTTTGCTATGAAATATCTTAGAAAAAGTAGCCATCACTTTTAAAAAGTTATTAAAACATATTTGTTTTCTTAACCATTACAGAAGTGGTTTGCAGCTAAGTGTTTTCCTTCATCCCAGAGGATACTTTGCTTTGGAAGGCATTTCTGATGGACTTTAGTACAAAATGGCACAGCATATATCTGGTTGTGGAGGCCAAGGATGATGCTAAATATCCTTCAGTAAGTAGAGGATCCTGCTCTTTTCCTATACACAAAGAACAACTGGCTGTGATGCTTAATTTAAATTGTCAATTTGAAACAACCTACAGTCACCTGGGAAGAGATTCTTAATGAGGAACTGTCTTGATCAGGATGGACTGTGAACATCTTTAAGGACTGCTCTCTTTGTCTTTATAAATGGAGGAAAAAACAGCCTGAGAGTAGGTGGTGTCATTGTTGGTTTGGTGCTCCAGACTCTAGAAGAGTAGTCAAATCTACCTGAGCCCTAAGAACGCATGCACTCATTTCTCTCTGGTTTTGACTATGAATGTGATGTGAGTAGCTGCTTAAAGTCCTTGCTGTCTTGACTTTTTCACAACAAAGACAAGAACCTGGAAGTGTGAGCTTTCCTACAGTGCTTTTAGTCAACATATTTTATAATGGTGACAAAAATGAAACTAAATCATGTCAGCTGTCCTACTAGAACATTGGCCTAAGAGTTAACCACGCTAAAGGTGAGAAACACTGCTTTGTAACAGTTGAGCTAGCTGAAGTGTTGTGATTTTTCATTGCCTAAGCTGAAAAGTGCTCAAGAAAGCAGTTCTCTGCTCAATTAGTCTTTTTATTTGAGTCCAAACACTGCTATTGTGTAGAGTCCTCAGAAAAAGAGTCTGATATGACATTATATCTTTCCTTTCAATAACTGGGGAAGCCTATAGAATTCTGGGTTAAGACTCTGGTTGGGTCCATAACAGTTTCGGCACTGAGAATAACATTCAAAGGAGAATATTCTTCCTTTGCACAGAGCAAAGCCACCAAAATCTACCCCCCCCACTCCATGACTTTCTGAGTCTTGAGCAGACATTGCATAGGGCCTTTCAGGTCAACCATAGCTCCCAGTTTTGTCATCAGCCCTCCCCTTCCAGTCTTGAACTACATTCATGATCCAGAAACAGCACACATCTCCAGTAGGTGGTTCCAAACATTGTAGCATCATGGGATCAAGAATTAGAGATTTTGCTGGGCATTGGTGGTGCATGCCTTTAGTCCCAGCACTCAGAAGGCAGAGGCAGGCAGATCTCTGTGAGTTCAAGGCCAGCCTGTTCTACAGAGCTAGTTCCAGGACAGGCTCCAAAGCCACAGAGAAGCCCTGTCTCGAAAAAAAAAAAAGGTTCCATTTAAGACTTCTAATATTCATCCTGATTCCTCTTCCTTATCTCTGCAAGTTTCCTATCTCTGCATTCTAGAAACATTCGCACTTGTTTATAAGCCTGGCACTTAATAGATTTTTGTTTTGTTTTGTTTTTATGGTATAGACTGCTGGCTCAGAAACAAAGATGCCCAGATGCCACACATTAGCATTAGGCTTCTTGGGCAAGTTAGTTTTAAGCAGCCAGCATTTGAAGGTAGCCTTGATTTCTGGGTACCCTGTTCACTGGGATTGTCCCTATATTGAGGGTTTTATTGTCTTATCAAATCAATATCAACTCTAGACAAATCTTATTGCATGACAGCCTCCTCCCTCTATAGACCTATCTGTTGGCATAAACAGCCCATTTGATTTTCCCCATCAGCTCTTCTCTGTAGCAAATCTTCTGAAAAAACACAAGTTAATTATTTGTGGTGTTCAATGCCTGGCTTTCCAAATTAGAATAGAAAATCAAGCAGAGCAAATTTTATTCAGTTTTGTTGACAAAAATGTCCCCCTTAACACTATCAGAACTTAGAAAAAAAACTATGATCTTAATAAATTAATAGTTGAAAGTTGAGTGAACATGACTGACCCCCTTACATTTAAATTATAAATAAGTAGAAATAAAATGATTAAATGAAATCTCTTTTTAGAATAAGTACATTTAAATGATTTTCAAAATTGAAACCAATTTCTAGTTCTCAAAAGGCTGACATTAAGCTTGTCTCTGAATATCAATTCTTACACTCATGAAACATGATGACCTTTGAAAGTGCATTTAAACTATTCATGCTTAACTCAGGTCACACTTAATTTATGGCAATTAGTGTTACATTTATTAACTGTTTACCATGCCATTTCCTATTCTGTCTACTGTTCTTAACCCTTGGACTGGACATAAATTGCAAAAGACTTGCTTGATATTTAATTACATTTTGATTAGGAGTAATAATAGAAAAGCTATGTGGTCACCAATGAAAAGTCCATAATAAGTAGTTTTTAAATGCCAAGCTGATTTAGGTGCTAATAGAGAGTTGACTGTTGGAATGTGTGTAGTGTTTTTACATTAACTCCACAGAAAGTAGCTATTCATCTTTCTATATGGAAGCCACAAACCTTGCTAAGTCTACTGCTTTCTACTCATCAGCATTGAGCCAAAAAGTAACCATTTATGACTGGATGTTTACAAGAATAGTTCTTTCTAAAGTATGTTTATTCCGTGTGTGTGTGTGTGTATGTGATGTATAGCTCCCTTACACAAGTCTTTGTTGCTGTAAAAGATGCCAATGTTTCATCTTTGTTGAGAAACTAAGGCTGTGGGTTATTATGCCTGCAATGTGATGGATGGAGTGAGAGGAAAAATCATGCAGTAGGAAAAAGAGAGAAGTCACATATCCTTCTATTTATACTCTTTTAAATCTCTAGTTCTTTTTTGATTTTTACATTATACATACTCATAATTAAATGAGTTAAGATTTAACTGAGCAGTAGACAACAACATAATTCACTTATTCTACATCCCAAAGTGTCAGTAGTCAATTTTTGTTTTAATCAATTCTTTTTTTCTTTAATTTTTGAGATTATAATATAATTGTATCATTTCTTTCTCTTCCTTTCCCCCAATGCCTTCCTTGTACTCCTTTAAATCCATGGTCTCTTTTTTTGTTCTCATTTTAAGGAGCAAATGAACGTAATACCTATTTGCATAATGTATCTTTTTTATTTGAGACAAGGTCTTACTAGGTAACCCAGGCTGGACTTGATTTATCAATCTTACTACCTTACACTCATCCACATGCCTCAGTGCTAGAATTCCAAGTGTTTTCTTTCCTACTGTGGGATATATTATTTATGATTTAGTAAAGCCACTGGAGATCAAAAGAGCAAAGCAGCCATACTAGTTAGCCATAGAAGCCAGGCACACACCTTTAATCCCAGGATTCAGGATTAAGAGGTAGATAGGTCTCTGTTAGTTCAAGGCCACACTGATTACATGAAATTGATCTATTCCTAAAAGAAACAGTTCATACAAAGGTGACCTTAGCACCTGGGATCAAAGGCCTTTAATCCTGTGGATACAGGAGGACTAGTCTCAGAAAGGAATAAAAGGAGGAGGAGATAGGAATTAAGAGCCTTTTGCCTCTGAGTATTTGTGGAGACGGGATTGCTGGGTAGAGGTAAGATCCACTGGCTTGGCTGTTTGCTTCTCGGATCTTCAGCTTGAAGCTTGAACCCCAATAACTGCCTTTGGATCTTTTATTTATCATGCTCTATCCTACCATGCATATATCCATAGAAATAGAGATTATTTTAATATTTTGCGTAGCATTATATCATAAATAGTTTCCTCCATTTCTGAGGTTATAATGGAAGTTTCAACACTGTTGTATTTTTTAAAAAATATTTTTAATTATGGGTATGTGTTGTGAGTGTGTAAATGTGAATACAGATGCTTGTAGAAGCCAGAGGTGTTGGATCCCCAGAACTGAAGGTCAAGCCTGTCGTGAGCCACCTCATTGATGTGCTGGAGAACAAACTTGGGTTCTCTGCATAAGCAGTATCTGCTCTTAGCTGCTGAAACATTTTTCTAGTCCCATTGTTATTGTCTTGGCATTTTAATTTATATTATGGAAAGTAATTTAGTCCATAAAATTAATCTACATTTCTTCTTGTTAAAACATGATTCAACATGGAATGTGGGGTTTAAAAGGATGTTTAGTTTTATGGCTTTTGACACACACTATACAATTGTAATGCAGAAAGGACATATTCACTTACTCCTGCCAGAACAATGCTTTTTCTGATCTTCCTAGTATGAAGTACATTTCCTTAAAATAATTTGCTAATCCATTGGCTTTTTTTTTTTTGCTAACACAAAGCTGATTGTATTTGCTAAGAAATACTATTTATAATGGCTTTGAAAACAATTACATAAATTGCAAAGGGAAATCATACCATTTAGACTTAATTAGACCAGTCATTTAAAACAGTTGTCATTTCTCAATGCCGATTGCAGAGTATGTATTTTGGTGATTACTGGCATAGAAAAACAGACTATTAAGCTCCTTACAGTAACGCTTCTAATAGAGTTTGGTAACTACCTTATTTTACTTTATTTTTGTCAAAGGAAATATTTCCATTTAAAAGATTTTATTTCAATGAATACAGCTTCACCCTTTTATAAACAACATTTTATAAAATATTATAATTTTATAAAATAATTTATTTTATTTTATAAAATAATCTAGATACTCAGAAATTAACTTTTCCTGGATAAATAGACTACGGCCCTCTCCTTGGTCCTAACATTATTATATGACTAGTTAGAGTGGACTTTTCATGGGCTCTCTTTCAAACAGCCTTATGTATGTACATTAAAGTTCTAGAACCTAGTTGGAGGCAAATGAAGATGTAAGAATCAGCCTTTGTGAAGTAGTTTTAGGAAAATTTATTACTTAACAAGTTTTATCTTTGCTCTCCATTTATCAAAATAAACAAACAAAATTTAAAAGGCTCTCCCAAGCCCTAAATTTATTCAGAGTCTATGTCTGAGGCACACTGCTTGCATTATGCTGTTCACATAAAGTCTCTACTCTCCAAGGTTCAGAAATTAAGAGTAACAGACTTAAGCAACTGTTCCAATATGTTAAGTGCACATATAAGATGAAAGTACAAGGTTCAGTGGGGGTCTGGAAGACAAGGTAGCTGGTTGTTTGGCTATAAACAGATAATGTTTAAAGAGATCCTGCAAAATGTGGCTAAATAATAAAGGAATACTCTAGACAGTAGGAACATAACATGAACAAGAATCAAGATAGGAATTCTATAGTCTTTCTGATGGCCAGTAAAACAATTTAGTGAGTCATGAGACTGGAGACAGAAGAGGGTCTCAGATCATGAAGGGCTAGGCAGAATATGCAAAGAACACAGGGAATGGTTTGGAGTGACGGCTCAATGAGTAAGAGTGCATGTAATGTGAACATGAGCACTTCAGTGTGACTTCCCAGCACCCACTTAAGAAAACTGGGTGTGGCTGCATGTGCCTGTAACCCCAGCAATGTAGGGAGTGGAGACACAAGTTTCACTGGGACTTTGAGGCTGGCAGCTTGGCTCTAGGTTCAGAGCAACCCAGTCACAAAGAAGAAAGGTGGAGAGTCATAGGAAAGGACAATCTACATCCTTGTCCAGTATCCACAAGTGTATTGGTATATGGGTACACACATGAATGTGTGTGCTCACACACACACACACACACACACACACACACACACACACACACACACACGTGACTGCCAAACGATCAATAGATTGTATCCTTGTATAGATGAGAGGGTGAATTGAGAGGTGCCATCTAGGGAATTCGTTAAAAGGGCAAGAGAATTTTAATTGCCTAAGTCAGAGGTTTTCAAATTTTGACACTGATCATCAGGCTAAATCCTCAGAATTTCTGGCTGAGTAGGTACAGGGTTGGTTCCACAGTTTTGCATTGCTAACAAGTTCCCAGATGGTTAGTCTCCAAGGTTTTCTGCTTGAGTAACTGGGTGGATCCTTGTATCATAAAACAAGGAACATATGAAGCAAAATCCTCTTGTAACTCTATAATCATCCACCTTTCATTGTAGCTTCTACCAATTTCTCATGGTACCCACTGGCTATATTATGATGTTGAACTCAAGACGATGGATTTGGACATCCCTGCTTTATTCTTTTAGCATCCAGATCTCTATTCGCTTACAAACCTGTCAGGTCCAAAGGAAACTCCAATTCCCCAAACTCTAAAGGGCAGTCCAAATATCCAGAAATAAGCTTATTATGCACTATAGGAGTATTTGGTGATTAGGTAAAAGTCAGCATTTACTAGGAACTTGTGGAACCAGTTCACATCTGCCAAAAGGAAATCATTTCCCTTACCTTTGGCAGAGAAAACATGGGTCTCCAATTTCATATATCTGTGGTTGCCTGCCTCCAAGCTCCCTCAGTACCACAAATACTTGCTATCCATTTCAAAATCCCCATTCCAGCCTCCTTTCCTCCTGCAACTACTCACCCTCCTTATAACTGCACTATTCTTACTATGCTTTCTTTATTCTCTACCACCTGCTAGTCTCCCCTTTCTCATAGATGGTCTTGGCTGGGTCTAGTTTGCTGGCCATGTTCATTCTACTTTCTCTCTCTGCTCTGGTCTCTCTCAGATGCCTCCAGCTGTTCTCTTTCTCATATCTACAACAAAACATCTTTCCCTTAACCATATCATGGAGTGGTCATACTGGCACTTATTTTGTCATATTCCCCTTGCATACAAGATCCAAATGGACAAATGTGTCATCACTTATTAGTGGGAGCCTGATGATCCTCCATTGACTTTGAAACAGTGCCTTAACCTAGTGTTGTGTCTTAAGTGGTGATTTCGTGGGCCACAGCATGCCATGTAGAGGGTTTATCCTGGGAGTTAGGGATTTTCTGGCATCTCTTCCTAAGCACTTATGTAAGCCACAGAGTCCTACATAAGGCACAGACACTAGCTAAAATTTCTGTTCTTTGTACCTTGACCCAGGTAGGGTGAGGCCCAGATAGATACGGCTTCTCTCTGCAAAAGAACAGTAATAGTGACTTTTAAAGATATTTACAGTTAATTGGAACATAATGGTGTTTTTCACTGAATAATCTATTAATTACATTCACAGGAGGTAGATCAGATGAAGGGACCACATAAGCTTGAATCAAATGATATCTTGATTTTGTGTTCTGTTAATCTTCATCTGTATAATTCAAACAATGAAACATTTTATGTAATGTTGGGCAGATTAAATGAAGTAATTTAAAAACTATCTAGTTCAGTGTTCAGCGTGATAAATATTCTTTTATCTCCTCTTTTCCCATGATTTGGTAGCCAGTCACTCTAGTGGTAACTGGACTAACTCTAGACATGTTTGAAAAGAACCATTGTTTGGAACTATTGAATCGGACAGTACTAACATCATATGTATCAAGCTATACCCATGTTATCCAACTGTAGTCTTTTGCAGTCTACAAAAACTTTAATTTTGCAGACATTCATAAATTCCCAAGAGTATTGAAGTGTTAATTTTTAATTTGCTACATTTACATAAAATTTTCTTAGGCTTCCTGCTCTAGTACATTTTTTTTATTCTCAATCAATCAGATATTTTTGCCTGTTTGACTTTGAAAAGATGATTTCTTCATAACTTGAACCCTTTACTATAAGAGGATAAAAGGTATTATTTATCAAAAGGAACAAGATATGACATACCTGGTTCTCTGTTCTCTAAATAATACCATATCTTGTTTTAGTAACAGCCATGTTCATAGTTGCAAGGTCTTGTTACACTACCTACCTGATAAACATTTATTGAGTACTTATAATGTAGGAATTCTGAAAGTTTTATGTTTCTGTCTGCATCAATATACACATTCCCATAATATAATCATCATCTATAGTACTACAGGCATTTTTAGAAAGGACATTAAACATACCTTCACTATTCCTCATCAAGAACACTAAAGTAAACATTTCTTTTCTAAGTTTGGAAAGGCATTTATTTTTCAAGAACCTGCCAGATCTATAGGCCAGAAAACTCTGCCAGGAAATTTGACTATTTCATTTAGTTGATGTTCCCATTTGTCTCCCAATCTTTACCTGACCCTTACCCTTTAACATATGTCAATACCTAATCAATGTTAAAACTTATGTTCAGGAATATTGGGCATGGAGAAATTAGTTGAAATCATTTCTGTACAACAATTTAATAAATACCACCTAATTTCAAGAACCAAATATTTGACATGGCACAAGAATTAGGTTTTTCTTTATCATTTGTGGAAAATCCCCAAGCAGCCCTTGATTTTAATGCTGATGCTGCTGTATCTTAGCTTATTTGATCAAACACATCCTCCAAATTTATTATGATTTACTGATCAATTGACGCTCTGTTCACCTATGTACTTACCTATGAATCTGATGATCCTTCGAAGTAAGGGATTCAGATAACAGCATTCCCCTGTTAGGATTGTTTTCTCCTCAGCAATCAGGGATTCCCTTGTTGACTTTATGAAATACATGGATATTTCACCAATAAAAATCTGGGGAAGGAATATTAAAGAAATGTCAAGCAGGAGAATTGCTTGTCAGTTGGGGAGGTGGTGGGCTAGAGAGTGTGCTGTATTTAATTCTTCAAAAGAGTTGGATAAGCCAATATTTGATTATTTAAGACACAACTCAAGGAAATATTAAATTATAAGGCCATATAAAATATAAATTGAAGTAACAAATAACAGTGTGTAGCAGAGTTTAGCTTGTGGCAGGATTAACATTTTTACTTACTTTGGAAGTTGCAACAATGAAGAATAATTCGGATAGCTAATGGTCCAAGAAAGTATACTTTTACATTTCACAATATGTTATTATTTGCATTATAAATACTTATTTGATCATCTTTGCCTAAGGTGGGTTTCTCCCACACTAAAGTGGTTTGAGTGTTACTTTTTTATTACTACATCCCTCTCTTGTTTCTTGAACTAGTACTCTTTGAATCATTATACACCTACATGGTATTACTATGGTAGTTTGAATATAATCGGCCCCCAGAAGTTCATATGGAATGGCACTATTAGGAGGTGTGGCTTGTAGGAGGAAGTGTGTCACTGTGGGGGTGGGCTATGTTCATGCTATGATCACTGTCTCAGTTCAATTCCTGTTGTTTGAAGATTAAGATCTAGAACTCTCAGCACCTTCTCTAGCACCATGTCTACCTGCATGCTGCCATGCTGTCTCACTGTGCCATGATGATAATGTACTAAACCTCTGAACTGTAAGCCATCCCAATGAAATGATTTCTTTTACAAGAGTTGTCATGGTCATAGTATCTTTTCACAGAAATAGAAATCCTAACTAGGACACAAAGATTATAATCTCTTTGATATTGGTGTCTACACTGACATTTAAAAATTATCCTAGCACCATGCATGGAAGATTGAAATTTAAAATAAGGAATAAGCATGATCAAAATAAACCCTGGCACTGATACAACTGAGAATGGAAGTTACCAACAACGAGTAAAAGTTAACAATTGCTGCCATCCATTAAATACTAGGCAAAGGTACTTAAGCATGTTAACATGCTCAGGAGATCCCTAGCCTAGGTATGTACACACTTTCCTTCCTAGAGAATCAAGGAGGTTCTCTAAGGCACACAAGCAGCACATGGGGATACTGAGTCCAGGTCAACTGGACTCAAACCCTACACTAACCAATATACTATACAGATTTGTGAGCTTTTATAATTGTTTCACATTGAATTAGCTTTATGACAGTCATCTTCCTAACCATACATGTATTTTACTATTTCTCTGTTCATTGGGTCTTCTGTTTTTGTAGGGGTGATGAATCTGCAGGTCTGTGAAGATAAAGGATGGCTCTGCCTTCTGACAAACTTGCAGCCTACAGTTGATGCCATTTTGCTCATAATGGAAGATTTATGGCTCTGGCTTTGGCAGGGCCTTGGCCCTTCTATCTGTACTTCTGTTGAACCACCCTGCCTCAATCCATCATCTATACAAAGAGCAGCTGGGGCACTTGGGAGTTTCCATGTGTTCAGTTTTGGCTGTCCTACTTATTTAGACTTATATGCGTGTTGGCTAACAAAAGACACATCAATCATGGTAAATTAGGATGTCCTCCAGTGAGAAGTGGTCAAGGCCAAACTGGCTCTGGCAAGAATGAACTGTAAATAAATTCCGTTAGTGCATTTTCATCTCCCAGTCATGCTAGCCACAATCCTAAGTGACTCATGACCTTTTACACAGTAGTAAGCACACTTTAAGTCATGAGAGCAGCTGGTATATGTGATTAGTCACCTTTTGCATACAAAACTCAAATGCAAATATATAAAGCATACTGAAACATGGTGATTATTTTTGTATATTATCTTTCTTGATGCATTATTCACAAAATTGAAACTACTTTTAACAGATAAAATTATATACATTTTCAATTTCAGCATGATGCTCAAAAGTGCATTTATATTATACATTGTGTGACTCTAGCTAGGTAATTAACACGTATGTTACCAAACATAGTCATCACTTTGGGGGTGTGAGTATTTAGCATCAACTTAGCATTTCTTAAGCTCACAATGTCTTAGTAGTCATGTTGTACACTGTTGGAGATTTCTGGGATGTACCTACTTAACTGAAATTTTGAATCATTTGAACAATTTCTCCTCAAGCTCCTCTCCATACCCACCCAGGTCCCTGGCAATCTTTAGATTCCACACATGAGTGAGACCTTGTGATGTTTATTTCTGTGTTGAGTGTATGTCATGTATAAAAATCTCGATGCTCAACCATGTTACAAATGACTTCCCAAGTGTTTAAACTTGACTTGTGTTTCATTGTGCACACCACATTTTATTCATTTATTAATTATCTGATGATTGGCATTTGGAATGATTTGACATTTTGGCTAGTGTGAATGAAGATGTAATAGGCATGGTAGTACATATTTCTTCAATATACAAGCTTCATTTCCTTTGGGACTGATGGACCATATGGCAGTTCCATGTTTATATTTTCGATGAATACCCATATTATTAGTAGCTTTACTAATTAGCATCTCTACTAACCCTGTTATAAGGTCCCTTGTTTGCTCCATCTTCATATTTTGTTTTTGTCCTTTGGAATGCCTGTCCTAATACAATGAGACAACATCTAATTGATATTATAACTTGCACTTCCATGGTCAATGATGATGCTGAAAACTTTGCAAGTAATCCACTCAGGGTACCTGATGACTTTTAATCAAGGAACTATTGAGTTTGTCATGTAATTTACTATTAATTTCTTGCCATATGTACAGTTGCATATATTTTCTTCCATTTTGTGTATGAACATTTATTTCTATAGCAATTATTTCCTTTGCTAGACAGAAACATTTTACTTTGTAATTCTATTTCTCTATATTTCTTTCATTGACTGCTTTTAGGGCCATACCTAAGAAACTATCAATAGGTCCTATGTCATTAAGTTTTCCTTTGTTTTCTCCTAGTAGTTTCATAATTATAGGGTTTATATTAAATCTTTATTCCATAAAGTCTAAGCGTAGAGTCCAAGCTTAGAGTTCAATATTTTGGGAATAGATTTTTCCAGTTTCCCTAACACTATTTACCTGTATGTATGTCTATACACTGTGTGCAAGTAAGCCTTTGGAGGTCAGAGAGGCTGTCAAATCTCCTGGAACTGGAGTTACTGATAATTGTGAACCATTTTTTGGATGCTGAGGATCAAAACTGGGTTCTTTAGAAGAGCAATAAGTGTCTTTAATTTCTGAGCTATCTTTTCAATCTTTTATTTTTTGAAATACATACAGAATCCAATTAGTGATGTCTATGGTGTATGAGCATGGGGCATGGCTGGGTATTCCATAGTCAGCTGACCTCATAAAACTCTTAAAAAGTATTTTGCACCCTTCAATTTCTTGTAATATTTTGAACAACTGACTTCTACTCTCCTATTAGCTATCAATGGTCAACACTTCCTCAACTAGGCCTGGGACCTCATGAGCTTTTCTTCCATTCATGTTGGACTGTTGACTAGCTTGAACTTGTGCTGGAAATCAAAACTGCTGTGCATTCATGTCTAGAAGACATTGTTCTGACCTTAATTTTATTATTATTTGAAAATTCTGTAGCTATTGTACATAGCTTCCTTGATTCATTTTTCAGAGAATTTTCGATGTATAACAATGTCACCTCTGTATGCTAAATTTACATACTTTAGCTTTCTTATATTGGTATATGGTCACAATTTTGGGTGGCATCATTTGGTCTTCAGAATAGAAGATCATGTTGTTTGCAAAGAGGCACAATATAATTTCTTCATTTCTAGTTTAGACACCTTTGAGTTCTTTTTGTTACATAATTACTCTAATTAGGACTATGCTGAGTAGAAGTGATGAGCCTGAACATCTTTTTTTCTTCTGATTCTGGAGTAAAGGCTATCTACCTTTCCATGTTTAGTGTAAATATGTTATATATCATTTTTATACTATTCAGGCCACTCACTGGGCATTTTTATAGTGAAAGAATACTGAATATTCTCAAACACTTTTTAATCTATTAAAACAATCATGATTTTGTCTTCCATTCTATTAATGTGATGTATATTTTTGGGATGAATTTTACTTAATCACAGTGGTGACCATTTTAAAACTAATAAAAAAAACTTTAATTAAAATGTAATTACTTCATTTCTCCTTCCCTTCCCCCTACAATTCTTCTCATGTGCTTTCATCCTTATTTCCTTCACATCAATGACTCACTTATTATTATTATTATTTTTCTCATTTGTTCTTAGTTTGTAGGTGGAGTTTGCTGCAGTGTGAGATTTCCCCCTTTTGTGCTAGCATGTCTGTTGGTACTGTCCTTGCTTAGTTCTTGCCTAGGCAGCCATATGGTTGTGATATCCAGGTTTTAGCTTCTCTGTCTTTTTCTAGAGGAAATCTAACACAATAAAACACAACCCTGTGGAAGACATTCTGGAATTCTGACTCTTACGGTTTTCTGCCCCCACTCCCATGATGTTTCCTGAGACTTAGCTGTAGGAGTTGTGCTTACATGTATTTAATGGGGCTTGACATCCCACAGTCAGTTGATCTCTGAATTTTGATTAGTTGTGAGTTTCTCTAGTGGCCTCTGTGTGCAGCAAAGAGAAGCTGTTGGGTGGGAATTGGAAGTCACATTTATCTGTGGGTATAAGGATAAGTTCTGAAGTGCAGTTAGGTATTATGTTGTGAAGTGTATTTTCCCTAAGATCTATGTCCTCACTAGCTCCAGGTAGTTGTTTATGTTTCTAGAAGCAGGCATGATTTTCCTTGTGTAGAATTGGACTTGATACCAATTATACAGCTGTTGGTTATTATTAAGATATAAATTCCAGCATTTCACCTTTAGGGATATCTTGTCAGCTGGCTATGGCTGTGGTTCATAGATGCCACAGCTAGTAGGATTGCTGACTGTCCCTTTCTCTTAGCTGCTTGCACACCATCTCCTGGTACTTTGAAAGCTAGACCCCAAGAAGGAAACTTTCATATTATATCAAGCTTGAATCTTACAACTCTTATCCATAATGTATGCCATCATCAGCAATAGAGATTTACCTTAACCTCTAAGGAAAGCAAGGCAAACAGCAATAGCCTTATATTGTGTTGGGAGTTTCTTGGACTGCCCTGACTGACAACTTGAAAGGTTTCTCATGCCTGGTTCTGGCGGCAGGGGGGTGGGGTGTTATTTAGACAGTCTATAGTTTATGTGGGGAGTCAGCCCAAATGCCACACTGCACATTTATGTGTATTATATGCAGTTTTATGTTCCCTAAGACATTTCAAACATACTTAGTGTTATTTGCTTTCCTCCCTCCCTTTTTTTCTGTAGTCACCTCTCTCCCCACTATCCAGTTAAATCTCCCAGTTTTTTCCATTTACCTCTTCAGATCTCCTGTATCCTGCTATCCTCTATAGTTCCCATCATGACCTCTTACTTTCTTGGCATCTGTGGCTACTTTAGGTTGTCTGAAGATTTGGAGTTATGTGCTGCTCAACTCAAGTTGATAACATCCTGTTGAGGACTTTTGCACATTGTTCATCAGCAATAATGGCCTGGAGATCTCTTCTGGTGTACTATTTGTTGGTTTTAACACTAGGACAATTCTGGTCTCATAAAAATAGGATTACAAGTATCTTGTTCTCTTTAATTTCTTGGAATAGACTGGACAACTGATACTTATTCTTCTTTTATCATTTGGTGGAAATCAACAGAGAAGACACTCAAAGTTTGTTTACTGACAGACTTTTTGTTTTTGATTCAATCTCCTCTTTTATTATTGTCTAGTTGTATTTCCTATTTTCTCATGATTCCATTGTAGATCCATTTCTTTTACGTTATATAATTTGGTGGCCTATAGTTGTTTCTGATATTTTCTTAATTGTCCTTTGTCTTTCTGTTGTAGTATTTTTGTGTCTCCTTTTCTAACTTTTGGGGTCTTCTTTTTTCTCCTTTTTTAAAAAGAGCTAAAGCCTTGTGAATCTTCTTTATATTTGCATACAAAACTAATCATAAGCTTTCTAGACTTTTCTATTATTTTTCTTTTCTAATGTCTTTTTCATTTATTTCTCTCTGTTATGTCTTTTATATGTAGTTTCTTAATTCCCCGAGCTTTAACATTATGTGTTATTTGATATCTTCCCTCTCTGCTGTACTATAGCTATAAGGTACTTGTAGCTATAAAGTTCACTCTTAGAATTGCAATGGTTTCATTCCATGAGTTTTGGCATGCTGTTTCCCAGCATTTCTGGTTTTTTTTTGTTTTGTTTTGTTTTCACATATGTGTGCACACATTCAAATGGAGGCCAGAACTCAACCTCCTGTGTCTTCCTCAATCACAGCCTACCTTATTTTTTTCAAACAGTGTTTTCCACTGATGTTGAAGTTCAGAGATTGGCTGGAATTGTGACCTCCAGTGTTTGCCCCATCTCTGCCTGCTACCCGACTCCTGCTTACAAATGCACACTAAGTTTTGACACAGGTGCTGGTGGTTCAAAGTTAGGTATCATTTTTCCCACAGGCCTTGGGAAATAAAAAAAATAGTTTTTGATTTTTGATTTCTTCATTAACAAATTTGTTGTTCTGGAGCATGTTGCTTAGTTTATATATACTTGTTAATTTTCTCATGTAGATTTATATGACTATGCTAGAAAAAAAAGACTAGATATGATTTGTCTTAAATACTATGAATTGTTTTGTGCCTATGACTCATCCTAGACAATGTTGCATTCATGTTAGGGAGTATGTATTCTGTGGGTATAAAATACACTCTTCTCTATGTGCCTGCTAGATCTGTAAGTCAGATGTTTTCTTATTAGTCTCATTTCTTTAGTATCTATCCACAACAAGAGGTGGGGTGCTAAACTTGCCTGATATTTTTACCATTGAAATCTTTGTTTACATCTGTTAATATTTTCTTTGTGTATTTAGGTGCTACAGTGCTTAGTGTTTGCAAATGTGTGTCCACTTGCTGAGTGAGACCCTTGATGTTGTAAAATGATATCCCTTTGTATTTACTTAATTTTTACATATTGTGGTTTAAAGATCATTTTTGCTTAAGTATGGCCACAGACTGAGTACCCAAAACTCAAACACTAAAATACCCCCGAACTTGAAGCTTTTAAAGCATTGGATCTCAAAGGATTTGGGGTGATTTCAGACTTTTATATTAGGAATGCACAAGTGTTACCAAGTGAATGAAAATATTCTCAAGGCCCGAATTTTGCATACGTAAAACCTTGTACACCTGTTCCATTTTTATTTTAATTTGTATGTAATATCTTTTTCCTCCTTTCACTTCCTACTACATCTGTACTTTCTGTGAAGTGGGTCTCCTGCATCTTTTTAGTCTTGCTTATCTGTATAAATACTTAGGGTTGACCATTTGGTATTAGATAACTAATGAAGGGGTTCCTCTCTGAGGAAGGCTGATTCTCCCTCTTTTATCACCAAATTTCTTATAATTCTTCATCTAGGGATGGGGCCCTATGCCACTGGCATGTCGGTTGGAATCATTACTCAGGTCTTGTTTAGGCAGCCATATTGTTGGACTTTCCCTATAGAAGATAATTTCAGGTAGCAGATATCCTGGCCATCTGTCTTTTACAATCTTTCTGTCTCCCTTTCCATGATGTTCTTTGTGCTTTAGATATGTGGGCAGTGTTATAGATGTATCAGCTATAACTGGGTGCCTCACATTTAGTTGTTCTCTGTATTTGACCAGTTATGGATTTCTGTGATGGTTTCTGTCTGTTGACAAAAGAAGCTATTTGATGAGGGGTGAGAACTACATATATCTGTGAATATAAGGGCAATTGTTTATCATGCAACTAGAGATTATACTGGTTTAGAAGAGTGGCAGTAATAGGTTATCTTCCAGGGTCTATGGCCTTACCAGTTAATGTAAGTTTGCTAAGTTTACATACCAGGCATGATTTCCCCTATTGAGCAGACCTTAAGTCTGTTGGTTATCTTGAGGATTTCAGTGCCACTATTTTACCCTTGAGTACACCTTTCCATGCTGGTCATTGTTGTAGTTCATAGGCTTTGCAGCTGGGTATAACAACTGTAGATATCTATACTCCCTTGGCAGATTGCATAGCACCTTCTGTTACTGTGAGAGCTAAAACTCAATATTCTGCCTGGAAGACTTCCACAGTCATGAGCATTTAATTTTTTTTTTTTTTGTAGATTTAAAATGTGAGTCAGGAAATGAGAAAAAATATAGAATCTGTGCCTGCACTATGACAGTCTCCTTTAGTCTGGGTTTTTTTTTTTTTTTTATCTTTCATCATGAGTGATACTATAGAACACTTAATCTGTAAAGAATCTGTTTCTTTTACTTGCAGAACTGTAGTTAGCCTAAGAATTAATGACTTTGACTTTATCATACATAGATATAAATACATACATATATTATCACTGGATATGCTGAGAGCCCTTTAACAGCATAAATAGAAAAGGTTGTCTTATGATAGTGTTTTGAAAACCATCCCTTGTCTGTGATAATACTAGAGACTGCCTTTTAATCTCAACTCAGAAACCAACTCCACCCACTCAGAAAGCTGTTTTACTTGAGACTATGGCATTGTAGAAAGGTGGGACTATATATTCCTAAAAACACAGAGTTCACTGATACCTTTTGTTTTGCTGAACAAGAAAAATAGAAACCTAAAATAATTTCACTGAAATCCTGTTCTCAATAAGAAAAGTAAACTAGTTGTAATCTCCAAGTAATTTAAGCAGCATATATTTTTAGGTAAACAATATTCTTTAAAAAAAAATGCTGGCAGTGGTGGTACACAGCTTTAATCCCAGCACTTGGGAGTCAGAACCACGCAGATCTCTGTGAGTTTCAGAGTGGTCTTCAGCACTAGGTCCAGGACAGCTAGGGCTTTTACAAAAATAAACACTGCCTCAAAAAACAATCCAAAACAACAACAAAAAAACAAAACAAAATAAAAACACCCACAAACAACAACAATATACCTTTAAGCTAGGAATAGCTGCAAATAATTCAACAAACACCACTAAGAGAAATCTGGATTGCTAATCTGTATTATGAACAAAAAAATGTGGAAATTGATTTTTAGTTTTTATCAATTCATAAATTTAATTGGGTCACCTATATGTTCACTCAAGAAGAAAGTGTAAATTGTAAAGACAGTATAATACAAACAGTGGCAACAAGGATTTTCTGTCTAAAGAAGTCACATGATGAGGCTCAGAGGGGAAGGATGTAATTTAGGAAATGTCAGAGTTTCAGTGGAGGAGACTGTTCAGAGCCCGGAAGAGGTGGATTCTGTGGGAATGCAAGGCCCACAATGCCCCCTTTACTGAAGCAGCTGTAGCCCTGGTCAGCTAGCCAACAGACTCAGCACCAAGAGACCACTCTGTGTCCTTTTACATTTGATGCAAAGAGCTTGCACAAATGCAAAAATGGAGATTTGCAAGTCTGGCTAAGTTTCTATCAAGTTGTGTTTGGCTTTTCCTTTGTGAGGAAATTGTTCCGGAGTCACCTGTGTGTGTGTGTGTGTGTGTGTGTGTGTGTGTGTGTGTGTGTGTGTGTGTGTGTGCAGGTGCTCACACACTTGCATACAAGCTGTAAGTCATTTCAATTCTCTTGGGCAAGGAGTCAAATGTTCTGCTGCTTCAATGCTAAATACTCCCCAGTCACTTCATTGTGAGGCCAAGAGAAAGGTTTAATAGCTATCTTCTCATGCCTTGTGCCACCGGGACTGGGATAAAATAAGGGTAAATCAGATTCTCTGCCCAGTAAATCCTCTTATCCAGCAGGCTCCCTGGCTCTCTCTTTTGCCTCTGAGTGTGAGTTTATTCAGACTCAAGGGAGCAGTTAGTTATTCAAGCTGTCCAGGTAGTCAGAACACACCCTGCAGGTTTCTTTGAAGCCTGGGTTACCACTGTGGACTAAACAGTTCTGGACACAATAAATTCTCCAAGCTTCAACTTCTCCTAAAGATATGTGACAGCAGTGGTTTTGGCCCTGTGCAGTTCATCCCAAGTGGCTTTGTCTCAATATAAGGTTGATATTTTCTGACAGGAAAGCATAAGAGGGAAAACAGGGAGTTTACAGGTCAAATGGCCCAGTCTTCCCCTCATTTCTCCCCTGTGCATCTCTGCAGCTGTCGATTAGTGGGGTCGTTAGTGTCCATCTGTGGAAACAAAGGAGTGTGGCTCTCAGTTCAGCCACTGCTGCTGTGCTTGGAGCTGCACAAAAAGCCAAAGATAATCCAGGTAGAACTATTTTTTGAAATATATGGTTAGTTGCTATGCACATCACTGAAAGGTGGTCCTGCCTTCATTATACTCCAGGGAGCATAGGGAATTCATTTAAGGAGAAATGGATAAGCTGGACAGTCGTGTGACACATGTGAAGACTCGCACATACACATGCGCCCAGAAAGGAAGCTCTGACTTGCCGAGAATCTCACAGGTAGAAACTTCCATCAAAATGGCCTTTTTGTGTTCTTGTGAAATCTAGGAACTAGAAGGTCCTTGGAAATCAGTGATCCTGATCCCCTTTTAAAGTGTAGAGATGAGAAAACCAATCCCACAGGAATACAAGCAGCCAGAAGTCACCAAGTTATTGGTCTGAGGGAGATGCCTGCATAGGGAAGACAGTGAACGCTGGGAGCTCTGAGTAGATGTGTGTGCTGTAGGAGGCACTAGGACTCAGAGACCCTGAGACCCCACACATGAGCAAATCAAATCTCACTAGGCAGAAATGAACACAGCTCCTTCCCAGAGCTCACAGGATGTCTGGCCTGGCGCCACTCATATTGTGGGAGTCTTGAGGTAATAACACTGCTGACTAGCAGGGTCAAGTATTTTATGTGGCTCTCTGTCACTAACCCATCAGTTGTGGGCATTCCTGGTTCCCAGCCATGCCCCCAATTTGAGAAGGAAGACAAAAATGGAACCCAGTGGGCAAATCTCTGTCCATCTGTTTACAGAAAAATGTAACCTTCAGGGCATCATTTAGCCAAAGTGTGCCTCAGTGTTCTCACGGAAAGATGAAGGGGACTTTAGATCATGGTATTTTATGTTCTTTGGAATACTTCTGATCCATCTCATAGGCTGCTGTGAGGATCACCTAGGCAACACCAGCAGAGTACACATTGATTATAAAATGCTTTCTTTTTTTGTTACACAAAATAATGTTTTTTGCCCCCATGGTAAAATTTTCATACAAAATGTTGTTATCCCTTGGTCTCATTAATCCTTCGTTGTGCTCCTTACACTGGGCCATGTTCTCACCCGCCAATAGTTTCCATAATGTCTCTTCCACTTTCATGCTCTTAACATTTTGAAGAATTTGCTTTTTATTTTATTCAAAAATTATATTGTTTTTCTTATTCTAGTTTTCCATTCATCTTTATTAATGTTTCTACTGGTCTTAGGGTTTTTTAATGGGCAAAATATCTATAAATACAAAATAATTATAGGAAGATATAGATAATGATAATAAGACTAGAAAGAAAGGAAGAAAATACATTAGTAACACAATGGGTCATTTGTTAATTCATGTCTGAACACATAAGACAATGATATGCTTATGACACAATCCAATTCCAAACTAAAGCACTGCCTCTTGGTAGAGCCTCCACCATCCATTCTAGACAGAGCTTAACCTGCTTCTTTGTTTTATCTGGGGATTAGAGTCTTCTGCCTTATGAGACACAGAAATATTTTCTTTCTATGCTTTCTTTTCTTCCCAGGGATAATAAGTAAGGAATTGGGGAAGGAGACATAGACATTATGTCTGATTCCCATCTCTTTAGAAGAGGTCATACAGCGATTCTCAATGGAATGTCATAATTCTCAGATGAGGACCTTTGTCCTGCCATGCCAAAGCAGGTAGAATATAATTACCTGCCAGGTTCTTTACTCCTAGAACTTTAGGAAGTTATTTCTAAACCCAATGACAGCTTGATCTTGTCTGGAAGGAATGAAGGAGATAACTTGCCTAGTCAGGATGCGAACCAGATATGTTCTTCTATAGACCTAATGTTTTTAACTACCCAGATACATCATGTTGCATCTCATCAATATTGCTCTCATTTCCCCTGAAGTCTTAGTAGTAAGGAGGAGTTCTACTGATGCTGGATCAAATGATTTGAATAAACTTAAAGTGTGAATACTCATTTCTATAGCCTCAAAATTACAGTCATTTTTTCATCAAAAGGCAAGAGAAGCATTGCCACTGAGAACAGCTTTTGGGCTGAATGTCTGAGCAATCATCATATTCTTCAGCAAGTCAGGTAGTGTTTTTTTTTTCCAGTTATGCTCTAACTGAAAGAGATCAGAGAGCATGTTAGAGGTGAAGCAAAGAGTGGGGGATTATCAGAAAGCTATTGGAAAGGAAGGACAGAGCAGGAACTGAAATTACACCTGGATTAATCTGCCCTGCTAACAGCAATGTGTTCAGACAGAGAAGTGCTTATTTTAACATTCTCATAAAATGATAATGTCTAAGTGTTAAATCACTTGGCTGCCTAACATGGTTCTACAAGCTTTATACCCTTGAAGTAGTCTCCCTACTGGGCTGTCTGTCCAATTTTTGACCCCAAGAAAGAGACAATGAAATAAATAAAGGACAGTTGCAACTGAGCTTATTGTGACGTGACTTGGACAAGGGCAGAGACATCACATTTTGGGTCAAGTAATTTTGCTCATCCCTGGCCTCTGCAGTACAACTGTGTCAGCAGGAGGTAGCAGCTGGAGGGTTCTGCTCCCCTCTGATCTGAGTCTCTATGGCAATGCCATCACCACTAACAGTCTGGCTCCTGAATGCACACACCTCGCAGCATACTTCTTCAGAGAGCACAGTAGCTATTCTTAACAGGTCAGCCAATCATGTCTGTTGATTTCTGACATTCACTCATGCTCTAAAAAGCAGAGTTTCAAAAACCCAGACACTAAAAAGCAAAACTAATCCTTCTATCTATAAAAGTCAGGATCAATTTTAATTTTTGTTTGTTTTTATGCAGACTTCCACTCAGTTTGTCTCCAGCTGAAATAGGATAGTGTCGATAAGGCATCTTGCTTGTGAGAACCCAGGAAAACAGCAAGGAGGAAATACTTTCAGGTGTCTGACAACAAAGAACTCTGTTTCTGTACTTACAATAGCGGTTGGAGTGGCAGCCAGAACGCAATAGAGCACCAGAGGGGAGATGAAGCTTTCTTCCTCCGTCCCAGGGTAAGGCTTCATTAAGTCTCCATCCTGACAGAAGAATCCTTGGATATGCACCTGAAAAGTGTCAGTGCATTCGAAGTAGTAGGCAAGCAGCACTGTCCCAGCCATGATGACAAGCTGAAAATACAGCATGGCCACACAGAGACATTAGCAGGGCTTCGGAGCAGCACTTGCCCCTCAGAGCACACTCCCTCCATTACCCTGCAGCACTTCTGGGCTTGGTATTGGCAAGTGTGTGAGTGCCTGGCACAGCATGCTCTGGGCTTTGGGGTTGTGTGCTAGCTTGTCTGCCTGCTAACATCTGCTGTAGAAACCTTCCAGCAAATAGTGTGCAGATCCCATCTGAAGGGCAGACCACAGCAAACCTTATTGAGAGATTTGTCTTCTACTGTTGTGCTCTTAGAGTACCTGTGGAAACCAAGGTGTAAATATGCTTTCAGGTCAGACATGAAAGGTCAAACAGCAGTGGCTCTGTGAGAAATTTTATAAATTATTAAAGATAGACTCACCATACAAAATGTTAATCAGTCAGTAAATGACTGAGTGAGTGTGAGTGAGTAAGTGAAGAGAGAGAGAGAGAGAGAGAGAGAGAGAGAGAGAGAGAGAGAGAGAGAGAGAGAGAGAGAGAGAGAGAGAGAGATCAGGAAGACAAAAACTTAGCAAGGTTGAGAAGCTTTTCTAGAACCATGCCCTTTATTATTGGCAGGTATTCTACATCAGGGATGGCTTTTATTTTATTTTTTTCTAAAATGCTTCCCACTAGAAAGCCAAGGATCCAACTTTACCATAGGCACATAATCTTATAAGATTTGGACATAACGAGACACAACTACCTGTTCATTTTTCACCCATGACTTTTCCAGATGCTCACTGGTACAGACAGTTTGTAAGAAGGATGAGAGATTAATGGGACATGGAAGTTCAACATTAGTTTCCACATTGTATTTAGAAGACATAAAATGTCAAGATAAGGTAGTGATGAAAAAGGTGGATGGAAAACAAGGATTTGAGGCTATGAGGTTGTGGAAGCTGAAGTCAGAAGAGAAGGTAACCTCTTTTGGTTCACTGTCCTCTTTGAGATAAGAAGGCTGACATCTGGAGAGCAGACCTCACTATGGCTGGATTACCTGCATGTAAGTGAACATATGCTCAATGCTCAGACAGTGCACTGATAAAATGAGAAAACTGAAGTGAGAAAAATGCTTTTAAAGGTGGCTTTTTTGTTTAAAGGTATCAAGTAATCATTATGGGTAGACAATATAGCTAGATGTCTTCAGACAACTTCAGTTTAAAGCTGCTTTTGTTCACAAATATGTGTTAGGCAATGAATGGGAAGTCATAATATTTCGAGGGGTTAGGAACACTTTTGTTGAGACAGTCTCATGCAACCTGGGCTAGCCTTGAATTTACTATGAAGCCAAGGATGATCTGAACTGCTAATTCTCCTGCCTGTATTTACTGAGTACTGGGATTACAGGCATATGCTGTTATGTTCAATTTATGCAGTGCTGAATACTGAATCCAAGAACCCAGGGCTTTCTTTGTGCATGCTAATCAAGAATTCTACTAAGTAAGCTATACCCCTGAACTTAGAGCCACACAGCTGATTAGTGTGAAAATCAGAAGTAGAATACCTACACTTACCATTTCAAGATAAACAACAGCAATACCCCCTTCCCTAAACAGACCCCCCTCAAAAAAACAAAGAAAACAAACAAACAAACAACAACAAAAAAGAAAACAAACAAACAAACAAACAAAAATAACCCCAGGCCCAAGCCAAACATGATCTGAAATGCAGCAACAGGGAAGAATCTTGAATAAGTGTATTTCCTATAAGAGTAAGAGACAGGCAACCCAAAGTAGCCCCTGCTGGACGGATCTCTTGCCTACAGCTACCTTCTAAATCCCAACTATGCACAGGGCTTATCTTTTGGTATTTTTTCAACATTGTTAGAAGCACACTTCTCTATTTCTTAGCTTTATCGGCTCTTAGGAGATGTCCATTTGGAGAACAGATGTGGTCTATGGGAGGCGTTTCAAAAAGATAAAAGTAAAAGTGGCATCAAAATTTCTCTACTGAAAAACGATTCCTTTTGGGAAAACTGAAAGTGAAGTAAATACACACACACACACACACACACACACACACACACACCACAATACCCAACACTACACATACACACACACACACACACACACACACACACACACACCACAATACCCAACACTACACATACACACATATACACCACACACACACACACCTCACACTACACATACACACACACATATACACCACACCTCACACTACACACACACACACACACACCACATGCCCCCCTAAAGACTCAATACAAAGGCACAGAATGGAAACAAAGTACAAAAGTGTGTTAATAAGATACATCAAAATCAAATAATTGCAAAGTTAACAAAACACTGTAACATCATGTACCTAAATTTGAATCTATAGTAAAAATTTTGAACAGCTGCCCGACTGGTGTAATCCTGGTAGTAGCATTCAGAGAGAAATGAATGGATCAATGAATGAATTAATCAATTATTTGCAAGACACAAAGAACATAAAATATTTGAGACTTGGTAGGTGGGTGTAAGCAGGAACTTCAGCAACTTATACATAGACTGATCCACCAGAATGAGATAATTTTGCCTTAGTTCTTTTTCCTATGAACAGCTAGAAACCCATCTCTGTTTTTCTCAAGTGATTCTCGAATGCCCCAGAATGTTCTCAATACTGCCCTTTAAGAGATGAAAGAGGAAAAATAGAACAATTCAGAATGCAATTTCTATTCTTCTTTCCCAGTGAATACTCTTTTGTGACCACATAATAACAGGAAGCCTATTCTGTTGTTACAGGAACAGGAAGAATACATGATGAGCTGTGTCTGTGAGCAGGGAGGTGGGCCCCATTGCACTGACCAGGAACAGAAAGAATACAGGATGAGCTGCCTCTATGAACTGGAGGCGGGCCCCATTGCTCTGACGGTGATCTACAATTAGCCATCAGCCATCCTCCCTGTCCTGGGGCACATGCATCACTGTCTAGGTTTGTGCAACCAGTTCCAGCTGGCACTCTTGCCATCTCTGATTTCTTCCTGTGCCCATTTAGGGATGCATGGTGGGAGCCCATAATGTTTTTGTCACACAAACAGATGGTGAGACTGTACCAGACAGCACTGGTGGAAGAGGTGAAGATGTCAGTGTGGCAGAGGCAATTATGCATGAGGGATGATAATAAAGTATAGGGAGATCACATGCCAGGGACTTTCCTCAGACCCTCTTCCCTCGGGATAGCAGTCTAATACAAAAAAGTGCATAGCATGGTAATCATACTGCAAGGATTTGAAAAGCAGATGCCAACAGAACCAGAAACCCAGTCTCTGATGGTTGAGAATGCAACGTTTCTATCCAGATCTCTGCTGGTTAAAGTAAATGTCACAGTGATTTGTAATAAGGAAGTCACAAAGCCTACCGAATAAACATAAATGTTTAGATTAATTATAGAGCACTGATTTACGGATGTGATACATGTTGGGGCATCAAGGCTCCAAGTAGTGATAGTGGTGTGTGTGTTTGTGTGTAGTATGTATGTAGTATGTGTGTAGTGTGTGTGTGTATGTGTGTGTTTGTGTGTGTGTAGTATGTATGTATTATGTGTGTAGTGTGTGTAGTATGTATGTAGTATGTGTGTAGTGTGTGTGTAGTATGTGTGTAGTGTGTGTGTGCGCACGTGTGTGTGTGTGTGTGTGTGTGTGTGTGTGTGTGTGTGGTATGTGTGTAGTGTATGTGGAGAAAGAAGTAAGGCTAGAATGAGAGGACTGGTATCTGGTGTCAAGTGTAAGGGAGTCACTTTATATCAGGAAATCTTAGTGCCTTGTGCCCACTTTCCCAATTTTGGGGAACAGCTTGGGGTCCTGGAGCACAAACTTCATTTCAACCCTACCAGAGATGACAGATATTTCCTTTTCTAATGAGTTTGGTTTTGTTGGTTTATTTGATTTGGTTTTAATTTGGCTATGGACTACTAATGATAACATACTGACATCTCTTTCAGGGAACTGCCTCTGAACTTGGTCTCACACATGCTCTCCAAGTGATTTCCATAAATATGATAGCACTTGCCACACTGGAACAGATCATGTGATCTGTCATCTGACCCAAGAAGGATTCTGTATGTGGCCAATGAACTAATAGGGAAGGGGTTAACAGAAGAGCAGGGAGGGACTGCTGGTTGGGAGAAAGGTAGGTGCAAAGAAGATGGAGAAGACAGCATGTTGTATAGGAGATTAATTGTGGTCCAGCCTCATGAATACATACTGTATTCCACAGAAGAGTTTCAGGTAGAATAAACATTGCCCCAGGACTTAGGTAATAAGAACTCACATAGTTCTGAGAATTCCAGGCAATTATACAACTCAAATAGTTGGATATTTCTCAATATGGAAGAAGTGTACCTAAGTTCCAGTGTCACTGGCTGCATAGGGGGGAACCAGAAAATGGCACTAACAGGAGTGAAAACCAGTGTAGTAGGCTTAAAGAGAAACAGGTGTAACTGGTGACATCAAGCTTTGGGGATATCTTTCTGGAGACCTTAGGGTAAGTGTGGCCTCTTTAGGAGGTCTGGAGGGTAGAACATCAGAGGTAAAAATTGAAGAGGAGAGAAAGAGAAAGAAAGGAAGAGGGGAGGAGTGATTGGTAATGGTATCCTATACATGGATCCTGGAAATTGTTCTAAAAACACACACGTTTTTAAATTTAAATTTGAAACAAGTTTGTTTTACATATCAATCCCAGTTCCTGCACCCTCCTGTCCTCCCCTGTTCCCCCTACCAACCCCCATCCTATTCCCTTTCTGCTCTCCAGGGAGGGTGAGACCTTCCATGGGAAGTCTTCAAAGTCTGTCATATCATTTGGAGCAGGGCCCAGGCCCTCCCTCATGTGTCTAGGAAAATTGAGTCAGTGAAAGAATAGAGGAGGAGAGCAAAAAAGAGAAACCATAATAGAGGGAGCCATTATCCGTTTAAAGAGAAATCTGGCACTGGGGAAATGTCCAGAGATCTACAAGGATGACTCCAACTAACAATCTAAGCAATAGTAGAGAGGCTACCTTTAATGCCCTTCCACATTAATGAGATTGACGACTATTTTATATGCCGTCCTAGAGCCTTCATCTAGTAGCTGATAGAAGCAGAAGCAGACACCCACAGCTAAAGTCACCTTTTATACAGAAAGTTGTTGTGGAATATGAGCTAATACATGGATATTTAGAGAAAACAAGCTATTTCCTCTGCAGCACACATTTACATGCTTAGTGAACAAGAATTCCCCCCAACAGAAGTAGATTCTAGGCTAGAAAGTGCCATGAGTCATCACTCAACTAGTGGAACAAACAGCGTATGTCTCAACCCAGGATCTCTCACTCTCCACATGAACACCCCTTAAATAACAAATGCAAGATTGGAGAAATAGCTCAGTGGCTAAGAGCACTCTTCCACAGGTTGTAAGGTCAATTCCCAGCACCCGTACCAGATGACACACAATAACCCATAATGGAAACTACAGGGGATCAAGTGCCTTTCTAGCTTCTCTGGTCACACAGACACAGAGACACATGAATAAAAATAATTATTTTAAATAGACCAAGTGCAAAGACTGCCTATGTATTTTTAGTCAGCTAAACCTTTTTTCCTAGTTCATCATATTGATTGTTTACTGTGGATTACATAGAGAAATACAGAGTTTTAGTAGGTAGATTTACAATTACACTCAGGGGAAGGGATAAATATTGGGTAGAATTTAAAATAAACCGGACCACATTTTTTTCTCCTGATATTCTGCTATTAGAGTTTTGTTTAAATAATTTGATTGCATGTTTAGATATATAGAAGGGATTCCCAATGTGTAGTGATACAAAGCTGGCAGGCATAGCTTTCATCTGAGAAAGCAGCATGGAAATTGAAAAGAACGCTGACATTTGGGAATACTCATTATAGATAAAAGCAAGGTTCAATGGCTAGGACCTGACAGTTAAAAACTCAGGGGCTTGGGCAGGCTGTGGTCTGAGATGCTCAGGGACCATGGCTGCCCTATGGGCAGATTCAGAACTTAGAAAGGGCAGAGCTCAGCATGTATTACATGCATGAGAAAGTGAAAGCAATGAGAGGTGACAGAAAGAAAGGTCCAGGAAAAGATAGTCCTACATGATGAATGTTCATTTTACTTTTTTTTTTTTTTTTTTGGTAAAGTTGGATATAGTGGTTTAAATGGGATGGCTTTCACAGGCTCATATATTTTAATGCTTAGTCATCAGTTTATAGACTGGGAAAGATTAGAGGGCATGGCCTTGGGGGAGATGTCATTGGGAGCAGGCTTTGGGTTTTCAAAAGCCCACACCAGGTCTAGTGTGTCTCTGTCTGCTGTTGCTGTAAGGGGAGAAACTCCAGTGTTGTCAATGAACAGGTTTGTCCAGTTGAGCACCTCTGGTGGGCAGAAAAAAAGCCAAATTTTATTAATTCATTGACTTTCCATGTAGCAGGGCTTGGATTTTCTTCCCTCTATAGAAGTTGCCCGAGAGAGGTCTCTCTTACCACACAGCATCTATGGCATTCTTAACAAGCAGCAAAGGTTTAGTTGGAAACAATTACCTTCACTTAAATATTGATCAGTGACTTTACAATTAATTATAATTGCAGAGATTCTGACTGTTGTAACATAAGCAAACAACACTAGTAAATGATTCTTTCACCCTAAATGAAAGAAATTTGACTTGGGGCCCAGGATACAGCACAATAGGCAACAGATTTGCCATGAAGCATGAGGACTTCAGTTCAAATGGGAGAACCTACATAAAGATGTTAAGTATGGAGCTGGAGAGGTGCCTCAACCATTAAGATCTCTTACTTTTCTTGCATAGGACCTGAGTTTGGTTCCCTGCAACCACATCATGACTCACAACCATTTATAACTCCGGCCCCAGGAAATCTAATGCTTTCTTCTGGCCTTGACAGGCACTGCTCACATGTAGTGCACATACATACATGTGGGCAAAAATTAATACATATAAAATTAAAAATACATAAATAAATGCATGACATACTGGCATGGGCTTGTAATCCCAGTACTGAAGAGACTCAGACAGGTGGATCCCTAGGTCATATAGTCCAATCGTCTAAGCTTATTTAGCAAGCCCCATTCCTTGCAGACCTGCTATGAATCAATGCATATTTTACTTTGTAAGCTTTTTGAAAGACAGAATGAGTTTCACTGGCTTAGTAGTTAATATAATTTAATTTTTAAAATCCAGATTATGATCATACTTATTGGAGAATTGCACACTGAAACTCATAGTCACATGCAAATGTGACTTGCAAATCAAATTCTCTGGCTAATAGCTGACTCAGTTAAGAGTCACTGCCTGAACCAACTTAGGTCCATAAAATTCTTCCAAAACTTTGAAACAAGATTTACAGACCATGTATCTTATGGAACAATTGAATTCAAGACATTATAAGCCTAGGACTATAGAGATGCACATGTAGCCATCTGAATCTGGCAACACAATGAAAGCCAATAGATTGAGCAGAGAAAAGAATAAAGCATTCATGCAAAGTGACCAGATCAGAATGCCTAGAAAGAAAGCATAATTGTGATTCTAATGGTTATTAAGTTACTTGTTGCAATTTATGGTGAGGTGTATCCATACACCTCAGACTCTTTAGGAGTCATTTTTGCTCTTAAAAATCCTGTTTGGCTGAACTTAATTTTCAGGCATGAATTCCATCCTGCTGAGCAAGCCTTAAGTCCAATTAGATAGCTGTTGATTGCCCTGGAGACAAAAGTGCTATTATTGCGCCATTGTGTCTTGCTGATCTAGTCACTGATGTGGTTCATAGACTTTACAACTGAGTAGAACTACAGATTACTCTTCTGCCTTGGCAGCTTATGTAGCATCTTCTTATGCTATGAAAACCACTCCTCTGGGAGGAGGCTTCTGGATGAACTTCAGCTTGATTTCTTCAAGTCCTGTGTCTGAAGTGTATGGTTATTTCATATGAAGCTGGTTATCTACTACACCAATCCAAAGAACCTTGGATGAAGCAACTAATTCTGTACTTGGAGACCCTAGGAGTAGAGAACTCTGAGTTGGGACCTACTATGAATTCACATATATTGTTAGGCTTTGACTCTCAGGGCCTTATTTCTTTATAGGAAGGAGAACCATCGTGTAAACCACAACAACAACAGATAAGCTACATGCATGCTTTTTGTTAGCCTTCAGAAGCTAAAGTCAAGGTGACACTATTCTTGAGAAGTGAGAGAAGAGCCTTTGATATATCATAAACTCTATCCAAAAACATTGAAAACAACAATGAACTTAAAAACTAGCATGGATTAATCATCCAGAATAGTAATCACCATGGGAAGAGCCATGCCATCTCTGATAGCTAAGACATTGACAGCAGATATTTGAAGTGAATCAGTAGCTGAAAGGCATTTGAATGAATATAGAGAAGAAGCTTCATTAATCCATGCAGATGAGGCCTTCTCAATTTTTAAAGAATCATTTTCAGACACCACACATATAATTTCTAAAGAAAATGTAATTTTCTTGCCATCTTAAAACTTTGCCTCATTCATAATTGAAAAGAATTTTCAGTAAGAGAGATATGGGCTTAATCAGCAGGCACAGACAGTGCACAGGCAAAACCTGACTTCACAGCAGTTGTACACCCTCATATTGAATTACCTGTGCAGCTCTTGCTTCCTGAGTTCTTAATTGGCTTTGGGAAGAACAGAATTCTGACCTCATGTATAGCCCTCTGGCCTTGCATTTGTCCTAACAAATCAAGTGTTATTACTTTTTTATGGCTGGTCCATGTTGCAATAATAAATATCCATATTAAAATTTTAATGTGTGATGTTCCCAGAAAAGATAACTTACTTAAGAATTTAAACGTGGATTAATTCTTTTAGTTCAAGGATTAAATCTGACAGCTTTTGATACTAAAACATTCTCAGGGCTTATTGGCATTGGGAAATTCCCAGAAGTATATTTTAGCACACTATCTTTAACATTTACTTATTCCTTCACCAGTGCAAATATTAACTTCTAGAATATTTATAGAAATGTTTGGAAAATGGGACAATACCCACTGAGCCCCATCTGAAAATAAATCAAAAGTTAAAAAACTCATTTATTCCTTCAATCAAGCTTACAAGAATTCGTGTTTGTTATTCATAATAAGAATTCTTCTCTTTTCATGGGCTCTTAAGTCTGAGATGAGATCTATTCAGAAAATACCGCTTTGAGAAGTGATTTCCACATTATATAGAAAATGAATCTAATGCTCACTCTCTGGCATGTCATGTGGAGCCAAATGCTAAAGATGACGACTGGAAAAAGACAATTAAGGATTCACATCTTCCCGTGTTTGCTTTAAAATGGTTTTAAGCAGAAACCCTGCTCCATCTGAATGTCCCTGTGGAAAGGAGCAGGGTTCTTTCTTCTCCCCATGCGTGCATTCATTGCTACCTCATTTGGAAATCAGGCAAATGAGAAGTAAAGGAAAATCTCTTTTCCCCAAACCAACCAGTTTGTTTTTCCTTCTAATTAAAACAGGTAAATCTCCACACTTCAGGCAGACTTAGATGTTCTCGTTGTCTGTTAAAATGAGAAGTTAAGGATTTTTTTCTTTCCATTTGAGATTAGTCAGTAGGTTATGTCTTAGGGAGTGCCCCATCTAAACACAGGGGAAGAACCTGTATAAATGAGACCCTCACATGGCTGGGGCTAGCTGGCAGATCACAGGTGCTAGTCTGCACCTGCTTCCTTCAGGTTGCATCTAAATGAAGCCAATTATCCCATGGAAAGCAATTAAGTGGAGACTTGAAATAAAAATTTCCTTCCACAGATGTGCGCTAGCAACATTTCATCTTAATTTATTTAAATCTTTGTAAGCACATTTGAAAACTAGGACAAAATATGATGACCTTGTATTAGCAGAGTGGTGTCATAGCCAAGTACACATTTGAGTATTTTTTAATTAGAAGATATCATAATGCATAGTTTTAAAAATAAACAATCAGAATTTTATCCAGTGACCACAAACTATTATTATCTGTTGCATATTTGTTTTGCCAGACTTTCTATTTTCCTCATACATATGTATGTACATAAGTATGTTTATATTGGAACCACACAGCCCAGGAAGTCTTCAGTTTTCTCTTAATAATACATGTTACTGTTTTTTTTTTTGTAGGTATCCTTAGCTGTTTATAGCTATATACATGTGTTTCTCTTGGCCCTCTGTCTACCTAGACTCACCTTTACCCTTTCTAGCTACAGAGTCACAATTATTATGGAGGTATGCTTAGGGCCAGACTCACCTACTAGGTCACCATGTTTGCATGGATTAGGCCCCCAACTTAGGATAAAGGATGAGAAGCAAATGGGAGCTCAAAAGAGGAGAGTTTTGGATGACAGAGGAGGTCAAAAATCTTAATTTATACTTCAAGTAAACGACAGAAAGATTTTGAGTAAGGAAATGGATCAATGAGATGTGTCACTGAAGAAGGTGAGACCCCATAGAAACCTAAGTGTCTGCAGCAGTCTTGGGGCAGTGAAGTCAGATTTGGAGCAAAGGTTGTTTATGTGTTTTCTTGAGCTCTCATACATCGCTGCTCTCTCATGCAGAACAAGCTGTGATCTGTTTAGGTCTCATACATACAAACAAGTGAAAGCAAAAGATGCTGTTTTAGAATGTATACTTTTAACTGTTATTGTTAAAATGTGAAATGGATCATCATTAAGTTTTTTTTTTTTGAACATTTACTACACAGCAACTATTAAACCCAGGAAAAACTGCACTATAAGATCTGAGGGCTACGTGGAGAGGACAAGCTTCATTTCAAACTCAAGTTTTGAGATGCTCCTTAGTGAAAAATAACAGACGTTTGGAATCAAGAGAAGTAAAGAGGATAGAGAATGTTATATACGACACAACCCTCCATCCACAATTTGAACAAACATACAGATACTTCTCTGAGCTCTTTCTGTTAATTATTTTCTGGCTGTTACTCCAATCATTACCAGTTGATTACATTTGGCTTCCCCTGAACCCTGAACACACGCACACACACACACACACACACACACACACACACACACACACACACACACACACACGCACACCCCACATATTAAAATAAAGATATGAGATAGAATAGCATGTGGTTTTGCATAATTCCCAAATCATCCAAATGCACTTGGCACTAAAGTACCCAAGTTCCCAAGACAAGAAATCTCTGGTTTCCCCAGTATCTTCTCCAGACAAGAGACACTCTTGGGCAAGCTAGCATGGAACACTGTCAGATGCTTGCACACCAATGGCTACTCTATTTTTAAAATAGCCAGATGACTTGAGTAGAGATGGATATATCTCTCCACAAGTAACTTTCCAAACAAATCTCTTGAGTCAACAGCATTGCTGTATTGTGAAATTTGGTGACTTTACCAAATTGGAAGCATTGAATGAAGCAAGGCTTTTCAATTAAGTTTAATTAGGTTATATTGTCCTCAAATGCACTTGGATGAGAAGGTGTTATGCTACCTAATATTCCTTAAAACCATTTTTTCAGATTAAGATTTCGCCTGAGAGAGGCCCTCTTCGATTTCTTGTGTTCTGAAGGAATGCCAGCTCCATCATAGGAGCTCAGAGCTTGGCATCACTTGCATGGCTCAGCATTCCCTAGGCACACATGGCATTTTCTAATTGTTCTTTCTAAGTTAAAATAAGATGAAAACAGGCATTAAGCTGCTTAGAGATCTGAATTAGAAGAACAATTATCCTAATACACATGATAGGAAAAGCTCTCAGAGCCAGAGCCCATAATCTCCCTATTCTTATGAAAATCTGTCATTCTAAGGACAGCCATGCTTGACTGGGGGCCATGGAAAATGCTCCAAGCTTCGTTTCTGTTATCCTTGAGGACTGATTTGTGTTCTTTTTGAAAATGATTGTACCACTTTGAAACTTCTGAGCATGGTCCAACACATAATCTGTTTTATTTGACACTCTAAACATTTCTGCCATTCTGCTAGGATGTCTGCCTTGTCCATGGAAATTTATTCAATGAAATGTGAAATTACTTTAGAAGACACATTTACAGCATCAAACTTAGGTCAAGCATGCCACGCAGAAGGGGTTCGGGAAGTTGTGCACATTCTCAGAAAATCGGCAATGTTCCTTTCACAGGGCTCACCTTGTTTTTGCAGCACCAGAGCTTTGTGCATGCCAGACAAGCACTCCTCTGCTAACTCCACCCTAAGCCCTGTTGCTTCTGCCTCTTGATCTCCCCTGAGAGCCTGACCATCCTTCAGAGGGTCAGGAACTTAGTATGTCAAACCATTCCAACAGTGTCTTCATATTTTTTTTTTTACGTCTTGTTGCCAAAATCGTCCAAAGAAAGTGCAGTGAGGGGCTCTAGGGACTGCATTGACAGTTTGCCCTCCTCTGCCACTCACTACCTATAACATGGAAGAAGTCACTAAAGCTCTCTGTACCTCGATTTCTTCATCTGCAAAATAGAGATATTAGTGTCTACCAACAAGAACTAAAGGGCCCATTAAACTATTTGCATCTGTAGGCTTAGAACCATCCCTGGCATAAACACAATCAGTGTGCTCTTAGCACTTGGATTTTATTTTTACTCAATATGTGTTCCAACATTCACCTTCATTTTTGCATGCAACTGAGGGACAGTCATATTTTATTGTTCATGTTGAAGCCTTTTTTTCAAAGTGTTTTCATTGCTGAGATAAAATACTATGAATACTGCTGGATTAATTCAACATATATATATATATATATTTAAAATGCTTTGACTTCAAAATTTAAGCCTAAGGACAAATTACTGGGGGAAAAGGATTTCTAATTTTGTTTCCACAGAAAATGAAAAGCTGTGGATTCCTTCCAGACTAATGTGGTTTGATCGAGCAAGACCCCCTGAAGCAACATCAATGGGAAAATGCAGCCTATCAGACCACTACAGCCAGGATTTCTGCGTCTTCTTAGGATTCCTCCATGACAGCGCCCCCTACCACTAGGAAGCAGTTTGGAAAGAATGATGCCCAAATTCCCAAATATTGTTTATAAATGTTTGTTTTCATTAAAAAAGGCATGTATAATTATGTCCAGCATAAAATAAATAAATGTTTAAAAAATAAAAAATACTATGAATAATAGCTATCATGTCAACTGAGGCATAGCTTAATTTTCAAAACAGTATGTATTTCTGAGTGAATGGTTCTCCTGGAACGCAGGATAGCATATATGTTCAACTTTGTAAGATAATGCAAAACTTTTTCATGTTCCATACCTATCATCAGCCTTTTGGAACTTCCTGTGGCTTAAAAACTTGCCTAATTACTAGAAATTTAAACAAGTTCCCCATATTTATTTACCATTTGTACTCTCTCTTGTATGGGAAAATGCTTGTTTACATATATTTAGCTGTATTTTTGTATCTTTGTTTCCCCTTCTTTTTTACTTACAGTATTTTTTAATAACCCTGGATACCACTTTTAAAATCAGGTACTAAGGATACTTCAGACATCTCAGGATGATACTGCACATAGGTCATATGAGAGTTAGGAATGGGTCATATGTAAAATGAGAAGGCACCCTTGGACCATACTTTTTGCATGCTAAGCTAATGTATATTTCTTCATGGCTTTGACCTCTACAACTAAAAGAAGAAATAAAAAGTGTACTAAGATGGAAAACAAATTTTCTAGTTGCTTACTGGCTTTTAAATCTTCTATATGCTTTTTGATTTTGCTATCAATACAAATTATTGGTTTTAATATTGCCTTCAAAATGGTTTTCATTACACCAAAGTTATTGGATGTTAGAACAGAAATGAGATTGTCTCAACATTACAGGGGTTTGGTGAATACAGATAATGTTATGTCCTGGTCAATCCCATACCTGAAACAAAACACTGAATCTAACAATCAATTAATACAAACTAAAAGCAGGATCCCTAGAATTTCTGCACAAAATAATCCACTGCTCAAACACATGGAGTAACTTAACAGACGGGAATGTGTCAAGCCACCAGACATAGAAAATGTCCTGTGAAGTGCCAGCTATTAACTAACTCATCTTCCTTGGAGAGCCTCTCAACTTTGTGTATTTTTTTTCTCTTGCATTGTAAGCAGCTTTATCTTTACTGCTTCTGCAAATAACTCAAACACTGAAAGCAAACAATATGAAATAAAAAAACAAAGTCTTACTGTCATTCCTGCTTCTGAGGATCACCCAGTTTGTTCTGCAGAGCTGTCCAGGAGCTACTTCACTTGGCTCTCTGATCCTTTCTCTCAAAAGACCATAAGTGACCTATCAGAAGAGTTTATGTTCTTCCCAGTGCTGAGCTTATTTGATATGAGTGCAGGAGTCAACATGTCCAGTCAGGACTCATCCGTGCTCGCGATTCCCTCCTTGTGTGCTTACTTATTAAATTCTCAGAATCCCACCTCAAGATCCCTCTGCCACCTGTCCTTGGGTGCACACTTCAAATAGTAGTGGTGTTTCCAGGATTTTGCCATCACCTCCATGTTCCTCCCCTGTTTTTATTTTCTTCTGGGGAACACACTTTCTCTAGAGTTTACTTTATACTGAGCTTCTCTGGTGATTTCTGCTACCACCCGCATCTTGATGATTTGTGAATTCTCTAATCCAAAGCCCTCTTTTGTACTCTACAGTCTAGAGTATGAAAGTATAAAACTCTGGAGCTGAGAGGCTAGCCCTTTATTTTTGAATCCATATGAAATATCTGCCCCAGATGTTCCTTAAGTGACATATACTCAAGATATTCCTTTCGGAATCAATTTGTCTCTTCCTTCCACCTCTTACACACTTTGGCCTCTGAAAACCACATTACTATCAATATAATTTTTCAAACCAAAATCTGGAACATCATCCTTGAGTCTTCTTCTCCCCTTGATTCCATATTCAGCCAGGGTCCAAGAAGAAATCACCCTCCTGCTTTCTTCCCTCCCTTATCTTAGCATCCTGAGCGTAGGGTGTATACTCCACTCTGATGATCTACAGTTTCCTATGCTATTCCTCTTCCTATCTGCTGCTCATTAATTCAAATCATTATCATTTCCTTCCAACACTATGAAGCCTCTTGGTCCAATTACTCACTGTTGGTGTTACCTTGGTTTAAAATATGTAGTGATATATTATTTATGATTTTTAAAAAACTTGCCCCAGGATTCAGAAAGCAAAGACAACCACAAGCTATAGAAACCAGGCACACACCTTTAACCCCAGTAGCCAGAAGCTAGGAGGTGGTGGTACACACCTTTAATCCTAGAACTCAGAATTAAAAAGGTAGACAGATCTCTTTGAATCCAAGGTCATACAGATCTACACAAGAGACAATCAGTCTAAAAGAGAATTATAGTTCACACCTTTAATCCCAAACATTAGGGAAGTATATTAATTCCCCAGCCATGTTGAAAAAAGAGGCATTCCTTCTCCAGTCACACCAAGGAGAGGCAGCAGTTTGAGACTTGGTGAAGAGCTCCTGTGGATCAGCCCCTTTAGTGGGAGGTGAGAGCTAGTGGTCTGCTGCTTTCCTTTTCTGATATTCAGCTTGAAGTCTCTGGTCCTTTTATTAATTCTCATTACAAAAGCAGGTGCCACTGAAGCACTTTCTTTAAAGTACAAGCATACCAATATCCCTCTGCAAGAGAATAAAAACAATCCCACCTCTCTAGCATAGCACCCCAACTCCTCATATACTGGTTTTCTTCCTTACAAGTTACAAGTCATACATTTCCATCAAAGGCAAAGTGTATCTACATGTGTCTTGCTCTGTGCTTATTGACATATTTTTCCTACTCCTTCAATTATTCTTTCTCCCATATCCTTGATCAAATTAATATCCTTAAGGCACAATGCAGGTGTTTGCCGGTCCTGTGAAACTTTTGTTTTCTCTAGACAATATGCCTTTAGATTCCCACTTACTATTTCTAGCATGGGAGTCATTACCACTGTCCTGTGGGTACCTTGAGGAATGTGAGCAAGTTCCATGTATCTTTGGAATCCCACCATGTACAGTGAACACTTAATCAAGGCTTATGGAATCAATCAAGGTGGCATGGTGCATGGCTACCTCAGAGTTTCTTCTACAGAGGCATGGGCTCCCCTGGCTCTAGCAACAGTTCTAGAACAGTTATGAGAACATTTGTTCTGATGTAATGATACCCAAAGATAAGGTGTTATAGTTACAAAAGCGAAAAACACTAAAAGAAGAACAATAAGGAAACTAACATCTTGCCAAAGAACAATGATTAAATAGGAATCATCTTCTTAAGGGATCTTGAATTAAAAAGAAAATCAATAGTATCTAATCCGGTAATACCAATATAAATCTTCTAACAACATACACTGATAGTACATTAGAGAAGACAGGTTCTTTGTCCCTTTTCCCACTGAGAGGTGGAGTCTGATTAAAGGTCTTCTACTTGTCCAATGGCATGGAACAAAAAATACAATGCAAGACTTTCAGGACCAGATTGGCAGATATAGTTCAGCCTTGGCCTCTTGGAATGTCTCTCTCTTTTTTTTTCATGTCTTATATTTTTATATAAATACAGCTGTGGGTCCTGGCTATTGGTGGCATAAAGCTATCATTTCATTTATGATTACTGATATAAAATACAACAGTGTACTTCATTACTAGCTATATTGACATTCCACAAACAAGGCTTGCAAACTAAATGGGGTGGGGTGGGGAATGGGCCCACACAGTTCCAAGATGTATCAATGTAATAATAAGCATCTCACAGAGATCCAATTGGTCCCATAAGACATCTGCTGTTTTGCAAGGAACTTAGCCCAACTTCAGTAATTCTGAGAATGTTCAGAGTGGGGACAGTAGAATATAGATGCTGTAAAGAAAGAAAGAGAGAAAGAAAGAAAGAAGAAAGAAAGAAAGGAGGGAGTACGGATATGGAAACACCTTCATAAGGAGAGACAGGGGAAGAGAGAGAGGGAGAGAGAGAGAGAGGAAGAAGAATAAATAACATAAAGAAAGTTTGTAAAGGCCACAGATAAACTTATTATTTCATAATCTTTCTTGAAAAATACATATTATAGCTTGGCAGTGGTGGCACATGCCTTTAATCTCACCACTCGGGAAACAGAGGCAGGTGGATCTCTGTGAGTTTGAGGCCAGCCTGGTCTACAAAGTGAGTTCCAGGACAGCTAGGGCTGTTACACAGAGAAACCCTGTCTCATTAACCCCCCAAATACATATCACACACACACACACACACACACACACACACACACACACACACCGAGAGAGAGAGAGAGAGAGAAAGAGAGAGAGAGAGAGAGAGAGAGAGAGAGAGAGAGAGAGAGAGAGAACAATACCCCATACAGAAGGATAATATTCTACCCACTCCCCAGCCATAAACCATAGACTAACAAAAGCCAAGTGTCAGGCAAAGATTATTTCCTTTCTAGTTGTTGGGGGAGGTGAAAGAGACCCTGAAAACAATAAGGTGGGGATTGCCCTTGCTCTCAGGAGCCTGGCATATGTGAGGATAAAGACTTACTGCTGAGAACCTCACATTTTGGTCATGGACTTGAAGAAACCAGGCTGGTTCAAATGAAGCAGGTGCTATTCAAGCTTCTTGAGTTTTTCCAACTAACAATATGCCCACTGGTGTAAGAATGTCACTAATGTCTTGGGTGGGTGTTACCAAGAGCTATTTGATTGTGCTTAAGCCCTGCTCATTAGGAGGGAACTCATTGCACATCATAAATATAGCCAAGAACCTGTACCTGGAATATAGGCTTTAGAGGAGAACCTACTATTACTGTGTTACTAATATAATGCAGTTTCCAATTGCCTTTCAATTACTTATCCTTATACCCAGGATAAGTACAACCCTCATGCTTCATAAAAGAATCCCTTTCCTTATATTTTTGTTTGTGAGTCTAAACTTTAATGGATCAGCCATCTCACCTGTCAGACTGGCTAAAATAAAAAACAATCACAGTTAATGCTGGAAAGGATATGGAGAAAGGGTAACACTTCTCCATTGTTGCTAAGAGTGCAAACTTATATGGCCACTTTGGAAATTAGAATGGTGGGTTTTCAGGTAAATGGGAAACAGTCCACCTCAAGATCCTGCAATTCCACTCTTAGGCATATACCCAAAGGATGCACATTCATTCAACAAGGACATATGTTGTAGAGTGGGAGAAGTGATGAGCAAAGGAGTCAAGACCATGCTGGGGAAACCCACAGAAACAGCTGACCTGAGCAAGTGGGAGTTTGTGGACTCCAGACTGACAGCAGGGGAACCAGCATAGGACTGAACCAGTCCCCTGAACATGGGTGTCAGTTAAGAAGCTTGGGCAGTCTATGGGGCCTCTGACAGTATTTATCCCTAGTATTCTAATGGACTTTGCGAGCTCATTCCCTATGGAGGAATACTCTCTCAGCCTAGATACCAGGGAGAGGGCCTTGGTCCAGCCCCATATGATGTGACAGACTTTGATGATCCCCCATGGAAGGCCTTACTCTTCCTGGGTAATAGATGGGGAGTGATATGGGTGGAGGTAGGGGTTGGTGGAGAGCATGGAGGATGGGAGAGAGAGAGAACTGGGATTGACATGTAAATGAAGATTGTTTAATTTAAATAAAAGAGAATCCCTTTTCCATCAGTGGAGGTGATTACAGAGATCAATGGCTAGTCAAAATGAGGAACATAAGTGGCCATGGAGTACTCAGTCTTAACTGGGACATCTGTAACAGAATATCTATACACAAGGTTCAGAAAATATCATGGAAGATGGGGCAAAAAGATATTAAGAGCCAGAGAACTGGGAGGACTGCTGTAAGAGAGTATCTTCTGGACCACACAGATATGGTATCCATGGACTCTTGACAATATGGCTACCCAACAAGAACATATCCATTGACATGCCAACATGATGGGGTAAAAGTTCACAAGGGTTCACCTCAGTTGAAGAGCAGAGCTACAGCACATCAATGGTTGCTAAGAGAAGGTCAGTTTACCTTAGAAGACAATAATCCCTCTAATGCGGTCATCCCAAAACCCATGCACATATGGAGTAAGTGTATGTGTGTGTGTATGTATAAATTGATAAAGATAAATAGATAGATAGGTTATGTGCATAAGTACAAATAATAATTATATAAAAGAGGACACAGATTTGAGGTCTGGCAGGAAAGGGCTCAGGAGTTTAAGGGGACAGATAGAGAGATGATATGATATAAAGATATTTTACTTAGCTATGAAATTATCAAAACTTTTCATGAATAAATAATTAATAATAACTAGTTATTAAGCAGTAAGTCTGTAAGAATTTATAGGCTTCAATGAAGGATGTCCTGAGAGTGACTCTTTTGAATAGTATTGACATATAACCATAGAAACTGACTTTGCCTCCTGTTACTTTTATAGTTAAAGGCTGATAAATTTTAAAATGGGTTTGGTAACAATGAAGAAAGGCTGGGAAGTCTATCAATTAGTTAATCATTTTAAAGCATGAATCTAATAACCTATTGCATCCTGTTCTTTGCTCTCACATTTATAGAATTATGTGCCCTTTCTCTGACAGTTGACATTCCTACTCCTGGGGGAGAAAGGACTGTCAGAAGAAGGGCATGGCTCCTTAGTTTAAATATTTGAAGAGTAAAGAGGAATGGAATTTGTTACAGTGAAAATTATTATAGTAATGACAGGGTAAAGATTGGGCCAATGACTGGAAGCTGAACAATAAAAAAATGTGCATGAACTTTCTGGAGAGTGTTTAAAGAGGCAATGGGCTGCTTTGGTGGGTGGGGTACCCTATGTCACCAGGGAGGGACAGGCCTAACACTCACATATTGGAGCACCAGAGGTGTCCAGCTAATTCTTTACAGCAGCTGTGCAATATATATTTAAGAAACAGGTTGGTCAATGCAAGAGCCATTCTCCCCTCAAATACAAATATGACAGCGATTACATCACTGTAAACAAATGTTAGTCCTGGTTAGCCAGGTAGAAAGCTCAGCTCATACCTTTATTGTTTTTCTAGTAAAGCCAGCCAAGCTTGAAATAACTTCATGGCTACTTTAGTAAAGACTAATAGAGGAAATTACACTAATGGGAAGCTAATAAGGCAGATGGAGATAACTGAAGACATCCTCAGATGAAGATGGTGGACGGTGAGTTGCCAAGTGAGGGGTTTTAAGCTCTCCTTTTCTAAGGAAGGGTTTGGGGGAATTTATCAGTAGGAGGCTTTCATGTACTATCAGCAGGAGAATCCACCGAGGGTGCTAAGGGTGCTTGATAATCCTGAGTACCTTTAAGAGAGCAACCATGCAAAGCAGATAGGGAAACAAATTTTCTTAGAAAAATATGCATAGAAATGTCATCTGTTCAGAGAGAAGTTTTAGGAAATAAAAGCGAAGCATGTACACATTTGGCTTTTTGAAAGATAAATGAAAGATGCCAAAGGCTTATATATTTTCCTTGAGACAGAGGAGGAGGAAGGGAGGGAAGGAGAGAGGGGGGGGTGTCATAGTGGCTGCAGAGTCAGCATTTCCAATCCCAGGAATCGAGTAAAGAGCTGAGTTTGCAGGGCAGTGAGCTAGCATCTGTAAATCTGTAACACTGAGGGTTCTCATGGAAAGGTAACTCAGGTCCAATCAGCACTTCTCTCTGTTAGGGAAGTTACCTTGGAACAAACACTGTCTGTCTCCCTTTCCACCTGGGTAGGCAAAGTCATACGGGATGAAATGAGTGGGCAAAAATGGAAACATGCAGCTTTATGAAGCACAGAATATGAACTAGAGTATCACCTTTCACTGCAATCAGCCGTACATAGAAAGAAAATTCAGCACTAGTACAAAGCACATTTCCTGTGTTCATCAGGACATAGATGCTACATGCAGATACATTTTTAAATGAATTATGATATTATATATAAAAAAACAATTTTCCAGACTTTTTGATCTCTACCCTCAAGAATGTTATACTTGAGACTTAATAAAAATTGAGACTTACAAAAACAGAGCCAGAGGAGCAACAGAAGGATCCGATATAACATACACATCACGGATTTCTATGATTCAACTCTATAAGAAGCATCATTGATGCAGTGCATGCTGGGGAAGCCTTTCTAAGTAGATTATCTTTGACCTTTGGTACTATCCTCTGAACCTTTGGCATATGTGTTCCTAGTTCACAGACACGGGTTCACATGCACATGCATTTCAACATAATAAGTTCTTGCAGAATTCATCTAAGGCATAAAACTTCTATTTCTTTTCTTTTTTAAGGAAAAACAAATTTTGACATCATACAGGTAGGAACACACACATCAGTGGAATGAGGGTAATGAGGGGAGGACATTTTCTGTGTATTATTTCTTTTAACATGTTATGAATTTGGATATGAAGAGTGAAGAGAAAAGGGAGGAGTCAGTGAGATGATTCTCTGGGGTAAAAAGGGCAGAAAGCTTTGCAGATGATACAAGACTTTTCAGAATTGAAATATCAAATTACAAAACTTGAAGTTATTTACTAGATTGTAAGGGAAACTGTCTTTGCCTCATGTTTTCTCAAAGTAACAGAGGATTGTGAGTAAGTTTATTTATAGACAAAATAGTGCTCAAAACAGTAAGAAAGAATGCAAGCTCCATGTTGATGTAACAAGGACAAGAATGAAAATTACAATAGCAGAGAAGTGCAGAGAGATAACACAGCAACTAAAATAAATGCACAGAATCAGGAGAACGAAGCTAGAGAAAATGGTGAGAACATAAGGCCTTCTATTTATTATCTGCCTGCGCCTTCTCTCACTAAAACCCAAATGTTGAGCAGGACCTTCGACTCCTGAAGGTCTGGAAGGGAGGGCAAGTCAATATTACAATGATTTTTTTAAGGTTACCTCATAAAAGAAAGACTCAGTCAATGTGTCAATGTAGTCGTTAGATGATGATAGCCTAAAAATGATTTTCAAGCCAACCCTTTATTTGTTTATTAAATTTATTTTCCATCCCAACCACAGTTTATCCTCCCTCTTCTCATGGTATATCAAGTTGAGGTAGGATTAAGTTCTTCCTGTTAAGAATGCCTTCAATAAATGGTGCTGACTTCCCACTCTCTCTTATATCAGGTAGTTCCTGAATAGAACACTGGCAGCACAGTTACTGATATCAACAATTAATAAATGGGACTTCCTGAAAATGAAAAGATTCTGTAAGGCAAACAAACAAACAGACAAACAAACAAAAACCAACCAACCACCCAAACAAATAAACCAAAAAACAAAAACCAACCAACCAAACCAAACCAAACCAACCAAACAAACAAAAAACCACACAGTCAATAAGACGCAACAACAGCCTACAGAACAGAAAAAGATTTCACGTCCAACAGAGGGCTGATGTCCAGAATATATAAAGAACTCAAAAAACTACACACCAACAAACCAAATAATCCAATTTTAAAGATAGGGTACAGATCTAAACAGAGAACTCTCAACAGTAGAATTTCAAGCCACTTTTAAATAAATGGTCTTGCCTTCTTTGTAATGTCCACAGAAAAGTTGTTCTGGTGCATTCCTGAATGTACAGGGGAGGCTGAGAGTCTGATATCAAGGAATTAGCTTCTGGGCAAAAGGGACCAAACTCTTCCCTTTTCAACACCAATTTTACCTATGTAGAACTTAAGGCCTATTTACCTCCTAAAAGTAGTGATGAGGTTGAAATGCTAATATAATCTGAATCTCTCTGAAAAGCCATAAGTGCAATGTGGTAACCAGGGAACTGGAGAAATGATTATAAAACTAATACCATTCCAGGGCTGATGCCATGGTCCAGCAGTTAAGAGGTTGTTCCTCCAGAGGGCCTGGTTTCAATTCCCAGCACCCACAAGATGGCTCATGATTCTCTGTAACTTTCTAACTTCTCCTGCCTGCCCCCACCCCCATGGTATGTACATGGTGCACTACTTGCAGGAAAAACATTCATACACATAAAATAAAAATAAAAAATATTGAAACACTCACAAATTAGCGTCATTCTGGACTAGAAGCAGCCTGGAATGGCACAAAGCATGCATTTATGATTAAACCAACATCTTGCCCTGCTACACCTTAGACCTAGGGCCTCAGGCAAATTCCCAGTATATCCTAGAGCCTAGTTTCTTTCTTCAAGAGAAAGAGTGGGTAGGATCTTGGCTTCTTCACCCAACTCAAAATAACAAGAATAGAAGGACTTGGGGGGCAGAGGTTCTTGCGAGCTCACACAGACCAAGGGGCTGGTCTGCTGCGATGTCTGGTTCTTCTGGGACAGACCAGCCAACTTCTGAGCTTCTCAGTGATGTTCACAGGCCCACACAGGAAGTTTTAGAAAACAAGTCATTTATTTTCAAAGACATTACAAAACACAGCAGTGTGACAAAAGTCACCCTCACACATGTCAGCTTACCTTCCCATTGTTAAATGTACTCGCAAAAGCTTTGTTTTTTACTCATGGCTCCATCTAGGCATTTTTTTTCCCCAGGTCAGTGTGCTTCTGCAACAGGGGGAATGAGGCAATCCATGCCCTGTATGATCTTTTTGTTTACCTTTGAAACTGTAATGCTCTCAAGATTATGTTTCAACTGTGGCACAGTTTGATGATTAAAAACAGAAACTTGGAAAAAGAGGATTAACAATGTAAAGCTTTAAGAAAGAGAATGAGACAAATCAGAGGATGGTAATGTCATTATGAGTTGGAATAAATCGACATTCCTTATTCCTTGAGTAACAGGAAAGAAAAAAAAAACTGCTATTCTACTTACAAGGAGATCAACAGAGTATGGAAAACAGAATAGTTGGTATTTGCATGCTTCTCTAGAATATTTGTTTTGTTATGGTAACACATATGAATCATTGTTTTGGTGTGTGTGACTGTTGGGGGTCCAACTCATATCTTCATCAACCTCACATTTTTTTCTTTGTATTTGTTTGCTTCAGACAAGGTCTCATTATATAACTCAGGTTGACCTTGAACTGAAAACACTCCTGTTTCATCTTCTTGGGTGCTGGAATTATAGGTGTGTGCCACCATGCTGAGTTTGTATATACACCTTCTTAGGGGTAAGAATCCTTCATTTGCCTTTTGTAGTCACATTTGAAAAGATTTGATCAGATTGGAGGAAACAATGTCAACACTGTGGTTCTATAGTGAAGAAAAGTTTTGGTAAGACCAAAATAATCAATAGCAAAATTAAAATAATTTATAAAGCATTGTGGAATCACTGGCAAGGTTGTTTTTGAAGTACCCAGGAAAAGTAAACTCTTGCAATTGAGAAATTTAGTTTATGCCTGCTTCTTGTATATGGCTTAACCTGTTTGGGAGCAGAAAGAAACCAAAGCTAGAAAACGTGTGGCCTGATGGATGCTTGGTCAGAAGCTACTGGGCTATCAATGGCTCTTGAACCACAGTCTTTCATTGTTCTTCTTGCAGAGCACATGTCCTCCTCCCCATCCTCCAGGGGCCATGACAATCAAATAATAAAGCCATGACAGGTTGAGGAGTTGTTGGCTTGGGAACTGGCTAGTGCATATCCCTGCTGTTCTGTGGCAGTTCTTTGAGTGTGGGAAATTCCCTTAACTTTATCAAAACTCAGTAAAGTAGAAAGGGCAATTCCTACATGGCACAGGAAAAATGTCAGCTTGAGGACTGATACTACCAATGACCAGGATGCTGCTGAGAAAAACTTGGGTCACAGACACTCCCACTTCTCCCCCACAGTTCCTTTTTATTCAATAGATACAGATAAAATATGAAAAAATGGAGAGTATAGCAGTGCTAACAAACAAACAAACAAACAAACAAATAGATAAATAAAACAGGTGAAAATTCAAAGCAGAGAGGAGTCACATGGAAGAATAAAATAAAACCTCCTTTAAAACACTCCTAAAAAATGTGGTAGAATTGTTTATTACCAGCCTTTGTTTGCTAGCATTGACTTCAAAGAGGGCTAGAAATGGAAAACATTCTAGCCTACCAAGAGTTTTAGAGCAGTGGATATTAAAATAGTCCCTTGCTATGTCTAAATACTGGTTTATAGCATGTGGTTAAGATGGGCCTCCTAGGACTGAACCACATAATTGGGTAGCCTTTACTCCCTCAACCACAGAAAACCACAGCCATTCCCACATAAAAAGAACAGACTAAAACACAAGTTTCCTGTGGTATCTGCCTCCCAAGATGAAGGCAGGAGAAATACGCTAAGCCATATGTGCCCAGTTCTCTCAGTATTGCTTACACCATAAATTAGTCCATCACAGAGGATACACTTACACTCTTATGGACTTCTTTCTCAGCAGGATCAGAAATAGTAAGCATGGGAAATATGGAAATCCATTGTCTTGAATCACTCTTGTTCCACAGAATGAATTTTACAATAATAAAATTTATCAAAAGAAAAAGAATTCTGTATCACTTAGTTCTTATTGTTTAAACACTGCATTTTGATGGATAAATTTCTGCTCTTATTCTGGAATTGACTGATGAGATATGATGATCCATTTGCCTTTCTCCTCTTTCTTAAATCTTTCATGCATTTAATTTGTAGACATGACTGGCCTGCTTCCAGGAGGGGGAGGAGAGAAGTGTGTACACATCTGCAATGATCACCGACAGTATGATTTAGAGCAATGGTTTTTATGACAGTAGTCAAAATTGTGGTAATTAGAGAAAATACCCACATCTTTTATAAACAGTGTTAACTGATTCAAAATGGGTTTAATGAGAACTTAGGAGAGGAAGAACACTTTTGCTACTGACTATTAAACATTAATTAAAGTCAGAAGGCACCATCAAATTGTCTCTCGACTTTGGTCACTTGGCAAGGCACAGAAAGAAATTGGAGTCAGTAAAATCTGCTGACATTGCTGGGTTCTCTAAATTTGCAGGCAGTTTCCATGTCTAATTTTATTTCCTGCAAAAGACCTTGATAAAATCTTATTGCAGAAATCCAGAGCTGAAGGCTTTCAGATGCAATGTTTAAGAATTAGAGGTCTTATTATTTAAATATCCTTTTTTGTGGCATTGACCTGTAAAGAAAGCACTATATGAAACATAGCATGACCTCAATTATGAAACTTAATGTGCAGGGAGGATGCTGGAAGGATAGATTTATTTTAAAAAAATTGCATATCTGATGACTTTTCTGCATTGTATGTGACTTCAGTTTGTAAACAGGGAAAAAAATAAATTAAGTTCTAATAACCAAAATGTTGCTTATTCTCATGGAAGAAATAATGTCATGAAGTTGTCCCTAGCTACTTACGGCAGCCACATTCTGTTTCTAAGACCCTAGAGTTTAATGAATGAAAATTAAGAAGCACAACTCCCATCAAATTCTCCCACAGCACATCTGGGGACAAATTTGTTAGGTAATCCAGGCTGACCTTGAACTCTTCATCCTCCTGTGTCAGTTTCTCAAGTGTTGGGATTAAACATGTGAACTACCTTGGTTCCCAAATGTCTGCTTTTGAAATGAATGGCTTTGTATGATCTCTATTTTCATCTCAACACAAAGTCACTGGGGGTTCATCCAATGACAAAGAAGATACTTCGCAAAACAGATTTAGTAGTTTATTCATTCTGAATTTTCAACTGGATGATTTCAACAACCAGGTGAGAGAAATGCTCAGTTTGGTAGATGAATCTCCTGGGGAATTATGACTCAAAACACGTTATAATGCTATACTGATTTCAAAGTAAAAACAGAGTGACTTAGGGTGTTCATTTTGTTTTGACTTTGTTTTGTTTATGACTCAGGGTGGTCACTTCACTTGTTTATTTTATTTTACATTCTCTCCTTCAAGTTTTCACTAGCTCACTATTTTTCTGCCTCAGCCCTTCACTATCTATAAACTTTAGTTGTCACATGTCCAGTAATTGGTAACTTTCACACTGATTTACTCTTTTACTCTTTTAGAACATGTCTTTCCCTTCTCTGTTCAGTACTCATGGGGAGCTCAATTGGTCCTACTCTTAAATATTACCTCAGGTTCATCCTATCACCAAAATTCCACTGGCATTCACTGATAATTTCAACCTCTGTCCAACTTTTCTTCTTTTGTGTTCATATTTTGTAATTATATGTTATCCTTCCTACTTCTCTTTCTTTCCTCTGTATTTAACTCCATATTATTTATTTAATATATTTCTTTTATAACCAATGCAGTATTTTTTCAAATTAAAAAATGACATTTTAAAGATGCTAACCACAACATCCCCAACACAACCCTCCATGGCCAAGGTCAGGGAACATCCTGGAAGAGGCAGAAAAACTATAAGAGCCAGAAGACTCAGGCGACCTGCAGTTAGATGGTGTCTTCTAGATATGACAGGGAAATTGTGCTCATAGAACCTAAACAATATGGTTGCCTAAACAATATCTGCATACAGACATTAGTTGACATGCCAACAAGGATAAAGGAAATCTCACAAGGCCCTGCCCTTAGATGAAGAGCTATAGGCAATCAATGGCTGAGAGTATCAGACCTCTTAAGAATGAGCTCCCTGCTAGGTTGTCCAATACTAAATGTTCAGCCTGAAACACACATACATTTGAGCAATACTAAATGGATTCAGTAGATTACATATATGATATATATATGCACATATATCTATAGATATCATTTATATGTAATAGTAATAATTAAGATGAGATCATGAATTTGAGAGGGAATAGGATATGGACATTAGAGAAGTAGCAAGGTAGAAATGACAAATACAGAAATAATGTATGAAATTCTCAAAAAAAAAATGAAAAAGAAACAGCTTTTCAGAAGATAAACATTTTGCTTCTGTCTGGATTAAATCTTTTTGAAATCTGGTCAAGCATTCCTTATTATTGCTCAATGGAATGTATTCACCATAAAATCTTAGGAGATACCACATATCTGTACATGTCTGTGTATATGTGTGTAAGTCCATCCTAATAAAGAAACTACCCAATCAGGTTGAAGAAAAAAATAAAGGATGATGTATTCTCATTAGTACCGTGATGCCAGCAACAGATTAAAAACAAACAAACAAACAAACAAAAACAAAAACTGAAGAAACTAAAAATAAAGACTTGAGGTATGGGGGACACAGTCAGTAAAGCACTTCCTTTGAAATCCTAGGACCTGAGTTCAATCCCCAGAATCTACATAAAAATGCCAGGCATGATGGTATGCACTTGTAATTGCAGCACGGGGGAGGCAGCAATATAAGAGGATCTCCATGGGTAGGGCTGCCAGTCTATTCTAATTGATGGGATCCAGATCAAGGAAAATTTTTGTCTCAGAAGATGTACAACTGGTGATCTGAGGATGACATATGAGGCTGGTCTCTAGGTATCACACATATACAGGAATTGTGTACATATAAACACACAGAAAATAAAATAATAAAATGGAGAAACTGAACCTGTCACCTTCATTTCAAAGTTCAGTGTTGAGTCTCTGTACCCCTACTGTGTGTGTGACAGGTGTGGTCAGTTATTTATAGAACGGCAGTAATCAAGTCAGCTTATGTTAGGTCTGCAACAGATCACCTGCTCTAAGATCAGGCAAAGATACTTGCATGATACATTTTCTCCTTATCTTGATTGGTTTTGCTTTCCCTCACAATAGCTAGGTACTCTTTGGTGTGTGTATATGTGCATGTATAAGTGTGTGTGTGTGTGTGTGTGTGTGTGTGTGTGTACATCTGTGCATGAGTGTTTCTGCAGAGTTAACAATACTAGAAAATCACCTTGACTTTGTTAAACTGGTGTGAGTTGAAAGTGTAAACCACAAGACAGAAAAGACAATAACTTTAGCCTCATGGTTTTCATCAGGTCACCGGAAAGAGTGAGGAGGGACTTGTACAGGTTGGCTGATTTAACCTCAAAATGAGAAGCTGCGGGGCTACTGATCTACAAGTAGCTCTGAGGCCTCTCTGAGAGAAAACACTCCTAGAAAAGCCTCATCTCTAACTATGGTGATTTCACGGTTACTGATGTCTTATGTGTCTGTACCTGGACTATTTTCTGGGATTCACTGCAGTGTGAGGCAAGGGCTTCATTTTTAATGATCTGTCTAAGTCTACTAGCGATAACAGTTGTACCACAAATAGTTACACATCAGAGAGTTCAGTGCAATTTTACTTGCATTTACAAGAGACAGAAATAGCCCAAAGGGCATGTGTGGTCAGGAAAGGCCTTAGAGGACAAACAGAACTCTATCTCATCATAAACCTGACACCACAGCAGCAGATGATTAATTTTGAAGCTGGGACTTTTTTCCACACTGAGGAAAATGTTGCTTGGTTTTTGTTTATTGAGGCAAATATGTTCCCTGTGCTTATACTTTAAACATACAAATATGGCAGGTGTCAACCTTTACTACTAGCCAGTATTAACAAAACAAAACAAAACCCCCAAACTCCTTTCTTTATATTTAAGTATATTTAAGTCCACTTACCTCTATGGTTGAACTACAATCACCCTTGGTTGCAAGAAATTGCTGCCAGTGGGAATTCCTGGGACTCCCTCATCATATCTCACTGTATCACAGATGCCTTCAGAGTTAGTACTGCAACCCCCCCCACACACACTAATACTGTGTAGATTCCCCACCCATCCTCAGAAAACACTTAAAGGAGTTTGAGTTCAAGCTTTCAAAAAGCTAAGCACTATGCTTTGGATGCTTTTGTCTCCATCTCTCTATAACTGGAAATTCTAGTCTCCAACACCTTTGAGAGGCAAGCAGTTCATGAGATGTAAGCCTCCCAGGAATGGGGTGATTGCTTTTATAAGAGATCCTAGACTCTCAGAGTGGGTAGTTTAATCTCATTTGACCTCAGTTTCCCCAGATGTGAGACAAGTAAAAGTGATGGGTTGATCCTAAAGGCCCTTTACGCCCCAGGATTGGCAACAGGTTTGATCCAACACAAAAGGATCTATAAGTTTACGAGGCACCTCGATAATTACCAAATCATTTGGCATTTTCACATTACATTGTTTGAGTAGACAGGTAATGTGGGGTGCAGAGAAGTAGAAACCTCATGAGTTAATGCTGTGGGTAAACTAGGGGTGGCAGGTATGCCCGGAACACTGAAATCCTACAGACGGCTGTGGGTTTTCTATGTATGTTTCTGCACTGCAGTAGCTGCACAGGCAATTCCAAGTAATTGGGATGGGAAGTTCTGGGAATCAAGAGTAAATTTTTGTACAGTAGTAACCTGGAAAACATTTGTATTAGCTGTATGGTATCTGCTCAGCAAGGGGAGGCCTGGCCTTCTTTAAACCTGACTTCTGTGCTTTCTATTTTAGGGATGATACAGTGTGAGCAGTGATAATATTTAAGCCTGTAAGTGGCCCGTAAGAAACAGTAAAGATGTCCTGTGCTTTACGGGAATTGAATTAATTTTTTTCACTTGGTAATGGCATAAAATTCATTCCTTAAAAGACTCCAAAGGACAGATTCCTGGCACAGATTCAGGCAAAGCAAGCTAACACTGGCTTCTCAGTCCCCACATTCTTCTTTATCCTGTCACTAAGCCACAAGACTGGCTTCTATGGGCTCTCATAGGGGCCTACAGCGTACTCTTTCCTAAGTGAGATCAGCTCTAGGATGCTGCCTGTCTAGAAAAGAAATAATACATTCCATCAAAGGCTGGATGGAGCCTGACTGACAGTAACTCTGGGTTCAATGGGACTGAAAAGGAACTCAAAGTCACCAAAATGGAAGATTTTAATTCTGTTTTTTCCTGGATTGCTGTGGATGCTTTAAATGGAATTGTAGATCCTATCTCTGCTCATGTGGGCCTGGAACACTCCTTTTCCTTCCTGACGGATCATTTTTAAGCATTGTTAGTATATAATCATCAACAAGAGCAAAGCCCTTCACTGACTAACTGACTTGTAAAGAAAATCCCCTTTGCGGAATCTCTCCATCAAATTCAGCGTCTTACATGGTCAATTGCCAGAGGCTACAGCACAATGAAATTGTCTTGTTTATTTCTCACAGCAGTGGGAGGCTGGAGAGCTTGCTACTTGAGATGAGGATGATTTTACACCCAAGCACAAAGTCACAGTGTCATTAATAGAAACAGGAAAGAGGCACAGGCAGATAACTGAGCTTGTGAAATATTTTGTTGAAAATGTAAGCATTGTATGTAGTCTCTATACTGACTACTTGTTTCTGAACAATATAAAACATGGGTTAAAGTTAAAACCATTAACATACATAAATATTTTATATGAGTATACTCATACATAATTTTCATTGTATTGCCATAATTAAACTGCTACGTTTTAGAAGTAACCTTTTATCACTTCGCAGGAAGCTCATATTATCTCAGAATACAGTACACTTTTTCCAATTCCTTGTCTTAACTCCTGCCCTCATGCTCTCAGGCACCACTCTCCAGATTCGGACCATGTGATGCACTGCTTCTTTACTGGGAATTTATTGCCTGGCCCCTTTTAACCTGTGCGTGTGAAAGTGAACGATTTTATTCTTATTTGAGGTGGGGTCTCAGATATTCTCAAATTCTGGGCTTCCGCGTTTTAGACTATGCATTATTATTGTATACCAACCAATATTTCACCCTATCAGTACAGAGAAGAGCTGACACCACCAGCTCATCCCTTGCACACTGCCCCCTCCCCCTTCTGGCGACTTTTACTTTAGGATTTGCTGCATTGAGAACAGATCAAATGCCGGAGAGGCAGATGCACACTTCCCTCCAGGACCATGTTTTAAGTCCTTGTGTTGCAGGAAAGAAGGTAGATTTACGTAGTTAGTATAACACAAGTTATATTTTATTATGTCGAGGGTCATCACATGAGGTTCACACTGTAAATTTCTAAATATGGTCCTAAGCAAGCCTGTGCTCCCAAGGCTGCTCACCTCTGGGTCTTATCTTACCTGAAGGTCAGGTCAAGTCTCTTGGGGGAGACTCTTCAGCTACAGGGCAGATCAAGGCGTTGTCTCTCCAGATGTGCAGAGCAGAGCAGAACACTGCTCTTGATCTCAGCTTATATACTGCCCAGTGGGTGTCATGGGCTTCGCTTCTAGGCCTGTTTCTGATTATCTTGAGTGAGTGATGTCTCTGTGTTCTAGTTATCAGCTGCAACCTTGGGTATAGTGGGTTCCTAACTAAGCTAGTTTTACAGGTCTAAGAGGCACTTTATTATTATTATTATTATTATTATTATTATTATTATTATTATTATTGCTACATTTTGTAGTATGTGAAATGTGATCAGTAGCTCAGAGCTCCAGCCATATTAGAAAGAAAACAAAACAAAACAAAACAAAACAAAACAAAACAAAACAAAACAAAGGTGGATATATGTAGGAGAAACTATGGCCAGCCTAAACCGAGCCGAAATCGCCCTGTCTACGGTGCCCAGGCCAGCCCGCATGCACATGCACAGCAGGCACTTCCTGCCTGAGTCAAACCACCAAACCTGCCTCAAGGCCCAGAGATGCTGAGGGACACCTGACCCAGAGACTCCAATGAGGAAAGTACATGCAGCAGAGTCAGCGGCCTGAGCCAATAGAACCTTGGGAAGGAGTGTAAAAACAGGCCTGACTTCCTTAATAAACCAAGTCTGCAGCACGCTCTGCTACTCACTGACTCCCAGAGCCTGAGCCATTGGTGCTGTGTCCTCTCACCCCCGACCCTAAGGGGTGTCTGAGCAGGGTAACCCACAACAAGAAATAAGCTAAAGTGAAGGGCCCTCAGGATACTTAGTGGAGAAAAAAGTAAGCAGAATTTCCTGAGCTCTTCCCTGCCCCCCACCCACATTATCTCTAGGCCTCAGCCACAGAAGCCTAGCCTCTGAAAAACCCAACTTGAGAACACCTCCACAGTCTGTCTGCCAAACAGGTAAATTCTATATAACTGCCCATTTTTTATGAGTTACCTTGCCTACATATGGATCATGACAAAGGAATGGGTAGTTCCATCAAATTTCTAAAGTTTATGTGTGGTAGTTTGAAAAAAAATAGCACTATTATGAGGTTGAAGTAGATGTGGTCTTGTTGGAGTGTGTCATGTGGAAGTGGGCTGAGAGGTCTCATATATGCTCAAGATACTCCCAGTGTGTCAGATCACCTCCTATCACCTGTAGGACTCTCAACTACTTCTCCAGCACCATATCTGCCTACATGCAGCCATATCCTACCATGATAATGGACTGAACCTCTGATCTGTAAGGAAGCCACCTCAATTAAATTGTTTCCTTTATAAGAGTTGCTGTTTTGCTGTGGTCATAGAGTTTCTTCACAGCAATAGAAATGCTAAGGCAGAAGTTGGTATCAGGGACTGGGGTATTTTTCTGATAGGCCATGCTATATTTTTGTTTGGAAGAGTTTGGACTTTGAACCTTTGGGTTAGGAAAGCATTGGGGTGCTTTAAGCGCTGCTTAATGGGCCATATTAGTAGGAGCATGGAAGACAGTGGTGTTGAATGTGATTTGATCAACTGTAGGAACATTGCTCAAAGGGTTACAGAGGAGAAACATATTAATAATATATGGCCTAGAGGTCATTCTTGTAATAATTTGGTGAAGAATGTGGCTGTCTTTTGCCCTTGTCTGAAGAGTCTGCCCGAGGCTAAAGTGAAGCCTTTTTGATTAATTATGTTGGCAAAGGAAATATCAAAATAGCCTAGTATAGACTCTATCTTGTGATGAAGATTTATAATGAAAAGGAGCAAACTGAGCAAATAAAAACTCAAAATGTACAGATTGAGAAAGGGGGGACAAGACAGTGGAATGGAGCTAAATCCTGTGTTCAGTGAAACAAATAGATTAAGAAAGGGAATAAAGGGAGTGGTGACCTCAAGGCAAGGTCTCACCCAGTTAAGTTTCCAACATGTGAAAAGAAATTAAAGAAAAGTTTATAGCCAGGTATTGTGGTGTATGCCTTTACTCCCAGTACTTGGAAGGCAGAGGCTGGCAGATTTTGATGCCAGCCTGATCTACAAAGCATGTTTCAGGACAGCCAGGTTTAGGCAGTGAAAGACAGAATGCTGGTAAAGATGTAATTGAATGGGTGAGAGGGTGGTGTTCCAACTTGAGCAAACAGCAGAACTTGGCAGCTTTGGCTACATGGTTCTGGAGTTAAGGATAGAAGAAAGGGGCTATGGGATTTGCCCTCCAAGACTAAGGAAATCCACTAAGGCAAGGAATGTGTCAGGGGTTTCCCTAAGTGGAGGCCTAGAGAGACCATTGCATGAAACTACAAAGTTGAAGCCTAGATTACCTTAGAGAATTCAAGATGTTAGAGGTGATATGGCCATGGGATGACTGCTGAGGAGAGATGCTAACAGAGTGGAACTTGCTCAAAAGAAAGAAGTGTGTTGCAATCACAAAGCTGAAAGGAGTTGGAGACCTGAAGAGTGTTTTGACATTGGACATGGAGATGCAGTTTGGAGTTTGACCAGCTGGTTTTCAGTCTTGCTTTGGTCCCGTATTTCCTTACTATCCTCCCTTGCATGGGTTTTGGGATGGTAGTGTATATTCCGTACTATTATATGTTGGAAGTATATGATCTGCTTTTTGAATGTGAATTTATAGGGAATTACAGTTAAGTAATTGCATGAATCTCAGAAGACCCTAAGACATTGAATGGCAAGTATATGGAGATATATTTTGGTGGGGTATTTCTTTGTTGTTGAACTTGAGTATAAATAAAAGCCATAAAAGTCATATACTTTGCCAAAGATGAAATAAATCCACGTAATACCAATAGGGTAAAGAATACACAGAAATATTTTAGTTTTTCCTGGTATCACAAGAATGAGTAAATGCTCCCCATTGTTTGTTATATTTGGATTTTTAGCAAAAGTTATGCTTTTGTATATTGATGCACACCATTCTCCAACAGGAATTTCCCCAGGGCACGGTAGCCTAGGGCAAAACTGACATACCTTACATGAGACTGTCTGTCATACACACTGCTGAGTGCCCTGATTTCTCAGGTATTGCATCAATTCCCAAGTTGCTGCAGAGCTTCCCAGGCTGTAGCTAATTTCTCTGGAGACTTAATGTCACTACCTAAATAAGACACATACTGAACCCCACTGAAGAAACTCTTCCATGTTGCAATAGATGCTGTTGTTTGTACTGTTGAAGCTGGCTTTCTACATGTTCTCCATGCTACCAGCACAGCTAGGGAGTTTCTCATTATGCATTGTTTCTCTTTTCTATCTCTTCCCCTTTATATTAACTTATTCCCAGGGAGAAGAGTTTGCATTCTTTGTTATCTAAATACCACTGAGCACATTGCTTGATAATAGCTTTTCAGTAAATATATATTAATGCTAAATACATGTGCTCCTAAGGGATCACTTTATGTAATGTTAGAAACACAGTGTTTAGAGTAAAAGAGACTCAGTTTGAATTAATATTCTGCTTCTTACATGTGGTATGGCAATGGCAAGTCACTGTACTGCTCTAAACTCCTATTTTACTAGTACAATGATATATGACTAGAAGAGATTACATGTAACTAACGGGGGAGGTGAGTAATGCTCAAAACAGATAAGTCATTCTTTTTTGCTCCCACTTGAAGAATGAAGTGTTCAAGCCACTGAAGGGGTTCATACTGCCTCTGCCCCTCAGAATTCTGAATTCTGGATTTTCCATGGGGACCATTGGAGAGGACTTGGTGCACCATTTGTCAACTGGACTGCACAAATTCCAAGCAAAGAACACAAATTGGTCTATGGTAGCTATCGTGAGTGAGGACAGGCGTACTGCTAAGTGATGGAAACTAGCAAGTATAGGAGGCATGTGAACTGATATAAAAGGGAATTAACCCTGCACTCTAGCACCTATGTCTGCATCTTACCACTTGGTTTCCTTTGAGAAACCACGTCTCTTCATTTTCAGCTGTATAATTAAGAGACATTCTATCTAAACTCCCATAGTTGAACCTTGCTTAGCTAAGCCATTCACATGCCTATCCTGTCTTCAGTGACTGGTTTAGAGACAGTCATGCACTTCAGTTGATGCCAATGAAATATTTTTGTAGTACCAGAGAAAGATGGTTGACTTTCTTTTCTGGAGTTATCACAAAAGAGTATTCCTTTCTTTCTTTTATTAAAATTAATTAACTCATTTATTTTTAATTTCCAAGACCTAGATGATATTATTATTATTATTATTATTATTGTTATTATTATTAATACAGTGTTCTGCCCACATGTATGTATCCTACAGGTCAGAAGAGGGCACCAGATCTCATTATAGATGATTGTGAGCCACCATGTGTGTGTTAGGAGTTTTGGAAGAGCAGCCAGTGTTCTTAAACTCTGAGCCACCTCTCCAGCTCCAAGAGTGTTTCTTTTTTATGGTGATGAAGTATGACACTTTGGATCTATTGTTTCAGTAGACAGAGCCTGGAAGTAAGAAAGAGCATTAAAAGATCAGGAGTATGGAAAGACCCCTATGTATGTCCAGAAATTTTAGTTATGTGGACCAATCAGTCTGTTTTCCTGATACTAACATTAATTAAATATGTGATATTTGACAAAGCCTGAATTTAAATTTCCTCAGTGACCAAAGGGGTTTAATAATACATCCTTCTGAACAAAGGGTCAAGACCATGCTGGGAAAACCCAGAGAAACAGTTGACCTGAGCCAAGTGGGAGCTCATGGACTCCAGACTGACAGCATAAAACTAAACCAGGTCCCCTGTATGTGGGTGTCAGTTGGGGGGCCTGGGCAGTCTATGGGGCCTCTGGCAGTGTAAACACCATTTAGCCCTAGTGCACAAATGGACTTTGGGAGCCATTCCCTATGGAGAGATACTCTCTGAGTCCAGATACATGGGGGAGGGCCTAGGTCCTGCCCCAAATAATGTGACAGACTTTGATAATCCCCCATGAGAGGCCTCACCCTTCCTGAGGAGTGGGTAGGGGGAATGGGGGCTCGTGGGGATAATGAGAGGATAGGAGGAAGAGTGAACTGGAATTGGTATGTAAAATAAGATTTGTTTTTCATTTAAATAAAAATTAATTAAAAAACAATAAAATCTGAAGAAAGTCACTGAGGTTACAAATACTGAGATGATTTATTTATAGCATTTATACAATAGTACCATCTAGAGATCAAGGCCAATTTTGCTACCAAGTGAACATCTGGCAATGCTAGGAGATATTTTTTGGTGGTCACACTTGAAGGAGAGATATTATTAACATCTAGTGGAAACCAGAGAAACTGCTAAACATCCTGCAATGCGTGACATAGCCCCTTACAACTGCCCCAAGAACTACCCAGTACAAAATGTCAAGAAATCCAGACCATGTCTACTGATGGCAGGAACATATTTAAATCTGATCTGTGGTTGTATTATTTCTACAAAACACCATGCAGAAGCAGAGAAGGGAAAAGCACACAATGGGTGAGCCCACCAAAGAACCAAAGGCAAGATGGATGTTTTTCTTCTTCAAGGGCTAGAGAAATTCTACTTTTCATCTGCTCATTTAAACAAAAAGTCCCCACCCAGAAAACCTGCAGATTTTGGAGCTCTATCAGGCACACATTTGATAGAGTATATTAGTATTAGTATTGCTAGTATTACAACAGCCAGCAGTACAGTATTGTTCAGATGGGGATGGGACATGGTAGTGCCCCTGGCCAGAAATGCTCTCTGCATTTTATAACACAACCTGTGTGTGTAAGACTCAGAGAACATGGAAGAGGGTATGGGAAGAGTATAAACAAGAGAGAACTGGGGCATATGCTGTAATATAGGTGCCTCTAAAACAATACGTAAGGAATTAATTAATTAAATAAATAAATAATTAAAAGCCTAGAGTGATATCTCAGTGGGTAAGAACACATGTTTTTGCAGAGGACCTGGGTTAGAATCCCAGGTGATTCTCAACCCATAATTCCAATGCTGGGGATACCCATTGACCTCTTCTGAGGAAGGAGGTATAGAAGGAGGGGGTTGATCTTGAGGAGTTGTGGGTGAATATGATCTGGGTAAGTTGTGTGAAGTTCTCAAAGAGTTAATTCAAATATTAGATTAAAAAAGAGAGAAAAGGTAAAATAGTGGCAAGGGAAAGAAAATGGAAAGATATTGTTCAATGGATAGAGGATTTCAGTTTTGTAAGATGAAAAGGCTTTAGAAATCTGTTGTAAGCAAAGTGACTGCAATCACTACACCTGTGCTGTACACTCAAAGATGGTTACCTATTTAAAATGTAATAAAATGGTTTAAACACATAAAAATGAACAAAGTCTACACATCAACCTTAAATCTATTAAAATATTTTCAAACATTGTGCCTTGTTTTTAATTTTCATTTTTAATTGTGCCTTTTATGTTAAAACCTTGGTATTCATTTTAAATGTGTTAGAACAATTATTTTCCAATGGCTATCAATTAAAGGATCAGATAAATCTTTTTTCTAGCTTAATTTAAACAAATGATTTCTTATACTTAATTCCATTGATAATATTAGAAAGATCTTTAGAATCAATAATCATGAATCCAGTTGGAAAATTCCAGGTTAATTCCTTAGCAGTGCTAACCTTATCATGGGTGGACTTCTTATGCACAGATAAAAATTTCAAGTGCATCACTTCAGCTAGTCTTGCTGGTCAGTGATCCTCAGAGATCTTCTTGTCCCTGCCTCCCTGTGACTCAGGATTGTAGACACATGCTACAGTGTTTAGATTTTATATGGGTTTAGGGGTCAAACTCAGAGCCTCTTGTTTGTGCAGTAAGAATTTTACTAGCACCTATAACTCTAATTTTATATGTCTTTATCTGGTCATATTTCCATTCATTTTTGCTATTTTCTTAACATTTAATATTTAATAATAAAGGACATTTATTATTAAACAGCTATTACTAACTGTTGATTCTTATTTTATGCAATTTCCTTAAAATGTGTAATTTCAGGTGAATATGACTATTTCATATACAGACTCCAATGTTTACCTTAGTTTAATAAGTTCTTACAACTTGAACATACACAATAATTTTAATGAATATATTGATAGAGTTAAAAGTAAATATTAAGTAAAAGTGGTGACAAAGAATATTTGTTATTGGTTATTTTCAATTAAAATACTTTAAATTATAAAGAAATTTGAACTTCAGATCAGTATTAAAGTACATACTACTAGTCTTTTGATTTCATTACACAGTGCACTTGTGTGTGTGGATGAATCATACACGTAGAGTAGCCCTCTAAAAATATTACTAAGACACAGCAAAGCCTGGATATGTTCACTGGGTCAGGTCACTTTGGCAGTATAATGATGTGCTCACGCCCCTTGAATTATGAGGAGCTATTCACAAGAGCCCCAGAAAGAAAGATTTCTCTATTGCAGGTCAAAATGTAATTTTCCTTGGCATCCCTACAGAGTAGTGTGATTGATTTCTGAATGGGCTTGAACAAAACTTTTTCTAATCTAATCCGTAGCCTTCAGTGACAGAAGTCCCTAAGCCCCCTTTCACAAGGATATGCTTTGTCACCCCATCCATCTCTTTACTCATTCTTAGCTCCCCCCTGAAATCCTCACAGGGCAGTCAAGAGTGAGCAAACTGCATTTTACCCCCAGAGATCAGAACCATAGACAAACACTTCTCTACAGCATGGGAAACATGTCTTGTTCTGTGAGCATGAGGAGTCAGAAGGATCCAGTCTGAGATACAGGATTAATGAAATACATTAATACAGATTATCTCTCTTTCAGCATTTACCCTATGGATAATACTGGAAAAAAATTAGCACATTTGCATTTGAAATATTTATGTTTCATTTTACCTCTAATATGTGTTTTGCATTCATTGGCTTCAGAATTTGATTGGGAGGGTGAAACAACAGAACCAATACAGAGTAGTCTATGTGCAAAACGCTATGTACATCACTAAGACTTAGGTAGTATAGGGGCCACAGTGATTGGCTTAAATAGTGGACATGAAGCTTTATAATGCTCATATATAAATCATGCCTTTATATCTGTAAGTTTGGTATTGAAAAGTGACGAGGTTACATCTGCTTATGAATTTTATATCTCTGCACATGTATTAGTTTCACATCAACCTTAGAATTTCCACAGTGTACCTATGTGTATATTTCAAACACCTTTGTATTGAAATAGCTACATGTTTGCTAAAAGTAAAGGTTATACCTCTCTCAGAATAGCTAACATATTTTGATGTATTAAAGTAGTCTCTTGATTCACTCATATTAGTCAAAGGTTTAAAAGTTTGAGAGGTACATGAAATGGCTAAACACTATGAAAATTCTGGCATTCTGTAGCAAAGTGGAATGCTAGCATTAAAGGAGTGGTCAGGTAGGATAAAATCTATGGTGCCTGGGGCTGGGGAGGTGGATCAGTTGATAAAGTACCTACTACAGAAGCTGTGTACAAATCCCCTGTAGAAGAGTGGATGTGGCTCTCCTGCCTGAGATCCGAGCACTCGGGAGGTGGAAACAAGGGGATCTATGGGGCTTGCTGGCCAGCCAGTTTAGACAAATCAGTTGGCTACAGATTCAGTTAGAGACCCAGGCTCAAAAATAAGATGGACAGTAACTGAGGAAGACATTTGACATCGACTATCCCCCCCCCACACACACCCACACACCCACACCCACACACACCCACACACACACACACACACACACACACACACACACACACACACACACACACACACACACACACACACCCACATACACACACACACACACACACACACACACACACACACACACACACACACACACACACACCCCCCCACACACACACACACAGAGAGAGAGAGAGAGAGAGAGAGAGAGAGAGAGAGAGAGAGAGAGAGAGAGAGAGAGAAAGAGGGAGAGAGAGAGAGAGAGAACCACCACCACCACCAATAAAAAACAAACAAAACTTACACACAAAACAGTAAAAAGAATGAATCATTCTTTAGCAAAGCAAATAGCACTTCGGCATCCCTTATTAATGAGGAAGAGAACTAGAAAAAATGCTGCAACAGCCAACATCATAACACAGTTGTAACCTGCCTCTCATGCTATGCATCCTTCATTCTCTCTGTTACAGAGATACCTAGACTATTAAATGAATGCAGTTAACAGTGATCCTTGATAGTACAGACTAATACACTTTTGACAGTATCTGCTTATATAACAAGAGATCTTTTTTGGGGGGTTTGTTATTGTTGTGTGGTTTTTCACTTGTGTGTTTGTTTGGTTTTGTTTCTTTAGGGTTCTTGTTCTAAATGATATTGTCAAACTTCATTTAGATATTTATGTCTGTGTCTACATTTGTGCTGCTCTCAACAAGAGATCTTAAAACAGTTAATGTCCTTGTTTTGTTTTTGATTTTTCAAGAAAGAGTTTCTCAGTGTAGTTTTGGAGCCTGCCCTGGAACTCACTCTGTAGACCAGGGTAGCCTCTCATTCAGAGAAACCTGCTTGGCTCTGCCTCCTGAGTGCTGCAATTAAAGGTGCAAACCACCACTACCTGGCAGTGAATGTTTTAAAGAGAATATTAAATATAATTGACATAGTTCTAATTGCATATTAACTTTTACTTTAGTTAAGAATTAACTAAAGAATGAGGTTGGCAGTTATGTCTGCCATAAAATAAAAGAAAATGTGTAAGCATTTTTCTCATAGGATTACTAATATTCTTTCAATGTAGTTAGCATTCTGAACTTTTACTATTGAGTAGTAAGAAATGGAGGAGACATTTCAAAACAGTAGAATGCAAATGGTACAATGAGAGACAACTTGAACCTGACCCTGGATTACCCATTAGTAACATGATCATGGGCAACTTAATTCATCAGTATTTCAGAACTTTCATCTATAAAATGGAGGCAATAATTGTGCCATCTCATACGATTGTTGTAAGGATTATTAAATCACATAAAATACTCAGCATAGCATACTAGCTATTAGCTATTATCATCTCTAAAAATAGAAGTCTGAATTTCAGTTTGAATAGGAAATTATTCTTTATGCTCAAATGAATAAAATGTTTTCTGGAAGTGAACCTGTTAATAACAGAAAAGTGTCAGAGCTGCTGCCACAGCAAGCAAGGTCCACAGTTTGGAGATAAATACAGCACACTAATAAAATTCAGATTTCTTGTTGTAATAGTTTAAAAGAAAATGTTTCCCATAGGGAGTGGTACTATCAGGAGATATGACTTATAAGAGTGGCCTTGTTGGAGGAAGTGTGTCATTGTGGAGGTGAGCTTTGAGGTCTTACATGCACAAGCTAAACCCACTGTGTTACACAGTTTACTTCCTGTTGCCTGTAGGTCAATATGTAGAACTCTCAGCTCCATCTCTAGCACCATGTCTGCTTACATGCCACCAGACTTCCCACCACGATGGTAATGCACTAAACGTCTGAACTGTAAGCCAGCCCCAATTAAGTATTTTTCTTTATAAGAGTTGCTGTGGTCATGGTGTCTCTTCACAGCAATAGAACACTAAGACACTTGTCCAGAATGAACATCACCAAGTAACTAGCACATTTATAGAATGTTATCTGACAAATGATCACATGAATACTTCATATTTATGGTAAGAAATAATAAACACCGTGGGTGACTGTACAGACACCAGTACAGTGTCTCGGGAAGAGGGTGGTAGAAAGAACTTACAAACTTGGGCTTTGACAGTGACCTGAAGAAAATCTAAAGAAGGAGGCTTAGCTCTGGAGTAGGAAGCAGGGACCAAACCTATGTGCAGGGAAGACTAGAGCATGATAAGAATTGTGACTGGGAAGGCAGTCAGTCACCCCACCACTGCACAGAGTGAGTGTGTTTGCTATTTGTGGCTTGGATACTATTCATATTTTGCATGTATTCAGATTAGCACTCAGAGTGGTCTTTTGTGTTTTAGTCTACCACAGTCACACAAAAGCCTTTTTGATGATATCTGTCTATGAAGTGCTCTCTGTTGAAGAGGATGTGAAGATCCAGTGGTAGTCTCAGATCCAAGCCAGGCGCTGGTTTTTTTTCTCTCTTTGCATTGTTGTTCATCTTTTTTCTGATTGGTTAAAATGTGTAGTTCCATCTTCTCTGAATATCACTTTCAGCATCAGCATTTGAATTCCGAAACTAACCAGAGGCTAATAAAACTATTATTATAATTCTGGCAAGAATATACAATTTAATTTAAATAAAATTACAGAAAGATTCTCAAGTTCCAAAAGGGTAAAAATGTAGATGGCATTCTTTATTTAAGATCTAGATTTTAAATACCTATCTTTTTTTGTGTTTCCCTGGTTTTGTTTTTGTTTAAGGTAGGGTCTCACATTGTAGACCAGGCTAGTCTTGAACTCTCTGTGTAGCCTAGGCTCCTCACCAACTCAAACATTCCAGCCTCAACCTGATGAGTGCTTATATTACAAGCATAAGCCACCATTGGAGGCTAGAAAAAATGTTGTGAACAAAATTGGTCCACAGAAATGGACACATTTCATCATATTCATGATATATGACATTTGGAGAACATTTTGATTGCAGACTATAAATTATTTTATATTTAAAGTTTATTATAAAGGATGAGAGAAAGATGGCAAGAATTCCCTAAGAGGACTCAGGAAAGTGTGTTGAGAAATGAGACAGAAATTCTTACCTTTCTAGGCTTCTCATAATGACTGGCTATGAGCTTGGCATATAGCCCAGTGGTTGAGGGCTTGACTAACATGCAGGATATATCCCTAACACCACAAACATAAAAACAGCTGCTCTGGGTAAAGTGGTTGATTCATCTTTCTGATGTACAGGCATTGGAAAGGATTGTGTAGGCTGGGGAATAACTCAGTGTGTAAAGTACCTGCTATGTATGCATGAGAAGCCAAGTTCAATTCCCAGGACCCATGCTAAAAAAGCTATGAGTGATGGCATACATTTCTAATACCAGCACTGGGGAGATAGAAATATGCAGTCTATGAGACTGGCTGGCCAGTCACCCTCATCTCTTTGGTAAGTTTCAGGCCTGTGAAGAGACCCTGTCTCAAAAACAAGGTGGATGGAACCCGAGGAAGGAATGATTCACAAGGTTGGCCCTTTGGCTTCTACAAGCACATACCCAATAATTCATCTCCCAATACACACATTCACCCATACACATGAACACTTACATGGACATATACATACACACACAAAATTAGAAGGAAAATATCCAGTTTGTTAGGTTGTGTGGTTACTCATGGATTAACTTTGAGATAGGACACTAAGCATAGATAATCAAGAAGTAAAATGTTTCATCCACTCTACAAGTACCTTACAGATTAGTCTTGTCTATAACATATGTGTCCTAAAATACCTGCATCGGACACTTATCTACTAGTCAGGAAACATTAACAACAATGGAACAAGTTTGTCTCCTTGAATACCTTGGATCTTATATTTTACTTATTTTTCCTTGTATGAGAAACCTTATGGAGAAAGTTATAAAGTAATGTCTGTAAATTGGATAGAGAACATTGGAGTTCTCAAGCATTTGTGTATGTCTGACACTCCTGGAGATCTGCCTAGAACACAGGCTGGTGATCTTCTTCAGACTCTGTCCCAAGTTCTGAAGTGGGTATTGATAATCTGCTTTTCCAGAAAGTTCTCAGCTGTTGCTGGCTAAAGATGCTTCTCCAAGAGCCACATATCAAATTCCTTAACTATTACTAGCTTCTCCATAGCCTGCGGACAGGCTCTTTCTTCTGCTGCTATCCCAATGTAGGAATCACACAGGGTAGCCTGGAAAACTCATCACTCAAAACAACACAGTGGCTGGAACTGCAGGCCTGATGGAAACTACCAGGTCTTACATTTTTTAAGCCAAATCTGCTCACCTGTCTGAAGAAAAAGAATATTCTAGACTATCTGATAAATAGTGGTCAGCAAATAAAGAAAACAAGGAAAAAGAAACAAATGGCATATTTGGATTTTATAGTTTTCCTCTGCTCTGGCAAAGGGCAAAACCTTTAAGGGATGGTTCTGTCTTTATTAATGCGAAGAGTACCAATTACAACCAATTAGAATTTGTGTGGGCATTTAAAAAACCTTTCCAAGGGCTCCATTATAATTTCCAATCTCCTTTTTATTAGTATGGAAAAATACTTGGTGGAATTACATTTACAAATGTATTAATTTATTTTACCCTGAGGAGATTATATTCAGTGATTTAGCAAAACTAATCTGATCTAATAACATACATTTACTGAGACTAAGGAAATTTTTTCAGTACGGGGCTACTTAGCCACTTGGAACAAATGAAAGTGGAGGCATAAAGATTAAAGAATAGCTATAATGTCTAAAAGAGGTTATCATGATTACAGAAAGATCACTCTAAACTAGCTAAAATGCAAAGCAATGTTCGCAGATGAAAACAAATGCTACAAGGCAGTAGGAAATCTGCCACTGTCAACAGCAGGAAAGTCACAGCCAGTGACAAAGGTTAGCTCAAGAGATTGTTTCCATGTGTCCCCTATGGATATTCATCACTATGTAAAGAATACCTCTCAGAGCCTTGGGTTACATCCAATAGAATCAGGCTAACAGTAACTATCATTCACATTATGTGTTAAGGAAATATCTACTGTAGACTATCTTCTTTAGAAATCCTGGATCTGTTCTATGGACTAGTGTTGAAACCTCAGCAGCCTACATAGCCTGATATAAACAAGTAAAATTGGGCGAAAAAAAGTCATAGGTACTATTGGGACTTGGTTAATCAAAAGGGATACTTCTGCATGTCACTGAAAGCCAAGACAGTATGCCAGCCTCTGGAGGTTATACTGTATAAGATGTGATATTAGGGTGAGCAGGATCTTTCAATTACTCAAGGATTTTCAGAATCTACATTCTCATGAAAAGTTGTTGCCTGACTGTTAATCACTGATGGTGATGTCTTTCTGTATATGTTTCCCTTACAAGTTGATGAATAAAACACTGATTGGCCAGTACTCAGGCAGGAAGTATAGGCTACTAGATGAGGAGAATGCTGGGGAGAGGATTGCAAAAAGGAGCCACCAGAGAGAAAAGTCATGTAGCAGTTGGGAAGATAGGATGCCGGACATTCTCCAGTAAGATAAGACCATGTAGAAATGCATAGATTAGTAGTTATGGGTTAATAATTAAGAGAGAGCTAGTCAATAAGAAACCTGAGCCATCAGCCAAACAGTTTATAATTAATATAAATCTTTGTGTGTTTATTTGGGGCTGAAGGGTGGCTGCACCAGGCAGAACAGAAACTCTGTCTACAAGACACCACACCAAATCCCCTAAACAAATTTATCTGTGGGTAGGAGAGGGCTTCCAGTCTTTCCTTTGGGTCTTTGCCTCTGGGCCCCATCTGGCCCTCTTCTGGACTGCCTTCCTGATTATACTGATTACACTTGAAAATACTCTGTCTTCAAGCTGTCTTAAAAGTTCAGATCCCTTCCCCAATTTCCTGAAGGCCAAGGTAGGTAGGTAAGGGTTCCCTCAAGAGCTGTCTTTTACCATTTCATATGCTGAGGTTTACAGTGAATGTAACTGGCTTCTTGAAACAGAGCTTGGCAAGGGAAGTTATCTCGAGGGGAAGAAGGTTGGGTTCCAAACACCTAAGTCAACTCCCCTTACTCCTTAAACCCCAAGGCTGTTTCAGGCACCTGGAACAATTTTCAAAAAATACCAGTGGGCTCCAAGAAAGAGAATATTTTCCTCATTTGTTTTGAATATGAAGACTAAAATGCCTGTGTTTTGAGGAAAACTGAAGCAAAGAATAAAGAGTTTGAAGACAGATCTGATTGCTATCTGTCTAAGTCACTCCCTGAATTTTCTATGAGGGTGATCATTGTGGATGAGAAAGTCAGTTAGAGGGTTAGATACATCTTTAGGGTTTTATCTAGTCATTCACAGAAACAATGTGTATTGAGTTTTATTTATTTTTAATAGTTTTTAGAACATTGTTGAACTGATGCTCTTGGTCAATGAATCTATTTCCTCTAGTGACAAGGACATCTGTTCAACTATGTTCATAGCAGCATTATTTGTAATATCCAGAACCTGGGATCAACCTAGATGCCACTCAACTGAAAAATGGGTAAAGAAAGTGTGATACATTTACACAATGGAGTACTACTCAGTAGTAATAAAACAATAAAACAGTGGCATCTTGAAATCAACACACAATTGAATGGAATTAGAAGAAACCATCCTTAGTGAGGTAACCCAGACACAGAAAGACGAACATGATATGTAGTCACTCATAAGTGGATATTTGACATTAAGCAAAGGATAACCAGTCCACAACCTCAGACAAGCTAGGAAACAAGGAGGACCTTAAGAGAGACATACATGGACACCCCTGAGACGGGAAAAGGGACAAGACCTCTTGATTAAATTGGGAGCATGGTGGGAATAATAAGAAAAAGAGGAGGGGAGAATGAAGGGGGGAGGAGAACATAAGGGATTAGAAAGGTTGAGTTGGAGGAAGAACAGAGACGGAGACATTACGGGCTTAACAAGAAACCTGGCACTAGGGATATTACCAGGAATTCTCAAGGATGACCCCAACTAATAATCTAAGCAACAGTGGAGAGGCTACTTTAAATGTTCTTCCCTTATAATGTGATTGATGACTGCCTTAAATGCCAACATAGAGTCTTCATCCAGTAGCTGATAGAAGCAGAAGCAAAGATTCACAGCTAAGCTCTGAGCTGTACTCCTGGAATCCAGTTGTAGAAAGGGAAGAACAATGAACAAGAGTGTCAAGATCATGCTGAGGAAACCCACAGAAACAGCTGATCTGAGCAAGTGGGAGCTCACAGACTTCAGAATGTTGGGGAACCTGCATAAGACCAAACAAGGCCCACCAAACTTGTGTGTCAGTTGAGGAGCTTGGGAAGTCTATGGGGCCTCTGGCAGTGGAACTAGCATTTATCCCTAGTGCATGAACAGGCTTTTGGGAGCCCATTTCCTATGGAGAGATACTCTCTTAGTCTTGATACAGGGGGAGGGCCCTGGTCCTGCCCTAAATGATGTGACAGACTTTGATGATCCTCCATGGGGGGCCTCACCCTCTCTGAGGAGTGGATGGGGGTGGGTGGGATAGGGGGTGGTGGGGGCAATAAAAGGACAGGAGGGGGAGGGAACTGGGATTGGTATGTAAATACAATTGTTTTTAATTTAGATTAAAAATTAATAAAAATAGATTTTAGATATGGAGCTTATGGTCTGAAAAAGAATACACAGAGAAACAAAGCACACAGATAATTACAGACTGGAAAAGTACAATTTGGAACATAATCATGATAATGCAACCAAGAGAGGAAAATATCAGTATTTAACAAATGTTCAGTCCCCATGATGGAGAAGAAGAGGGGTAGTGATAGTTTTGGAAGGATTGTGATGACACGGGAGTACATATACCCAAGTCCTCATTTGTCTATGGAGATGTTGGTCCAGTTTCACTTTACACCCTTACTGAGGTCCTCTGGCCCTTATATTTCTTCTGTACTTTCTGCAGTGCTCCCTTCCTGCAACAGCCTCTGCTGACAAAGGGTCCAAATTTAAACTGATCATTTTCTATATTCTCTCTTTTCTTGGCTTTTCATGGATCAGGAGAACCTGTACAGCATGTTTATGTTAAAAACACAACAGAGTTAAGACTCCAGGAGAATGCTCAGTGCTATCTCACTTTTTCAGATATATTTCTTTGAGTGCCACTTGATGCAATGGACTATATTTTAAAAAGTGATCTTCTATGAAGTTAATCAGTAGGCTAGGGACATGAACCCAAAGATCACACAGTGTGTTTGTGTGTGTGTGTGTGTGTGTGTGTGTGTGTGTGTGTGTGTGTGTGTGTGTGTGTGTGTAGCCAAACCTGGTACTGTCTAACCACTGAAACATACCCACCTAATTTCAGGGGTTAGTGATGGAACTCAGTAGCAAAGTGATTGCCTCAATATTCAATACTGCAAAGAAATCAGAAATCAGAAGTCACTATGGGTCAGTAGGTTTTAAACCTCTTTACAACCCATCACTTTTGAAGAATAGTTTTACTCCTATAAATATTGTGTTTCCTAAGACTTTAATACTCATGTGTCAGAATGCTCAGAGAAATGTGTTTGATATTAATCTACCTCCTCTCCATGAATGTCTTCTCTATGGGACTATGCACACATCTTTCCTTTAGGAAGTTATTCTTGTTTGAGTCTATAGTTTATAAAAGCCTACATACAGAGAACTCTCAAATATCACCGATGAAAGAGGCCAAATGTGACATCATACCCATGTTTGGCACAGGGCCCAGCACCAGAAAAATTTCAATAAATATTTCTTTAATATATGTTGGTCTAGTAGAATATCTGGTTATTTTAAAGTTTTAGGCCTGTTCATGACATGACATTTATCATGTCCAAGGGGAACTGTCAGTGTGAACTTAGTAAATGTTAAAAAAGGAAGATGAAACAAAACACTTTAATGAATATATGTTCCCAAATAACAATGGTTTTCCAGTAAATATCTCATATTACTGATGGTTTCCTTTCATCATACAGATGTCAAAATGTTACTTATCTATTACCTATTCTTTAAAGTGCTGTGTTTGTATCAAGATCTATTCCTGGCAATATTTTTCAAAAGCATTTATCATAAGACCTTCTCTAAAATATTTTTTAATCAAAATCAAATGTACTTGTCAACTGCACTTAACATCAGTGAGGCAATTTAAAATGTAGACTTCTAATTACTTTCCCTGAATTCAGCATTGCAGAGGAAATTCTGCTTTATGCATTCTAATACCTTCTGCAGACACTCACACATATTAAAGTTTTAGAAATACTCTTCTTGGTTCTCAGAATGGGAGTGGGAAGTGACTCCCACCCTGAAAAGCTCACACTTGTTATTCTAGCAGAGTTAGGGATAGGAGGAGCAAGAGTTTAATGGCAAACCCAACTATACAGTATCTTTAAGGCCAACCTGGACTCCAAGCTATTTTACCTTCTCCTGCCCACAGATTAATAAAGCACAAAAATAATAGCTGGGATACTTTACTTTTTATTAGAGTATTTAAAAATAAATTTAGTTTCAAAGTATATCTAGTTTATATGTTTATATATATCCTGATATAAAATGTATTTTTAAGAATTATAAGTGAAAGTCGCTGTTACAGAACATTCCAGACACCTTTCTCTATTCTTGTCTCTAAGTTCCCCCAGAGGAGATTTAGCACCTATTAAGTGAGTACTTCATGTCTGGTGGAAATATTATAGAATAGCAGTAAAAAAGGAAACAAAACTGCACATTGGATTAGGAACCCTCTTTGTGAAACATTCATATAGATAACTGCAACCTTTAAGCATTCTACTTTTCTTACTGCAGGAATCACAACTATGGAGAGTTGTCAAGCTGGGCATTAATTACCCACTTTGTATTTGGTACATTTGAGTGGACTAAGAAATATAGTCTCCTCTATGAGGATTATCCTAAGCATTAGAACATCCCTTCTCTATTCTCAATATTAAATATAACCTTGGGTTATGAGAGAAGTTTAGATACACAACTCTCTGACTCCTTGGGGTGGAGCTGTTCACTGAGATGGCCTACAGGTAGCCACAGCTGGCAAGGCCTAACAGAAGGGCCTATCTGTGGCTCAGCTTTCTCAATGCATGGGGCCACAGCCACAGTGTGGCCATCATCAAGCTGCTGGCTTTAACGGAACATGACAAGGAGAGGCTCCTCTTACAGACTCATGGAGGAAGGTCAGCACCAGAGACAATGGCGGAAGTCCTGGCATAATGTGAACTTTCTTTCTCTTTGGCATCACCTCCACAGTGATACCATCCTCTCTGTGAAGTCAATCCTTAATCTCCTCTATTCACAGTGTGATATACATTCCATGAGAGGGCAGGTGTTGCGTCTCTGAAAGACCATTCTACAACACAGAACAAATAGTATAAAAGAGGATATTTATATTAGGTAATAAGAGCAACACTGGGTAAACCTGCAAACTGTAAACTTTCTTATTACTAAGAGATAGGATTTTTTTCTCCCAGTAAAATCCAACAATTATTCTGAAGACAAAAAGGAAATTTTAAAAAATACATCACTAGGGAAATCAAATCAAGATTATTTTTGGACCAAGTTTTAACTTATATTCATATTTATACACTATCAACAATGCCAATCATAGGCCAAAACAAATATATACCCTTTTCCCATTTTTATTTTCCTGTTCAGATCCTAACTTTCTGATTTGAAAGTAGCAAAGAACATTTTTGTAATCAGAAAAAAATATTATTTGTAAAACATATATTCTTAACTCTGCAATTTTCCCTTATTTTGGAATAGAAATTGCTGCAGAAAATACATATGAACGTACATATTACAGAAATAGATATGCATATTGCCCAGACATACAAGCCTGCATTTTTCTTCTAATTTTTACTCCATCCGTAGAATAGACAAGTTTTCCCCTGATGTTTAAATTTTAAGATGAGCCAAATGAAATCTAGAAGATTCAAGTGATTTCTTCAAGGCCACGTGGCCTTAACATCAAACAAGATAGTCTGTCATCCAGAGGTTCTCAGCTTTCTTTATTACATTTCCTCATGTTGTGGTGATCCCCAACTATAGTTGCTATTTCATAACTGTAATTTTGCTACTATTGTGAATTGTAATATAATACACGTGCTTTCATTGACCTTAGGTTGAATGATCCTTTCACAGGATCATTCAACCCCACAGGGGTTGCAACGCAACACACAGGCTGAGAACTGCTGCCTTAATATGTCTACTGAATCACATGTTGTTTACAAAGAAGGTATGAAAAGCACTTTGCCTACTTTGGAAACCAGGGCGGGAATGGAAGACACTCTCTGCTGTACTAGAAGAGAAAATGCCTTGCACAGCATTTAGTGGCAATACTACCCCCACATTATTTAGTACTGACAGAACTGACACTGTTTAAAACACGTTTCTGTTGGGAGGTGAGCGAGAAAAAAATTAGTGATTTGAAGTTTCGGGGCCATTTGACATTTCTTCTGGCAAATTCCATTTAATGCTATACAGTAAGAGTTTATTGCTCAGTACAGGAGAGGTGGTTAGCTCTTTGCCATAGTTACGTGGCATTAGCTGTTTTCCCGCAAGAGTGACTCTGCCCAAGGCTTTTCTGAGGCTCAAGTAGTACACAGACTGCATGCAGGGAGGACCAAAGCAGCTATGAATCAATGTCCCAGCAGTAAAGATGAAATAACACAGAACCTTATAAGAAACATTTATAATAGCAACCTCCAACTTCCCTGCCATTCTGTTGGGATAACTCATATTTTAGGCTTTCTCAGAGTCCCCAGCATACAATAATTCCCAGTTCTCCACAATGAGAGCCCACCTTTAATGCACCCCATGTGAACCTCCTTCCTTTTTCATTTCCCCACTTGCTGTAAATTTCTGGATTATCACCCAGATTAACTCACATTTAAATTGTTATATTGGAGATATACCATGATCCTTAGTCACAGCATTGTATAGGTTAGAGGAGCAACTGAGGTCCCTCTTCCCCTTGGGATTATTTCATGGAACTTGCCACTGTTTATAGAATTTAGCCTTGAATGATCAACCCAAAAGGTAAAAAATTCACACAACTAAGACTGGTTTTCCAATGGGAAGAGTCAGCACACAGCCACCAAACTTGTGAGACAAGATTAATTGGCTATTTTGCATCTTTTGCTTGAGGATCATGTCAGAACTATCTATGTTTACATTTGGTTCTGTCAAAATAGACTAATTTCTGTAGAATGCAAACAAGTCATACAGTTAAATTGTGTGTGTGCCTTCAGGTTGATAAATCAGCCATTACAGCTTTCACTTAAGCTAGTGGTGATGCCGAAGTCAGCCAACTATCTACAGGCATCAGTTGCTGACTACACACATTCCTGAAAACAATGCTTTCTTGGACAAAACTGAGTGACTGAGGGAAATTGACATGAAAGGAGCAAGCTGAATTGAACTGTGTGATCAGATGCCCCTGGAGCTTTGCTGCACTGATAAATGCTGGATCGTCACACTGTATATCTAGTTAGACTGTTGATGAGTCAGTGATTGCTGGCTCTTTACTGGCCAGGGATTGAGCAACTTTAACCCCTAAAGCAACCCAGAAAACCAGACTTTATTGTCCTTTTGTGGATAAGAAAACTGGGACTCTACTGGTGCCTACTGAAGGTCACACAGCTATTCTGCCAGACCCCAAAATCCAATATTAGTTCTTATATCTCATGCAGTCTTTCTTTGGGCTAAAAAACTAAGCACAACAATATTCCAGTTTAAAGGTGATTTGTCTTGAGCAAAGATGAAGGAAAAATTGAAGAAATCTTCCCCTAGAAAAGCTTACATTTTAATAAAAACAAAGGGTGGGAATTATTATTAGATGCATAATTTAAATGTGTCCACTTGTTTTGTAGTTATTGCCTCAGAAAAATTCTCCATGGGCAAGAAAACGAAGGATCCCAGGACTCGGAAAGCTGTAAGTAACTTCAATAAACTCATCGAGCTATATTTGCATGAAATCACTTCTTTGGGCTATTGTCTGGGTACAATGTTGGGTGAAGTGATGTTTATTCATGTCTCCCCAAGAAGAGTCACACAATACTATCCAGGTGTTAAACTTAATGGCCAATTTGATAGCATTGAGAATATTTAAGAGATAATTAGAACACGATAGTGCTCTTCTTTCAATAGGATTAAGGTCCATATAAAGGAAGTTTCATGCATTGTGACAACATATTCTTCTCCAGAGGACACAGCAACAAGCATCAACTTGAAAGCAGCCATGAGGGAGATTGGTCTTTAGCTCTTTTTCTTACTTGTGTCTTTGTGTGGCTTGGGTACTAAGGTAACTGTAGCCTCATAAAAAGAGTTTGGCAATGACCCCAATAACCCTTCTGCTTCTATTGGATGGAACACTTTGAGGAGCATTGATATTAGTTGTTCTTTGAGCTTCTGGTAGAATTCTGCACTGAGATCATCTGGCCCTGGGCCCCCCCTTTTTTTTTTGGTTTGGGAGACTTGATGACTGCTTCTATTTCATTAGGGGTTATAGGCCTATTTAAATTGCTTATCTGTTCTTGATCTAGTTTTAGTAAGTGACATTTATCCAGAAAATTGTTCATTACCTTTAAATTTTCCAATTTTGTGGAGTACAGGTTTTCAAATATGACCTGATGATTCTCTGGATTTCCTCAGTGTCCATTGTTATGTCTCCCCTTTTCATTTCTGATTTTGTTAATTTGGATGTTCTCTCCTTGCTTTTTGGTTAGTTTGGATAAAGGTTTATCTATCTTGTTGATTTTCTCAAAGAACCATCTCTTCATTACATTGATTCTTTGTATTGTTTTCCTTGTTTCTACTTTATTTCAGCCTTCAATTTGATTGTTTCCTGACATCTACTCCTGGGTAAGTTTGCTTCTTTTTGTTCTAGAGCTTTCATGTGAGCTGTTAATTCTGTAGTGTGACTATTCTCTACTTTCTTCATGTGGGCACTTAGTGCTATGAACTTTCCTCTTAGTAGTGCTTTCAAAGTGTCCCATAGGTTTGTGTATGTTGTGTCTTCATTTTCATTAATTCTAGGAAGTCTTCCATTTCTTTATTTCTTCCCTGCCTCAGGAATGGTACAATTGTGCATTGTTCAGTTTCCATGATTTTTTAGGGTTTCTGCAATTTGTGTTGTTGTTGAATTCTAACTTTAAGCCATGATGATCTGATAATAATGGGATTATTCCATTGTGTGTGTGGTTTTTTTTGTTTGTTTGTTTGTTTTTGTATCTGTTGATGTTTGTTTTGGAGTATGCGGTCAATTTTAGAGAAGGTTTCATGTGGTGCTGAAAAAAAGGTATAGTCTTTTGTGTTTGGACAGAATGTTCTATAGATATCTGTTAAACTCAATTGGGTCAAAAATTCTGTTAGTTCCTTTGTTTCTTTGTTAAGTTTCTGTCTGGTAGTCCTATACAGTGTTGAGAGTGGGGTGTTGAAGTCTCCTATTGTAAGTGCATGGGGTTTTATGTGTGATTTGAGTTTTGAACAAGGAAGTCCCTAAGAGAAACTTATGTGGTCCCCTGGAGAAGGGAAAAAGGACAAGAGCATCTGAACAAATTTGGAGCATGGAGGGAGAGGGAAGGTAGGAAAAACAGAAAGGGAGGAGAGGAGAATATGAGGGGTCAAGAAGACTTAGTCAGGGGAAGAATAGAGGAGAGCAAGAAAAGAAATACCATAATAGAGGAACCATTATAGGTTTAAAGAGAAATCTGGCTCTAGGGAAATGTCCAAAGATCCACAAGGATGACCCGAACTAAGAATCTAAGCAATGGTGGAGAGGATGCCTTAAATGCCCTTCTCCTACAATGAGATTGATAACTAATGTCATCCTAGAGCCTTCACCCAGTAGCTGATAGAAGCAGAAGCAGATACCCACAGCTAAGCACTGAGTTGTACTCCTGAAATCCAGTTGTAAAGAGGGAGGAGTGATAAGCAAAGGGGTTAAGACAATACTTGGGAAACCCACAGAAACAGCTGACCTGACCAAGTGAGAGCACAGGGATCCCCAGTCATAAAACTGGGGAACCAGCATTGGACTGAACCAAGCCCTGTGAATATGGGTGTCAGTTAGGAGGCTTGGGCAGTCTATGGGACCTCTGACAGTGGAACTATTTATTTATTATAAGATTTATTATTAAAACCAAGTATTTATCCTTAGAGGACAAATAGACTTCAGGAGTCATAGGGGGATACTTTCTCTACCCAGACACATGCACAAGGGCCTAGGCCCTCCCCAAAATGATGTGACAGACTTTGATGATCCTCCATGTAAGGCCTCACCCTCCCTGGGGAGTGGATAAGGGGGTAGGATGTGAGGACAGTGGGGGGAATGTGAGAATGGGAGGGAGAGAGAACTGGGGTTGATATGTAAAATAGGATTTCTTCTAAATAAAATAATAATAATAATAATATATAATAAAGAATAATAATAACAACAAAAAGGAATCTTAAGAAGATCTGTTTTCAAGTCACTCTCATAAGGAACCAACATACAAACTTTGTTAACTATCAAAATTAGGTTTATTGTTCAAACTCTCTTTTTCCAAACCTAAAACATTCTTAGTTATGCTAAAGAGGCATGTACATGCATGATCTTCTCAAAACAAGAAACTGCTCAGAAGTTTTCAGTAACATAGATTTCCATGACATTCCCCCATCATCACATCTTCTTACTCCCTATAAGGGACAGTTGTTGTAGAATATTATTTTAACTATATAAAGATGTTTTACATTTGTTTATGCTGTAAAAATTCTGTTATATTTAACAGAAAGTTAACTGTGAAAGTTGTGTTGCATTTGTTTGTGCTGCATTTGTTTAACAATGTATGTTACACTTGTTTGTGCTGCATATGTAATTATGAAAAGATATATTGCATTTGTTTCATCTTTTCTGCACCTTGTTGGTCTAATGAAGAAGTGAATGACCAATAGCTAGGCAGAACAAAGGATAGATGGGGCTGGCAGGGGAGACAATAAATAGAAGGAGAATGAGAGGAACAGAGAATGAGGAGAAAGAGGGAGATGGCTGGGGCAACAAGTAAGGCAGCTGCCAGCCCATCAGACATGAGAAGCTGTGAAAATAAGGTACACAGAAGTAAAGAAAAGTAAAAAGCCCCCAGGCAACAGGTAGATAAAGAGAAACAGATTAATTACGTTAAAAGAGCTAGCCAGAAATGAGCCTAGTTTAGGCTGAGCATTTGTAACTACTAAGAACTTTCCGTGTCATAATTTGTGAACTGGTTAGTGGCTTAAAAGTAAAAGCCTGCGCAGACTGCAAACAATGGAACCCCTGGACCATGACATTTGTTTCTCTTAGAAACATACTCAGAAGTGGGGGAGAGATGGTAAACAGTAAAATTCTTCTACAAGGCCACAGGTTCTGCGAACCATTTCTCAGCTTCCATGTTACCAAAGAAGTGTAAGTTCTACATACTCAGTGATACTTTGTTTTCCCAAAGCCTGCAGGATTTTCCACAATCAAGCTTGCATCTTGACAGTGTCCTCATCTTTATTCCCCACAAAACCCTCCAAATGCAGCACTTTGAAACTGCTTTCTCCATTTTAATTTCCAATGACCTCCTTAGACCTTGATCCATGTTAAACTGTCTGATCATTCTGGAGCATTTCTCCTAAGAGCTTGTTCTTTTACTTGACCTGAGGTCTCCTGTTCTCAAGGATTTCTTCATACATATTGTTGAATACATCAAAATAAACCATGCTGCACTATACAAAATTGTTCTTGCTGTGAACATTTTAAATTTTTTAAAAATTTTCTATACATACATAGTATATGTTGAACATATTAGCTACCCCACCCTATTACCCTACCCTTCCATTGCTAACATGTCTTCCTGGTTTGTCCTCTTTGTTCCTTTAGATAATTGGAATGATTTTTATAATTCTTCTTTTGAAAACTCTGCTAATGAGCAAGTTACAATTGATTAAGGCAGGGTCAAAAGTTACAAATTTGGTTGTAATACTAGTTTGTATTTAGCTGTGTAATAGTGGACAAGTTATTTAATATCTGAATGTTCAGTTATCCAAAAAATATTGGATCAGTGGCTTGTTTAGGATGATGAGTTTATGCTTTAATCATTAACAATAGAAAGGGAGGATTCTGATACTGTATTTTAATATGCACCAGAGTCTGAGTATCATGGTGGGTACCTCAGCCAGAGCTGCCAGTTTAGTTGAAAATGATAATTGTGCATATAAAGTAGGAAATGAAGTTCTAAAACAAAAAATAGGAACAATCATTTCTTTTACATAATGAACAATTTAACATATTACCCTATAATCAAAGAAGAAATTAAAACATTCAAATACACTTTCCTAAACAAGAGCAACAAAGGATGCATGATTATAATTATTTGTAACAATACACCCTGGGGCTTGGCATTGGTGAAGACCACAGACTATGTTGTTAAAAAAACTCAAGTGTTAGAAAGAGCAATCACCACTATTTTTTCTATCAGTTCTTCCCTGAGAAATTATATGAGACTTTGGGGGGCTTTGTAAATATGATTTATTTTCAAATTATAGTAAACATAACTACTTTTTTGTATAAAGAATTTCATTGGGAAGCATGTAAATGATAATCTAATCTTGAAAAGTAGTTATTTTTTTCTGACAAAAGTAATATGCATTCATGAAAAAAAATTAACTTTTAATACCAACAGAAAAAAACAATAGTTTTGTGCATTTATTCTCTCAGAAGCACATATACATATTGTCAAAATAGCATCAAATTCTAAATCTGTGCCACTCTATCTGCATGAAAGATTATTTGGTTAGAAGTGTAGTATTTAGTGTCAATAATATGCATAGTATATCTAAGAGGTTAATAAGTCTTATGGTCCACACATCTCAGTTTCTATGAGTGTATCCATAGGAAATAAGGAAGAGAGAGAGAGAGAGAGAGAGAGAGAGAGAGAGAGAGAGAGAGAGAGAGAGAGAGAGAGAGAGAGGGAGAGGGAGAGGGAGAGGGAGAGGGAGAGGGAGAGGCAGAGAGAGAGAGAGAGAGAGAGAGAGAGAGAGAGAGAGAGAGAGAGAGAGAGAGAGAGAGAGAGAGAGAGAGAGAGAGGCGGTTTGGAACTGTTAGAATCCTGTGTGATCAGTTGTCAGCAATGGTCAGTAGCATACTGTTTCATGATACCATGATGTCTGCCAGTCATGCTCACAGGCTAACAAAGCCAGGGAAACTCAGATTACAACTATTCTGAATTCATTCCCCTCCCTAGTCATTGAACTATATAATATTATTTCCTCATGGGATCACCTATTTTCTATAATATAATTTTAATGGATTCATCTTGTTTTACCACATGTTGGACAAGAATCTTCAAATCCACTCCTTGTGCTTTAATGGTAGGAATTTTAATTTTCAGCATTATGAACTACTTTATGATAAAATAATGAATCATCTTACAGCAAAATCTGCTCACATTTATGATTGTTTCTGGAAGGCAGATTTATACTTTTGAGTCTGTAATATATTGTCAAACTACTTTGTCCACAAGCTGATATTTTAACCATCCTTTAAAAAAAGTGAATATTCTTATCATCTATTTTTATGGGCAGAGAGATCTAGTAGATGTATTAAGAATACTTCTTGGGTATAAATGGTTCTGTTTAGACAACTATCTCTGAGTTGAGAGGTGCTTAACAAGGAGATTTCCTACATAAATCATTTCATGAATAAAATCTCTGAAAATACTTTCAGTGTCTTACTGACTAAACCTGTATCATCTAAATGCTGCAGGATTCTCTTTTTACTGGGAGAATAACCCATGAGGATGCTGTGATAAACCACTTGGGCTATAAAACACATTCCGTCTCACTCTGTCCAATTATCTGTAGGATGAAATTCCATACTCCGTTAGAAGAGGGACATGGCCACATGTTTATGGCTCTGGCTAATGAGTTGTTAGGGGAAACGACACACATGTCTAAATATAGGCTTTAAAGGTCACTTTTTTATTTATAAGCCTGCATGCTTGTTTCCCTTGGCATGGAGGCTCTTAAAGGTTTGGACTCGAAGAGAATGAGGTGAACAGAGAACTCCTATCGACATACGTGGGACTACAGTGTAAGAAAGCAGCCTATTGTTAGTTAAGACACTAGCATGTAGGTACAGTAAGTTACAATAGCAGAATATCTATCCCATATGGTAAGTTATAGTTATGTGTATAATGATATTTAGATTGTACAGTGCAAATATAATTGCTTTTAGTATTTTGGCATGTTAAGGGACAACAGGAACTAATGCATATATACAAAATTATTTACACATTACAAAATTGTATGCACCAAATTTAGCTTGGTAGAGACCTCTGGGGAGGCAAAAAGGAAAATGAGACCCTGTAAGAAAGAATATATGGGAGCTTTTGCTGTATCAGGTAAGTCATTATTGATGTTTAAAATCCAAATCAAGTAATGTCAAAGTGCTGAAATTCTACATAGCTAAATTATAAAGACTTTAGTTATTTTTCTATAATATAGAATGTAGTTGGATTTTCCTTTGTGCTGCCAGCTCCCATGCAGACTTATTATTAATTATGACAGCTCAGCCTTAGCTTAGGCTTGTCCCACTAGGTCTTACAACTGAAATTAACATGCTTTTATAGTTTTACCATGGGCCTTTTTACTTTACTTTCATTCTGTATATCTGAGTACCTTCATGTCTCATTGGCATCTCCTCTGTGTCTCAATTATCTTCTTCTACTTCCTTTCTTTCCCCAGAAATCCCACCTATACCTCCTGACTAGCTATTGGACATTCAGCTTTTTATTTCACCAATCACAACAAACACATTTTCACACAGTGTACAAATATCCCACAACAGTAGAATCTAGTTCAAGTCCCTCAAAGTACATTTTAAAACCAATGTTGTTTTGGAACCAGAGAAGTGGCTCAATGGTTAAGAGTACTCATTCCTCTTGCAGAAGACCCTGGCTCAGATCTTAGCACCCATATGGCTGCTTACTACTGTCTGCAACCTAAGTTCCACAGAATTTGATGACATCTTTTAATCTCTGTAGATACCAAACCTGTATGTGGTGTACAGACATGCATGTAGGGAAAGCACACATACACATGAAATAAAGTAAGTAAATCTTTTTAGAAGGACTGTTATTTAATACCAATCAGAGCTTAAAGCGTTTTCTGAGTCTCATCAGTCAATGTAAAATTCCATTAAACCAAAATATTTCTCAAAGAGCTCTAGGTAGTTGAAATCTACCTGGATAAAAATATAAAAATGTTCTTGAAGCTCTTCAAGGAAAGAAGTTCACATTCCCACAGTTTGTGTGTCTTCATTCTGGCCTCTGAAGACATCAACAAGGACTTTTAGTCTAATTAGTTCCCTGCTGGAGAAAATCCACCTATTCAATGTAACAGTGATGTCAATATATACACAGTGAAAGTGCAGAATAGTTTCTACTGTAAAACTCCCAACTTCAATACCATTCATTAGCTGGGTTGCCTTGGACAAGTCAATTGACTTCCCTGTACTTCACATTTTTCATCTGAAACTTAAGATATAGAAGACAAATTGCTGTTACATAGGATCAATATTGTCTTACTGATGTTTTTAAACATGAGGTTTTAAAGTAGTATCAGATTTTTAAATATTATGTATTTGATGGCAGAATACCAATGTCTGTTATTTGAAGGAGCAGACGTCTAAAGGGAATTGTTTGTTTGATTAACATGTAGGAAAGAGCACAGCCATGCTTACCCTGCTCATTCCTTCCCCATCCTTCTCTACATTACTTATGAGGTTTCAGGCATTATTTTATACTTTGTAGAAACATACACCTTCCCCAAGAGTTGTATTGGATTTTTATTCTCTCTGAAAGTGCAAGTTGCAGGAAGAGAACTGACATTTGAGGAAATCAGGAGGAGAAGATGGCAAAGCAATGTAGAAAATCAGAAGGGCAGATTCCCCAACCTTATGTCTTTAATTTCAGACCAAATTAACTGACTCCCTCCAAGTCTGTTTCCTTTTCTCATCGTCCCTTGGCATCAGGACAAGATCGTCTTGTTAGTCCTCACTTGTCATGCTTTGTGAGAACTTATTTTAAATGGGACCTGGATCCCTGAGCACTTTGCTTCTAGAAACTCAGTGCTGAAGAACAGAGGGGCTCTCACTCATGCAAAGGAGATCTAAAGACAAGGATGCCAATCTGTCTCTAACACTAGCCTGGGGATCTTGGTACTTGGAAAAATAGATAATCGAATATTGATTGCACTGAAAACACCACTCAAATAATGTTTACAGAGAAAAATACAGGCAAAAAGTATTTTGTCATTAATAGTTGTCATTGTAATTTAAAAGTCACATGTTTTATTGTACTGTTATCTAGTAAATCCTTGAAGTTTTTTCCTACTACAAGCCCTGAAAGTTCTTATAATTAGGGGTTTAAACTGCCTAGAGGCTATCTCTTCTGTCAGTGTTTGGGTTTCATATATGTTCATGTGTGTCGGTTCATGTGTGTGTGTATGTGTATGTGTGTGTGTGTGTGTGTGTGTGTGTGTGTGTTGTGTGTACACATGCTCGTGCAGGTACAAGTGTATAGCTGGCTCACTTCTCACTTTCATCTTTGTGTCAGAACTGTTACTTTAAAATTATTCTTGTCAAGTATGTATTACTTAGCAAGAATGCTCAGATGCCTCATCTCATAAATTTTTCTAGTTCTAGTTCTTCCTATTTAACATAGTAGTTGAAATCTTAAACGACAAACTCAATTTTCTATCAGCAACAATGATAGAGCCAGGACTTGAAGCAAAAACAACAACAACAACAACAAAAAAACCAAACCAAACAAAACCAAACAAAACAAAAAAACTTCATGACAACATATGTTTTTCCATTATACTGTAGATTAGGGTAAGATTTTAATACTTCCCTGTAAGCTGGAACCAGTAAGGTTTTATACAAATTGGACACAAAATTTCAATATGATTGTGGTGTAAAACTCTAAAAGATTAATAATGTGAATCCCAGACACAAATACTTAGCAGGGTTAAAAATAAGCAACTGGGATTGCAGGCTAGAAAGGCTAGTGAGGAGGCATCCTTCTTTCATAACCTGGGGCACTTAAGACAATGGGAATGTTGACAACACTTGATGTTCAAAAGTGATGTGGTGTTCCTTATCTTTTGCCCTGGAGAAAGATACTCAGAATCATCAAGTTCTGGCTGAACACCATGTTCTTTATCCCCATGATGTGTTTCATCATTATCACCCAGGAGACTAGGTTCAATCTGAGAAAAATGAATTGTAAAATGCAGGCAATAAAAGTTCTGAGTATAATCAGCTATCAAAATGAAACATAACAAAACAAAAAAACCCTGTCACTTGCATACATGTCAAGTCTTGATGCATTCATTATGTAAAGGTTTTTAGCCCACAGAATTAACTTCTGAGGAAGCATGATTCCATATAGAGTTCTGGCTTCAGCACAAATAAATTTAAAATAAATTTGGTGGCGTGATTTATTCACAGTTTTAAAGAGAGTACATTAATGCTTTCCTTAGAGAAATCAATTTGTATGTGGAGAAATTTGCCCAAAATTATACTTTTCCTATGAAACAAGAGAATCTCAGGCACTGAAGATAAACTAGAGGAAATAGATTAATCGACCAAAGAAAATTTTAAATCCAACAAATCCTTAACACAAAACATCCAGGAAATGTAGGACACCATGAGAAGACCAAACATAAGAATAATAGGCATAGAAGAAGGTGAAGAAGTTCAGTTCAAAGGTGGAGAGAACATATTTAACAAAATCATTGAAGAAAACTTTCCCAACCTGAAGAAGGACATGCCTATGAAAGTACAAGAAACATTTTTTTAAAAAATACGTCTGCTTTTACAGGGAGCATGAAAGACCATAAACAGTACATACTGCTATTGTTCAGACTCTTGCGAAACCAATTTGAGGGCCTTCCCTTAGGAAAATGATCTTTTACAGATTCTCAAGTACGGAATGTGATGCTGAAATAACATAAGGAAAGAAGGATGCAGAAAGGCAGTACAAGAGAGAACATACTGAGTAGGAATTTGGAATACAGAAAGACTCCTGATTCCTTTATCACAATTTAAATTTTTTAGGTGCTATGTTCTAAGTCCTGCATCTTGACTTCCAGAAATATTATTGACTACAAGGCACAGAAACAAAGCCGAGAACGTTTATGCTCCTGTTAAAAGGAAGGTTCCTGCTCCTGCTCCATATGCCTTCTCTGGCTTTTGTCCAGTCCCGAATTCATTCGCTAGTTTTTGCTTATTCTACATAATTACATCAGTGAAAAGCTGGATTTCTCTCTCATGAATGCTAAAATCTTTACATTCTAGACTCCAAGATAATTATCCACTTGTCAGTCTTTCAGTTTCAGATCCTCTGGTCAGAGACAAGACCTGCTGACACCGAGAAATTGCAAAGGATTCATTCTACATGTCCAGCCTTCAAGTTCTTGGGTTCCGGAATGTCCTACCTTGTCCTACTTACATCATGTATTTCAACCTACCCCGCTTTCTTTCAATGCTCTGCCTCTCCCTGAAGTCCATCATTAATTTCTACATATGCTCTTGTGACACTGTAAATCCTGCCTCTTCTCATATTTTTGTACAATTCCAGAACTATCAATGGCAATACCATTCCGGACTTTTTACCCCCATTACCCCCATAAGCAGCTGCTTGCTACTTCAACAGGCAGCTGCCTAAGGCTTTTCTCTGGAGTAAGTCCAAAACAAGCTCCTGCTTGTATAGTAACTTTGAAAATCATTATGGCTTGTGGTTTCTCGAGAAAATGGAAATCAGTCTACCCCAAGATGCATCAATTACATTCTTAGGCATATACCCAAAAGATGCACATTCATACAGCAAGGACATCTGTTCAACTGTGTTCATAGCCCCATTACTTGTAATAGCCAGAACCTAGAAACAACCGAGATGCCCCTCAACTGAAGAATGGATAAAGACAATATAGTACCTTTATACAATGAAGTACTACTCAGTGGAAAAAAATACAATGAAAATTTGAAATTTGTAGGAAAATCGATGGAACTAGAAGAAACTATCCTGAGTGAAGTACCCAGTCACAGAAAGACATGATGTGTACTCACTCATATATGGCTATTAGACATAGAGCAAAGGATTACCAGTCAAGAATCCACATCTTCACAGAAGCTAGGAAACAAGGGGGACATATATATATATACATACATATATCTATATATATATCTATATCTATATCATATATATATATATATGTCCCCCAGAGAAAGGAAAGGTAAAGGGACAAGAGCTCCTGAGCAAACTGGAAGCACAGGGAGAGGGGAAGGCAGGGAGGAGAAAGAGAAGGTGAGAAGATATGGGGGGAGGGGGGCTGGAGAGGAGAACATGAAGGTTCAGGAAGATTGGAGTCAGAGAAAGAATAGAGGAGAGCAAGGGGAAAAATGCCTTAATAGAGGGAGCCATTATAGGTTTAAAGAGAAATCTGGCACTAGGGAAATGTCCAGAGACCTAGAAGGATGATCCCGGCTAAACAATCTGAGCAATAATGGAGAGGCTACCTTAAATGCCCTTTCTCTATAATGAGATTGATGACTTCCTTGAATACCTCCCTAGAGCCTTCATCCAGTGGCTGATGGAAGCAGAAGCAGAGACTCTAGCTGGAACTGAGCCAAACTCCTGGAGTCCAGATGTAGAGAGGGAGGAGGGATGAGCAGGGGGCGGGTCAGAACCAGGCTGGGGAAGCCCACAGAAATGGCTGACCTGACCAAGTAGAAGCTAATGGACCCCAGTCTGACAGCTGGGGAACCAGCATGGAGCCAAACCAGGGCCCCTGAACATGGGTGTCAGTTGGGAGGCCTTAGCAATCTATGGTGCCTCAGGCAGTGGAACCAGTATTTATTCCCAGTGCACTAATGAACTTTGGGAACCCATTTCCTATGGAGGGATACTTTCTCAGCTTAGATACATGGGAGAGGGCCTAGACCCTGCCCCAAATGATGTGACAGACTTTGATGATTCCACATGGAAGGCCTCACCCTCCCTGGGGAGTAGATGAGGAATGGGATGGGGAGGGATGGTGCAGGGCATGGGTGGATGAGAGGGAGAGGGAACTGGGAATTGATATGTAAAATAAGATTGTTTTAATATATATATATATATATTAAAACAATCATATATATATATATATATATATATATATATATATATATATAAACTATTCCACTCCATTGTAACTTAGTGAGCCAGTGACTTTACTAGGGTTACTTATGGGTGATGTGAAGGCAGGTAAATCACCGAAGAGTCCATTCAGGCATGGTTGATGACTCATGAGTGCTGTATCTTTGAAGTCCCCTGCATGATCTATATCAGCAAGCAGGGTAGTCTCTTCTCCCCAGAAATTGTTTTACTGCTTTTACAATCTTGAGTATGAATCTTGTGAACCTTGTTAAGTTTCAAGAACTTCCTAAGTCTTGTAAGTTTTCTGTCTTTCTTGAGTCTCACAAGCCTTCCTCCTCCCTCCAGAAGAGTACACGTCAGTCAGAATGAAATAACTATATATCACTCATATTGAAAGTGCAAAATCACATCATAGTAGAAATTCGAACTTAGAAACTGAAACACACCTAGGAAAGAGGGGCAATATTGCAGTCAACTGAAAAGAAAAAGTGGATCACTTATTAAGAAGAGCAAAACTGAAGGTGTTTAAAGCTGCAATAAAGTTGGGGAGTAAGAAGGGGTAGAATTGTGGTGACTCTTCCAGCCATGGAAACTTGATGCCAAGTAAAGTCACCATTCCTCAGGTATCACAATATGAAGTCTAATTCAGAGAAGTATCAAGAAACTATTTTGAGATCCCATCTCACCCAGCACACAATGAAATCATCAATGGATCAAATGACAGCAGATGATGGCATGGATATGGAGAAAGAGGAACCCTGTTCACTGTTGGTGGGACTATCACTATGTAGTCAGTATGGAAGTCACTGTGGAGGTTCCTCCCTAAGCTAGAAGTGGAATTACTCTTTGTCCAAGCTATACCTTCCCTGGAATATACCCAAAGGACTCTGTAGACTACTACAGGGACATTTTCTCATCCATGTTCATCACTGAACAATACCAGGATATAGGAATAGTCTATATTTCCACCAGATAATGAATATGTTATTAAAATGTTCTATAAATACACAGTGGAATCTAACAAGCTGCAAAGAAAAACAGAAATTATAGATTTTTCAGGAAAATGGATGGTTCTAGAAAAATATGCTGAGGTAACCCAAGCATAGAAAGATAAACAATACATGTTCTCTCTCAGACTGGCATTCTTGCTTTAGTCTTTAGATTTGTATTTTTAGCCTAGAGAACCTGTAGAAGCCATGACACTAGACAAGGAACACTGGGGTAGAGAATGCCTTAATTGAGGCAGGTAATAGAATAGATATGATATGAAAAGGAGAGAGGGTAATACTGCAATGGAAAGGTTTAAACAGGGATGGGGCATATTAGGGGATATAAAGTTAACTGAAATGAAAGCTGTATGGAATAACCAAATGGAAGCCTGCTACTTTGTGATCCAATTATAAAAGTACATGTGTAAAGAAATATGCTAGCAGAATAAAGTCATGGCTATCTGGTAATGCTGTTCCAGTACCAGGTGTTCAATACCTCCTCAGATATTGTTGATCAGGGAGACCCACAGGCACACACAATACTCTTGTTCCCAGCTACCATGAATATAAACTGGGGCCACTGTTATAGGTGTGGAAGTTTCTTAAATCTCGAAAAATAGAGTTACCATGTTACATTTGCTCCTGGGCACATACCCGAAGGGCTCTGTAGCCTACCACAGAGATACTGGTGTGTCTGTGCTTGTGTCATTGCTCTATTCACAATGGCTAGGTTGTGGAATCAGTTTAGACGCCTGCCAACAAGTGAATAATGAAAATGTGGTACCTATACACAATGAGATTGTATTGAGCATTGAAAAAAAGGGAAAATTTCAGGAAAACAGATGGATCTGGAAATCATTGTGTTAAGGGAATTATCTAAGACTCAGAGAGACAGTTACCATATGCTTTTCTCTCGCATGTGGGTCTTAGCTTCTAATTTTTTTATTAATTTATTTTTATTTTACATATTGATCCCAGTTCTAAATATTTATTTTTATAGTCACAGACAAATGCTACACTCAGCCTTAATCAGAAGAATTGCTCTTTGCCTTGAAAAGCAATATACTATAAAGGAGAGTTAGTCTCTCTCCAAGATGAACTGGTTCTTCAATACAATATGGTTAGCCTGAGGGCTATATATACAAACAACAAAAATGGATTCATAAAGATGTATTTATATATTTGCACACACATGCACATGTGTGTATGTAACAATAATAATCATGGAAAAAGAGGCTATCAATTTGAGAAGGCGAGCACGGAAGGAGTTTGAGAGAGGGACTGGGGATAGGAAGGGAAATTATGTATTGCTTAACATTGTATTAGAAATAAAAGGCACAGTGAATAATATTCCATGTTGTAGAATTTTGGGAATACCTGCAGCATTTTACTTTGCTTGGGAAGAAAAGCAAAGGAAAAACATAACAACAACAGAATTCCCCCAAAACATTTGAAGCAAATATGGTGAAATTGTAAGATTTAATGTCTTTTTTAATTAAAAAACCAACAGTCACTGATGCAACTGATATTTTAATCTAGTTATTCTGGGCTACATCTTCTAATACTCTTGTTGCAGTGCCTGGAAGAAATACAGAAAAATGATTCATTTTTTAATGAATGAAATAGATGAGACTATGTAAGCCACCTTCTGGTTCACTTTCTTTCTCTTACTTTTTAACTAAGTTCTATTTTTCTTCCCTCCCTAACCTATTCTGAAGAGATGTTAATGATATGTCTTGAACTCTATTACAAAATAAGAATGGCAATACAGCAAGAAAAAGAATAAACTGTCTGTCCTCTCCCAGGCTCCCAAACTCATATTTATTTCAACATCAAGGTGAGTGACATAAGGATTAATTAATCTCTCTAGCTTCTGCTCCACAACCAAGCTTATCATTCACACATTAGATATCTAAGGACCGTCAGAAAGAACAGTTTCTAGCAATAAATTATCTCTTACTTCAAGGCTTGGTTCCTGTTTGATTCAAGTGGGGGTCTAAAATAAAAGTGTGCTGGAAGGAAAAAGTTGATGACAAGTGACTTATTCCCCCAGCATTCTCTAGAATGCTATAAATTTTATTTTTCTCATAACAAAAAGAGACACAAAGGAAATGACATTCTCTTTACATTCCCCTGCCATCCGTTATAATTTCAAGAAGAGGAGGAGGAAGATGAAGAAGAAGTAGCTCCTACAATTCACACTGTGTTGATGGCTATCTGACTGATGTCCATTACATTGTGAAGTCAGTTAGGCAATATGTGCATGTTATAAGGATGAATTCTTTGTTTACACTTCCAAAATTTTAGCTTAATTAATTCTATGCACACTTTGACTTTCTCGCTTCTAGTTTCTGCAATGCAAGCAAGTTTCTTCACAATATCAACCAGAGAATAAACTACCACGTAATATTAAGCTGCTCCTAAATGACCACCAGATAAAACACACACACCAAAATAGCTTTAGACTTAGAAAGTCACTATGATTCATAGGCTGCATATGAAAACATTACTATGTAGGTGTGGTCATACTTGTCCTTCATGGTATTCACAAGGCTAAAATAGAAGGATTGCCATGAAGTCAGGGTAATCTGAATTAAAAAAGGGAGATTCTGTGTACAAAACAAAAGCAGACAAACTAAAGGAAAAAGCCTCACAGTTACTAAAAGTTGGTAGTTGCTATAGGTAGTAATTTAGCCTAACTAAGTGCCTGTTTTCACAGACAATAAATTGATCAACAGTGGGAACCCACAGAATTGACTCTGTGCCATTTTGACTTAAGGTCAGAGAGTTTAAACCCTCTCTTGCTCTTTCAAGGTTAAACAGCAGGACGTCTGCTTTAAGGTAAGGCTACTGGAGAATGTTTGTCTTAAGATGTGGTCACTGGATGTCTTGTATAAACAGAATACTTAGTTCAGGAAATGGTTACTTGATGTTTCAGATATTGAAGAAGTAATTACGTCCATTTGTTCCTTGTATTGTTGGTAAAGAAGGCTTTGTCCCCACCCCTTTTGATTTTTGTATATAAAAACTTTAAGTAATAAACTTGGGGCAGATCACAGTATTCACTGGATGTCCTCTCAACCCTATATTTTGTCTTTAGTCTGTTTCTTTCCTCAATCTGCACTCCCCTTCTCAGGTGTGAACTGGACTAGCCAGCTGGACTGAACAATCAACACGCATAACCCTCGTCAATCAAAGAGATGCCAAAACGCAGAAATGCCAGATCTTGGAATGGTACAACTATCCACACAGTTATCCAGACTGGATGCTCAGGTACTTTTCAGCTCTTTACACTTCATAATCTAAGATTTATGTTTATGATAAAATAATCCCTTAGATGACCTATCTCTAGAAGATCTAAGCAATAAATAATGTGGTTGGCTAATCAACACTTTAATCTCAGATAACTTGGGGAGTAGACTTTTGGTAATAAGATCCTTAACTTTCCCAAATGTCAGTATCTTTGTCTCCCTCATAGCAAATGCTCCATCAAGGAAATGGCTATGAGGAAGGACATTGGAAACTAGCAAAACAGATGCAGGAGAGATAGTGGAGCAACTCACAGAGATGCACTGTAGAAAGAGCATCTCATCATACAAGCTTTTCTAACATAGAGAGAAATGACTAATGGAAATGGTCAAATCTATTTTTTCCATCTGCAGTTTTCAGAGGCCAAAAGACCACAAACTAGCAACATTGGTAAACTACTTACCTTATTGAATTTCTGGAAAAGGGTATTGATTTTTAAAGGGGAATTTAATTAAAGGCCTGCATTCACTTTCATAGTTAATATATTAACAGCATCATTGAAAAATAAAAGAAACAGAATAAAACAAGTACTCTCTTTCTGGAAGACACAGTTCCCAAACCTTTTTATTTATGGTTTCTTATTTAATAAACATTGTTTTAAATTATTAATTCTCTATTTGTGCCATCAGAATTTGACCCAATCATGAAATTAAATACTTTCATGAGAGAATGCATGTCTTCAGAATGTAATTTGCTATTACAACTTGTTCATAGCTTTACAAATACACTTACCTCAACAAATATAAAACATGGGATGATGGAGTAACTGCGTTGAGTGTTGTTTCCTACAGCCATTTCTCAAACCATGTAGTGAGACTGCACTTTCTGAAACTGTCCAGCCTGAAATGGAATTAGATTGCAAGGTATAAGAATGCATATTAATAAGTCCCTTAGGTACATACACGAAAATGCCAGCCACCGTCTACATAGGCAGGTTAAATAAAAACAAGGCAAAAATATTGATCTACAATGCAACTAACCAAATTTATACCGGCTAAGAATAGTCATAGAGGAAAATTAATCAGGTAATGAACTTCTGCACACAGCTCTAAGAGGATTCTTACTGGGACACTATACTGTTTCTTAAGCTAGTAGACTGCTGTCATGTCACCAAATACAGTTTCTAGTATAAAACATTTATTGTCATCCTCCCAAGAATTTTCTACCTGTGTGTAATTCTGGTTTACAGCCTCATTTGGTCTGTTTGTTTGCCTTTGCCCTTTACTCTCACCTTAGGGCCAATATCTACACAGACACCAATCTTTCCCTTCTTTCCTCAATTGTAATTATTTGCCCTTGCTCTCGTGACCACACAGTCATCCACTACTTTGGGTTAATACATCACTGACTTATCTTTATGTGTGCCCCCTGACCTGTGTATATGACCCCCCAACATGAAGCATTAAAGCAATAATCCATCCTTCACACTGAGAAGAATAGCATAGCTAGACAACAGCAGATTGCTCCTAAATATTTTATTAGGTCATCTCTTGCCCTGCTCTGAACTGAAAAATATTATTCTATTAGGAGAGTAGGTTAATTTGGGGTTTTCTTAGTAATAGGAATGAAGCTGAGATTTTAGGCTTTTATGAGAATTTTCAGGAAAAAAAAGATTTCCATGACATGCTTAATTCTATGTTCAAAATAATGCTGCACTTAGGTCATGAATGTCCTCACCAGCTACATCTTGCTTTTCACTTACTCTTTTTTTGTGTCATTATGATCAATAGTCCTTGGGGACTTTGGTGTGAAGAGTCACATGAGAACGACAGTGCTACTTAAATAAAGAATTGTACCTGCTAATGCCTTTATATAACTATTTTTATTAAGTTCTCCCATACATTACCACCTTATCTGTTTGCAAAGCAAACCTTTAAAATGGATTTTTTTCTCATTTTAAGATATCACATTCTAAATTGTAAATTAAAATTGTTTTGATCAAATGTAATTTACATTGTTTATAATCTCTATTCATCACAATATACAATTTTAAGTTGGGCAACTTTTAAAAATTTAAATGCTATGAAAGAATATCCATAATATATCTATTACTTTATTTATAATACAACTTTGGGATTTAGAAGTAACTAACACTGTCTTTATTAAAAGACAGACATACATGTTTTAAACATTGAATTAATAGTCATATCTTATTTGTTCAATTTTACTATCTTCAAATATCTTAAAATTCTTTACAAATCATTCTTTATAATTCACATCTGATTTTCTGTTAGCGTCAACTAAGTACAATGCAGTAAATATGAAAAATTTAAAAATTTATCATGTCCAAGTAAAGGGTTTCCAGGGAAAGCAAAGGCATGAAATACATAGAATTGTAAGTGATTTTTTTTTACATAGAATTAATAAATAGCAACAAAATAAAGAACTGAGACTCTGCCTTCCAATTTAATTATGCCCTTTTATATTTGCATCATGAATATATCAATAGTCTCATTTCTACATTCTCAATGTAAAATTTTTATGGCCTGCCTTTTTAATTATAGTCATCCCATTATGCATGAAATAATATTTCACTGTGATTTTAAATTTGCATTTTTCTAATAACAAATAACTCTGATCATCACTCTATGATCATCTTTCTATGTGTGTATCAGGCATTATTACATTTCTTTTGTGAAATGTCAGTTCGAATCTTGCAACTTTTTTGATTGGTTTGTGTACTGCATTATCTTCAGGATCCAGTTTCTCTTTGTGTATTTTGGAATATGTCATTTATCAAATGTATGTTTCATAATTATTTTCTTTCAGATTCTTGCTTACCTGTCAGTTTTTAATGATATATTGTATGGGCACATTTTACTAATATAGTAATTTTAATTAGGTTTAATTTCAAAAGTCATTAAATAAAGAGATTTATTGCCCTATTATACTCATGCAGATCTTCAACTGCATCTTAAAAATGTAAAAGAGATGTATCAATGTTGAGATAAAATAAGTATTAGGAATTTTTAGAAAGGACTAACAAGTTAGATGAAGTATAGTAAATAAAGAAGCTATAGAAGAAAGTCATGTCATCAATGAACAAATGAAAATATTCACAAACTTATTTATTAGTTCAGGTTATGAAAAGAAAACAACACATAAATACTTCACATATCTGATAGTAGAAAAAAAGTTGCAAGTCTGAGAGCCACAGTCTTGAGCCTAATGGAGTAATGGGTGTTGTTCACACAGCTGGTAGGAGTAACTTTTGAAAAGTGAATCAATAGTATTAAAGTAAAATATACTCAATGTTTAAACACAGAACAAAACCTCAGAAGTGTCACCATACTCTACTCATGTACCTTCTGTTTATTATGCACAAACTCTAACACTAATCTACCTCCAGGCTACAAACTCAGGGTTGGGTATTTCCATATCAAATGGAAACATAATCGAAAAGGAGGATAATTAATATTGACAGGCTGCACCCTATCTTGTTAATTGGCTCAGATGAAGCACTTCATCTCTATGTAGGTATTACTATATTACAAGTCATATTTCAATGGAATCTCAATTCAGTGTACAATTACACTTGTAATTTCCTTTTATTCATGGGAATTTGTTGTAAACTCAAGACAAATAGGACCAACTACAGATTGTCAAGTACCTATTTTAGTGATACTAAAAATGGATGAAGGCATTCTTGGAGATAGTAAGATGAGAATAAATATCATCATTTACATGCTGTTTGAAATTATATCAGATGTCTACTCTGGGAAGCTCTTGAGAACAAAAATGGCCTTGGAAATGAGTGTGTACAACTTTGATGTGAGTTAAATTGTTCTTAGCATCCCGGCATCTCTAATTTTAGAGAAACATGACCTACCTTCCTCTTTGTATAGACTACACATTAATCTAATTTTGCTAAGAAGATCATGATGGATGGCTCTTTTCAAAATTTCAACAAGAAAGCTATCAAAAGTGTTACTTTTCTTTAATAAACCCAACCATCTCTACTTTGAACCCACATTGATTTTGGAGAGTGCTTCTCAGTCCTATCACTGTTGAATTTCTTCTAATATAGACAGCTCTGAGGGGTTATCCTGGGCATGTGTGGGTGCTTAGCTCTATGTGTGGCCTCTGAATACAAGATGCCAAAGAAGGCAGTGATCCTCTCAACCAATTGTGATGATCAAAACTATTTCCAGACATTGCCAAATGTCCCCTTTAAGTGGGAACATTGTTTTCAATTATGTGACAGCAAAATCTATGGCCCATGCTACATCAACAGTATTTTTTTATGAATCCCAGTATTTAGAATGATGTTTCTAAAAGCTTCTCAGATATAGGATAAAATGAAAATCAAAGAAAAATTATGGCTAGTATAGCAAGGGGGAGAGAAACTAGAGCTTGTTTCTCTATGACATCAAATAGAAGGGTTGAGTCACCCCTGGTGGAGAACTCCTATTTTAGGTTTGAAAGTACACACACATGGAATTGGAGCTGCTTTGTCTGTTTGGAATATAGTCTAAAATTTGGGACACAGAGGGGAACTGGATTTGCCTCTGCTTAACAAAGGGGAAACTGGAACATGGCAAGGTGCTATCCTGGCATATTGGGAAATAATTCCAATGCTCAACTGCTATATTGGGAAGAGTACAAAGCCACTATAATCTATAGTAAGCATCCTGAATTTAAAGAGAAAGCAAGGAGCTGCTGTCCCGTAAGTTCTTCAGTACAAATTCCTAGTGTTTCTTTATAGGATCCAAAAAAAAAAAAAATACATTTAAAAAGTTTAATGGCAGAAAACACCCCCAAAACCATTATAATGAATGCAGTAAGATGTCCAAAATGTAAAAATGTGCCAACTTCACTAACTATTAATTTTAGTGTTCACTAGAATTTAATTAATATGAAAGTAAATTGAAGGTCAGATTTTCTTAATTCTAAAAATTCCCTTTCAAAAACTATAATTATGAATTAAACTACTGGCTCCTAACAATAATTGCAACTTTTCTTGCATATTCTACTTTGCTCCAATAAACACTTTTATATACAGATTAAAGGATTTATGACCATAGGAATGTGCTCAAAAAGTGATCACAGAAAACAATGTTAAGGACATTTAGCATTTTTCTTTCATAAGTGTCAAAGAATCTAGAATCTGATTTCTTGCTTTAAACAAGCAAAAATACAGATGCCACTAAAGTCCTCCTTCCTTCCCTTTTTTCTTCCCTCTGCATATTACATGCCCTATTATACTTCCCTGTGTTCCACAGGCACTATAAATTAAAACTATGTCTAAAGATTCAATGTCAAGATCCACATGAGCGAGAACATGTGCCATTTGTCTTTCTCAGTCTGGGTTAACCTCATTCAGTATGATATTTCCCAGATCCAATCATTTTCCTGCAACTTTCATAATTCCACATTGTTTGACCCTAAACAAGATTCCATTGTGTAAAAGTATCACATTTTCATTATCCATCCATCAATTGAGGGACACTAAGGCTACATGAAATTCTCTAATAATTAATAAAATATAAAAGTACATAGATATCACTTACTAAAATTCAATCAAGAACAGATAAGCAATATAAATAGACCTATAACCCCTAATGAAATACAAGCAGTCATCAAGTCTCCCAATCAAAAAAGCCCAGGGCCAGATAGTTTCAATGCAGAATTCTACCAGAAACCCAAAGAACAGCTAATAATAATACTCTTCAAAGTGTCCCACACAATAGAAGCAGAAGGGTCATTGTCAAACTCTTTTTACAAGGCCACAATCACCTTGGTACCAAAACCACACAAAGACACAGCTAAGAAAGAGAACCCAATATCCCTCATGAATATTGATGCAACAATACTCAATAAAATACTGGAAATAGAATCCAAGAACACATGAGAAAAATCATCTACCATGATCAAGAAGGCTTCATTCCAGGGATGCAGGGATGGTTCAACATATGAAAATCTATCAATGCAATACATCATATAAACAAACCGAAAAAGAAAAAACACATTATCATATCACTAGATGCCGAAAAAGCCTTTGACAAAATCTAACACCCCTTCATGATAAAGGCCTTGGAGAGATCAGGGATAACTGAAACACAGCTAAGCATAATAAAAGCAATATATAGCAAAAAAAAAAAAAAAAAAAAGAAACCACACACACACAAAAAAAAACAAGACTGTCCACTCTCTCCATATTTCTTCAATATTATACTTGAAGGTTTAGCTAGAGCAATAAGACAACAAAAGGAGAGCAAGGGGATACAAAATGGAAAGGAAGGAGTCAAACTGTCACTATTTGCAGATCATATGATATTTTACATAGATGATCCATAAAACTGTATCAGGGAATTCCTACAAATGATAAACACCTTCAGCAAAGAACTGTATAGCAAGAACTTTGTATCTTTAAAGAAAGACATATACCAGAAAGAAAAATACCAGAAAATGGAAAGATTTCCCATGTTCTTGGATAGGTAGGGATAAACAGAGTAAAAATGGCAGTCTTGCCAAAACCATTCTATAGATTCAATGATTGCCCATCAAAATTCTGGCACAATTCTTCATAGACCTTGAAAGAACAATACTCAACTTTATAAGGAAAAACAAAAGGCCTAGGATAGCAAAACCAACCATGTACAATAAATGAACTTCTGGAGGCATCACCATCCCTGACTTCAAGCTCTATTATAGAACTATAGTCCTGAAAACAGCTTGGTATTGGCACACAAACCAGACAGGTAGACCAATGTAATCAAATTGAAAACCCTGATTTTAACCCACACTCCTACAAACACCTGATTTTTGACAAAGAAGCTAAATGATACAATGGAAAAAAAATAAAAAATGGTGCTGGCATAATTGGATGCTGGTGAGTATAAGAGTGCAGATAGATCCTTATTTATAGCTATGAACCAAACTTAAGTCAAAAACCTCAACATAAATCCAGCCACACCGAACCTCTTAGAAGAGAAAATGAGAGGTACCCTTGAAAGAATTAGTACAGGAGACCACTTCCTGAATATAACATCAGTAGCATAGACACTGAGATAAACAATTAATAAATAGGACTTCCTCAAACTGAGAAGCTTCTGTAAGCAAAGGACACAGTCAACAAGACAAAATGGCAGCCCACAGAACAGGAAAAGATCACAAACTCCTTATCTGACAGAGGACTGATTTCCAAAATATACAAAGAACACAAGAAGCTAGCAACCAAAACACAAAATAAAACAGTGGAAAGGCTACCTTAAATGCCCTTCCCTGATAATGAGATTGATAACTAATTTTTATGCCATAATAGAGCCCTCATCTAGTAGCTGATGGAACCAGAAGCAGACACTCACAGCTAAACATTGAGCCGAACTGGAATCCAGTACAGAGAGGGAAGGGTGATAAGAAAAAGGGTCAAGACTAGGCTACAGATACCCACAGAGACAGCTGACCTGAACAAGGGGGAGCTCATGGACCCTCAGACTGATAGCTGGGAAATCAGAATTGTACAGACCCAGACCCCTGAATGTGGGTCTCAGTTAGAAGGCCTGGGCAGTCTAAGGGACCTCTGACAGTGGAACCAGGATGTATCCCTAGTGCATGAAAGGACTTTGGGAGCACCTTCCCCATGGAGGGATACTCCCTTAGCCTAGAGACAGGAGGGAGGGCCTAGACCCTACTCCAAAGGACCTGACAGATTTTTATGATCCCTCCTGGAAGACATTGCCATCCCTGTGGAGTGGGGGTGGGAGTGGGATGAGAGAGGTGTTGGGGGGCATGAGAAGTGGGGAGGAAGAGGAAACTGGGATCTATATGTAAAATAAGAATGTGTGTATATAGATGCACACACACATACATATATATGCATATATATGTATATATATGTGTATACATATATATGTATAATAATAATACAAAGTGGGAAACAGAATTCTCAATAGAGGAATCTAAAATATCTAAAGTATACTTCAGAAAATGCTCAACATCCTTAGCCATCAGGGAAATGCAAATAAAAACAACTCTAATACACCATTTTACTACTGTCAGAATGGCTAAAATAAAAAACATGAATGACAAGTTTATGCTGGAGAGGATGTGGAGAAAGGGGAACACTCCTCCACTGCTGATGGGAGTGCAAACTTGTACAACTACTTAATCAGTATGGCAGTTCCTCAGAAAAATAGGAATCAGCCTACCTCAAGATCCAGTAATTCCACTCTTAGGCACATACCCAAAAGATGCACACTCATGCAACAAGGACATCTATTTGACTACGTTCATAGCAGCATTATTTGTAATAGCCAGAATCTGGAAGCAATCTAGATGTCCCTCATCTGGAGAATGGATGGAGAAAATGTGGTACATTTACACAGTGGAGTACTGCTCTGAGTAAAAAAACAATGGAATCCTGAAATTCGAAGGGAAATGGATGGAACTAGAAGAAACCATCCTGAGTGAGGTAACCCAGTCACAAAAAGACAAACAAGGGATGTACTCACACACTCATATATGTATTTATACACAGAGCAAAGGATCAGTAGCCTACAATTCACACTGCCAGAAAAGCTAGGAAACAAGTTGGACCCTAAGAGAGACATACATGGTACCCTTGAGAAGGGGAAAGGGACAAGATCTCCTGAGCAAATTGGGAGCATGGGGTTATGGGAAGGAGTTAGGAGAAAGAGAAGGGGAGAAGAGGAGGGGAGAGGAAAAAATGAGGGAGCAGAAAAATTGAGTCAGTGGAAGAATAGAGGAAAGCAAGAAAAGAGATACTACAATAGAGGGAGCCATTATAGGTTTAAAGAGAAATTTGGCAGCTGGGCGGGGGTGGCACATGCCTTTAATCCCAGCACTTGGGAGGCAGAGGCAGGCAGATCTCTGTGAGTTTGAGACCAGCCTTATCTATAAGAGCCAGTTCCAGGACAGCCTCCAAAGCCACAGAGAAACTCTGTCTCATAAACAAAACCAAACCCACTAGTGATCTACAAGGATGACCCCAACTAACAATCTAAGCAGTAGTGGAGAGGCTACCTTAAATGCCCTTCCCTGATAATGAGATTGATGACTACCATATATGCCATCCTAGAGCCTTCATCCAGTAGCTGATGAAAGCAGAAGCAAACACCCACAGCTAAGCTCTTGACCAAACTCCAGGAATCCAGTTGCAGAGAGGGAGGAGTGATGAGCAAAGGGGTCAAGACCATGTTGGAGAAGCCCACAGAAACTGTTGACCTTGAGGGGAGCTCATGGACACCAGACTGATAGCTGGAAAACCAGCATAAGACTGACCCAGACCCCCTGAATGTGGGTGTCAGTTAGGAGGCCTGGGCAGTGTATGGGGCCTCTGGTAGTGGAACAGTATTTATCCCCAGTGTACAAATGGACTTTGGGAGCCTATTCTTTGTAGGTAGAGGGATACTCTCAGCTTAGACACATGGAAGAAGGACTAGACCCTGCTCCAAATGATGTGACAGACTTTGAAGTTCCCTTATGGAAGGCCTCACCCTCCCTGGGGAGCAGAAAGGTAAAGGAATAGGGGTTTGATTGGGAGCAGGGGAAAAAGGAAGGGAGAGCGAAATCAGATTGACATGTAAAACAAGATTGTACTTAAATTTAAAAAAAAATCAAAGGAAAAAATAATTTATCTTAAAAAAGCAAATAAAAGGATGATGGCTTTAAGACATTAATTAGCCAAGAGGCAATTAATCCTCAGGAGATGGAACAAACACATGACTCCTGGCTTACTGCTTGGGAAGTCATAAGACCCTATGTGATTAGGGAAGTGCAGACATGTGACTGGTGTTCTTCTCAGGTCTGGGCAGAGTTAGGATGTGGGAGGCTGAAGTAACCTGGGATCTGCAGGCTGGGATCCAGAGACAATGATGTGCAGACAACATGAGATTCTTCCAGTCTTCAGCAGAATAGTGATAAGCATGTTCACAAGAGGAAGCTACTCAAGGTCCAATGAAACTGTTAGAAATGATAAGCACAAATGACTCTCAGTGTTCACACACAGTCAAGCCTTCTCACCAAAGTAAGTAGAAAAGTTTCCCAACTCTCCAGCTGTCTGCAAGAGTGCATGGATACCAGGTGAATTAACTCCACTACAAAAGCATGCCTCACCCAGAAGCCACAGATGGTGGTGGGTAGTGATCCCAACACAGCATGCATTTTTTGATGTTGATGTTTGTTAGTTTTTCTATTTCATAACACTAAATATTTATAGAGACTCCTTTGACTAATCTTGTCATGTCTAATATTTGTGTAACTGAATGGCTTTTCTTCATCATACCTGCTTGTCAAAATAAGTGTGTGACAGCAGAACCCATGGCCCAGGTCTTAAAAACATCATCTAAACTGGTATTTCTAGAAGCTTTCAAAAGTTAGGGTATTTTAAGATCAAAGTGTGATTGTGGCTAGCATTAAACCAGTGGGAAACTAGATCTAATTTCTATATGATGTGAAATCTTAATTGGAAGGAAGGAGTATTGAGTAAAAGGGGGAAATGAAAATGTTAAAAAAAAAAAACTTGTGAGAGGAACATTTTAATCTCATCCTTCAGTTCCTAGGGTGAGCCATAATCCCCAGATGCAAATCCTGAACACATGTTAAAGCACATTAACTGCCTGGGTGGCATGAGCTGCCTCTCCCTATTCTGGATCATCTCTATCCAATCTATGGTCTCCAACCAAGATCACAGTTGGCATCTAATTCCGCAGAGCTGAAAAAATCTGGTCATGTTTTTAAAGTAACAAAGCCATTCGCAGATAGGAACTAAAGAAATGAAATTGCAGGTGAATGAAAAATAGATTTAATCAATTGGTCACGTGGGAGGTAGGAGCACACTACTTAGGCTTGTAAGAGAGATATTTTGTTCAGTTTTACAGATTATTTTCATAGCTTGTTGAACATTACAGTATGCAGATCCACATTCAAAGGGAGGCAACAATGCCACCCTCTCCTTCAATCTTTTCCCTTGCCATTTCTCACAGACCCTCGGCACACTGCTTGAAATAGCTCAAATCAAGGCAGAAAGAAACAAATGAATGTTTGTTTCTCATAACTTAGAGAAACTGAATTAGATCATCCCTTTAGAAAGTAACTGGATTCAGATCCTGTGAGGTTTCTAGGGTCCTCACAGGCTCCTTGATGAATTTTCAGACCAAGGGAAAATTCTAGGATCCTTCACAATATCATAGGTCATCGATCTATTCAGTGGGACCAGTTCTCAGCCCTGTCCCTAATGAACCATTTCATAGTACCCCAGTCTCTCTAAAACTGGGTTCCTCAGTGAGTAGAACCCAACTGTTCTACTTATCCAGCTGAATCCTTTGACTTACCAGCATGACTGGTTCATCTTCTAGTACTACATTTTATTAGATATCAGATAGCCTCAAGTAACCATTGTCCCTGCCAACAGAGTATTTGTTAATATTAATTTGGCATCTAGGGTACACACTACTAAGAAGGGAATAGAGAAAGCATGAGAATGCCCAGGTGGCTGAGAAAAGAACCCTGGCCCGCCTTCTGCTTCTCCTTCACAACCGCTAAGTAGGAAAACAAGCTCAGACAGAGGGGCATTACTTCTAATTTCTTTTTCAAATTACCAATTTTGTTTATCTGTACCTTTCCATTAGGAAAACAACAGCTGCAGAACATATACATGCACAAAGAGGCTTTCTTAATTATAAAGTGGTTAGTTCACATTTCCTTCAATCAAACTAGACACTGGGAGGAAATGAGTTTTGATGCTCTATTAAACTGAAACCCTGAAGCACTAGAGACAGGGATGTGGGGATGATCTCTCTCTCTCTCTCTCTCTCTCTCTCTCTCTCTCTCTCTCTCTCTCTCTCTCTCTCTCTCTCTCTCTCTCTCTCTCTCTCTCTCTCTCCTGAAAGAACTGAAATACATAGAAAGTCACAGGAGAAGTACTGCTTAGCATAGAATGGAAAGAAAAGAGGCAGGTAACATGTTGCCACTGGTCTTAGCTGAAAAGTAATGAATCTAATTCTAAAGTATGCTAAAGTTATTTGTGTCCCTTTGCCTCTTTATCTGGCTATATAATTTCAAATATGAAAATCTCATTGTAGTTCTCAATAACAAAATTTTATAACTAAATCCCACAATGGGGTTATTACAATCTATATATTAAATGATTATTGTATGTGGTCTCTTACATCTTTCACATATAACTGTGCACTGGTAAGCTTAAATTTGAACTTGTATTACATTAAAGTCTATTCTAAATAGACTATTACATGCTAAGACTAGGTCACCCTCTATTTAAAACTGACCCTCTTATTAGAACCCAGAAGGTGCTTTGGGAAATCACAGGGCTTTTTTATTTGTTGTTCTTTAATATTTTAAAAAACAAAACAAAAACTTCTCTTCTGCTTTTCCTTGTTAGCTGTCTTTTTAAGTGGCCTGAGAAGTGGCCAAGCCTGTCTTATCAAAACTGCCAGAACCTAGGGCCTGGCCCTAAAATCTTCCCCAACAATGTCTAGGGCTGCACTGGTTTCCAAAGATCCAAGATTCAGGAGCCATTAGATATGTAAAGAGAAAATGATCGTAAGATACGTCCAGGGTGAGAAATTTCTGGGAAGATAGGAACTATCCCCAAAGACTAGACTCTAAAGATGTTGTGAGGGGGAAATCATTTTGGCTGCTGCAGCTCCAGAATGTCAGACAACCCTGTATGGTCTTGCCTGCAGGGATGTATGTTACACACTGTTGTGAGCAGTGGGGAGGCTGTGATACTGTTGTTACATCAAGCAAGGCTGCATTTTCCAATTTAAAGCTAAGCTGCCTAGGAGCCAAGCTGTTTGTTTTTTAGACAGGAATGCAGGTAGTAAAAGTTTGTGTATGTCTGTGTGTATCAGGAACATGAGGCTGTGAGAATGCTGCAGTCCATGAGCTGAGACACCAAACCTATCCAGTTTACCCTGGGGAACAGAGTGGCCATGTGTTTGGGAGATATTCTGCCACCCCCAGGAAGTCACTGCCAGAGTCCCTGAGCCTTCATGACAGGTCAATTCATCAGCTCTGTTAGACCCTGTTGAGATCCAACATGGACTAGGAAAAGGAAGAGAGAGGAATTCCTTTCATCACAGGAAATTTGGAAGAATTCAAATAAAACTCCGGGATGAGTCATGGTTTCCCCACATTGGTGTATAATAAGTATGTGTTCTGCAACTGAACCAGCCTGGGAATTTTGAATGACCATAACAAATGGTAATTTTGCTCACTGGTCTCCTTGACAAACATTGACAACATGACATCCCATGCCAGGATTACATGACTATAACCTTACAGTTTTATGTTTTATATTTAACATTTTAATATTTGTTGTGGTAATTTTACCTGGTATAGAGATATGCTGAGCAGTCTTTTTAAACTGCTGCTCCTACCCAGAATTCCAGTCCTTCTACCTCCCTCATCACCTCCCCTCTTTCTATCTATGCTGCTCATCAATTGCTACATTATACAGTATATTGGTTATATTTGTTGTTTTTCTCACTGCCTATTTTGCTCAGTAGTTACACTCACCCCAAGTAGTCCTTGGAAAGATGACATGAAACTCATAATTACAAATGAGTTCTACAGTATCTCTTCTAGACTGTTCTGGGCTATAACTTAGTCTAAGGGGTTAAGAAAGTCTCATTAGAAGAAATGATCTTTGGATGCATAGAAATTGGGAGCAAGAAATGGAATAAATTCCTTGTTGGGAGTTCCTAAAATGAGATAATCTAGGACAGTATGATTATAATACAGAAAGCATAGGCAATTAGGACATGAGAGCAGGCTGAAGCATCATTTTCCAAATGATGCAGGGTTAACACCACGCTCTAAAGTTTGAAATTACTTCTAAGAAAAGTAGTGATTTATGGGGAAAAAACTAACGAAGAAACTCCCATAACCTGATTTGTTTTGGAAGGTGGCACAGGTGGCAGAGTGGTTTTAGGAGAGTAAGATAAGAATGGGAAACTTCCTGTATCTAGTCTCATTAAACTACCTACAGCCTTCACTTAAATCTGCTTGTGAATCCCAGGCATTTCCTGAAGGCTTTCGTCTGGTTCAGAATCAGACACTGCATGAAGCATGTTTGTCCTGAAATCACCACACAACAGCCCTTCCCCCAGTGTGTATGTGTGTGTAGAAGGTGCACATGTTTGTACACGTGTGTGTACATGGCTGTGGGCGCATATGAAGCCAAAGGTCAATCCCGGGTGTTATTCATAAAATACCGTTCACCTTAATATTTGAGCAGAGTCACCTAGTAGCCTGAAACTCACCAAGGACTGCCTGTCCTGTGGATCTGTCGGTGTCCCTCTCCCTGGTACAAGGATGTCACTAGCCTAGCTTCTTCAATGTAGGGTTTTCAGGATTAAACTCAACTCTTTATTCTTGTCAAGCAAGACCAACTGAGCTACTACCATAGATTATGGAGTATCCATTACTGAAAAAGAAAAAAAAAAAGAAAAAAAAAGGCATCTGTGCCTGGTGAGATGGATTAGCTGGTAAAAGCACTTGCTGACAAACCTGAAGACCTGAGTTCAATACCCAGACCCAGGAATTTGAGGGAAAGAACAAATCCTCAAAGTTTGTTTTCTAAGCAGCACTCATGAAGTGTGGTGTGTGTGCTTGTGCACACATATATACACACAAGCATGCATACAGGAACACAAACACACACTAAATAAATGAATAAACAAATAAAACATAATAAACATGCTGTGCTTAAGGAAGAAAAATACATTCCAGTCAGGGAGGTAGGTAGGCTGAATGCAGATCTTCTCTTCTACCTTCTTTCCTCCAGATCGAATCCCCCTGTCTCACCCCAGCTCTGCAGCAGATCACATGCTGCAGACTCCATTCACTCCCTGCCCCCATCTCCAGGGGATTATACAGATTCTTCCTTTCAAACTTCCTCACCTTCCCCCAATCTCATCACTCTATCCCATCCTCCAACTTCAGCAGGCATTCCCTAAAAACCCATTAGACAAGCCTGCCAGAGAAGTAGGTAGGCCTGCAAACCAGGCAAGCTTCAGATCTTTACCCTCTCTCCCCTTATACAAATCCATCCCCCAGTATTATCCCAGCTCTGTAACAGACTATTTTTTGTGGCCTCTTTTTACTCTCTGCCCACATTCTCAGGAAACTAAGCAGATCCTGTTGGAACATTCTATTCTCCTCCCTCCTGTGGACCACTTCAGGCATCCCTGACCAGTCCATTCCCAACCCTAAGTGTCAGCTCCTAATACATAGAAACACATCTATCCAGAAACCTGGTGGCCACACCTGGCAGGATCCCAGAAGAATTCCTTACAAGGCAAGGCACAACCACCACACACTCCTAAGAACTAGACAGGGCAACAGAAAACAAAGTACAAAACACCTGCCCTACAAAAATAAGATCAGACCTCAACACCTAGAATTACAGTCATTCCAAACCCAGAAGCCTAGATAGCAGCATAAAAACAATCAATAACAGCGAGGACAATATGTCTCCACTAGAGCCCAGCAACCCTAGTACATAAGCTGAACACAGCTGAAACACAAGACAGGGACCTTAAAATAGTCTCTATGAATATGATAGAGGTCCTTGAAGAGGAACTGAACATATCCCTTACAGAAATCTGTGAAAACACAAACAGTGAAAGGAAATTAATACAAACTACTTAAGACCTGAAAGTAGAAACAGAATCAATAAAGAAAACCCAAACTGCAGGAAATCTGGAAATGAAAATTCTAGGAACTTGAACAGGAGCCTCAGGGGCAAGGTTCTCCAACAGAAAAAAAAGAGATGAAAGAGATAACCTCAATCATTAAGGACACAATAGAAGTAATTAATATCCTGGTCAAAGAAAATATTAAGTTAAAAAAAATATCCTGCCCACCTAATCCCTACCTCAAATGGCTTGACAGATTTTGATGATCCCTCCAGGAAGGCATCACCCTTCCTGTGGAGTGGGGGATGGGGTGGGATGGGAGAGTGTTGGGGGGCATGGGAGGGAGGAAGGTTGAGGAAACTGGGATTAATATGTAAAATAAGAAAAAAATACATACATACATATATATATATATATATATATTGCCCAAATATCCAGGATATCTGGAACACTATGAAAAGGCCAGATCTATGATTAATACTAATAGAGGAAAATGAAACCCAGGGAAAGACAAAATATAGTTCTAACAAAATCATAGAAGAAAATTTGTCCAACCTAAAGAAGATTCCTATCAAGGAACAACAAACATACAGAACACAAAATATATTGGACCAGAAAAACAAAGTCCACTTGACACATAATAATCAAAACAATGTACAGAACAAAGGAAGAGTATTAAAGGCTGCAAAGGAAAAAGACCAAGTAACATATAAAGGCAGATATACTAGAGTAACACCTGGCTTCTCAATGGAGACATATTTTCTACAACCTCTAAAGGATCACAAAAGCCAATTTAGATTATGACCCAGAAAAACTTTCAATCACAATTGATGAAGAAAATAAGACATGATAAAACCAAATTCAAACATTAACTATGAACCCAGCCCTATAGAAAGTGCAAGTAGGAAAACTTCAACCCAAAGAGGTTCAACATAAGAAAGCGCAAGGAATAAATAATCCCAGACCATCAAATAAAAAGAGGAGAAATAGACACCTGCACACCCATGTACCTCCACTACAACAAAAAATAACAGGCATGATCAAACACTGCTCATTGACAATTCTCAACATCAATGGTCTGAAATCCCAAATAAATAGACATAGACAGTGAGAATGAATATGAAAACAGGATCTGTCCTTCTGCTGCATCCAGGAAATACATAGAAACATCAAATACATATCAGCTCAGACTGAAAGAATGGAAAAAGATGTTCCAAGTAAAATGCTAAGAAGAATGCTGGTCTAGCCATTTTAATAACTAACAAAATAGACTTGAAGCCAAAACCAATAAAAAGAAATAGGGAAGGATACTACATACTCACTAAATGAAAAATCCACAAAGAATATTGTAATTTTTAACATCTATCTATACACCAAACACATGAATACCAATCTTCATAAATGATACACTACTGCAGCTTAAATTGCATATTTACCCTCACACACTGGTAGTGGAAAACTTCAATACTCCATTCATACCAATAGTTTGGTCATCTAGACAAAAACTAAATTGAGAAATGCTGGAGTTAACTGATATTGTAAACGAATTTAGACCTAGCAGATACTTAGAGAACATGTCAACCAAATATAAAATAAGACATTGTACAATAAAACAAAATTTAAGCAACATCTATCTACACCTCTCAGCAGATCATACCTTTGTCCAAACTTAACCACATTATTCATTTACAAAGTCAGTCTCAACAAAAACAAAAATTGAAATAACATCCTGCATCACCACCACAGACTAAAGTTGGATATCTGGTAAAGACAGCAACAGAAACAACAGAAAATATACAAACATGTGAAAACTGAAAAACTCACTACTGAATGCAAAATGAGCCAATAAAAAGTAAAGTTTTCTTAGAATTGAATGGCAGTGATTACACAACATACCCAGAATTATGGAACAAAATGAAGAAGGAGGTTCTAAGAGGCAAGCTCATAGCACAAAGTGCCTACAAAAACAAAACAAAAACAAAAACAAAATTAACTAAAAGGTAGAGAGAGAGAATATACAAATTAACAAAATTAGAAGTGAAAAGGGGGACATAGCACTTTAAATACTTGTACTCCATCAAATTGGAAAATCTAAAAAGAATTGGATAATTTTATCTATACACATCACCTACCAAAGTTAAAGCAAGTTTAGGAAAGCAAATTAAACAGACCTATAACTCCTAGTGAAGCAGACACAGTCATTAAAAATCTCCCAACAGAAAAAGGGCCAGAGCCAGAAGGTTTTAGTACAGAATTCTACCAGGCTTTCAAAGAAGAGTTACTGTCGATACTTCTTAAATTATTTCACAAAATAGGAACAAAAATAGCATTGCCCAATTCACTTTACAAAGCCATAGTTACCCTAATACACAAACTACATAAAGAACATTATAGACCAAATTCTTTATATGCATAATGCAAAAATATTTAATAAAATACTTGCAAATCAAATCCAGTAACACACCAGAAAGAACATCCAATATAATCAATTAGGCTTTATCGTAGAGATATAGGGATATTTCAACATATGTAAATCAATAAATGTAACCTACAATATAAGTAAACTGAAAGACCAAAAACACATGATTATCTCATTAGATGAAGAAAATGCCTTTGGCAAATCCAACACCCCTCCATGATAAAAGTCCTGGAGAGATTAGAGATAGACTTCAGTATACAAACTAGACTGAAAAATCAGAGAAATGACACCTTTCACAAATAATATAATAAATAATATAAAATAATAATATAATATAAAATAATAATAATAAATAATAATGATATAAAATATCTTGGGATCACTCTAGGCACACAAGTGAAAAACTTGCATGATAAATATTGTATGACACCAAAGAAAGAAATTAAAGAAGATAGCAGAAGATGGAAAGACCTCCCATGTTCATGGACTGGTAGGATTAATACAGTAAAAATGGCCATCATACCAAAAATAGTCTACAGATTCAATGTAACCCCCTTCAAAATTCTTGCACATATTTTCACACATCTTGAAAGAATAGTTTTCAGCTTTATGTGGAAACACAAAACCCAGAATAGTTAAAACAATACTGAATCATAAAAGTATTAACTGATGGAGGTATCACCACCCACAACTTCAACTTGTATTACAGAACTATAGTAATAAAGACAGGATAGCATTGGTAAAAAAATGAACATGTTGATCTTGATCAATAGAATCCAATTGAAGACCCAGACATAAACACACACACACACACACACACACACACACACACACACACACACACACACAACACACACACACACACACACTCACACCTGATTTTTAATAAAGACGCCAGAGTAACACACTCGAAACAAGACTGTTTATCTTCAACAAATGGTGTTTATCAAACTGCATGGCTGTATGCATAACAATCCAGGCAGATTGGCACTCATTATCCCATTCAAAACTCAACTCCAAATTTATCAAAGACCTCAACATGGAATCTTATACACTATAACTGATAGAAGACAAACTGGGGAATAACCTTAAACTCATTGGCACGAGAAAAAGACTTCCTAACTGGAATGCCATTAATTCAGGCACTAAGATGAGCCACTAATAAATGTTAACTAGTGAAACTAAGAAGCTTCTTCACTTTATTTGGGCACAGTGGCAGTAGTGGGACAATATTTTTTATCAAAATATACAAAGAATACAGATACCAAGAAAACGAATTATTTTTAAATAACTTAATTAAAAATGAAATTCGGGTTAAATATAATTCTCAATAGAGGACTCTCAATTGACTGAGAAACACTTAAAGAAATGTTCAACTTCTTTAGCCTTCAGGGAAATGCAAATCAAAACTACTTTGAGATTCCATTTTGTACCTGTCAGCATGGCTAAGATCAATAAAACAAGTGACAGCTCATGCAATGCAGGATGTGGCATAAGGGGAATAGTCATTCTTTGTTGGTGGGAATGCAAACTTGTACAGCCACCATGGAAATCAGTGTGGTGGTTCTCATTTCTTACCCAACAGGTCCTTTGCATATATATTATGGCTTCCAGTTTTGCGTTTTTATGGAACCATTGAGTGTGATAGCAAGTTGGTCTCTGCATTTGTATGTTTCTCATGCCTTCTCATGGGCTCTTTTCTTTGTTTGTATTGTATTATTCTGATGTGTTTTTGAATTTATTTTACTTTATTTCATTTTATTGTTATCCATTAGAAGACTGTTCCCTAATGAGAGACCGAAAGGGAGTGGATCCAGAAGGAGGAGTAGTAGGGAGGAACTGGAAAGAGTAAAAGAAGGGAAACCATAATAAGGATATATTATATGTGAAAAGTATTTATTTTTAATTAACAGGGAGAAAGTTAATTAAAACAAAAAGAACAAAAATCAAAAACTAAAACAACATCAAAAAAACCCACAGGACAATACTAGATTTTAAATTTAGTTCCCAAATGAGTTGGCATCCCTAAATGTATTCCAATTTTACGTTTTATCTCATTTTCTGGCTCTTCTGTCCTCTTGAATTACAGTTCAACTTCTGCTTCTGCCATGATGCCATCTGAGGGGATTGTATTTAACTTTATCGTTCCTAACACTTGTGTTTTACTACACTGGCAAGCCATGAGCATGTACCGTCTAAGCCAGTAGCTTGGTGCTAAGGTGCAGCCCACATGGTATCACCAACAGCAGAGTGCAAGAAGGCAACTGGTAAACTCTATCCAGTCTATGATTTACCTTGTGTGTACTCAGTTTCTCTTGAAATTAGACAAAGATTTCACTTGATTTTTCTACAGGCACATCTGTCATCCTTTTACCTCTATTCTTACCCACAAAACTGATCTAACTTTTAAGCTCCCTGTCTCTATGTTAAATTGTTGATAAGTGAATAGCTGGTTGTGACTATTTATGCTTGTTATAGCTACATCTGTGGAAGAGGTATTTAAAACCTTCAGCTCCACTTCGCTTTACTATATTAACCTCAGCAGGGCAGACCAGCTTAGCATCAAGTGGGCAGTTGGTAAACTCTGGCTTGGTTAAGCCATTATATATACAAAAGACCTTGTGATTAATGCAAGTCAATCAAGAATATTTACATTAAAAGAATGCACGTGAGGTCAAACAATTAGCTTTGGGGTCATCTGCTTCACTTTTGCTAAAATTACTCAAACAATAAATAAATACTTTGAGGTTTACTTTTCTCTTTTAATTTTAGAGGGAGCATTTGTAAAGGCATTAAGAGAAATGATTACAGGGATAGCAATATATATATATATATATATATATATATATATATATATATATATATATATAAATCTATCAAAGAGTTGATGAAACATGCGGGTGTGTGTATATGTATAAACTTTGGGATGAAGAGAACACCTTTTCCACTATTCCAACCAAGCTCTTCTCTGTCTATGTTGCTTGCATCTTGGGCAGTTTCACTTACAGCCTTTGTCTCAGCCTGATGTCACCAGAACACAACTCGAATGGCAAGATTTTTTTCAGGTAGGCAGCATGAATATAAAAGGTCTGACATAAGTAAGTGTACAGAACTTTGAACCTAGGTGTCCATGGACTTGTTCAATGGACTTGAATAATAGTATAATTTGACAATTATACTATTGTGAATCCAGGTCACAATCTAGAGCACACACTGCTGTCTTCTGTCTTTCCTCTGTGCTGTGTGTGCTATTTTGCCTACACCAGGTCTTCTTCAAGCACTGGTGAATTAAAGCTCCATTCATTTGACTGGCTTTCTTTTGTCCTTGACTGTGTGGATATTACAAAGAAGAAGCTGTTATGTAATTCTGCTCAATCAGAAGGAACTGGTTTTAGAGGACCTTAGCAATACTTACAGAATGTTTTCATTATTCATGCAGATAAAAAGATTATCAGTTACTTATCATTGTCTAATTCCTGGGGCACCTAATTTGTTAACATCTATTTTCTAATGTGAAGAAAGCATCGCATGAGAATGTAAGGTAATTTCACATTTTTCTCACAGAGAAACCATAGGGAGTCAAGCAAGTGGCAGGATGCAGGCTGTCACATGAAGGGTACTCATTCTTGAAGCTGGAGGAGAAATTTGGATAATAAGTTAAGGAGAGAGCCGGACCAATCAGGGGGAAAAATTTAAAGAGCCCTGTGGGTTCTGACTGAAGCCCTTAATGAATCACATTTTCACAACACCAAACAAAGCCAATTGAGCATACCTCCAGGATCAGGCTGCAGCCAAGCATGCAGGATATTTTCTTAGCGATTTATGTGGGAGGGCTCAGCCCATTGTGGGTGTGGCCACCCCTGGATTGTGGGTCCTGGGTTCTATGAGAAAGCAGGCTGAACAAGCAATGAGGAGCAAGCCAGTAAGCAGCACCCCTCCATGGCTGCTGTGTCAGTTCCTGCCTCCAGGTTCCTTACCTGGCTTCCATCAGTGAGAGGATATGATGTGGAAGTGTAAGCCAAATAATCTCCCCCCCACCACAACTTCCATTGTTGGTCATGGTGTTTCATCACAGCAATAGAAACCATAAGATAATCTGCACAACATAAGAAGAATGCAGTATGATTATAGCAAGTAAACAAATGAGTTCCCATTTTTATCCAGTTTCACACTGGTACATGGTTGTGCTTACTTTCACATCTATAGAGAGGTTTCTCATAACCCAATGCTTTCCAAATATAGCACAAACCCAAATGTCTCTTCTCTGGTATCTTGAATGCTACTCCTGGACTTCCTTATGGGAAGCTGCAGCAACTCTCAGACTTAGCTGTTTTGATTCATTGGCTTTCTTCCTTCCCTGTCTCACTTTTCTACCCCATTACTGATACTTCTGGTTTTCCCCAAAAAAAATTCTAGCACTTGCTTTATTGTCTTAAGGCACGTGTCTCTGAAGATCCAAACTAAGACAAAGGCCAGATCCTTTACAGAAATCTTGGCCCTACCCTTTTCCATCTCACTTTCTCCTCTATTGATTTTCATCTTTTCCACAAGGAGCCAATCTTGTCTCATCCTATGATATGCTTCTTTGTACCTGTTTCCTGAGGCTTCCTTCCAGCTACCCCTTTTCCTTTGGGCCAATCTAAAGCCTGATCTCTCTAATGGTCTCAGTGATGCATCTGTACCTAATTATCCATTGAAGTCCCTTTAACTAAAGGTCAACAATGACCTTCTAAATTCAAACTCCAACTAAATGCTCCCGACCTTAGTTTGCCAGATTTCTCTGCAATATGTGAGGAAGGAAAGACTATCAAGTCCAACTAAATTTGACTTCTGTGACATTGTTTCTTGATTTTCATCTCATATTTCTGATTTCCATTTTGTAGAATGCTTTGCTGAGATCTGTTCTCAAGTCATCTAAATACTGATGTCATTGAGGATTCTGTTCACAACTGTCTCTTCCTCAGGCAATTTCACTTAACCATATTGTTTTTCTTTGTTGCTATTGTCATTGTTTGTCTTTAAAGCCCAGGCTGGCCTGGACATCTCCATCCTTTTGTTTCAACCCACTAAGGGCTGAGGTCACAAGTGTGTGTTACTGTGCCACACATGGTTGTCCTGTTCTTTTAACCATTAGAATACTTTAATAGTGCTAAAATTCATATATTCGGGCTTCATTCCCTTTCTGCATTTAAACACAGACCTATCACCCTAACAGATGTCCTATTAGATGTGCACAGGAACCTTGTGGTGGTTTGAAATAAAATGGCTTCCAAAGGTAATGGCACTATTAGACGGTATGGCCATATTGAAGGAAGTGTGTCACCATGGGGGTGGGCTTTGAGGGGGTCTTTTGCACATTTCCCTCAGTGTGACAGTTGATTTCCTGTTGCCAGAAAGATGTAGAACTCTCAGCTCTTCCTCCAGCACCATATCTACCAGCATGCCAGCATGCTTACCACCATAAGGACAATGAAGTAAACCTCTGAAACTGTAAGTGAGCCCCTCAATTAAATGTTTTCTTTTTTAATTTAAATCAGAAACAATCTTGTTTTTCATGTCAATCCCAGTTCCCTCGCCCTCCTCTCCTGCCCCCCCACCAACCTCCATTTCATCCCCTTTCTGCTCCCCAGGGAGGGTGAGGCCTTGCATGGGGATCTTCAAAGTCTGTCATATCATTTGGGGTAGGGACCAGGCCCTCCCTCATGTGTCTAGGCTGAGGGAGTATCCCACTATGTGTAATGGGCTCCCAAAGTCCATTCGTGTACTAGGGATAAATACTGATCCACTACCAGAGGCCCCATAGACTGCCCAGTCCTCCTAATTGACACCCACGTTCAGGGGGTCTGGGAATTGTTTTTTTTATAAGAGTTGCCATGGTGATGGTATATCTTCACAGCAATAAAAACACTAAGTCAAACCTGAAATTCATACATCCAAAATCAAACTAAAAAAATTGTAGCTCAAATCTCCTAGATTCTGTACCTTAGTGAATACTCCAACTGTCATGTTACTCATTCTCTCTCAGGAATCATTACTATTTAGCTAACAGGTGAATCGCTCCTTCTAAATATTTCCAAAATATGTCCTCTCCTTTCCATATCCATTATCAGTGGAAAAGAACATGAAGGGGGAAATGCATAAATTATGGTAGGTGTTTAGAACTGGGTATTTCCAATGTGTCATTGTTAAAGCTTATTGCCATTCTTCAGTAGCTCTCACACACAGCACGATAGCCTCCTTCTTGAGATGTTTTCTCTGACCCAGAAATCCAGCCCCAATCCAGCCACTAAATGATCATTGTGTATTAAGTGGGCCAATGTCAATGTCAGGCTCTCTGGCACATAAAAGATAAGGTTTTAGCTTCTTTATATGCCATGTAAGAACCTTTAATATCTTAAGCCTGCCTGTTGATTGTCATTTACAATCACATACAGCTCCCAGCAAGTGCTTAGCAGAGGCATGCCTTAGCCTTTAGCATCTGAACAGCAGTTACTTCATCTGTCTGGAGCCTTTCTCTTATCCTTAACTGTCTACTGACATTGTAGTCATTCATTAAAATCTCCCTTGAGCCTTTCTTCTCTGTTGTTCTCTGACCATACAAGACAGAATTAATAATGTCTTCTCTTCCATGTACATTGCCCTTTTATTATATGTATCACACTGTTCCATTTATTGACACCTGAGACTATTTCTCATATTAGACAGCAAATACCTCCCCCTACAAAAAAACTCAGTACCTTCTGCTAAATGCTGTTGTGATGTGCACCAAATTCTTCGTAGCATTTTGTGTAATTAGTAGTTAATCATTATATGTACAGAATTAACTTACGGTTCATGTCCATTATTTTTTAACTGCTGCAAGTCAGTAGTCACATTCTGTCTGCCTAAAGATTTTCTCAGTCAACATTTGCTGCATAGTTAGCTAGCTTCTTGTAGTCATTATATTTAACATTACTAGCTCACAGAAGGGATTGATAAGTATTAAAATTGAATGGCAATTGTCACATTCAAATAACATGGGAAAATAGCAAAGTGGGTGTCTTGGGGCAAGATATCTCATTTTTGCATAATTTTTCAAATTTCCATCTTTTCACTTCCACTTTGAGTATTTCATTGATCAAGAAGCCCAGTGGTAAGTTAGACCAAAGTTAGGAAGAATGGAAAATGGGTTGCTTTTATCATCCCTACTTGAATGGGTTTTTCCTAGATTCTTTGAGCTTTATATGAATGAGGTTTAGACTATGTTTGATCTCAGTATAAAGTAAACATTGATGAATTAGCACTCATTTGTAACTCAGCAAGAAGGAAGCAGCTGCATGGATGCCTCATAGCTGCCAACCCTTTCGGAGGCAATAGGGGAGGGGAAGCAAGTACTGATGCCTCACACAAGAATCCCTGTGTGGTTCAAGCATTCACCCTGAATGCCAAAGAATCTGGTGATTAGCCCCTTATTTAATAGGATGCTGCAATTCTCTCCACTCTCACCACTATTTCAAAGCATCAATCCCCTATCTCTTACATAAGCAATAGCTGATGCCTTCCTTTGCTTAAGAAACCCTCATGTATGTTTCTTTGAAAACAAGTACACATATTTGAAATCAAATAAACAAACAGGTTTTTGGTTATGCCCATATGTAACTCTAAAATAATGTACATTTATAAAAATTGTGCTCTGTGGCAAATATTACCATCTTTTATTTAAATATTATCAGAGTTTTGTAAGTTTATTTTCCTGGAAGGTTTTCAAAGCATTACCCAACCAGGTCAAAGGGTAATAAATATTGCTAGTTTCATATTATCTACTTAACAGAGTATTTATCTGTTAGCCACACATGTTTTTTTTTGAATGATTTGACTTTTAAAGTACTAGCAGTGATTAATGATATAAACATGCTTCCATTTTATTCACTAAGATATGTTGTAAACTAAATGCTAAATAGGAAATTCCTTTAATTAGAAATGGCAATTCTGCTCCATCATGTAGTACAATAGACCAGCAATGCAAAGTATGGTGGTACTGAGGGCAACAGATGCCTCAGCATTCATGTAGGCAGGCCATTTGCCAAGCTACAGCCACTGTCCATCAAAATGATATTTTCAAAAATATGTACATGAAAATTGAATGTACAGTTATCTAAAAAAGCAACAGGTTGTGTTCTGAGGCTTTCCGGGGGCAGAGGGTCTGAAGAGGAACCACAGCCAAGTGGCTTTTGCCATAGCCAAATATTACTGCCTGTTTTGTAGAGTCTCTCAGAGGAAGGCATAGAAAGGGATGGACAGGAGGAAACAGTCCCCAGATCACACACTTAGAAGTTTACCAAAAACCATACCAAATTTTTTAGTGAAAAAATTAAAATCAACTGCCCACGAATAAAACAAACAACCACTAAATAACAAATTTTAAGATAGTCATTTGAGACAAGAAGGCTCAGCCAAACTTACAGAACACTCCAAGTTAATTTTTCTATTGTACTTCATTCTTACATAATCCTATGACACTAGTATCAGGGGGGAAAGCAGTTCTGATATCTCTATGTAAAAGCTAAACAATCAACAAGAACTACATCCCCACAACCATGAGGAAACTACATTAAGAAAATTTAAACTACATTAAAGATAGACCTCTAAAAATAAATATCATTAGACATAGGGCTGTTACAAAAAGCTATAGAAAGAATTTTAAGAAAGAACATGGGACTTTAGATAGGTCATTATTATAAGCAAGTGGAAAAAACTAATTTAGCAGAATGCAAGAAGAGACATGGAAAAGAACAATAAATATATGACAAGTAAAATCTCCTTAAAAGCATGAACACAAAACAAAGATAAACAAAAACAGAGTCAAAGGATGTTTTGGAACATTTGGAAGAAATAGCATGAAGCAAAGAAAACAGATATTAGCATGACTATAAAGAAGGTTATAGGTATGAAAGACAAGGGAAACCTGAAATATATGTAATCCATGTTGATGAAACAGCAAGAAAAATAACAGGATAAAAAATTCAAAGATATAGAGGAATAAAATAATCGTGGTGTAAAAATTTAAAACTCAAGATGAAGTATTCACACCTTCCCATAAGAAAGCCTGAAGTGGTACTGATGAGGTTTTTAACTCCCAAACACAAAAATAAAAGCAACTATAGTATATATGACTCACAAAAGCAAGGTAATAAAAATACATTGGCCACTAACTTCTCCATGGAATATAACCAAACAATATGAATGAAATTTTAAAAGGAGGAAGCTATGCCCTAAAAATTTCTTGGCCAGCCAAAGGGCTGGCTCACTCTAGTGCAAACAAGGTGTGAGGGCCCACTACGGAATAAAAGATAACCAGAGTTCTGTACAACTCTACAGAAGTTTTCAATTTACATAGATAGACCCAGCAGAGCAGTGATCATGCAGTCAGGAATTTTCAGAAGTAGAGCTCTCTACTTGAGAAAGATCAATCTGGCAGGGACTTTAGGATGGATAATAGATCAGGGATAGGAGGCTATTCCTAAGGTTAATGCAAGAAAGACTTAAAAACGGCAAGAGGACTTGACCTGACATCAAGGAAGAAGGAAAGGGAGCTATAAAGAATATTTGAGATTTATTCCAAGAGGTGAGGGTACAAGCAAAGGTTGCTGGCAATTAGCTGAAAATGCGTGGCTGGAGGTAGAGAGTTAGACTGAAAACTCAAGACTTGGATACTAGGAATAGCTGCTAGTAATTTGGTCTTACAGATCTTTCCATGAGTTGGCTGTGTAAAAAGCATCACTGATGAGGCAGACAAATAAAAGCTGGATCACTAGATTCATCTAAACTAGAGTAGGGTCCATAGGCAATGAACTGGAGAGGAGAGTAAAATAGATGCAGGTACAGGGATATTTACAATGAATTGGACATTTCTCGGGGGAGGGCAGAGAAGAAAACACTCTCTTCACATCTGTGGCAAGATGAAGAACTTCAGGCATTTTAGACTTCATTCAGTCCATCTTGAAATGTAGTAGTAGATTCTATGCAGACAGGAGGACCCTCCTTTGTCCATTCTCAGTAAATGGTCATCCAAGTTTGTTTTCAGCTGTGACCATGGTTCACAAAATATCTTTACCCAGGAAAAGGATGCCACCTCTAGTTTGACGATTAAAAGAAACTTTGAAATCAAAACATATTTAGACTTTATTCCATCTCTACCACTTCCTGGGTACAATTAAGCAAGTGAATTACTCTTGTGGAATATTAGTTTAAGATTTGTTACATTTGTTTATGCTGTGGAATATTTTTTAATAATGCAACAGTTTATTGCATTCTTTTATGTTGCATTTGTTTAACTCAGTGAAGCTGTGTTACTTTGCCTGCCTAAAATACCTGATTCGTCTAGTAAAGAGTTGGTCAGCCAATAGCTAGGCAGGAGAAAGGACAGGTGGGTCTGGATTGCAATGAGAATAAATAGGATGAGAAATCTAGTCTAGAGGAGGGGAAGAGAGAGAAAAGGAAAAGGAGATGAGGATGCCAGGGCCCGGCCACCCACCCACACAGCCAGATACAGAATAAGAAGAAAAGAAATACAGAAATAGAGAAAGGTAAAAAGTTCAGAGGCAAAAGGTAGTCAGGTCAAGTTAAGAAAACCTAAGGCCAGGCATTCATAAGTAAGAATAAGTCTCAGTGTATTTACTTGGTAGCTGGGTGGTAGGCACCCAAAGAGTAAAGAGAAGAAAAGAGCAAAAACCAAAAAACAACTACAAATTAGTTCTACTAATCCAGCTTTAAAATTTTTCTTACACAGTTCTTGTGAGGATTTCATAAGGTAAAAAGAATTAAAAAGATAGCAGAGTGTCCAAGATGCACCAACATGTGATAACTTGGCATGTGGAACCCACATGTCCACACACCTACTGCATGAGGGACTAGTTTTCCATAAAGCCACTCACAATTCACAAAGCTATGTCCCTTCTCACCTCCATGTAGATACTCGTGTTTCCTTCTTCCATCAAAGTCCTATCTCTTTGTCCTGTTTTCTGTATCGCTTTCTTTCTCCTAAATCCTGCTCTCCATCATTCTTAGTAGCAGGCTGTCTGTCTCCAGTGCTTTTTTGCTATTCTTTTCCTCCCTCCTAAGGACTTAGGACTCAACAGACAGGGAGCCAAAAAGGCACTTGGTATGAACACTTTCCTTACTGATTCCTAGGGCAGAGCAGAACCCTGAGATTATGAAGATGCATCCCTTTCATTTGGACTCCAGTGGTTATTTTTTTTTCTGACACTAACCCAAAAGCAGAAAAAAAACCCTTTCCTAAAGAAAGCTCTCACTGTGAACATCTCTCACAAATCGTAAGTGTACAGACTTCAAAAATATACTAGACTAGTGGGCACTGGGGAGGACTATACTGTAAGACACAGAGGGCAGCTTGTGTGTGAAGTTCATAAGAGGCCACCAGATCAGCTAACATGAACTTGTAAGCACAGGGCCTCTTTTGTAAGGTGGGGACTGACGTCATTCTCAGGCCACAAAGGCAATTTTTATTTAGTTCTAATGTTGACAAGTGACTAGGCTTTGTTAGAACTGCCAAAGTGATAGTTTTACCCAATACCATGGTCTAACAACACCCCAGTCCTTTTTTATAATTAAGTAATACAAGTTAAAAACAAATATTTTAAGTTTTTTTTTTTATTTAGAAACAATTTTATTTTACGTATCAATTTAAAAATGTGTAGTTCAGGCTGGTCTCAAACTTGTGATCCTCCTGCCTCTGCTTCCTTCAGCAAATCCTACCAGCACATGTCCCCACAACTGGCTTATGATTCTTAATATGGGATGAAAAAATATCACTATCAGAAACAAAGCATCTTTAAATTGTGCATATGCCAGTGCCATGTGTCTCTAGTGGCTTCCTAAGTTTCTTAGAAGAGAATCCTTCCCTTTGAACCTAGGATCATGGCCATGCATCCCTGGTTTGCAAATTTCTCCAGTAATTTAAAGAGAAGGACAAGATGTGGGATACCTGACTTTGAAGCATTCTCAGTTTAAGTAACCTCTCCTAAGTTGAACTGGGTCTTCTAAAGGAGATATAGTTCTTCTGTATGGGATCCTATCTAGTGAGGCTTAACATTGCCTTGTTAATAAGGATTAGAACAACTTCTTCATCCAACACTCTAATTTTGAGGTCCTTCTTGACTATAATAAGAATCCATCTGCCCATTTAACCAAACATTTATTCAAACAAAATTTACTGAACATCTACTAGCCAAGACATGGGCTATTCACAAGAGAAGAGGTGCTTCTTCAAGGTAAGAAACATAAATAATTAAGCTATACTATAAAAATATGAAAATACAAAGAAGGTGCTATAAGCCCAGAGGAAGAATAAATTAATTTTATCTAAATTTTAGTATGATGGAAAGATTCCTGAGGAGGTTATGTTTAGGCACGGATTTTCTTTTCCAACTTTCCTTCATTTTGGGGCATATTATTTTATTTTTATATATATTTTTAAAATTTAAAAGCAGTTTACATTATAGTGAACCATAAAAGAGGATTTTGGAGTGTAACCTAATTCCTTCACAATAAATGGAATTCCTCTAGTGTTAACTTTAGATTATATTGTACTTATTATACTTTAAAAGACATTTTAAAAGTTAATAATCAGGGAGATGCTGTTGTCTTGGTGATCAACATTAGAAACATAGCTAAGTGGAATGTAGCATTGAAGCATAAATAGATAATTTTGCCAAATTATAGTATAAATTTGAGTGAAATGCTGAAAACAAAGAAATCCATATATGTGGTATAATACCATCAGCATAAAGATATGGATTCAAATCTTCTTTTTAACTGGCAAACTAGATATACATATATATATATATATATATATATGAGAATGGCTATATCAAATTAACACAGAGTGCCTTTACATGTGTCTTTATCTGTGGTGGGGACACTTAGTATCTACTTTCTGAGCAGCATTAATAGCTACAATCACCAAAGAAATAATAGAGGCATTGAGTTAGTTCTTACTATTATCTCTCTCCAGTACCCCCAGCCTCTGGTAACCAACATTAGCTTCCTATTTCTTTAAGTTATAAGAACATGGATAAACCCAGAGAAAGAAAGACAGACACACAAAGACTTACTAGTAGGCAGGGCCTTTCTCAGCATGCAAAGAAGGTGTCAAAAGTGTACCAAGCTGAAGAAACAAAATAAGCTAATGCTAACAGTTCAAGGTAGTAGGCATATTGAAAAAAAGCTGCAGAGTCTGTTTGACTAAAAGGCTTGCTATATAAATAACTAAGAGGGTAGAAATATACCAGCTCAGTCTATGAAAAACAGTATTAACTGAGGGGCTGCTAGAACTGCACATTCTTACCCCAAGTGTGTGAATCTCCTAAGGCTGCTATAATAAAATATGCTGCACCCTTCATGGCTTCAAGAACAGAAATTAATTTTCTAATAATTCCGAAGCCTAGAAAACCAAGATCAAGGTGTCACCATGCTTGCTTTTTCCTGGGGCCTCTTCATGGCTTGTAAATAGTTCCTATCATGTGTTCTAAAAGTCTGTCTCTCTGTGCATCCCAATCTTTTCACACACACTGGAGCCATTGGATCATGGTCTACCCTAATTAAATGACTCAGAGTCCACCCTAACTATTCATGTCTCAGGGTCCATCCTAACCATTAATTTCTATTTTGGATCAACTATGTCTTTTTATGTCTTCCTTCCCAAAATGTTACATTTAGAGGCATTAAGGAACAGGTGCTTAGTGCGTCAATTTGAAAGGGGACATAGTTTAGTCAATATCACTACATGGGATATAATAAGTTCACTCAAGACTAGTGCTAAAGAGTTGGCAGTCGTCTGATAATTTCCAGATGATTGGTTGACTGAGATTTTGGTATCATTGCTATAAACAAAATAGGCACCATGCATTTCTAGACACAGTGTGGTGGTTTGAATGAGAATAACCCCCATTGGCTCAGATAAGTTAAATACTTGGTCTCCAGGTGGCTGACCTGTCTGAAGAGACTTTGGAGCTATGGTCTTGCTGGAGGAAGTATGTAACTGGGATGTGTTTTGAGAATGTAATGACTTATGCCTTTTCAAGTTCACTCACTCTGTTTTCTGCTTGCAGTTTCAGATGAGAGCTCTTAACCTAGCTCTTAGCTTCAAGTTCCACTCACTATGTCTGCCTGCTGTCATGCATCCCCATCATGATGGTGATGGACTTTTATCCCTGACCTTAAACTCAAAATAAACCCTCTTTTTATAAGTTGTCTTGGTCATGGTGTTTTCTCAGAGCCATAGAAAAGTAAGGAACACTGCAACAGTATTACACACCTATATTCTAAAAGAATATGTTTGCAGCAGTAGGGGCTTATAGACCAGTGAAATTGAAGCAAAAGGGGACACTTAGAGACTTTTGTAACACAAGTAAAAGGTAACAAAGAATGCATCAAATAATCTATGTATCTATTCCATGCTTTATCAAAGCAAGCAAACATTTTAATAGAAAAAAAGATCACACAACTGGGATCTCCTTTCAGTTGACTATTGAACTCCTACCTCACAGAAATTTCCAGGACTCACGGGTGACCTCAACTATATTCCTTTTTCCACTCAGACTTGATTCTATGAGTAATACTTATCAGGGAAAAAGAAGAGGCAAATAAAGAAATTAGGATGCAATAGTAGAAAATAAAAAAGGAATATAGTGTAGAGATGAAGTTTTTTTGGGGAGCAGTAAGGATGTTAGTATTCTCATCTGGAGTAATGTCTTTATGTGAACTGAGGATATAGAATAGGTAGCTGAAGCAAAAAAAAAAATCTATATTAATGGAGCAGCCATTCTGGCCATAGCTGGGACAGAGGAAATACTAAATTATAGAGGAAGTTCCTAGTGTGGGTTACTCTAGTACATGGGGAGGGAGCAACTAACTCAATCCAAACTCAGGCATGTGCTGTTGAAACACTGAAAACAAGCCCATTTTCGAAAGCATGGACTCAGTTGAACTAAATACTATGGTGAGAAGCAGGGTTCTCTTCTCATCTTCCTTTAACCTATCTAACCATTGATTAACTCACCAGTATAGATGATACAAGAATGTGTGGTGCTGTGCCTAGCAGGACAAAGCTTATAGTTACATTGACATAGTCTGACTTCTGTCTGTCATTATGAGCAGATAGACTTTGAACACACTATTTAAAAATTCTGTGCTTCCATTTATATATAAGACAAATTCTCATGAGACACTTTCTTGGTGAAGGAAGAGGCCTGGATTATGTAACAAAAGGAGAGAGCATACAGATTTGTGTCAAGAAAGGTGGTAAACACTTGGAATAATCACTGGATAATAGAAGGAAGACTTGAGAATAACAGTAAATAATCTGGCTCTTGCTTTTTACTTTCTAGATAGCTATGGCTTTAGTGTCAGATAGAGAAACCCAGGGTCTGTGTAGGGCCTGAAATTTCTGACAACAGTACCCTCATAGAGGTTCAGCAATGGGTAAGGGCAGTGTCTCACAATAGTTTCCAAATTTCAATTACTTTTTATTTATTCCTGACTTTTCTATGTCTATTCAACTATTGCACAATAACTTTAAAGGGAACACTTTTACACAGTCTAACTTTGAGAACAGCTGTGGGATAATGGGTTAGTTTATTTTCTAATGCTCAACTGAACAAATATGAGTTTAATGCCTATATTTATATTCAAATAAGAATCTTCCTGCACATCATATATTAAGAACAATTAATTATTGTTGTTACAGTTTGTAATTAATGTTAAGGTTGTTCCTTTGGACTTTGACCTAAGTTCAGTTGTAGCTGACAGGGGTAGTGAGATGTGCTACTCATGTGTACTTTATAGCTTATACAATACAAAAATGAAATCAAGGAATTAACACAAAATGCACAGCCTGAAGTAGTAGATACAAATTATGGACATTTTGTTATTTCAACCCTTGTAGTTCATAAGAATTTGAAATGGTAATGAATAAATGACATGAGACATAACCAATACTTTCACACTAACACAGTGCTATGTCTTCTGTAGCAGTTAAGTAATGTTTTATTTTCTATCCAAAGAATTCTTATTAAGTTAATAAGCCGTTCCTACTCATGGATAACTCACAGAGAAGTATTCTGTTTTCTTTCTCACAGAAACTTTCACATTTGGGTCTTTCTGCTGGGATTCTTGCCAGGTATCGGCATGGTGTCTCAAGGCAGAGCAAGTGTTAGCCAGTGACAGACCGTGGGGTCATGGAGCTCAGTGCCCACCCTTTTCTTACATATGCCTCTGTCTTTCTGTTACTTCCTATTTCAGTCTGGCATCCTAGTGTTGAATCACACTTCTTATCTGGCTAATCATAATTTATTCATGTCAAATGGTTAAGATCAATGAATCTTATACTGTTTACCAGAAGAGTCCTTATTACAACACACTGGCTAAATTACATGGAATGCAAATATAATTGGATGCTGTCTTTTACTTTCATTCACCCACACTAAATCTAAGGACTTAACCAACTTGTTGGCTCCTCTTCTATGCTAGCTTATTATGCCCTATTAAATGCCTGCCTGTGTTAATTTTTTGTTGTGGTGCCAAGATACCAAAATAAAACAACTTTAGGGAGGATATGTTTCTTTAGGCTCAGAGCTCCAGAGTTTTGGTCTGGCATGGTAGGGAGGATGTGGAGAAGAAGAACAACTGACATTTTTGGCAGCCTGGAGGTGGTGTAGGGAGTTAGGGAGGAGGGACATAAAGAAAAGAAAGAAGTGGAGAGAGGAAGAGACAAAGAGAATGAGAGTCAGAGACAGGCAGACTCGCTTGTTGGATTCCTTCACCTTTCTTTCCTTTGTATTTTTCTAGAACCCCTGGATATTGGACAGGTCTATTCAAATTCATGAGTGGGGGACTCTCCATAAGTGAAGCCTCTTCGAAAATGGCCTTAGAGAGAAAAATAAGAAGGGACATGATCTCCAATCATGTTCCCAGCCAGGACTAACCATCACATTGCCATTTCCATTTTGTAGCAGGTGAGATGACAAAGAGGAGTTTAAGCAGGGAAAGTCCCTGGGGAGAGAAGCTGTGCTGTAAGTACACATGGTGATTTTCTGCCTTTAGCCACTTATAAATTCATGCATAAATAATAGAACTCTGCACACTGGTTTCTACCCTCACATTTTCTGCCTGGCTTTTCAAGTACCTCTTATATGCTGTAGCAACCAATGCAGATCTCAGCAAGTACTGAATAACTTGAACCCAACTCCAGTTTCTTTTAAGGGACCTGTTTTATGTACTTAGCCTTATTTTGTTTCTCCAGAAAACAGTAAATCCACCCTTCAAAATGGGTTTTTAATGAAAATGAGTAAAACCTTAGTCTTTTAGATGATAAAAAGGAGATGTAGAATGGGGAGAAAATAGGTGGGAAGTCCCACCTGTGGCTCTTTTGGGACTCGCATTTCCCTCATGTGAGGCAGCAGATTTGGTGGATTTACCCCATGGAGTCTAAGATGGCAAACTGGTAGAAGTTGATGTGAGCAGTGGAGTAAGAAGGGAATGACTCTCTAGCACATTTGGATCTGGACCAGCTCTGAGGTCCTCAGCTGCAGCTTGATTGACAGTCACTTTCATCTTTTACTTCACAATAGCCAATCTAGGAAGACTGGATATATGAGGACAGAGGCTCTATGATTATGCTTCATATTTTCAACTTAGCTTAGCTGAGCTCTCTCCTACAAGGTAGGCATTCTGTTGGCTAAGTAGAGTTATACATAAATTGTTTTCATTTTCATGCCTATAAAATTTAACAGAACAAGGGTATTCTCAATGAGAACCCACTGACTCTGTTGCCACCACTTACATCCCATCTGATTATGTCCTCACAAGTCAGCCCACAGGAGAAATGAACCATTTTTTACAGAGATCCCTCCATCCCCAGGGCTCTGACAGTCCACACCATTGCCATGCTCAGTATGGTTCGTGTACCTGTGAAGTGGGAGTTACCACATTCGAATGACAGAAGATGGCTCACATCAAGACATAAGAGATGATGCCTTACCTAGGATGACAAAAGTACCCTGAACTCTTGTAGTTACTTCTTTTCTAATGTTCACGTGTTGATCCCAGTCTGTCTGTAGATAGTGCAGCCAGATCAGTAAGGTCAGGGTTGACTTTCTCTCTAAACTGTGTCTATTTCTGTGTGTGTATCCCATGTCTGGTTTATAACTACCTTTGTTCCATATTAGAGAAAGAAGGGCTCTAGGAATTCTGTTTTAAATCATTAGAATTCATTACAATACAATTTATTATTTAATATTTTATAAGTACATTTTTCTGTTCTCTAAATATGACGATTACTGATTAATAGGCTATTTTGCAAAAAATTAATTTTTAAAACACCAATTACAAAATTAATGTTTTGCCAAAAGGCCTCATGGGATAAGTGCATTCTAACGAAAGAACTAAGTTCAGCACCATATGGGATATGAGTCACTTTGGGCTGCTTCTCTGCCTTCCTGGAAAGAAGCCAATTCCATTGTCTTCAGTGCTGTGCAACCTGCAGGAACACTCACTCCTGGAGTTAATGAGGACTGTGGGCTTAAGGGAGAAAATGTCATTACATGTAAACCCAACAAACCATCACCACCTAGCACAAGATGGGGAGAAAGAATTTGACTATTCAGTCTTCAGAAATTGGGCTTAGGGTTCTTTATGAGCTTAAAAGCTTTATATTTACTTATTCCAGTGATGTTCAAAAAAGAAGAAATCATGATTTTTAAAATTTAGAGTATTAGAAAATTTTTGTTAATTGAGTATTTGTGTGGTGTTCAGTGCTAGGTGTAATACCTATTTTTATTAAAAGCTTAACAGCAGTCCCAGTAGTTAAGAAGATAAGCTCTGGGTCAGGCAACCCTTCTCTCACTATATTACATCTGCTCACTCATGTCCCTGTATTTTGCCTCATTTGTACAATAGATGTTAGGGATCATATCTAGCCTGTAGTTCAGAGGCAAGATGTAACTGAAATTTTATCTGTATCTATATCTATATCTATAGTATTTATCAGGGTATCCACCAGGCAGTACGTTTTAAAATCTACCCAGCATCCATAATCTTTATCTGTCTATCTATATAAAGAACCAGAAGAAAACAAATGAATGTATTTATCTGACATATTATTATATTTTTATAATAAAACAGTACGTGATTAGGAGCTTCTGCCCTACAGATTTTGACAGTCAATGCCATGTGATTATGATCTTTGGCAAACCAGTAAATTATGAAATAACTATTGCTGGCTTCTATTTACAAGTGAAGAGAGTGAGTTGTGAGAATTCCTTTCAGAGACTGTCTTAGTGTTTCAGGAACACGAGCAGATCTACATGGGTCCATAGCTTGTTTTCCATAATTCTAGCTAAAATGATATGGACAGCATGACTGACTTGTTCTAATGAATGCATATTCATAACCCAATTATGTGTATGTATAAAAGGGGTCATGATAAATTTATGCATACAGCCTCATTTATTCTGTCTCTTTACTGTGTATCCTGATAAGCAAAAAGCCTCGGGCATTATAGCAAAAAGACCGGGATTCAACTTCTGACTCTTCTCCTTAGTTGGTACTGTAGAACAGTGCCTGTGGGTGATTTTGCTTTCATGTACACTGGGGATAATGGTATATGCATAGGGCTATTTTTAAGGAGCATATGAAACATGGAAATTCAGACACTCAGTAAACCATGATAAGTTATAGAAAGGAATATTACATGAGACTACTCAGAGGCAGACAGCTTTCTCTTACTGCATCTTAGCCAAAGAGATAACACATGATAAAGCTCTTCTATTTAGGATATTTTCTTCACCAATACAACCAGTGCTGCCAAGTATGATATATAGACTATATGCTCCACTGGGGAGTTCAACCACGGGAACTAAATACAGCATGATCTCTGTTCTCCATGCTGTGCACCATGACATAGAAACTTACCCAGAGATACTGGTGTCTTTTTTTTTAATTGTTAACTTGCTCAACAGCAAAGAGTGTAGGTCAACAGGGCCTTTCATTATGCTTTGTGTCCCTCTGTATCACACAAATAGGATCTATATGAGCATAATATACTTTCACACCCACAAGTACAAAAAAAAATCTTAAATGCTGACAAAACACAATTGCTAGAATTCATGAAATTTGTTAGCCAAAAATCAAATGAGGAGGATGCATAAAAAACTCTGAAGTAGCCAGGTAAGTAAAGTCTAAGAAACCACATGCTTAGATGGAGTTATAAAAGCAACTTTAAGTCAGAGGAAAAGATGACATCATCCTACATATCATGTGCTGAATGCAGTCAGTCAAACAAGCCAATCAGAGGCAAGATCACAAGACACTTTTTACAAATTCTAACATACCCAGTAAAATGGATGCTAATTAATGAATATGCATGCACGTATTCTACCATCCCTAATTCTGACAGCCCAGTGTGGTGTGGTGGTGGTGGTGGTGGTGGTGGTGGTGTGTGTGTGTGTGTGTGTGTGTGTGTGTGTGTGTGTGTGCATGCATTCATGTTTTCCATGGAATTCCACAACAATTTACAACATGCTTACACTACGGAAGATTCTAGAATGAAGGGGGTTGGTGACAAATGGTATAAGTTACAGATATTGGGATAATTGTTCTGCCATAATTCTGATTGACTTGTCATTAAAGGATATGGATGAAGGGTAATGGAAGGAAAAGAGAAGGAGAAAGGGAGGTTGAGGAAAGAATGCAGAAGCCAATCATACCACTCAGGTGAAGAAGGGATAACTCCCAGAAAACAAAACAAAATAAAACAAAAAACAAATAAAAAACAGAAAATACTAGAGAAACTTGCCTAAATGTTTGTCACCTGGATTCATGGCACACCCTGTCTGTTTTTACATTTGATCTGCAGAGTTTTGGGCTGCCTCCTTTTCACAGCACAGCTATCTGGCTTATCTAAAATATACCATGGGTTACATTAACCCACAGGATTTACTATGCCCTCTCCACACTGCTCCTTTCTGTGTCAACAACCTATGGAGCAGACAGAGGCAGGAGAAAGAACCAAAAACCGTGAAGGTGGAAACAACCGCACAAGAAGGACGTGGTAAGCAGAGCTCCCCACAGGATGTCAGTGCCCATCCTTTATCAAGAGACATCTGCTGCAGTGGGACCCAAAACCTTCAGGCCAGAGGTGACGTCAGACTCAGGGGCTTTCCAATCTAAGGTCTTTCTAATTTAATGACCTATATGGTTTAGGAACACTGCCCAACAATATAAACTCGAAAATAGCAGCTTTTAAGAGCACAGTGGGGAGCAATTGTAGAAACAGCATTGAAGCAGAAGACGCTAACCCTTCATTGATCTTGAAGTGGTTAGTAAAAGTGAGAGAGGAAAAGGAACAGTCCATAGGAACAAAACGTATGGGACATTTTCTTGGCAGAGATAAAAGTAAAGAGCTGCTTAAATTGAGAGCTTGAAATCTGAGCAAACAAGTGCAAATGACAAGGTCTCGGAGAAAGTACCCCCCCCCCCAGGAGGCAGAACTTGCTTCTGAGGCAGCACTCCAAGAAGCAAATGACCCTTTCAAGGCTGGTTGTTTCCAGTGGACACCAATGAAGCCTCTGTTTGGGTGGCTTATTAATCAACATTTGTTTCTTTCACTTTAGGGAATATGGACAGGACAAAGGGAAGCAGTTCATCTATAAACTTGGACTCATGACCATCGAGTGGTAAGTGCTTGCTTAGCCTGGGGTCTTTTGGGTCTTTGTAATCTAACCCCTGGAGATAATGCAGTTGAAAGTCCACTAGAGACAGTGCTCATGCTGGAGGTGTCTAAAACCAGCTCCCACTCAGAAAGTGAGACATCAAAGGGATTCTCTTGGTATTTTGACTGGTTGTGGTTTTCTATGATAGTCTCTCTCTGCTGCAAAGGGAAAGTTCATTGATAAGGGGTGAGAACTATACTTACACATAGGCATTAGAATAGGTAAAAAGAATAGGTACTTAGAATGTAGTGAGGAATTATAACTGGTTTAGTAAAGCGGCGATAGAAGGTTCTCCCCTGAGAGCCATGACCTCACTAGCCATGAATTTGGCAGTCCTGATTTCCCTCATTTTAAATGGAAATTAAGTCCAATACAACCACTATTAGTTACTAGCAAGATTTGAGTGCCACTATTGCACATTTAGGGATACCTTGCAATAGTGATTACTGGACAGACCCAATAGTTACAGTGACAATACAGCTGCTGCACCATAGACTTGGGGATATCTCAAAGAGGGGGCACATCACTCCTCCCTCTCTGTACCTGGATCGCAGGAGTTCCGCTAGTGTTTAGCTGTGGGTGTCTGCTTCTCCTTCCATCAGCTACTAGATGAAGGCTCTAAGATAGCATATAAGGTCATCAATCTCATTATCGTGGAAGGGAATAGTAGCCTCTCCACTGTCGCTTTGATTGTTAGTTGGGTTCATCCCTGTAGATCTCTGGGAAATTCCCTGGTGTCAAATTTCTCCTTAAATCTATAAAGGCTCCCTCTATTATTTTCTTGCTCTCCTCTATTCTTTCCCTGTCTCAAACTTCCTGTCCCCACATGCCCACCTGTCTCCTCCTCTTCTCCTTCTTTCTCCCAACTTCCTCTCCCCTCCCTCCATGCTCTCAATTTGCTTGGGAGATCTTGTCCCTTTCCCCTTCTCCTGGGGACCACATATGTTTCTCTTAGGATCCTCCTTGATTCCTAGCTTTTCTGGCAGTGTGAATTGTAGGCTAGTAATCCTTTGTTCTATGTCTAAAACCTATATATGACTGAGGGAGTACATACTGTGTTTGTCTTTTTGTGACTGGGTTACCTCACTCAGGATGGTTTCTTCTAGTTCCAACAATTTCCCTGTGAATTTCAGGATTCCATTGTTTTTTTTTTTCTGGTGAGTAGTATTTCATTGTGTAATTGTACCACATTTTCTCCACCCATTCTTCAGTTGAGGAGCATCTAGATTGCTTCCAGGTTCTGGCTATTGCAAATAATGCTGCTATGAACCTAGTTGAACAGATGTCCTTGTTGCATGAATGTGCATCTTTTGGGTATATGCCTACGAATGGAATTACTGGGTCTTGAGGTAGACTACTAATTCCCATTTTCCTTGAGTAACTGCCATACTGATTTCCAAAGTAGCTATATGAGTTTGCACTCCCACCAGCAGTGAGGAGTGTGCCCCTTTCTCCACATCCTCTCCAGCATAAACTGTCTTTGGTGCTTTTGATTTTAGGCATCTGACAAGAGTAAGATGGTATTTCAGAGCTGTTTTGATTTGTATTTCCCTGATGGCTAAGGATGTTGAGCACTTTCTTAAGTGTCTTTCAACCCAAATTTAGTTCTATTTACTCCAACTGTTTGTTTCTTTGTTTTCTCGTGTTACTATTAATTGTAATGTTCAATTGATTTAGTTACATAAAATTTTATTTTATAATAGATATGAAATCAGGAAGTAATAATTCAATCTGTTTATCTAAGCTTTCAAATAGTATGCTTATTAAAAGTAAATTGATATTGAAGTAAAGATAAATATTGTAAAAAGTGTTTAAATCATCTGTATGTGGCAGTACAAATTGGTCCCAGTGAGTTATAAAAGAGGGGGGCATAAAGTTGGGATGGAGGTGTGTTGGGTGGTGGGAGAGTCTAAGAGAGAGAAGGGGGTAGTTATGACCAAGAGTCACTGTCTATATGTACAATTTCCATGTGGAAATACTTAGATAAGTAGAAATGGGTTAATCATTAAGACAAAGCTAGCCAATAAGGAATTAGTAACTGGCCAACAGGATTGTATCAAATACAGAGTCTCTGCCTGTTATTTGGGGCCCGGCATGCCAGACCTGTGGTGGGTGGGCTGGTGGAAAACAACAAGCTACAAGAGGGCTGTATGCAAAATTTCCTGAAAGGTTTAAAAATCAATTTAGTTCCAGACATGGAGAAAAGAGAAGAGGTGACAGACCCACATATGCACTAGGATTCGTTAGCACATTCTTATTTTTTCTTTAAAAGTATCTTGTAAAATGGTTTTAGATTCATAGGAAAATTGAAAGAAAGGCACAGAGATTTCTTGCATTCCTCATTAGCCACAAGCATAGTGTCCCTCATTATTAACCTTGCTTCACACAATGGAGCGTTTATTACAACTGGCAAATATCTATTGACTCATCATAACCCCCCACTGATGGGGGATGTCCTGTGTATATGTATCTCTTATTGGTTGATGAATAAAACACTATTTGGCCAATAGAGGCAGGAAGATAGGTGGGACTAGGAGACAAGGGGAATTCTAGGAAAGGTAGGCAGAGGGAGGCTGCCACAAAATCACCATGCTGCCAAAGGAGTAAAAACATGCCATGCCATTACCAGGTAAGCCACAGCCTCATGGCAATATATACATTGACAGAAATGGGTTAAGAAGCATTAGCCTTTGGGCAACAGATTTATAATTATATAGCATCCTGTGTGTTTATTTGGTACAGAGCCTTGAGGAACAACCCATAGCCATCTCCCCCAATGGGTTATTGAGATATATCCATAATGACAATGTACCCATTACCAGAGTTTCACTATCTCAAAGCCAGAGGTTAGAACTAGGGGAAGGGCCACTAGGCAACCACTGTCCCTTTTTACTATCTAGATAATTGCCCTTCTGGGGTTATGGTGAGAGGGCTCAAAGGTTTAGAGTACATACTGCTCTTCCGGAAGACCAGAATTTGGTTTGCAGTACCCACATGGAAATCTAGCTTAAACAGCTCTTACACACTATTCTGTCCCCCACAGGCAACTGCACGCACATACAAACAGAGACAAGCACACATGATCATATTAAAAATAAAATACATCTAAAATTTTTTTCTACTGTTGTCTTTCTAGCATGTGCATTGTAGGAACTGTGTAGTATGTAAACTTTCAGATTATCCTTTTACCACAATAGTTATATACATTTAAGTTTTCTTCAAATACTTTTATGATTTGAAAACTCATTTGTTAGGTGTTGAATAATATTACATTGTCCGAATGTACTATCATTTATTTGACTATTCACTTACTGAAAGGCACATGGGTGGTTTCTAATTTCCAGCAATAATTAATAAAGCAGCCATTAAAAAATGTGTGTGTGTGTGTGTGTGTGTTGTGTGTGTGTGTTTTCTGGTGTACACACACACACACACACACACACACACACACACACGCATCAACTCTTACAGTGTGACTATACATTCATGCATCTCCATCAGTATTGAGTCAGCTGCAGTTGCTCCACACCTCCACCAGCATTAGGTGTGATCAGTGTTCAGACATTGGCTACTGTAGTAAGTGTTTTGCCCCATGAGTTCTTAGGCACTACTACCCTTCTCCCTTGTAGAGATTTAGTAGTGTTAATCAACCTTAATCATTTTATTAGGCTTCCTAGAATTCACTGCAAATACCTACCTCAGTTTGCAAACTGTTTTAAAGCCCATTACAATGTCATTAGAATCCACTAACCACATATTCTAAGAAAGATGTAGTTGTATCTTGAGTTATATATACTCAAGAATATCCTACTACACAAAACTTCTTTCCTTGTAAAACTTCCTAAGATGAAGATAAAAATGGAAAGAACAGACAATATCAACAAAAGATAACCAATACAAACATAGCACTTATACAAGCCTGGTACTATATTCCCAGCACTCAGTTAACTTAGGCCATGTCCTAAGAGAACTCTAAAGTATGCACCATTCATTACCATTTCATGGATGGGAGAACCAAGACAACAAAGTTTAAGTAACTTGTATGAGATCATAAAACTCAAAGATAAAGACTGAACCCAAGTTGAGGGAGTTCCTGCAGTTTTTCATACAGGAATGTGAACCACAGGAAGAGATTTAAAAAAAAATAGGATCTAGATTGACTTTGTTAACATGGACAAGACTTCAGGGAATCTAGTAACAGGAGGTTTATGACCAATGCATTTAATCCCAGTATAATTTGGAAAGAGTTTTCTGGTGTAATACAATCCTTGTTGCACAAGGAATATGATTGCACTAAACTCAACTCAGGGTACTTGTCATAGCTTCCAAGAAGATGAGTTCTAGACATAGGCTGCCTGGACTAGCTTAAGGGCCTAAGGGTCTGGCCTGGTCTCCTTCATACAGATAACAAAGAGGTCATTTGGGCAATTAGCCACCTCTGGTCCTGGTTGAGGGAAGGAACTTGAACCAGCTTCTGGCTATTAGGGTAATCTAGATCACTAGCCACCTCCAGTCCTAGTTGTAGGGGCTTGATATGGCCTGGCCCAACAAATAATGCAGTTCGCCAGGCAGTTAAACACTTATTCTCAGCTTTCTGTAAGGAAGAAAGGGTTTTACACTTTTCCCATTGGAAATACAATCTGCCATGCTTAACATCCCTGGTTTCTCTGTAGATCTGTAGGTACCAGGACCTTTGTGCTTTTCCCAACACCAAGCAATCTGAGAACACTGTGATTTTAAATCCCTTTGCTAAATTCCTTTCCAAATACATTCCTAGAGGCTGGAGAGATGGCTCTGCAGCTAATAGCACTTGCTGCTCTTCCAGAGGAACCGGTTTCAGTTTTTATCACCCTCATGGCAGCTTGTAACTATGGATAACTTCACTTTTAGGGGATCTGACACCTCAGGCACCTGGCTGAATGTAGTGCAGATGTAATACATATAGACAAAATACTAATACACAGAGTCTCCCAGGTGGAACTCCTTTTGGTGGTATGGAAGCTGAAGGACTGAAAGAATCATAGAAGTCAAACTTGCCATGAATGAAGGATAGTAGAGGCCATTGATGAAGGTGCAGTGTCATTGGCCATGGAGACCCCACTATATTGGAAATCCCGATAGTGTGGAGTGACTGCCAAGGAGAGCAGCAGATTTGAAGTTAAGCCTACCTGCACCTCCATAACAAGTGCTATACACTGCGGTGGCAGAGTCCTAGAAGTAGAGGTCCCTAAGCCCTTTGTGGCTCAGAGGATAATGATTCAGTCCCAGAACTTAGACACTAACCTTACCAACACTGTTGGACTTTGGTTTTGCTTTGATTTGATTCTCCCATCTTGGAATAACCAAATGGGTTGTTTTTTATTTTATAGGAATTCACAGTTGAGAAACTTTGGACTTTTAGAGAGGAATTGGATATTTTAATAAGACTTGATTTTTATAATTTCTTTTTGGTGGTGGTGGTGCTGGGAATTGAACCCAGAACCTTGGATGTGCTAGGTAAGTGCTCTGCCAATGAGCTAACATCCCCAACCCAAAACTTCACTTTTAAAGTGTTTGAATTTTTAGACTGTGAGATTTTGAAATGTGTGTTACATTTTATATTGGGATATTGATATGAAAACTTGGAGATAAGAAAGGAAAAATATTTAATCATGATATATTTGTGTTTCACGTTGACAGGGAGTCAATTGTGTTGGCTAGTTTTGGCAACTTGACACAAGCTAGAGTCACCTGAGAAGTAGGAATCCCACTCAATTGAGAAAATTCCTTCGTCAGACTGGCCTGAAAGCAAGTTATGGTCATTTTCTTGATTAAAAATTGTTGCGTGAGAACCCAGCCTACTGTAGGCAATGCCAACAGAAGCAGGTGGTCCTGGCTTGTATTTAAAAGCAGGCTGTATATGCCATGGAGAAAAGTCTAGTAAGAAGCACGTCTCCACAGCTCTTGCTTCATTTCCTGCCTCTAAGGTCGACCCCTGACTTCCTTCATAACATACTATAAACTGTAAGATGAAATGCCTCCTTGACAAACAAATAGCAAAAAGATACTCATACATAAAATAAAACAAATCTAAAAATTTTCAACAAACTGATTTCACTGGAATTAAGTACAATATTGGCAAAATCATATTAAATATGAATGTTTTTTGTAAGCAGACTGGGAAGGAAGGTGGCTAATAAAGAGAATGTAGGTTATGACAAACCTTCTTTGATCGATTCCTTGCTTGCTTCTCCTTATCTTTGTTCTCTGTGCCCTGCTTCTTGCCTCTTTCCTTGACAGAACCTCAGATGCATCTCAGATGACCCTTCTAAGCCCAATGACCTCATAACAGATGCACTTTACTTAAGTATCTATCATCATTTCTCTATTTAAAAAATAGTGTTATGATTTCTTTCCTTCTCTGATAATCATGTTTTAAAGGTTTCAGGGATGCTCTTCTTAAAAGAAACATTAAGGAGAGGATTGAAGACTCCAGGTAATCTCTTACACACACACACACACACACACACACACACACACACACACACACTACAAATGTTCTAGACAGTGCTTACTAGAGCACTGTATTAGATATGAGTTGTTACATAAAATTCTACAAAGGACAACCTAAATCAACTAATTATTATTATTACCTGTGTTCTAGACCTCTAATAATGGATATAGAAACCACACACATATGCACATATTTATCCCAGAAATTGTTTCTACTATTAATACAGTGATAATTTATATTCATAACAAATTTATATGTATATTATTAGTCATAGCGAATAAGTAACTAAACTCAGGTACACAGCAGCTTAATAACCTGCCTAAATCCAAGTCTTCAAGCATAAATGGAAGAGGTTTAGCTCACATTTAATGTCAAACCTGTCAAAACCAAAACACCTAATCCTCCAGCTTCTTCTTGCCCATTCAGTGTATCAATTACCACTTTGCTCCTGACACATATCCTGCCTTGTTCTAATCTCCTCTGAACATCTGCACACATTTATATGCTGTCACCTCAGCTTAGTATAATAGTAGAGAACAAAGAAGTTGAAGAAGTAGGGAGGTTGTACTATTTATGTAGCCCAGGAAAGCCCCAAACTCACTAGGTAAGCAAAACTGATGTTGTCCTCCTAATCTTCCTTCCTCTACAATCCAAGGTGGGTTTTAGAAACAAGCCAACATGCCTGGTTTATGTGGCATTAGGGATCAAACTCGAGGTATTGTACATGTTAGGCAAGCACTCTGCAAACAAAGCTACATCCTCAGGTCCTGCTTTCTTTAATCTTAGTGATTGGTTGTGTGTCAGTAAAAGTTAAAATCAAGGAAAGAAAGTTCTCAGTAAATGTGTATCAGTCTCATATAAAATAAACCTGCAAATGCAGAGACCCTCGGTCAAATATTAGGTGTAGCTTGAGGAATCCCACAGAAGAAGGGGAAGAAGGGTTGTAGGAGTCAGAGGGATCATGGACATCACAAGAATACACATGACCCACAGAATCAATTAAGCAGGGCTCATAGGAACCTACAAAAACTGAAGCAACAGTCAGGGAGCCTATGTGGGTCTAACATAGGTCCTCTGTCACAGTTGTGTAGCTTGGTGTTCTTATGGGACATCTAACAGTAAGAATAGGAGCTATCTCTGACTCTTTTGGCTGCTATTGGGACCCTTTCCCTCACTCTGGGTGGCATCATCCAGCCTTGATATGAGGGTGTATGCCTAGTCTTATTGTAACTTGTTACGCATGTGTGGCTGATTTTCCTTCAGAGGCCTGCTTTTTCTGAAGGGAAACAGAGGAGGAGTAGACCTTGGGAGAAAGAGGAGGTGGGGTAAGGACTGGGAGGACAGGAGAGAGGGTAAATGTGGTCAGGATGTAATACATGAGAAAAGAATAAATACAAAAATGAGGCAAAAGTCATTTGAGGTTGAGAGATGACTCTGTAGTTAGGAGAACCTGCTTCTCCTCCAGAGAGCCAAGGTTCAGTTCCTAGCATCCATATGGCATCTCGCAACTGTCTATAGCTTCAGATCCAGGCGCGCCAATGCACTTCTGGGATCTACCAGGACCTGGTACGCATATGGTGCACAGACATGCATGCAGGCAAAATACCCAGATATACAAATTATTTTAATTTGAGGGTAGTATGCTATTAACTCCATTTTATAGAGAAAATGGAGATGTGAAGACAATCAGTTGATTGTATATTGTGTAGCTGATAAGAGGCATGCTTAAATCTGTGAGCTCAGCGTGTCATCAGTGTCATACTGTATGCTGGTCTCAGAGAAGTTTCTTATTATGGAGATATGCAGGCTGTATAACAGCGATGGGAAAATATTAGGTATAGAATAGTTAACAACAGAGTATATGTGAAGTGCAATTTGGTAACATTTGAAATATGTACACACAGAGCGACAGACAGACAGACAGACAGACAGACAGACACACACACACACACACACACACACACACACACACACACACAGAAAGAGAGAGAGAAAAACCAATACCATAATCCATCACCTCCAACAAATCTCATCACTGCCTTTTATTACCTTGTTTTCTTTTTCATTACCAGACAAGAACATCATATGTATAGTATGTTAATTTTAGATTCTTAAAATTCTACAAAAAATGGAACCAAACATTATCTTTCTTGTTGTCTAACTTCTACAATCAGTATGCCTTCAAATCGATCATGTGTTCTGTGGTTAGCATTTTGCTCCTTTTCATCGTTAGCCCAGTGGTACTCTACCATAAGGATACACCATAATTTGCTTAGTCCCTGAACTGATAAGCATTATTTTGATTGCTTCCAGTTGGAAACTATGAAAAGTAAAGCTTCTAGGAACATGCAGGTGCAAGACTTGTGTGCACTTGTGGTCTTGTTTTCTCAGACAAACACCAAGGAGTAGAAGGGTGGGTCCAATGGTTGAGTGCTGTAGGTTATTTCTTTCCAAGGCTGGAGTCAGGAAAGTCTGCCAGCAGTGTAGAGTATATGGATTTAGGCAAAGAATGAATAGTTACTTCACATTGGGGAGAGAGTAACAGATTAACTTGGACACATCAACAGAGCAAATGTCACCTCCAGTCATGTTGAGCCTATACTCTGCTGAGAATCAAATACAGTAACAAATCACAGTTTGGAAAGGAGTTCTGGTTTACCAAACATTTGAAGCATCCGTTGGAAATTGTGTTTGGTACTCAAAACACTATACTTAGTGTCTGCTATGGATTGATTCAAAGAGTACTAAGGGTTTGGCACAAACAGATAAAAATATCATTACCTCTTAGAGGAAATTTTATGTCTATTTCATCAGTTATGTGTAAGGGTATTTTGCCTGCACATATATCTGCCTAACACTTGCTAGATCTTGAACTGGAGTTACAGGTGGTTTGTTTGCTACCATGTGGGTGCTAGGAACTGTATCCCTGGCCTGCAGGAGCAACAAATGCTCTGAACCACTGAGCCATCTCAGCAGCCCTAGCACTAATACTTTTAAGGGGAGAACATCTCTATATGTAAACGAAGGGCAAGCATAAAGGATAGCGTGGTAAGATCATGAATCCAGCAGCATTTTCCTTCCTTTGAATTTTTACCACAATTGAATGTACTACCTGGTGTTGTATAAAACAGACATTGCAGTTTATCACTACAGTTTCTAGTTGTTCTTGGGTGTGCCTCTAGACACAAACCAAGATTCTCCAAATCAATGACCTCAAAAGACTTCCAATATTCTAAAGTGTTTGCTATTTTTATTAGATTTCACAAAAATCTCTGAATTTGTTTTCCTAGAAATTCTGCCAATCTTAATCCCCACTCACATGCCACCATCACAGCCCCTCTACAAAATGTGATATACTTTAATTCTTCCCATTGCTTCTCCACATCCCATCCCTCATATCCTTAAAGTGAGTCTTCAGCTAACTTCTCTCTTTCCCTCCTCTGATGAGCTCTCCATGGACTCCCTTCCGTGCCAGGAGTACAAAGCCATGCCTTTATTGATGAAATAATATCCAGCCTGTTTGGCTTTAAAGCCTGGAGGACTGGCCATAAAGATGTTCTATTTCTTGGTGTTTGGGCCTTGGGACTCATTCCAGGGAGAGATACACTATGGTTTGGATATGGTTCATTCCTCTCCCAGACCAAGGTTCATATTTTGGGAATGTATTCCCAAAAAGGGAAAGTAAGTGTTGGAAGATGGTAAATTTTAGGAGGTAATGCTTAATAGAAGGTCCTTGGGGGGAACTGAGACAATGTCCTAAAAATAGACTTTAGATTCTAAGCCTGTCCCTGCCTACCTGACAATGTGACTGCTCATTTCTGCATGGATTCCCAGATAATCCCCACAAAGTGATACAGAGAGGGCCCTTCACTGTCAGTGACACCATGAACTTTCAGCTTTCACCCTTCCAAACTATAAGTTAAATAAAGCTCTTTCTTATTAGCATGTTTTGGATATTTCATTAACATTACAAAAAGCTGACAAGCACTCTGAAACATACAACTTGGGCTGACTTTCATACTTATAATGTTTTGTCTCAGTTTTAAAGCATTAAACCTATTTTATATTTGGAAAAGAAAGAGATATATTGATTGACCTTCTGTGAACTACATTAAAATCCCTCCAAAACCTTAGGACTATTACTGATTCTTTGACAGATGAATCTTCCATGTTGAGACTAAATTAGGTATTGGGGAAGGAACACATTTTAGGGCTCACAAACACCAGAGTTCTAAGACTGGAGTCCATGAGCTCCTCCTTGTTCAGGTCAGCTGTTTCTGTGTTTTTTTCTTCTTCAGCCTGATTTTGACCCCTTTGCTCATCACTTCTCCCTCTCTGCAACTGGATTCCAAGATTCAGCTCAGTGTTTAGCTGTGGGAATCTGCTTCGTCTTCCATCAGCTACTAGATAAAGGCTCTAGGATGGCATATGAGGTAGTCATCAATGTCATTATCAGGGAAGGAAATTTAAGGTAGCCTCTCCACTATTGCTCAGATTGTTAGTTGGGGTCATCCTTGTAGATCTCTGGACATTTCCCTAGTGCCAGATTTCTCTTAAAACTACAATGGCATGCACCCTGGCCACCCTCGCCTCCCATCCCCACACCCCCATTCAGGTAAGAGGGAGGGAAGAGGAAGGAGGGAGGGATGGAGGGAGGGAGGGTTGGAGGGAGGAAGGGAGAGGAAACTGGGATCCACATGTAAAATTTTTAAATTATAGTATTAATAAAAATAGAAGAAAAAATGCTTCTGGATTAATTATATATATATATATATATATATATATATATATATATATATATATATATATATTTGGTATATCTTTTCTTTCTCTCCTCTGTTATTCCCCTAATTCAAACATCTTGGTCCCTTGTGCCCTCCTCTCCTCTTCTCTTCTCCCCTTCTCTTTCTCCCAACTCCCTGTCCCCTCCCCCCATGCTCCCAATTTCACCAGGAGATCTTGTCCTTCTCCTCTTCTTGGGGGAGCATGCATACCTGTCTTAAGGTCCTCCTGGTTTCCTAGCTTTTCTGGCAGTGTAGATTGTAGATTAGAAATCCTTTGCTCTATATCTAAAATCCATATGTGAGTGAGTACACACCATGTTTATCTTGTTTTGTGACTAGATTACCTCACTAAGGATGGATTGTTCTAGTTCCAGGAAAGGATTTTTGTTTCTTATTCATGTATTTAATGTACTTTCACTCATTTGTTAAAAAAGTAAGCCTGAGGTAATTTCCATGTTGGAAAATGAGAGTTATCACAGAGGTCTCTTGAGATAAAAATCCAGGTACATAACAATGCAAATAATTGTTTGCTAGTGATATTATTAAAGCCAATATGTAGACAATGGCACTTTCTGGGAAACAAAGGAAAGATTAATGGGTTTTTTAAATGCCTTGAAAGGGTATATATCTTTATGATGTATGGCAGTGTTCCTGGGTGAGATTAGCCTACAGTGACAGATGGGGGAAAATTGCCAGGCTTGCTTCCTTGTTATGACTCAGATACTACTCCAACAAAGTCTCTTTCTACACATTCAAAGAAAATTGCAAGGACTAACCCAGAAAACAAGTGAATACAAAGCAAGTTTCAATGTCCATTTTCATACAGAGGAAACAGATAGCAGGAGGCTGTTTGATTCCAGGTTCCCAGATAGCAGTGGGAAATGCTACTTTAATATTCCTTCGGAGGACTCTGACCTCTTAGTTTTTCAAACAACAAATTGATGGGATCTCATAACCATGTTACCAAGGCCATATTTTAACCAGCCCCTGAATGTCTTTCTTAGTCCATGTCTAAAGAAGAGGAGAAAGACTCAGTCATCAGCAACTCCAGGGTAAATCACTTCCTTTCTGAGGATGCATTGTTCCCACTTGCTCACAATTCTCGCAGTATAGCTGGTAATAAAATCCCTGTAATGCTTACAAACCTAAGATGGCCAATTATGTTTCACCTTCTCCAAGCAGCACAGATACGCCATCTGACACCTAGTGTGAAAATGAACTAACTGAACATGTTCCATGGCAAATATAAAATGAAGCTGAGCGAGGTTTACCCTGCAGCCATGGATAAAAAATTACAAACTGCTTCTTGATGATGCATTACCATTGTAAATGCTCCCTGTGACTAAGTGCATGGTGATGTTGGTGGATGGGTAGAGCATTGGTAAGCAGAGCCTCTTTATCTTAGTGAACATTGCCCTGGTGTGCTAAAAAGATAGATCTCTACACAAATCTGCCTGTAGACTTTGGTTCTGTTATTATTTGGCTTTGGGACAAGTGACTTAAAACCTCCAGTCTCACTTTTCCATTTGTGGAGTGAAAGGCATAGACCTTTAGAAAGTTGCTGTGAGCATTAATGGATATGTGTACTTGGCAGAGTACCTGATACATAGGAGATCACTAAATGCTAATTTATTCTTTGTCTAGTATAAAGTTAGATACCACATTTCAAATGCATTTCGATGTTCCACTGGCTAAAGTCCCATGTACCAAGAGGAATATGTTAGAATCACATTCTAGAAACCAGTAATCATTGTGTGTCCTGAATGATAAAGAGGCCTCTGAATGCAAAAGCTGCAGCCATCAGAAAGAGCCCTTGGCCAGAGTGAGCCTTATTCTCTGCCTGATCCCCTGTGAATGGTCACTCCCTTGTGGTTCAGCCCCATTTATCTTTGGGAAGGTTTAACTTCTAGAAAATGCTTCTTTAAGTTGGGCTGATATTTGCTTCTATGTGCCAGCTCCCCACTGGCGGGCTCTAATTCTGTCTTGTAAGTCACCAACAAGTAATAGCAAAAATTATACACAATTGAAAAGATGTTGTAGAGGTTAAGATGGAAAAGTCACTTGTTTTGAGTATGTAAAATAGGCCACATCATTGACCTACCATAGTTAGGGTTTCTATTACCGTGATAAAATATTATGACCAAAAGCAACTTGGGGAAGAAAGAGTTTATTTTAGCTTAAAACTCTCTGGTCATACTCCATCATTGAAGGAATTCGAGGCACCATTTATACAGGAACCTGGAGGCAGGAACTGAAGCAGAGGCCATGAAGGAAGGCTGTCTACTGGCTTGCTCCACATGGTTTTCTCAGCTTGATCTCTTACAGCACCCAGGACAACCTGCCTACAGGTGGAACTGCTCACAATGGGCTGGGTCCTGACACATTAATTGCTAATTAACAAAATGCCCCCACAAGCTTGACTACAGGCTAATCTGAACGATTGTGGTTCCCTCTCTTCAAATGAATCTAATCTGTGCCAAGTTAACAAACAAGCAAACAAAATTATCAGGGTAAAGAGATTCTGAAGGCAAGTGGGTAGAGGCTAAACTGAGTATTTACAAGTGATGAGGGTAAATTTATAAGTATTTATGATAGATGGGGTGAACCCACACTTCCATGTTTAATGGACAGAAGAACAGCCTATAATTGTGTTCATTCGGGGAAAGAAATAGAAGGTGGTGGGATAAACAGCAGACAGCACTTATATTGCATAAGAAGCATTTCTCCATTCATCGGGGTCTATTTCTAGCTGACTATGGAAAGAAGGATGAGGATAAGCCATTTAGAAAGATTTCTTGCCTAGCAATGAGGCTCTGGACAATAAGGATATTGCTTGACTGGTAGTAATGATATCTATGATATTTCCTCAATGAATAATAAAATATAGAAAATGAAACATAATGCAACTGGTATCATTGGCAAAGGCACTTGAAAACAAGGATAAACAAATGTGGACATTTGAATTCTATTTCAGTTTTTTAAAGTCATAAATCCAAATATTAGTAATTTTAATCATCGAGATCAACACAGAAACTCACATAATTGATTCTCTCAGTGGTTGCAGCAAAAGTGAAGGCATCCAGAGAGACATAGAAATGAAGGGGAAACTGTAAGAGATAATACATTCTCATTCTCACTTGACAGATGCTGTGTTTTACTACTGTATATGCAAAGATACTTTTCTCTTGGGAAGGCATAGTAAGAAGTGGCTGGAAAATCACCTTAGGTGTGAAGATGTAAGTTTTAAATTAATTACCAGAGAAAACTCAGAGATATTCCTTAGTTAATAGCAAAAATTCAGTAAAGTACAGGCTAAAAGGGCTAAGCAAGTGGAGGGAAACACTCTACCTAGGAAGTCATATTAGTGAGTAGAGGTTACAAGCCATCTCTAGAATCTGCTGAGTAGCCATTGGAAAGACACATGCTCTCCTGAATATAGGACCAACCTCCAATATGGCAGAATAACAGATAGAATTGAAATGAGTGGTTTGGATGGAGGAAGGAAGAGAGAAGATTAATGACAGGGCATTATTACAGAGCCTGGTGCCACTGAGTTCTCTAAATATGATGAAGATCCTAGGAACTAACTGATACTCTTTGAGTTCCTCTAGAGGTGTTTCTTCTAGATCAGCAAGGCCTCAGAGAGTCTTTCCCAGAATGCAGAAGGGTTATTATGAGCTAGGTGGCCCTCCCTGTCTGTACAAGATCAAGTCCAGTCAGTGTCCAGTTTCTCATTTGCCAACCTATTTTAGGATCTTCAACCTATTTCTAAATCTTTAATCTATTTTAAGAGCTCCTCATCTCTCCACAGCCTAATCTTCCTCCAAAGGAGCTATTGGCCTCTGGGCATTTCTCTATTATTCTGCACCCTCACTCAGAGAGACATCTCCAGGCAGATAATGGCCTCCAGGGGAAATGAGGACCACTCTCTGAAGCCCTCTGCTGCCCTCCACCGGCCACACATGATGGCCAGAGTTTGCTCTTCAGCTTTGGGCAAGTGCAGTATAAAATGGATTGCTGTAATCACCTCTTAGGGGACTAGGTGAACTTCCACACTGCCGAAGCAGCTCATTGCCCTGTAACACAGAACATGATAATGCAGGCCAAGTTTCTCTCTGAAGACTCTACTCAGACATCATCCTTCAGGGAAAGGATGCTCACCTTTCATTCTCTGAGTATATGCTGACTGCAATGGTTCCAGACATGCACGATTGCAGAGGTATGAAAAGAAAAGGGACTCTCAGAAAATCCTCCAGTGGTCAGCACTGAAATCATACACATACAAGTAACATTATGTGGGCTGAGCAGGTTGCATTTATATATTTAGGAAAACACACACACACACACACACACACACACACACACACACACACACACCTTAAAGAAAAAGAGGTAGCGAATTTGAGAAAGAGCAAGGGAGTATATGTAAAGGGTTGAAAGAAGGAAATGAAAGAGGGAAAATAATGTAAGTATAGTTTGGTTACAAGAGTATTTCCATAAAACAGTTGAATAATGCTTTTAAAATCCTTGAATGTGTGTGTGTGTGTGTGTGTGTGTGTGTATAGAGAGAAAGAGAGAGAGAGTATTTCCAAGATCTCCAAGAGTTCCATGCCCAACTATGTCTGACCCATGTCCAGGCATGCAATTCCAGTCCAGAAGAAAAGATTCATCCCTAGTCCAGAAGAAAAGTAACTTATTCCCTGAGTCCAAACCCAAGGATTTCCAGAAATTAACATCTCATGTTCTTTATATGTGATGCCCTTGTTTTGAAGACATCAATGTTTAAAACACAGGGCCTGCTTTGAAAATTAGAAAAATACTTATAGAAGGACAACAGTTAAGTCACCATGAGGTAAGAGCCAAGCTGTGACGATGTAAGTACAAAAGACAATTAATTAGGACTGGGTAGGGGGGATACGGAGAAGCAGGAAGAACAATCTATCTGATCCTGCCATTGTAAGTTTATAAAGGAAGGAAAAAGGAGGAAGATAAGGGAAAGGAGGGAGGAAGGGACAGCATTTAATGGATCCCCAATTTCTATAATTTCAAATAGAAATCCTTCAGCTGAAAATATAGCATGATCCATGATTTTGTGTGCATGCAGTATTTGCATATATGTGTTCACAAGTGCATGAATGAACTTGTGAAGGATAGGGTCAATGTTGGGTGTCTTCCACCTTAGTTTTTGAGACAAGGCTTCTCCCTGAATCCAGATCTCACTGATTTACCTACACTAGCTAGCTAATGAGCTCCCAGATCTCTCCTGTCTCTTATCTTCCCAGCACTGTAATTCCAAATGCAGCCTGCCACGCCCAGCTCTTTGTGTAGCTGCTGGAGATACAAACTTGGGTCCTCACATTTGCAAGGGACGCACTTTACTAACAGGACTATCTCCTGAGCCCTTGGCCTCCCATTCTTCCTCTAACACTAATAGCAGCTTCTCATATTGGTTTCTAATGTCTACTAGTGTAGCTGAAATGAAGCCTTTTCTCAAATAGTTTGTGCCTGGGACCCATAAGGAAAGTTGCAGGCATTCATTTCCTGTTCAAATACACCATGCTTCACTTCCTCCTTAATGTTTCTTCATCTCTTGTTGCATTTATTCAGTTTTGTCTTTTAGCCATCTGGTTTCTAATGTGTCCCTCCAGAGACATTCATTCAGGACTAGTTGTCCTCATTCTGTCTTCCCCAGCTCAGCACCTCTAAATCTTTAGAATCCACCCCAGTAATACCAATGTCCTGTTTGTGGAGTTTTACTTAGGATTCTTGAGTATCCTTGCCTATATAGCAGTCACTGCTTACTTTTATTATCTCCCTGCTAACCTGTGGCTCAGGACATTAGTAACCAATCAAAGCTATCACAGCTACACTGTATCTTATAGGAAACTTTCCCGGCTTAGTTGGAACTTTCTCTGAGCATTCGGTTTTATCTTCTTTCATTTCCTTCATATATCCACTGTAATTCTTGCTAGACTTGTAAATTACGTTTCTACTGTCAATCTGTAGTAAAGCAGCTCTGGAAGAGTTAGCCCCAGAATCAGGGAGCCCAGTAAACTTGAGAAGAAGAATTTAGACAACACTATAGTGGTTATGAGACTATTAGTGCTCATGACATGCCAGGCTCTGTGCTAGGTAGTTCATGTCACTGGATTCTTAAAACTACCTTTTGATAGTATTATCTCCCTTTTAAGTGAAGAAAACTTAGAGTTTGGAAGTAAAAGAGTTTGCTTGAGGTTTTCACTTTTCTGATATCAGAGCCTGAACTTGGAAACACGTATTTTGTTTTCCACTGTCTTAGGATTTGTATTGGTGTGGTAAAACATCATGACCCAAAGACACTTGGGTAGGAAGGATTTTATTTAGATTATATTTCCATGCCACAGTTCATTATCCTAGGCAGTTAGGGCAAGAACTGGAATCAAGCAGATGTAGAGGCCATGGAGGGGTGCTGCTTACTGGCTTGCTCCTCATGGCTTGCTCTGCCTCCTTTCTTACAGAACCCAGGATCACCTGGCCAGAGTGGTGCCACCCATGGCAAGGTGCTCCCTCCCTCATCAATCACTAACTCAGAAATGCACTGCAGGCTTGCCTACAGCCTAATCTTATGGAGACATTTTCTCCACTGAGGTTCCCTCCTCTCTGATGACTCTAGTTTGTCTCAGGTTTATACAAAATTTAGCCATCACACCTCCTTTAAAGATAGTAACTGTGCTGTGACTATACATTTTCCTATCTAAATCTAGATTCTAGATGAAACTGACATCTGGCAACAGGGCCACTTTGATATTTGCAGTGATTTCAAGAGAATCTTCAAAAGTTTGTGATTCTATAGGTTCTCCCTTTATATGCTATGAAGAAGTTTGAGGGGTTTTGACAGAGTCTAAGAGTCTAAGAGTTAAGTAGTGAGAGTGATTCAGAACTGAACATGACGTGATCATCTTTTCTAGAGTGACTTACTATTATCATTGCTATTATTGTCACTGCTGGCTGAATATGAAAGAATTCTATGAATAGAAAGAAGTCCTCTTCATGAAGGCAGAATATAGCTAAGTGTACATCCAAGTTATATGGCAAAAAGCATAACAAACACAAGCCATATGGTCTACACACATATTTCACCAGCAGGTTGTAAGCAATGGTTGCTTTAAAAAGGCTATTATACAGTGTGTGTGTGTGTGTGTGTGTGTGTGTGTGTGTGTGTGTAGAGAGAGAGAGAGAGAGAGAGAGAGAGAGAGAGAGAGAGAGAGAGAGAGAGAGAAAGAGAGATACTATATATTTTTTACTCTCATTCCATATCCTCTCATATTCCCTAACAGTGAAAAGCACACATATTTTGAACTGGCAATTTGCATTTCCAAATGTAAAATTTGAAAAGCATTATGTGCCCACATCTGTTGCTTTCATCACTGTGACCTCAGCATTTGGCCCCTGGTAGGCACTCAATAAATAATTGTTTAATTTAAATCAGATGCCATTTCCACAATGATCACAGCCACCTTCTTCCTAAATGTATTTGAGTTGATGAAGCCCTGTGTGACTAAGCCTGTGAGCTCAGATAGATGTAAATGGAATGCTGCCTCTTCCCCATACATTATCCCCCAGGAGTGAGCAGGCTTTTTAGTTGCATGAGGCTTTGCTGTGGAAATCGTGTTGTAAATGAAAGTCTTTCTGTGTTGCAGATTGGGCAGAATGACATCAGACAGCAGAGTCCAGCACAGCCAAGCTGGCCCCTGGGTGCAATGCTGAAGGTACCTGGAGAGCCAACCACAGCAGCCACCAGAGCTCAGCCTAGTTGGGAAATATAATGAACTACAAGAGTTTGCAACATAAAAGGAGAACCTCTCCGTCTCCTCTGAGAAGTACTGAGTTAATCAAGCCAGACCATTCAAAACAACCCTCAGGTCTCCTTCAGCAGAAACTTGTTTTTAGCAGCTTTCACCTGCTGTGTTTTTCAATGAGCTCAGGAGAAAGAGTAACTCCTCACTGGCCATTCAAATCCTCATTAAATTGAGGCCAGCACAGTTAAACACCAGGTACTCGTTGGACACTGAGCAGACCCTGATAGATTCCATCCTGGAACTAGGTCAAGTCCAAACTCTAGTTTCACTGCTTCTTACCTCCAGAACAACCTTTCACCCTGTTCTTACCCTTAGGCTGATCTGCGTGCTTGCCATCAGCTGACTCCCTTACATTTCTGCTTTCTGGCAGGGCACCAGCAAGACACTGAATGAGGAAGTAGAGTGAGAATCTGCTATTCCCATTCCTGCCTCCCTCTCCACAGGGTCACTTGATACTAGTCATAGTCCGTGGCCAGAGGTCTTCAATCAGCAATGGTCTCTACACATCCCCGTCGATATACCATTGAGTTTCAGACCTCCCTAGTTCAGTTACATCTAGATATACTCTCTGGTTGTTTTCTTGCCTAATGCACCATTTTCTGGTATTGATTTGGCAGGCTAATATTTAACCTCTCTGTGTCTCAGGCTGCTTAATTATGCTGAGAATGACACCAGTACCCAGGTCACATGGGTGCTATGATAACAAAATAATACATTTAGGGCTCAATGAAATATTAATTACTGTTATTACAGAAGCTTCATTTGGCAAGATTCCTCTTTTTGGCCTTAGAATTGACCTAAGCTCCTATTCTCACTCATTTAAGATAAAGGAAAGTAACAATACAGATATTTTTTATGTACTCTCTTATATATCTTCAACATATTACCTGAAACAACTATTTTTTTTCAGGTTCCAGTAAGAAACTGAACCACTAAAGTGTCTTTCTTATCCCAAAGCTACATAGAGGTTAATTTCAAAGACCAATGTTTGGTCAGTTAGGGCTGCCAGAAATTTAATCAAGAGAAGTCACCTTAGTTCGATCTTGTGTGACAACACTGATGAATTGGTAGGAACTACCAGAACACTGTGTTCAGAAATAATCAGGAAGGAGGAGTGCTGTGATTGATTACTAAGGTCTACCAAGTGTACATAGGTTGGAGTGATGGCATCAGTGCCCTTGGTCTTTGTTTGGTGGTCCACTCTACCTTTCCACAGAATTAAATGAGTAATTCTTCAACTGATTTTGATAAAGCATCTTCTCCGTGGGCTTCACAGAACAAGGCAGTAGACACAGTAGGCCTTAGGACCTACTACATCTTTACATCTGCTAGTTTATAATCTAAGCAGAAAGACAAAGCAAAGAAAATAATGACAATCCTATTAACTCAATAGTAATTTTAAAATGGGAGAGTTTACCTTTTCTTTTATTTACCAGTGTTTTGCTAAGTAGCAGAGAGTTGAAAATAGCAAATTTGAGCTGAAATGGGAAAACTATGAACTAGGCGGAAAGATACCATGCAGAACAAAAGGAGTTTCCAAAAGTTGGATGGAATGGAATAGAGTGTCAAGTGGGGTGCCTAAACACTGAGCTGAACTCCTAGAATCCAGTTGCAGAGAGGGGGTGTGATAAGCAAAGGGGTCAAGACCAGACTACAGAAACCCACAGAGACAGCTGACCTGAACAAACGGGAGCTCATGGACCCCAGACTGATAGCTGCGAAACCAGAATTGGACCGACCCAGACCCCTTGAACATGGGTCTCAGAAGGCCTGGGCAGTCTAAGGGACCTCTGAAAGTGGAACCAGGATGTATCCCTGGTGCTTGAAAGGCCTTTGGGAACACATTCTCCATGGAGTGATACTCCCTTAACCTACAGACAGGAGGAAGGGCCTAGGCCCTACTCCAAATGACTTGACATATTTTGATGACCCCTCCAGGAATGCCTCACCCTCCCTTTGGAGTGGGTGGGGAATGGGATGGGAGGGATGGTTGGGGGACATGGGAGGATGAAAGGGAGAGGGAACTGGGATTAATATGTAAAATAAGAAAAAATAATAATAAAAATGGAAAAAAATAATCCCTACTGGAGATCGTTGTCCAAGTGCTCAGAGAAGTCTTGATAACAAACTTCTTAATATGCTTCTTAACACAATGTGGAGTCTCCTTGCCCAGCATCACCATCTGCAGACTCAGAACAGTCATGTCTATATTCAGAACTTAAGCAGTTTGCTTTCTGCTTTGTATTTAGTCCAGGGTCCTACAGTGTGCAGGGATTCCCACCTTATGTAATTTAATCTAGATAATCACTTACAGATTTGCCCAGAGGCCAGTCTCCTAGGTGGTTCTAGATCATGTCAAATTGATAATCAATATAAATCTTCAGAGTGACATGGACAGTCACCCATATAAACAATTCCAAATTGTAATAGACACTATAAAGAACATATACAGAGTTCAGTAAGAACAAGCCCAACATAATTCTATGAATTCCATCAGAAAAAGCTTCCATGAGGATGGTTATACTGATGCTAAGATTTGAAGGATAAGAAGAGGCAGTCTGGGACCATCATTTATCCTTAATGCTTGAGCTGACTTTTTGGAGCAATGGAGAGGAGCTTGGTTGACTCCCCTGGGAGGTCTTAACCTTGCTGAAGAGTGGATGGGGGTGGGTGGGTAGGGGAAAGATGAGAGGGAATGGGAGGAGAGGGAGGGGTATTAAATTGGTATGTAAAATGAAATAAATAAATAAATAAAAATTGTGAAATAAAAAAAAGACATCAGAAAAGTTAAAAGATGGTAGGTGAAGGGTAGTGTGGAGACAAGATTCTTGGAAAGAAGAAATAGCAAATGGAGAGACCCTGAGTGTGGAAAACACAGCAGGAAAATTTAAGATGCATTAAAAAAACTTGAACATAGAGAAAAGATGATGCTAAGGGTTAATACTACCCAGATTTCAGAAAGATATTGATTTTTACTATATATGTAATAGGAAATCACTGCCCAGCTCAGAAGCCATATCTTTTTTTATATGTGTCTATGAGCAAGCATGTGTTCTCATGTCTTTGTGCATATTTATGTATGGTAATATGCACTGGTACACTTACTGATAGGAGTGGAGGCCAGCAATTGATTTTGGGTGTCTTTCTCTAAAACTTCTTTCATGAGATAGCCTCTCTCACTGAAATTGGAACTGAACCTCTAGGGGCCTCTTGTTTATCCCACCCTACCCTACCCCATCGCTGAGGTTGCAGGTATATGTCTCTGTGTCTGGCTTTGATGAGGGTTCTGGGTACTGAGCTCAGGTTTCTATATTTGCAAATCACTGGTGCATCATCTCAGATTGCTGCCTGTCCTTCAGAATGCCCCCATTGCATCTCCTGTGAGGACACCTACACTGTCCTATGTCTGTCATGCCATTGTCTGTCTTCCTCTCTCAAAAGATCTGTTTCTGGCTTATAGGCCTTCCTCTCTGCCTGTTACTTTTGTGCCTGCCAAGCCTTCCTTCCATTACTGCTGGACACTGGGCTCTTTATTGTCTCATCATTTAACAACAAAACCCTCAAAGGCATGCATTTCTGCATAAATATATAACTGCTTTTTAAAAATGAACTTTTCCTTTTGATTTGTTTATCAACATTAAGAACAGATTTTTCTGGTTTTTTTTCTTTTTCTTTTTAGTTAAAAACAATTCTACACTTTAGTTACAGCATAAAATAGAGTCTAATATTCTCTGTTTTTTCTTAACATCACTACATTTTCCCCAAGCCGATTCAATACTATAATGTTTAAGAAGTTGTAAAAATTCACATTATAAACGCAAATTGCAGTTTTATGGGTACATTTGAATTTTGATTTGTAAAGATCTTGGGATGACACATTTTTCTAGTTTATACAATCTGAAATCCATTTCCTACAGAAAATTAAAAATATAAATTATAATCATATATTCCTTTTCTTAGCACTTTCTTGTTCCCTTAAAGAGTAGTTCGCACTTATAGGGAATGAGGTACAGATGTCTACATTACTGATTAATCTCTTAGTGTTTTGTTTGGGTTTGTTTGAGTGACAATCAGTATTTATGCAGAAATGTGTATTCTGTGGCTAAGGAGGGTTGAAATACAGAAGAGTTTATACCTTAGTTCAGGTTTCAATTGCTGTGATAGAACACCATGACCAAAAAAATACCTTGGGGAAGAAAGAGTTTGTTTCATCTTATAGCTTTGAGTCCAGTATCCAGAGAAGTCAGGGCAAGAACTCAAGGCAGGAACCTGGAAACAGGAACTGATAACGAGGCCATGGAGGAGTACTACTTACTTTCTTGCTCTTACTGTCTTGTTCTCAATAGTTATTCAGTCTGCTTTCTTGTAGTTTCCAGGACCACGAGCCTAGGGATGGCACCATCCACTATGAGCTCTCAACCATCAAAGAAGAGAATACAGACACACACATGCTTGCCCATAGGCCAATCTGACAGGGACATTTTATCTACTCGACTTCTCTCTTCTCAAATGACACTGGCTTATATCAAGTTGGCATAAAAAATAACCATAAGCATAGTCCTACCCATCTCTATCACTCTAGCACCTTTGTTAACTTCAATATCTATGACTGAAAAAAAACAAGACGTCAATGGATTCATCTCTAAGCATGTATAGCCGTCAACAGATAGCTATTTCTCTTAAGATTTCTCAGCTTCCACAATAAAAAAGTTTTTTAAAAAAGTCATTCAAGCCCAAATGTTGTGCACTATATAAACCTCCAAACATCTGTGGCAGAGATCTGACAAAAGAGGTGAGTGTCATCTTCACCCAGGATGAATCAACAGGGGTTTCTTATTGCAACATAAATGCTACAAGGCCACACAAGCACCATCCCCACACTTGGCAGCGTAAAGCTGGGGTCTTAACACACCTGCACAGATGCTACACAGCCACACAGCTGCCAGCACCACTTCCTATTTCAATATTGAGCAGGGAAAGTGCACAGTAAGCATTCCTCATTGCCACACTTCCTCCAAAGTGTGAAGCACCATATGGAAACTGTCAAACTCAGCTCCTCAGGGCTTAGAGTAACCAAGTAACCATACATGGGTTTTTGCATGCATGGGAAAAGAGAATGATTAAATGCAGAAGAAAAGGCTTTAGTATGAAACACCAAATTACCATGAACAACACTGTTTGCATTTGAAGCTGTCAATCTAGGATATTTTTAGATGGAAATAACAGCCAAACTCTGAAAACCAAAAATTGCTTCTTAGAGTGTAAACCCAATACCCAATGGGTAAGGACTGCATACATGAGCAATACCAACTAAATGCTATTTGTGAGAGTGGATTTTTATTTCCTTCTGTATTCACTTTTTAATTCCTACATACGCAGTACCTATTGCCTATGTATGTATACAGAAATACATATGCATGTAGTTTATAAGACAATACGGAAATGACAGAATCTGGAAAGTTGTCTTAAAGTAGCTCTTGTACCACAAAAGCATTTAAGTGATGGAATTAGATATTAAATGAGTACATGGGTTGAGGGTTTTTGATTCTCAAATTGCATTGTCTCCCTCGCCCTCTCGTTTTTGTAGGTATGTGTTTGTGTGTGCAGGGGGAAATACACAAACATCGATCTATAGATACCAATGTCAGAGGAGCATGTTGAGTACCTTCCTCTACTGTGCACCATTACTGCTAGACTGACTGCTAGGGAGCTCCTAAGATCTGCCTGTCTCAGTCTTCCAACACTGTGGCATGGAAGGCCATGCCAGGTTTTTATGTGGACACTAGGGTTCTAACTGAACACATCATGCTTGCACAGCCAGCTCTATCACCTACTGAGACATTTTCTCAGCCTCAAATTGTACTGTCTTTAAATATCAATTGGCAGGTATGTCTGCTCATAAAGTATAGAAATGGGCAAAGGAGCATATATATATATATATATATATATGCTAAAGCATATATACTAAAGCATAGTATGGGGTTGAAGTAGGAGGCAGTAAGGATGAAGAAAAGTATTTATTTTACAATATTGGCATTTGAGGGAATGAATTCTGTTCATTCTACTGCAAAGATGCTCTAATGTCTGGTGGACTCTACCTCCTCAGTTCTCAATGACTATCTCAAATTGATACTGGTCCATCAGGTCAGGTAGAGAGTAATTCAGTCATTGCTCTGTGGCCAGGGAGGCTCAGACAATAATGTGTGTTTTTCACAATACCATTATGGCTTCACCATGTGGTATCTGACATTTTCACAAGGCAATAGCCCACTAGTGCTTCAGAGTATGTCTATTTGACCAAAATAAAGAAAGTAGTTATAAAATGCCTGGCTAATCCCAACAAAATGTTTGCAAATCATTGAAAATATTGCATTATTTATCATTAGTTATAAAAGTATGAGTACATCAGAAAATACTTCATTAAAATATTTTTATGAAAGAAGTAGATTGATATATAGACAGGTATTAGAATACATCAATTATATAGGGGTTCTATTGCATATTAGCATGGCATAATGCAATGCTGTATTAAAATATTGAATAATGAAGCAGAATATCACAAAAAAATGTGTAATGGATTATTGTAATTACATTAGGGGGAGAATGATTAATTTAAAGAGGAATATCATCTTATGTTTTAATTACTTTATTTATCTATTGTGTGTTTTATCTCTCTCTCTCTTTATCTATTGTGTGTTTTATCGCTCTCTCGTGTGTGTGTGTGTGTGTGTGTGTGTGTGTGTGTGTGTGTATGTGTCTGTCTGTGTCTGTGTCTGTATACAACACCACCATGTGTAGAAGTCATAGGACTACTTGCTGGAATCAATTTGGTTTTCTCATCCCATAATATGGATTCTGGGGATCAAACTTAGATCATCAGTTTTCATAGCAAGTACATTTACCAGCAGAGACATCTTAATAACACAAATATGTTTTCTTTTAATATTAATAATATTGCTCTTTAGAGAGCAAATAATAAATATAGATTATTTAAACTCTTGTGTTTATTCTTTGATATTTTCATATGCATTCTGATTATTATAATCACCCAGGATCTTCCCCCTACTTTTGTATCCTCTCCCTATAAGTCTTCTTCAAAATTTATGATTTTGTTGTGTTTTGAGATCCACTGAATTTACCTAAGATCATCTGTGTGACCATAGGTTTGGAACTACTTGCTGGATCCTGGTGTGATTTTCACAGGGAACACAAGTAAAGAAAATGAGTGCCCTTCTCCTCCCCAGAAGCCAACAGTTCATCAGAGGAGGGTAGGACCTATCGCCTACTAACCTCTTACTGTCACATTTCAATATATTTCATTCCACATAATTGAGTACATGTCTTTAAGGGCCATAATCTAATATTTACTGTGCTTATTCTGTCACAACATTATTTTAAACAGTGAACTATTATTTACCTTACATGTTTGAACATTTATATTACTCCTACTTCTTTACAATTAATCAATATTACTAATAATTAATGTTACAAAGATATCTTAAAGCAAAGCTTTCATAAATATCTATCTCCACAAGATTATTCCCAAAAGGTCACATTACTAGATCAAAAGCTATGCAATTTTGATCCTGTGTTAAAACATTCTAAATTATAGACACGATATAGGATCGTGTTTCTCTAAAAAAAAAAAAAAAAAAAAAAAAAAGTCTGTTCCCCCTTTTCCCTCACCCCAACCTACAGCTCACCCTTGTGATATAAATACTGGTAGCAACTTCTCATTTATTCTTCCAGAAACAAGTGAAGCACAGGAAGTCCAGGAATCACACTGCATATTAGTTGTATGTCCCAGACAGTGTTTAGTACCAGTATGTACATTTTTACTTCAATCACTCTAATAGCCTTATTAGATTTAATTATCTGGTCAGAACACAGTCAATGAAACATCCTAGTCATGATGAGAGGATGTATTCAATTTTTGTCATCACAGCATAACATTCTAGTGTGTATATTTTGAAAAGTTTAAGAAGTATATAATTAGTGAAGAAATTTTCACAGTAATGGGATAAAAGCCTTTTAAATTTCTTAGTTTTTACCGTGTTGCCTTCTAATAGTTGTTTATATTTCTAGCATCTCTCAGTATAGTGCATATTACACCAGTGCTTATTTCCTGCCACACTGAAAGCTAAGGGAATCTATTACCTCAAATTTTAAAATCCAGTTGAATCACCTCCTGATGCTAAAGCCCAGGAAAAAAATCTTGCTCTTCCTATTTTATTTCCTGAAATTTCTTGTGATTATACCCTGTATTTTCATATTGCATTTTCCTTGTAGAAAATATTTTAAAATTTGAGAACAAAGCTAATAGGACTGTTTATACATCTGTGATAGTTTGTTAGGAGAATTGTTGAACATAATTGATAATTGTTAAACACAGCTTGTCTACCCCTAGGCAAACTGGTATGTGTGCTCACTGATACCTGCCAAAAAGTCAAAGCAACTTTGAATGCAATAAGGCACAAATAAACTACTCACTGGTAGATGTCCTATGTGGCTAGTTAATTATGAATTTTTAAAAACTCTTTAAAACATAAAGAAATACTCAAAATCATATTTTAGGGGCCAACAAGATGGCTCACCCAATAAGGATATTTTCCACTAAGCCAATAACAGGAGTTTTATCCCTGTAACACACATGGTGGAAAGAAAGAACCAAGTCTTACAAGGTGTCTTCTAATTTTTGTACCATACTATAGCACTTAAGTGACCCTCCCAAATAAATAAACAAATACACATATCATAGTTTAAATTGTCAGAATATACCCCAAACTTAATGATTATCATTGAATAGTAGAATTGCAGATTACTAAATAATTCTTGATCTCTCTATGAAAATGTTAAAAAAACATTGTTAAATACATTGTACATCAACTTGCTACCCATTAAAGAAAACATTAGGAATATTTTTAAAGTACCTATATTAATAATTTGTTCATAAAAATCATTCTGAATATTTTGGGTGAAGCTATGACTATGCTAGAAACAGAACTAGCTCCCTAAGAACCCACAATGTTAGATCTTTTAGAAAATTATTAGCAATGGCAAACAAGAAAGAATAAAATGTTAATTAAAATGTGTCAGCCATGATCTTAATGACTCTAGGTCTTCGTTTATAGTTTAATGTGTTGAACTTTAGCCATAGTGGATCAGAACCTTACACATGTAGCGGTCTCGGGACACCTTTGCACCCTTATACAATACTGAGAATTGAAAGAGCAGGTCTTTATCTGGGTTATTTATATTAATTAATCTTTACTATATTAGTAATTAATGATAATCAATTTTCAAATTGGCTCAGGGATTAAAAGCACTTGCTTCTCTTCCGGAGGACCTGAGCTCAGTGTCTAGCACCCACATCAGGCCGTTCACAATTGCCCATAACTCTCTCTGTGAATTCCTACACCCTCTATGTCTACCAGATGTAACATACTTATTTAACTATGCATAAAGTTTAAAACAAAAAATATTAAAAATTAATGACCCTATTGCCTATTAACATAGTGTTTTATTAAAATTTTTCCAAAAATAAAACGAACTTAAGGATAGCCTTCAGAAATTTCTGCCAATCTTTTCTATGCATAGAAGCTAACTAGACTCTCTTTCAGCTCCTTCATGAGTTCTACAATATCACCAGCCATGTAGCTTCAGACCTCTTTCTACTTATAGAAGGTTTTAAGGGGACACAGCAAAGTAAGGCCTGACAAGAAAACCACAAAGAAGAAATTTTCTGCCTCAGTTTTAGTCTTTGGGAATTTGCCATTTCCCCAAATTCAAACTATTCTTCCAGAAAGGAATGAAAAATTAAACCTAATTCTTCCCTATAGCTTTGGAGGCTGTCCTAGAACTTGCTTTGTAGACCAGGCTAGGGTCAAACTCACATAAATCCACCTGCCTCTGTCCCCCGAGGGCTGGGGTTAAAGTTGTGTGCCACCACCAACCAGCTATTAAACCTAATTCTTGAGACTCTAAAATAATGTTAATCAAAAATATAATAACCTCTATCACTAGATTATATAGCTAACTGAACTTTGTGGTATTTTAAGTACTCATGAATTTCTCAAACAATTTTTCATTTATTTTAATCAGACTAATTTTGATGTTATAAATCTCTAATTGAATGATAATTAAGATTTTATATATTATAATATAATATATTTTATATATACACCATATATATATATATATATATATGGGTGTGTTAAAAATAGGAACATTTTAAATCAGCCTAAAACTAAGTGATACATATTTTGTGTGCAAAAATATTACTACATTAGTATTTATTTAAAGTGTATATTTTTAGCATTAAAAATTGAGATTTCTTACTAGGAAACAAATCTAATGGTATAATATTTCTCCTAGACATGTAATTAATATATAAAGTAAACAGAGGAATTCTCTGTTGTTCAGTGGAGTTTTGAGATATCAGTTAAATGTAAAAACTTCCCAACTTTTATTTTTATCTCAATTCAAACCAGAAACTATAGAAAAGAGATTGGATGGCAAATATGTAACCCTTCATACACCATAAAGAAACATATCCAGGTAACACACCTATAATTAATTACAAGTGCTTTTGCTTCATTCTGAACATGAGTTTATATCAGAGAAATGCTTCTGTTTTTACAGTTCAGTGAACTCATTAATCCTTGTTAACGGTGTAAGTTCAGGTAAAATACTCCCTAAAAGGATTTCCTAGGCAGCACAGAAGAGCAGAGAGCAATAGAAAATATGCTATTATCCATCTCTCCACTGAAAATACATTTGAAAGGAATGGCAAAAAATAAAAATGTTTTCTAATTTCTGTTTCATGGATACATTGTGGTCTCTAAAACCAAAATTCTTGGTATTGCCTTCTGTGTTGAATAATGAAGAATGTAGAAAAACTGACTTTAAGAGGTTCCAGTTTCATAAACTGTTTTAAGCTATTGTCTAAATGATATCAATATTTACCTTTTCATATTTCCCTTTATTATATTTAACATAAGAAAATATTTGTTAAAGCACCCGATCAGAAATTGAGGAAGCAATTATGTCTGTTGGCCATTTGTTAGTTTTTCTTTCCTTTTTATTATCCTTTTTATTTTTGAATAATCCATGTTATTCTCAAATTTCATTAAATGTGTCAAGCACGGTTCAGAGATAGTTCAGGAACTGCAACTAGACAAAAAAAAAAAAAAAAAAAAAAAGACAGAAGATGGCCTCAAAGATTCAGAACCACTTACAGCAGAGGGGATTGATTTTCTTATGAAGTATTTAATATTAAAATACGAAATAGTAAGTATGTCCATTAGGCAGGAAAACCCAAGGCCACTCAAATTATATTTTAATGGGGAAATTCATGATGTTATGTAAATAATCAATGAAGAATTAACGTATCTTAATATCAGTTCACTTTTTTTACTTTAAGAAAAGATTCATTTTTGTTTAAAATACGTGAATATGTGTGGGTCTTTGCATATGTGATTTGAGGTACCCATAGAAAACAGAAGAGACCATAGGACCTCCTGATTCTAGAGTTACAGGTAGTTGTGAGCCACCCAATGTGATAGCGGAAACCAATTTTTTTTGTCCTCTTCCACTTAGCCATCTCTCCAACCTTCCTCCTTGCATCCTGTTATAATGTTTTGAGACAGGATATCCAAGGTTACTCTCAGGCTGATGTGGTATTTTCATAGCCTGAGATGGCCTCGAACATGTCCTGAGGGACATATAAGTCTCCATGCCTAGCTATTGCATGCCATTTATTTATATTGTTTATTTATTCATTTGCATTTTTATTAGAGGTGCTGTTGAGAGAGAGTGGGCTTCTTTAACCCTTCAAGAGGGTCTCCCGTGTAGCTCTGGCTAGTCTAGAGCTCATTATGTAGATGAAGCAGGTTTTGAACTCACAGCAATCCACCTGCCTCGGCCCCCCATTGCTGGGATTAAAGGCATGTGCCACTACATCTGGCTCAAGTTTTCTTTATTAAGGGAATATTTATTTTTTTATCCATGTAATGTTTTACCTGCATGTATGTAAGTACACCATGTGTGGGCATATGTACAGTGGCCACTGAGGCCAGAAGACGGTGATGACTCTTTTAAAGCTGGAGTTACAGAAAGTTTTGAGAACTTACATGTGTACTAGGAGTCAAACCCCAATACTCTGCAAGAGCAACAAACACTTTTAACCATTGAGCTATCTCCCCAGGTTCTCACTCTGGGTTTTTTTTTCCTAAGTGATCCCCTAACTTTGCCAGGTCCTAAAACTCTCCCAGAACTTGCTACCATCATCCCTTGTCACACAGAAATTAAAAGTCATTGATAATAAGGCAAAGCACAATACAAAGCAACATGTAATCCTAAAAGAACATATAAAGCTCCCGTAGCAAGCTTGAATACAAGCAGCAATGGATATGTAGGCTTACAATTAATTTTATTTGCATACAGTTTTTTTTTACACAAATAACGCACAATGGATCCAAGCTTGAGTTTGTGGATGAGGCAGACCAGCATTCAAAATTTATCCTACAGCACTGTTCAGCTATCTGACTTGGATAAATTACATTACTACTAAGAGCTATCAGCTACAGGATGAGGAAGTGATGGTCCTAATTAATGGTTTTAACAGTATTGTAATAGTCACAAATACAATCTCCTAACTATGAAGATGGCATGATAACGAGCTTGGGAAAATATATTGCTGTCAAAAGTGCACAATAAATGTTAACTATGAGCAACATACACATTCATGCACTTGCAAAAAAAAGTCAATAATTTTTGAGATATAGTCTTTAAGTTTGTCTCATATATTACATTTTTCTAGAGAGGTAGACACTTCAAATAACAGAAAATTGTCAAAAATATTGAAGAGTGATTAGGGATGAAACCCAATTGTTATTCTTTCCCTTGTCCAACCTTTAATCCACTTGGTCTCATTAAACTGCCTGCCATGGAGATAAAGATGGCTTTGCATTGCAAAACAGTCATGTCATCCCCAAAGGTGAGATCTGTTCACCTTCTCACATCTCACATATGCTTTGAGCCAGACCCTCTTACCATGCTGCTGCTTTATGAAGTTAATGAGGGATCATATTAATACCCACTTTTGGTCAATTTCACATTTCTAGATACTGAACACATGAAAAAGAAAATAAAACTCATACAAATGTGGCTCTTGTAAAGGATGCAAGGAGTCCCTCTGATAAAAGCAAGAGGCACAATCAACGAAAATCTCTAACTTCTTCATTTTTATTGCAATATTCTGAGAAAGAAAATGATCATCACTCCCAGAAACTGGATATAAGAAACTATTTATGGTGAGTCCTTAGAGAAAGGTTCCATTTGATTCCCTGCTACAAGGCTCCCTCTCCCTCACTGCCTCCTGGGGAATGGGGGGGTCCTTGCTGGTGAGCCATCTTTTTAATGCATTTGTGTTTTATGTTGGGTAATATTTTCACTGGAATTGTTTTCTATTGCTTGTATAATATAACCAGAAATGAGAAAACAAGCCTCTTTCCCAGTCCATACACAGATCATAATAAGTACCTAGTGAATAGCTCATCACAGAATCACAGAAAAGAAGAAAAACGGGCTTCAAGGATGCTGGGCAGGGAGGGAATTTAAAGACAATTTAAGTTAATGTCTTTTCTTACCATAACTTTCAGAGGGTTTGTAGTTGTATCACTGGACTGGTTGGTTAATTTTACACTTTTTTTCTGTACTAGGTATTGTAACCATTTCCTGTGCCTTGTATACTTGAAAAAAAAAAGAGTTTTACACATATAGATCAGACTCCTTCCTAGAAAACTAAGAATTGGAATAGGTATATAGCACTCCCTGGATCAAATAACTTGGTAGTGGTATCATGCAGATTTTAACCTAGGACTGAGCCCCTCCAGAGTCTGCAAACAGCAGAAACATTTCAAGGACTGGCTTCAACTCCACAAGTAGCAGAAGAGACAAACAAGCTCTTGCTTTTTACCTGCAGCTCTGCCTTCTTATTTTTCTTGTTTTGTTTTCAACTAGATACTCAACCCAATGGACTGGGGCCACAAAAGTACCCAGTAGCATGGACTGGGTGGACAACAGAACTCTATGATTCCAAGTGGTTTCTCAGGATCAATCCACCCAGGACTCTGCAAGTCATTTAAACTAAATGGCCTGTCGCTCTATTAAAGGGACCCTCTATTTTAGGAGAGGCACACACCTATGTTTTCCTCTTACCCTTTTCATGTCTTTGCCTCATTTCCCTTTGCTGAGTTTTATCTTTTGTTCAACTTTCAAATTATTTTCTGATTCAGCACCTTCAGCATCCTTGCTCTTTACTTGTCTCAGCAGCAGGTACCAGCCCATGACTTTAGCTATCGAAATATTAGTGCTCCTCCTTTCATCTTTAACATGAGCTTTCTTCCACATTTTAGACCCAAGAATCCCCTTATTAAAGTCACACAGTCCTTAACTGACTATAGTACCAAACGTGTCATCCCTTCCACTCCTCCCTTCTCTCTTCTTTCACCCTTGATTTCCTAATGTCCCTGAACCACTGGATGCACAAGTCATACAAACTTTAACCTCCTCTCCTGGAAATCTCCTTATTCTGCTCTAGGTCTCCATGGCATCATCACCCAAGGTGAAGGGCTGTGGCAGTGGATTTCCTGGTCCATTTCCAGTCTGTCTTTTGCTCAGCCTTTGGAGTAATATTTCTAAGCAGAAACCAACTACATTCCTTCCCTATTTAAAATCTTGAGTGCATTTTGTATTTCCAGGAAAGATTAAAAAAAAAAACCATACACACGTTCTCTGTCTCATGACCCACAGGACATCCATGATCTGATCTTGCATGAACATTCTAGCTTCTATCTCTTCTTCCCATTTTATGCTTTTCATTCTTGAATATCCTGGATACATGGAGTTTCCAGATTGTGTCAAGCTAGCTTATATGTTAAACTTTTGCCTGTGCTAGGTCTGTCGTTAAAACAAACACCCCCGAGTTGCTTCTGATGGGGTATTTTATCAAAGTAGCAGGAAAACTCAATCCAACATATTCATTAAAATGTTATACATTAGCTTTTTAAAAGCCATATTCACTAACATGGGAAAGAATTCCATTATGCATTAAAAAATAGTAAATGTACTTATTTAGATGTTTTACCTGGGATATAACAAACTTTTACAAGTAAATACACATGCTAGAAATAATGCTAACATTCATTGTGTTGATAACAATGCATACTTCAATGTACTTGTTCATTTGGGAAAGACCATTTTTCACAGGGTACACATATACATAGAAATATTTTATCACTGCCCCCTGATGGTCATGTTACCAAATCAGATCAAATTTCTTTATGTACATGGAATCATTAAGTTGTAAATTCACTCATTCACACACCACCCTTTGCATGCGGTATGCTTTGCAATTAAACCCAGAGAAGAGATTAGGGAATAACTACTTTTCTGGCCATTTTCCCATTTTGACTATGATCTTATTCTTCAGAAAGCCAGAATAATCAACTCTGGAATTCAGCCTCTCTCCTGATGCTGATAACATGCCACTATCTTTGCAGAATGTACTATCCCAGTTGATGCCTTATTGTTTGTTATGATGTTTAGGTTACTTCAAGTATACCATAGTTCTCATAGAATTTGTATCAGTTTTCCATATTCAAATATTCTCATAAACATGAAGAAAACTGTTCCAGCAAGCACTAGCCTTTCTCTGAGTTTAAAAATGACTTTAAGTGCATCTGTCATCTTTGGCAACACACAGCCATAAAATTACTAGGCATTCCATTTTTCATTTAATTCAGAGAAGCTTTTGATGGGTTCTACTTTACAATTCTTCAACTTTCTTGACCACAATCAATAAGAAAGTCTTGTGTAGTGATACTGAGCCACCATCAAAAGCAAAGAGTATTGGCCGAGTACTTATTATGAATTAAAACACCTTTGTGGCCCAGAAATTTGTCTCTGCTCATCTCAAAAGTTCCCTCACCCCAAGCTGCATAAAAAGAGCTTGGTACTAGGAAATCATATTGGCACCAACTTGAGTGTTGTTTCTACCACTTACTGACCCTGTGTACTTGAAAATATTATTTAATATTTCTGAGGTAGTCCTCACCTGTAGAAGATAATTAACAATATTTATCCTGCAGCTTCTGTGTGAGGGTTATACAGATTGCACTTGGGGGGAAAACGTTAGCTTTTAAAGAAGATTATGAGACAAATAGGTGCATAGATTATGCTTGTTCACAATGAAATTGCCATGGCCATGTCAGAGAAGGTCATAACTGAGAAGCTAACTCCACATATACAGGAAAACTTAGTATTAAAACTCAGGAGACATCAGACTCAGAGGCAGTCGTCGAAACAGTGGTCAGACACCTACCATTCAAACAAGTAATGAGTAATTAGTTTTTATGATTCTACCTATAGGTAACAGGGAGCTCCCAGAAGTAGCAGAGAGACAGTGGGAGAGACCCAATTAGCTTGGATGTCACTAAAATAAAATCTAGGAACAGAAATTAAGTCAGAAGTCCTATCTTATTGATTTGAGGTGCTTGATAAAAGAGAAGATATTGATCTTGAAAAACTGAGCACAAGAAAACAATCCCAGGAGAGATAATTACAAGGCTTATGAAAAGGATAAAGAACTACACAAAAATCAACCATTGACTTTCTTGAGATACGTCAATCAGTCAGATTAGCTACAAGTTCACTCACAACACAGACTGGTGGCTAACAAACTTGATGCTATCACTCACAAAGAGAGAAGGTGGGGCTTCCTCATATTGTCTTGAGGACTAAGAGAGACTGAAGACTATTGGGAGGTCATTAGTAAGCTGATGAAGTTAGAAAAAAATAGGAATGGGGATGTGTTTTGGTGAGAGAGGCCTGTAGACTTGGCTTCAAATTTCCGTGACACTTACAAAGTCACAATTTAGGACCTATGGACAAAATTGGCTTCCTGGCTGTATATAGTTGCTTTTGAATGATGTAACATACATGAAATAATTAGAAGACTTTTTGACATAGGCTGAATAATTTATGATCTAATGTAATTTTCTAAAATATAAAAATATAAGAAAAAAGTTGGCCAGTTCTGCTTGGTTTGGTGCAGTGGCTATGTCTCCGAAGAACAGTGTATTTGAACAAGCTTTTGGATATTTGGGAGAAATCCAGGTATTGCATAAACACTAGCAAATACAAAGCCATATAGTTGGAGAACTAGAGGAACAGAAGATATCAAAGAGAACCAGAAAAAGCACAAACTACAGAGTGCTGGGGTCAAATCTCAAAGGACTTCCAGTGTTAGACTTGAGTGTTAGACTTAAGACTGTAGTGAGTCAGAGGAGGCCATTAAGCAGGCAGTGACCTAAGCTGATTTTAACCCAGAATGCAATGAACTCTGACTACAAGATGAACACTATTAGGCAGGAAACTGGGCAGGAGGAAGCGAGTCTAGCTAGATCATTCTGTTACAGTTTAGATGAAAGATGATCTGGATAAAGGAGAACAGAGAAGATGAAGATGGTATTCAAGAGGTAGAATTGACAAGGTTTAGTGGTCACATGAACAGAAGGTTGGGAGAGAGTAACTGAGATGAACCCTGACACGTTTTGAGAAAAATTCCAGGTTTGAATTTTCTGTCTGTGTGGGAGCAGAAGGGTGCACATCCACATGTGTGTGGAGGTCAGAGGTCAGCCTCTAGTGTCAATCTTTAGGTGCTATCCACCTTGTTTTTGAAAACAGACATTCTCATTGGCCTGAGACCCACTGATTTAGCTAGGCTGGCTGGTTAGCCCCAGCCATCTGTTTGTGTCCACATGGGTATCTCTGGTGTTATAAATACCTTGCAGCATGCCCAGATTTTTATGTGGGTCCCTGGGATTAAACCCATGCCCTCAATCAAGCACAGCAAGCATTTTACCTCTATATAAAACTCAGATTTTAAGTCCGCTGTCACAGTGGACCTAGGTATGGCAAATGGTTCCCCTGAGGAAGCAGAGGAGGGACATCAGGAAGGATCACAGACTCCTAGTCAGTTGTGTGAGCTGGAGCCTGACTACCTCTTCTGGGATGATAAAGCAGCATGGATAATCCAGTGAGGAGATATTCACTGGCTCCACTTCATTCAAGCAATGAAGATGAAGCAGCTGTCATGGGGATAGGCATAGATGTCAGCTGAGTTGATGAATAGGAATTCCAAAGCCAAAGCACACAGACCTGGGGTCAAGTGCAAAATTGGTTGGTGGCGAGGAATGTTTACCAGTTGCATCAGAAGGGACAGGAAGCTAATTACTGCCTCATGAGTGGGCAGAGGGCTGACATTCTCAAATTTCAAAGCTCCATTACAGATGTCACTGCCAAAATATTCAGTAAAAATGTCAGGGCTACATGTTAAGTGACCAGTCAATTGGGTAAATAGATCAATGAATAGATCTACCTGAAATATTAAATCTAGCTTTCAAGATCCCCCAGTGATTACATTACTGTTCACATTTTCCATGCAGGCATGTTGATGGCATATTAATAACCGCTGTGTTGATTAATGGATCATTGTTAACTTGGCAGGATGTTTTAGACATTGCCAGGCTTCGCTACTTACTGTGATCCTCTTCAATGTTTGTGCCTATAATTTGAATGGAAGCACAACTGTAACTCTTGCCATGTTAGAAAATCATTCAGAACTGGTGGCTTCCCTTCCTCCCTTGTCCTCTGTGACCACAGGAGTAATAAAGATCTGGTCTTTATGAGGAAAGTGAGAAGCACAGGTGAGCTGGTTGCTTTATAGCCTTGAGAATTAAGTTAAGGACAGAGAAGAAGGCAGAGAAAGAAAAAGATTGACAGAAAAAGAAGTAAGGGGAAGGAAACAGAAAAGGCAAACAAAATGGAAAACAAAGACAAAAGAGATGAAAATGGGATGAGGGGGAAAAGAGAGAAAGATAAAAATGTGGTAGCCAGGGAGACAGGAACAGACTGAACACATGCAGAATGGTGATGGTTAAAGGGAAAGACACCTCGTAAAGACTGCTGGGTAAGAGAACAGCCTCTAATAACAGTCATGAGTATAAGAAGTCATGGAAGACAGAATAAACTTCATCCTAGAGTGCTACATGGGACCAAAATGGGAAAAATGGAACAAATAACAAGACAGCTGCTCATTTGCTAAACAACCAGAGTTTCTAAAATGAATTGTCATGTCCGGGGCTATCTGTGACTGAAGTGTTCATAGGAAGTTATCCAGCCAGTAGAGCTTAAATCTGAAATGTGTCCCCAGATTCCCATGTTGACAGCTTGTTCCTGACTTGTTTTTCTATTTAAAGAGGCGTGGCTAGCAGAGGTCACTAACAGCAGGTTTTTGGAAGTAATGCTCAGTCTTTATTTCTGTCTACACTAGCTGCTCATGCCCCCCCACCTGCCATGTTGTGGAAAACTACTTCAAGCACAACCACAAACTTAGCTGTCCTGCCATGTCTTCTCTGAGCCCAAATATATCTTTCCTTTTTAAAGTTATTTTTCCTTTTTTTTTTGACATATATTTTGCCACAGCAAAAGAAAAGTAATCAATATACTAGCCAAGCCTTTGGCTTGCAGCATGAACTCCCCCACCATAAAGACTGACCCAGATGGGAGGCATACAATCATTACATCCAGGTTGAAGGTCAAAGGTCAAAGTCAAATAAGATTTCCCTTGAGGAGTGAGCCCTGTGCTGAGATCTGTAGGATAAGTACAGCCATAGGAACTCATTTCAGAAAGGAAAGAGAAAAGTGGGAGACATGGAAGGGGAGATGGGGGGGAGAGAGGGAGGGAGGAAGGGATGGGGAGAGAGAGCAGGGGAAAGAGAGAAGGCACATGCATCTCTGGCCATACACTGAGGCCAGTGTACATGCAACACACAGTGAGGACAAAAGATGCTCAAGAGTTTGGCAGGGCTGGACCTAACAAAGTCATTTCGCCTGATAAAGGATTGGTTTCCCTTGTTCACCAATTTGTATTGGGAAGTTATTTGGTCAATTACCACTTAGGGACTAAAAATACAGTAGTGGTTATACTATGGAGGATAAACAAGAAAAAAGTAGCTCCTTCCTGTTCTTTGTGGAACATAGAGTCAAAAACAGAGAACCAAAGAGTACAACAAAATCACTGTGCAGAAATAGGGAAGTACTGATTTAAGGAAGCAGGGAATTTTAACATATACTAAAAGATGGAAACCAGTGGAGACATCTTAAAGAAAATGACATTTAAAATGATACCTGAAAGAACGATAAACCATAGCAAGATAAAAGTCGAAGTAAAAGGGATTCTAGTGTGGAAGAATGGGTATATATTGATGCAGAGGTGAGAAGAGAGACAAAGATATTTAAAGAAGATGAAAAACAGGATACAAGGAGATACACCAAGAGAAGAGGCAGGGGGTGTGGGTCATAGACACACATCACGATGTGAAGAGACATGGACAGAATGCCATGTGGGGGTTAGTGGAATGCTAACATACGTCAGAGATGTGTCGGCAGCCAGAACTGAAGGGCCACAGAAAGATCTTTTCTTTATGATGTCAGAGGGAGAGAGAACCAAAAAATACTTTGTTTCTCAACTTCTAAGCTCTAGAATTAAGGGAAAATAAATCTGTTATTCTCAACTACCCAGTGTGCAGTACAGTCTGAAACTAATACATCTTAACCTCACCTGCTCAGACAGGCTTATAAATATGTATCTAGTACTTCTGAAATAATTTGACTCCATTCATCCTAACTTATATGTCAAAAAATAATGAGGTCGGCAGGGATGTTCACTGTCATAAACTCATAAGGAAGGCAAAACAGAAGCAACTCAAATGGAAAATAAAAAGTTGTTTCACTAAATCACAAGCCCATAATCTATAATACAATATGTCAAATACTACTAAATTAATGATATGAAAATGTTCTCATCCTGTATTTGTATGTGAAAAATGTTATACTTGGCCCAATACTATTTCAATTTTTTACATTATTTATCTCATCTTCTTTACTCTCTAGGTGTTCTTGGACAATTCCTTTAACTTTTTGAATGCCCCTTCATCTATAAAAATGGGAAGTCTCTTATTTGGTGGCTAATATGTTTGGACTAGGTTGTGGATAGAGGGAAGATTATTAGCACAATGCCTGGCTGACATTAAGTAGTCAGCAAGTGTTAGCCATCATTGTACCTCATCTCCTAAAATTGGTTTCTTAGGAATCAGAAATCTATGGCAGCTTATAGGCAAGATGGGTCCCCAGAAGCTTCCAGTGCTCATCATTTGGATTTGTTCCAGGTGTCAAAATACTTGCTTCCTTAGCTGAGTCCTAACACCTGGAGCACACTAATCTGCCTCAGCAAATCTGAGCAGTCTCTGTATTCATGCTATCATTTCCCCTAAAAAGATATCATTTTAGTATATAGAAAATTTCTAGAAAGGAAAGAATAAAAGGCTAAGCAGGTTAAAAATGTTTGGTTACTGTAAGTTCAATAACAGTCGAAATATCATTGTCAACCATTTCCCATTGTAACCCTTACTATAATTTTCTCAAGGTATTTTGTCAAATGAAAAAAAATAGTCATTTCACTTGGGGGTGTTAGCAATAAAAAGTCATCTTACTAGTTACTTAGGATGGTCATGTGCTATCATCACAAAAAAAATCAGCAGTTGCTCAAATTATAGAATAAAAATACTGTGCTTTCAGAGGGAAAGGAAAGAAAAATGAGGACAATTAAGTCATTTTCAACATTTATTCTCTCTTTGTGACTAATTAATTTGCCTACCATATTATCCTATGTAACTACTACAAGTGGGGAACCAGCTAATCTTAATAGGAATTATATTTTTATTAAAATCCTTCTCTTTTCTACTTGTAGTATTTGTATTGTTTTATTCTATATATAATGAATGCAACATGGCATTTTTATACATACCCACATAGGTAAATCACTAACAGTCAGGTAAATGGATGGACATCATTTCATACAGCTAGAAAATAGATTTCAGGTCCTCTTACCAAATCTCTTAACTGTTCCTCAAAGTCACATTCTTTATCAGGATGTACATATATATTCTCACAGAAATACCTTAAGGTTTTTTGCTTTCTCTAAATTCAGACAGTCATCATTATGTGTTTTAGCTTATCCCCTAGACAGCCAGGTCCTCTGATACACACATGAAAAAGCTTAAGCATGTATGTTACTTCACTTTAGATGAACACATCTGTGTTGATTTGATTTGTTCCCTCTTTACTTAACTTTTCATTTATAAAATACACATATGAGTAGGCATTATTACTTACTAGTTTAATTTTGCATTGCAAGAATGAACAAGACTAAGAGACAGCTTCATCAGTACACTATTTGTTATGCAAGCATGAGGATCAAAATTCAGGTCCCCAGTATCCACATAAAAGCTGGGTATCGGGCATCGTGGTTTGTGTCTGGAATCCTGGCAAAGTGAAGCTCACTGTCCAGCCACCCTAGCACTATTGAGTAAATGGACTCAAGATTTGGAGAGTCCCTGTGCCAAAATGAAGATAGAAAACAATTAATAACGGCAAAAGACATTAACCTCTGGTTGCCATAAGCACATGCACAAAAATATGCACATTACACACACACACACACACACACACACACACAGAGAGAGAGAGAGAGAGAGAGAGAGAGAGAGAGAGAGAGAGAGAGAGAGAGAGAATCAGTTACTTAACTCATGGAAGAATGACTTGCTTCAAAGGGTAAGTAGACAATTCTGAGAGTATTAATATCAAATAGTTACTCTCACTTTTGAAAGCAGATTGGACCAGTTGAACATCAACTCCCAGCTAATTGAGAGTGCAGGGCCTTAGGAAATGATCACAAAAGCAATGGCCCTTCCCCTCAGCACGGTAAGTGTACTTCCTTATCATGCCCCTCTTCACAGTACCATAGTATGCTTTTCTGCTCGGGATAGATCTTTTTATAAGAACAAAAATCACATAAACTCAATCCACTCTATACTTGCCCCCCACCCAGTGCGGGCAGTGAAGTGAGACTAGAATAATGAAGCCAGAGTAACTAAGACAAGAAATCTAAAGCCAGATATTTACTCTAGATTTATAAAATTCTTTTGATAGACAGGGTCCCTTGTGATTTTTGTAGACCTTTGAATTATACATATAGAGACTTTTGGTGAGAAAAAATGAAGATAGGAAAACCACACAGAATGTATATATTGAAGAAAGCAGGCATGTTAAAGAGTATTGCAATTAAATACTCATTTTCTCAAATAAAGAATGCATCATATTAGTGAATTTTACTTCTCAGCTTCTAAGATTTATGACTGGGGCTGGAGAGTTGGCTCAGTGGCTGAAAACACTTTCTATCAAGACTGACCACCTGAACCCATCCCTGTGGTTGAAATGATGGAGAGAGCCAACTCTTGCAAATTGTCCTCTGACCTTCACATGTGTACTGATGCATGTGCACACTCATACACATACAAACATGAATAAATACAATAGCGGGCATTTAAAAAAACTGTTTAAAAGAATTGTCTGCAATTGTAGTTATAGGAAGCTGTTCCTGGTTATGCTTTGATTTGCCATAGAATTGTTTCTAGAAAAACCAATAGAACTAATTCATCGTGAAAGTCCTAGGATACTGCAAGGACCAACTTTTGTGTGTTGCCATGAGGTAGAAAACAGAGAATCAGGACCTCCTGTAGACTGGTGGCCTCCTGTGTGTGATTAACTGGATACTCCTGTTCTACTTCATGACTGGAACCTCTGATACTAGCAACAGACCTCAAGTCATTAGAGTGTTTGATCTCTGTGAGTAATTCAACATAGTCTGGTACAGAGATAGTGATGCATGACTCTGATCATCTCTCATGGACAGACTTACCACCTAAGTTATCTGAAGGCCTCAGAAGCTATATCTGAAGAGAACTGTCTGCTCTAGAGGTACACTACCATAGAATAGGCCACATTTTCTTACTGAGAAACATGGGAGTTGGAAAGCATGTGTATTTTGACCCTCTTATAGAAAAAATGGGAAATAGCTATTCTACTATTCCCAGAGAGACTGGCTGAGATTTGTTTGGGCACACACATTGGATTTAAATTCTTTCCTTGCCCAGTCTTGCTTTTCATCACCTACTTCACAGGATTTGACCCCTGGTAAGCCTGATTGATAAACCCAAATTCTATCTCACTGTCTGCTTTCAGAGGACTTACAGTGACACTAGCAAGCTCATTCTTGCTGCTGACAGATTAAAATGATCCAGTTGCAGAGAGGGAGGAGTGTTAAGAAAATGGGGTCAAGACCAGGCTACAGAAACCCACAGAGACAGCTGACCTGAACAAGGGGGAAGCACATGGACCCCCAGACTGATAGCTGGGAAACCAGCATAGGACCGACTCAGACCCCCTGAATGTGAGTCTCAGTTAGAAAGCCTGGGCAGTCTAAGGGACCTCGGACAGTGGGAACAGGATGTATCCCTGGTGCACAAAAGGACTTTGGGGGCACATTCCACATGAAGGAGTGGATACTCCCTCAGCCTAGAGGCAGGAGAGAGGGCCTAGACCCTACTCTAAATGACTTGACAGATTTTGATGATCTCTCCTGGAAGGCATCACCCTCTCTGTGGAATGGGGATGGTAAATGAAACAGGAGGGGGTGTCCGGGGAAAATGGGATGGAGGGAGGGAAGGAGAGGGAACAATATGTAAAATGAGAATATATATATATATATATATATATATATATATATATATATATATATATGAATGATCCTTTACAAGGCAAAGAACCTCTTAGGATTTAGGTTCAGATGAAGATGAATCCAGCTACCATTGGTCCACTGTGAGGGGAATAAGGGCTCTGCTCCCCACAGTACCAATGTGAAATCTAGGGAGATTCTAAGACATCAAAGCTACTTTATGGACAGCCTAATGCCTCCAGACCCCAACTTCCGTCTGAAAACTGGTCCCAGCTGCCTTCCTTTAAAGGTCCTGGTGTAAGCCTGTGGAGCACACCAAAATTAATGTTCCAACAACTTCCTAGAAAAGATTATTAAAGATTATTAATTATCATTTCCATTTCAAATAGAAATTTCAAATAGTAAGTCCCTTACTCCTATATTCTCTTTTATGTTTGGATGTTACCTACCACTGTTTGTTTCTGAGAGCCCCCTTCCATTCTCCCTGCTTAGGGTTATATGCATGGGGGAGTCACCCCTCCCCCATGAATTCTGTGGATGGATACAGACTCTTTTCCCTGGTTCTCCTCCATTTCCTTCACCATCTCCCTGTCTTTGCAGGCAGGTCTTTGAATTAATTGTCATTGTTGTGTACAAGTAGAAAGAACCAACTTTAATCACCATGGTAAAAGGAGGAAAAGGTATTTTTGAGAACTGTTTTTGTAACTGAAGACATAAACTGGCCCTAAAGACAACCAGAGGTGGGAACGAGAATGCCATCAAGACTCTCATTCACTCAGCTTCCTCTTTCTGCATCTGTCTGAGCTGTTCCACCCACAGAAATCAGCATCCTTCAAACCTTGAGGCCATGAGCATCAGTAGTTTCTACATACTTGGATCTTAAAATAAAAAATCAGAGAAAGTAGCCTATTGGCCAAGAAATTAGAACCTATCTCCCCCATGGGTTTCAAAGTAAAGGCCTTGTTCTATCTACACCTGAGAGATTTGCTGTGTGCAGGAATATTTGCTGTCCCCATTGTTGATTTTACTTTAGATAGTATACTATATGTGACCTCCAGTCAGCCTCAAACTCTCTCATACTCACTGAGTCATACATAATGCCTGAAATGATGTGGGTATGTAGCCCAATCTTGATCAATACCAGACATTTTCCTTTCTTTATGTTCAGTACCATAAAGAATAAAATTCTGGTATTTGCAGGATAATAGATGGAGTTGGAAATCATCATATTAAACAAATTAAATCAAATCCCCCAAAGACAAATATTATGTTTTCTTTCATACATAGGACCTAGGGAACACACACACACACACACACACACACACACACACACACACACACAAAACTTTCAACCTTACTATGCCTAATCCATGAGTAACTCTAGTGATACCCAGATTTACTCTTTACCTTTTTCATTGATAGGAATTTTCACCATGTTCCTTGATAGACACAGAATTTCCATTTTACTCAGACACTGGAATTATGAGTGATGTGGAATTCTAAATAAGAATGGCCCTGCTAGGCCCATATGTTTCAATGCTTGGTCTCCAGTTAATGGAAATATTTAGGAAGGATTGGGAGAGTGGTATGCCAATGGAGGGTTTCAAATGCCAAAGCCAGGAGTAGTGTACCTAGCAAAGCTCTCAGCTACTGCCTACTGCCTACATATTGGAATGCAAAGCTCTCAGCTACTGCCTCAGCACATACCTGCCTGCCACCCCACTCCCCACCATGATGGTCATGGACTTATCCTCTGAAATAAACAAGTCCCCAATTAAATGCTTTTCTCTTAGATATTGCCTTGCTTGTGGTATCTCCACACAGCAAATATGGCAGTAACTAAGACAAGAGGGCTCTAGCAGATCCCAATGCATAGCAAAGAGCACATTGCTCCTTCAAGGACTCAGATAATGAGAACATGCCCAATAGCTTTGCCTTGTTTCAAAGCCTCTGAGGGACAAACCCTGCTTAGTTCTTTGTTTGAACCTTCTCATCTTTTTCTTCTAACCCATTTCCATTCCTTGGTGTTAGCCAGATATACAAAAAACACTGTATACAGGGACCCCCAGTGGCCACAAAGAGCTGGTACTCAGGTTAGTGCCTCACTCTGCCATCATCAGAGAAGTTGCTTCTTTTAGTAGATAGGAACAACACAGAGACCCACAACTTAATAATATGTGGAAACTGAGAGATATTGGGATATTCAGTCCTAAATGGGCTGTAAAATTCACCCCCACCTCTTGAGGCTCAGCAAGCTTTGCAGAAGAAGGAGTGGAAAGATTGTAGGAGTGAGAGGTGAAGGATAATTCCAAGCCAACAGTATGAGTAGGTCCCATGCCCAGGAGTAGATGGCCAACACAAAGAGAATTCAACAGTATAGTACTTTTTGTGTGTCTGTTTTGTTTTTGTCTCATATTGCTTTGTTTGGGCATTTCTTGTCCTAATGGTATTTTGGCTTCTGATTTTGTGTTTTTGTGGAGTTTTGTGTGTGTGTGTGTGTGTGTGTGTGTGTGTGTGTGTGTGTGTGTGTGTGTGTGTAAGAGAGAGGGGGAGAGAAAGAGAGATAGGAGAGAGAGAGAGAGAGAGAGAGAGAGAGAGAGAGAGAGAGAGAGAGAGAGAGAGAGAGAGCAACAGCCTGGTGTGGGGAGAATCTAGGAGGAGTTGGGGTAGGGGAAATCATAATTCAAATGTATTTGTATGAAAAAAATTGATTAAGAAAAACACCTCTGAGAAATTCCATCCAACAAGCTTCTGGGAGTCAAAATCCTCTGTGTACAAACCCAGAAACGGCACCAGCATTTCAACTACAGAGATCTCTTCTAAAATCATCCATTTGGAGCAAATACCATTTATCTTCCATGTTCCTGTTATTATATCTACCCATCAGAGCACATTAAAATGGTGTCTCCCTCACATCTCAACTGTAAAGATTAATTAGGCAGTATTCGCCAAGTGGAGTTCTCTTGAGAATTACACATAAATACACTCACTCTTGTTATTACAATGCTTAGAATACTCTTCCCATCTCTCGGTCATTTAAGATAAAGAATCTGACTATCACGAAGTAAATTGAAGAAATATGAGACTTTTGTATTCCATGTAGCAAGCCTCAATCGAATCCTCTCCTCTAAACAGATAATGGAGCAGTTCAGAGGATGATGCCTGTGAGCCATTGCCCCTCTTAACGGCCCACTTCTTTACGGCATGGATGCAGTTTTCAATACTGTTCTGATTCAATCTTTTATTAAAGATCTACCTTGAGTAGCCAATTGATTTTTGTTAGTCCCTGGAGTAAATGCAAAAGCGGAGACTCTATTGCACTTATGTAAGCTGCTCCTGCCTCTGTGTGGAGTACATTTAATGTACTAAATAAGAAAGAGGAAAGGCTTCACTTATCAAGTACTATTTTTTTTCCAGGCCAATTTTGCATTACCTATTTTTTTTTTTAATTCTGTAAATCCAGTTCTAAATCACAGGTCTATCAAAACCTGCCTATTTTCCCAGTTCAAGTGAAAAACAAATGCTTTGCAGATCTGAAAAGATACTAGTTAGAAGGTTGGCAGTTCGTACAATTCTCCACATGCTAATAATCACCTTGCACAACAATCATTTCTAACTATGTTAGGAATTTTAAAACATCTTACTTAAAAGCTACGTGTTTACCATTTTCACTGCTCTTCTGGGATGCTCTCAACAGTTACAGCATTCATGACATGTTTGTTCACATTGGTGGGGGGGGGAGGCAGACATGTGCCTGTGAAGGAGACTCTGTAGTAGTCAGGGATTCTTCACCAAGCTGCTTCCTGGCATCTGACAAGAATGCCTACGGGGTGATCAGATATCCCAGGGGGGTTCCTGAACATAGGATTCAATCGCTCATTTGTGCTGTGGAGTCAAGTTCATTCAGGCCTTTGGATTCCACAGGTGACAAAAGCTCTGTGCTTACTTCCATGGCTCTGCTGAAGTCTGCCCCCTTCTTTTGCCCTTCTGACAAGCCTTCATATTTGAGTGGTGATGGTAGCATTGATAATCATGTTGATTCAGGGAGCTGCCTCTCATCAGTATGTGTTGGACAGCTCATCTAGGGTGGCTCTTAATTATCAGAGCCATCCTAAGAGGAAAAACAAATACTATACTTGTTTGTAAGATGAGAATAAGAGAAATTAATTAGCTTGACCAAAGTCCCATACACTTGGTCCAAGTCTGTCTCACTCACAAATCCTATTCTCTTGGGCAAAGATGTTGCTAGAATGAGGGAGGGAGTTAGAAAACCTAGTGAGACAAATAGCTGTTCATCCAAATTCAAAACACGGGATAGGCAAGGAGTGCTCAAACTTTTGGTACAAAGTAGTAAATGACAACTTCAGTTTTGTGGGTTTGACTCCACAGTTAAACATAAATCCAATCTAATTTCATGCACGACAAGGATGGCTTCCTCCCAGCAATGCTGACTTCAGAGGGTGTAGAAACATAATAAACACACAAACGCCTGAGGGGAAGCTTTCATGCTTAAAAAACTCACTCATGATAGGCACAAAGTCCCACCCTAGCTGAAGAGCTATTCTCATTTGATGGCTTCCAGGAGAGAAAGTGCCAGTTTTTTTTAAGGGTGTGAGCCCCTGCAATGTCAGTCATACTCCAGCACTTGCCCTACAACCAAGTATCTGGTTGCAACAGCAACTGGACTTCATAGATTAAAGATGAGAGAACAGAAAGTGGGATGGTTAGGAGGTGGGAGGATTTTGGAAATGCTGGGGCAGAGAAGATGAAAATGATCAAAGTACACTGTACAAACTTTTCAAAGAATAAAAATACTGTTTTAAAATCTCACTCATTTTGAGGACACAAAAGCTTTCCTATTTATTCCAATATGCCATCTTCATCACTGGAAAAGGAAAACATCCAGGAGCAACTGTATTATAAATACTATAAAGGGGAATGGAGGAGAAAAACAAAGTGCTAAGTAGACACCCCTAAGGACTCTGAAAATAGTGGTTAACTATCACTTTTCCTTCATAAAAACTGGGGGGCTTCATCATCATCAGTGGGTACATTGTGTGGGATGACCATTTGTCACTGTGGATGGTACAGCTCTCCTGCCCTCCACACTCTAGCTACCCCACCCACTACTCTCAAAAACGAAGCTCGGGCGCTAATGAGACATATGTGACTTACTCTCAGAGACAACACTGAATACCTACGCATGAATTAAACATGTGTTTGCTTAACATTGCAGTGATTTCTTGATCAGGACAAAGAAGGAAGTGTGCCTTTCCCCACACTAATGGCTGTGCCTCACAAGGCAGTGTCAGCCACGTGAAGACCAACACATTAGCTCCTGAATCTTTTTCAGTTCAGCTACACACAAGATTCAACAGAGTCTCCTGATGGCACATTTCCATATCCCACTCGGGAGGTTTTCTTTTTTTTTCTATCACCTAATCTCCATTCCTCCATCTGAGATTTAAATACATCCCTGCTCATCTTATGCTGAGCAGCAACAGAACAGGATTGTTTGATATCTGCCACAGAGGGAATTGGAATTGAATCTAAACCTAACTGTAGCTATTTCTGATTTCTGGGGAAGCATAAGAATAGAGAATGCTGTGATAGAATTCTTCACTTCTTCCAACTAATGTGAAACTAGGGGGAGGAAACAAGTTCGAAGGCCCCTCTGATGCTAAATGGTGAAGTAAACACATGCGTTGAGTTCTGCTCTCTCCCAAGACCCATTAACTCCTAAGGAAAAGTATTTTTAATCCATTAACTTACAAAAGAAAACGAAAAGGGGGGAAATGAGCTACAGTGTTGGCAGCTGAAAAGTGGATGGATAGGCAGGTGGGACCTGACTCTCTGGACTTAAGAAGACAGAGTTGTCAATCTGCAGTAGGGACAGTAAGGAGCAACCTGCTTCATGCTGCAGGACTTGAAGAAGGCTCTGCAATCACAGTACCGGACACTTCTGAGAGCAGAAATTAAGACACACCCTCTCGACAAGAAGCTACCTTCTTAAAATGTCTAGGAAGCAGGCGTCTCTGTCTTTTCCTGTCTCTTCCTCCAGCTCCTCATAGTCTGCAGCATTGTTCTCGGGAAAGGGAAGAAAGGACCCTTGAATTTGATGATGTACTGATGAGAACTGAGTTCCAGAATTGGCTCAGAGAATAAGCATACTCTGAAAATATGAGAGAAAACCCAAGTCTGAATTCCTCAGCAACTGTGTCACAAAGACAGCATGGTTATGAGTGCCTGTGACTCCAGCATTGGAGGGCAAAGGCAAGCCAGTCCTGAGAACTCATTGGAGAGCCAGCCTAGCCCAAGAGTCTAGTCCGTGGGAAATCACATCTTAAGGCAGACTGAGATAGAAAGCTTGCTCTAGCTTCCACATGTGTACATGTGCTTGTATACTCATGTACATGTAACACAGACAGAGAGAGAGGGGGGAGGGAGGGAGGAGAGAGAGAGAGAGAGAGAGAGAGAGAGAGAGAGAGAGAGAGAGAGAGAGAGAGAGAGAGCCTGTCCCATACTAGGAGAGAGAAAAAGAATACTACTTTGGCTGTGAGTGTTCCGCCTTCCATCCTTTCACATATCTCATCTCCCAGTGGTTGGCAGCCATGTGATGTAGATAGAAATACTCTAAGGGACATAACTAGTCAAACAAAAAAAAATAATCTGAAAATCCTGTCTTTAAAAGTTCAATGAGAGCAATTCATTAAAGTATGCCATTAGAACTCTCTCTCTCTGTGTGTGTGTGTGTGTGTGTGTGTGTGTGTGTGTGTGTGTGACACTGATGCAGGAAAACAAGTGATGAAAAATTTAAAAGAGAAACACATGCTTGAATAAAGCAGGTGGGTGGGGATGGCTGGGAACAAAATAAAATATGTAGGAAGAGAAGAGACTTTGAGGCCAGTCTTGGAGAATTCCTTTCTCGTTGTACCTTATAGAGCATGGCAGGCACAGAAACAGTGGCTTTTTCTTACCACAAATGACAAGTAGGGTTACAGGTAATACACTTCTTGGGACTCAGTCTATCTGATCAGTGCATGGCATCCACAGTATGTCAGGAATTAGTCACTTCAGAAAAGCAGCCTCAGTTCTCAAGATGATTCTGACACAAAGCCATAGGAACATGACACAAAAGGCAATACTTGTGGTCATGAATAGTGATTTAAAATGGTGACTTAAATGCATGAATTGCATGTTTTTGCTCCCTCCCAAGCTTCATTAATTCCCAAATAAAATCTCTCTCTCTCTCTCTCTCTCTCTCTCTCTCTCTCTCTCTCTCTCTCTCTCTCTCTCTCTCTCTCTCATTTTTCTCATGCATTAACTTACAAAAAGGAAAATTGAAGTAAACAAAATAAGCTCAAATGTAGATAGCCAGAGTGGATGGGTGGGTGGGTAGGACCTGATTTGCTAGACATAACAGGGCAGAATCAGGAGTAGGGACAGTGTGTCCTCTGATACTACCTAAGGTGTTTGTAGAAGAGCAAATACAGCCTCATACAACTTTATGGAGCATCTCATAGGAGTGAGAAATGGAGAAGAAGAAAAGAGAACATGGCAGATGTAAGTGGTATCTGAGAAGCCTTGCTGGGGACTAGAACATTCCTCAATCATCCCTTGGAGACTCTATAAATATTGGAGGAATTTTATGGTGAGGAGAGTAAGTTCCCAGGCTAAAGAATGATTTTTATGCACATAGGCACATCCTCCAGAATCTGAACTAATATCCAGAGGAGATAATAAATACTAATGTATAACTGTCCTAATTCCATTCCATTCCTAAAGCCAATGATAACTTTCAATGAGAAAGTCTGCCCCCACTTAAGACATGACTACCTGAAGACAACTGATGATGGGTTTCCATTTGCACAAGCAGGTTTGGGTTCCAGTTCTCTGACATCCCACAGCAGGGAATTGCTATTTGCATTTTCAGGTACCCAACATCTGGAACTCAGGCATGAGATTGAACACAATTATCTTTCACAATAAAAGTAAACAGAGCTTGGCATGAATCTGCTAATTGTTCCTTCCTGCTGAGTTACTGAGTTACTTTTTTTTTTTTTTTTTTTTTTTTTTTAGTCAGAGGAGATACATAAAACAAGTACCAGTCTGTCCATTCCTATAAAGTCCAAAGTTATCTTCTCAAAAATCTAAGTTACTTTATTTCACTTTCTTGCTTGAAAACCCTCCAATTGGAGATAAAATTCAAAGACCTTGTGGAAAACAAGGCTGTAGATCAGCAGGCTATAAACTTGGACACAGATCTATTAACAGAGAACTGGCTGAAGCACAGATTGCCCAGGCTCACTCCAGACAGCCATCCGGCAGGGCTCAGTGGGTTCCAAATGAGAATGAGCAACTCTCATAACCTCTCAGATGAAGCTGATGCCTCTGGGGACCACATGTTAAAAACTACTGACTCCCAACTGAAGTCTCTGTTGAATTTCTAGCTCCATCCAGGGTTCTTCATCCTACTCAATGTGCTTTCACTCAAGTGGCCTGCCCGCCCTTCAACACTTCATACTTGCTGCAGTGTGCCTGCCCTCCAATCCCCTGTACATGACATGTTCTCACCTGCATTGCCCCTTCTCAGAAGCCTCTTCCCAACTACCTCATTTACGAGCACCCATCTGCCTATCCTTTCCACACCATTACCCTGTTTGTTCTCCCTTGACCTGATGCTTTGTGTCACTAGCTGAAGGCGTACTACCATTATTTGTCGATGGGCTCATCATCTGGCTCTACTACAGCGAAGGTTTCAGAACATTTTGCTTAGCTCTCTGGTTTATCTGGAGCACCTGGAGGCAAACAATGAATAACTTGGGATGGAGAAATGAGTCTGTGAGGGAGACCATATCTGGGTAGTGAGAGTTTTCCACTCCTAAGAGGACTTCCTGGTGCATCGGCCACCAGGAAGCAACTGACAACTCTACTTCTATTGGGTTCTTTCCATTACTCTCATTTAGGATCCTTAGTTTCCTGTGTCATCTGTAATTGGAAGATGTAACCCACATAGCTTTGGTAATTGGAAAATTAAAACACAAGTTTCAATTTAGCACCAACCTGGTAGAATATTAGTTAGGCTGAGCAGAAAATAAACATGGTAATAACCATCTATTTGAACAAAGACAAGTATTTTATTAAAAGAGAAATAGCATTGTGAACACATTAAACATGCTTTTAAATGAAAGAGAACTAAAATTTATTTTTGCTATGATGCTTTCAAGTCATCCTAGGCATGTAAACTTTGGTGAGTTCTCAAACTGCAAGTTTAAAAAATGAAGTGCTGATTTTCAAATTTTTAAAATGATGCTTTTAGAGCTCAGTTGTCAAATTTAACAAAAATATAAAACACCCCAACTCCCAGACACTAGATTATTTAACATCTGCCTGATCTCTAGCTCTTAGAGTAAAAAGTCAGTTTTTATAGCTCTCATTTGAGTTGTTTCTCATGACTGCAGGCTATGAGAATTTTTCTCCATGAGACATTTAATGCTTGTTTCAAATTCTATGGCACACACTAAGTAATATCTCTTAACTTCTTTTGCTTGAGAAGAGAAGGAAAACACTTGCATTTTTTAACTGTATCCTGATGAGAGATTTTTAAAGGCTCTTCAAAAACTTGCAACCATTGTTCTCTCTGTGTGAGCACTGTGGACTTTCTTCTGGGTAACCAGAGTAATCCTGACCTACTCAGTATCCACACACAACTTTCTCTCATTCTTCAGCTAAAGCTCAAGGAAATCTAACACATTGGGATAGTCAAAGGATACCAAAGAGAACAGGAACACAAAGGCACAGTGATGGACAGGAATCATGTTTCTACTACAGCCTACACTGCTCCATGTTTTAGAGAATATATTTTCTTCACAAATAGCCAGCCAGATCATAGGCTGACAAGATGGCACATACCAAGCCTGACACCTGACGTGAATTCTATTCTTGGAACCCTCATGGTAAACGAAAAGAACTGATACCCCAAATTTGCCTCTAATCTCCACTTGTGCACTATGGTATGTCTGGGCCCTCAGATATAGACAGACAGACAGACAGACAGACAGACAGACAGACAGACACACACACACACACACACACACACACACACACACACACACACACACACACCATAAGCAAACAGATGTAAAAAGAATATTTGGGGTAGTTATCTAAGGAAAGGAGCATCTATGGACCCTACAAATGGATCACCAAACAATGTGTCACTACAAATGGATCACTATACAATGTGGCAAAACCTAGTTACTAGTGAATGAGGTTCTTTTGTAAAACTGCTCTATCTTTCTGGAATCATCTTCCTTTGGGGGAAAGTTAGAGAGTTAAATGAAGACATATAAAATTCTATGGTGATCACATCCATTTCTAATCATTCCTTCCAGGAAAAGGGCTGTGCAACAATTCATACTTGATTATTGTAATGGCTAATCTCTTTGACTGAAATGTGTGTGAGCACTCACAGCCCACCACGTTAATGTCATGCATTTTATTGATTCACAGAAACTGGGTTCCGTGTGTACTTTTTCTGATATATGACTACAGCTCCTAGTATTTAACAGATGGACTCCAAATTGAGACCCTGGGGCCACACAGTTTATTTTAGTGGCCAAGCTTAGGATCCTTGTTTGTTTTATGCTCTGGCCTGGTTTTAGCTCTTTGGGACAGGAATTACACAGCTGACCCCATGATCCTTTCCTTTCTCATCTTGTGGCTTTTATGGTGTATGTGTTTGGAATATCATCACATGATAATTAGATATTAATATTCATGAATTCATCTTCTTTCTTCTCTCCCCGTAAAATAGATTCTTATATATTAGCACCAGCTGCTGTAGTGCAGATATATAAAAATGTGTCAGGGCAGGCATGGAAATCCATGTAAGGAATAAGCAGAATAGGTGAAACAGATCAATCTATTTTTAGTCCTCAATCTGAACACAGTTTAAAAATTAAGCAAAGCAAAAGTCAAGTGTAATGGGGATTTTAATTGGAAAATGTAGTAGATTGTCATCATCAAAGCCCACAGGAAAACACAAACCTAATCTTATTAAGATTATCTAGATAGGCAGCTACAGCCAGTCCCAAGAAACCCACTGTTCTTCAATCAATTTTTCAGTGGGGGAACTTAGTTTATTCAGCCTAATGAACTGGTGGAAGACATGGAACTAGAAATAACATCTGTGATTTTTTTTCAGCCGGAAAATGTAAATGATTTAGGTTGGTTACAACCAATTGGTTTGTTCGTTCTTAATGAAACATGCAAATTTCACTTTACATGTGGCCCCAAGAAGTTGCCAATCGAAGAGAACCTTTTCCCTGATTAGTGGCCCTTTGCCTCATCCCCTCACCATGTAGTCATCAAAATGAAACACATGCTGTGCACAGCTGCTTCAATTTGTGCAACAGAACAGGCTGCAAAGAAAATCCAACTGCAAATCCCATATTGGTAGGCAACAATTGAATTGGAAGCTCCTTTGAGAAATAACCCAGCAGAAAAAAATTGGAGTTTTAACGTATTGCCAAGCTATGCAAGTCATGATTTATTGCTCTGGGCTCAGCCTACCCTACCTAGGTCCTTTCCTCCAAGGTTGTCTTTGCTATATCTATATAATTGTAGTAGCTAGTCTTTATTTTCCAGATTTGTCAAGGAAAATATAGAAAAAGGGAAAGAAAAGTTTTGCCCATTGTGTGCATGCCAGTAACCTAGTAAACTACCCACAAGAATGTCTAAATTTCAGCCAAATACTCACTTCCTTAAAGTTTTCATCAGTAACACATATGGAATTGCATTGTCTCATGAATGGTGGTATTGCTGCTTTAAGGATTTTAATCTATTTTTATTTTAAGTGTATGGGTGTTTTGCCCACATGTACCACGTATATGCTTGGTGTCCATGGAGGTCAGAAGAGGGCATCAGATCCCTGGAGCCAGGGTTAAAAATGTTTGAGAGATACCACACAGCTCCTGGTAATGGAATATGGGCTCTCTCCAAGATCAACAAGTGCCCTCAACTACTGAGCCATCTCCCCAGCCCTGTGGTATTATTTCTTATGCAAGGTGGGAGAATCAAAACATCCCACTCTTATTGTAAGAGTTTCTAACACTATCTGTGTTTGCTTATTGTGTCCTTTGCAGGCAAAAAACCTGTTATGACAGCCTAAGATCTTGGAATTATTAACATATGATTTCAATGCATATGCTGGCAACAGCTTTTTAGTTGGTAGCAATTATCATTGGAAGTAATTTTTTTCCCTAGATCTACCCCAGGACGATAACAATTTTACTGGCCATCTTATTTGCTGAATATCTATTGTGTCATGATTTAGATATCAATGCTTCCCAGCGGCAGTCTTTGCCAGTTAATGGCATTACATGGAATTGGAGAAAACCTTAGAGGCAGGACCCACTTGGATAAATCAGGTGGCTGGAGGACTGCCTTTGAAGGGTATGTCTTTCCCCCAAGTCTCCCATCTGCCCTCCCTACCTACTGTCTACAATGAGATGAACTACTTTTCTTCCACACCTTCACGTCATTAAGTTCTGCCTCACTGTACATGTGCCTAGAAACACTGCATCTGAGTTATTATGAACAAAAGTTTTCTTTAAGTTATTGTGAACAAAAGCTTTCTTTAAGTTGTTTTCCCCAACAAACAACTTAAATGCTTCCCTAATGCAAAATAAATGTACGTGTTTTTTTCTCTATTGCTTCAGTGAATCTTTTCATCTCTCACTTTTAATACTTGAGGCAAAGCTGAGTTTGTTATATATTAAGCCAGGGTCCTCCTCCTAGGCCCACAGTTGGCTACACTCTCTAGGCTTTCTTGCATTTATAAACTGTTTTTTCATGTTCTGTCAATGTAACTAATGTGAAAATGTTGTCTATCTCTTCTGGGTGGTGCATGAACTTTTACAAGTATCTTCTTTGGATGGAAGAGACTCCAAAGTTCTGGAAGAGGGCTAAGATACATTACATAAGCAAGCCTAAGGAGTGATTTCACGACTTGGAGGTAGGCTATCTGACTATATGAGTTACTCATCCAGGAAAGTGAGTGGCACACACCTCTGACTTTTATGGTTTTGACACTAGGCTTAAAATAATAAAAAAAAAGGTTACATACATACCTGGTTACATAGATACCTAACAAGTAAATAGCATTTCTGACTAATACAGTCCTAAAATAGCACCATTTTTACTCTTTACTTCTCCATTCTATTGTACTATCCACATTAAACATATCTTTTTAAACTAAACATACCTATTAAACTATGGTCCCTGTTAAAGTTATTCTAAAATCAATGCACGTGTGACCTTGTTCTTTACTCATTTAAAGTCCTTCAGGCATCCCCACCTGATTTTACAAACAAACTCCATGTAAAGTAAGCATGACCATGACCTACATAGATTCTTATAATAATTTAATTCATTAACTCAACAAATATCCAGGAGTAGGATGGTAGGAGATACATGTTCAACTCCACCTGTCAGTAGATGGAGAAAGATCACAAATAGAAGCAGAAAGGTCACAAGCCTGAGACTATCCTAAGGCATGTAGTGATACCATGTCTAAAAAACAAACAATAACTAACATGTGGAAGTTCCGGCTTCTAAGTGCTGGGTACTATTCTTAGTGATGAGGGATACACTAATGAACAAGACAAACAAGGTCCATGTACTCACTGAGCTTATAGTCTGGTGTGCTGATCTGTAGTGAGGACAAAAATAACTGTGCTATGCAGCTTGTTAGAAGGTTTCAAGTGTTAAGGAAACAAGAGAGCTAATAACAGCATCAGGAACAGAGGTAGATTACAATTCACATGAGCAGATCTGGGAATGCTCCTTCTAAGAAAGCACTGTTTGCTGAGTATGGACCATGAAGACAGAAAAAGGCAGTGCTAAGCTCTGGGCAGACACATCCAGCCTACATAACATGATTGATCTTATGACCCCTATTTCCAGTAAGTGCCTTTTTTTCCTTTCTGGAACACTGAATTATCACTTGCTGGTTAGAATGCTGCTCACTTCCCTATCCACTCATCTTTTGTTAGCTGAGCAAAGCATCCTCTGTAAATGTGCACATATAAACCACAAGAGTGGAAGCTGCTCCGTTCTCACAAACTCCAGGACATGCTGATGCTGATGCTAATAGCCACTGGACCACAGGGACAGACAGACAGCCACAAAGAGCTCATCAATGGTTCTAAATATGGATTATATTAAGTCCACCTGGAAAACATACCTCCCTCCCTCCCTCAATGTCAATGGCACACAATAGCCCTATTAAATTCAAAGTTCTAAGAACAACCTTGTGGAACCCATGTACTCTCAAGCTCTCCAGGAAATCTCAATGGACAAGCATGTTAAGAACCTCTGAGGTCCATTGAACTTAACTTAAAAAGCTATCACTGAAGTGGCAAGATCTTTCCAGAGAGGACAAAATAAAAGCTACCCAGGAAAAATGCAGGTATGCAGTACAATGTTCTAGTACAGCTCTAGAAACCACAGGTCATACTCCACCTCTGCTACCTGACCTTGGGTGAGTCATTTTACCTCTCCCAGCCTCAGTTTCTCCACCTCTAAAATAAAAGCCTTTAACTTGACATGTAGGCTGTTATCTAATGAAAGATTTAGAAAAGTGACTTTGCCCTGCATCCCACAAGTACAAGCAACTAGTAATTTGAGGGCATTGTTGATATTAAATGTGTGAATGTGTAGCATTGCATTAAAAAAAAGATGTACACTGTTCTCTTGCTTTCCTCCAAACAGCATCCACATGGAAAATAACAACAGCCACCAGGAAAGCCTGAATCAACTTAAGCACTGCCAGGGGAACTATTTCCAATACTAATTTCCTTCTCTCCCCTCAGCTCTCAGAGCTACCCTTGTGAAAGCTACTGTATTACTTTATGAAATGCTTGCCCAAGATAACAGAGTGTAATTTTAAGTGGTGTTTCAGGAGACAGAACCCCTTTACTACCCAGCATCCTTGTGTATAACAGGTAACATTGATACATTCCCTAGTGGGTAACACTCCCACCTGTCTTCGTTAGCTAGTAGTGGACTGTAGTTACAAGTGTCTTATGTGAATCAAATACTCTCTTGGTGGAAGCTGTCACAACAATGAAATCATCGCATGATTCCAGCTAGTTAGTGAGTCATAAGCACCTTTGTCTCTTGGCATTTGGGGAGGGAATCAGGGAGGCAGAGAAGTCAGGTTTATATTCTACTAAGCCCTAGGCAACAGAAGTGATAGCATTTTTCCCACTCCTTTTTATAAATCTTCAGTCATGCTGAATGCATGTATTAGGGCAGGCTTCAGTTTCCATCCTTCCCTACCCACCAGGCCTCGCTAGTAAGACTTAACCCACATATGGAGAGTTTTGAATCAATTCAGATCTATCAAAGCTTTCAATGATGTGAAAAGTCTCATTCTCAGATTGCCTGCTCAAAACCAACACTTAGACAGCTCTTCTCAGAACTCTTCTTAGCTGACCTCCCTGTTCATTCTACTGCCGTAGCTTTACATACTGGAAGGTCAACTGTCTTCCCACCTCTGGAATGTGAGAGGTACGCTCCCTATACACAGCTTGAGAAAGGCATGTTGGATTAAGAAATATCAGCAAACTAATAAGTTGAGAGAACTGCTTAGAATTCATATGCTTCTGGGCTTAGCATAGAGTTCTAGATAGCCTGGAAAGCCTCACCACTAGTTGAAAACACTGTGCATGAAAATGAATTTAATTTACCCTCCCGCCACTGAACATCACAACTTAGGGTATGAAAATGAATTTAATTTACCCTCCCACCACTGAACATCACAACTTAGGGTTGCCTATCTCACAATTATGAGGCTTACAGAACTACAGCTCATGACCACTGATTAGTATTGCAAGAGAATAAGTATTTTATGCTCATTATGGGCCCAGGGAAAAGATCAAAATTCAAAATTTGAAGCACATATTCTACTGGATCCATAGTGCTTCTTCTGTGTAACGTTAACAATTTGTAAGTCAAACTATCAGTAAGTCAGTGATCTCCTAAGCTGTACGTAGGAGGCACTGTGGCATTCAGCTTAACAGAATGGTGGTGGGTCTACCCTGATAATCATTGCCATTCTCAGATTCTGCATGAGAAGCTGAGGGATAAAGTAGTAACAAAGTGTTTTGTAAAAAGCTAGGGTCAGAGTCTTCATCTCTACTATAGACAGCTTAGACAGCTTAGACAGCTTTGGTAGGTGGGCTGTGACCTCTCAGGATAATAGGAAACTGTTTGTTTCTTTGTTTTTCATAAAGGATTTGGTCTTTTAAGAGGTCTTCCTGTCTCAACAGATCCCTGTAGCTGAGGTGATTTTTTTTTTTAATCAAGACTACAAACTCCTCAATAATCACACCAAGACTTATTATTAATTATAAATGCTCAGCCAATTGTTTAGGCTTATTATTAACTAGCTCTTACACCTTAAATTAACTCATATTTTTTAATCTATGCTCTACCACATGGTGGTACCTTTTTTCAACATAGGATGTTCATGTCCAGCTTCCTCTGCCTGGGACTCTGCCTTTCTTCATCCCTCTCTTGTCTTTTTGTCCACAAGTCATGCCTAGCTATTGGCCATTTAGCCCTTTGTTAAACCAGTAAGAAGGCACCTTGACAAAGATACACCTTCACAGTGTACAAAAATATTATTCTGTAACAGATCCCCTAGCACCCATACCTACCATCCAATCATGAGGAAAACATATTAGTCTAATTGAAAAGTATTCGGTAAGGAACCTGCAATATCAAATCAGTACTTATCAAAATTGTCAAACAGTCACCACTTATTTAGAGTGGTCTAAATAAGTCTAAGTGTAGAGATGCTTTTAAGGGCACACGATAAGTGAATGGACACAGAAGGTGGTATCCTGGGATAGAAAAATAGCCAGGTAAGAATTTATGAATCTACATAAGTCACAGACTTCAAGTAATAATAAAGAATGGGTAAATGTTCCTCAACTATAAAAAACAAATGTAGTTTTGCATTGCGTTTATTTTAATATAAAACTCATCTAAAATAAAAACTTTATTGTTAAAAAGCCAATGAATCCTGTTAAAAGTCAGGCTTGAAACAATATAATGTTCTTAAGCTAAAACTAAGGTAAGTAAGGAAAAAAGGAAAAAGAAAAATTGGTACTGCTTGTATTACAAATTTAATGGATGCCCTATGTGAGCTTTCTATTGGAAATTGTTTTTAACAATATCTAATTACATTAGCTTGGTGAGATGATAATGTCATGTCCTATAACTTATGGTAAGTATTTGCTTTAAGATTCTAGCTAGGTCAAAGGACATATGCCATGTGCTGGTTTGAAAGAAAACGTCCCCCAAAGGGAGTGGCACTATTAGGAGTTGAGACCTTGTTGTAAGTAGCGGGTTACTGTGGAGGCAGGCTTTGGGGGTCTCTTTTGTTCAAGTTTCCCTCAGTGTGACTGTCAATTGACTTCTTGTTCCCTGCAAGATGTAGCACTCTCAGCTACAGCACCACATCTGCCTGCACAGCCACTCTACTCCCTGTCATGTGGATAATGGACTGAACCTCTGATATTTTCTTTAAGAGTTGTTGTGGCTATGGTGTCTCTTCACAGCAATAAAAACCTTAATTAAGACATACCCCATTGCTGAAAACATACTCTAATGGAAATACTACATTTTCTGTATAGGATATTAGGACTGGTAACACAAAAACAATTATTCTAAAGACATTATTTCCCCCAAACCCATCAAAACAAGAAGAATCACTATAGTTAGATTACAAAGTTGTAAAGTGTGCTTGACTGGTGTTAGTGTCATGTATAACATGGAGAAGTATTAGTGAGATATGAAGTCCAGAATCTATACACATTTAGGCTTCTTTTAAAAATCTACACATAGAGAAAGTTAAGTGTTTCTTGTTGATCTAAAACTCAGTAGGATGAGATGGAAAGTCTGATAGTAACAATTCCTTCCAAATCCATACAAAGTCCACCAAATAAATTGTCTCCTGTTTAGTATTAGTTTCTATATGGAACCATAACTCTATGGCATGCCTCCTACCCAAAGTGGGGGGCTCCATCCCTATGTCTAAAACTGGAAGGGCATTTGTGTGTGTGTTGGCCAACAGAACAGAGCAGCAGTGATAAAATGCCGTGGAAACCAGGTCACAAACATTACTCCTGATGCCTGGCTCTCAGAAACACTTGCTCTCTATGGTGCTGATGCTGTCTGCTCTGACCACATTGTTTCTGTCCCCCAGCTCCAGGCAACCATTCCTGGAGCATCTCTGAAGCAGGGCATGTTAGTTAAGCACTTCCTGAATTCTCTCCCCAGCACACATGTGAGAGATGATGAAATAACTGTGGCTGCTTTCAACCTCAAGTTCTGAGGTGATGTGCAACTCAGCCATAACTAACTCAACTATTCAGTTTATAATTATCCCAGAAAGAGGCTAACACAAAGTGTCAGGGTGACATGCTAATGATCCAGGCTGTGTTGTGTCAAATCTGGTCACTGAGACAGAAATACATCAATTTATATTGATGGCAAGTAATGGTGCCTTAGTTTAATACTGTACTTATCTTATTACCCATAGTTTCTGCCCTATTTTAGAAAACATTTTTTAGGCACCAATATATATAAGCACTATGGTGGACATTATGAACTTAGTCACATTTGTCTGTTTTTCCCAAATCAAATAACTACCAATTTTAATGTGTTATAAAGGAAAAATATCTTACTTATAACAGGTGATTGAAAATGGTCTTTTCTGTATTGGGAAACTGCATTTAAGTTAAAGCTTGAAGAAAGAAAATAATGAGTGTGTTAGGAGCCTCAGCTTCCTGGAGGACAGACAGACCAGCCACGTTTAGGGGCAGAAAGCTTCCAGGACAAGGTTAAGCATCAGTGTGATTGTAGTTAACATGGCTCAACATGAAAGAGACAGCTAGTGTTCCACCAAACAAGGCCTCCCCTATTCTCAGTTATAGACTTGGAGATGTGGCTTTACAATGTAGTTTTACTCCCTAACACTGCCTGCTTAGCAAGGAAGCAGTCATGTGATTAAATCCTGGCAAAGGCAGCATGGGTGATAGCACTAACCCTGGAGAAGGCATGCATAACCTTGGTTCCCTGTGCCCAAGTGCCAGCTCTACATTTGCACCTAGATAATTCTTGAAAACTAGAAGTGAAGATGCCATCTCTTTATCAACCTTGAAGAACTTCAGGGAGCAGAGGCCCATCCATCCCCTCTTCCTAACACTGAGATCCACCCACCTGTGTAAGAAATAATCCACTGTTGTTCAGCTATGAAATCTTAGGGGTTGCCTAGTTTAGCAGTTACTAGTGCCCTGCTTGAAACAAAGACAACAATACAAAATTTACCAGAAATTATAAAAGCCCTCCAGAATGCCAGGGAACTTAGCATTTAAGAGCACTGAAAACCCATTAACTATACACATGAAAGTAGTATGATCTGGCTGACAGTCACTCCTGTCTTGGTGACTGGTACAGTAGGTGTTAAAATCTGAAATTGGTATTTGGACAGCTGATCATCCAGCTTTTGATAGATTGCAGAATCATCCAAGGGGAGAAGCTTGGCTGATGTAAACAGAATACTTGTAACAGGACTTGGAAGGTTAGAGTTCACCCTGTATTCTTCTCTAGTTCTTTGTCTACTCACCTAACAGGAACAGCTAAGATGAGAGATGTTCCTGTAGCCAGAGGACCACTCCAGCATGCATTTCTACCCATGGATGTACCCTCTGAAACCATGAGCTAGATGCCTTCCTATACCTAAGTGATTTCTGTCTAGGATTTCTCAGCCTTATATAAAAGAGCAAAGCTCTCAGGTCATATAGATTTAAAATACCAATACGGAGCAATCATCTTGTAGAAGGCAGTGGTCTTTACATTGTCTAGCAGCTTTTATACCTAAAAAAATGTTTTTACAAAAGTTTCTGAATGTTTTATCTATTTGTGGGAGGTGAAGTTTTGTGTCATGGCACATATGTGGAGGTCAGAGGGCAACTTGCAAGGGTAAGTGTTCCTTCTACTATGGGGGCTAAGGGATTGGATTCAGGTCTTCACAACTGGTGGCAAGCACCTTTACCTAATGAGCCATCTTGCTGGCCGTGGGACTATAGCATAAAAAGGTTTCCTGTCAGACAAACCATATTTTGCTTACATATTGCCTTGCTGTGGCACAGTAAAAGCTTTACCAACTGAGCTGTCTCTCCAGATCACTAGCTATGTTTTAATTAGCATATTGTTTTATTTTTTTAAAGAGGTGTCACCAATGGGACCTAGTGAGATGAAGTGCTCTCAAGTTCACCTTGCATTATCTGGAAATTTGCTTTTGGTTCCACAGGGGACAAAGACACTAGAAATGCAAATGAGCTCATGGGGAACATGAACATGAGTGAAGCTACAGAGGACAGCTGCTGTTTTAAAGGCTGACTAGATTCTCTCCACTCAGAGGTACCCAACTCTGTCAGTGTTTGATCCACATTGGGAAGTTAATGAATCAAAATACTGTGGGCACTCCTAGAACAGGCTCCTACATCTGTTCACTCATGACAAATCTTCATGCTGAGACAATGAGGAAACCAGAAAAGCCTATTCACAACTGGGTTTGGTAAATACGGTCCATTATTAGATGAAGAATCACTTTTTCTTTTATAAAGGAGTGACTATAAATCCACAAAACCAGCTTTCTACAGCTTATAAACTGCCTCTGAGGAACATTAACACGGGAAAGTTTTGAAAATACTTTATGATATGCCAGTATTACTGGAACAAAGGAACACAAATTTGAAAGCACTACACCAAGAAAGGCATGAAGAAGAATGGAATCCCTCCAGCTTGTATGCAGTAGAAAGTGAACACTAAATAGCGTGCTTCAATAGACTTCAAGGAACTCTATACATGTAAGCATTATCTAAATTCTTACATATATTAATTTTAATATAGATGTTCCTTTTAATGGGTATGGAAGTGTATCTTATATGTTTATAAAAGTTATATAATATTCTGTTCTGATAAATGTATGTAAATGTATATATTATAGAATGACAAAATAAAGTTAACATAACCTTAAGCATCTTCCAATTTTGGTGAAGGAACTCTGAAAGCCACTCTTGTAGCAATTTTCAAATATATATTAATGAGGCTGGAGAGAGGGCTCCATAGTGAAGAGCACGTGTTGCTCTTACAGAGGACCTGGTTTCAGTTCCCAGCATCTACATGGAAGGTCACAATCATTTGTAACTCCAGTTCCAAGGGATTCAGTGCCTCCCCACTATATATTCTGCAGGTACCAGAAATGCACACAAGGTACATACATACATGTGGACAAAACTCTCCTACACATGAAATAAAACAAATAAGGCATTTTAAAAATGTATATATTAACTATTGTCACTGTGCCATATAATAGCTCTCTTCAATTAATTCCCTCTGTTTCACCAAGATTTTACGTCATTAGAGCATTAGAGCAATGTCTTTCCAATTGTAACAGTCCTCAGACTCTAACATTTTATTTTATGAATTAACCACTTCATACTGTATTTGTAACATTTTGCAACATTTCAATTTCTATGCCTCAATTTCACTTAACATAATGTATTTCCAGTTAAGTTCATCCATGTTGCCACAAGGTGTTGAATAGAATGCCATCATATATATATATATATATATATATATATATATATATATATATATATTTGCGTGTGTGTGTGTGTGTGTGTGCATGCATGCACACATGCATGTGCACCCGCATGTAGGGGTGTGTGTGTGTGTGTGTGTGTGTGTGTGTGTGTGTGTGATTCACATTCTTTGCCAGCTGATGGGTAGTTGGGATATTTCTGTTTTTGGCTATTGTGAACAGTGATGCAATAAACACAAAAGTTTTACTTCCTTTACACACACACACACACACACACACACACACTCCAATAGTAGATTATATGAAATTTCTAGATAAAGTACTTTGAGGAACTGCCATACTCCCCCATATGGTTATATCAATTTTCATTCCCACCGCTAGTGTAAAACTTCTTTTTGCTCCTCACAAGGGTTTGTTATCTTTTACCTTTTGGATAACAGCCTCCCTGATTATTGTAAGTTGATATGTTTTATGATTTAAATTCACATTCACTAATTATTAGTTGTGTTTAACATGTTCTTTGCATACTTGCTGACCATTTGTATGTCTTCGTTGAGAAATGTCCTTTAGGTCCTTTGCTTAATTTTCATAAGGTTACTGATTATCTGATGACCAAGTTGAGGTCCCATACATTTTGGGTATTAAGCTCCCCTCAGATGTACAGTTTACAAATATTTAATGTCTTGTGCATTAAAACTTCATTATTGTAGAGCCAAATTGCCTATCCCTCCATGTGATTATTGGAGGCATTTTATATAAACAGAATTCGAAAGTCTTTTACAGGCAGGTGGCTGATGAATTACCAGATCTTTAATTCATAAATCTAACTTGTTACACTCATTTGGTTTATTGTGTGGAATGAATGATTCATACAAACATTTTTTTCACTCACAAAAACATAGCAAAACCTTTTCAGGGAATTGCTTTTGTTTCCTTCTTGGAGTGCTCACTCTTCAGTGTGTATAAACAAGCAAATGCTTTGATATTCAAATTATTGAAGGCAGTGGAAATGAGAGATGAATCCATCTGAAAATCACACACTTCCCTTGAATACCTATTAATGAAAAATCTCTCCCACACACACACTTTATTTGAGAGAATATCTACCTCACAAGCAATGAAAACTCATTTGAAAGTTAAAAAAGACAGGTCATTTCACAGGTAAGCACAAAACCAGGGTTCTGATTCTCCCTCTCCCTCAAGTAGAAAGCAGCTGGAAGTGTGGACTTCAAGGCTGGTGGACACGGGTTTCAGCCCCAATAAAGATGTATTAGCTATGTGGCCCTGAGCTGGCTGACTCACTTTTTAGGGCTTAATTTATTCATCAACAATATGGAAGTAATATGTTAAGAACTGTTAAGCACATGTCTAACATAGTGCCTTTGGATAGAGTTGTTTTATTGTCATCAACATGAATATTAAGTTAACCAGCTCTGGCTTTTCTCCATACAGTAGTTTTCTCTCCTATTGAAAGGAGCAGATATCCAATTGATCAGTGACAAATGATCAAAATGGCAGGAAAATTTAAGTGCTCTGGGTATTGCTATGAAACAGAAATGTTATGTTTCCTGTGTCATGTAGAATAACTGAATGCCGCTTCTCCCACCCTACTTCAGACTAGTCATACACCCTCCTGTATGTGTATCATTTCATACTTCAGACTGACCATCATTTATGCATCATCATTTATGCAGCAACACAAGCTGAGCATCTATAGTCTGGAGTTGTTAAGCTCCTGTCTGCTTCCCCAAACAAATGGGATTGTAGTTCCAGCAATAAATCAAGAGACATTGATTCCTGCCCCATTTGTTCAGGAAAGGCCTACAAGTATCATCGTCCTCTAGGAGTGTGGTTCCTGGTAAGGCCACAGAAATTTGTATCTGCTCTGTGCTCACCAGAATCTCTCAGTTCTGTTCATCACGTAGCACCTGTCATGTGTTTGCTCTTTATTGGTATGTGTCTGTTAGTTACTGTTGTGTCACTGTGAAGAGACACCATGACAAAGCAACTTTGGAAAGAAAGCATTTAGTTGGAATTTGCTTACAATTTCAGGGATTAGTTCATGATCATCATAGCCTGAAACATGGTGGCAGGCTAGCAGGCATGGTGCTAGAGCAGTAGCTGAGAGCTAACATCTTGATCTACAGGCAGGAGGCAGAGAGAGAGAGGGAGATTTCACCTGCCATGGGCCTTTGAAACCTCAAAGCCCACCCTCAGTGACATACCTCCTCCAACAATGACAATCCTCCTAATCCTTCATGAACACTTCCCCAACATCTGGGGACCAAGCATTCGAATATAAGAGCCTATAAATACCAGTCTCAGTCAAACCACCACACTATGTAAAAACAATCAGCCATTTGAGGAGGGCCCCTGCTGCCAATGTTATTGCTAGAATATCCTCGCCAAATACAGTATACCTCAGTGTTCATCAAGTCACAAATATTTCTCTATCTCTAGGAATAAAAATCTGTCATGCCATCCTTTTCACACAGCCATACCACAGCGAAACACAACAGTCTTCTCTTTCATTAAGTTCAGATGGGCAGATTTTGAAAGCAAATGATCCACAAAAGCCGTGTGGCTCCATAACCCATTTTCTCCTCCTCCCCTTCAAGTTGACTCATCACACACAGAAAAGCTATGTCTCCAGTGTCCACAAGATGTAATATGGATTCAATGACTCCTGTCAATGGTAAAGAACTGTCTATTGATTAGAAAATGTTCTACAGAGTCAAATAAAAGGTCAACATTTATTTTTCTTGCTTATCAATAACAAATCTCTGAATTTTAATATCTTGGGCCAGCTAAATGGCTCAGTGAGTAAAGGTACTTGCCACAAAAATGTATTTGCAACTTGAGTTCAATCCCTAGAACTCACATAGTAGAGGAGAGAACTGACACTCATAGATTTCCTCTGACCTCCACACCCACATGTGTGCATGCAAACACACACACACACACACACACACACACACACACACACACACACACACACACAAATAAATTAATTCATTAACAAAAATACAATAAGATTTCAATACCATTTTATCTTCTGATGTGAGCTATTTTGAAAGACTCCTCAGTAAATGAGTGACAATATATAAAATACTGAATAATTATAGTTCTTGGGTCACAGTAAGCACTAAAGGATATCAGTAGTTAGAAAATGTGATAACTTCTAGTGGTATTTATTATCTTTCTTTATTCTATATTTCCATAATCCCATCAACACATAAAAGTAGAAAATTATTCATTTTTGGAATAATATGCTTTGGGGAAAGTAAAGAGAAATGATACTGTGAGACCATGTGATTCTCTTGTTTTTCCTTAATTAAAAAGGGAAAATACTAACCTTAGCCATACAGTCTAGGTTCACAGTATCAGATTATATGATGTCACATAGTTCCATAATGGTATGCTAAAAAGGGTATGTTGCCTCTGTGTATTCTTTCTAAAGCATATCTAATCTAGATATGACAAAAAATTATCAAGTGGAGCCAAATTAAAGCTTACTCTAACAGCTAACTGAGGTGCTTTGGAAGTGTCAAGACCATATATAATAAAAACTGTGAGGTCAAGGAAACTTGTCATCACAAAAGTGACCCTTTATCTGACTCTGGAGTAAGAACAGGGCATAGATGGAAAAACTAGAAAAACAATCCGGGTAAGGGCGGCAGTTTAGTCAGTAAGCTGCCAAGGTTCATGTCTCAGTTTTAATAATTATACCAATATTATATAACACAATAACTTTAAGAGAGGCTGGGTGAAGATTCTAAAAATTCTCTGTGTTATTTCTGAAACTCTTCTTTAGATCTAAAAATACTTGAAAATAAAAGGAATTTAAAAGAAAAATTATAATAATCTGCTTTGTATTTCTAAAACTGAATTTCATTTCTCTCACCATGCTTGCCTCTGGAAAGGAATAAACTCAACCTCCTCAATTCAGAGTCTTCCTTTCCCGTTGGGCTGTATGAATATCCATGGGTTTATATGGCGTCCTATACCGGGAGGAATTCATGGTGTAGATGTGCTCATAGATAGACGGATAATAGCTGATAGATATTCATCTGAGCTTTGCCCTCCATGTTGGCCCACTCATCTTGTTGATAACTGCCCCATACTTCCAGCCACAGAACTTCTGGGCTCTCTGTGCCTTCTCTGTGCTATGATTTGTTGCTCGATAAACACAACTTCGTTCCTTCTCAGAGTGAAGGAAATACATGATACTTTTCAGCCACATCTGTCACCTCTCTTCCTTTCCCCTAACAAGCATTTTGATAATTTGATTGCAGAGTAGGCTAGTGGCTGTAAGAAACCAATTTAAATTACTAGGACTGGTGGTTTTGAAGAGAGTACAGAGCTGCACTGTTCTGCATATAAAAAGCCCCTCAAGAGAGCTTTCACCAAGGTCAGAGCCAACTCTTAGAATCCCTGTGCTCCATGGAGGAATTCTGATATCAAACTCTATCCCAGGGATGTTATATAGCAACATAAACATTTTATCCTGTAGGAAAGCTTATTAAGACTTAGACTATTCTAAAGGGTGATGAAACATTGCATCCTGCAAAGACGTTCTTTACTACTCAGTATGTTCCAAAGAATGGTTCTTTGTTATTCAGGAAGAAAACAATTCAGAAGATTCAGAACGTCCGTGAAACTGGCCAGAAAGACTAGGTCCTTCCCTTCTCAAGCTTATACAAATAGTTAGGAATACTTAGAGATATCCTCAGACTATTATTCCAAGTGCCTGGAAGGTGTTCATACCAACTGGGCTGCCTGGAAGAAAGACTCTCCAACTTGTTGAGGTGCATGAATGTCATACAGTAAGCCCCAGAATTTCAGCTTTCATAAGCCATCACCCATCTGGGGTACACTTTGGTGATGCAGCTCTTTAAGTCATTCCTACTTGTATATTAACCTTGTATATTAACTCATACTCCTGAGTATAACCCCACTAAAACTCATTGTCTTACCAAGCTGGACACCAGTGTTATCCTTAGAACAGTCTGTCACTAGTTTCCTATCTAGGTGACACTTTGTCTCATCTACCAAAGTGGGGGTGTCCCTCTGCTCTTGTATGTCCAGATTTATCTTTGCTTTATCATCCTTATCTGTTGAATAGAGGACATAAAGATTCAATCCTCAACTAAGCTATCTTTATTCCACCCCCTTCAAAACTGTCCATCATGGGACAACTGTGAAATGTAAAACAAAAGCAATGTTCATTAGGAAATACGGCTTTTTTTCTCTCCCAGCAAAGATGGCAGACTCTGGCTAGACAAAGGAAAGGGCCTACAATGCTTTGCAGACAAATGCTAACTTATCAGGAATCTTTCCTTCTTAGTCTTTCTGTTTTAGAAATTCTCCCCTTTCTGTTCTTCTCCAGTCAGTTACATTCTGAGGGGTGTGAGACACAAAGGAGAAAAAGAATGAACTTGAAATCTGGGATATTACTTTATAAATACCCCTCACTGGTCATCAGGGAGAAAAGGGGAGGAATAGATTAAAATGAACATTTCTTTTTGAGAAAATGTGAACATAAGAGACTGACTAGAAAAGACCTGTGATCCAATGACATTTACCAGAAGCTGTGTGCTCTTAACTGATGACCATGCACTGGAGGTAACTGAGCTCAGAAAGTAATAGGGGTCACCACCAGTGTCAGCATCTTCTGCAGCTGAGCACTGAGTTATATAGCTAAGAGCTGAACAAATATTCAGAGCCTGGACTAAGGAATTCTGAGTGACACCAGCATAAATATCTTTTCAAATATCTAAAGTTTAAAAACTCAGATAACTCGGGTTCTATTAATGAATGCTTCATACACATGCACATAAGGAAGCATGTATATATGCATATATATAATGTATATAGTGTGTGTACACATGTATATGCAGATACATGCATGTAAAAATCAGAGGTCAGGTTGGGCAATGGTGGTGCATGCCTTTAATCCCAGCACTCAGGAGGCAGAGGCAGGTGGATCTCTGTGAGTTCAAGGCCAGCCTGGTTTAGAGTGAATTCCAGAACATCCAGGGCTACACAGAGAAACCCTGTCTCAAAACAAAACAAAGAAACAAACAAAACTAGAGGTAAGTGTCCAGTGTCTTCCTCAATCATACTTCGTATATTATTTAAACTCTTTGAGACCAGGTCTCTCAATCAACCTGGAACTCATCAATTAAGCTAGGCTGACTGGCCAGGATCTTTTTTTTCTGCACCTTTCAGTTCTGGGATTACTACACTATCATGCCTGACCTTTTACTGGGAGTCAAGCAGAAGGGGAGAATTCACTTCCCCTTACCTTGGACCCCTTATCTCTCACTAAGTCACTGTGAGCTTATAAGCAGCCTCAGATATTTCAAAAGATCTGACAGTGGCTGAAAGTGGACGATGTTCTTATTTTGGCCCATCCCAGATTAGAATCACAGGACCAGAAAAAAAAACGAAGCAGGGACATATATTATCTGAGACAATGCCAATGGAACATTAGAATTTGAGGAAGGCAGTGAAAGTCAATTTCTACAAAAGTTATGTGTAGGGGCTAGAGAGATGGCTTAACAGTTAAGAGCACTAGCTACTTTTCAAAGGATCTCATTAAGTTCCCAGCATCTACATGGTGGCTCTCCACCACCTGTAATGGAGACTGGCTCTCCACCCAGTCTCACGTGATCTGATTCCCCCTTCTTGCCTTCATGGGTAGCACATGTCATGCATGTGGCATATAATCACACATGCAGGCAAAACACCCATGCACATAATTTTTAAGTTATATGTTATTTTAAGGACCAAATAACACTTCTATGGAACTATATAATACTGTAGGTCAATTACTCATTACATATTCCCAGAAGGAATTGGGGGTGTCTCATCTGAAGACAAAAAAGCAAGGAATAATCCACAAGAAAAAGAATGGAAAGCCTAAATGGTCAAAAAGAACCACTGAGTAAAAGTGTTAGGAGTAGTTTTTCCCTATGTGCCTGTCTGGTCCCACCACCACGCCAGCCCCAAATAACACACAGACACTCTCTGTGTTTGATATAATGCTGTCGACCAGTTACTAGTTTCTTATTGGCTAGCTCTGTCTTAATTATTAACCCATTTCTATTAATCTAAGTACTTCCACATGGTCTTATCTTACCAGAGAAAGGGGCTGGCATTCTTTTCTCTGTCCTCCATCTTGGATCTCCTCCCTATTCTTCCTCTCTCCTCCTAGTCTCCTAGTCCCACCTATCTTGCTTTCCTATGGGCCAACAGTGCTCTATTCATTAACCAATAAGAGAAACATATTTGCAGAATGACATCTCCCATCATCAAATTTCCAGGAAAAGGGATTCTAGTGGCACCTAAGATAAAATTCTTTAACAGCTGTCAAATGAAATGGGCCACCCTGACAGCATTCATCTTAAAAGGTTCAAAAGCACAGGTGTATGAGTCAAAATTGTAGACTTCAGTGCTGAAGTTCAACTACATTACTCAGCTTCTCAGCCCTTCTCATCACCCCAGCAAACTGTAGATAATAATTGTACTTCTATCTTAGGGTTTCTATTGCTGTGAAGAGACATCATGACCACAGCAACTTTTATAAAGAAAACAGTTAATTGAAGGGGTTTGTTTACAGTTTCAGAGTTTTGCTCCATTATTATCATGATGGGGAGCATGGAAGCATGCAGGCAGATGTGGTGCAGGAGCTAAGAATGCTACATCTTGCAGGCAACAGCAAGTCAACTGACTGTCACACTGAACAAAGCTTGAGAAAAAGTGACCTCAAAGCCTGCCCCCACAGTGTCACACGTCCTCCAACAAGACCACACCTACTCCCAGAAGACCAAATTTCCTAATATTGCCACTCCCTTTGGGGGCCATTTTCTTTCAAACCACCACAACATCCCATTGCATTTACAAATACCACATCCAAGGATTCAGCTAAACACCCATCAAAAAGATCCAGGGAAAAAAATTAAAGAGAAAAAGAATAAAAAAGAAACTGTTCTGAACACATACAGATTTTCTCTCAGCGTTCTCTGACAATGTAGTATAACAACTATTTGAATAGTATTTATGTCTTATTAGCTGTTTAACAAGTGGTCTAAAGAGGATATAAGATTCATGAGAAGATGTGTATAGGTGATAATGCTAAAACTATGTAAATTTTATATGATACTCAAGTATATACTGATGTGACTGGCCATGGCAACGGGAATACTAAAATTCTTCCCCCAAGGACACTGGGAGCATGTGCTTCCCCAGAATGCTGAAGGATTAACAAAATAATACAAAATAAAACTAAAACAAAATAATCTTAAGTACTTGCATAGATTTTCTCCCTTGCAAAGACTCTATGAAAAGAAGTTGCTTTTAGTGTGACTTTGATGTCACTAATATGCGTAAAGTAGAGTTGTCAATTACAGTTAGAGAAGATAACTTTGGAGAACATGACGTGAAATCTGAATGAATCCTAAGCAGACCGTGGCTTTAAATCTGACAGCTGCAAAAAGGATGAGGTTAATGGTGTCTATGGGCTAGAGAATCTGAAAACGTGCATATCAATCGCTGTGCCGCTTCATCCTACTCCTGTGATGTGGAGCCACATTGCCCAACACAATAGCCAGACAGATCAATAAAGTTAAAACAAGAATTCCCACAGGAGGTGACGCAGGGGGAGAAAAGCCCATCAAATTGGATTATGACATGAAGGGCCTCTGTGCGAGTGTTGAAAATATCAGTAAGTGATTTTATACGACCTAAAGCAGACTACCAAGAGCCGGTGATTACATAAATAATGGAGCAGGAAGACAGCACGGAGTATTTAAGGTTACTCAAGACAATGATGAAGTAGAAGGCTGCCATTGCAATGAGAACATCTAATCCAATTCCATATGGAATTGGTTAGCTGATCTTTTGATTTACTTGAAACATTTGGCTAAATGGCTCTCAGAAAGATAAACACAACTGTCTCCACTGCAGACTTACAGGTAAGCCTGGCTCTGATGAAATAAGAGCCCACGACACATATCACAGCCTGAGATTTGGTATTAGAGATCATTTGTGTTAGGCAGGTAGCAAAAGCATGCCTCCTGGATTAGTACAGGAGAATAAAAAGTAATACATTTAGTCTTTTTCACTGGTGACATAAACTCAAACACAAGTCACTTTAACAGATGACTCTACACGGGATGCAAGTGCTATGAGGAAAATAGAACTTGATCCTTTTCAAAGAGGGAAAATCCCCTCCCAATGAGAACATCTTGACCCAATCAGCACTTGACTAAAGGGTTGAAAATCCTGGAAACTGAGCTAAGGCTCTCAGGGGTCCACATACTGTCTTTATTTATGAGATTGTCATGTTGTTATGAACAAAAACAGCATTTGCCCCACCCCTTCCCAGTGAGTTCCCACAGCCTTTCTGGTCATAGCAGCTCCAAGGGTGCTCCTCCCTCAATTCCCATTCTGTCTGCTTCACTTTGGCTGACACAGCTAAAGCACTCAGAAGAGCTGCACAGCAGAGTGGGAACCACAGCCTTGAAACAAAGGAGGGTCATTGATAATTTATTTACGTGTTTATTTATTTCCAGTTCTCTCCTTCAGGTACTTCAGTGACCAGGTCCTGGATAGGCACTGAAAACAAATCCATTTACAGTACCCTCTGGGAACACAGGGCAGTGGATAATGGGTAATAAGTCTTTGTGAGGAACAGATCCTGAGAGTTAGCGACTGGGATTGTACAAAACTGTGCTACAGGCAGGTAGGATAACCTAGGAGAACCTTGGCTCTGATGCCCCAGGGTCATCCAGGATCCTGCTCCTATCAATGTTGTCAGCTATGACTTCTAGAGATGATATAATTGTATTTTGACACAAATCAAATCATGGCTAAAAAAAAAAAAATAAATGTATGAAAGAAATTGGGAAGTTATCTTGTGACCTGAAAGAATTTAGGTAATAGAATTTAGGTTATTAAGTAGATTAAACTTCATCAAGAAATGATGTCACTATAGACAAAAACATTCATGTCTGTGATTATTTGACATTGAAGTATTTGATAAATGGACTTTACTACTTCCCTTCCTGGGAGTGAGTAGAAATTACAGAGCCCGTGATAATCTCCCAGTGCTTGGCAGAATTGGAGCTTTGCTTCTCAGTGTGACACACCAGTCATTTATTACCAAGCTCCGCATACTGTTCACATGCTTCACCAGTTACCTTGCAACTCTCAAATCCTCTCCCCCAGCAACACAGAGGCACTTCTAAAGAAGTAATTATTTATTCAACAGAGGGCAGTATCTCATTTATTTAACTAAACAGCATTGTAATATAGACAGAGTGAGTACTAGCTTTATTCCCAGAGCAGGGGCATAGTGCTCCACTAAGGCATTGGAATTTTATTCCTGCAAAGAATGGAGATTCCACCGAAGACATGAAAATTTAAAAGGCTTTTTATTGGAATTGATGTGTTCTGAGTTTTAGTTTGGAAAGATGGCTTCGCAGGCATTAGGGGAGGGGAGGTGTGGGAGGGGAATAATGGGAGACACCAAGGACATGGTAATGATCCAAGAAGAAACCATGAGAGTCTAAATGAACCCTGTAGTGATGGGACTGGACTATGAAATTGATCTGGAAGGCCTTCTGAAGGTAAAAGAATGAAGGGCTTAGGGACTAATTTAAAAAGGGCAAGGAAGGCTCCAAGAGGGGACCAGTTCTTCTAGTTCACCGGATAGTAACAGTCACACCATTAACAGATATGGGAGGTTTGGGGAGGGCAAGTTTGTGAAGGTAAATACTTAACATGTTTTATCTTAGGTGTTATGTGTCATTTGATGTGAAATACTACCAAACACTTAGCTCCTATATCTGGGCTCCCTGTGTGGAAACATCAAAAATGAATTAATACAAAGTTTCTATTTTATTTCACTTAAATCCTGCCCTTTCACATTCCTCTGACTCATCAAAGACTATAAGTGCTAATAACTTCTTAACACCAATTTAGAAGTAACAGTGAGTTAATGAAATACTGGCAAGTGTTGTGGAGGGTGGTCAACAGAATGAGCTTCACGTCAAATATGCTTCTCCTATAGTCAGTTTTCATTTTATTTATTTCATTTTTAGCATCATCTCATGATTTTGTTGTCTCAGCCTCAGAGATATTAGTCTTTTGCAGAAAACAGGGTTAGTTTGCCACCACAGGTTCCCTGATTCCTGTCAGCTACTGCTGAACATGAGGCCTGTCCTAGAGTGGTTGATGTACCAGTGCCACTCTATTAGAGAAAATTGATTTTCCCTCACTCAGTAGGTATGTCATTTCAATTGTTAGCCTTTACTAGGTTAACATTCATTCATTGTTTTAAAATATATATAACAAAATAAAATATAATAAGATACAACAAAAATCTGTCACTTCAGAATTGGACAAGACAAAACAACCAGAGGAAAAGAGCCCAAGAAAAGGCATAAGAGTTAGAGACCCACTCATTTGCATACTCGGAAATCCCATAAAAACACTAAACTGGAAGTCACAATATATACTCAGAGGATCTGGTGCAGACCTATGTGGGCTGTTTATACTTCTTAGGCATCCATCTTTGAGTTCATATAAGCTTTGATTATGTTGACTTAGAGAACCTTATTTTCTTGGTGTCCTCCATCCCCTCTGGCTTTTATATGCTTTCTGTCTCCTCTTCTGCAGGGTTTCCTAAGCTCTGGGGGAAGGTGATTGATGGAAGATTTTTTTTTAATGAGAATTATATGTAATCAAACAGCTCCCTAATGATTATGACCTATGATTGTTGGAAATGTCTTGCATTACCTCTATATATCTAAATTTAAATACAAACATTTACATCCTTCCAGGTTGTACAAAGTGGAAGAGATGACCACATATAAAATAGCTTACAACTCAATAACTAAAATGGAAGGTTCTCTGTAGAAGTACAAAGTATGACATAAAACAATGAAGATGAATAGTCACTTCTAATTAGAAACACCTGGAATGATAAGAGGTTAGGGGGCTCTGAATTATGGGAGAAAAAGCTCCAACACAGGGGAGCAGAGAAATACAAGAAATACTTGAGGAAAGGCAAGATATCTCAAGTAGCTTAAACAAGGAGGAAATGAGATGGAGAAGAGTCTGGAACTTCTCATTGGAGGAGACAGTGTCGTAAGAGGACCTCTTGGCAAATTTCTGAACATCTCTGAGGAAAGAAGTGATAAGAACTGAATATGTATTTGGGTAAACTTTCAAAATTGGAGGGAATGAAGACAAAAGACTAGGGTATAACAGGGAAAACGACCAATCAAAACATGAGCAATACATCTTAGTGTATTGTAGGTACCAAAAAAAAAATACAAGTTTTTCAACACCCACATTTATGGAAAGAGAGAGCAAGACAAACTGAAAACATAAAGTAGATTGGAGATAAGAAACCATGGAGATAAAAGGAAAACCATAGAAAGACAATACAAGGATACCATGGGGAGAGAGAGTGAACCCAGAGAGACAGAAGAGTTGATGCAATGTTCTAATGACAAAGAGAAGTTTGGGAGCCAGGAAAGAGTGGATGGGAGGAGAGGTACAGAAAGGGGAGATGAAAGACCAAGAATTTGTGGCACACATGGTTTCTGAACATTTCTAGCTTGTCTAATATCAATCAATACTTTTACTAATATGCATCAGCTTGAGCCAATTTTGACCCTAGTTGATTTTAGACACTTGGCATCTCTAGAGAAAGCAAAAGACAGAAAAGCTCTACTGTGTACCTCTTATCAAGCCCTTTCCTTTTCCACAGTTTTGTGTCTACTCTACAATTCTCAAGCACACTTATCCTTCACACTTGGTTTTACCAGTTAACCGCAGAAAGTGAGATATTTGGGAAAACCTTCAGAGACATTCCATGCCAAATAATAGAGTTGATCTCTTCTTGAGAAAAAGTCAAAAGTTATTGTTTTTCTGTCTGTGACAGCCAAGACTACATATTTAAAAGATTTCTTTTATATTTTTTAATTATTGGAGGAGCAGAATGTGCACATGAGTTCATGTGTTCACAGAGGCCATAGGTATTAGATTCCCCTGGAGCTGGAGTTACAGATGGTTGTGAGCTGAGAACCCAACTTGAGTCTTTTGCAAGAGTAGTAAGCATTAGATTTTCAAGTCATCAGTCTATCCCCAGAGGCTTCATATATAAAATACAATCTGCTCCAGGACTCTCCTCCACCTTTTAATGTTGACAGGAAATGCTCTTGATGCACATTATTATTGGCAAAAAGATAACAAAGATCCAAGAAAATTCAGAGATGGCAGAATCATAGATCCTCGTATTTTTTTTAACTCTAAAGAAGCTACAGTTCTGATGATCTGAGTTAGGCAACTTATAGAAGAAATCTTTTATGTACCATTTTTCATAAGAAAATTGCCAATACTTTTAGCACATATCTGCATATATATATATACATATACATGTGTATATGTATATATATACACATGTTTTATTTTTATACAAAAGTAGAGTTTTCCATTAGCCATTATTCTATCTCTTGCAGAAAAAGTACCCCACCATCATTGCCAACATTGGAACTATCTCATCAAACATACCTTAGCTCTGCCTCAAGGCAATTTAAGTCTTCTCAAGCCAATGACCTATGTGTCTGCTTCTTTTTCTCAATTGTTAAATAATAATGTTAGAAATAAAGCAATATATGCAAAGTACTGAGAATGGTGCCTTCCATATGGCATGCAAAACATTCCATTCATCTGTCATTATCATGCTGAATAGACATAACATAATGAATATCATGCTGAATAGACACAGCATCATATTTTTCAAAGTTAAATATTATTCCAATTTAACACCTAGAAATTTACTAAGCATCTTATCATTAAGAATTGATTTGTTTTTTCCAGATTTTTGCTACTGAATTCTATATAATTCAGCACACAATCACAACCGGACAAACCTGCTATAAGGTGAAAAAAGTGCATCATGCAGTTAAACATTGTTAAGTTGAAGCATAGGAAGTCTTATATATACTCCCATTCTCATGCTGCTATTTCTTTTTCCACAGTCAGATTGCTGAATAAAAAGTATATGCACTTCCAATTCTGAGAATATTTGCCAGTTAAAATAAAATGTAATTGTAGTAACTCATGAGATTATTTGGTCAATGTGTCTTTTTCATAAGCACTCAAGTACATCTTGTATCTGTAGTCAATGGAGACTTTTTTAACATTGAGCTAATTTTTACTTGATAGATTTACATTGAGTAGCTGCAAAATAAGACCCTGAGTTGTATTCATCTACCCATTGTGAAATTTAACTCAATCCCAAGTTATTGACTATTTATACTGTCTATTTTGTATGCTGGCAAACTTCATTCATTTGCTAGTGTGTATTTCTTACTGTAAGAGCTCTCTGATGGCGTGACTATTAAGCCCCTTCTCAGCTATTCACAGCTACAATATTCCTTTCTTTTAAGACTTCACTTGTAAGTGGTCATTTCCTGGATAGTGGCTCTGAATGGAGCTTTCTCCTAGCCCCTGAGGATTAGTGGCAATTGAAGTCTGAGCATTCAATGCCAATGCATTAGGAGAGGTGCGTGTTTCCTATTATAAAATCAATGCTTCTACGACTTTCCCTGCACCACATTAATCTTCATATTTTACCTAAAACAAAAAGTACATATGTGCTGTAAAAGGAGACCTCAGCTCTGGGTGAATTTGTTAATCTTATCACATACACACACCCCCTCTGCGCCTTCCTGCTCCTTCAGATTCTGAGTCTCTGCAAGCAAATCGTATCTGTGTGTTTGGATAATCCCCCAATACAACAAAGAATATTCAGATTTAGTGCATGTATTTAATTGCTAGAGATCAACAGTGGCAACCTATGTTTAAGAAAGCCATATATTTACATCAAGCCCCAAGCATTTCCTCCAAAGTAGCACAACACAGAAAGAGAGGAGGAGGCTTTCATTTTCAAAGCAGAGTCTTCATGTATTGGTCATTTCCCCCATCTTCCCATCCCCTTCGAGGCTTCTGAATTCTACATGTGAAAGATCTGAGACTTAGAAAGGCAGGGAGATTGGCCTAGCACCACGAAGCTAAGGAATGGCACAGCTGAGGCCCTCAACCTAGCAGAGCAGAGAAATAGAATTAGCATGCTTAGAAATTGTAATTTTATTTATGCCACATCATGAGCAAAACTTTCCAAATAAGCATAAGGAGGAGCAAATTGTTTGATTAAAGATGAAAGGTCAAACACATTCATTTTGGGATTCATTTCTGAAGGTTCAAGCTGGCAAGATACCAAATTGAAAGCTAAATCCCTAGTAATGTGTTCACAGATGAATACCTTCCCTAGGAAACTTGGGTAACATCTCATTTTATATCAAGAATGTTACCTGGCTTCAAAGTACTATTCAAATATAAGACCATAGAGCCTTCTAGGAGGAGAATGGGGGAGCAAAGATGAGGAAGGCAGGTAGGGGTGGCGGGGGTAAAACAAGAAGGCAATCTTTGCAGAGGATCCTGAATAACACTTACATGAAATGTGAGTTGCAATTTGGGAGCAACGCACAAGCTAGTTTTGGTGATTTGAGTGCCACAGTTCCCCTGTCTTGATGTGATGAGTTATTCTGCAGTCAGATGTAGTGGAGTTGGCACTGATTAACAGACTAAAAAACAGTCCGTTATCTCTGCCTCGCCAATCACCACTGGTGGGACCCTGAACAAGTCACTTAACCTCAAAGGATATCAGCTTTTTTATTTGGAAAAATACAATTGAAATAGACAATGCCTCCCAGCAATTCTGTGAATCAAGAAGAACTGACAGCTGTTGCCATGGATTAAGTTCAAACTGAGTGACCTCATTATTGTACCTGTTGTTAGGATGTGAACTCTTGGAAAGCCCTTGGTTTAATAGGTGGCTTCTATGAGAGGCTCAGAAGACATGCATTTGCTAGTCTTCCTCTGCCCTGAAATGGAAAGCAGACTTTAGCCTGCTCATACAATTGCAACATTCAATAAATGTTTATTAGTCAAGAGAGGTTGCTTCTGTTTTAAACTGTCAGCTAAAACCAAGGGGTGAAACAATATACAAAATAGAGTCCCACCATTTAAGAAAAAAGATAAAATATATAAATGTTAATGGACCAAAAAACATTGGCAGGATGTGCAGCAAAATGTTTACAGTAGATTCTCTGAGAAACTGGGACTAAAATGGCAAGGATGTTTGCTCTCTTAGCTTATCATGTATGCATTTTGTATAGCAACATAATACACACAGGACTGATTTAGTTTTCAACTTGATTAAATATAGTACTCGTTTTGGTTCAAACTAGCCTCACAAGAAACTGTGTCACATGTCATATGTCACACTACAAAACCAAAACAAAACTAAACTGAACTAAACCTAAATAATTTTTCTCAAACCTTAGAAGTACTGTATTGCCCTACTTTTTAGGTCAGGGGGAAAAATCCAGAGATATTCTTTGTGGGGATGACAGCTTCCCCTGTTAATACAAGTATGTTTCAAAAAATAGTTTTTTTTTTCTTTTTGTCTTTTCAGTTCCTGGGGCCCCCAGGAGAGTAGGTTCTAGGCTGGTTATCAGAGCAAGTGAATGTAATGTATGAGCTTGCCTGGGCATGATAGCAAGCAAGGTTGGAAAATGGAAATGATGATATGAGCTTGACTTATAGAGATGCTGAGCTGAGCATCTGTGCTCTCAACCATACTGTTCTTGTTAATTGTATCTTATTCCACTTCATTATGTATTTCATTGAATTCATATATTGATGAGGGGGCACTTCTCTGTGCTTCATATCAAATTCTCAATAATAGCCCCCCCCCAGAAACCCTCACCCGTCAGCCATGCAAAGGCATTTCATCTCCTTATGGCAGAGTTGCTCCCATCAACACAATTGCCTTTTCATCAGACTGCCTGTGAGCATTTTCAGAACACTTGATGCCACAATACTGAAAGAAATGGCCATTTCTAACATAACAGAGGAAATCTAAGCTATGTGCTTTCAACATTTATTATAGTTTCACAAAGAGAGTATTTATTTCTTATGTGTATGTGTCTCTGCTCCAGGTTGTTACTGGTGAATGAGAAAGATAAAGTTGCTATAGATGAAGGAATACCTGCAAGGATGCAGAGCTGACTTCATCAGTTAACAGTGTCAAGCCATGGAAGCTCATCCCCTAAGCTTTTCCAGAGAGCAAAAAGCATATGGATGATCCCAAGTCTTGAGCATCAAAAGGAACAGTGGGATGTGCGCTGACTTTGAATGCAATCTTAAGTGCTTTCTTGAGTATGAATCTAACTCTATCTTAAGCAGCTGAGTAAGCCAGCTCAATTTTCTGCAGCTTGATTTGCTCAGCTGTCAAGTGAAGATGTCAGTAGCTAGTCACCAGTATGCTGTAAAGCTATGATGATAATACACAGAAAGTCATTTAGGCAGCCTAGAGGAGTATGTGTAAGGTATCTAGGATACTCCAACTTCTGCTGCTTTAGCTCTTTTCCATTAGTGCTCTCCCTCCCTTTCCTAATTTCAGAAATGGTCAGTTTCTGTCATTGTACTTACTGACCCCAATTCTCATACAGGTCACAGTGCTACACTCCAACGCCAGCCAAGCTGACAGGTGTGGTAATTTTCTCCTTTTCCTAGTTTGAGGTTCAAAGATCTCAAAATTAGAAAAAGCAGACAAAAAGTACATGAATAAATTTGTAAACAAAAGGACTTGTCTAGACAATCCTTGCAACTCCTTCCAGCCCTGAGACAGAGAGATAAGCAAATAACAGGTAAACAGAGCTTTTCTTCAGCTCTCACATTAGCTCTTTGGCTTTACTTTAACTGTTGAATGCAGTGCTTACTGGTTAGCAGACCAACCATGTCATAAAAGTTTGCTAGCAGCAATTGTCACTATGTTGGATGAAGTTTCCATCCATGTCTTTCAATGTATGCATTTTTTTTCTGTTAGTGCTATTGCATTCTGATGGCAGAGAGAAAGTGTAGTGACAAATCTTTACTATACTTTGTGAAAAGAACAAGTGATGAGGCATTGGCATGAGGCATAAAAAAATTCATCAGGGATACATCCTGATTCCACTGTCTGAGGATCCTTAGACTGCTCAGGCCTTCTAGCTGAGACCCATGTTCAGGGGGGTCTGAGTCAGTCCCACGCTGGATTCTCAGCTATTAGTCTGGGGACCCATTAGCTCCTCCTTGTTCAGGTTAGCTGTCTCTATGTGTTTCTGCAGTGTGGTCTTGTCCTCCCTCTCTGCATCTGGATTCTAGTTCAGCTCAGTGTTTAGTTGTAGGTGTTTGCATCTGTTTCCAACAGGTACTAGATGAGGGTTCCATGATGGTGGATAAGTTAGTCGTTGATCTCATTATCAGGGAAGGGCTTTATGGTAGCCTTTCCACTGTTGCTCAAATTGTTAGTTAGAGTCAGACTTGTAGGTCTCTGGACATTTCTTTAAGTTCAGTTTTCTCTTCAATCCTATAATGGCTCCCTCTTTTATGGTCTCTCTCTCTCTCTCTCTCTCTCTCTCTCTCTCTCTCTCTCTGTGTGTGTGTGTGTGTGTGTGTGTGTGTGTGTGTGTGTGTGTGTGTGTGTGTGTATCCATGGTGCACAAAAAGACCTTGCAGGCACATCCCCCATAGAGGGATATTCCCTTAACCTAGAGACAAGAGAGAAGTCCTAGTCCCTATTTCAAATGACTTGACAGATTTAGATGACCCCTCCTGGATGGCATCACCCTACATGTGGAGTGTGTCGGGAGATGGGAGGGGAGGGTGGTCGGGGTGCATGTGAGGCAAGGAGAGAAGGAAAGAGGGACGGAGGAAGGAAGGGAGGGAGAGGGAACTGGGATCGATATATAAAATAAAAAGTAAAAAGAAAAAAAATGGAAAAAAAGAATCATAACAAAAAAAAATTCATTAAGATTCCACTGACTCTGTAGATTGCTTCCAATAAAAGAGCCATTTCACAAAAAAAAAAAAAAAAAAATCAAACAGTTCCAAAACAAGCAAAATACTGTCTTAGAGCAGTAATTTTAAATTCATTCTTAATACAAAAACCACATAATGATAAAATAATTAAAACATAACTACATACAAGAGCTAACACTGCTTACACAATCATGCTTCCTTCATATCAATTGATTTCCACACTGGATAGTTCCAGAGGCAGAAATAGAGGGAGGACCTCAGCCTCCAGTCCCAAGCCTCTCACCTGCAGTAGCTAGAAGCCTCAGGAAAATTGTTGTCCTTATTTGGTTCCTCAGTCCTAATCACATTTCAAGTGGAAACCTGATGAGGAAGATCACTATAAGTATAAATCGCTATACTTGAAAATTCTAAGGCTATTTAAAAAAAATTAAAAAGGCTGCATTGCTTAGGACACCATCAATGACTCAAAGAGGGGAAGATTTGTTCATTTATGTTTGCAATGCAAGGTGTTTATTGAACAGTAACTACGAGCCAACTGCTAAGTGCGGCACTGACACAGTACAGAAATGGAAGAGGACAGAAGGTCTGCCAACCCAAGGATGGAATTCCAGAAAGAGGGATCATCACTGTGGGGACTGTGAGTAGTTAGTGTATATGAAAAAAACATACACATATATGTATGCTTATGCATATACATTATATGGAAGCAAATTATCCATCAAACTTGAGTTCTATTCACTATGCTGTTGCCACCTAGCTACACAATGGGACATCCTTATCTACTGGAATTCTGCTTTAGGACACAAGACAAACTTTCCCGTGAACAAAGTAGACAGTTTTCTAGAGAATGTTGTAAACCTCACATGTGAGGTGTCCAGAGTTTATATTTCTCAGTGACACACGTAGGGCTATAATTAAGACATGCAATCACGTCTCTGATTACATTTTACTAAACAGTGAAGTTCCCACTGTGCAATGCCTGCAAGGGCCAGAAGCATACAAAGGCCAGATTAGACAGGAACACCTTCATCTTCTCCCTCAGGTGTGGGAAGCAGACACCTAGCAAAAGCTACTGGCAGTCACCCCCAGCAAATTCAACTCCACCAAGGCTATGGCAGCCTAGATGACCTGCTGCTGTCATGTCTGTGTCTGTTGACTTAATTCCTGCACCCAGAAAGTTGCGATTGCAATCAGTTATTCATAACAAGCAAAAGAATTTCTAGTGACACCAAAGCATACATGAACTATATGTTTTTACCTCATTATTTTCACACGCATGACCTTCCATCCCCCTGCACCAAGATGAACAGATAACTCATCTAATCCTCAAAGTCCTTCCTGATAGGTTCTCTGTGATTCTGGAGAGCTTGTGTGGAGATTCTAGCAGGGGGGCACAGCTACTCGTATACCCTTGACTGAAGACCAGTGCTCCTCTATTGGGGAAGGTCTTCCTCTTTGACTAAGTGGGCAAGCACATGGAGCAGAGAGGGAGAAAGGGGACTCCCACCCAGCCAGCCAGATCAACAAAGTTAACCCTGACTCTCAGTGGGATGACAAATGTCACAGTGAGGTGGCCCTCACATCTGTCCTCTGTGATTCTTGAGTGTAGCAGGAATTAAGGGCACAGAGTTGATAAGTGGCAAAGCCAGAATTAACAATTCAGTTGAGGGCTGCTGAAATGGCCCAGCAGGTAAAAGTGTTTGCCACCAAGCTTGGCAGTCTCAGAACCCACAGGATGGAAGAAGAAAACCGATTCCTGAAAGTTGTCCTCTAGTTTCTTCATGTGGGCATTGGCATGTGCGCTCTCTCTCTCTCTCTCTCTCTCTCTCTCTCTCTCTCTCTCTCTCTCTCTCTCTCTCTCTCTCTCTCTCTCTCTCTCTCTCTCTCTCTCTCCCTTTCTCCCTCCCTCTCTCTCTCTCTCCCTTTCTCCCTCTCTCTCTCTCTCTCTCTCTCTGTCTCTCTCTCTCTCTCTTCCTACCTTCCCCCTCTCTCTCTGACTCTCACATACATACACACCCTCTCAATAATAATAATAATAATGATAATAATAATAACTTTTAAAAATAAACTGGTCCCCCAACATCTACTTTTTAAAAACAATGAATCCCATTAACTCATATTTTTTTTTCAGTGAATTCAGAATGTGTACAGGCAGCAGCTGCCTCAGGCTGACTTCTGTGCTTTCAGCCATGTTGTTCCATAAACCTTGTTTATGGAACTGCAGGCCCAGTGACAGTGTCAGGTTGGACACTTAAGAACATAACTCCCTAGGCTTTAGGAAACACCTATGATTTAGTAGTGGGGAGAATCCTGTGTATGTCCTGGTTCTTGACACATTCTTGAGATCAGACGTCCTTTCCCTCTGCTTTTCTCCTGCTCCCCTGCTCCCCTCCCCTGCTCCCCTCCCCTGCTCCCCTGCTCCCTTCCCCTGCTCCCCTGCTCCCCTCCCCTGCTCCCCTGCTCCCTTCCCCTGCTCCCCTGCTCCCCTCCCCTGTTCCCCTCCCCTGCTCCCCTGCTCTCTTCCCCTGCTCCCCTGCTCCCCTCCCCTGCTCCCCTGCTCCCTTTCCCTGCTCCCCTGCTCCCCTGCTCCCCTGCTCCCCTCCCCTGCTCCCCTGCTCCCTTCCCCTGCTCTCCTGCTCCCCTCCCCTGCTCCCCTGCTCCCCTGCTCCCCTCCCCTGCTCCCCTCCCCTGCTCCCCTGCTCCCCCCCTGCTCTCCTGCTCCCCTGCTCTGGTCCCCTACACCTTTTGTTCTTGAGCACTACCTCTTTCCATCTGCTCCTCCTTGATAAGAACTTGCTGCAAGCTCACTACACCTTCTCCCAATGGTCCCATAACTCTTCCCCTGCCAGACTTCATAAATGAAGGATAGATGCACATGCCTGGATGCTCTCCCTCCACTCCCCTCTGGACTCTAAAATATGGCTTCCGAGCACACTGTTGTACAAAGCAGCTTTTCTGTCACCAGGGAAGTCTGTTCATTGTCTGTCTGCAGTTCTCTACTTTCAATCTTTTCATCTTTCCTCATTAAAACCATCCTAGTCATTGACACATTCAATGAAGGGACACAGGCTGTAGAACAACCATAGTAGCTGTGAGAGCTATCCCTGTATGGACCAGCTTGGCATCTAACAGGAAGCTGTTAAGACCCGTCTCCTTGTCAAGGACTCATGCACATTGTAAATCAGATTCCATATGTGGGTCCTGATGCAAGGCCTGACCCAAGGCACATCTCTAGAGTCTTACAGTTCCCCTAGACATTTTGCTTTCACGTTAATTCTAGCTTGTCTGAGAAACCCATTCCTACATTCTGTACTGGAGCTTTGATTTTCTCTTTTATCCTTACCGGTGACTAAGTGCTGAGATTTCAACTCTGGATTGATGGTCTTCTTTCCATCCTCTCCCTTAGTGCAACAAGGGTTGACATTTATTGTGACATTATAGTACACTGTGATTTGCCCCAGTACTTTCAAAGAAGTTCCAGAAATACCCCCAAATCTACTTTTGCAAAACATAATTCCATTTACCTTCCATAGATAACCTTCTCCTCCCTTCTTTGCCATCACCTGCCCAGCTACCAAATTATCAAATACACAATGCAGTCTGGAATGCTGCTTTTCCTTCAGCACTGTGGTCAGTCTGAGAACAAATTCTGCTCTGCTTCATGCTGATGTCCCCTGCTGTGACCTTCATATTGTAACTCCAGATATGTGGACTTAGATCAATAAGAAACATAGACCCCTGGGTTGTCCTATGGGTGTCTGGCTAAGAGCCAAGGATGCCAAGGTCGCCATGAGCTCTCAAATGTACCCTGGAGCTCGGAGCCTTGAGTCCCAACTTACTTATAAAGTTTTCAGAGAATTCACCAAATAAGGCTATTTTGACAAGCAAGGGGCATGAGATACAGCATGCCAGGTACCAATTGTGTGTTATCTTCACTGCCTCCAAGATTTGCTGGTCATCTGATCTCTTCAATACCTAATTTAAAATGATGGCTCAGTGCTGTTCATCATGGCTCTGTCAAGAAGTGGCATTTCTTCACAGATTAAGCTGAGAAAAATGAGTTCTTGTTTTAATCTGCGGTCTCCCTAGAACAGTTTTGTCTCTCGCCTCCAAAAGTGAACCCACAGGGAAGCAGAGTCCACGACTTAGCTCCTGTTTTCCTAAAGCACAGCCATCAGTTTGGGACTGCACTTCTCGTTCACTTACTTAGTCATCCATTCAATGAATGTGTGCTGCATCTCTACTTTATAGCAGTCCTGGGCTGGATGTTGAAGATATAGCAGTGACAGCCCTACCCTTCAAAAGCAGAAAACAAAGCCCAGCGGTGAGTGCTGAGGGAGTGGAGGCTGATGAGGAGAATAAGGAAGAATAGCAGGTTTTACTCCTATCTCTTGTTTCCCTGGATATATCCTCCCCACCACTCTTTCACCGCCCTGCCGTTTCCCACTTACATTCCCACAATAAGCTCCAGGCCTGCAGCCTCACCATCTCCAATTCATCCTCCACGCCGTGGTCATGGTCATCACTCTCTAATGCACATCTGATCATGGCTCAGACTTTCCCAACCTTCAAAGGCTTCCAGGCTTTTTACATAAAATTAAAGCTCTTTTGCTTGTGCATGGGGGGATTCCAGTCACATGTGATTCCCGCTTATTTCTCTGACATGCTGTTATTCCACTCCAAGGAGATAAGACCCTGCATCTCTTGCTGCAATCACACAAAACTCCTTCTGGGACTTGCATACTCTCTCTCTGCAAAGAAAGTCTTTCTCTTCTCCATGTGATTGCTCAAGACTCATCTCACGTCAAACTCCCTAAGAAACCTTTTGATCTTCCCACCTTCCCTTTGCTGGAAGCTTTCCTTTTGTGCTTTTATAGCATCCTGGCCATATCTCTGTGCAAACACTCACTCCATAGCATCAGTAGTTAATTAGTGTCACCCACATGCTATTCTTTCATGTATGGCTCTAGTCACATGGGATGACTTACAGTTACCCAATTCATATCAAACAGTGACACATTTCCTCTGCCTGGAATGACCTTTCAATCCTTCCTTCCCTGTAAAGACTATTTTTCACTTTTTCAAAATATCCCAAGGATCACCTAAATTCCACAGGGGAAGTAAAACAAATCACCAACTTGATTATATTGTTGTCACTTTGTTTATAGTGTATCAATAAGTTAGTTATTCACCCCAGGTATGTTCCTCCTTAAAGGTTTGAACCAGCTTTTACTTTCTTATGTTTTGTTTGTTTTATTTTGTTTCTTCCTGGCTTCAGCAAAAAGTACTGGTTTGTGTTTCACAAATGTTGAGAAAATTCAGAGGGAAGGAGTAGAGTGGCGTGCAGAGACATCGAACTCTGGCTGCTTCGTGTGTGTTAATCTCAGATTTACCACGACACTGTAAACACTTTAAGAGCCATAGCTATGTTATATATTGCTACATGGCTTCTGGTACTAAAGCAAGACACATGGTCAGTAAGCACCTGATTTCACATTATCAGTGAAATCTGTGTGTTGTCAAAATGAAATGATGTTGCAAATGAAGGAAGAGGGAAGGCACCAGAGAAGAGTAGATGAAGAACCCCAGTAAGAAGGGTGAAACTCATCTTTCCTTGCCAAGATTTTTGAGAACAATGATGAGACTGTCACCCTGAAGTAAAAAAGAAAGAAAAGTGGGGGGAGGGAGAGGCATAGGCTGACAATCATTTTAAAACTGCCAATTTCAACTGAAAAATACTTCTGGGAAGGTATTCTCTTTCTTGGTTATTTGAAAAAGGACAAAGGTAAAAGCACTTTCAGATTTCTCTCTACTGAACACTTTTTTTAATAGTCATAAAGCCAGCTTGTTTTAATCCTATGTTCCCCTTTTCTCAATACCCCCCCCTTCAATTTTCCCTTCTTCTTCCAAACTTTCCCTGCTCTGATGCGCCAACGAGAAAAGGTCTGACCTGTGAAGCTCATAAAGGCTACAGTTTTCTCCCATTTCAAAGTCCCAAAGTTTTCAAAGCATAACTGTTCCCTGTTGGAATCATCAGAGAGAGGTGGCCTCCACTTACCATCTGGACGTGAGAAAAACCCTCTTTACTACCACCCAGTTACTGACACCAGATACCAGCTTCCAGCATTTCTTCTGTGAGCACCAGCTAGGCCTCCCTTACAAACTCCAGACTCTGGATTCCAGAGAAGACAAGACTGTACCCACATGTATCCACCCCACCTTCCAGTCACAAATACAGCGGGATGGAGAAACTTCAATCCACACACTTTCTATACCTAAAAAACAAACCTGTGTTTATGGTAAAGGCAAGCCTGGGAACAACCTAGTCTTCTGTGTTCCAGATATGTCACCGAAGGCATCCCCAGATCCCATTCCATGAACAGGAACTGCCAATCACAGTCCCAGAAAAGAGGTGAATTCAGCGAAGGTTTACTGTGCAGGGCACTGGACTTCATCCTGCTGTAACTCGTTTCCTCCTTACCTCCTCCCCTCTTCTACTCCTCTTTGTCCTGGCTTCACCTGCTGACCCAGTGTTGGCTACCTCAAAGGGCCATTAGATTTCAGGCTTTCCCTGGATACAGGCAGGCCCTTTGCTAGAGGAGAGCTCGCTTCAGCAAGGACTGGCTTTCTAAAAGGAAATTCTTTTCTCAGGACCTTTTCCCTGGTGCAGAAGAGAAATACAGCCGTGCCAGTACACCAACCAGATAACTAGGTGGTTGGCGGCAAAGCATCTCCACAGAAAAGGTTGAAAGCAAAAACGGTAAGCCCACAAAGACAAATAACAGCCCCGAATCCTACAATATTCCACACGTGTGTGCCACCAAATCCAGAACAAAAATAAATTCCCAGATTCGCTTGACATCACTGCCACCACAGCTGTCTCAGTCCAGCCCCTAGAGCTGCTGCAGTGGTGTGTGTGCAGACAGACCTCCCCTCTCGACCCCCGCCCCCAGCAAATACCCTAGGAGGTGAGTATGCCAAGTCTTTCAGTAACTCATCATTCATCCAGCACTGACCCGAGCCTCACCCTAGAAACTCTGTCACTGGTTTCGATGAGAAAGCCCATGGCTATCCCCATTCTCTAGGTGACACCTTTACTATGTGCCTGGAGCTCAGGGAAGAGAACCTCTAGCAGGTGCCCACGCCTGAAGCAAATCAAAGGTGATGCTTACAGCTAGGTTGAGAAATCTCAACCCCTGTTGGGTGGGCAGCTTAGACATCAACTACCTGCACGGCTCCGGACCCCCACTCCCACCCTCGCCCTGCCTCTGGGCATCCCAGACCAGAATGCAGTCTGAAGGGCAGAACCGGACAGAGAGAGCGCCTCCACGCCCCCTTTGTCTACACGTTTGCCAAATGACAGGAGAGGAAAGTTTATGAGCCTGGACAGGGTAGCTTTCTTCTGGTTCCATCTGGCACCTCGCAGGAGACGACCCTCCCTGGGATCGCCCTTTCCTCCCTGAAACAAACAGGGCACTACCTTGGTCTGCACCTTGAAACCTGCAAACCAGGCGTGGGCCACTTGCACCATGTTGTCGGGTCGGGAACCTGCCCCTACAACCCGGCTGTCCAGGCTCAGCTGTCTCCAGGGCTGCAAGCATCACACTCACCTCCGGTGGCCGAGCTTCCTCCCTTGCGCCCTATTGGGTGGCCCGGCTGCGGGCAGCGAGGTGCATTCAGGCAGCGACTGCAGAAAAGCTCCCCGGGCGCTGCTGCATTCTGCCTGCGTGGGAGAGAGAGCAGGCGAGCGCGCGGCGCGGGCGTGTGCAAGTGTGTGTTTGTGTGGTGTGTGTGTGTGTGTGTGTGTGTGTGTGTGTGTGTGTGTGTGTGTGTGTGTGTGTGTGTGTGTGTGTGTGTGTGTGTGTATGGGTGTGAGTGTGTCGTGCGTGCGCGGGAGGCGAGAGTACGCGGGATCACAGATTCCCCTCAGCGACCATCCCGAGCTCTGCCTCTTCTGCCGCTTCCTCTCGCCTTTGGGTCCTGGTTTTGGGGTTTGGGATCTCTGGTTTGTTTAATGAAAGAGAAGGAGCAAAAGGCTGGCGGGGAGGGAGCATGGGGTGGGGGGGTAGGGGGGCTGAGAGGCGGGGAGAGGGCCGCGCATGCTCAGAGAGGGGCATCGGGCTTGTTCTCAAGAGCTGGGGCGTGAAGCCTGCAAGGTTGTGCCACTGGGAGTAGCGGAGGCTCGGCGGGGTTCCTGGAAGGCAGCCTGGGGAACCCCGCTGCCTAGGTGCTCACTGCTCGGGGACTCCCGGGCTCCCGCATGCTGGAAGTCACTGGCGGGATCCCCACCCACCTAGGAGCCGCTTCTGCTGCCGCCAGTCTTGGGTAGCACCGCGTTCTTTTTGCCTTGGATATTTTTAGTCCTTGTTCAAGCAATCCCAGGGGCTAGCGCATGACACCTGCCTAGGGATCCACAAGGAAACCCGGGCTGCAGGACTAAAATGAGCTTCTTGACTTGTTTTTCCTTCTTTCCCTGCCAACTTCCACGCTGACTAGCAGCGGATGGGCTAGGCAGTTCCAAGTCGCCCAAACAGCTTTGATGGCTTCAAGACTGAAAGGCACATAAAGGGGAGAGGAAAGAAAGTGAATCACCATGGACCCTGGATTCAGCCCCCTTGGGTGTCAAGATTCGATGGAGAAGATTCTTGCCTGCTCAAGAGGGTAAAATGAACAATGCAGCTGTTGTCCCACTTGTCTCCAGTGCGGAAGCAATTGTAAGCTTTCATCAGTTTGGGGCTTCTGGCCCCTCTGCTAAGTGGAAGAACTGTCAACTTAAGAGAATCCAGTAAGAGAATTTGAGCCTGCGAAGGTGCAGTAACCTGAGGCCACTGGACACCAGGGGGTGAGAGGCTTTGCAAGTGGAGTGGAAACTTTGTCAGTGAGGTCTGTGCACAAAACAGGCAAATGGTTAGTATCCATTCACGAGCTTCCATTTTCTTCTCACTGTGTAATCCCACAGCATCACACACACACACACACACACACACACACACACACACACACACACACACACTACACACACACACACATCTTCTCCCCCACTTTAGAAATACACCTCAAACAGGGAAAGATTCTTCTCTCCTCTGCTCACTCGTTTTCTGTCCCCCAAGGAAGAAGCATGGAGCACTGCCTCCTCTGGCAAATGTTTTCCAAGCTTTCATTAAAGATCACTTCGGAGTACTTCCACTCACTACACACTGCAAGCAAGCAGATGCCTTCTTGCTGAACTGTGACCCGGGCCCCATTCATCATCCCAGTAATAATGCCAAATGACACTTGAACAGCGGGACAATTAGATCAAATCCTAGGACACACACAGAGGAGAGAAAACAGCATGTTTAAATACCACAAACAAAAGCAAAGTTCAGGAGGAAAAAAAAATACTGAGAGAGAGAGAGAACACCAGGGTAGAAGATTCCTATAAAGAGAAAATATCTAGGAAGTGTCACAGGTGGCAAGTACCTCCCCTTGAGGTCCATTAAAAATAGAACTGAGTGAGTCCTTTGCTTAAAGGGCAGTGACTCTGACTCTCCATCCATCCAGAAGGGAGATCAGGATCTCCAACAAAACAACTGTGGTATATTTGGGACTCGTATCCATGTCTGGCCTTTGCTTGTTTGCTTTGCTATTGTACTATTCAAAAACATTTAGGATAGATGTGCCTCCTCCAGGCCCCTTGCTACATACAATTCTCCTTAAAACAGTGAACAATATTTACAGGTATTTCCAGGCACTTGTATTAGCAGGACAAGCCACTGTGCTCCCTTGGGGCAGGGTAGCATGAATTTGAATACCACATGTGTACTATGTAAGAGGGAAGTGGGGCCTCTGACTGAATACAAGAGCTGGTTGGAGCCAGGCATTGGTGGCATAAGCCTTTAATCCCTTTAATCTCAGGAGGCAGAGGCAGGAGGATCTCTGTGAGTTCAAAGCCAGCCTGGTCTACAGAGTGAGTTCCAGGACAGGTTCCAAAACAATACAGAGAAACCCTTTCTCAAGACTGAGACGAGGAGTAGACTGGGGCTGGGGTAGGTAAGAACAGTCTCAACTTTCCAGCTCTATCTGTAGAGGCAGAAGAAAGAAGGGATGGTGTTTAATCAGAGACAGCCTATTATTCACCAGTTTCTTAACTTTTTTTCTGTTTCGTTGATTTATTTAGTGTGGGGTGGGTGTGTTTGCATGTGTGTGGACACAACTGACACATCATATCTGGAAGTCAGAAAACAACTTTTGGGAATCAGTTCTCTCCCTCCAAGCATGATACATTGATCTTAGGGATCAAACTAAGTTTGGCTTGACTGCAGACACCTTTACTGCTGAGCCATCTCTCTGGCCCCACTTCAGCATCTGAAAGTATCAAGTAGCTTCAAGGTCAAAGGTGAAGGGAACCTTTTGTATTTGCAGCTGCAAAACAAATGGAATCTCTCTATACTGCTTCTACTACAGCAATACAGGAAGTTCTAGAACAAAATCTCACTAAGGAGTGTGGAAAATTCAGGGGGGTTAGCTGTGATGATGTACATAGTGCCTACCATGCATGGCTCTCTGCAAATTGCAGCTATTAATGTTTTGGTTAACATTTTCATTACTGTGAATTTTGTTGTAAGCTGAGGAGATTTTCTTTCCTAAGAGGATGCAAGTAAAACAGCTGAATACCACAAGCTACTCAATTTCCCTTCTGGCTTCTTCCATCGCCCACTCACTCATCACTCTAATGTGTTTAAGTCGATGTAGGGAAAAGAATACTATGAAGAAATGTGTCAATGTAAGTAGTGCCTAATTGCCTCACTTGCCTTTCTATACTCATATATAGACATAAATGTGAGGCATTCTATGTCTCATATTTCTCATAATATGAATAAAGACTCCCTTTGCCGAGCATGGCCACCAGTTCCATTGGCAATCAACATTGAAAACTATTTATTTTCACTCTTTAACTTACAAAGTAAGGTTTCACGTGGGATTTTCTCAAGCACATTTCATTTTGGATGATTACTCCCAAACACATATTCAGTCTTCATCTCATTCCTTCCAGTCCCCACAGTACCCTGTCTCCCCCACCATTGCCCCTTCAGCTTATTCTGTTGTCATCACCACTTCTAAGTCCCCTTCTCCCAAGTTACAAGAGTCCTTCCTAGTTTCCTGGCCTTTGTCTATATTTATTCCCATCTACATACACATACTCAGTAGCTAGGATTCACATGAGAGAGAACATATGGCATTGGGCTTTCTGAGCCTGTGTTACCTCAAGTAATGTTTTCCAGTTGCATCCATTTTCCTGCAAATTTCATGAATTCCTTTTTCCTTTACAATCGAATAAAAGCACACTGTGTATGTACACATTTTCATTGTCCACTCACCTGCTACTAGTCATATTTTTCTTCCTAAGTTTACTTATCAAATGTTATCAAATATTACTCCTGAGTGTAAGAGCTATATTAGTAATAAAAAATTTTCTGTCAGAACTATGACAAAATTATTTCCACAGCCCTTTGAATACACAATAAGCAATTTAGCATACCAGGTCTGTTTTTTTAATCTTTCCTTCATGCAGCTCAGTTATAAACCACTCGAAAGAGTATTTGTGCTTTTGGTGCTTCAAGAAGTAAGCAACTGGCATATGTTTAGTAAATGTTTAAAGAGTGTGTTACAAATATATACTCACAAATTAATGTATGCTGGTAAAAAGTAGACTATGAAACAGAATTCTGAGTTCAGTAACACTTGACACTTTTAGAGATAATGAAGTAGGTAGGTACAATTTTTAGGGTTTTGTGTGTGTGTAATTGTCTAAAATGGAAGTTGAGATGAGAAAAGCAAAGCAGGTTTCTGAAGACAGTTTTTATTTCCTTGGAAACAGATAAATCAAGCCCATTCTAACTTTTATCTAGTTCAGAAAGAGAATAAATTTGGGCTCAATGTGTATGATAGCCAAAGAGACAGATACATGCTAGATAAATAATCCACCAGAATTATTTCCCAGTATGTCAAAATACCTCTACTAAGAAAAATGAAATTGTAGTTAGAATACTTAATAAAGAAATAAATAAAGAATAAATAATAAAAGAGATTATGGCCTCTTGGGTACCATCTCAGATTTTCTCCTCTGTCATGCATGAAAGTAAGAAGTTGGTTTTCTCCTCATGGATAAGAGTGGAGCTGGTGGGGGTTAGAACCACAGGAAGGTTTTAGCACTGGTCCCCATATAAGCCTGATAAAGGAAAGGATAATGAGAGGATCAGGTGAGTAATACTGTTAGAAACCTGCAGTCTCCAGACCCTGTTGGGCCATGCCCAACCCCCACCCTTTTAATAACAATAAGAGGTGGGAATGTTGGGGCTCAGCAGTCTGTGGACCCCGCCTCTGATGGGCTTTACCTAGCTGTTCAAGCCTTTACCTGGCTGTGCAGAGGACCCAAGCCCCCCTTTTAAAGCAAGCGCGCCAAGCGCACCTCTCTCTTGCTCCTGCTTTCTCTCTTGCTCTCTTGTTCTATCTCTCTCTGGGGCCCCTTGTGTCTTTCTTTCTTTCTCTCTCTGCTTTCGGTTGGCCACCAGCTCCCTCCTTTTCCTCTCCCCTCTCTCAATAAACTCCACGTGGACACTGAATTTATGTTTCTTAGGCAATAGCTGCAGCAAAAGAACAACAAATACTATATTTGTCTCTTCCATCGATACGCATGTAGTAAGAATTCATTGAGACTGATCTGAAAAATGAAGAAGATCCAATGACAACAGCTTAAGTCCTTTGTACCCTACAATCAGAAAGAGCGGACCATCAATTTTGCAGCATTCTACCAATCCTACAAGCCTGGTCTCTCCTCAAATTACCTTAATTTAGTCTTCATCTTAGGATAACTGTGTTTCTAAATAAAATGCTGGCTAACTTACAACTTCAGAACCTTTCTCTTACTCACAGACTTTTCTTGACCATCTTGAACCCTGTCTGTGGTAGTTTGAATAAGAATCACCCTCATGGGCTCAAATGTTTAAATACTTGGTCCCTGGTTGATGGAACTACTTGGGAAGAATACAGATGTTGTATGGTCTTTTTAGAGAAGGTATGTCATGGGGCAGTATTTGAGTCTCTTAAAGCCTGCTGCCATCCCTAGTGAAGTTTGTGCTTCTTCCTTTTTGTGATTGGAGAAGTAAGCTCTCAGCTGCTACACTAGAGGCACACCTGCTTGTCTACCACCATGCTCTCTGTTGTAACGATATTGTTTCTAACCCTAAGGACCTACAATCCCCAAATAAACTCTTCTAAAAGTTGATGGTGTCTTAAAAAGTGTCATGTCACTAAAAAGCTAAGACACATCTCATGTTTGTGCTCTGATATCTGGGCTTCTCCATATTCCCTGTTTTATATTTTGGGTTAATGCTTCCTATGTCACACACTCTCAGACCCAATGTTCTTAATCAAGGTCTCCAGGTCTGCCCACTGTCAGCATTTCCTTAGTGCTGCAAAATGGGCAGAAAGTCCATCTTTTCCATTCTGACCCACACTGCAAGTCTGGGACCATTCATTCATAATGGACTGGGTGTCTTTGTTTATTTTATCATCTTAAACTGAACTGAATTGCTCTATTGTCACTTTATAGTAGTCTAGTCCAGAGGTCAACAAACTTACTTTATAATAGATCAGTAAAAATATATTGTCTATCTTGTAGGCCATATGGTGTCTGTCAGAAGTACTCAACTCTATAGACACTGATAATGCATAAAAGAATGAAAATGGCTGCGTTCCAGAACTTTCCTTTCATAAAAATAGGTGGTGGGATTGATTTGTCCTACAAAGTATTGTTTGCCAACTCTAAGTCCAACCTTCCCTTTCAAACCTTCACATCTATCATCAACAATGTGTTGGGCATAAAAAAAACTTTAAACTTGACTTTTGTCCTGCTTATAGATTATTTGTAGGAAAATAATGACAATGGTGCAGGCAATCTTAGTTTCGCCAGTTTAGAGGTTTCTTGTCAACAAGCATAGCCTTCTCACTATCTTAAAAACATAGTCAAGAGATTTTTTTCCTACTTATAAAGCATCTGTCTGTTTTCTGCATATAACAGTGTAAGCAATAGCAAGTGTACTATATTTAGCCTAAAAGCAACTTATGCAGTCTTAGAAATTTGATGAGAGAAGTATTCAAAGAAAAATGAAAAAAAAAAAAAAAAAACAAGCATGATATTCTTTCCTTCTAAATTAGAGTGAGTAAATACATTCTGACTGAGTGGCACCTTCAGAAACCACCTCCCCAAATAAACCCAACCCAATAAAAATGTATTCCTGGCAGAGACCACAGCAGCCAGAATGAATGAATGCTCTGCCTGCCAGCAGAACTGAATCCCTCCATGGATTCTGCCCCTAGTGACCCTTCCCCATTGCCCATACCATCTGAGCTCTTCCCAAGGCCCTGATACTGCTGGCCCTGCTCCCAACTCCAGAAGACTTCTGCCATTGAGGTACATGTCCCACCAGCACAACTGCACTCACTAGTTGAGAAGCAGCCCTCCTCCAGATCTCCAGAAGACTCCATTGGGCCAGAAACAGCCCACATCAGTTGAAGGAACAGATGTCATAGACTCATTTATAGTCCACACCAGTCGGAAGAACAGCCCCAGCACCTCCACTGGAGACCAGGCTGGTCCTAGGTACCCCAGAAGAAGACTCAGAATTTATTGTAGGCTAGGCCAGATCTAGAGACCCAAGAAGGCTTTGTCTTTACCAGAGGCCAGGCCAGATCAAGGCACTCAAGGCCAAACACTAGGCTGAGCTCAAGAAATCAGCTGAAGAGAGGGAGGAAAGATTATAGCAGCCTGATAGATCAAGGACATCACAAGAAAACCCATAGAAACAACCTGGCTCATAGGAACTCATGAAACAACAACCAGGAAGCCTGCATGGGGCTGACCTAAGCCCTTTACATATATACAGTTGTATAGCTTGGTCTGCTTGTGGAACTCCTACCAATGGGAGGAGAAGCTGTCACCAAACTTTGACTGGCTTTTGGAACCTGTTCCTCATATAGGATTGCCTTGACCAGCCTTAATACAAAGAAAGGTGCTCAGATTTACTGCAACTTGATAGTTCATGCTTTACTGATATCCATGGAAGACCTACCCCTTTCTAAACAGAAACAGAGGGAGAGTGGATTGGAAAAGGAGCAGAGAGAAAGTAGGGGGGGGGTGGGGGAAGAGAGGATGGAAGGGACACTGCAGTAGAGATGTAGAATAAATAAATAGATTCCAAAAAATGTATCCCCATGCAGAGGCAACCCTGTGCTGAGTTCAACTCATAGGGTTTTAATTATTTGCTGAGCATTTTTACAACATTCAACACACCTTAAAAATGAAATTCACTCCACCTGAGAAATGTCAATAGTCAAAAGTTGTCTAGAGATTCAACAGTGTTTATTAGAATACAATATTACTGAAATTCTAAAATTCATATGAAATCCTGTGGACTCCAAATAACCAAAAACAAACAAACAAAATAAAAAGAGAACAAAATTGGAGGTCTCACTATGATTTCCAAACTTACTACAAAGCTAATCAAACAATGTGGTGCTGGCATAGAGACTGACATATAGGCTACAGAAACAGAATAGAGAGCCCAGAAATGAACCTCACATATGGTCAGAATGACTTTTAACAAGTATGCCAAAACTGTTCAGTGGAGAAAAGACACTCTTCAACAAAAGATAAAGGAAGGAATGCTGTACATCAAAAATGTTAAAAAATTAATAAAAAACAAACTTAATAACTAAATCTTTAAAAAAATCTCTTGAAAGAAAATCAAAGAGGAAAGTTTTATAACATGGGGCTTTAATAATCATTTTCTAAGCATAAGTGACAAAATAAAATTGATAAATTTGTCAAGATCAAAACTAAAAAAAAGAAAGAAATGTGTATCAAAAGACACTAAGGACATCACTAAAGACAAAAGAACACCCCATAGAGGGGAATCTGCTTTAAATCATAGGCATTATGTAACTGGTAAGATGTTAATATTAGAGCTGGAGACATGACTTCACAATTTACAGCTCTCACTGCTCTTCCAGAGGACCTGAGTTTGATTCCCAGCACCTACACTACCACTCAAGATTGCCTATAATTTCAGTAACAAGGGATCCAATGCTTTCTACTGACCTTTATGGGCATCAGGTATACATGTGATATATAGATACACATGCAAGCAAAGTACCCATACACATAAAATAAAAGTTTAAAAAACCAGAAAGACATTTCAATCCAAAGTGCATAAAAAACAATGGGGATACATTGTTAACTCATTGATGAAGAGCAGTTCTGTTCCCAGCACCCCCATGGTGACTCACAGCTGCCTGTAACTCCATTTCAGAGAACTCTGGTCTCTGTAGGTACAAGACAAATGCATGGTACACAGACATACATGCAAGCAAAACACTCATATACATAAAATAAAAATAAGTAATACTTTTAAAAGAATACCTACAATTTAACAACAACAACAAAAGTGAACTAACAGATCAGTAGAAAGGCTGATGTTCTGGTCACTGTTCTGTTGCTGTGAAGAGACACCATGACCAAGAGAAGCTGGATTACAGTTACAGAAGTTTAGTTCATTGTCATCATGATGAGACTAATGGTGACAGGCAGACAGACATGGTGCTGGAGAGGAAGTTGAGAGTTCTACAACTGGATGCACAGGCAGCAGGAAGAGAGAGTCTTCTGAAATCTCAAAGCCCACCCACAGAGGTATACTTCCTCCAACAAGGCCACACCTCTAAGCTTTCTAAGTAGTGCCACTCCCTCATGACTAAGGATTCAAATATATGAGCCTATGGGGTCCATTCTTATTCAAACCACCACAGTTGGGTGTACATTTCTCATAAGGAAGATGTGCAAATGACCACCAGGCATACATTCTGATATCAGGATGTACCCATTCACATAAAAACTATGGCAGAAAAAGAAAATAACAAGTGTTAAAAAAGAACATGGATTGCTTATGAAATTTAAATCTCTATGACAGTTTTTTTTAATGCTAAGCATAGACCTGCTATATGATATAGCAATGGCATTGCCATATGATATAGCAATGGTATATACCGTCAAAACTTAAAAGCAGGGGCATGGATAGATACCTAAACATTTGTGTTTATAGAAGCATTTATTCATAAGAATCAAAAATGCAAGCAATTCAACTGTCTATTGACAAATGAATGGGTGAACAAAATATAGCATACATATCCAGCAGAATATTATTTGGGCTTGAGAAAGAAAAAAAATATTCTGACAGATACTATAGCATATTTCAACTGTTCAGAATAAGTGAAATGAACTAGTCATAAAAGTTCAAATACTGAATGAAATACCTAGAGTAGACAAGTCCATATATACAAGGATAACAGAATGGAGGTCACAGATGCAGGGAGGAGGGGGCAATAGGAGTTAATATTTACAAGTGCAGATTTCCACTTAAGGAAGATGAAAAAACAAAACAAACCAACGGTGGGTGATGGTGATTGCATTTTTAAAAGGTTAAAATGGTAAATTGATGGTGTGTATATATTATCACAATTTAATTTTATTTATTAATATATTTGTCATTTAGTTAGTTACTGCAGTTGTGGGCAAATGCTCTACCACTGGGCTATGCCCCCAATCCCACAAATCTTTTTAAATTACAGACTTTTAAAATTACTTCCTCAATTATTCCTTCCCAACAAGCTTTCACACTCAAATATTTCTATTAATATCTAGTAAAAATATATCCACAGTATGATTTTATTTCCTTCAGTTCTATAAGGAAATGTTTTAACTCTGTGTTCATAGGCTAGACACTCAAACCCTCAGTATATAATATCAAAAATAATTTATCTCACCAAATCATGAGTGTGATAATATCTTGCTTGTAAAAATAAAGCCTGTCTAAAGGTCAGAGGATGGAGCTTGCCAGTAGCTAACCATAGAGGTCTGTGCAGACAGACAGAAAGTGAGATAACTGGGTGGAAACAGGATATAAGCAGGGAGAAATAGTAACTCACTCTCTGGTCTGCCAAGATGCTAAAGAGGTGAGGTGTGGCTGTGGTGTGCTCCTTCTCTCTGATCTCTCAGCATTTTCCTATCTGACTCCAGGTTCTTATTACTCAGAGCAAAAAAGAACTCCTTTTACATTTTGGGGCCCAGTACTCAGGAGGCAGAAACAGGTGGATCTCTGTGATTTCAAGGCCAGCCTGGTCTAGAGAGTGTGTTCCAGGACAACTAAAGATACACAGAAAAACCCTGACTCAAAAAAACCAAAAAATAAAAATAAAAGAAATCAAGCAATAAAAAATGTAATGGAAAATACTCAGAGAATCTGGAAACTGTATATTACTGTGTTGCCTTTGGTTTGGCTGCTGAGAAAAGAGCTACAGCTGCTAAAAGACATTTGATTATAAATGCAGCTGGATTAATCCAGCATATATATATATTGAAATTGCCTTGGAAAAGAGGATCTATTTTTGTTTCCACAGAAGATGAAAAGCTGTGGATTTCTTTCAGAATAATATGGTTTGATCAATCTAGACCCCTGAAACAGTGGCCCAGGTGATCCAACATTCAAAACAGCTGACATGATGCAACCTCAGACCTCTACAGGTCTATTTTGTTATATATATATATTTCTACTCTTATTTAGGTACTGTGTTTATACAGCTCTTTTAAAAATACAATGTATAATTAACTTAAATGCAGATTATAGATAATAACCCACAATAGTAAAAATGTAGGTTTTCTAGATATACAGAGATATATTTCAAATGGATAGGTATTCTCCAAAACCTTTCAAAGACCTACAGAACATTGCATTTAAAATGGCTTATTTGGCCAGATTTCTCTTAAAGCCTATAATGGCTCCCTCTATTATGGTATCTCTTTTCTTGCTCTCATCTATTCTTTCCACAATTCAATCTTCCTGCTTCCTCATGCTTGTGACACAGGGAGCCATTATAGTTTTAATACGAATTCTGGCACTAGGGAAATGTTCAGAGATCTACAAGGATGACCCCAAATAACAATTTAAGCAATACTGGAGAAGCTACTTTATATGCCCTTCCCTGATAATGAGATTGATGACTACCTTATACATCATCCTAGAGCCTTCATCTAGTAGATGATGGAAACAGAAGCAGACACCCACAGCTAAACACTGAGCCAAATTTCTGGAATCCAGTTGCAGAGAGAAGTGATAAGAAAAGGGATCAAGACCAGGCTACAAATACCAACAACTAAACACTGAGCTGAACTCCTGGAATCCAGTTCCAGAGAGGGAGGAGTGATGAGCAAAGGGGTCAAGACCAGGCTTGAGAAAACCACAGAAACTGCTGACCTGAACAAGGGAGAGCTCATGGACTCCATTCTGATAGTTGGGAAATGTGTTAGTTAGGAAGACTAGGCAGTCTATGGGGCCTCTAGTAATGGATCAGTATTTATCCCTGGTATATGAATGGATTTTGGGAGCCCATTCCACATAGAGGGATACTCTCTCAGCCTAGACACATGGGGGGAGGACCTGGGCTCTGCTCCAAATGATATGACAGACTTTGAAGCCTCCCAATGGAAGGCTCACCCTCCCTGGGGAATATAAAAGGGATGGGATGGGGGCTAGTGGGGGGAACAGGGGAGGACAAGAGGGTAAGGGAACTGGGATTGACATGTAAAACAAGCTTGTTTAAAATTTAAATAAAAATTATTTTAAAAAGAAAAAATAAAATAAAATAAAATAAAAATAAAATGGTTTACTGGGGTTTTTCATGACAATGAGACACAACTGCTCCTGGCAACAACAGTTACATCAGAGAAGGAGATGGGCATCAAAGAAACTCGTTATGTGAGTTTGCTTTCAATATAGCAAGAGTGGCCTACTGGGCAAAGAACTGCCCTTGCCTCATCTGCTGACAGTAAGCACACTGTCCTAATTAAACAAGCAGGTTAGAAAGGAAAGTGACTGCTGAACTTGTCAAGAGACAGGATGGTCCTTCAGGGTTTCTGCTTTACAAAAGAAAGCAACTGATGAACTTTACCAATACAAGACAGAATGGATCTTCAAATGTTCTGCTTCATTAAAAAGTTGCCCAGATACTATGGCTTGTGGGCTGAAGATGGATGCCCCAACTTTGGATAATTGTCCAGGCAGCCAGATATCTCTGTCAATTCTAGAGTTTATACATTATCCTTTATGGGGTGTTGGATGGAGTTGAAGACAGATAGTTATGGTTATGGTTTTCCTTAGTTATAATAAAAGATACATTACACACAAAACTTTAGAGTCAGAAAGATAAGACATGGTAAAATATTTTCTTTAAAGTTTGCCAAATATTACTGAATTAAATATTGTTAACTATAGTTCTTGCTTGATGACTGTTTTGTTATATATACTTTTACTATGTTAAAGTAAAACCCTTCTTTAGACAGAAAAGAGGAAATGATGGGAAATATCCTTCTGTATGCTGTGAATATATGTTTCTCTTATTGGTTGATGAACAAAGCTTTTTCTGCTAATGGTCAGGCAGATTATATACAGGCAAAAAGTATAGGTGGGGCTACCAGACTAGGAGAATTCTGGGAAGAGGAATGGAGAGAGTAAGTTGAGAGGAAGACCCTATATAACTACCAGGAAGATAGGACACCTGGACATTCTCTGGTAAGCCAAGAATCATGTGGCAACACACAGATTAACAGAAAATTCCATTCACACTTGAGAATTAAGATAATATTTAAAAAACAAAACAAAAAACCTAGTTAGACTTTTATTTCTGTAAAGGCACACCATGACCACGGCAACTCTTATAAAGAAAATATTTAATCACACAGTTTCAGAGGTTCAGTTCATTATCACCATGGTGGGAAGCATGGCGGTATGCAAGCTAGTATAGTGCTAGAGGAATAGCTGAGAGCCCTACATCTTGCAAGCTGTTAACAGAAAATAAGCCGAATGTCACAGGAAGCTTGAGCAAAAGAAATCTCAAAGCCCACCCCCACAGTGACATACACCTCCAACAAGACCACACCGCCTAATAGTGCCACTCCCATTGAAGGCCATTTTCTTTCAAGCTGCCACATCCTGTAAACCAACAGTAACTATTATCAAGTCAGTATTCACCACATTCCCACCCAAATATCGTCTTGAAAAGAGGAAGGAATTCCCTGACCCCTTTTATAATTAATTACCTATTTATTTCTCAAATTGTTTCATGACCTTTTCTCCCCATTCACAAAGCTAGCATCCCAAGTAAGACTCTCATCACCCAACGTGGATTGGCACTAGTGAAGTTTGATACCTACATGGTTTTACTTTACGCAGGGGCTTAGACTAGGATAGTCCTGACTCTGGTCCTCTTTTACTAAACAAACACATAGTAGATGCTTAGGGCCAATGTAATCACAGCACTTGGGGTCAAGAACTCCTAGGAAATCTACCTTATAATGTGACGTGTGACTTTGTGTGTTTATATTCTTTAAATTTATAGCTGCATTTGCTGAAAGAACAGTTCCAAGAATGGTTTAAGAGGAAACCCTCAAGGAAATAGTTTTAAAATAATAGCAGTATGGCTGGAACACTCTGTGTGTGTGTGTGTGTGTGTGTGTGTGTGTGTGTGTGTGTGTGTATACGTGCGTGTGCACGCACACACAAGGTATGTGTGTATACAGGTGTATATATCAAAGGAGGATACCTGGTGTCCTGCTCCATCACTCTCCCTTTGTCCCTTGAGACAGGGTCTCTCAGTGAACTTGGAGTTTACCATTCTTTTCAGCTAGGCTGACTGGTCAGCGAGCCATATTGATTGTCCCATCTTGGTTTCCCTCCACCGCCAGTGCTGATGTTACAGGTATGCCGAACCATGCACAGATCTTTTACATGGGTTGTGAGGATCTGAACTCATGCCATCTTCTTAGTCTTGAAAGTTTTTCTTTCTATATGTTAGAGATATATGATCTAGAACTTACAATAAGTGAAACTTTGAAAGAGCATGTCCATTGGTGAGCCCATGTCCCAAATTTAGCAATGGACCCATTAGTTGAAGAAAACCTTCAGGGAACCCCTATGCCAAATGAGCAACCCTCTTCATAAAGTACTAGTGATGGCTTACCTCCTCCCCATTACCATCAGCAGGAAATTTTTCCTGGAGAGGTCATCACTATTGGTCTATACAGCTCAGTAAGCCAGGCAATGAGGCTGCATACATCTGCTGTCCAGCTTTCTCTCTTTACCCTCTGACCAGGAAAGACATCCAACTAAGCAATTAACATCCTCCAAAAACACACACTGTTCTCCCACTTCTAGCATGAGCCTAGAATATCAGTCTAGTAGAACAGGGTTTCCACTGCACAAGCTAGCCATTGTGGTTTCTGACAGATGGTAAATGATCCAAACCTAGAAAATTGGGTCAAAATCCAGAACTCTGTCTTTCATGAAAAGAAAAATGTCCTTTTTCCCCCTTACAAGAACACTAAGCAGTTGACATGCTATAAGCCTTGAAATACCACTAGATATTTCAGTTACTTGGTCGCTGAAGTTCACTTGGTCGCTGGCTTAAGGCATTTTGATTTGATTTTCTTTCCCACACCCTATTAGAATTGTCTTGATAAATGCAGACATTTTGGCATCTCTTTAAGAGTAACACAAGTGAAGATAAAGGAAAGCAAGACAAGGACCTGCACAATGCTTAAAAGATCCATCCTTCTGGCCACACTGCCTGTTTTCTATTCCTAAATGTTTTAAACAGTCTCACCCATAAGCACACTTCATATGTGTCCCCTTCACTTTTTTCTAAAGTGCCAATTTAGAAGGCTGGTGCCCTTCAAGGCTAACACCCACTGCTAGACAGATGGAGCTGAGAGGGCCAAGGCCAAGGCCAGGCCTATGCTGCCAACTCATTTGGCCACAGGCCCAGCCACACTCTACAACCACCAGTGCTGACAACTTCTCCAGGCTCCTGAAGATGACAGTAGGCTGCAACTCTTTGCCCATTCTGGCACCCATACATCTGCCAATCACAGCTTTATGCAGTTGATAAGTTGTCCCTTGGCAAGAGGCAGCCAGAAGCCCCCTCCCATGCCTACAGCAGGTGTCAGGAGAGGGTCTGGAACAGCTGTCATCCTCCCATTAGCCAGGCTGGTGTGACTGGCTTGCTGGACACTCTTTTCTTCCCTGCAGCTCGCCAAGCTTGACAAGCATTAGTTTTGAAGAGGAAGAGTGACTGTCTTGGTTCATCTCCATTATGAGGTCCATCTTCTACTGTGCTTATTCATACACACATCCAGTAGCAATCTAAAATATAATCTGACCACGTCACTCACTGGCTTAAGCACCCAATGGCCTTTCTCAGCTTGCTTCTCAAAGTCATTTAGGGGCTTGGCTAAGACTGTTTTGGCCCATACCTCACCATTTATAACCCGTCTTCTTGTCCCAGCCTTGCTGTGCAGAGCTTGCCAAGTTCCCATCAATACTGCATGTAGGTTTTGTTTGCCTCACCATGTCTGCTTAAGTCTTATTTGTCCTTCAAGTATCAGTTTAGATGCCACTTCGTTCAGAAAGCCTCCTCTGAATTCCCTAAGACAGGGAGAGGAAGTAAGATGCCCTGCCTGCCTCTGTGTCCCCAAGACTCTCCTGACTTGATCTTTACCCTACTATATGTTTAAGGATTATATGAAACTCACACATTTATATGTGTTACACTTGAAATATTTCAGTCTTCCCTCCATGCACCAACTCAATAGCCATTGTGACAATATTAAGTGTTGAGTCTTTTAAGAAGTGATTATTAGGTTGGAGTTCTCATGGGTGGCATTGGGAGTAGTTTCATTCTCTTCCACTCTTCCAATGGATAATGTAGCAGGAACCTGTACCTAATGTTGGCTTCCAAACCTCCAAAAGAAGTGAGAAAAATAACACTCTGTTCTCTCAAATGACACAGTCATGGTTATTGTGTCCTAGCATGACTAAGGCAGAATGTAACTCTATTTACAGACTTTAAACAAATTGAAGATAAGAGCTATCTTTTATCTCATATATACTAGGTTATCAACTTATGTTTATGGAATAAATAAATTCATAGTCATGCTTTCCCACTAGAATTAAGTTACAAAATGTGACAATAAAGGAATAACTCAAGGTGATCTCACTTCTGGAAGAATGTTGTGTTAGCTTGTGCTTACCCATAGGTGTGTCTGATTCAAAATGAACATGGAGGAGCTGAAGGTGTCATTCAGCTGCAAAATACATAGAATGTATGAGACTGAAATCTATCCCTAGTGTGATTGTGTGCGCGCACACACATAATAATAGTAATGGGAAAGGAAGGAAGAAAAGGAAGGGGAAGAAAGGGAAGGGAAGGGAAGGAGAGGGGAGAGGAGGGAAGAAGAGGGCAGAAGGGGAGGGAAGAGGAGGGAGGGAAAGGGGGTTAGAGAAGAGGAGGGAAAGGAAGGGAAGGGAAAGAACAAAGCATTCTAGACTGAACATAGAAGAGCAGGAGGTCTCTGGCCATCATCTAATGGATAAGAAATCTTCTCTCTTGAGCATCTGCTTGCCATTTTCAATCAGCTAAATCAAGTCATCTCTGTGCTCATCCCCAACTCAACCAGCATAGACTCCCTAGCACTCCAGGGAAGAGAGGCCTGCTTTGGCACATCAGTGGTACCAGGATCCAACAATATCCAAGTATCTGGCACAGATATTCATCAGCAACTGTGACACCTCATGCCTGTGATAATGAACATCAACAGTGGCAGCTGCAAGGTATATCAGTTTTGTTACAAAGCTCACCTTCTGCCAACAAGATGGACATCACCATCCCTTGCAATGTAGAGTTTTCCTCTTACAAATTAATTGTTTTCCCTTCCAGAACTAAGAAATAAAGTAGTAGAAGAGAGTGTCTTAACTGCTTTTGATATACCACAACATACTGGAAAATGTCAGAAGATCGTTTTTTTTCTTGTCAATGGGAACATTTTTCTCTAATATGACCTAAGATGACATAAAACTATAAAAGCAGAACATTGAAATACAGACCCACGTCATGTGTTCAAACTTAGTTTGAGCTCTTTATTTATTTTTCATAATGATCAAGAGCCCTCTCAGCTTCAGTCCCATCATTTGTAAAATGTACATCCCTTAAAAGGGAATGTCTCTGCTGGTGCTTTACCCAGGTGTGATCAGCAAGCACTTTGTAGGACATAGAAGTCTTAAGAATTATAAGAAGACAGTGGAACCAGGATGTATTCCTGGTGCACAGGGGAACCTTGCGGACACATCCTCCATGAAGGGATGCTCCCTTAACCTAGAGACAGGAGAGAGGTCCTGGTCCCTGCTTCAAATGACTTGATAGATTTGCATGGTCCCACCTGAATAGCATAGCCCTGCATGTGGAATGGGGGTGGTGGGATAGGAGGGGAGGGTGGTCAGGGTGCATGTGAGGGGGGGAGAGGGGATGGGAGGGAGAGAGAGAGGGAGAGGAAACTGGGATCAACATATAAAATAAATAATAATAATAATAAAATAAATACAATAAAACTAGAAACACACACACACACAAAGAATTATAAGGAGAAACACAAACGAGCAATCACTGAATACTGCTAAAATGCTGCCAGGATAAATTAATAGATTTATATTTTCTACAGTTTATGTCATTCTCCTCAGTCAAGGGAAAGAATTGACATTCTCCAGATGTATGAAATATATATATACAAATATTACAATGTAATATATATAATACATATATATACATACATTATATATATATATAATATATATATATATCTATTACATGGCAGGAATAACATGCCCTGAATATCTTTAAAGGGTATTCCTCTGTCTCATGCTGGAATCTCTGATATTTTTCTTGTGTATCAGAGAAGAATGATGCTAACAGGACCACACAGTTCCATAAAACCCTGATCTATGAAGGCCAAGAGAATTTTAGGGTAACCAAACGACTGACGTATTATCATATTATGGTATTATTTCTACTACTTCTCTACCATAACCTGTAAAATAATGCTTTTTAAAAAGGTAAAAGAATAGTTTTGATTCACTGCTGGAAGAATAATTCATATTATTCATATGGAGAAAAATTCAGAGTTTCTGTACACCTTGGAATTATTTCCCACCATTTAGCTATTTGTCAGTGAAATATTTGTTTGGTATGAAAATTTTTGTTTGAGCAATATTAGAAATTTAAGAAAATATTTTATAAAATAATAAAAATATAGACAAAATATATTTTTATAACTGTTGGAATAGAAAATTATAAAATAGTACCATCACAATTTCCCCTGTGGTGGTGTTTGGGAAGTGTTCTCTGCTTACTTCCACTCAATGGAAAGCGACAAGAATATGGCATAAATTCAAGTAATTTGAATTAATGTTTCAGCTCTTTTGTTCTAATTAATATCTGTGTGACTGTGCCTGAACTAAGTACACACGAGCACATGTCTATGCAGGAATCATGAGCACGTGGCTTAAGTTAGCCTGGAGGAAGTCACAAGAAACACACCACATAAGAGTGTCCTTCCATGTAGCTGCTGTGTACATAGACAAAGGAGATAAAGTCACAGATCCCATATTTGACAATACACACCCTTAAATAAAGCAATAAAAGGATAACTCATAGTTTAAATCTCTTATTGTGTCACTTGTGATAAGTTGGCTTATTTTGGTAAGTTTATTACACTCTTATTTCAATTTTATTGCCATAAAATTGTCCATAATGCCATCTTAACTGAATTTTAATATCTATAGAATGTATAATAAGGTCCCTGTTTATTGTTTTTGACATTTTTATTTGCAGTTCCCTCCTTTAAAAAGAAATTTATCAAGGACTTTTCTATTCTATTCTATTAGCCTTTAAAAAAAAAAGGAAATCTTTTTTCTATTCTTTTTAAATTCCTTTAATTGCTTTTTATCTTGTTATCATCTTTTTTCAATGACGATTGCGTCCTGACTTCTGAGTTGTTGAACTTTAATTTACTGGACTTATCTTCATACTTTTATGAAATGTGTGTTTAATCCACCTACTTCTCTTCTTCTCTGAATATTGTCACATTCTATAGTATGAGAGTTCATAACTTGGACATAAACTTCAGGAGATACAATTTGGCCCCTAACATTGAATGACCAATATGCCTCTTGCGAACTGCAGCACCTGGCCTGGCTACTCTTTAGTCCTGCCGCACACTTATTTCAGTGCTATAGACCTTCGAGTCCTCAAGACGATGTCAGGAACCTCAAAAGCACCACTGCTTTTTTTTTTTTTTTTTAACAGTCTCTGAAGTTCAACTCCATAGCTCCATGTGCTTATAAGATTTTTAAAATTGTCACTCAGACTTGTAACCTCCCAGCACTCTGAAATATGCAAATTCTTCAAGAGAAAAAGACCATTTTTATTTCTCCTTCCCTGAAAAATAGACCAGTAAATTTTCAGTAATTTTTTGTTACCATTGAATAGATTTAGATTCCTAAATATGTGCAGATTTTCTAGTTGTCCCCAGATAGATAACTGGAACATTTCTTTTTCTTTTCTTTCTTTCTTTTTTTTGGGGGGGTGTTGTTTGTTTTTTGAGACAGAGTTTCTTTGTACTACTTTGGAGCCTGTCCTGGACTAGCTCTATAGATCAGGCCAGACTTGAACTCACAGAGATCTGCCTGCCTCTCCCTCCAGAGTGCTGGGATTAAAGGCATGTGCACCAACATTTCTTGGTACTGTCTACCAAGAAAATAGCTTTATACATGGGTATGACTACATCACTTTATTAAAATGAAGAGTATATCATAAATGGTTTTCTTTAGTAGTTTTCTGACTTTGAAATAAATACTTCAAAAATTTTAGGATAAAATAATATGTCAACATGAAAAACAAGTAATCTCATTCCCTTTCTTACTCTGCCATCCATCTTCCTAGAAGTGACAATTCTGCATATTCTACTATTTTTATATTTATTTAGATACAGAAAATATGTATCATATTTTCAATAAATGGCAAAAAACATACCCCAGGTGCATCTAGCTTGTCTCATTTTGTGTGTGCCAATCCATTTGGATCAATCCATTCTTTTTTATTGCTTCAAACAATGCTATAATATGAACATGCTGTCATTTATTTATGTCATGCTGAACTGATAGTTAAGATTGTCTCTATTCTCTATTCCAAATTGAATTGCAATGAACATTATTGCATATGTCTCCTCCTATACATGGGTTACTTACTATACATGTGCAACATATGTGTGTGTATCTCAAATTTCTTCTTTGACAATTATGTGTATGTATATAATGCATGTTGGTTATACTTTCCTTCCCAACATCCCTAAGTCTCCTTTTCACTTCTGTGTGCACTCCTCTTTTCAAATCCTTTGCTCATATGCAAGTGTTTACTTTTTGTCTTTAAATCACTGAGTTTTATGAGGGCAATAAACCCCACAAAACAATAAACAATATTACTCTCTATAGGAGTCTCATTGAATTATCTCTGGTTATACAAGTGAAGACAATGACTACCTCTTGCTCAGGATCCATCAGCAGCCAACAGTTGTGCAGGATAAAGCATGGATCCATGAGCCCTTCCCTAATCTATGACTGATGGATACAAAGTCCTGTTATCTACAGTTCTGCTATAGGCAGCAGTAGCTGCTGGGATTATGATTTCAATTGTTGTGACATTTCCAGAAGATTGCATTTCACAGACATTCCTCATCTTCCAGCTCTTACATTATTTTTGTCTCCTCCATTGTCCCTGACCTTAGCGTGAGTGGTGCAAATGTCTTGTGTAGAGACAAGTACTCCACAGGCAGATGTTTTCAGTATTGTAAGCAATGATGAATTTCGATTCACTGCTGTGTTCATGGCAACAAGTAGTTCCTTTGCTTAAAACTAAGAATACCATTTTTTGTGGGCATAAAAACAAATATTTAGAAGGCACTTTTGGCACAATGCCAAAAAACTGTTTCCTCAACTAGGACCTAAGACATTGTTGACCATAGGATTTTGAATGTGTTTATAGAACCAAGTATGATTCCCTCTTGTGAAGTAGGATCAAAAGAGATTAGTTTGTTACCACCATAATAGTCATGCCAATACTGTACCAGTACACAATCTGCAAGCCAGATAATTGCTATAATTCTCATGTCATTTAGGAAAATGCATATAATTTTTCAGCATATATAACAATATATTCCTGGTTATTAGCTCTTAAATATTTTATTGTAAGTGCTTCTAAATCATGAATCAATGTGATTTTCCCCTTCTTATGTTTTCTCACAGAAATCCTTTCATAGTTCCAAAATATCTCTTCCATTACAGTTTTATTAAAATTTTGTTTGATTATACTATATAGTTCCTCGGAATCTTTTTTAAATCTATATGCGTTTTCTCCTTTAAAAAACCTTGGTGTTTAGTGACCTGTATTAATAGAAACTAATGATTGACAACTAAAGCATTTAATAAGGGTATTTATTAGAAATAAAACATTCTTAGTTTAGGAAGTTGTTTGCACTTGTTTCTATTTGTCTGAACTTTGTGAAAGATTATATATGCTTTATCAAATGTGATTGAGAAGATACTATTGATCCATGTCCCTGCTATGAAATATCTAGATGAGATCAGAATTATTATTTATTGAATAATTTATTGCTTTTTATATCTTCTTTAATGCACCTGGAACTGGACTGTTTTGTCACAATATGCATTTCTGTATTTCAATATGAAATTATAATCCATCAGTATATATCATAATGTAGACTATATTACAACTTGTTCTTCACACCCTCTTTTTTTTCATTTTCATTGTTGTACTCTATATTGATATTTTTCTAGAATTAACTAACCAAAAATGTTTGCCTCTTTTTTTTCTCTTACTGATTAGATGCTTACATACTCTTTTATAGCTACACTTAAAGTTTAATGTGCACTTCCCACAAACAAAATAATAGCATCAGCTTGTTTTTTCTCACTTTGCTTCAGCTGTTACACAGTCATAATAGTATAATTGTGTGTGTTCTTGTGTACCTTTGCGTTTTCCACTGTGCTTTCATATTGTGTTAGTTTTCCTAACATTTTCACCATTCCTTTTTCAAGGAGGTTCTCATGGGAGAGAACGTTGGGAGACATGTGAGAAAAAGTTTAATTCATCTACTTACATGCAAATAAAGAATCCATGAAAATTACAGTTCAAATTATTTTTTTCTAAGATTTTTCTAAGGTATTTTCGTTGTCTTCTATAACCTATAAAAATGATACAAATTCATATTTTGCCTTTTTAAGAAATACAATTATTGACCTTGAAGATTTCAGGGTTTTCCTTTAGTCAGTCTTGTAAACTTGGAATGTATTATTCTTATTTATCCTGCTTTTTTTCTTAAAAACACCTGTTTAAAAGTTAATGTGCTATGTTCAACTACATAAATGCTCTTTTCTTTTATTAACCGTGCTCCCCCATTTTCTCTGTTGTCTCATTCTAATATTGTTATTACTACACATGTTCCTTCACCATCTTCTGCTTCAAACTTCCTCTGCTTCGTTTCTTTAAGAACACACATGGATCTGGAGAGAAGGCTCAGGGGACAAGGCATTTGCTGCAGAAGTGTAAAGAGCAAAGTTCAAGTCCACAGCATTCACACAAATACCAGGCAGGTATGGCAGCCTTCCAGTAATCCCAATGCTTACAAAATGGAGACACAGGATCCTGGGACAAATAGGCTACCACCACCTGAAACAACAAGTTCTGGTTAAAGTGAGAGAATCTTCTTCAATATATAAGAGGGAGAGAAACGAGGAAGGTTCCTGTGGTTAACCTACATACTTATGCACACACACACACACACACACACACACACACACACACACACACACACTGTTTGATATTTCACTGTAAAGATATGTCTCTGCCTAAGGTGCCTTCTGGTTGGTTTAACAAAGAGATGAATACCCAATAGCTAGGTAGGAAAGAATAGGAGGGAATTCCAGAGAAGAGAGAAACTTAAGAGTAATCTAGGCATAGAAATTTCGCCAGTAGACTCAGAACATGTCAGATGTGCCATACCAAGGAAAGGTAAAAGCCTCATGGTAGAACATAGACTAATAGAAGCATGTTAATTTGAGTTATAAGATCTGGTTGGGGACAAGCCTAAATTAAAGACCAAGCTTTCATAACTAATATTAAGTCTCCAAGTCATTATTGAGGAGCTGACAGACCCACTAAGGAAAGTCTAACTACATTTGAGAAAGCTTGGAACACAAATACACATGTACACATACATACTCATGATGGGAGATGTTATTCTGTATATATGCTTCTCATACTGGTTAATAAAGCTCCGTGGCCAATAGGAAACAAGATAGGCAGGGCTAGGAGACCAGAAGGAGGAAAGAGGAAGTGGGAAGGAGGAGTCGATATGTAGACCTGAAAGAAAGAAGATGCCGGCTGCGGCTCCCGGATAAGATAACCATGTGGAAATACTTAGATAAGTAGAAATGGGTTAATAATTAAGGCAGAGCTAGCCCATAAACAATAATGGTAACTGGCCAACAGGATTGTATCAAATACAGAGTCTCAGAGTGTTATTTGGGGCACACGTGGCGGCTGGACCATGACGGCAGAACCAGCAGCAGCCGGCTGTGAAACCTGCCATAACATACTCACACATACTTGTGTCCCTACTTACATGAACACACATGTATACATGCATGCATTCCACACATGTGGCTGTGTTTAGGGCCCAGACAGGCAATCTAGGATGATCTCTGTTTCTGAAGGTCCTAAACTTAGTAATATCCTTTGCCACACTGGGTATCACTCAAAATGTCGCTTAATAAGTTAACATTCACAGATTCTAAAGTTTTCTCCTGCTAAAACTAGGCCATCACAGATGAAAATGGCATCCATAGCAAACTACAGACTTGTTATAATTGGGGTTAAAATTCATTGACTCACTAAATTATATAGACTAGTTCTTATGAGCAGATTTACAAATGCTTACTCAGTAAGAACAGGATTCTAACAGTGAATTATTACAGATTTCATGGACACATGGAGAAATAAAATGAGTCAAGCTACACAGGGCACTTTCTGAATGGCATTATGGAAAAGATATTGAGTTTATGTTCTACATCCTAATCTCTGGAATGAAGCAAAGAATAATAGCCAGGGTTCTTCTTGACCTTGATCTTTTCATCATCAAGCAAAAGTAGGATACCTAGCGTGCAATTTGCTTCATAATTAAGTTAGATAACTCACATAAAATGGCATGATGTCCTCCTCTGTTTCCTGTTTCATAAAATATTTTCTACATGCTCCCAGCATTACTGCAAGATGCAGTGCAGATAAGCTTTGATCAGCACTTTTCTTTTCAAGCAATAAGGACAAACATAGATAATAACTATTTAAATAATTAATAGACTGGAAAAAGAACATCCATGAATGGTATGCATGGGAAACAAGAATTCTCTGTTATGACCTCATTCATGTCCTTGGTCAATATATGCTTCCACCTTTGTTCCAGGGATGATTAACAACACTATAGAAAAGGCACCATCAGGGGCCTGGAAAAGTAGACTGTTAAATTGTAGTTATTGCTACTAACATTTTTATCATATATTTTTATTCTAGAAGGCACTGCTGGCAGTATTCTTATTCATACATAAGTGCAAATGAGAATGAGATTCACACATCAATAACCCTAGGTTTATTCCAGAGTATTTCTATTGTCTTTTAGGTCTCTGTCTAAGTTACTCCATTCTTAGTTATGCTGACTTGTAATATCCAGGTTATGGATCTAATTATTCTATAGCCTTTTACCAATGACCTATACCAGGAGGACAGACTGAAACCCTCATGTCTAGTGCAGGTGCCATGAATGGGAGCCTTTGACTAGAAGGAAAACTTGAAGACAGGTTGTTATTGGACAAACTTGTATGCTCCAGCACTTAGGTGGTGTGTTTCTTCTTAGATTTATTCTCTGTATGCCTCTTTCAGGGCCTTCAAGGGCAGCATGTGAAGTTTCCCAGAAAACTTGCACAGTCCCATAACTTTAGCAATGTCTCTGGATCTTCAAGTGTGTGAGTCCCACTCACCTCAGTCTTTTATCCTCTTCTGTTCCTCTCTTAGGCTTCAGTCAGTGGCCATAAGCTATAGACTTTGAGTAACTAGCAAAGAACCACTCTGGCTTTCTGTGGGTGTTTTGAAGGTTCACATCATACTCAAGGGGCAGCTCTGTCTCTGTTTTCTGACATCCTGGGTTTAGAGCACAGGGAGAGTAGCAGTTCTTTCACTTGACTGTGAGCATACACTTCCCCTTGAGCCTGAAGGATGTTTTTAAATAGTTCTTGCTCTTAGAGTCCTTTATGTTCTACTAGTGACTTTCTGCTAGATCTTCTTGACTAAAGTTTTCTTGAGCAGTCAAGGGATTTCCTTCTGCTAACCAGCACAAATATTCTTCAGGTTCTGCATCGAGTATGTCACCCTTAGAATTCTAGCATCCTGGTGGCCTTTTGGGTAGAAGCCTTTTTAAATGACTCAAACCAACATTCATATGATGAACATGGATCCCATGCCAGTTCCCTGAGGTCTCTAGACCTTTGCCAACTATTAGAGAACCCTTTGTTTTTCAACCTCTTTTGTGCTTTACTAAAAGTTTAGAATACCAAACAGGCTTGATATTCTCTGACACTGGTTAAGGACAAGTCCACATGTCTACATACATTTACACAATGACTATTCAGCAGGGCAAAAAAAAATCTTGAAATTGAAATTTACAGGCACATGGATGGAACTTGAAGAAACCATCCTGAGTGAGGAAACCAGTCACAAAAAGGGGAACATGGTATGTACTTACTCATACATAGATTTTAGACATAGAGCAAAGGATCACCAGCCTATAATTCACACCACCAGAGAAACTAGGATACAAGGAGGAATCTTAGAGATTCATACAAGGTCCCTCACAGAAGGGCAAAGGAACAAGATCTCCTGAGCATATTGGGAGTGTGAGGTCAGTACATGGAAAGAGGAGAAAGAGAAGGGGAGGAGAGGAGAACATGTGGGACTAGGAAGATTGAGTGGGTCAGGGAACGAATAGATGAAAGCAAAGAGAGAGAGAGAGAGAGAGAGAGAGAGAGAGAGAGAGAGAGAGAGAGAGAGAGAGAGATCTATAAGGATGACACCAACTAACAATCCAAGCAAAAGTGGAGAAGCTACCATAAATGTTCTTCCCTGATAAGGAGATTGATAATGAAGTTATATGCCATCATAGAGCCCTCATCTAGTAGCTGATGGAAACAGAAGCAGACACCCACAGCTAAACACTGAGCCCAACTCCTGGAATCCAGTTACAGAGAGGAGTGATAAGAAAAGGGATCAAGACCAGGCTACAGGAAACCCACAAAGACAGCTGACCTGAACAATGGGGAGGTCATGGACCCCCAGACTGATAGCTGGGAAAACAGCATTGGGTCAATTCAGAGCCCCTAAATGTGGGTCTGTTAGAAGGCCTGGACAGCCTAAGGGACCTTTGACAGTGGAACAAGGATGTATCCCTGGTGCACAAAAGGACTTGGGGAGCACATTCTCCATGGAGGGATATTCCCTTATGTGGGAAGCCACAGCCCCAAGATGACACCTGGCTGGATGCCAGGTAGTTCAAGCTTAGCTGTAAACAAGCCTTATTTGGAAGTGCTTGATGGATCTGGTGTGCTTCCTCCTTCTGTGGCCTATCCGGGATCGCCAGGTAGCATAAGCTGATTGGGCTGTGAGAGAATATTTAAGGGCTAGGAGAGGCAGAAGCTGATGTACAAGGTTCCTGAATAAACTGCTTGAAGAAGAGTCGTGGTAGTGTTTCCTTGCTGGCCAACGTAGACACGACACCCTTAGCTGATGGAAGATGTTATTCTGTATATATGTTTCTCATACTGGTTAATAAAGCTCTGTGGCCAATGAGATAGCAAGATAGGCAGGGCTAGGAGACAAGGGGGAAAGAGGAAGTGGGAAGAGGAATCGAGATGTAGCCCAGGGAAGAAGCAGGACACCTGCCGCCGCAGCTCCCTGAAAAGACGACCACGTGGAAATACTTAGATAAGTAGAAATGGGTTAATAATTAAGGCAGAGCTAGCCCATAAACAATAATGGTAACTGGCCAACAGGATTGTATCAAATACAGAGTCTCTGAGTGTTATTTGGGGCTGGTGCAGCTGTGGGCCCAGACTGGCGGCAGGCAGGATGGAGCTGGCGGGTAGGAAAAACCTCCGGTAACATAATGGTGTCAGAAGCAGGATTGAGAACTTTCACTTAAAACCTAACAAACGCTTAAAAAATAGTTTTTAGAAACAAGGGAACAGAGACTAGCAAGACTTCTTGGTAGCAGCATTTTCTCGGTTGGATTTGTTTTGCTGTAGACAGAGATTTGCACGGTTCCTTTAAGGGAGGTTTCCAAAATTAGCATAAGCAGCGAAAAACCGCCTTGCTTTTAAAGAGCTCTGCTAACAATTCATTGGTGTGTACTAGAGCTGCAATGAAGGTTTACACTGTGTTTTAAAAAAATATGCTGGCTTGGGAGAGAAAAAGAAACGGGATACAATGGTTTAAAAAAGAAAAAAGGAAGTAGAATGAATGGGTATGGTGGCGCACGCCATTAATCCCAGCACTAGGCAGACAGAGGCAAGCAGATCTCTGTGATTTCAAAGCAAACCTGGTATGCAGTGAATTCCAGGACAGATAAAAGTTACACAGAGAAACCCTGTTACAAAATATGTAAAAATAGAAGTAGAATAAATAGAGTAATAAAAAAGCCACGTAAAAATGGAAAGCACAGAGAAATTTTGGATACTATACGCGATTCTGTTGTCTTTAAATTATTTGCTTGCTGAGAAAATAACAACTATTGATAAAAGAAATGCTGCTGGATTAATTCAATTTATATATTTTAAAAATGCTTTGACTCCAAAATTTAAGCCTAAGGACAAGTTACTGGGGAAAAGGATTTCTATTTTTGTTTCCACAGAAAATGAAAAGCTATGGATTCTTTCCAGACTTATGTGGTTTGATCAAGCCAGACCCCCTGAAACAATGCCCCAGATGATCCAACATTCAAAGCAGTTGAGACAAAGCCTTGCAGACTACTGCCAAGATTTCTGCGTCTTCTTTGGACCCCCATGACAGCGCTCTCTACCAGCAGGAAGTAGTTTGGAAAGAACGATGCCCAAATTCCCAAATATTGTTTATAAATGTTTGTTTTTATTTAAAAAGGCTTGGTTATAAATGGCTATAACCACAAGCAATCTTTTTAAAGGTAAAAGGGGAATTATGGTATAGAAATGAATACTTTCCTTTGGAAGGGACTTTCTTTTATTGATACAATTTAAGGTCAATTTTGTAATATGTATATTTCTCCTCTTGTTTAGGTATTGTGTTTATATAGCTCACTAGAAAATGTAATGTATAATTTAGTACAGATTATAGAGAGTTACCTATGATAGGTAAAACTTAGAGTTAAGTTAGTTTGGATTTCAAGATATGCAGAGATGTATTTGAGATGAATAGGCATTCTTCAAACCTTTCAAAGACCTACAGAATATGGCATTTAAAATGCTTTAGGGTTTTTCTTGACAGTGAGGCACAACTGCTCCTGGTAACACCACCTACAGAAGAAAGGAAGATGGACATCGAAGAAACACATTATGGAGTTTGCTTCTAATATGGCAAGACTAGCCATTTGGACAAGATACTGCTCTTGTCTAGACTGACTATATGCTGAATAAACTGGATGTGCAGGACCCACAGAAAGATGACTGCTGATGCAAGATGGACATTGCTACAGGATTCCTGCTTCATGGAAGAGGCTGCCAGACAGCCAGACAGTCTACAGGACACAGAGAAATGTTTCCTGCCTTGTTGAGGAGTCTGGACACACACTATGGCCTATGGGCTGAAGATGGAACATTACAGAAGAACTTCGGGTGACTGACCAGGCAATGAGTTGTCTCTGTCATTTCTAGAGTTTATATATTATCCTTCTGTGGTCTTTGATGGAGTTGAAGACAGGTAGTTATGATTATAGTTTTCCTTAGTTAGGATTAAAGATAAGTTACATATAGGACTTTAGACTCACAAAGATAAGATAGATGATATTTTCTTTAAGTCTTACAAAATGTTAATGGACTAAATATTGTTAACTATGATTCTTATTTGATAACTGTTGAATGGTATGTTTTGCTATGTTAAGGTTAAACCCCTTCTTTTACTTTAGACAGAAAAGAGGAGATGATGGAAGATGTTATTCTGTATATATGTTTCTCATACTGGTTAATAAAGCTCTGTAGCCAATGAGATAGCAAGATAGGCGGGGCTAGGAGACAAGGGGGAAAGAGGAAGTGGGAAGGAGGACTCGAGATGTAGCCCAGGGAAGAAGCAGGATGCCTGCCGGGGCTCCCTGATAAGACGACCATGTGGAAATACTTAGATAAGTAGAAATGGGTTAATAATTAAGGCAGAGCTAGCCCATAAACAATAATGGTAACTGGCCAACAGGATTGTATCAAATACAGAGTCTCTGAGTGTTATTTGGGGCACACGTGGCTGCGGGACCATGGCGGCAGGACCTGCTGCAGCCGGCGGGAACAACGTGCCGTAACACTTAGCCTAGAGACAGGAGGGACGGCCTAGACCCTACTCCAAATGACTTGACAGATTTTGATGATCTCTCATGGAAGGTGTCACCCTCTCTGTGGAGTGAGGGGGAATGGGATGGGAGGGAGGAGTCGGGGGGGCATAGGAGAGTGGGAGGGAGAGGGAACTGGGATTGATATGTAAAATAAGAAAAAATTATATATATGCATATATATACATACATATATATCAAGCCTACAATATTTATCACATGCAAAAAAATAATAATCTTGGCCCCTCCTGGTTCTGGCATTACAAAAATACTTTTTCTCATACCCTTACTCTGCTTTGATATATCTTGAGTTGTTTAACTTTGAAATGCTCTTTTTCCTTTTTTCTTTCTTTATTTTAAAACTTTTTCCTCTTTAGAACTTCATACATAAATACTGTATATACTTAAGTCTTATCTCCCCTCTCTTTCTCAATCTCTGCTCTTATCTCCCCTCCCAAATTCATGGTTTCTTCTTTAACTATGATAGTTGCATACATATGCATGTGTGCGCTGTTTTCAATGTAGTTATTCAAAGGTACACTATTCTTAAGATCCAAATGCCCCTGAGTCTAATGGAAGCCTTCAATTTACCCTGGCCAGCCAGAAGTGGTTCTTGACTACAGTCAATGACTTGGTTTTCTCTTCCTTTTTTTTTTTTTTTTTTTTTTTTTGGTTCCCACTGTGCCTACAAAGGTTAGGTTCTGTCATAGTGCTACTTCATGGACATGTAGGTAATGAGATTTAATTTGCTTCAGATCATACAGATAAACTTGTATCTTAAAAAGCAATATTCATTTGTAATTTTATATCACCATATAAATAGTCAGATGGGAATAATTGGGGTGCAAATGAAATATAAATAAACATCAAATTATAAAGAGTTATAAATGTCAGAGAATCTGTTCCTAATTCCTAGAATATTGAATTCCATACACTGATACCAAGTTTGCATAATTAAGCTGCAAAGCAAGAACTTAGTATATGTCTCAGCTTAATTCTCCAGATCTACATTTCTTCTCACCCCAGGTCATAGGGTTCTGTGTATCCTATTCAAATTATCTGCCCAATCCCCAGGTATGAGAGGAATATTAGTTTACTACACCTGCTGTAACAAATTGTCATGAATTTATGACTTACAATGACAATGTTTATTGTTACAAATCTGAAGGTAAAAGTCTAAAATGTTTCCCATGGAGTAGATCAAGGCTGCATTCTTCTCTGGAGATTTTGGGAGCCAATAATTCTAACTTTTCAATTAGGAGAAGATTCTTGTATGCCTTTTCTTGTAGCTGTAGGCAGAGTTATTTTGTCAGGACCAATAACTCCCAAGTAACCATACAGAGACTTATTATTAATTATAAATGCTCAGCTTATAGCTTTAGACTTGTTTGTAACTAGCTCTTATAACTTAAATTAACACATTTCTATTTACTCACTTGCTGCCACATGGCTCATGGCTCATGGCTCATAACCTCATTTTGCACATATTCTGCTTCCTCAGCACCTGTCTAACAACTCCTGAGGCTCTGCCCTTCTTCCCAGAATCCTTCTAGTCTGGCTTTCCTGACCAATTTCTTCCTGCCCAGGTATAAGCCAGTCAATTCTATATTAACCAGTGAGAGTAATTTACACATATTTACAGTGTACAAAGACTGTTCCACAGCATGTGGCCTTCTTTATTCCAATCGATCAGCAATGCCCAAGAAAGTTTTTCTCACATGGTATAATTCAGCCGGACTTCCATAGCCAATCATCTCTTTCCTTAACTCTGGACTTCTTCCCCCTTCCTTCACATTTCAAATATTCTTGTGAATCATTATATCTATCCATATAATTCATTCTTATTTTATTTTCAGGCCAGCTGATTAGCAATCTTAACATCCCTTTGCCATGTAATAGAATTTGCACAGGTTCCAGGAATGAGAAGTTGGATATCTGTGACCCCCAAAATGTCCTTTATTGTGCCTACCACACATGGAGTAATCAATCTCATGCTGTACCAGAAGTTCACTGAATCTCTTCTTATCTTCAACTCCACTACTACTCAGGGGATAGATGCCCTAGTGTCTTGCCTGGACCATGGCATGAGATCCAGTCTCTACTGAAGAATTACTGGGTTTCATGAAGAGAAAGATTCCAGGCCTATGTATTGAAGATTTCATCCATATTCACCTGCTTTTATATTGTCTGTGTGATTTCTGCTATTATTACAGAATGAAATCGCTGAAACAGAGACTGTGACCTACAATAGCTTAAACACTAGTCATCTGGCCTTTTATAGAGGGGTGCTAACTTTCTGAGATGCTTATTCCAAAAAAAAAAAAAAAAAATGCTATTTCTGACCTGATCCAAAGCCCAATGGGAAGTGAGCTTTGGATTCTGAACTCCATTTTTTCATGCCCTGCTAATTGGCCAGAGGCTCTAGTCCGTTTTTTAGCCTTCATGCTGCAACTCAGAATCAGAGAAGCAGTACCAAAAGCAAGGTTTTTTCTGTCTCAGACATTGTTTCCCTTTTGTGTTAGCAATTGTCCATTGCATTCAAATGCATGCTGATATCTCTCAGGCTTTTCTAATTGGTTCATGAAACACAGTCCACTCTCACCAGATGGGCATTTTTAGTGTCCTTCTTGCACGTCTGTTGCATCCACTTTCTTATCATATGATTCATCTTCCTTTTTGTCTTATTCGGTTGTCTTTTGTGCTCAGACTATGATCTCATTATAGTTCATATGCCACCTCCAAGGCTCTATGCACTGTAATAAAGAAACAAGAATTTATGACTTAGATTTTTGTTCCTGTTTTTCCTGAATCTTAGTTTTTATTAATCTTATCTTTGATTCTTTGAAATAACACTGCTTTGCCCTGTTCTGTTCTAATTTACCAGAGCTCTCATTCACTTTTCTTTCCATCTCCCTCATTTAACAATGAAACAATGAAAAGATTGCTCTTGTCTCCAATCTTAGATACACAAATCCACTTACCAGGTTTACTCTCAACTACTGGACAAATGGATATACCTTTAACACTAGCATCTCAAGATTCCAAGTAGTTTCTTCCATCTTCCTAGTTCCTTTTCTCTGAAGTTATCTATATTCTGCCTGACTGTGAACTAGAAGAGAGCCTTCAAAATCCCCTTTACAGTAATGACCACAGGGAAAAAGCTCCTACATCTTTCATTACTGACAACCCTTCTCCCAATTGTCTTTCATGAACAGATTATATACAACTTCAGTGTAGCATTTTGAGGCTGGCATGGAGAAGCATGGGTAACTGAGGATTCCTGTTGGTGTTGTTCACTGAAATGTTTTCAGGCTCTCTGATTTAAGCTGGATGGAACCAGAGTTACAGTTTGTTCTCTAATTGCTCCTGTTCTTAAGAAATGAAGACTGGCTCTATCTTTTCAACTCTATTCTCTATACTTAAAGGAAATTACAAATTGCTAGATGATATTTCCCAACAACCTTAGTTTCTCATACCACCTTGAAACTTATTTCATGTAATTATACTCCCATTTAGAAGTCAATCTGGGAACTATGAATTAAAGGTCAACATCTACTGGAGGCTGTCATCCTACAGATCTGAACCTGCCATTATCCAGGAGCTGGGTCATTCTGCTTATTTCTGTGAGCTAAATGCTCTTCATAAATATTCAGGGAAGGCTTTCCAGATGCAAGGGGATGACGGGGCTTGTGAAGTGAGTCACAAAAAAAATGCAAATTGATATCAGAGGAAGTACTTGGCACCCATTAAACTCAATTTTCTTAAGAATTACTGATTTGTTATTTAGTATCCATGGATTTGATACAGTGGAATTTTGTCTGTGTTACAAGAAGTGATAATGAGTCAAAAAACAAGCAGCAAAGGCACCACATAGGTCACTGCAATTTTGAACAACTGCCTTTGGTTGTTTAGCTGTTGCATAGACAGCATAAACAGTGCTGTAAGGCAAAAAGAATCAGATTCTTTCTCATCTGTCAGTCTGTGACTCTAGCCAAAGTGCTTATCTCTGAACTTGCCTGTCTTCTTTAAAATGGGGGTGACAATAATGATTAAACCACACCTACCTTGCATATTCATTGTCAGAGTGCATTGATTAAGGAGATGGAAGAACTCAGTGCATCTTAAACCAAATAGTCCATACTTACTTTTACAAAATATTATTTGAGGATAGCTGAGAACAGATGATTGCCATTTAATTTGAGTGACTGTACCTGTCACTCTACAATCATTCATTCCAAAATCAATAGTTATTTTCTGTATGATAACTACAGTGTTCAAAGAACAACTTATGAAGGATGAAGCTAGTTTCTACCCTGAAGATATTTTTTCAGGCAGATTAATGCATCTTGTCTTCGACAAAGAACTTGTCAGACAGGAACCCCTGTTGTCCATCTCATCCACCTATACTCTCATTCCACACCCCAAATGGGCAATTCTGGGGAAGCTTAAACCAAAGTTTGGTTTTTAAAAGCAAAGACCAACAATAACTAAGAGTGGAAAGTCAACTTCAGATTTACATTTTAAATTGTCATTAAAGAAATTTCCTGCTAGGCATATTGGAATATTATAGCTTGTTTTTTCCTTAAGACAGAATTAGAAACATGGATGCCCTACCAAGGCAAAGAGTTCAACCCTGAGGATAGAACTCAGGGCTAAAAGCAAATAGAGCACACTGCAGTGGAAGCCCCCAGGAGAACTGACTGTTTCTGTATCTTCCAGAAACAAACCTCACAGCCTGAGATAAAAGATTAGAATAATTTGCATAGAAAGAAAAGAAGAGGAAAGGTCCCCCTTGCACTGAGGGTACCAAAGCTTGAGGAGATTATCTACAAACTTCTTTAAGTAACACTGGGAAATTTGTAGCAAGTCCATTGTCATTTATCAAATAATTTTATAGTGTCACTTATAAAATGAGTTTTGGTCTTTGCACTAGAATTTATTTTTTCTTTTTCTTTTATTAAAATATTTTTTCACAAGATATATTCTGATTACGGTTTCCCCTCCTTCAACTCCTTTGAGATCCTTCCCCTCTTTATGTCTCTATAAAACAAATGGTCATCTTAAGAATAATAAAGTTAAGATTAAAAACAAAACATACAAAACAAACAAACAAAAAAACAACGAAGAAAAGGAGCCAAAGAATAAGCACAAGACATAAACAGATGTGGAGATACACATATTCACACACAGGAATTCCATTAGAGCACAAAACTAAAATTCATAATATATACACAAAGGACCTGAAAGGAAGAAAAACTAAATAAAAGAACAAAAATATAAAAATAAAAACAAACAAAACATTAAAATAAATGAATATAGAAATAAATGTCCTGACTAAACATTATGAGACAAGAACCTCTAAAGATGTCATTGGGTTCTTCTTGTGTTGGTCATCTACTGCTTGGTGTGGAGCTTGCCCTTGAGAATAGTTTGTACTCCACTGAGGATCTGTTGGAGAAAACTGGTTTTCACTAGCAGGTAACTATCAATTGGAGACAGCTTCTGAGTTAGGGATAGAGTCTTGTGCCTGCAGGGCCTTAGCCCAACCACAGAAGGTTGAGCTGGGTCTGAGGAAGGATAAGTGCACCACTCCCACGATTCTGGAGACAATCAGATGCAACGGAAAGTCTAGTCAAGTAGGCACTTGTTTATTGCCCCATAGCAAGCATCTTTTAAAGCAAAAATACCCAGGGTGGGAAAATAGCCAGCCAGTGGCTTTAAAAGTCAACCTATTATGTCCCTAGGTGCCTATGCTTTACCTAGTGAACACAAGCCATTCATGCAGTGACCTCATCTGGTTTGATCTTGGTAACCAATCACCCTTTTTTGTAAACATCTCAAATCGTGTTCTCCTGACTTCCCCTCAGCACCATCTTTGACTAACTCATGTGCTCTTCAGTGTCTACTTCTCTCAGATTTTGGACCCCATCTGGTACAGACCTGTGCAGTCCTGTGCATGTTTCCACAGTCCCTGTGAGTTCATATGTGCATTCACTGTGCTGCTAGAGTCCTTCTGCCTCCTCTTCTGCAAGATTCCCTGAGCACCGAGGAAAGAAGCCATTCCATTGAGGACTGGATATTACAAGGTCTTTCACTCTCTGCACATTGTTTGCTGTGGATCTCTACATTTGTTTCCATACACTACAGGAGGGAGCTTCTCTGATGATGGTTAAGCAAGGAACTGATCTATGAGTATAGTTGAATACTTTGGAGTCATTTTATTGCTTCATCCTTTTAGCAGAACAGTGATAGTTGGTTTCTACTAGGTCACTAGCTTAATTTGCCCCTGGTTATTAGTAACCTGAGCAGTGTCACAGATAGATTGATCTAATAGAATAGGCTTTAAATCCAACCATATAATGGTTGGTTACTCCCACAAGACATGTACCACTGTGGTGCTAGTACATCCAGCAGGCAGGTCATCATTGTATATTAAAGGGTTTTGTATCTGGGTAGATGTTTACTTTTATTTTCTTTGGTAGAATACAGAGTACCTTCCAGTACTGTGGATACTAATTGGTGTGGACAAAGTTTGACTTTTCCATGTTCAATGACTTGTGAAGATGCTGCCTTCGGCAATGGATCTTACCATCAGTTTGTAGAGAGCAGCAACCAATAGCTTTGACAACAGACTGGGGTTTGGGGGGGGGGGGGGGTTCTCATGGTACCATTTGGCTAACAACTCAATTAGATGTAATCCATCCCCTGTATTAGAAGCTGTATTTGGTGTGAGAGAGATGTCTGGTTGGGGCCCTATTTCCTCCATTATTTGGTGATATGGCCTCCGTATATGTATACATTTTAGGAAGCTTCTACTTTATTCAGTTTCTATATGACCTCTCAAATGGCCCTTAATTTTGTCTCTCCCTCATTGTATATCCTCCCTCAACTGCTTTTACCACCCTCTTCCCATTTGATCCTTCTGTTCTAGTTCCCTCCCCTTGTATCTATCTATTCTATTATCATTTCTTAAGGAGATCCCATCTATTCCTTTACTCTGCAGCTAACTTTTTCAATTACATAGAATGTGTCCAACTTATTGATGAAGAATTAACAACTAACATCCAAATATAAGTGAATACATTATTATATTTACATTTCTGAATCTGGGTTACCTCACTCAGGATGTTTTTTTCCCAGCTCCATACCTTTATCTGCAAATTTCTTTGTTTCTGGCTTTTGTTGTTGTTGTTTGCTTGCTTTTTTGTTTTTCTGGCTTTCAAAACAGTGTTTCTTTGTGTAACAGCTCTGGTTGTCCTGGAACTAGCTCTGTGGACTAGGCTGGCCTCTAACTCACAGGGATCTGCCTGCCTTTGCCTCCTAAGTGCTGGAATAAAAGGCATGCGCCACTGCTGCCCGGCTTCATTATTTCATTTTTAACAACAGAATAATTCTATTGTGTAATGCTATACATTTTCTGTACCCATTCTTCCACTGACACATATCTAGGCTGTTTCCCATTTATGACTATTATGAATAGAGCAACAATGAACATGGTTGAGCAAGTATCTCTTAAGGAGGATAAGTATCTTTTGGTATAGCTGCATCTTGAGGTAGATCTGCTCCCAGCTTTCTGGGGAACTACTACACTAATTTCAATAGTGACTGTACAAGTCTGCAATCCCCAAGTGGATAGGCTCCTTACTCCATATTCTTGCCACAATGACCTGTCATTTGTTTTATTGATCTTGTTTTATTCAGACTGGTATTAAGATGAAATCTCAAAGGAGTTTTGATTTCATTTCCCCAGCGACTAACTCAACATTTCTTTAAGTACTTCTTAGCCATTTAAGTTTCCTCTTTTGAGAATTCCCTGTTTAGAGCTGTATGCTTTCTTTTAATTGGATTATCTGTCTTCTTGATGTCCAGTTTTATTTAGTTCTTTATGTGTTTTAGAGACTAACCCTTGTGGGAGCCTGTGTTTTGGGTGCTGCAGTCGGAGCTATCCAGGCAGCCCACAGTTCATACCTGAAATGGTGAGTGTGGACTAAAAAAAAGGCTAGCAAAGGAGTTAAAGGAAAAGAGGGCAACACAGGATAGATGTCAGGAGGGCAGATTCAGTTAATACTGAATGCTGAATGCCCTGAGTTTACTTTTCAGCATTCTTGAATGCCTTAACCAAAAAGGGGAACATGGTATCATGTATACAGAACAGACTTTTCTGAGTTTCTTCTCCTTCTTCCTTCTATTTCTATTATTCATAGATTTGGGTTTTCCATAGTGTCCCAAATTACCTGGATGTTTTGCAGCTTGATTTTTTTTAATTTAATATTTTCTTTAACTGAGTATCCATTTTTTAAAATCTTGCCTTTGATGCCTGAGATTCTCTCTTACATCACCTATGAGGATTGACACTGAAGTTCTTATTCAAGTTCCTAGTTTTTAATTTCCAATTATATGGCTTAGCCTAATATTAAAGACTAGGCTCATAACTAAAATTATAATACACTTTTAAGTTCCATGATATAATATCATTATGTCAAAATGTGAGACACTCTCTTCAATTAGAAAAGATTTGCAAATCTTTACTGAGATTTTGCTAGTAGAAGTAGTTGTAGAGTCATTCAGCTGAGGTGCTCCTGTTATGAAAATGAGCAATAAACATGATTCTTTTATTACCTTTTAAAGGTCATCATGTTTAAAGTTCATAATATGTTCTGATGAAATCGGCATCATTGAAAAGTCTGTGCTGCTTTCCATTCATAATTGTAAACTATAATCAGATGGCTTTCCTGGACATGGAAAGTTAAATAAGTTGAAAGTAGAGATCTATATAACTTTCCTGGTCACACTATTCAGAAGTAAGTATCAATTAGTATATTTAATTTTTTTCCTATGCATATGCCCAACTATATAATATGTAACACAGAGGCTGCAGAGATGGCTCAGTGGAAACAACACCTGCTGAGTAAGCATGAAGACCTCAGTTAGAATCCCCAACAACTACGTTAGAAACAGTATGACTGTACATGCCTGCAACCCTAGAAATAGGTGTGTGGTGGGGCCAGACAAGCACATCATTGAGCTCTCTGGCCCACTAGCCTTACTGAAACAGCAAGCTTCCTGTTCATGAGAGATCCTGTCTCAAGTCAATAAGACAGAAAGCAATAGAGGAAGATATTTGCTATCTTTCTCCAGCTTCTATATGTGTACATAGGGTTTGCACATTTGTGCATTCACATACATACACACACACACACACTAAAAGATATATTTAATACACTTTCAAAGTTTTGTATTGTGTATTTAATCTTATTTAAAGATGTACTTTTACTTAAAACTTTGTGAGCAGTATCCATGTAGTTAAATAGTCTTCAAAAACAAAACCAAGTTTACTCATGAGAAAGAACATTATCATATAAATATAGTGTCTAATCAATCCTCTATTATTGCACAGTTTAGCTGTTTTCTTTTTTTCTTTTCTTTTTTTTTGTTCTGATTGCATATGTTTATACCTAAATCTTGGTGTTTTTAACTGATTATTCTGTTGTTTCTTTGAACTGTATTATTAGAGAAAATATGAACACTTCTTAAAAAGCATGACTCACGTAACTCAGGTCTTTTGCATTTAGGCAGTGTTGTTCTCCCTTGCTACAGGGCCCCATACAAGCACACCTAGAGAAATTGCACATTACTGTACCTTTCAATCCAGTTCCACCACCATATTCAGTCAAGGGTCTTTAACATATAATTGACAGAAGTTTTGTTCCACCTGGTCCTGTAGCCCTTTAATCCCAAATAAATATGCAAAGGCTAATATTAACTATAAGCAGTTTGGCCTATTGCTCGTGTTTCTTACTAACAAACTCCTACAACTTAACCCATGATTCTTATCTATGTTTAGTCACATGGCTTGGTATCTTTTCTCAGTAAGGCATACTCATCTTGCTTCCTCGGCATCTTGGGGCAACTGATCTCTTTGCCTTCCTCTTCAGAATTGTCTTAGTCTGCTAGCCCTGCCTGTACTTCTTGCCTGACTACTGGACAATCAACATTTTATTAAACTAACACGAGTGACAAATCCTTACAATGTACAAGAGCATTGTATCACATCAGCCCCCCACTTCTAGGTCCTCTTCTACTTAAACTGGGAATGGGAGGTGCAAGACAGGGTTTTATCTGTGTTACAGCGTTTATGTCCAATCCTTTTGCTGAATTGTATTGGTTATTTTTTAATATTCAGAAGTTTTCTTCTATATGTGTATTTGTAGTCCTACTATCTTCACATAATAATACTTTTTCTTCTTCCAAGTACGTCTATTTCTTCATGCATTGCACTACTGTAAATTGGCTGTGCGGTGCAATGGATAACATATTGGGCTTCTAAATCAAGGGCTAATGTGAGTGGCCATCACTGAAGGACAGAGTAGCCATCTTTGTTCTCTATGCTCCTGACCTTAGCAGCCTACACAGCTATTTATTTTATCTCCTTCACAATACAGCCTGATTAGCATACACAAAAATGCTTGAGACCAGAAGAATTTCAGACATTGATACTTTTGAGATTTGAGAGTATTTACATAAACAATTACATATGTATGGGACTCCTTGGAGATGGTGTCTAACCACATTTCCATTTATCTGTGCTTTAGAAAGTTGTATGTTTTGAAGCATTAAGCACTGACAGAGTAGAAGCACTCAAGCTGCTCATAAACAAAAATTGTGTACACACAAAATGGAAATTGTTTCATATCCTGTTCCTTTTATATTTATTGAAGTGCTAGACTATAATGACATAACAATAAGCATGATATTTCAATTTCCTCATAATATGCACATCCATGGAATCTTAAGAACATGGTCACCTAAACAAGACCTGCACAACTGCATGCCAGTATGATTAGGGAAACCTTGCAAAGTCTCAACCCAACCTCTAAAGAGCTGCTGGCCTGGAGCCCACTATATATAGCCCAGGCTGGTCTTTAACATAGCATCCTCTTGTCTCATCATCTGGAGCATTGGCATTATGGGTATTTGAAACTATGCCCATTAAGTAAAGCATGGATTTCTGATGTTTTTCCTGAAGATAGATAGATAAATCTCATGAAAAGATCAAACAAGTCTTCATGTTGAAGACTTTTGCTGAAAATATAGTAATGGCAACTGAGAAACTTGAGGAAGTGTCTTGTACTGTCCCTATTAGGTTGTGAGGAGATGGCTCCTACCATATTAACCACATCACCTCTAGACAAACATCTGTCCATTTTCCTGATCAAAGTTGGACATTTGGGATATCTTACAACAACCATGACCCATTTACATCCCCCCTCTCGTGTGTGTGTGTGTGTGTGTTTGTGTGTGTGTGTGTGAAAATTTCACATTAACAAAACCTTTTGAAAAAAAAAATATGTCTGCTTTTGATTTATCTCCCCTATGACATCAAGTTACTGAAAACATTTGTCTTTTATTTGTTAGATGGTCATACTTTATGATAAAATGTGAAAAAGCATATATGATAATTGCACAGTTGATCACTAGGTAAATTAGTAAATACCATAAGCCTATAGAAAAGAAGCTGGGGCTGGAGAAATGACTCATCAGTTAAGAGCATTGGCTACTCTTACAGAGGACCTAGGTTCAGATCTGAAACCCCCAAGACAGTTCACAATTATATATAACTCTAACTTCAGTTGCAGGGGATCAGATGCTCTTGTCCAATCTCTGAAGAAACCAGGCACACATGATGTATATACAACAGCATGCAAGAAAAATACACATAAGTTTTTTAAAAAAATATTTTTCTTGTTTCTTTTTAATTAATTTATTTAATTTAAAAATAATTTTATTTTACATATCAATCCCAGTTCTCTCTCCCTCCCATCCTCCCATTTCCCCACCGACCCCCCTTCCCACCCTCCATCCCCTCCCCAAGGAGGGTGAGGCCTTCCATGGGGGATCATCAGAGTCTGTCATATCATTTGGAGGAGGGCCTAGAATATTTTTAAAATAGGAAAGACTCTGAAAATTAATGCACAGACTGCTGGTGAATCCCCCTATGCTTTTATTTTGCCTTTTGTTTTCTAGATCTTGGGGTATTTGACTCACTGCCTGGTCTAATTGTTTTTGTGATTATTGGCCTCCTGTCTCCAAGTTCTGAGAGGCAGAAAGAAAATCATTATAATTCCCAATTACTAAAGGACTTACCTACTTAAATGAACTCAAGGTGGTGATGTAAAGATGGGCCTGACAACCAGTGACTGGCTATGCCTAAGACCCATGCCATTAGAGTGCGCCCATCTTAGACACTGTCTGAAGCACCAGGACCCAGAGTAAGAGGTTGGGCAGGGGAGACAGAGGGAGGCCAGATGCATGCAGGGGGTCCCTAGGTGGGAGGGACTGTAGTCTGGATGTGAAATAGATGAATAAATAAGTGAACTCAAATGGGCCTGAGCCTAGAGAAGCTCTTTGACTTGATTCTATCCCAGTTACCTTGGAAATGGCAAGGGTGAGCACACCCCATTGGTAGAACAGTGCAGTCTCTGTGTTGCTTACTTTCCATTGCAGTGTGTGGCTCCTGTCTCCTTTGCTGGGGACTCAGTGGGAAACAAGTCATGTGAGATTTGCCATTGCAACCCTGATTTGGGGCTTGATGATTCTTAAAGGAAGTCTTCTGTTTAAATTTATATTTTTTGACTGGTCTGTGGGAGAGAGGATGATAGGTATGAATATACAAACCATGGCATGTTCAAGGTCAGAGTACAAATTCCAGAGGTTTGTTCTAAGCTTCCAAAGCTGTGGGATCCTGGGATTGAATTCAAATCCTCAGAATTAGACTTCAAGTGCTTTCCCAGGCTGAGCCATCTCACTTGCTCTAGACCTAACTTTTACATGCTTCCATGTTTAACTCTTATTATCAACCAAAGGTATTTGGTGATTCTCAGAACAACCCTAGAATGCTGTCTCCCTTACATACTGCAGAACAGGTCACAGACAAGCAACACTCAAACATTTTATCCTCTGCAGGAGAATCCTCAAATTAATCTCCATGTTACCTTAAATATGGACAAATCTGAACAATAGAGTGTGACACCAGGCAAGTCATTTTCCACCTCATCCGCTTACTGACCCCATAAGGTTATATGAGATTCAGTTGAGCCATTCACTTTCCTTCTCCCTCTTTTTCGCTTAGATTTATGTGCATCACCCACATTATCCATTAAAATCATCTTCACTCTACTTTTAACATTGCTAGTAACCCCTCCCACTTCCAAAGCTAATACTAGAGAAATAAATATTCTAATGTAATCATTCCCAAATTAGAGATGTTTACAAGATGTTTTTTATTTATCTATCTTTTGTGACAACATGTAAAGGTCTGCTGATGAATCCTGGCTTTCATTGCTCAAGGACTCTTCCAAGTATCTAACACCAAAAAATCAGATAAATGTAAAGTTACTTAAACTCTGTGTGTCTTTGCCAAGACTATAAATTATATTAAGACATAAAAAACTGAATCTGTGACTATTTCTGGGAAACCATGGGTAAGAATTAGTTAACATAATAGCTTTGACATGGCAGAAGAGCTCTTTGCATTCCAGTTGGCCTTTTTTTGAGAAAAAAACATTAGCCTGTAGTGTTACTAGAAAATCAAAGCTTTGTTCTGGTTTTTAAATTCCTGAATTGCCTGAGGAGATTATATTTATTTCTTAGACAAATTCAGATTTGGCACTATTCCCAAAGAAGTTTGAAAACATTCCTTATAGAACATTCTTCATTTTCATCATATGTGCATTTAGTAGATGGTGGCAAATACAATTATTTTGCTGTCACAGAATCCATGGTTAGAGCTTTCTCCAAGGTCACATAGGCTCTTGTAATTTCCCTATACTTACACCTTAATTCTGTCTGCATAGATTTACAAATACCTGCTTTACTTTCTCATGCAAGGTCAAAAAATACAAATGGAACAATACTTATATAAGAACTTTGAAATTCAAAGATCCATACTGCCAATACAGCAAGCTTGTTTTTTTCAATGATGGGGTTCAAATCCTGTGCTTGCGTTGACTAGGCAAGTGTTCTACTGTTGAGCTATACCACCACCCTTTTAAGCAAACTTCTAGAAATTATCTCTTATAAATTAAATAGGAAAGATAATTTCCTTGCAAGCAACATTTTTCTGAAGTGATTTATGCAAAAAGAAATTAAATAGACCACCTTTTAAATTACCTTTGCTTTTTCTCACTGCTAAGTCTGTGGCTTCCTATTAATCATGGCCTCTGCTGTTCAACAGTTTTCCTATTAATGACTCATAAACTAATAAGGTGAGAAGCTTTAGTGTGAATAAACAGGATATATGTCACTACAAAGTGCTTCATTTTCTTCTTAGCTGAAAGCTAAAATGTCAAAAACTGGAAGTATGGTTGGTTGTTTTCCCACCTGGGATAATTGATCTGTTTCTGATTAGCAGCTGGGTCCAGATGCTAGGATTTGCATTGCATATCACTCTCAGTGCTAAATATGTGGTACCACTCCTTTTGTTCTGAAGGATTATGAGTGTCCTGTGTTGTTGGGGGTGGAGGATTACCTTCACAAATAACTTTATATAGATCTAGTCACATGACAAGGCAAAGGCTGTATCACTCCTGGGGGTGAGAGAATAGCATTTACATAGAGACCCTTACAGACAGAACAGAGATGATCTTACACCCCAGAAGTTCCCATCACTGGGACTGTAATGAACAAGTTGCTGATGAGGCCCACGTCCATCAGCCTCTTGGCTATGTCTAGAGAAGATACATACTCTTGCAGAGATTTGGTGGCATTTCTTGGGTGGAAACTCCCAACTGTGGAACACAGTAGTAGTTCCATCTTTCCCGAATCCTTCACCCACCAGGCTGGAGTCCTCAAGTTGACCACCTAGCCTCTTTTGAGTTTTTGTTGCATATGGGTTAACTTAAAGGGTTGGTTTTCTTTCCAGTGACCTTAGCTTTGATAATAAAATTCACAAGAGCTTTGTCTTTAAGGGTCTTTTTTTTTCTATTGGATCACAAGAAGTAAATTGGAAAAATTAAAATTATACAATTTTGTCTCTTGTCTCAATCCCACCAGGCTTGTGGTAACTGGCTAAGATGGAGAGAAGTGTTAAGTGGGCTCAAGTGGCTGGCTTAGTCCATCTACTATCTCTGCCCTGGCCAGGGCTCTCAGAGCCTTCTAGTAGCCAGAAGGCCCAACTGAGGTGATGTTCAGATCTGATCTCTTCTGCTCTGAGACTTGCTCCACCACTTAGCTATCTCTGCCTGTTCATAAAGGGCTCTGATTGGCAAAGAGCCACTGTCTCCATTATACAGTGTCACATTAAGTAAAATATTGCTGTGAAGAACTGTCCTAAGAAGCTTTCTGAAATTAAGTCAATGCACTATTGGAAGCTGTCATAAAACATGCTCCATTGAAGTGTTTCTTCTAGAATTAATGAGAAAGCATAATTCCAAATGAGGCCAGATCAAAATGCCAGAGTGATACCACACACACACACACACACACACACACACACACACACACACACACACTTATTTCTTTGTTTTGTTTTGTTGATTTTTCAAAGGAGGGTTTTTTTGTAACAACCCTGATTGTCTAGGATCTCACTCCATTGACCAGACTGACTCTGAACTCACAGAGATTCACCTGCCTGACTCCCAAGTGCTAGGAGTAAAGACCAGGTTACACAATAAATTCCCTCTTTTTATAAATTTTTATTTAAACTAATAGCAATCTTATTTTATATACCAATTGCAGTTCCTTCTCCCTCCTGTCCTCCCATGCCCCCACCAACCCCCTATCCCATTCACCATCCACTCCCCAGGTAGGCTGAGGCCTCCCAAGGGGGATCATCAAAGTCTCTCACATCATTTGGGGCAGGACCTAGGGCCTCCCCCTGTGTGTCTAGGCTGAAACAGTATCCCTCCATAGAGAATGGGCTCCCAAAGTTTATTCATGAACTAGGGATAAATACTGGTTCCACTGCCAGAGGCCCCAAAGACTGCCCAGGCCCTGCAACTGACATCCACATTTAGGGAGTTTGGTTAAGTCCTATGCTGGTTTCACAGCTATCAGACTAGGGTCAGTGAGTTCCCACTTGCTTAGGTCAGCTGTTTCTGTGGGCTTCCCCAACATAGTCTGTTATCCCTCTTCCCTCTCTACAAGTGGATTCCAGAAGTTTGGTTAATGCTTAGCTGTGGTTGCACAGTCCCAGGATGCAGCTCAGTTTCCTTAGGTTTTAAGCAAAGATGGAAAGAATTGTAACAGCATCTTCCTCAGATGGTTATTCTGAGGACTAGCTGAGTTAGAAGGACGTCTTGACTAGAAAAACAGTTCCAATGTTGACCAGATACTCCTCTGATCATATCTTCCATGTCACAGTAGATCACACCAGACAGTCTATTTCTACAAGGTACCATTTCAGAGCTGGGACTTTCAGTTCACAGGAATAAGTACCCAATCGCATACACAAATTGCAGAGCATTTTCACTTTTTGTAAGACTCAAATTTGTTATCAAAATAATGACATGAAGTAGCCTTTGGAAGCACAAAGACTGCATTTCTTTCTGTGCTGTGGAATACAATCTTGTGGGAGAACTACTTTTCCAATTAAATTTGAACTATAAATCAGTTGTCTAACTGTATATTAAATCAGAGTTGTTACGTTTTAAGTCATACACATATTTATGTCAGAGAGCCACTATTTTTTTCAGATTATAAATTCAGATGCAGGTTGTTGAGTATATGAGAAAATGTTGATACATCTAGGCAATTAAAGTAGTCTGTTGTGCAGAGCAGCTACTATTGCACTTGCTACATGCAATACACATGCATTTTTGCCCACAACACACTATTCCCTTTTACACTATTTCTAAAATAAGATTTTTAAACCAAGAATGATCCAGATAGAAAAATATAGCTCACTGTCAGTGTATAGCATAACAGCTTTTTCCAAAGCCCAGTGGAACTTCTTACTCAACAAGACTCTCTACCTGCCTTTATCTGGAGAATGTCCCTGAGCACTGAGCACTGACCTTATCTGAAAGCTGTCTCTAACCCTGTATGCCTGATTTATCTTTAGCATGACCCTCGGCACAGTTTCTTGCTAGAAGCTTCACCTCCTGCACATATGGTAACTAAGACTTCTACTCGGAGAGTTGCTATAGGACCATGCTTCCACATACAAAGACTTATGATAGGACAATGCCACCTAATGCAAATTAGGGTTTGTCCCTGGACTTCCCAACTATATATTCCTATAATCTGGAATAAAACTGTGCTGATTCAATGAAATCATCCTGCAGAGAGCTTTCTCCAGTACCCACAGCCTTCTGAACCCTGTCCCCTGCTTCCGCTCCCTCCACCCTCATGGACCAAGACACCCACAATCATGAGGAGGAAGCAGAGCTACATTTTGCTATTTACATTTTTCTGTTATATTTATTTATTTGGTGGTAAAAGGTGAGGAGCACATACCAGGTGTGTGCATGGAAGTCAGAGGACAATTTGCGAAAGTTGATCTTTGCCCCTTCTGATAGAGTCCCATGGAAGGAACTCTGCTTGTCAAGCTTGGGGCCAGCATCTTTGCCTGCCAAGCCATCTCTCTCTGTGTCTTCTTAATTTTTATAACCACATAAATTTAGTGTATTTCTAAAAGAATAACATATAACGGATAATCTGATATTTTATAACTAAGCAGTTTTTCTTTCAGATTCACATGTGAACCATTTAAGCTTCATTTGAAGCATACTTTTATCTTTTTAACACTCAGTGTCAAATGCATCCATAAGGTCACAATCTACAATTAATATTTCTATCCCAAATATTTTAAAATAAATCATTTTTATTAGAAAACCTCACTTCGGTACTAATTATGTTTGTGTTCTCTTTCAATATCCAATTAAATTTGTGTCTCAGTTCAAGCATTCAGGTCTTGATTCAGTGAGAATTTTACAGCTACAAATGAATCCAGGTGCTTTTCATCTTGGGCTCCTGAGGTATCATTAGTCATCATTAGGAAGGGACTTAGATAAGGAATGAAGTATCAAGATAGTGGAAATAAGGTATAGAGATGAGAACTGTGATGAAAAGTACTGCGTTTTTCAACAATTCTCAGTTAACATTCCATAACCAAGATAGTCTTCATCCATTGAAGGTCTAAGAACTTGTCAAACAGAGTGGATACAATTGAAATCCTCTGCATTTAGGAAGCACTTCCCTCAGAAATTGCACCGCACATTAAAATTTGTGTTGAGATATATATACACCGCTTATGTACCAGGAAACACAAATTGTACATACTGTAAAATGTCATGTGTCAAAAGCACATGGCTTGGGCAAATGGTACTTTATATCTGCTCTAGTTTCATCCTGTTGTGGCCATAAAATACTCTAACCAAAAGCAACTCAGAATTTACTTCAGCTTATAGGTTTATCATTGAGAGAAGTCAGGGTGGGAACGCAAAGCAGAAACCACGAAGGGATACAACATCCTCGTTCATTCATGCTCAGCTAGCTTTCTTATGCAGCTTAGGACCACCTGTCTAGGGAATGGTACTGTCCAGAGTGATGGGCCCAACATCAATTAAGAATCAAGACAATCCTTTATGGACAGCCAGGGACCAACTTAATAAAGTCAATTACTCATATGAAGCTCTTTTCTTTTTCTTTCTTATTTTTCAACCGATTCTGTACTGTTAATGCTGACTGGAACATCCTTATAACAATACACTATTGTGAACATTGGTATACCATGCAACTGTAGTTTTTGAAACATTAATTGAAAAAAAAGGATGAAACCTAGCCAATAAAGCATTATGAATTTAGTTATTATAGAAAAACATATGGTGTGAAATTACAGAACCAATTGTTGTACATCAATATTTATTGGGCTGTCTGTAAGCTGTAAATAGCTGAGTGTCTCATAGCAAGGTGAGTAGGAAGAAGAGCTCTAAATGTCAAAATGCTCACCAAGGTTTGTGTGCAAATTTTAATATGTAAGTCTGTTATAAGTTACTGTGGGCATGAGAAAAATGGGAGGTGAGCTTCTGGGCATGGCATCTTACAAGGGATGATAGTTTGGATATGGGTTTGAAGAAGGATAGCAACGTACAAAGTGGAGTTTTTCAAAAAGAGTAACAACCAACTGGGAATCACAAGTGTGCCAAAACAGAGGGACCTTAAAGTACTACAGAGGTTTCCAAGCATGCTGTAGTGGCCACAGAAGGCCACAAACTTGTTGTAGTGGCTTCAGATGGTGTAGAACTGGTAGGGTTAGGGAGAAAGAAGCAGAGTTAAGAGACTCTGGGCACTTGGCATTACCAAGCAGGTTGGATGGGCTGGAAGTCATTCTAGAGTTAGTTGAGGGTGTTAAGTAGGAAAGCCACAGATTTGTTTTAAGCTTATTAATGTGGCATCCACTTTCCCTGATGAAAACATATGGCCATTATAATGTACTATCACTGGAAACCATGCAGAATGCTTTCTCGGTGGACACTGAGCAGTGCCAATTAACCAATTGTCTTAATATTAGGCAGTATTGTGCTACTGAAGATACTTAGGTGTGCATATATGTGTGTGAAATGTTTGCCTAAGTCTCACATTTGATTCAGTATATTAATTAAAAATTTTCCAATGTAAACTCACTATGAACTATATACAGCTTAACAGATTCTGGAGACAGAAGAAAAAGAAAAATCTCTGGTGGGTTATTCAATATTGTATAATTTATTTATCCATTCAAAAATTCTGTTATGATTTGAATGTCTGTCCCTCAGAAAATTGATGTTGAATTTAATTTTAATTTAATCAACGTGGGACTAGTGTTGCCATATGCCTGAGAAGACATATGCGTCCTCTGATGCGTCCTCTGGTCTACATGAAGGGGGTTAGCAAGAATGAAGCAGAGAGTGTCAGGCCTGGGAGGGGGAGGAGGATCTAGAGAAGGGATCACAGGCATGATGCCTTGTGTTTTCCTATGATTTGGGGGCTTGACTGATCAGAGATAAAATAGAAAGTTGGACAGATTTAATCTCTACAGCCCAGCTATAGTGACTAGATATGCTTAAAATCTAACTTGAGAAGGATTGTTCTGGATCTCCATGGAGTCTGTCAAGATAAGGGGATGGGTTGGAGAAAAGTGAGGGGAAGGCAAGATGCAGAGAGCAGTATCCCGTGGAGGAGAATCCTAACACCAGCAGGAAGGCCAGTGTGCAGATATTCAGCAATATAAACACCTAGTGGAGTGAGGGTCAAGGTAGTCCTGATTTGTTGGCTGTACAGGCCACCCACTTGGTGGCATTCAAAGAGAGCTACTCTTTCTAATAAACAATGCATGAGCTTGAAGCTTGACAGTATTTCTTAAAACACTTGCCTTTTTCTGTTCCCCATTGGTAGATGTTCCCTCAAGGACCTATAAGTCACAGTGGTAAACTTCACAGAATATTAATCAAACTAGCTTTTTCTTTCTTTTTAGCAGTATTATTACAGATGCTAATTTGTTTTATTATCTTACTCCCAATAACCTGTATTAACATCATAGTTCTCCTTCAGAGGCTTTTTGCAAATAGCTGAAGTTATTTAATGAGAAAACAGCATTTAGGAGACTAAGACCAGATTTTACTTCTACCCCTGCCTCTTCATGGTTCTGTGGTAAAAATAAATAAATAAATGAAATGAAATCTTCAACCTTTTTTTTCTGACTGGCAAAATGAGAATAGCAGTACCTAGTTCATATGGATGAAAAAAATTAAATGGCATTCTATATTCAAAAAGCAGTTTGTAAAATCTGTGGAATTATAAAAATATGTTATTTAAGTTACAGATATATAATTATGTTGTTATATTAATATTAGATAAACATTCCCCAATCTCTTTACATACATAGCAACTTTTTCTCACCACTATGGCTTACATAGAATCATAAATTACTTTCCCTCACACTATAAAGTGGCGACTTTAATGAAATCACGATGAGATTCAGGAACTGTGACCATACTCTGTGTGTCTGTTTGGCCTTCATGATAGACCAGATCCTGAGAAGAGTCAATAAAACATTTGCCCAAGGGGAACAAAAATACAGCAATTTTGGTGCAGACAGAATAGAAATGACTGCTGTCATGCAAGGGATCACATTCAGAAAACACAGGGCACTCTGGGAGGAAAATCCTCTGTTCAAATGACAGGTGATTCTTCACAATAAGGTCAGGGTGATAGCACAGTGAGGAGCCAGCAGGTCTCAGCTGAGAATGAACCATCTCTTGATCATGCAGCACACACATGTATGCAGTTTGCAATAATGCTATCTGCTTTCAGATATGAAAAGGGAATATATATATAGGCCAGGATACTTGAGAAAACACTATCCTTATCTGAGAAAAGGAAAATAATTCATATACTCCCACAGAAGAACTGGGGAGAGAAAGCTTCAAGGCCCTCCATTATTTTCAAATTCATATTATGTAAATTATTATCATGCAATTTTCACATCATATTGCCAGACCCATTATGTTTATTGCTGCAAGTGGGCTGAAGCGATATGATTTGAGCACTGCAGCATCTGTCATTCACTTCTCAGAGTATAGCTCACCAATGATGGCAAGCAAAGGTTCTTAGAAAAGCAGTTAGTGAGCCCTTAGCACTGTTGTGAATGCTGGTGATGGTCTCTGGTCTCTACACACGTATACAAGTAAAATTAGATGGCGTATTTACAATGTGGTGCTATTTTTCATAATTAATATGCTCACCCCTCTTGAGGAAATTTACTCATTCATCTTTGAAGAAGCATATTTCTATCATTTAAGCCTGTATTTAGCCACCATTGACTGCATGAAAAGTTCTAAGCTCTGGTCCTGACACAATGCACACCTTCAATCAGTGTAAGCTGCTGGTTTTATGGTTGTGAGATTGTACACTAGCGAAAGTGTGAAGAAGAAATTAGCACATGGGGAGACCATGCCCTTACAGTCCCAACCAAGCCATAAATGTGGTCATCTCGTTAACACCGACTACCACTTGGGTCCTGCAGGCACCTAACTACACATAGGAGTAAGGGACCAATTTCATTCGGACAAAATTTCTTTTGTGTGATTCACATAGAAAACACAAAGCCTTCTCTCCCAGAGCAAAAATGAATCGTGAAAGAATTGCACATTATTAATAGAATTGCGCGTTAGTAATAGAATTGCACGTCGGTAATAGAATAAGCTTGAACTGAGGGAAAGAGGATTGAAATTAAAAATTAGCTTTAGGAGGAAATGCAGGCATGACCTGGTAGCCAGCCTACCTAGCACACTGTGCTTCTTAATAAGAATCATGGCACACCATGCCCTAGAAGTCAGAACACAGATTTCTGAAGTAGCACGGATGAGTCTGTGCTCACCACTTCTCCTTCAATGTGTTTCTTCTGCATAGAGACCCTTGTGGTATGAGTGCTCACTGTCCAATCAGTAGTAATGAGTAATGTGCTAACCAATCATAGTCGATGGGCTTGCACTAAATAAGAGGTTCAGGTAAAACAAAGCAGATGCTGTTCCCTGACACTGTCTCTGACCTGGTTTATCTCCACACCCTTTACATATACACAGGCATTGCTGTGCTATCAGGGAATGCCATAGTAATGACAGCAAGCAACCTCTGGTTAAGTTTATCTCTTTGATATTTACTCTTTGTTTCTGCAAAGTTAGAACATTAAAAGTTTTATAGTTTTGTGAAATTAAATGTAGCACCATATATATAATAAATACTTCCTATTACTTTGTTGGCATGTGGCAGGTACCTATCAATGGTGCTCATACAACTTTCTCCCTCTCTGTTACATATCCTGACTCTTCAGGGATAAAGGCAAAGTTGAATTTACAGGTTACCAAGTTTATTTGATGTACAGTAGAAAAGAACCAGGATTCTTATTTGCTGACTTTTAGTTTTTAAAACAGGGCTTATATCAAGGCCTGTGTCACGTGCTCTATATCACCAACAGATGTTTTAGCTGACATTTAGGGTTCACATACTATGATGATTTTGTTTTTCTAAACTATATAGGTATCCAGAATATGTGATTTCTGAATTCTCTCTAGGGATCTTGCCTCCAGTATCTGTTATGAATCTCTGGGGCTGGTTTCAGAATGGCCCTCTGAAATTCAATTCATGTTATAGCCCTGAATAATTTCAAGTCTTAATGAAAAGGCTGGTAATAAAATTAAATTAGAATAACAAACTTAAGCCATGTTTTTGGGAGAATGAAATAGATGTATGTGTGTTGTTCTGAATGAAAATGGGCCCACAGACTCATAGGGAGTGGTATTATTTGAAAGGATTAGGACACATGGCCTTGTTGGAAGAGGTATGTCACTGGGGTTAGGCTTTGCAGTTTCAGATGCTCAAGCCAGGCCTAGTCCCTCTCCCTTCCTCCCTCCCTTTTAATTGTTGTCACATATATAAAAAGAAGACAAATAAATATGTAAATAACATTTGTTCCATGTGTAGATGTTAACATTGCCTCAATAAAGGTAGTGTGAAAAGAAAAAAACTATTAACATTAATCAAAATTCTACAAAATGATTCTCAATGGAGATGATGTCAGGTGTTTCCAGAAGACTATTATTTTTCCTGTTCAGTCTTCTTAAGTATTAACAACCTAAATATTGGGCTGGAGAGATTGCTCAGCAGTTACCAGTACTCACTACTTTTACAGGGACCCAAGTTCAGTTCCTGCACCCACACTAGGTGGCTCTTAGTCACCAATAACTCCAGCCCTAGAGAGATCTGAAACCTCTGACCTCTGTAGGTAGCTGCACTCTAGTGCATATGCCCTCCCCCACCCCCACCACACACACACACAGTTAAATAAAACACAAATATTGGATTGTCAAGATAGCTCAGTGGGTAGAGGTATCTGTTCCTAGGCCTGATGATAGGAGTTCAAGCCTTGATACCACCACGGTAGAAGGAGAGAACTGACTCCCATAAGTCTCTGAACTCCACATGTTGGTCATGACACAATGTGCACCCCCCCCTGTATACACAAACACACAATCAATAAAATAGAACTTAAAACCTAATTATGCTCTGGAGTCCCACAAATTATCCATAAATGAAACCATTAAAATTGTGGAAATCCATATCAAATGATTTTCTAATTCTTTATTGATGAATACTTGGGAAGCCTCAAATTTTAAAAATTACACGTATAGAATATTCTATATCCCAGGACAAAAGTCTTCCGCTGTATTTGGTTGTTTTCTCAGAGCTGTGATTTGAAGCCTCATGGTTGCATTCTAAGCTTATCCTGCTCTCTGTGGACTGCATCACTCGACAATGAATGCACCTACCTCAGGTGGAGAGATGCTGAAGATAGCACACATGGCTTGTGTGTCCTGCTTCATGAGAGACTATCCTCAATCATGAGCTAGGAAACTGCAGGCAAGGGAAAGCAACAGTGACATTAGAGAGGTGGGGGCTGACAGGGAGCAAGAGATGATGCACCTCGTCCCTATAATTTAAAACCCAGGACGACTGCATAAATGTTGATACACTGTGACACTTCACTCCATTTCAAAACTCACCACTTATTATAAGCTCTTGCCTTCCCTATCAACCCTCAGAATAGCACTGGCTCTGAAGTGGCTTCTGATCTCAACTTCATGTTAGCAAGTAATAAGCGCTACCGTTATATTCAAATTCAGATCTATTCAACATCAGTCAATCATATTCCACTTCACCACGTGTCCTGCTGTGATCATTAAGTTGGGTTGGAAGGGAAATAAGCCAGGCTGCAAGAACTATTTTTAAGGTATTCAAAAGCCAACAGTGGCAAGCATCAATCTGTACTTGTAAACAAACAGTTTGAGGCTCCCTCATGGACTGTCTCACACACAGATCCACCTGACATCCTGGGCTTGAGTGATGATAGAAGCAGCTGGAGACTCACAGTAGTTAGGGGAGGTTATATATGTCCTGGGAGCTCCCAAAGCCCGAGTACTCCACTATCTATAATTGAAAATGTACTGTAGCAAATGGAAGCTCGGGATCTCATGTGTATTTTATCAGATGCTCTGGACATTAAAGGAATCCCGGGGACAATTATAAGCTAGCGCACTTGTCACACAGTAGCAGAAGAAAAAAATTATACAGAAACTTTGGAGGAGAAAAAGGAGTGCCCATGAAATAATTCATTACAGATTTGCAGTTAGACTTGGTTATAAAAGAGTAATGTGGTAGAAGAGATAAGAAATGGTATTTTAACAGTGCATGGGAGCCATTGCTGGTTCTTTGCACAGAAAGACTGTACATAGACAACTGTGCTCTACATGGATGCAAAATAAGACAAAAATAGACAATGACAGCATGAGGCTTATGTGGGGGAAATGTGAGAAATATATTTTCCTTTATTTTCTATTCTGTAAGAAAGAAGTTTTAAGTAAAGCCAACAAATTGCTTTCACTACACAAGCATAAAACATATGTCCTCATTTCCATGACAAGAGGGTTTCTTGCAACAAAGAATCTAGAGTCCGTCAATTTTACTGAAAGGTCCAGGAACATCAAATAAATGTTTTAAATGTCCTTCCAGATGAGCTGAGGGGAAGAGCTGTCCTGATACCAAATTACCGTCAAGATGCACAGGTAAGAAACCATAAATGGGTTTATGAACATGTTAAATGATCCAAAACTACTGGTGCTCATGGAAGATTGACATGAGTTTTCTGAGAAAGAAAACATCCCCAGAAAACAAATGTGTGGGGTGCAAAGCTTGGAAAGGCAGAGCTTTAAAGAGAGAGAGAGAGAGAGCATATCTGAATATCTAATGAGGAGCGCATCCCTGGAAGGTTCCTTTCCAAAATGACAGGCCCAACCCTGAGAACCATGACAGAGAACTGTACCAGGAAGAACTATGTAAAACAAATGGAAATTGGGTTTTTGGTGTGCTGTGGGCATAGGATTCATGGATGTTCTGGGTGTGCATGTGTATGTTGCAAAAATGTTTCCACTAGAACTCTGATATTTATTTGTGTATATGGTCTGTGTATGTGCCTGTGTGTGTGCATGTGTGTAATGCATGTATGTAAGTATGAAGGTGTGCGTGAATTCCTGTGCATATGCATACATAGGCCCCAACAGGACATTTAGGTACCTTCCTATGTTGATATTAACTATTCAAAGTCTCTCACTGAACTGGAAGCTCATAATTCTTGCTAGGCTGACTGGTGTGCAAGCTCTTAGGATAAATCTGTTTCCAATGCTAGAGTTACAAGCATATGTAGCATGCCGGACAGTTGTCATGGATGCCTGGGATTTGAACTCAGGTCCCCCATGCTACAGAGCAAGCACTCTTACCCACTAAGCCATCCTTTCAGAACCTGGGGCTCTATTTTACAACAGCAGTAAATAAAAGGATGTCCAACTCTGGCTGGAGATGGCAATCTACTTTTCTCTTCTCTTTGTTCTCCTTTGCTATCTTTACCTAATGATACAGCTATTGGACATTTAGACAGGAATATACACTCTCTAGTGGTGTCCCCTGAGTTCCATTCTCAGTAATGGATAATCACATTACAACAATGAGGCTAATAAAATATATTCTGTTAATTAAAGATGGAATCAAATTGGCAAGATTTCTTTTCCTTGTGCCTCCACCAGGTTTTGGTGTCAAAGTGAATTTCCTAGAATATAAAATGTATGCCCTTTTCCTCAAGCAGGAATACCTTAACTCATATAAGAGTTATACAATTAGGAGACTTACCAGAGGGTCAGAGAGATGGCTGCATCTCTAAAGTTCATGCTGTATAGGCAAGAAGAACCTAGTTCCACTCTGCCCCCCAGCACACGCACAGACTAAAGCTATGTACAGAAGTGTGTGCTTGAGATCCCAGTGTAAAGAAAGGTACAGATGGGAAGATCCCTGGGTCTTGAAGGCCAGACAGCCCAGCCTAATCAGCAAGCTCCAGGCTGAATGAGATGCCCTATTAAAAATAGCAAAGTGGAGGGGTTGTGTTGGTATAGTGCTTCTGGTGCAAGCATCACCTGAGCTCAGATCCCTAGTACTCATAAAAATCCAGGCACACAAATGTGTTCTTATAATCCCAGCACTAGGGGGAGCAGAGCCAGGAGGATCTAGGCTGTCTAGCTAGTCTAGCCTACTTGGTGAGCCATACTTAGGTTCAGTGAGAAACTGCCTCACCAGATAACCAGTGGAAAACAATTGCTGAAGGCATACAATCTATATTTCGAGCCTGCAGATATGTGCACAGGAACACACACACATGCATGCACTCACAGAGAATTTTTTACAAGTAATTTCTATTTAACTTATGGTCATGCTATTCAGAGATAAAACTCTAATCTTATTTTTCCCAATTGTCTTACTTTTTATTGAGTTCTTTTATAATAGGAGCAGAAAATATGTTTCTATTTCTTGAGTCGCATTTGTGTGGGTTTGCCTCAATAAAACAAAGCAAAAGGAATAATGACAGGTACCTTAACATTTTTGTGCTGTCATGCCTGGAACAGAACAAATGTGCCATATATAAACACTGATTATTTTTCAACTTGACTATTAAAGTCAACATCAAAGGAAAGCAGGGTGAAAGTTGAAGCAGCAGAGTCTAATTTCTTAAAAGATTCAGCAAATGGCAATGTTAATCCCTACAGAAAGGAAACTGAAGATTCCAAGGTAGATTCTGTTTTCAGCAAATGGGAGATGGGAGTGATGTCATTCTAAGATGTAGAAAAGCCAAAAAAAAAAAAAAAAAGGAACATTAACAACAGAAACAGAGAAGCCTAACTTGAAATTTAATGGTGTGGCTTTGCAGCCACTTCTGAGCAATTACCACAAAAAGATGTCCACTCACACTAGCCACACAAAAAATCACACTGACTTTCAATCTCCAGGCCCCAGTGCACCCCATCCTCAGCACAAAACTTCATAAGCCCCTCATCACAGTCTCTGTCTCCAAGGGTCCAGTTTATCAAGAGTTAAACTTCTGTAGCTAGCTGCTCATATCAATTAAGAGAAAAGAAATCTCTGACTCAGGAAATGACAGGTTTGGAAATATGTTGGTATTTGCAAAGGATGCTGTAATGATATAGCTCTCTAACAATCTTGAATTTATTCCTAAACTGCTCCATGATTCCTTTCTCTGAAAATTAAGAGACAATGATGAGATTTGCAGTACTGCCTCCTAATTTAGGTTTCTTTCTTGTAGCTCCAATGTCACTGCCATAGATGATCTCACACAAACTCCACAACACACCAATCAGATTTTATTCAGTGGATCCACACCTGGTCACTGGGATCCCAAACTACTTATGTACATCGATGCAAAAATACTCAGGAACTAAATTTTAATGCATGCAGATTCATATCAAAATATAAAACGGTGAGACAGTTATCTGGGAAAATCACAGGATAGTTTTCTAGTTTTATTTTCAAAGATCCTGATCATTTGTTTTAATAAAATGAAAAAGGCACAGAAAATAGTAAAGCACATAAAATTCTCCTACACACCCACTATGTTTATTACCTACTTTCCTCTTTACTGAGATCAAATACCTACTAAAGTGGCAACTTAAAATAGTTAAGTTGTTTAGATATGTCTTATTCTAGATATGCCTTATCATTGCTATATTATCTTGAATGTTTTTCCTTTAAAAATATTGGTTCATTAGTTTTGAATTCAGTCTCATTTAAATTTCCAAGACACAAGCAAAAGACAACCAGATTCTTTTCCTGAATATAACATGAAAGGCCTACAACCCAGTTCCTTATTTAAAAAAAAATCATTTTTCCATGCTGAAGCTTCATGAATTGAGACTCCATGTTCTTAAATTCTGAACATCCTGAACTTCCAAACTCCCACCAGTGCAGCCCATTAAACTCCTATTGCAGAACTGCGGGACTTTTCCAGATTGCAGCTCCCTTTTGTCTACATCCTCCCAACACAGGTTCCAGCGGCCTAAGAACATGCCTAGATTTACCACAACCACCCCACTTTTAGTGCCAATTCTCTGGACCAGTTGCTTTGCTCCTTGCTGAGATCATACTTTACAAAAGGCAACATAAGGGAAGAAAGGTCTATTTTGTCTTACAGTTCAAGGGGCTACAGTCCACCATAGTGGGGGAGACGCCATAGAGGGGGAGACACTGTGCTGGGAGTGTGAGGCAGCTTGGCACATTACTCTCAGCCAGGAAACAGAGAGGTGAATGCTGCTTTCTCCGTTATTTTAGCCCATACCACCTACTGCTGTCGCTGCACATATTCAGGGTGGATTTTCCTTCTGCAGCTGAACTTTTCTGGAGACACCCTCATCCACAAATCTAGAGATGGTCAGCAAGCTCCAGGCACCTATGTACTTCTACCTCCTCAACAGTGGGGTTACAGCACATGTGGCCCCACCTTGCTTTTCACCTAGGTGCTGGGAGCCCAACTCAGAACTCCACTTGTGTGGCAGATGCTCCTACCACAGAGTGGTCTCTTCAGGCCCCACTCCTCCAGTGAGATTTTCTAAGTACCCAAAGGCAGCTTGTAAAGGGAAGCAAGCCACAAAAGCAGGCCTGCTTGGCACCAGATGAGGGAATGGATGCTGACTCCTTTCCTTGCGGGATTCAGAAGGAGCAAGGGGAGAAGCCACACTCTCTGAGGTTGTTCACTGTATGCCTGACCTGGTGAGTTTCAGCCCTAAGTTAATTCGTCTCTCACTAGACAAGCGACATGGGCCCCCATACCCTAGATCTCACCCTGCTCCTTCTAGGATGTCTTTGTGTGTGTGTGTGTGTGTGTGTGTGTTTTTGGTTGTTTGTTTGTTTAATAAGCCTCTTTGTGCTATACCTATCTGTCTTTCTTTCATGGCTTAACAAGTTCATTTGCTCAGGCCAATACAAAATGTCTTCCATGCACTACATTTTACAGGTAGTGAAGGCCTGACCTGTTGTTCCATGAAGCCCATGTTCAAACAATGTCTTTTTATATTGTTTTAGCATCAGTTTTGATATTACTTGGAAAGTTATTCTCAACAGAAGACCTCCAGGGAACACAGGCAATATCTGCAGAAAGTTTTGCCATCACATGGAGGAGGTGGATGTTCCACAGATACACATGTGGAGAACGAAGAAGGTGCTAAGCATCCAGCCATACTCAGAATCCTTACAAGTAATTTTATTACCCACATATCAACAATGCTAAGACTGAGAAACCATGGTTTAGAATCAACTCAGAGAGCCGTCAAGACACTGAAGTCCAGTATGCACCAGTGACCTGAGCATTCTCTCTCCTCTCCTCTGGGGTCTGAGAAAGCCTGTAAAGAGACCCTTGTAACTTCTATGTGGAGTAGAAGGCTCTACTTATTCATCTATGGACACCTGAATTTTTTTCGTGTGACCACACTGAACCGCTTATCTCAAATGCCAGGAACACAGTCCTACCTCCCATTTCCCACAACAGCTCCTGATTCTCTTAGAAATTCCTGGTTCTGAACTATCCAGAAGCTTTTTTCTCTTTCTTTCTCTCTCTCTTTCTCTCTCTCTCTCTCTTTCTTTCTTTCTTTCTTTCCTTCTTTCTTTCTTTCCTTGTTTATTTGGTTTTTTTTAATTTCCTTTTCTGAAGCCACATGACACCAGCCAACTCCTTCTCACCTTCACTGGGAGCCTGAGGTTTTTCTAGACAGCCATTCCACAGTGTGTGCAGACTGCAACTCCTAGTCTTAGTCACAATGAAACACAAGCTCACGTCGTGGAACTGTAATTGTCATTGTCGGCATGACATCCTCATTATTTTCCCTGAGAGAGGGTTTGGAGCTCCTTGGGGGAGATGATGTTGTTTTCATTGCCTCCACGAGGATAGCAGGAGCCACAGCCGTCTCTGCAACAAAGAAACATTAAATGCTGCACAAGAAAAATATTCAAACAAAATATTTCCAAGTGAAATATATGTGAGGACTTATAAATAAAAGCAGAATGAAAATGTATTTGTCATTTACAAGGTGGTATTTTATACAAGTAAAAAAAAAAGAGGGAGCATCTTCTGAAGACTTTAACACACTGAAATGAAAATCAGTGATAGATGTTTTTTAATGCCATTTGGAAATTGCGGAAGGAAATTATCTCCTATGTCATTTATTTTTGGAAAGGAGTAATAAAATGTCATACAGGGTTGTTTGAATTATTTGTCTCACAAGGTTATTGTGAGAGCTTACCTACAGGCTGAACAGAAGGAGTGCTTTGTAGAGCATCCCCAGCCATGCAGGTTCCCTCATCTCAAGAAGTGGTGTGCCCAACAAAGGGTGCTATGGGCCTGTAAGCACCTCCTCCCAGACACCCTCTCTGATCTAAAGGCAGCTTCACAGCTGTCTGCTTTTAGACATGGCTTTCACTTGTAAAACTGATTTTCCTATTGGTCTTGCCTAGTCCAAGGACAGGGAGCAGAGTGAGCTGGCAAGTGCTTCATTAAGAGGGATGCCTGCTTACACCACTGGGTGTGTGTGTTTCATCACAGGGATAAGAAACAGGGGAAGCAGGGTTCACATATAGATTTTTTTAATATTTAATATTGTTTCTTTTATTTTATAAGAATCTCATGAGGTATATTTTATCATTCTTTCCTGTTCCCCAACTCATCCCCCATTTTTCCCCTGCTAATCCCCTTAACTTCACATTTGTCTCAAAAAAAAAAAAAAAAAAAAAACTGGTTAAAAAGGAAAGAAAGAAAGGAAGGAAGAAAGAAAAAAAAAGAAAAAGTCTAATTTGTGTTAGCCAACCACTCCTGAGTATGGTACCCTGTGCATGATTGCCTGGTGCCTTTTTGTTGCTGAAAACTGATTTTCCCTCTCCCAGCAGCTATACTTGAGTAACTTCTTGGCTAGAGGTTGGACTTTGTTCCCACTTCCCCTCCTCCTTACTGAGATTCGTCCTGCTCGAGCTTATACAGGTCTTGTGCATGCTCTCTGAGTCCTGTTGTGTCTGAAACGCTGTATCCTTAAAATCATCTACCACCTTTGGCTCTTACAGTCTTTCTGCCTTCTCTTCTGCAAAGATCTCTGAGCTTTGATGGTACTGAGGACTCCAAAGTTTCTCATTTTCTTCACATTGTCCCATTGTGTGTCTCTACTACAAGAAAATACTTCTCTGATGAAGCTGAACAGCTGTCATCTCTAGGTGTACAGCAACATGTCATTAGTAATAGTTTTATTGCTGTGTTCATTTAGCAAAATAATAGTCATGGGTTTTCTCCTAGAACCCATGACCCATGTGTCTAGTCTCAGATTCTTGACCTTATTAACAATATCAAGTACAGGTTCCATTTCATGTAATAGATCTTAAATCCAATTTTTAAAAAGTGATTGCTTACTCCCTAAATATTCATGCCACTTCAGTGCCTGTGGGCATATGTTGCAAGCAAGTCACTAGCGTAGCTTGCATGGTTCTTATTTGGGTGAAATTAGAGATTACCTTCCTCCTTCAGGAGCATATATAGTACTTTCTAGCACTAGGGATGCTAGCAATTGGGGGTAAAGCATCCAATTGAGTACCTGCTAGATTTCTTCATGTTCTCTGCCGTAAGTATGTGTAGTCTATAGTGATAGGGTCTTACTAGCAAGTTGTAAAAGGTACCTGACTCTTGGGACTTTATTACTAAACTGTTGAAGGACCTGAATTAAATCTTTTGGATAAGTTTAAATTTTTTATGGTAGACAATTGCCAGTTAGGATGGACTCTCTAGTTACCTCAAAATGTGTCAAAATTTTACTAAAAAAATTTATTTTTACTTACTCGTTTGTAAACAAAGAGAAAGCATAAATGAGAGTTATAATAGAAAAACTATCATCATTATAGCCAATGTAGTTAACATTAACCTCACAAGGCTTAAAGAGGAGTGAGAAAATATGAAACCCAAATATGCTGAAGAGGATGTGGAGAAAGGGGAACACTCCTCCACTGCTGGTGGGAGTGCAAACTTGTACAGCCATTTTGGAGATCAGTATGGTGGTTCCTCAGGAAAATGGGAATCAGTCTACCACAGGACCTGGCAATCCCACTCTTAGGCATATACCCAAATGATCCACATCCATGCAACAAAGACATCTGTTCAACTATGTTCATAGCAGCATTATTTGTAATAGCAAGAACCTGGAAACAACCTAAATGCCCCTCAACTAAAGAATGGATAAAGAAGATTTGGTACATTTACACAATGAAATACTACTCTGTGAAAAAAAAAACAATGGAATCTTGAAATTTACAGGCAAATGGATGGAACTTGAAGAAATCCTGAATAAGGCAACCCAGTCACAAAAAGAAGACATGGCATGTATTCACTCATATGTGGATTTTAGACACAGAGCAAAAGATCACCAGCCTATAATTCACACTGCCAGATAAACTAGGATACAAGGAGGAATCTAAGAGATTCATACAAGGTTTCTCACAGAAGGGCAAAGGAACAAGATCTCCTGAGTATATTGGGAGTGGGGGGGTAGTGAGTGGAGAGGGACTAGGAGAAAGAGAAGGGGAGGAGAGGAAAGCATGTGGGGCTAAGAAGATTGAGTAAGGGGGGAATTGATGATGAAGAAAAAAGAGAGATACCATAAAAGAGAAAGCCGTTATAGGTTTCAAGAGAAAACTGACTCTAGAGAAATGTTGAGAGACCCACAAGACTAACCCCAAACTAACAATTTGAACAACAGTGGAAAGCTACCATAAATACACTTTCCTGATAATGAGATTGATGACTAACTTACCCACCATCATAGAGCCCTCATCTAATAGCTGATGGAAACAGAAGCAGACACCCACAGCTAAACACTGAGCTGAACTCCTGGAATCCAGATGCAAAGAGGGAAGACAAGACCAGGCTACAGAAAACCACAGAGATAGCTGACCTGAACAAGGAGGAGCTAATGGGCCCCCAGACTGAAAGCTAGGAAACCAGCATTGGACCGACTCAGACCCACTGAACATGGGTCTCAGTTAGAAGGCCTGGAGAGTCTAAGGGACCTCTGACAGTGGAACTAGGATGTATCCCTGGTGCATGAAAGGACTTTTGGAGTACATTCCCCATGGAGGATACTCCCTTAGCCTAGAGGCAGGAGAGAAGGCCTAGTCCCTACTCCAAATGACTTGACAGATTTTGTTGAGCCCTCCTGGAAGGCATCACCCTACCTATGGAGTGGGGGGGGGGGGGAGATGGGATGGGAAGGTGGTCAGGGGGTATAGGAGGGAGGGAGAGAGGAAGGATAGAGGGAGATAGAACTGGGATCAATATGTAAAATAAGAAAAAAAAACAATAAATTTAAAAAAAGATGAAGTACAAAAAAAAAAAAAATGAGTGGTTAGTGTCACAAATGTTACCTCACCATACTCACCACATTCATTGGGCATTCTCCCCTCAGGAATACTTCTTTTGAATTGCTTCCTGTGGTTTGATTTCTTGGTTTGTTGGGTTTTACTTCTTATTTTTTTTCATCTTTCTATCCAAGTGCAGTGTTTGTAATGAGATGCCCTCCCTCATAGAACCCTTTCATGATGTGCCCACTTTTCTTCACTTATTAACGTGGGAGCATGGGGACCAAAGCCTCATTGTGATTCCCAGCAAATATGTATGTGGAAAGGGACCACCAGGCTGACGGGAGATCTTCCCTTCCTTGGTCTAGTCATTTCTCTTTGTGTTCTATATGAATGCCTGATCTATATCTTCCCCAGGTTTCCTTTCTTTGGCTGACCAAATATACCATAGCACCCATCTCTCTCGTGGTCCATCACCCACTGCACTTATTCTAAGGACCTTTCCCTCCTATGGAGTTTGTTCTTTAACAAAAATAGGAGAAAAAGACTCATCATTGAGGATTACTGTATTGGAGTCACAGATCTGGCTGTGATGAAAAATAGTTCTGGAATCTTCTGAGTGTGTGACCCTTCCTTATCCCGAGTTAAGCATGAGGTAATGAGGCTTGGTTAGCATTTCCAGGCACCCCTAGAGGGGCCCTATTAGACAGAACACATGAACATTGTCTGTGAAAATGAGTCTTAGTCATTTCCCTTCAGTGAAACATCAGAACAGATTCTACACTATACCTTCCCCCTCTTTTGTTGGCACTGTCACAGTTACTTTTAAGCTTTCCTATTCTTTTGGATTCCAGTGGCATTTTGAAGGTTTATGTGTTTGGCACATCTAATCTGGCACAGTGAAAATCCCAATGTCCTATGGTCAGGATTTCCACTCATCTATCAAACGCCAAAGTCTCCAGCTTTGTCCTATTTCATGCTGCCATTTAAGGTAGGCAGAAATATAGTCTATTCAGTCTGCCTCTTAAGTACCTGGATCTGTATCAAAATGCATTCTAATCCTGTATTGTATCTTTGATTTGTGTGTCCTCAAATCCACCAAGAGAAAAAGTGAGCTTTATGTATTGAGAGGCCTGAATCTCAAACAATATTAAACATTACCAGGCATCCAGAAGAAAGTTAGCAACACTATAAGAAATGGTGAACACAAGGTTTAACAACATGTCTGCAAGGGATCTGGGACTTCATAATTAAGAGCTAATGAGACATAAAAAGAGAAAGCTCTAAGCTTTGATGAACCATATCCAAATGCCTGCTATACTACCCTAGGCAACAATTCTAAACTTTGGCTTTCTAATTTGTCTGGTAGTGACACTGATGTTCCATAATGATGTAGAAATTAAAATTTAGCTGAAAGTTCTCTTCATACACAAGAATTAAATATAAATAAATAAATGAATGAATAAATAAATAAAACCAGTAGTTGTCTCCAGTAAAACTGAATCAATTACAAACAACATTCCAAACAACTTTAAGGGCAAAGGTGATTTTACATGATGCACATTCAGAGGTAGCAAGAGCTTCACCAACTTTGGGAATGGTGTTCCTGGGTATTGATTGCGCATGAGTATATACCCTATCACCAAACTACATCCCAAACACAAATACAGTCTAACTCAGAAGTTCCTAATGCTATAAACCCACCAGCACTCTGAACTAGACTGAGATAGCTTTGTGTTGCAAAGGACTCCATGTTGACCAAATGGCCTTTCTTCCATACTTACTGACAGGAGTCTAAGGATTCACTCTGATTGGTCTCTCTAAAGTCAAACAGCAAAAGAATCATAATCCCATGATTGGTTGAGTTTGGGACTTGGAAAAAGGATGTAGGAAACTTAAAATAGAAAGTTCTTTGTTTCTGTGTTTTACCCCAGCCTATTGCTTCTGTGTGACAAAGCACCCCTGTTATATCATGTGTATCTTCTTTAAAGGAGTTAGGAAAACTTGCAATTATGAATGTCAGACACTTCTATTTGCCAGAGAAGGAAAGCTACCGCTACCTAGCACATAGCACTTCCTTCAGTAATCATCAGTATCCACATTATAACAAGATTTTTTTGTGTGTGGATGCTTCAGTATTAGAGATGAACTCTAAAGACTATCTAGCTGATGCTACTGAACAAATAAAGAGGAAACTTCTAATCCACAGACCACAGATACAAAGGGCTTGAGCATGCACAAGATCTCAAGACACTCCCCAAGGAACCTCTGCCTGAGCCCTGATAGCTCTTAATTTGGATTCCTATTAGCCAATATAGTTGAATCTAGGAATTCTAATTTTCATCGGCTGTTTAAGGTTGCATGCTGAACCTGATCATCTTTATTTGGGATTCTCCTTTTGTCATTTCAGTTAAAAAGTGACTGAGAACAAAGAAATGCAGCCTCTTTAATTCCAGGCCAATGAAACCATAGCTGAATTTGGTTTTTAGCCTTAAGACATGCTGGATCTTATTTGTCTGAATATAACGTTTGTTCAAAAGGCTGTGTGTAAGCAATGAGCAAGTATAAGTTCAACCAGGCTATCTTGCTGTGGGGTGGCTCTCTTTTACTCTCCAAACTGAAGAAAGCTGACTTGAGAACTGAACACGTAATGACTTACATGTGGCGTTTATCATATGCTCAGTAAATAGCAACTTTCTTTGGTTTTGAGGCCCTGGTAAGAAAGGCATGCATACTTACTCAACTCCTACTGTGGATCTTCCAATCTGTTTCTCAGTGCATCCCCAGTGGGTGGTGAAGAGGGTTTGTAACTGAGTCCTGAATTAAAATTGAATATATGAGGCTTTTCATAGTAGAACTGTGTTTGTTAGACTTAAAACACTGCTGTATATGATGTGTTGTGTGTGTTGGTGTTGTTTTAAGGTACAGATGTTTGTCTGAAAGCTCCACATTTAAAAATCATAATCAACAATGAATCCAAAGGAAAATGTATCAAAACCTGAATAACCAGGACATGATTTGTAATTTTAAAAAAGTGATTCACATATACCACTGACAGTATTGAACCACATCCAAGAGAGTACCCTGAAATCAAAGTGACAAGTGAAAATCCCTTAAAGGGGTACACACAAAATTTAACAAATCTGAGGTTAGTCTCAAATCACCTACAGCACACGGCCTGGTTAAGCAGGCTTCTTTTAGTATGTAGCTTGTCTATAACAGTGACTAAAATAAAGTGCTTGTATGTCTATATATGTGCATATATTGCAGGCATGTTTATGTTTGTGTATCTGTACATGTCTGTGTACTTAGTCACTGATTTTCTCACTCCATGAACCTTCTCTGTCCTTCGTGGATACACAATGATCCCAAGAACCAGTACTAAAAAGGCAAATCCTTTTTTCCATAACCCAAAAGAGAGGGAGAACAAACCCCCATCTAGTCATCAATTTAAAATCACCAGACTTTCTTTGAGAACAGCAAATAAGTATGGAAATTATAGTGAGGAGACATGCAATATACATTTCTCTCCAAGTATTTCATTATATTTTCAAACAACAAGAGTTAAATGGAAGAGTATGAATAGTGGGCAGGAAACAGCCCTATCAAGCAGAATAAGAGGAGTGTAGTGTTCTATGTTACTCTATCAATTTAGCTTTGTCATGTTACTGTGAGACACAAAACAAAAAGAAAGGTAAGTCTACTCTCTGCCAGTATTCCAACTTTATGAAGCTGCCACAGCTCAGGACACCTGAATTCTATAACTGTCCTTAGTGCTATCAAAGGCATTGAGAAAACCATAGACCAATAGTTCAGAGGGAAAAAAACAAACACAGAACACTAATCTAGCCACTGAATGAATCATCTTAAGGAGATACTAAGCCATTGATATATTTCATCTTTTTTATAGTTATGAAATTTAAAAAGTAATTTAACAGGAAGTTTAAAAAATTCACATGCATAAGAAAATTAATCCACAAGTGTGGGAAGAAATAATCAATCAATGAAGAAATTAAAGAGGATACTGAAAAATATCTTAAGATGAAAACCAAAACAAACAAACAGGAAACACAGCACCTAAAAATGTGTGAGAAACAGAATAGGCAGCTCTAGGAGGAAATAGATGACAGTCTCAGAGAGAAAACCAAAGAGCTGGAGATGTTGCTAAGTGTTAACATTCTCCCCTACCATGCACAAAGCCCTGGAATAAAAGAAGCAGGTAGAAGAAAAATTGTTCAAAAAGACATTAAAAAGTATATTTCAAAAAAATGAAGAAAGAGAAGAAGAAGGAGGAGAGCAAGAGGAGGAAGAGGAACAAAAGGGGGAGGGAGAGGAGAAGGAAGAAGGAGAAGAAGAAGTTCCAAGCGTATTTTAAGCCTTGATACCAAAGCCAAACAGTGTACAAGACAGACATGAGGAAAGAAAAGAGAGGTGGAGGAAGAAGAGAGAAAGAGTAGTAGGGAGAGAAACATCAACCCTACAGGACCAATATCTCTTATGAACACAGAGGCAAAAATCTCCAACAAAATACTAGCAGACTGAATTCAGAAGTACATTAAAAGGATAACTTTTAATGTTATCAAATAGGAGTCATCCCGCATATGCAATTATATTGCCACATAAATAAAGCTGTAAGTGTGGAATATTGCATTAATAGAATGATTGATGAAAACCATTGTCATTTTAAAAAGCTGAAGAAAAGACATTTGACAAAATTCAGTAACTTATGATAAAAATTTTCAATGACCTCAGTGTGGAACAAATTACCTCAATACAATAAGGTTCATGTATAAGAAATCCACAGCTGATACCATGTTCAACAAGGAAAAGTTGAAGCTTTCCCTCTTAGATCCAGAATAAGGCAAGAACGCCCACCTTCTCGATCTCTACTAAACACGTGTATCAGAAGTCTTAGTCAGAGCAATTAGGCATCTCAGAAAAATAACTGTATACATGATAAAAAATAAAGAAGTTGAGTTGTCCCTATTTGTTGATCACATGATCTTACATATAGAAAATGTTAGATACTTCACAACCACACACATACAAATGCATATACATAGAGGCATACATACAATTGTCAGAACTAATTCATTAAAGTTGCAGAATGCAACAATCAACATACAAAAATCAGCAGTATGCACTAACAGCAAGCCATCTGAAAATGAAATCAAGAAAGCAATTCCATCTACAATAGCATAAAATGCTCAAGAATAAATTTAGCTAAGAGAGTGAAATATTCCACAGTGAACTTGATAAAGTATGTGACTGAATGAAAAGAAACTCTGTGTTCATGAATTTGAAGAATTAAAGATGCTAAAGTGTTACAAAATAATCGTCTAGAGATACAGTGTAGCTCACCAAAGTAACAATGATGTCCTTAGCAGCAAAAGAAATCCATGGTCTGGGATATGAATTGATTAATGATAAAATTAATATCTGCCTATTACATATGAGACCAAGATCAACCACTACTACCACAATAAATGAAAATAGAAAGGAAGGGAAGTAAGGAGGAATAAAGAAAAAACATATGAAACCACAAAAGATCTTCACTAATATAGCCAGTGCAATCGTGAGCACACAATTCAGCTATAATACTCTTGTGAATATTCCCAGAGGATTTCATATCCTACTATAGAGATACATGCTTATCCATGTTCATCACTACTTTATTCATAATAGCCAAAAAAGTGGAAACAGCATAGATTAATCAACATTAACTGATAAATGGTTTGTTTATAAAGTGAAATATTACTCAGCTATTAGTAAAAGTGGTTATTAAATTTGTAGGAAAATGGATGGAACTATAAATATTTATTCTGAATGGTGTAACCCAGCTGAAAAAGACAAATGCTAAATGTTTTCTCTCAGTTGTGGATGCTGCCTTTTAATCTTCAGATATGTACATTGCATTTGGAATGCCCAAATGGAAATTACTGAAGGGCCAAGTGAAGGGTCCTTCAAGGGAAGAAAGAGCTAGAGTCAGTTTTCTCCAAGAGTGTGGCCACTGATGAGTTTACCATGTTCCAATGGAAGAAATCACACCTAATAATATTTGAGTTGGAAAAACTGGGCTTGGCATGTTTACAAAAGAAAAGACACAGTTAGTAGATGGGATATAACTGGCATAAGCAGACATATAGGGTGAACATGTTAAAAGAATTAATGGGGGATATTCCCTTAACCTAGAGGCAGGAGGGAGGGCCTAGTTCCTACTCCAAATGGCTTGACAGACTTAGATGACTCCTCCTGGAAGGTATCACCCTGCATATGGAGTGGGGGGAACTGGGTGGTTGGGGGCACATGGGAGGGGAGAGAGGGAGGGAGAGGGAACTGGGATCTATATAAAATAAGAAAGATAAATAAATAACAACAAAAAAATTAAAGATTGAAATTAGACCCTCATTTCACATTGTACATAAACATCTATTACAGATGTATTAAAGTTTTCAAAATAAAGTCTGAAACTATAAAATAACTAAAACAAAACATACAGGAAAAAAATCTCCACATTTGCTAGAGAAAATTATTCTTAGATGTGATTGCAAAAACACAGATAAGAATAGGAAACTAATTAATTATGACAAATAAAAGGTTTCTGTACACCAAGGAAATAAACAACATGATAAAGATGCAACCTTAGGTGCAGAGAATATTGAACAAATTGATCTGATAAGGAGTTAACAAAATTTACAAGGAACTCAATATCAAGAATGTTTTTAAAGGCCCCACCATTTAAAAAAGTGAGCAAACAGCCTAAACAGGCATTTATCAAGAAACAAACAAAACTACCAGATATAAGGAAAGAAAATTGTTCAATATCCCTAACCATGAGAAGGAAGGAACCTAAATCATAATGAGCCACACACATACTCTTCAAAAAGTATGATATGAGCAAAAGGACACCTCACAAACTACTGCCGGGAAAGTGCATTAGAACAGCCATTGTGGAAAACAGTACACATGCCTCAAAAATGGACACTAGCTCACACATGGTCCAGCAATTTCACAACAACAGGTGTATGTCCAAAGAAAACAGAACAAGTATGTCGAAGAAATATCTACACTCCCATGTTTATTGTAGTCCACATGTTTACTGCAATATTGTTCACAGTACTCATGACACAATCAGTAGATGAATGGATAAAGAAAAGGTGGTGTAGACACTGCAGACACAGTCACTAAAACTTATGGAGATCCTATAATTTGTTAACAGATAGATGAACCTGGAGGGTATCACGTCTAGTGAAATAAGCCAGGCATGGAAATAACTGAACCACATAGTCTCACCCATGTGGAAAGTACAAAACTAACATTACAAAGGTACAGAGTGAAAGGATGACTTCAGAGTCTGCTAGCATGTTGACCAAAACGAAACCTTTAATTAAAGAGACTTTTTCCCACTTTTTAATTTCATTTTACATTCCAACCACAGTTCTCCCTCCCACCCCTCTTCCTGCCCCCTCACCTTCTCTCACCCCTCTCACCTTCACCCTAACCCACCCTCAAAGCATTCCTCCTCACAGGTTATCAAAAGACATTTTGTGTGTCGTGTTGACTACAATAAGAATGTATGTCTGAAAAAATACCAACAGAATAGATTCTAGGAGTTCTGTTTGTCAAATGATAACTCTTCAGATTAATGCATACGCTAAGTATCTCTATGTAGCTGGTAAATAACATAGATACACATATATTTCACAATATCCAATTGTATATGATAATCATGATTTTACTAATTGATTAAAACTTTAGTAAAATCATAAAAACCTAACTTCATAGAAAAGAAACAAGGAAGGAACAGGAAGAAAAGAAATGAGGGAAAAAAGAAACCATTTTTGTTCCTTTACATTTTAAAAACAACATAGATGATACTATTCATCACTCCCCAAAAACTTGAATGGTGTATCCAGTCCTTGATTGCTACAGCTATAACTAGAGAATGAAGAAATCTTTACTTCTTAATGGCTAAGTAAATAGTCCTCTCAAGGTAAACAAAATTAATTCAATGAGCTGCAGTGGTTACAGAACCCAAACTGAGTGTATCTTTTTAAATGGAATTTCATTTGTCAACTTCTAGAAGTCCTCCATAGTCCTTCTACCTTGATAACCATTTATCTGCCTAGCTGTAGTTCTGTGAAAGTATCCTCAGCCAGGTTCATTGTTGGCGAGAAACTAGAAGAGAGAGAGCCCTAGTAAATGCCAATAAATCCTATATTTCCTTACAACATTGTAATGAGTGTAGAATAAATGTACTTAGTTTAATAGGATAATAGTTTCCAGCTTACCTTTTTCATACAAACTCCTATTGGATTTAAAAGCCTTTACTAGAAAAATAATTGCCTTAAGAAAGATTTATAGAATCACTGTTTATTGTCTTTTGAAGGGAAGAAGATAGTTGGCTTCAAGTTTGAGTCAATAAAAATAACTGATTTTATTTTCAATTGTTGTTTATTTAAATCTGTATAATGAATAACTAATAAATTCTGGCTCAGAGGATACTTTTTCTCCCATATGCAAACACAACTTTCCTATAGTGTACAGTAAATATGTTCATTAAGTGGAGAAGTAAACATGGCAGCCACTGTTTGGTTTCTGGGAGATGTGACAGCTGCTACCTGCTCACCAACTGCTTATTCTAACCACCCTTTGTCACTTGTCAAACACTTTACCGAACCAGGAGAGTACAGTATAGATACTACAAACACAACTATTTTTGCCTACAGAAAACCCTACTCTTGTCTCTCCATGCAAACCTATACAAAATTCTTTATTTAAATTCTTCAATTGATGATTTATCCTTAAGATTTTTCAGAGTCTTAATGCTTATTAAGCACATATCTAACAAACCTAACTTTCAAAACGTGTATGTTTCTTACAGCTTAAGTGGCATGCTGAAGACCCTGCTCTGAAACCACAAGCCCCATTAATATCTTTAGGAGTGATACGTGAGTTTAAAATAGAATATTATATATCTTTGTGTAATTTCTTCTATTGGCAGGATGGAACTTAGAACACAAATGGCTGTGGCTGCCGGTTTTGAGTTAGAGCCACTGTGGGGACAGTGTATTCTGTGGCCACTGATAAATGACTGAGCCTTCCCTCTGTCTTTTGTATTCCTCTAGTCAAGTTTACCCACAGTGGTCCTTGAATATCCATTTCTTTCTTGTCTTCACTCTCAAGTTAGTCCCACATTTGAGCTCCTATAAGATAGGGTTTTGTCTTTGGGTCTGTCCTCCACACATGATAAGCAATTATGCTCTACCCTTTAAATACTAGAGAGTGACTGGAATTTACTTCTAGCTCAAAATGTAAATTGGTGAAAAAGCTCCCAACATCCAATGCAACATCTTCCAATTGATCTAGGGTCTTAACTCTGTAGAAGATATTGTCATTAAATTTGATGCTATGTCTTCGATGCTTTCAGAAGACTTTCATCTTTTTTATATATATAATTTTTATTTAAATTTGAAACAAGGATGTTTTACATATCAATCCCAGTTCCCACACCCTCCCGTCCTCCACTATTCCCCCCACCAACCCGCATTCTGTTCCCCAGGGAGGGTGAGGCCTTCCATGGGAAGTCTTCAAAGTCTGTCATATCATTTGGAGCAGGGCCCAGGCCCTTCCCTCATGTGTATAGGCTGAGGAAGAAGTATACCTCTATGTGGAATGGGCTCCCAAAGTCCATTCATATACCATGGATAAATACTGATCCACTACCAGAAGCCATATTGACTGCCCCGTCCTCCAAACTAACACCACATTCAGGGAATCTGGGTAGGTCTTATGCTGGTTTCCCAGATATTAGACTGGAGTCCATAGCTCCCCCTTGTTGAGGTCAGCAGTTTCTATGGGTTTCTTCAGTCTAGTCTTGACCCCTTTGCTCATCACTCCTCCCTCTCTGCAACTAGATTCCAGGAGTTCAGCTCATTGTTTAGCTATGAGTGTCTGCTTCTGCTTCTATTAGCTATTAGATGAAGGCTCTAGGATGGCATATAAGGTAGCCATCAATCTCATTATCAGGGAAGGGCATTTAAGGCAGCCTCTCCACTATTGCTTAAATTGCTGGTGGGGTCATCCTTGTAGAGCTGGGCATTTCCCTAGTGCCAGAGTTCTCTTAAAACCAATAATGGCTCCCTCTATTATGGTATATTTTTTCTTTTTCTCCTCTATTATTTCCCTGTATCAATCTTCCTGCTCCATCATGCACACCTCTCCCCTCCTCTCCCTCTTAACTCCCTCTCCCCTCCCCACATGCTCCCAATTCACTTGGGATATCTTGTACCTTTCCCCTTCTCCAGGGGACCATGTATGACTCTCTCAGGGTCCTCCTTGTTTCCTAGCTTTTCTGGCAGTGTGGATTATAAGCTGATGATCCTGTGATTTATGTCTAAAAGCTATATTTTACAATAAAATTCTTTGGCCCTCCACAAGTTGCTGGCAAGAGAGTTTTGATGTTGAACTAAGCACTAGATTTCAGCTGTGAGGACATCTCTATAAAGTCTGGTACACAGCCTCTCTGGAGTTGTGTTTGCAGCTTATGGAATTTTACAAAACTTTAGCTTCCATATTTTCTGCTAGCAGTTCTGACAGGGCATACACTGACAATTAATGGATCAGTAACTGTTGTTTTTATTTATTTATGTGTTTAATTACTGCTTTTATTATTCCCAGATGGTGCTTCTTAACTTAATGATCTTATTCTTAAGAAACTAATACCTAGTTTGTGATAGAAAACAGATTATTATGAAGGATAAGCAATTGAAATCAAGTGCCCCCCACCCCCAGACAACCTCATAGGTGTATACTTACTTAGGTCATTCTTATAAAAAAATGAAACAAATATTTATCATAAAGCAGGTTAGAAATTCTATATGCAATAAAGAAAGTATGAAGTTTACTCTGATTACTAGCTAGCTACAAGCTAGTCACCATGGAGGCATCTGTCAATCAAAATAAGTATTCTCTAGAAGCCAGTTAGTGCTTATCTGGGCTATAGTAATCATGCAAAGCCCATGCCAGAATGAATACCCACTGAGTGTTTATATGTGTAGAAACCAGAGAAAATTACAAGTTGAAGTGGTATCAAGCTGGAAAAGCAAAGCAGGCCACTGTTCCGGTTAAGAACATAGATAAGGGGCCTACAGTGCCTAGGCTCTGTTCCACCCTGTGATCCACAGCTTTGTAATAAAAAATCGGGCTTTTTGTTTTCCCATGTGTAATATAAAATGATAGTAATATATTTCATATAATGCATATTTCATAAAATTGTAAGCATCTGGTCATATATGTAACATATAATAATGACTATACTTTGTGTTTATTTCCTGGATACAGTCTCTTGGGTGTATTACATGTAAGCCATAGTTCTGTTTTTCTTAATTTCTATTATATCTAATTTAGTCTGGACATCTGAGATTGTCAGTCTGTACTGAGAGGCTGGCCAATAGATACCAAGTTATCAGAAGGCTGCCACATCTGGAAACAAGTAGTGACATACCTCTAGATGAATCTGTGAGAACATTTCTTGGAAGGATCAGATGAGGAGAGAAGCCTTTTTCCCAGAATAAGAGACCTTTCCATAGGCTCCTGGACAGTCTAAGGAAAATGCTATACTTCTTGCCTGCCTGCCTTCCCTTCTTGTTGGCAAATGTTGTGTCTACACTTTCATTGTTGTAGCTGCTATCATACTTGAGGTAGCATCAGAGCCCAGCTTTTTCAGTCTTCTAATGCAGAGTATAGATGAGTGGCATTCCAGGAACCCTTCAGACCTTCAGCACCAGGTTGAGTCTGCTAGGGATCCGTATGTGTGCATTGAGCAGATATCATGTTCTCAGCTTCACCATCATGCAGATAGCTGTTGTTGGACTTACTGCTCTGGTGTATACCGATCCAATAATATGTTAATTCTAGCAGTTCTGGTCCTCTAGTGAATCCTGACTAATACAGCCACTTAGCATTAAATTAGTGGCTCCTCCTATGGTCTGCATCTTAAATGATCCTCAAAGACCCATATGCCAAATACTTAGTGCCCATAGGATGATTCCATGAGAGCTAGTAAAACCTGTAAGAGGTGAGTTATTGTGGAGATATACCTTTGCAGGAAGTGTGGAAATCCTGACTCTCCTCCATAAGGTAAACAGTTTTCTCTACCAAGTGCTCCATAAAATCCTGCCTTATTAGAGTCCTGAGCCAACAGTGCTAAGCAGCCATAGACTGAAACCATGGGCAAAGATAAACCTTTCTTCTCTTTAAGTTGATGTCCTTTAGCATTTTGTCACACTGATAGAAAACTGTCTGATATTATCGGCTCCCTGGAAGTACAAGGAAGAGATCCTTCCCCATCAGTGTTCCCACAGAACATTCCAGGGTGTTAGTCTGTAATAAAGCCCCCACCATAGTTCCAGGTGGTCTAGGACACAGAACTCTTCTGCAGGAGGCCATGGAAGTATGAAGTAGGTGACACCTGACGTTCAGCAGGTCAAACCACTAGACAAATGACTCTCTGATGGGGAGCTCCTCTTCACAGGGCCATAGAGATACTGATTGTAAAGGAACAGTTGCTTCCGGCTGTAATTCCTTTATGTGCTGCCATATTCCTTCCCTGATAACAGCTATGGGTATTATTCCCATTGTGTGTGTGTTTATCTTGTGAAAATATTCCATATATTGGGCACACATATAGCTGTGAATAATCAGGAAGATGATTTCTGCTTAAGTGTATAATTCTAACAAATAGAAATAATACTAGGATATTTTATTTTCATTACTCAGACTGATGTAAGAAAGTAATAATATTCTCAGTCACAAAGAAGGCTAATTTTAGTCTTTATAACAGAGGCTTCAAAACAGCCTCTGAAGAGGATATACAAGGACAAATTCCCAGTTATTTATTGGTGAATCAATGTCAGATATGAAGCAACTTTGGTAGACATAAATCTCATACAGAAATGGACTTTCTGCATGTACTCTCAGCCTCAGTTTATGTTACAGGACTTGTGGTTCAGCCAACTAACTGTTACCGGTAAGACTTAAATTTCAATGTCATTTTCTGTCTGGGAACCTTTACCAACTTAGAGCTATGTGAATGGCCCAGTGTTACTCACTGGCCAGTCAATGTGACATCCCTAGCCTAAGAGAAATTGTGTGTTATCTTGTGTTATGAGAATGGACCAGGGCCTGAAAATGTAACATATAATTGTCCAGAGTTTGGTTGTGGGAGGAGCAGCAGTGTAGAGAGGGTGACTGTGTAGAGCTATGTAAGAGCTATGGGGAGGTGGGGGTGGGCGTGTGGAAGAACTGCTGCTGTATAGAGGAGCTGTATAAAGTACCGTATGGTGAGAGGGTGTGCAAATGAAATGTATAGCTACAGCTGTATGGAGTTTTGTACATGTGTGAAGACAAGGAAGATGAAGATGTATAAGAAAGAGATACAGAAGAGAAGTGCATGTAAACAAAAGATGTGGAGCCATGTGAAAATAGATGTAACTGTGTATAGAGATGAGTCTGTCATATCATTTGAGGCAGGGCCCAGGCCCTCCCCAATGTGTCTAGGCTGAGAGAGTATCCCTTTATGTGGAATGGACTCCCAAAGTCCATTCATACACTAAGGATAAATACTGATCCACTACCAGAAGCCTCATAGACTGCCCAGTCCTCCTAAGTAAGACCCAGGTTCAGGGGGTCTGGGTCAGTCCTATGCTGGTTTTCCAGAAATCAGACTGGGGTCTGTGGGTTTCTGTTGCCTAGACTTGACTCATTTTCTTGTCACTCCTCCATCTTTGCAACTGGATTCCAGGAGTTTGGCTCAGTGTTTAGTTGTTGGTGTCTGCTTCTGTTTCCATCAGCTATTAGATGAGGGCTCTAGGATAGCATAAGGTAGTTATCAATCGTATTATCAGGGAAGGGCATTTAAAGTAGTCTCTCCACTATTGCTCAGATTGTCATCCTTGTAGATCTCAGGACATTTCCCTAGAGTCAGTTTTCTCTTCAAACCTATAATGGCTCCCTCTAATATGGTATCTCTTTTCTTGCTCTCCTCTATTCCTCCCCAACTCAATCTTCCTGATCCCTTACGCTCTCCTCTTTACCCCTTCTTTTTTTCCTAACTTCCTCTCTACTCACTGCCCCCCTCTGTTCTAATATTCTCAGGAGATCGTGTCTCTTTCCCCTTCTGTGGGGGACCTTGTATGTCTCTCTTAGGGTCATCCTTGCATCCTTAGCTAGACTATTTTCATATGAGATTATTTGGGCAGCTACTTGGAAGACCACAATAAAAGAGTATTTTGATTATATGCTTAGCCTGATAATGAAACTGAATAAAGAGACTTGATGTGGATAAAATAAATATAACACTTAAGTTTAGATTAAATAGGGGATGGAGATATTGGTATTGGGATTCACAGAGTAGACGTTAGTGTTAAGGATAAAGTTGGGGTAGTAATAAACAGTGAAATGAAGGTTGTGAGGGACCTGTAAAGGCTTTCGATAAACAGTTTTATTAATCTGCTAATGGTTGAAGAACTTCATAGGGTCCTGCAATGTTAGGGCCTTTTAGAAATTGTATATAGTCTAGGAGTTTACATTCAACTAAGGTAATAAATGCTATGGGACTAAGAGGTAGAATATCAATGAAAGGCACTATTAGGGAAAGGTTTTAACTTTTACAGAGTATAGCCAATGACCACTAATAAAGGATCAAATCATTTTAATAACCAGCGGAGTTAAGGCCTGCAGTTGCCTGGAGCCCCACACTCCACACTTAGTTATCAGGGCACTGCTCTCAAATGGTCTACTCCCTCTCAGACTCCAGCAAGGCTCCAGGTGATGGGACTTTGCTAAAAGAAGGGACCTGGGCTAGAGACACATTTACAAACACTTTCTAGAACAAATGAGATTAGGCTCATTATTAATATAACTGGAAGTGTTTATATGCTAATTAATGTACTAATTTACAATGCTGAACTAGAAGCACATCTCTAGCATGGTATGATTAATGTTAATAAACATCAAAGAGGGTTTGCTTATAGTTGTTACATTTTTCTTTCTTATTATCCATAAATTGCCAACTGCTTATGAAAAACAAGGAGTAAAGCCACTCACTGCTCAAACATGGAATCCTGTCCTGCTCTCATGTAAAAACAAATGCATTGAAATTTAAATATGACATTATTGGCTGATGATACATGGGTAAATTAATATAAACAATCAAAATATAGTCATGTAAATATCAGGAAAACATTAAAGGGACTCAAAAAATATAGTATGCTGGTGTTTAACAACAGACTCTTGTAGGGAAGGGCACAACTTACAGCATTACCAGCTGACATGAGATAAATGGTCAAAGTGTGGTGGGTTTTTAAGCTACAAGTAAGATAGCAATTTAAACAGAGTTTTATATAATATGTAAAGTTGGTTCTTGGGAGGCTATAAAAGTATAAAACCACTTCAGCTTTGAAAATGAGTATGTGTATAGACCTTTCTGTTTATCAACAGACTAAGCAACAGTTGATTGTTGTTTAGATATACGTGTATTTATGTCATGAAAAGTCTAGTGGTTTTTCTATTATTCATCATCAAAGATGAGTAGGGAAAAGTTCAAGTTTTGGATAAATAAGCACATGAATCTTGAAGTCTGGTTTCCATTTTTTTCATTTATAATATGTCATAAAATCTTTCAAGTTCTTATATGTTTATGATATACACTTACCTATCAATCACCCTTGTGCTGAGGTTTTTAAAGGCTGTTAAAGATAGAGAATGTTCTACATATGTTTTACTTTATTCTATATCTTCCCCTCAGTTTCTGTCAGAACACTTGATGAAGTCATGAATTCTGAAGAGAGAAATACAGCACTGGCCATGAATATGTACATTTTGGGATACTTCATCATAATCTTGGCAGCAATGTTCTTCAGATTGGCATATAGATTAAAGTTGAAGTGGTTGCCTCAAAAAAATAATTTTAAACTGACATTTATATCATACACAAAGCAAATTTTAAAGTTATTTATTATCTTCATCTTCTCCTAGAAACTACTGTTCCTTATGTGTAAAGTTTAAAGCATAACATTCCCAAAGCCAGATCCCCCCACATTGTGTTCAACTAGTAAGATGAAATATACCATGCATTTAATATAACAGACATGAGGATTTCCCATTCAAAACAACTGACCTACATGCTATCTTTTAATGTTTCAAAAATATATTAGTCAGAACATGATAAAACAAGACAATTCACAAGACCACAGGCAATCAAGGCTTCCACAAAACATTATGCCAAGGTCCAGGAGAATGTGCTGACAGTTACAAAGAAGACGGACATCACTTAAGAATATTAACCAAAGTGTGAGCTCTTTATGAAAACCTTGCCAAGCAAAGTAAGATAGGAGAAAAGCTACTTTTTTAATGTGAATGTCTCTGGACACATGTATTATGCTACTCTATAGTGCTTGGAACATTTGTGAAGTGTGGCTTAAATCTCTCCCTCCTACATTCACTGACAACTTTCTACATTCTTTCAGGGTATGCAAATCCCAACAATATAAACAACGAAACTGAGTAGGTAGAAGAAAACTAAGGGCAGGAACAACTAGGAATGTCAGGGTATCTGTTGTGGTTAAATGAGAACTACCCCCACAGGCTCATGTATTTGAACACTGGGTCCCTGGTTGGTGCTGCTGTTTAGGGAGGTGATGGGACCTCCAGGAGGTGAAGCTTTTCTAGAGGAGGTACACCACTGGGGCATGCTTTGAAGGTTTATAGCATCACCCCCATTCTTCCTTCTGCTACTTCCTATGTGTAGATGAAAATGTGATCAGCCAGCTTCCTGATCCTGTAACCATGGTTGTTTGTCACCATGCTTTCTATATTAGTATAGATTCTTTCTGGAACCATAAACCGAAATAAATCATTTCTTCCCTAAGTTGTTTTTGGTCATCTGTAGAGAGCTGCGAAGTGCCACGCCTTAAAGTGGCGCTGGCTTCTGCCTTACACCTTCCTGTTGGTGAAGGCTCTCTGGCATAAACAAGCCCTTAATTGGTTAAGTCTGTTCAGCCTGTCTGCTTCGTCATTAGAGTAGCCTATCTGCAGGGTCCATGTGGCTCAATGGGGTTGGTTAGCTCAAGGGTATTTAAGCCTGTGCAGGGGTCCCCCCAGCGCTCTCTCTCTCTCTCTCTCTCTCTCTCTCTCTCTCTCTCTCTCTCTCTCTCTCTCTCTCTCTGTATCTCTCTCTCTCGGGCCAGAAGCAACATGTTTAAAGGATCCTGATTAAAACTGCATGAAGAAATGAAGAAGATCTACCCGGAGTCGCATCTTCCTTGCTGGTCAGGGTAGGCGTGTACATATAATGAAGTCAATCATTGTGACATTTTATTTTGCCACAGATAATTTTACCTGTCAACTTGACTGGGTTTTAGAGTACTCAGAGCAAGCAAAACATTATTTCTAAGTGTGTCTATGGGGATGTTTCCAGAACAAACTCATCTTCAATCAGTGGAATGAATATAGATCTGTCACCAGCCATGTGAGTTGGCATCATTCAACCTGGTTTGCTTTTCCTGCTTGAACTGGGACATACACCTCTCCTATTGTCAGACATCAGTGCTCTTTTCCTGCTTGAGTTGGGGCATCCACCTCTCCTACACTCAGACATCAGCACTCTTTTCCTGCTTGAGCTGGGACATCCACCTCTCCTACTTTCAGACATCTGTGTTCCTTATTCTAGGGCCTTCACTCACAGGCTTATGCTATCACCTTGTCCCTCTAGGCTTAAATGAGACATTTGCCATCTCTAGCACCAGATTTCCTAGGAAATATCTATCAGCTTCCAAGTAGCAGATCATGGAACTTCACAAACCCCATATTCACATGAACAAACAACTCAAAAAATGTCTTATCTCTAGTCAATTGGTTCTGTTTCTCCAGAACATTTTGACTGAATACTAAATAGATGTTCCATTACCAGGTATGATTAAAGAAGCAATGTTGATAAGGAAAAGCAAAATACAAAACTTCATAGCAACAGGCTTATTATTGATCACAATGTCAAAAAGATACAGAGGCAAAATGTAAAAGATACAGCAGTCATTGTAAAAGCTTAGATGCAATGAAAGGGGAAAATGGGTGAGGTAATGGGGATTTGGGAAACACAGTAGTATGGAGGTTTAATAAGGATCAGGAGAAACAAGTAGGCCAAATAGATATTTATTAAGGGAGAAATAACAACATAGACAGATGAACACCAGCAGGTTACTGGACCTAAGGATGCCTCCAGATGCTCTCCTGTCCCTATGCTGCTAGCAAGAGCACTCCCCAGGCCCCTTCTCAGACCTAGTTCCCTCAGGTAATGTCTGCCCCTGTCACCACCCCCAATGGGCGTGGTCAGTGCCACAGGTACAGACAGAGTGAATATCTCACTACAATTCCCTTTTGGTTGAAAGAAAAAATTTAGGCTTTATACAAACGCCTCAACATGGACCTGAGAACTTTCACTTAAAACTTAACAAATGCTTTAAAAAGGGTTTTAAAAACAAAAGAACAGAGATAAGCAAGGCTTCTTAGAAACAGCAGTTTTCTCCATTGGACTGTGTTTTCTGACTCAGCATAAGCGGCAAAAAAAAAAAAAAAAAAATGCATGGCTTTTAAGAAGCACTGCTAACAATTCAATGGTGTGTATGAGCAGCTGGAGAGAGGAGGTGGATATGGTGGCACATGCCTTTACGCCTTTAATTTCAAGAGGCAGAGACAAACAGATCTCTGTGATTTCAAAGCAAAGATAGTGTACAAATTTAATTCCAGGACAGATGAAAGTTACACACACACACACCACACACACACACACACACACACACACACACACACACACACACACACACACACAATCTGTCTCAAAGAAATAAAAAATAGAAGTAAAAGAAATAGATTAATAAAAAATAAAAAAAGCCACGTAGGATGGAAACCACAAAAGGATTCTGGATAGTGTATGCTATTATTGTCTTTAAATAACTGCTGAGGAAATAGCAACAATTGTTAAAAAAATTGCTGGATTAATCCAATTTATATATTTTAAAAATTCTTTGACATCAAAATGTAAGTCTAAGAACAGGTTTCTATTTTTGTTTCCACAGAAAATGAAAATCTATGGATTTTTTCCAGACTAACATTGTTTGATCAAGCAAGACACCTTGAAGCAATGTTCCAGGTGACCCAACATTCAAAACAGTTGGAACAAAGCAGCCTTACAAACCACTACAGCCAGGATTTCTATGTCTTCTAGGATCCCCATGACAGTGCCCCCTACCAGCAGGAAGCAGTTTGGAAAGAACGACACCCAAATTCCCAAATATTGTCTATAAATGTTTATTTTCATTTAAATAGGGTTGGTTATGAGTAGTTAATGCCCACAACCAGTCTCATTAAAGGAAAAAAGGGGGATTATGGTATAGATATGAATACTTTGTTTTGGAATGAATTTTCATTTATTGATACAAATTTAAAGTCAATTTTATGATATGTATATTTCTCCTCTTGTTTGGGTATTGAGTTTATATAGCTCATTTAGAAATGTGTAATTTAGTACAGATTATAGATAGTTATCTATAATAATCAAAACTTATAGCATTAGTTAGGTTTTCTAGATATATAGAGATATATTTCAATTGGATAGGCATTCTTCAAACCTTTCAAAGACCTACAGAATATGGCATTTAAATTGGTTTAGGGCTTTTCTTAACAGTGAGGCTTCTGGCAACACCACCTGCATCAGAAAGAAAGATGGGCATCGAAGAATCTCATTATGGGGTTTACTCCCAATATGGCAAGACTAGCCATTTGGGCAAGAAACTTCTCTTGTCTGGACTGTTTGACTTTATGCTGTATAAACTGGACATTCAGAACCCACAGAAAAGTGATGGCTGAAACAAGAGGGACAGTGCTACAGGGTTCCTGCTTCATGGAAGAATCTTCCAGACATTCTGCAAGACACAGAAAAAAGTAACTGGCAAATAGCCAATACAGGTGGAAGTTTAAAGTTTCCTGCTTTGCTGAGGAGTCTGCCAGAGTTACTATGGCCTATAGGATGAAGATGGAGCATTACAGAAGAACTTCAGGTGATTGACCAGGCAGTGAGATGTCTCTGTCATTTCTAGAGTTTATATATTATCCTTCTGTGGTCTTTGATGAAGTTGAAGACAGATAGTTATGGTTATAGTTTTCCTTAGTTAGGATTAAAGATAAGTTCAATATAGGACTTTAGACTCACAAAGATAGGATAGATGATGGAATATTTTCTTTAAATCTTGTTAAATGTTAATGGACTAAATATTGTTAACTGAGTTTGTTATTTGATATATATTTTACTATGTTAAAGTTAAAACCCTTCTTTTTATTTTAGACAGAAAAGAGGAGATGATGGGAGATGTCATTCTGTACATATGTTTCTCGTATTGGTTAATGAATAAAGCCCTGTTGGCCAATAGGAAAGCAAGATAGGCGGGACTAGGAGACAAGGAGGATTCTGGGAGATGTAGGAAGAGAGTCAAGATGTAGGGACTTGGGAGAAGAAGGTTAGGACACTCTCTACAGTAAGATGAGACCACGTGGAAATACTTAGATTAATAGAAATAAGTTAACATTTAAGACCGAGCTAGCCAATAAGAAACACTAGTAACAGGCCAACAGCTTTATATCTAATACAGTGTCTCTCTCTGTGTTATTTGGGGCTGGCATAGCTGTGGGACCAGGCCTGCTGGGGGTGGGGAGAGAGACTGCTCGTAACACAATAGCAGAATTTAAACCACATTAAGGGAATAAAGAGCAAGTGATGTACTGCAGCAGATTCCAGGAGGAATGTGGTTAGTAAACTCAAAATGCAGAAGCCTATGTGAAGTTATAACTACAACTGTCAAAGAAAGGAAAGAGACAATGAATGTGATGTTCAGTGATGTGGTGCTTGGTTTTAACTGTTAATTTGACATAATATAAAATCACCCAGAAAGACGGTCTCAATGAGGAACTGTTTAGATCAGGTTGGCCTATGGACATTCAGGAAGGAAGGAATTTAAGTTGATTACATTAACTGAGGTGGGAAGACCTCACCTACTGTGGGCCACATGGTTTCCTGGATTTGGGTCCTGGCCTGTGTAGTCAATAGTGGAGATGGTGAGGTGAGCACTAACATCTGTGCATTCATTCCTCTACTCTTGACTGTGAATGTAATCCCTGCCTGCCTTGACTTCTGCACAGTGATGGAATATAACCTGTAATTAGAGACAAAGAAACCCTTTCCCCCTAAGTTGATTTTTTTGTGAGTATTTCATAACAGCAACAAGAGAACAGTCTAGAACAAGTAACATCAAAAACAAAATTAAAATAAAAGTTTGTGAAGAAGAGAATAAAAGTTTAAGAGAAAAGTATTAAAGCTACAATTTACTAGAGTCCTTAAGTTGAAAAAAAAAAAAAGATACATACATTTTTAAAGGGCTCCTCAAATCTAAGGGGTAAAAAAACTTTTAAAAATCTTAAAACTTGGGGTAATCAAAATAAATAGAAATCATAAAGCCTTACAAGTTTCGGCGTAAGTTTATTTGCACCTAAATTAAATGGTCATGCCTATTATCTTTTCATTACTAGCAAATGGTTGGGAGAAACAATTTCAACAGAAGATCATTTCTTCTGTCTCGATATTTCTGTGTCTTCAGCTCATGGTCTTATAGCCCTGTGGCTTTTGACCTGAAGTAAGACAACATATGACCACAAAGTAAGCAGTGCACAAGAAGCAGAGAGACAGATAGAAAAGGGCCAGAAGACCAGGGACAAGATACACTTCAAAGGCAGGACTCCAGCGACCTGCATCTAATTAAGGACCAATGCTGGATGTTCCCACCACTTCTTACAAGAGTGTCATGAGCTGAGGTCTAATCACATTTTATAACAAATGACCTGCTGGTGTGTTTCTCCGAAACAGGATTCTGAGGGAGATGTTTACTGGTCTCAGGGAGCATGAGGAAGAAAATAGTAACAAGGAAGGAAGAGTAAGTAATCATTAAAGTTATCTTTATTGAGCTGGTCATAGATGTGGGGAGCTGAGGCTCAATTCCTTTAGAGAAATTTAGGAATACAAAGCACACAGATCAGCCCTATCCTACCCAAGAGATGAACAAACAGAAAATTATTCTGAGCTGCTGTTCACCTCTGGCTAAAATGGGACAAGGTTATATGTACGGTCTGGCTCAACCCATCAGCCCGTGAACTGAGAGCAATCTTCAGAAAGAAGGTCACAGGTGTTTTTGGTAGGAGCCCATTGACACAAATAACAGTAGTGGATGATTGAGGCATGTGGGAAGGTACTAAAAAACATCTACTAACAATAATCTATTTAATTCAAGGATTGCCTTCTACAACAACAATAACAACTACTGCTACTCCTACCATCTCAACCACAGAAATTAGAGGAGGCAGTCAATCAGTGTCAGCCACATTTCAAAGAGAGAATAATCTCTCAAAATTTATATTTTTAGGCATGGAAGCTGTAATGTGGCCTATTGAGTCTCACAGTTTGCCCTATAGTCTATTCATCTTACTTGCAAGTGTTTATTGCCTCAAGTCGTTGGTTTGGCTTGAGGCCTATGATTTCTGCTATACCACCAGTAACAGGATCTTATTGGGGTTCCTGTTGGATATCCTATTGTTGTTCTGTGTCATGGAGATCCTGCTGTTTTTTATCTATAGGTTTGTCTCCTTCATGTACTCCACAGTTCACAGCATTAATGGGTATTGAAGTGGACCAACTCATAGCCCTGGCTCTGGGCCTGGCTGATACCTGGGTTGGTTGGCCTGCCAGCTCTTCCTCGTGGTCACTACCAAATTGATCTCTCTAGCACTGCCTTATCTAGTTCACCCAATACAGCTTACAGAAAGGATAAGGGTCAGTTCTCCTGATCTTAGGTTTTTAGATCCAGGTCACTCAAATTCACATCACCAGAACCAGCAAGGTGCCAACTCTCCCAATTACTGTAGCATACAAGATTCTTTTCTTTTTGGGCGGGAGAGGGGTTGGGTTTTGTTGTTTGTTTGTTTGCTTGCTTGCTTGCTTATTTGTCTTTGTTTTGTTTCTTTGTCTTGTCTGTTTATTTTGGTTTTTCTTTTAAATTTGTTTTTGATTGGGGGAGGGTGTTGCAAGGGCACAGGGCCAATGCAAGGACATAAGTGGGCTCAGAATGCATGATGTGAAGCCCACAAATAAAAATTTTTTTAATTTTATTTTTAAACTCTTTCAATGACAAATGAAACAGCAAGTTATATTTGTACATAAGATCTCAAAAATATCACCTAAGAACCCTATATGTTGAAGGCTAGTTGCCAACCTAAAGAACTTTTGAGAAGTAGTGGAGCCTGTAAAAGGTGAGTCCTAGCAGAAGGATGTTAAGCTATTGAGAGTGTGGGGTATCCTTGGTAAGAACCCTGATGTCTCTTTATACTACTCTCAATTTCTTTTTGCAATGCCTTCACACTGGACTGTGGTGTGTGTGTGTGTGTGTGTGTGTGTGTGTGTGTGTGTGTGTGTGTGTGTGTGGTGTGTGTGCACAGGTGTGTGTGTGCATACAGGACTTGCATCTAACTAATAAGAGACAATAAAAGCAGTAGGACATTACTTATAAGATTAGGTCATAAAACACCATGGCTTCTCTTAGTCTAGTCATACTTCCCATCCACGTTCTGTCCTGTCCTCTCACTTGCTCACTCTGCCATGTTGTGTGATGTGTGCTCTGGTCAATAGTCAAGAACTAAGACATTCAAACCTAAATGCTCGCAGAACCACATCTTGCCAACAACCTCACAAGTAAACTTAGAAATAGGTGTTTTTGTATAATCTTGAAATGCAGCTGACACCCTAGCCCACATCTTGATTTAAGCCTGGGAGAGACTCTAATTAAGATGCCACAATTCCTAGCACTGGGTACTCTGAGATAATAAATCTTGTTTCAAGCCAGTAGGTTGTGTAATAATTTGTTACAAAGTGATAATATAATATACCCTAGATACTTTTAACAGAGAAATTCAAAACTCTATAATAAGAATTCATTAGAAAAAGGAGTAGATCCAATGAACCAATCCGAGTTTTATGACAAGTGGCTACATGATACTTCCTTATGAATAAACAGTGTTTCCACTGGTGCAATTATAGCACATGAGGCCATGCTCTTTATGATCATATTTTTCAGAAGTTAGCTTGAGAGCCTCAGAAACTATTGTGTTGTCTGTGGTACAGGAAGGGCAAGGTAGTGGAGTAGCCATACTTCCTGTAAAAGCTATGCTAAAGAAGTACATTTCTAGGACTGAACCTAAGGGACATAAATAAATTCTAATTTCTATTCACTATGCACACTATGTATTAGTAAATTCCCCATAATGTCAGGTAACACCTCTCCACTGAAGCAGACAGCTCTGTGCCTTCCCTTTGGTACATCACTGACTACTAACAACAAAGATTTTACAAATGATTGGCAGCATGGGAGTCCCTGCTGTGCAGAGTTGTCAAGTTCTTTTTTTCTTTTTCCTGATAACTCCCTCTGGACTTGTTATGGAATAGTGGATCCTTTACCTAGCACAGATGACCCTATAGATGTGAATAATATGCAGAAGTAGGCTCTGGAACACAGCAATGAGAGTCTCATGATTGACTTCTAAGAATGCACTCAGGATCCCATGCACACAATGAGCATCCTCAACCATGGTCAGGAGCAGTGTTTACTTGATGTGTAATTATTGGTGGCCAAGTTTGAACTGGACACATTCTTGGACCAGGGAATCAGTAATTCAGATGCAAGTAATTGCTTTTGTGAAAGTCATATGCATCAAGATTATCATAGTTATTCAAGAAGTCAAGGGATAATTTGTTGTTGTTGTTGTTTAATTTTCATCTCATCCTAATAATCTTTAAGTATAGTAGTTCTACAATGTAAGACTTTTGTCATCTCTCTTCTTTATGACTGACAGGATTGACAAATGTTAGTTCCTCTTAAGTTAATGTCTGCCTGGCACGTTGCAGCTAAAAAGTAAGAAAATTGGGAATTCTTGACAGTTAGTCGTGCATGCCTGCTGTCCAAGTCCCATCAGAAGCTGAAGTTAAGTGTCAAGAGTTACCACAAGAGGTGACCCTTACCCTATGAACTTCATGAATAATTCAGATAAAGTCTACTCATCAGTGTGCCATTTATTAGCCACCTGGTCTTGTGGACATACCTGGCAGAGCAATTACAGATGGTAGTTCCATTGTCTAAGGCCATTTCAATGGAGGAAGCTCAGCATCTATCACCTGATTATCATAGGGAATCTGAAGACAAAGTCACTGACAGAAGAGAGGAATAAGGAGATAGCCCATCACCAGTCATATTGCTACCTAGCACCCCAGCTACTGACCTGTGAAAAGTGAGAATACACATCACCAGTGATGTTTATATCCCCCAACACAGCCAGAATACTAAAGGAATAAGGGAGTTGATGAATGAGGAGATCAATATACATGTATTTTGAATTCTTGGCCAAAATGAAAAGAACATAAACAGTTGTTCCTATGATCTTGTAGAGTGACAATGAAGAAACAAGCTCCAAGTCTACTCCATCTGGATACATGATACTCAATTACCTAAGAAGTAATGGTTATTTTTAATTCCACTTCATTAGCCACTTCAAACAATATTTCTTAGAGAATGAAGCAGGCACAATGCGCAACTACTTCTCCACCTGTCTGTCTAGATAATAAATTATGTTTTAAATCAATTCAACACACTGTGTCTGAGGATACCCTGTGCTTCAGCTAAGAGGTAAAATTGGAGTGTGAACCTGACTTAAGACTGTCCTGGCACTCTAGGAACTTTTGTAACAAAGGAAAACAAGTTAAGCCACATTTATAATACACTCTGATAACTAATGAAGGGAAGAAGGGTGTAGCAAAGAACATCCCAGGAAGACATAACATTCTGGAGGAGGACCAAAAAGACTGCCACAGAGGACTCTATCAGAACTGAGTCTAGAAAAATCTGAAGGACAGTGAGGTGAGAATGTGTGTGACTCACACCAGAGATGTTAACTCCAGGTAGAGAGAACCCAAGAGAGAGAGACCATGTGGTCTAGGTCCCACATGTAGCTCAGGATGACTGGGAGTATGGGGGCAGATGATCCTTGCGGGTACAACACAAAACCAGGCTAAAAGCTGGAACTTTGCAAGTCTCAGACTAGACTTAAGGACTTGCAGAAGACATTGAAATGTACCAGATTATGTATGGAGCACAGAGTGAGGAAAACAGTCCTACACCACAACCTTTGATAATCAGATCTCTTCCTAAGTCTCATTCACATCTAAACAACAAGCATCACTATGTCCTTTGATTCTCTGTAATGTCCCCATCTGTCACTCAAATCATTCCCATTACAACATGTCCTAACACCAAGCCTAAGTTTTATTCACTTGGCGGCGGTAGAAAAAAAAGAAAAAGAACTGCCACTGATTGTGCTTTGTAGTGACAGCATGGCTTTAGACCTAGTTCTGTTCTGGAAAATCTTCCAGAGATGAAACAACCATCCTTGGGAAGACTTTCTAACACTCTGGTCACAAAGGCATGCTTATTTTCAAAAACAGACTTTAAACTGTATTGCAACTTTAACATTTGCCACTAAGTCAGACACAGAAAACATCATAGCCTTTATACTTTCTTGTTTCCATGCTGCCTTTATAGGGAGCCCAGTGGAAAATGAGCCTGTCTTTCTTTCTGCTGAGTTGTCCTTACCTAGGGAACACTTACAATTTTTCCCACCAAACATTTGACTTAAGTTTCACCTTCTCTTGGCTGAGGAAATTCCAACAGCCCTCCTGGCTTTTGCCAGAAATTTCTTTTCCACTGGTCTTCTGATCAGCCAAGGATGCTGCTGCATAGTCCACATCTCCATCCAACATGTTTCCTAGAAGGAAATATAGAGTTTAATTTTCATCTATAGCCTAAACTCTTTCCATTGGTAATGGTGAAGGACTCTCAATTACATAATGTGGATGCTGAAGCTGCCCAGTTCTATCAGGTTGAATATGAGATCCTTCATGGGTATTTGACAGAAGTCACTAGAGAGCTGTACTCCAGCCATGCTTGGCTTACTGCTCTGGCTCAATTCCTTGAAATCATTAATTTTTAACAAGGTGTCCTACATATTCACTTTTCCCTGAGCCCCATAAATTAGGTAGAAAGCCTCTTGACACTAAAATGGCATGCTGGTTTGTCTGTGACTGAAAAAGCCATCCTCTGGCCACGGGCTCTACAGCTGCAGAGCTCCCAGAATGAACTGCAAATTCCAGGAAGGCTAGGGGAATACAGCCAGAAGCAATCTCACACAGAACCCAATTATCAGAAACTGGTGTGGTCAAGTGCCTTGCCACACTCTGCATCTTTAGTGACAAGAAGGTCAGTTGCTAATCTTGGAGCTTTCCCCATAGCTCTGCCTAGTCCCAGGACACAACCTAGGTAAGCTCCCCTGAGAGTGGTGTTCAAATAACAAAAAAAAAATATCACAACTTCTGGCAATCTGAGTCTGTTTTCAGGAAATGTAAAGAGAGATACCATTTTCATTGGACAATGTATTCACTTGGGTGCCACTAAATGGAAAGTCAGGTTAATAGAATAATGTTCTGGTTTTGTTTTTCTTTTTGTATTTTTAGAACAAGAACATCTGGCTGGTAGAAAAGAAACCTGAGAGGAATGCATCTCTTCTGTTGTGAAGAGTTCTTAATACCTAATCTGTGTTCATTTAGATTTTATCTGAAGAAGCAAAGCTGTTACACTGGGTTCCACTTATAATTGCATGTCACTCAGTTGCCAAAAATATCAGTGTGCCTAAAACTCTGGCTACAAAATTGTACAAGCCTTATGTGTATGCACATATATACAGACACAGTATGCACAATTTATGCCTTTCAATTTCCATAAAGTAATTTCATAATAGTTCACAAAGATTTCTTGGTTAAAACATGCAGCTAATACAAGAAGCAATGGCACACTGCAGTGGCCTCGCTGGCCATCAAGAGCTGAATGTCCACATCTTCCCAATTGCATAATCAGGAATGTCATGTCAGTGTCTTGAAATCATACTTGAAAACAATGGCAATGCCTTCAGAGACAAATGCTATGAATCAGTTCAATCTTTCCTTTGAGACCTAAATGCCAGTGTACCTCACTATAGCACTTATTATAATGAGGTGTGTGTGTGTGTGTGTGTGTGTGTGTGAGAGAGAGAGAGAGAGAGAGAGAGAGAGAGAGAGAGAGAGAGAGAGAGAGAGAGAAGGTATGGGTGGGGTGTATGGGGGTGAGTGGGTATTTGTGGGTGTGCATGTATGTTTATATATGCAGTGGTGTACATGCAGAAGTCAGAACACAAACTCAAGGGTTGGTCCTAACCTACCACCTTGTTATGCCATGCTAGCTGAGCCATGACCTACCAGGTGTCTGCCTCCAAGCTCACAACAGGAGCCCTAGGATTGTGGATGTTCATTATTGCACTTGAGAATTCTTAGAATTCGAACTTACTTTTCAAACTGAGCCATCTCCCCAGCTCTGCAAAGAGTTCTCAACAAAACTGAGAAATTATAAATATTAAGTACTTATAGATCCAACTATTACGACAAAACTGAATAAGAATGTTTAGAATAAGAATCTTCGTTCCACATAAAGGAAGGGAGGAAATGGAAGAATGATATTTAACTCCAACAGTGCCAACTGTTTCTGGGACCACTCTCAAGGAGAGCAAATGGAAGCTACCCTAACACTGAGAAATAATCCACACAAAAAATACAATAAATGAGTATGTGTGGACCTGTAATATCAGGTGTACTTAATCCCAGAGTACAAATCATAAAAAACAAATGCACAAGTAATATGCCATTGTCTCCTCAAAGTCAATTCTCTTAAAAGAAACACAAATTGAGGAACTGGAGAAATGGGTCAGTAGCTTTTGTTGCTCTTGCAGAGGAACAAGTGTAGTTCCCAGCACCCCACCCTGGGCAACTCACCACTGCCCATAACTCTAGTTCTATGAGAATCTGCTTCCCTCTTCTGGTCTCAGAAGGCACCAGCCCAGAAGTGATGCACATACATACACTCAGAGATACACGCACACACACAAAGTTAAATCAAAAAAAAAAAAAAAAAAAAAAAAAAAAAAACACATTTCTGTAAAAAGAGGGACAGTTAAAATGATTAGAATTCAATTTAGTAATCTTGTTGTGTGCATACAGATAACCTAAGGAGTATATACAACATAGAGAAACAAACATTATAACTGAATGGGCGCACATCAGGTATAATACATAAAAAACCTCTTTCCCAGTGGGGAACTATGTGAAATTAGACAAAGAATTTATTGCTCAGTTGTCAATGGCTGCATAAATTTATGGCCAAAAGGGAAATTGCACCAGATGTGTTTTCTGAGGGAGAAATGGGTCTGCTGAATTTCATTAGTGTGAGGAAAGGCCTTGCAGGAAATCAGCCAGCCAATTTTATCCTATCATTTCAACTTTCAGATACATCACTGAGCACCCTCCGCAATCTGCCAAAATAGCCAACATTTTAGTTTCTACTGATGGATTTCCTTCTGTTATTCTTTGGTGACTAGGATCTAGAGAGGGGGATGAGGTGACCTGTGGGAATCTTACAGACATATGTGCAGTGCCTTATGTACATCACTCATTTATGATGTCACAATTTATAAAGAAACCTGGATAAAATCTTTGCAAATACTAAGAATACAGAGAAGATGCAATGCTAGGAGAGGTTATAGACATCAATATCTGAAAGCAATGGATGCTGTGGACTGTATGCTCAACACAGCTATGAGTGCCTTTCAGATTAGTGTGTGCATTAGTGCCTCACCATACTAATGGGCGAATGTCTGATACAGACCCCACTAACAAAATGAGGAAACTGAGGTTAAGTAGCTGAGTAACTGATTCTAATTACAAACCAGAGTCTGTGTGCCTGTCTTTGTAATTTATTTAGCTGCTGCCATGCATATGCAGAGATCTGTCTGGAACGTGGAGAGGTAACACTGTACATAAAGCAATTGCCTTGAAAGAATGAAAACCTGAGTTTGACACCCAGAGCCTAGGTAGAGGAAGCAAGCATGCCGTGTGCACTTGTGATCCCAGTGCTAGGGGAGTGAGTGGAGATGGGTTGATCCTTGGAGCTCACTAGTAGCCAGCCCAGTCAGTAAGTGAAGGTCCAAGGAACAATTTCAAATGTTGTCTTCTGGCTTCCACACCTATGTGTATGCGACATGCACCTGCACATATGAACACACACAGACTCCTACAAAACACTTGCCTTAAAACACTTGCCTTGAAAAAGAACAAAAAAAAATGTCTTTGAAAACATTACTATTAAGGCTAACTTTACACAAAATGCCATATAATTATATCCCGTTCCTCTTTCTTTGAGAATGTTTTTGCCTTCTCAGAATTTTTATTTTTGTCTTGGAGAAGACTTTTTCTCCTCCATCTCCCGAAACAGCCAATGCAGATGGTATGGTGTGGGTTATGAAATAACTTTTAAATGATTGAATTCACCAATCAAGTTGCCAGACAGTAAATGATATAACAGTTATAGAGTTCAACTCAATAGCTGAACAGTGTTTAGTAGTAGTCCTTACTATTTTTAATAATCCAGGAGGGTCAAAGAGCATCACGCTAAGCTTGAATAGATTAGGGGAGTGCGTCAGATGGATAGCTGACACTGGGAAAGATACAGGCCTTGGTCCTTAGTGATGAGCCAATGCTGCACCATGCATAAGACTACTTTCATTATCTGGTCCATCAACCCTAACAATCCTTTTATCACCTGAGAAGACAGAGACTCAACAAACAAAGCAATTTACCCCATCCTGCCCAACAGTAGGTAGAAACTAGAGGCATGAAATTAATCTGTCATTCCAAAGCTCTTTTCAATAAAATACCAGGTTCGGGGTAAGAGCAAAGTAGAAGGGAAGAAAAAGAAACACAAAAAAAGTGAGAATAGGTTAAGATGTAGCCAACAGTTGTCCTCTATCCATGAACCTCAGTTTCCCTACTTTGCCCTGGAAATACCTAGGCACTTATTTTAATCGCCCAGTTTTGTTACCTAGGATTAAAATAAGACTGGCCCAGTTATCACAGTCCTCTTGACAAGAAAGTCACTGCTGACATTCAATTAATTCAGGGTTTCACTCTGCCTGGCAAGGACAGCCACAGGAGAAAGCCTCAACAGTTCTTTTACACCTTCTGAGCTGGAGGTAATTGCCCCTGCATGGGGAATTCTGAACCTCTGTGCCCTGGGGCAGCAATCTGGCCACTCATTTGTGAATCTTGGCACTAATCTGGCAGCTGCACAAGCCTCCTGAGCAGTTACAACTGTCTGATGGGACACCTGTTCTCTCTAATTGAAGGTGATGGCCAAGGGCGGTAGGGACATGTTGGCAGCAGTTCCAGTAATATCTTGTGATTGGCTAGAAAGTCTCATGGATCTGTGACATAAAGGAAATTCTGCTTACCCTAGCATTTCCCTGGAGAAGAACAAACCTGCAGTGCAGTAAGTTTCAAAAGCCAATAGGGTCTGATGGTGGACAGTAGAGAAACCCCTTAGAAATAATTCCTAAAGGTGTGATACCCTCTGCTCACTGAGGATATCATACATTTAAAGTCTGCAGGATTCCCAGCCTTTCTCCCCCTACCTGCCCCCACTTCACTAATCCATTTAATGGAAGTTAAAAGCATGCTGAGAAATGTAGCATACCCAATTTATTACTACAGTTCATTTTATAGATAGCAAGCCCACACCCTGTATGCTGCAGTGAATATATAGGTTGCACTTAGAGATCAATATCATTTGGCTGCAATTTGATAAGTGCTTCTAATTAAATTTCTAGCTATGACATTTACTTAATCAAAACTTTGGCAACGAGAGCTAATTCAAACACAGATTTCAATGAATGGATTTGGAAGAGTCGGGGAGAGTCAGTGGGAGAATAGTCAGAAACTTAAATGTCTGGCTTGAAGACCTTATAACTTTAATTAACATGTGGTGTCCTCTAACAAACACAAGCATTAGCAGATCCAGCCCTGGAAGAAAACATAAGAGTGGGATGGCATTTTAGCTGGAGATAACTCTGGAGAAGACTATATGATCAATCAGACATGGCATCATCAGAGGCTGTAAGCAAAATGATCCAACAGGAAACAGTTAATTAACTGAGCAGATTCAATTGATGCCTTGATATTGCATGAGGATTTGTGCTTTAATCTCTCAACATATCTTAGTATGATTTTTTTTTAAATATCATGCAAGACTCCATAAAAGCAGCTTGGAGACTTCTTATTGCATTTTAAAAATATTCTAGGTATCTTATTCAAATCCTCAAGTAGAACTTATTTTGTTTAAAAAATGATCAAACATCTGGTGTAGGTAAAATATCTATCCAGGACCTTCTAAGCTTAATTGATCTGACAGGAAAAATCTTCTTGGGACTGAAAGAATTCTAATATATATTATTTCAATGTTAACTTTTAAAGATAAAATACCTGCAGTCTGTTATCTTTTATTATTATTAAAAATAAAAATGCTTATAACCAACAAAAATAATCAAACATCACTTTTATCCTGCTAGAACTCCTGAATACAGCATAATTTTCATCATCTTACAATTTTAAGAGCATTGTTTTTCTGTAAGTAAGTCAGCCATTTTATTTAAAACATTGTGCTTTTAAAAATATGGTTAAAATGAGAAGAGAACAACCTTCAAGTCAATGATAAAAACTGAGAGGCCAATAGCGAGTGAACAACCCCCCCCAATCTTTAAATAAGACTGTACCCCAAAAGCGCACTTCATCTAAAACCTAGAAAGAGTAGAGCATGACTTTGCCACACTGAGCACAAGAATCCCTTTGTCTTCTTCTTTCAGACCTGGTCCTCCTCTCCCTCTAACATCACAAACGACCCCCAACTTACACAACACTCACAATAGAGGCTTTCTAGAAGTGGAAGGTCAGGATTCCATGGAGCTCTGAGTTCCTTTTCTAGATATGGAAAAAGGACTCTTGCCATTTCACCCTTACACATACATGCATTTGCATGCACACACACACACACACACACACACAGAGAAGAATAACACCTCCCTTTGTAAAATCAGCTCTCCCTAAAGTATCCCCTCCCCCTTCTCACTGAGGCCTGTCCTTAGGTCCAATTGAGAGAGGACACACCCTGAAAGTGACCAGTGACACCTCAGAGTTATGGTCCATGAATAAATAAATAAATAAATAAATAAATAAATAAATAAATAAGGTTCTCAGATCCATTTATTCTTAATCTCCCGACCTTAACTGATTTCTGCATTTCCAGCCAACATAAAGCAAACCCACCACCAAGCTCTTATACGGCTATAGGACGCAGACTAAATGCCCAGCTATAAGAAACTAGAAAAACAGAACTGACATACTGAAATTATTAACAATGTACCAAGAGGAATTAATTAGATCTGTGTGTAATGGCAGGGAGATAGCTCAGAAAGTTAACAGATTAAATGATGATTATGAAAAGAGGCAAAACAACTCTCAAGGCTCTCTAACCTCAGTTCCTATCAGTCAAACAAGAAGGTGTCATGTCAAAAGAGCTCAGTGGAGTGATAGCTAAGCACCAAGACCTCTTTTAAGCAATAGGAGTAAAACAATGAAAACAGAAAATGGGTCTGGGTAGATGGCTATTAGAGAAGTATTTGCTGCATAAATGTAAGGATCTTGGTTCAGTGCCCAGAACCCATGTCAAAAACAAGGTACAGCCAAGCATGCCTATAATCACAGAACCAAATGTGGAACCAAAGAAGGCAAGATCCTTGCTTGCTGGCTGGCCAGGCTAGCTAATCAGTAATCTCCAGGTCCAGAGAGACTCTACCTCAAGGTAAAAGTCACCAAAAAAGATATCTTCACAAGTAGAAACACATACATGTACACACACACACACACACACACACACACACACACACACACACACACACACACACTTCTTCCTTCAAAAAGGCTGCACTCAAGAAGGCTGACAATAAAAAAATAAAAAATTAATGTCATAAGACAAGTGATTCTTTTCTTTTTTGAGCTAAGGCGAAGAAAAGCAGGGAAAGAGAAATGTAGTGTTAATGGAAGAAAGCAAGTTTGCCTGTGAAATCTTAGAAGAAAGGCACAATTCCAGGCAAGATGTGAAAGAGCTGAGGATTTTGGAGCCAAAGCTCTGCTGTGGCAGACTGAGACTTGCAGTTGTTTGGTCCGTGGAGTTCTTGCAAGCCTGTTCACATTAGCATCTTTCCTTTCCTATTTTCTAATGTGGGTTTGAAGTTTATATCTACTTTTGTTGTTGTTGTTGTTGTTGTTGTTGGTGGTGGTGGTGGTGGTGGTTTTTTATTTTTGTTTTTCAAGACAGGGTTTCTCTGTATTGCTTTGGAGGTTGTCTTGGAACTCGCTCTGTAGACCAGGCTGGCCTCAAACTCGTGTGTGTGTGTGTGTGTATGTGTGTGTGCGTGTGTGTGTGTGTGTGTGTGTGTACATATATATATATGTGCATATATATAAAGTTTTTTCTTTTTTATTTAAATTTGAAATAAGGATTTTTTTTACATGTCAACCCCAGTTCCCACACCCTCCCATCCTCCTTTCTGCTCCCCAGGGAAGGTGAGGCCTTCCATGGAGAGTCTTCAAAGTCTGTCATATCATTTGGAGCAGGGCCTAGGCCCTCCCCCATGTGTCTAAACTGACATAGTATCCCTCTATGTGAAATGGGCTCCCAAAGTCCATTCAAATACTAGAGATAAATTCTGATCTATTACTAGAGGCCCCATAGACTGCCCAGTCCCCCTAACTAACACCCACATTCAGGGGGTCTGGGTTGGTTCTGTGCTGGTTTCCAACTGTCAGACTGGAGTCCATGAGCTCCCCCTTGTTCAGGTCAGCTGATTCTGTGGGTTTTTCCATCCTGGTCTTGACCCCTTTGCTCATCACTCTTCCCTCTCTGTAACTGGATTACAGGAGTTCGACATAGTGTTTAGCTATGGGTGTCTGCTTCTGCTTCCATCAGCTACTAGATGAAGGTTCTAGGATGGCATATAAAGTAGTCATCAATCTTGTTATCATGGAAGAGCATTAAAGATAACCTCTCCACTATTGCTTAGATTATTAGTTGGGTTCATCCTTGTAAATCTCTGGGCATTTTTAGAAACCTCCCTGCTTATAGAAAAAAACCTTCAGTGTTCCACCCTTCTCAATAATGACCTCGGTCCAGGTACCCTACTCGTAAGAAACTGACTCTTCTTGTTTTAGTATTTTCTGCCATCACGGTGACTAAATCCTTTGACAGAAGCTGTTTACAGGAGGAATGGTTTATTTGGCTTCATGGTTTCATACGGTTTTGTTTTATCATTGTGGGGAAGCAATTGTTGAGAAGCTTGGAATGTGACATGGCAGGCATGTACAGTGGAGGCTACTCTTCACTGCATGGCAGACAGGAATAAGGTACAGAGGATAGGTCCATCGCTAACAACCTGCATCTGATAGCTTGACCCAGTTTCCAAAACGTTCCACAACCTCCAAAGTTAGCATAATCTGGGGGGGGGTGAGTTATAATGTAAGCCTGTTGGTGATATTTTAGATTCCAACTATAATACTAACTTAGGCATTTCACTCCAAGTGTCCAGGATGGTCAGCATCTGATGAGCATAGCTCATCTTTTAGCTGGGAACCAAATGAAGCCTCCAGAGGTTCAAAGCGGGGACTTCTGTCAGCTCTATGGTGATTGTCTGGCATTTCAAGAGCAGGAGGTGAGGGCAGTTGCTGTCCCAAATTTATGCTGTTGCTGTGATGAAACGCTCTGATTAAAAGCAACTTAGGAAAGGGTTTATTTGGCTTACAATTCCAGGTCACAGTTCACATCAGGGAAATCAGGACTAGAACTTAAAGCAGAACCCCTGGGAATGCTGCTTGTTGGCTTTCTGTCAGGCTCATGCCTAGCCAGCTTTCTCAACCAGCCCAGGACCACCTGACCAGGAAATGCTGTCACCTAAGGTGGAGTGAGCCCTCCTAGATCAATAGATAATAAGACATTTTCCCACAGAGATGCCCACAGGCCAATCTGCACTGAGAAATTCCTCAGTTGAGACACCCTTCTCAGACTCCCTGTGTCACATTGACAAAGGTAACTAGGTCAGCTACTAATAGTCCTTGAGATATAAGCCACTTCTTGGTAGAGAAAGGGATATCAAAGAGGAGTGGTGGGTGTACATGTTGTGAAGGGAAGCTACAAAACATAATGTTCAAGTGAATTCCATAGTTCAGTACTGTAGTTCAAAAATGTCAACCCCTTTGCTGGCCTGGCACCTTGACAGTTGTTTAACCCCTTTTCTACTGTGGGGTATGGTACTGATGGCCAGCATGGACTGTGCATACTCTATGGGTCAGGCTCTGTTAATGTATTCTGGCATTAAGGCTTCACAACACCCCAGTGGTGTGGATACCAGTACTGTTATTATTTTAAAACAGAGAAAACTAAGACAGATATCAGTTCTGACACCTCTCCAAATGTATTCCATATCCAACCAAATTCAGCATCCATTCTGTGTTTATGACACAGCATCATGATGACTGATCTAGGTGATATGTGTGTAGAAAGTGCTTTAAACGGTGCTTAGAATGTCATCATGCTTCAGAATTACCATTAACAGAACTGCCTGGACAGAAATAAAGGATCATGAAATTGCATAAGGAGTAGGATAGGGATGGTTAACAAAAAATGTGGAGTTTTAAATCCCCCACTACTACACTTAGGAAGCAATGAAGGCCGAAGCAGGTAAGAGAAAATCAATTAAGGAACTGCAGCAATTTGTGAGTGAATTGAGAACAGCCTAAAAGAACACAGTGGCTTGGGGAATTGGAAAGCAGACTTACAGGGCAACAGAAGGTTCCTTTTAAGAAGGGTGACTGTCAGAAAAACACTCAGAACAGGGGCCTTTGAGCAGTGGGTGGGGATAACTCCATCCCTTTAAAAGAAAAGGCAGGGAACAAGAATAAAAGGGGGCTTTCAGAGGAGATGGTTAATTTAACTCATGTTACATTTAAAAAGAAAGCAAAACATAGCCACCAGACTGAAGATGGGGTGATAGGGCATTTCATGAATAGAATCAACATGAAAAAATTACCATTCGAAAGGATGCTATAAAGTCAAATTCACCATGAGGGAGCCTCTGTTTTCACTCCCTGCTCACAACAGTTGCAATATGTCAGCACCCATGTGCTTATTATTACATTTTAATAATGCCTTTTTCTATAAAGGATTGAGCTCTGTGGAAGATTAACAAATTTCCGCATGTATTTCTCTTCTGAATAAGCTATTTTATGGAATAGCTTGTATTGGCAGATTCACAGGGTTTGTCTTCATCTTGAGAAAAGAACAGAACTGTGTACCCCTAGAAGGTGGCTTCATGCAGTAATAACTAAAGGAGACAACAGGGAGGGAAAAGCTTTCACAGCCTTTTGTCAGAACACTCTGTTGAACTGTTAAAACTGTAAGAATGTATGCCTGAGTTTTCAAATTCAGAAAGTACAGCAAATAAACTTTCTGTTCTCCCCAGAAATAATGTGGCATTATCTCTGCGGGAAACTGGGTGAGTCTGAAATATGCTCTGAGCTTTACAACGGATGTCAAATGGAATGAGATGCCTTCCTGTGTCATAACGCACACTTGCTGTATGCCTGACAAAGTCTAACATGCTGAAATTCTCACTAGCTTTTTCCTCACTGTGGGATTCTTTATGCCACCAGGCATTACCTGCTGAACCCTCAACACTGTAGCCAGAAGAGTCACTTGACTCCCTTTAACCCAGTACCTCGGTGCCAGGAGTGATGGGACACACAATATATGTTTCAACATGAGTGGGAGTGGAGGGAGACAAAAGTGAGAAGTAATCCCAAGTATCTTGTTCCTATTGAATCCTCCACAAGTTGTACCAAATAAAACAAACAAACAAACAAACAAAATGAAGTAACTTGTTTAGCTTTAACTGTCAACATCTTCGAGAGTTTTCTGGGAAGAGAAATTTCAACTGAGGAATTGTCTCATCTGATTGGCTTGAGTGCGAGTCTATGGAGGATTGTCTTGACTTTTAATTGATGTAGAGATGGTATAGCCCACTGTGGGCAGTATCATCCTTAAACTGGTGGTCTTGAACTGTATGAGAAAGCTAACTAAGCATAAGCCTGCTTTCTAGCCAACAAGCATCATTCTCCATCATTCCTCTTGTTCTTTTGGTGTGAAGTTGTTTCCTTGGTCAGAGAAATTCTGGGTGGAATAGCAGGCAGGCCTACCTTCAGGCCCCTACCTTAAGTTCCTGCCTTTACTTCTATCAGTGATGGACTCTAACCTGGAACAGCAAATTAAATAAACCCTTGGTCACCCCAAGGTTGCTTTTGGATAAGAGATTTTATTACAGCAACAAAGAGTGATGACAAAGTATGTGGATGGTCCTTGTTAGTGTCCAGCCTTTTCTTGGTTATAAAATGTTCAACAAGTATCTTCAACTTGTTTTCTCAATTTCTGTATATGGAAAATACCAGTGTAATACAATGTTGATAGTAGAAATACTATATGAATAAACACCCAGAATAGTTGCCTAGATGGTTAATACATATTACTAATGTTAACAAAAACTGAATTCCTGTAACAGATATTGGAAGGCAAAGCATTACTCTGACAATTTCTTTCTGTTTTCTTCTGGGGTCTTTATATTAAAGATAACTCTATAACAATATATTTTGAGTAGCAAATAGTTCTTAAACATCCAACATCGGGCCATTATACTCAAAAGAAACTTAGGAAAGCACTAAATTATGGCCCCATTTATCCCTTGAATAACTTCAGAGATAACTGGGTAAGTGGCAAGCATCATGTTAAGTGTTGAAAACTGAGGAAAAACTGATAGCCTTCCTATATTCAGGGAGATTGCAGTCTGTTAAAAGAGATTAGCCCATTATTAACAAATGCAAAATAGAATAACATGCTAGTAAATGCTACCCTACCATGGTAGCAGAAATGTCTGGATTAAACTTGAATATTAAAAGCAATGGAGAAGGCAGTAAATAAAGCTTAGCCATCGAGTAGCTGGCTAGTAGGCATAAGGTCCTAGGTTCAACTCTTGGAATGGTACAATGTAAAAGAAAAATAGAGAGGAAAGGAAGAGTCTAATTATGAAATAAAGGAGTGTAGTGAACTGTGCTGTTTAACCTGGATACTCTAAAAAGCAGAACAGAAATTAAGTTTCTACATTAAGCTTGAGATATTCAGGACCAGTGGAAAATGTGATACATGGTAGTATCAGCATTGTGATGGTCACCAATTTTCAGAGACATGGCATGCCAGTGAGAAGTGTGTTTGCTCAGAATATAGCTCTAATGCAGACACATCTTCCACAAGCAAGACAGTTTCTCTGTCAGTTTTCCCACTGGGCAAGCTCCTCCCAAGGCTGGTCCACTGGGTCCAGATCTTACTAGGAACTGACATCTACCCACATCTGAAAATACAGAATGATCTCAAGCAGGTGCTGTAACACCCAGGAAAGGGAGGAAGAGAGCAGTTAGCAGTTGGTGATTCAAACAAACTATTAAATATTTTTACAATTAGAGATTTTAGAGCATGGAAGTGGTGAGATGGCTGGGCAGGTAAAACCTTTGTTGTAGCAGCTTTCTAGACTGAGTAGATCCCCAGAAGCTGCATGGCAGGAAAGAATTGACTTCAGTAAATTGTTCTCTGAGTTCCATGAGCATGATGTGACGAGAGACAGAGAGAGAGAGAGAGAGAGAGAGAGAGAGAGAGAGAGAGAGAGAGAGAGAGGCAGGAAGGGAGGGAGAGAGAAGGAGGGAGGGAAGAAGAGAGAGGAGAGAGATTTTTTTAAAAATACCTAAATTGCTTTTAAATTAAAAATTAAATAAATAGAAAACATGAAATTCCTCCCAGCCTCTTTCACATGTAAGTATAGAGAAAATCGAAAATCAACTGAGATGCTCTCACTATACAGGAAGCATTTGGATTGCCTGCGAGTAGCAATGGTGGATACCCTTGTCTTTTTTGTTTAACCTCAAACAGAATTGAGTCATAATTTACTCAACAGCAGGTGGATGCCAGGTCCACATGAGTCCTTGGTTGGTATTAAAACCTTGTGAATTGGCTGATATTATTGTTGAAATTCCCTGGGAAATTGCTTCCTTGTCACACCTGGCTTTTAAAGCAATCACACAGAGGATGCAACACATTGAATGGTCTTTTGAAATACAACCAAGAATAACATCTGGTATGTTTTGGAAAAATGACATTTTCCACTCTGTATTATAAACTGTTATCTAACAACAGCCAGCATTTTTAAACAGCCTTTTCATAATACGTAATCTTAATTATTTGGGTAACATTTAGGAGAAAGAGATTGCTACCCTCTTGTGAAGTTGTCAAAATCTAAGTAGATCCAGAAAGATTAAACGCTGCGCCAAATTCTACACCTAATAATGTACAGAATATTTGAACCCTGTTTATCTTTAATGCCCTTATTTTAATGGTTTGCCCTACCACCTTAGAGTTATTCTGTGAATGAGTAAAACTTTGTATGAGAAAAAGAAATAATAATGCCTTAGAAGTTGAGATGTTACCAAAACTCACATACCCACAACTTCCCTAAGGCAAATTCCTGAACAAATTTATCTTCTTACATGACACAGAACTTCAAGGAATTTAAGTCTGAGATGATTCTCCACAGTACTTCTACACCAATCATTCTGATATACTTGAACATGAAACATTTAAAACAGACTTAATAATGATTTAGATATGAGTAGACCTACAGAGATTCAATATCCTTTGGTGTCAGGTTTTCATTCCCTATATAATGAAGACAGAGGAAAAGGGTAACAGTAGAAGTGAGAACTCATATTTTGACATTAAACTCAATTATTTTTTTCAATCAAGCAAACTCTACTTGAACCTGGAAACTAATGACATTTCTATAACCACAGCTTATCTCATAAATCATATCCTCTTCACCAAACGTTTGCATATTTTCAATAATTTTGTGAGAGATGGGAAGCAAACAGCTTGGGAATGCCACAGAAGTGACAATAAAGGGACTTGACTTTGCTGTAATCCCACTACAATAAGCCAGGCTTCTTCCTTCTTCTACAAGTAGGCTCAGCTGAAGAGTCCCCTCAGGAATGACATGTGTAACAGAACTGTTTAGGGGCTCTTCTCAAGAGAGCTCACACAAGAGAATTGATCCATAGTTTCAACCTTTTCACTCTAAATTAACTTCCATCCTTGAGAAAATTGTCACCCAGATCGTGTTCTGCAGAGTTAAGTTCTCCAGTGTAACTCAAGTGAAAAGATAGGTAGATAAAGAAATCTAGGGTCATTCAAACAAGAGGGAACAGGAATGTTAAGGTCCTTTTCATTTCAAGGATAAACCACTTTAGATCTGTATAGTCATGAGGTTGGAATTTAGGTAAACACATGTTAAGATGACTTTCTCTTTATTAATCACTCTGTTTCATGAAAACAGTCAACTTGAATGATAAAAAGGCCCAGGATACACTAATTAGTCACACATTTACAATAAGAAATAAAATATGGACCTATAGGGAACAATATCTTAAGAACAAGAAATTAAGGAGTAAATAACATTATTTGATCCTAAATAATTCTTTAAGTAGACATCTTATTGACTTTGGATCTTTTGAAAAGAAGTCTTTAATTCCTGAAATTAGTATAGCCTGAAAATGCAAAACATTTCTTCTCTCTTCTGAGACCTCATTAATGAAATATAAAGAATTTTTTGAATGGCAATTCTGTTTGTAGATGTGTGGAACACTAGAAGGCCCATTATAATTAAATGCTAACATAGTTACTTTTAGTTAACATGTTGCATATAAAAATACAAACAGCAAAACTAGTGATGATATTATTCTCCATGGTGAAAAGTTTAAAACTTTTCCACTTATGTCTAGAACAAAACAAGGGTGCTCACTCTCAACACATGTGTTCAATATAGTGTTGAAAGTCCCAGCCAAAGACATAGAACAGAAGAAAAAAATGAAGGCATCCAAGTTGGAAAGGAATAAGTTAACTGTGCCTATTTGCAGATGAATGAGACTATGAATTGTAAATTTTATAAATATTTTACCAAAACACAATTAGAAATAATAAGTGAATTTGTGAGAACAAATAAAGTTGCAGGACACAGAATCAAAATACAGAAATCATAGCATTATTGTGTTCTTGCAACACATATGTAAAAAGAAATCAAGAAAATACCTATTCACTATAGCTACAACAGGAATAAATTTAACTAAGAAGATGAAAGATGACTACAATGAAAACCACAGGACACTGTTGGGGAAAAAGATAAATACAAATAAATGGAAAGGACCTATCTTTGTGGATTGGAAAAATCAATATTATTATAACTGGTACATCTACAATGCAACCTTTATATCTAAGACCCAGGGAACAGTGAGGAAGAGTAGTTAAGAAGATTGTAAAATCCATAGGATCAGGACAGCAACTGTGAGACAGTGTTTTCTATATGGGACAGGGAAAGGGTACCCATGAAATATAAAATATATGGCTGCCTAAAGAAAGCATGCACAGTGGTATCTCCAGGTAACATATCAATATGTACATGGAAACTTCACAAGGCACTATATGTAGATGAAGAGCTACAAATAGTTAACAGATGCAGAGAGAGGAAAAATCAATTGTCTATAGGGATGACCTCTCTCCCCATGGGTTATCCAGTCCAAATTAATCAGCTCTAAACTTATATACAAATGAGAAACACTATTCAGACTCATTAATAATTAAAGAAGAGGTCATAAACTTGAGAGAGAGAGTTTGAATGGAATATGAGGGAGAGAGAGTATGGATGGAAATGATGAATGGTGTAAATATAGTTCTGTATGAAATTCTCAGACAAATAAATGCTTTGAAAGTTAAAATAATATTAAACTAATAGAAAAACACAGAGGGAAAATACATAACATTAGTCAGGATAAAAGATTTGAAATAAATTCTGGAAGACAGAGAATCATTGCTGAGCTCACTAGGCTTCAGTGGATAGCTCCAAACTCACAGTCACAGAGATAGCCTTTGCTAAACTAATGAGTCATAAAAACAAACAAACAAACAAACAAACAAATGGACAGGACTAAAAAAGAGAGATTTTTGAGGGGAGGAGGTGAACGGAAGATGGGAGGAGGAGGAAAGAGTGGTCAAGATGGATTGCAAACATCGAAGAAATTTTCTAAGAATGAATTTAATTCATAAAACAGCTTAACAAATAACAACAAAAATCATTCTTTAATATGATCCCCAAAGTAGAGGAAACAAAAGTGAAAATAAAAAAATAAATTTATACCCATCACAAGAAAGATCTGAATCAGAAGGATAAAATCAAAACCTGCAGATTAGGAGAATAACTTGCAGACCATAATTTGATAAGGATCATTATCCAAAATTTATAAGGAATTTAACTAGAAAGCAAGAAAACAAAGAACATAAATAAAAATGGACATAAATAGGTATTTTTCAGGAGACAAATAATGAAAGGGTATTAAAAATATTCAAATAGGCAGGCAGTGGTGCACGCCTTTAATCCCATCACTCAGGAGGCAAAGGCAGGTGGATATCTAAAAGTTCAAGGCCAGCCTTGTCTACTCAGTGAGTTTCAGGACAACCAGTATTACACAGAAAATTGTCTTGATAAAAACAAAACAAAAATTAAGTAACTATGAAAATGTTAAAGCTCAAAGATTTCACTTCGCACCTGTTAGGATGATAATCTTCAAAAGGAAGTGGACTGTTAGCAAGGATGTGTAGGAAAGGGAGCAGTGCACAATGATGGTAGGAATGTAAATTTGTATAGCCATTATGGAAAATATGTGGGGTTCCTCAAAAAGTCTAAAGTAGAACTTCTATGTGATCCAGCAATTGCCAATTGATTATATATTCAAAAGTCAATGAATATGGCTTAGCAAAATACATCTGTGCTACATTCATTGCAGCTTTAGCTACAATGACAAAAATATGAAATCAACTCTGTATGTGTCCTGACTCATAAGTAGAGTAGAATAATGATGGGACACTTAAAAGAGGAGGTCTTATCACTTGCAACATGTATGATCCTGAATTGCATTATACTAAGTTAAATGAGTCAGACAGCAAAAGACAAAAGCCATGTGTTCTCACTTACAGGGAAAGCAAAATAAATCAAGTTCGCACAGTGGAGCAGTGGTGACTGGAAATAGGAGAGGACTCTAATCAAGCAAGTGTTTAACAGATGACACAAAACTCCCACTAGAATGAATAAATTTAAAAAAAAAGTCTATTGTCTAAACTAATGTGTTGTGTTCTTGAAAAAAGAGAGTCGATTTTAAATGTTCTCAACACAGGAAATAGTAAGTGGAGTGATAGATATGCTAACTAGCTTAAATAAGTCATTCCAGAATATATATATATTTAGAATATGTACATGATAAAAATGTATATATTTTTCTTTTCTTTGTCAATTGAAATCTAAGAGCACATTTTACTCTTTTGTGTCTATTAGTGATGTTTTGATAAAAATTAATCTATTGAATAGTAGGTGCAAAATTTATGTTGGTTAGACAAAGAAGCAAAGGAATCTTTTTAAGAAGCAAGCAAAGTCATAACTATTTCTTATGTTCTTGTGGAGAAATTTATCTTTCTTTTTTAAGGTTACAAGAGGTATGGAAGAGACAAAAAATGCTTTTGGAAGGCTTAAAATAGACAAATCCCTGCCTGTGCCCACACCCACTTTCCCTGGTCATGCCTGACATACAGCTGGAATTTCAAAAGATATACTAAGTATAATGATGAATATCATTAGCTTACCTTCAAAATGACATTATTCATAAATCTATTTAGTTTTTTATTGTGCATGTTGAAGAAAAATACACCTTTTCAGAGAATTTATAAGTACAACTTATCCGTCATGTTTCAGGGAATCTGAAAAATTTGAGACATACAAATTAATATGAAGTAGTTCTCTGTTGAGCTAGTTAGCATGCAATAATTCACACACATTCTCTCTAAAGGAATGTAATTTCAATCCAGGTTAAAAGAATTCCAACAAATAAAAGTTCAGAAGAGTGTGACCTCACAAGCAGAAATCTCAAAGCCCATTAGACACAAAAACCAATCACTGAAAAAAATCAAATGCAGTAACCATCAGAATAGATGCATAAAATTCTTTGTAATGACATTGCTAGACATAGAAGATAACTGTTTTATATGCTTAAATAAAGAATTGCTTTTAAATGTGGGAAGAAAACCAGGAGATTTAGAAAGAATTAAACACATTGAAAATAGAACCCAATAGCCCTTCCAGATAATGAGAATATCTTCTGCCAAGAATACAGAAAGTTGGGAGAGAAAGTCATTCTTACTTTAACAATGAAATCATGCCAGAGAGCCTACATAAATGTCTAAAACCCCACAAGGGTCACAAACTAACTTACTGTTACAGTTTGGATAATAAATGCCCTCCATTTGCTCCTGTTTCCGCAAGCCAGTGGTGCTATTTTGGAAGATTCTAGAAGCTTTGGAATGTGGAGACTAATTGGAGAAGGTAAGTCACTGAAGATAGGTTCTCAGGAAGATATTATTTGTGACCGCTTCCTGGTTTCCTCTCTGCTTCACCATGTGAACAGTTGTCCTCTCCTCTCTCTCCTGGTCCTAGGATGTTCTTTCTGTCCAAGCTCATGCGACCTTGGGCTCAACTCTTCTTGGAACTATAGCTAAAATAATTCTTCCTCATTTTGAGTTGTCCTGTCTGGTATTTTATCACCATGATACAAAGCAACGTATAAACTTACCAAACTGAAATCCCAATATCTTTCAAGGACAAATGGTTCCCAAACTGTTTGGTGTTGGGCAGAAGACAGGAGGAAGGAGGTAGCCATCATAGGTGTGGATGAAAAGAAATCACCTGAGAATTAAGTAAAACACTAAATAGCAAAATATCCTAGTTAATGAGTCAATTTGGAATGCCAGAGCCTCAGAAACAAGACAAGTCTCTGCATATCCACATTGATCTCTACTGAATATTTATGAGTAAGACCACAGGCAGGAGAGCTGAGAGTCTCTGTGGTAAGACAAGTAGGCAAAATTTAAAGTTGGCAAAGAGAATACACTCATCAGATCTGGTGTAAGAAAGAAGAGTCTACTGCACCTGGGCAGAAACTGCTTTATTCCTATGAGCAGAGGCCCAACTCTCAATCTGACTCCAGGTCATTGGTCTCTCTAAATTGTAAGAACTCTGATTCAGAGGTAGCAAGATTACTCTGTGCATAAAAGCATTTGCTGTGTAAGCCTGATGACCTGAGTTTGTCCCTAAAGGCCAAATATATAATTGATACAAAAATGCACATCTTTAATTCAAGCATTCCTACAGCAAGATGAGAGGAATGCAAGACAATCCACCTCCCAGGAGCTTGGGGGCCAGCTAGTCTCAGAATGGCAGAAACAATAAGAAGCCCACTTCAACCAGACAAAGGTCAGTATATATTCCCAAAATTTTCCTGCTGACCTCCTTACATGTGCTATACGGTGTTCTCAGGCTCACACATATGTACCTACATAAATGCTAAAAATAACAACAATAATAATAAATTATTAATAATAAATTTGATTAATTTAAAAGCTACTTTTATCACTGCCACTGTTTTTTAAACATAATAGGAAGCAAATAATAGCTCCTAAACCACTCAAAGGTTATCTTTAGGCAAATGTGTACAATACCTTTCAGAAACATCAAACTAGTGCTTTGATTCTTCCAAATGAATCTAGTTTCCTAATTAACTAGAATTTGTTAAGCAGAAACAAGAATCCATTTCTGGGTTAAATAACGTCACTCTATGGAGAAGTGACATAGAAATGGGCCCTTTCACCTTTAAGTAATACAGAGGATTTAGTTAGACAACATCCTAGTCTCTTGGGCTAGCACCAAACCAAAAGTGAAATAAATACATGCTCGAATTTCCAATACTTCTGGGCAACCAAAATTCACTCCTCTAGAGAACAAGCTCCAACAGACAAACATATAGACAGATACCTGGATAGATGCATAGATAGATGAAATTTTAGAATCCAAGATTCTAAATACGAGAAATAATTACTTGGAGCTGCTTTTATTCTTAGATATGAGTGAGTGATAGCAGAGTTAAGTTATAACTACATCTATATATGGAGAAAGATGAAGAAGTGGGTGTATGAAAAGGAAGGGGATAATTTTATTTTATAACCTAAAAATTCAAATTAAATCAGATAGGTAACAGTGAAAAGTGCAGTTTTCATGTGGGGTTTTCTGCTCCTGGTGTGGCAAAACCCAATATTCTATATACATATTCTATCCTACCCGCATGTCTTTAGTGACCTTGATTATACTCAATAAATGTGGACTATATACAAGTACTGTCAGAGTAATTGAGGATTTATATCATAGCAGAATAAAAATTTAAGCACCATGGTACAGACTTCTAAACCCAATACTTGGGACTTTGAGACAAGAGGATCATATGTTCAAAGGGAGGGTAGACTACACAGCAAAACCCTGTCTCAAACAAGAAAAAGAAAAAACTAAAAATCAGAACAGAGTCTCTCATTTTTTTTTTAATTTGAAGCTGAGGCAAATTAACAATAAATATTGTAAATCAACAAGTTATTTTTAATATATTATGAAGTAAGTGCCAGGACCAAAAGACATGGGGAATCAGAAACAGTGAGGGCTGATGTCATACTGTTGAACAGGATGGGTAAGGTAAATAGCATTCAAAGAGCTAGTGATTGGATATGGGCAAAGATGTGAAGCTGGCCATGCAGGAGGAAGGTAACTCCTGCAGAGGAGCAAGAAGAACATGGTGACTGGGATGGAGAAGGAAGCAAGGAAGATAATGGAAACTGATTTTACCTTTGTTATGAAATATGGAATCACACTGAAGAAAATACCTAAATGCAGAGATTGACACCACTTTGAGATGCATGACTTAACAAACACTGCCAGAACTCAATCCTACTGATAGAATCCCTCCCTTGAACCATTTTTAACAAAGACTTGCCAACTTCATTCTTAGCTAGGTGAAACTTACCTTATGCTTACCATCTCCACAGAAAGGCCTTATCTCCTCACTCTTCCTTGTCTCACTGGCTTGAAAAAAGAAACCTGCCATTTCTACAAGTTGGTCTCTGTATCTGGTTCCTAACCTTAACCTTCACTGTCTTCCATGGCCTCCTTCTCTGAATTCTTCACCCACCCCCTATTAAATATGGTTATATCTTTTCAATTTATACTCTTCTGTGAACAGTTTTGTTTACATCACTGTAATTTCCAACTATATTTTCACAATTTTCCAATCTAAATTCCAAGTTATGACTTGTTCCTGCAGTCTAAGCTGGAATTTCCAGCCATGATCTAAGCACATGTGTGTTCTAGTCAGACATCAACTATGCAGTAGAAGCAAATTAAGCCTAATTCCATCTTCCAAATATATTCATCCTCTAATTCATGTGTGCATTGGTGATGTCATATTTCCCAATCACTTGAACCTTATAGTTTCTGCATCTCTTTATCTCCCACTGTCTTAGTTAGGGATTATATTGTTGCAATGACCAAAAGGCAAGATGAGAGGAAAGGGTTTATTAGGCTTACACTTCTGCAACACTTCATCATTCAAGGAAGTAAGGATAGGAACTCAAAAAGGACAGGAGCCTGGTGGTAGTGGCTGATGCAGAGCCCATAGAGGGGTGCTGCTTGACTTTGCTCCTCATAGCTTGCTCAACCTTGTTTCTCATAGAACCCAGGACCACAATCCTAGGGAAAGCATCATTCACGAAGGGCTGGGCCCCTACTTCATCAATCATTAATTTTAAAAATGCCATACTGTTACCTTCTGTCTTATGATGGCATGGTCTGAGTTGCCCTACATCACCACCACCATCCCTAACACTCACCTGACTCCTAATACCACCCATTAGCATCTGGGACAGATTGGAAAGCTGGCCCTGAGGTCATAAGAGAGGGAGAACCAATCCTGTTAGTGTTGGTGTTGGTGAGCCAGTTCCGAAGTTGTAAGCATGGAAGAACTGTATTCATTTCACATCTCAACAACCAACTCTACAGTTGCCCAAGGTTATGACTTGGCCAGTCCCAACATCCACAACATCTAAGATCTGCTAGAACATGTGAAGCAGCCTGACCCTCAGACCCAAAGCTGCATGATCGCCACAACACAGGGCAACAACGTGACATCCAGGAGGAATTTTAGTGAGGGCCCAGCATCAATAAGTGTAGCAGAAACGAGAGGCCTCAAACCAGTCCAATGACTCTTTGAAATGAGCACTTGTAAGTAAAGATATATGGACAAAGGGGTTTACAGTGTGACTTACTGTATCACATTGCAGCTTCCAAGGTGAGATTTTCTAATTTTTCTTTTTTCTTTTTTCTCTTAAATTTTGTTTTACTTAGGGACAGGGGGTACATGGGGGAGTGCAGAGGTAGAGAGTAAATGCAAATGGAAGGGAAAATGAATGGGATCAAGATACAAGTTTTAAAAGACACGTAGAATAAAATTTTAAAAGACAAAATAAAATGCCCTACATGCTTGCCTACAGCCTGATCTTATGGAGACATTTTCTCATCTGACACTCCCTCATCTCAGATGACTTTAGATTGTTTCAAGTTGACATAAAATATCCAACACATCCACTTATAGTCAAAGAGAATTTTCAAGTCTATTTTCTGGGTGTCTATAACACTAATGCCATCTTTGCTAAATAGCTGCATTTACTATCTTCAGTAACCTTGTTCATTGACATGAGAAAATTAAATCCTGAGCATCTCTATGTTGAGCCTTGGGAGGCTGAGCTAAGTGTCATTTGTTGCATCTATTCTTTCAGATAAGGAGGTTTGGGATGGCTGTTTTCATGTTTGGTCTGTGTTTTGTCTTTTATTTTATATTACCCAGTGAGGTGAATGCTTAAATTCATTTAGTCAATCACAAAACACTGGGAGAAACGATTAGCATCTAAATAAATTAAATTGGTCTTAAAAGCATACCAGAACAGGAAAATTTACAGAGAAGGCAATTGAGTTGGGACTGGAGGAAAGTCGAAAGCTTAGAAGGTAAATAACAGAGAATGGAGAGAATTTCAGAAAGAGGACAGAAACAGAGAACACAGAATTTTTAGACATGTTAATAACCATGAACTTAGGATATCTTGAAAGGATAGTAACAAATCTGAAAGGTAAACAAGAGCCAGGGTCTGTATCTACTGGGGAGCTGCAGAAGAATTCTAAGCAGGGAGTAAATAACTGAGAAATAGAGATGTTAGGAAGGCCCCACTGAGTGTCAGTAGTGGAAGGACGTGGATCAAGTCACTCTTTTGAATACTCCACAGAATCTAGAACAGTACTTTCAAAGGATGTGGGGAAGTCAGTAATGAATTCCATGAGACTGAAGTCAGTGAGAGACCCTTCATGGAGAGTGCTGAATGGCTGTGTTGTGTGCAACGCACAATTCAGAGCTGTCAAACTTGAAAGCGGACATATTGGGCTATTGTAAAGTTGAAACCAGCCTTGTGAGTCCCACTCTTCCCTTTTGAAGGCTGGTGGTTGCCATGGTTACAGCTACATGGTTAGGCTTATTTATAGCTATACACTATCTTTAGTGAACTCCACAACAGATGAGAGAAAAATTCAACTGTGATGCTATCTAGGAGCATTGCAAGCACTTAGGATGAGCAATAGAATCAAATACACACCAGAGAATCTGAAAACACCACAGAGAGTCCTGTTTAAACAACTGTTTTGTGAACAGTGTTCTGAGAAAAACTGAAAAACAATAAAATGGTAGACACTGCTAAAGCCCAGGATTCTGCATGCCCCCTGCCAGCTCTGTTACTACAATTTATAAGCAAGAATTACAGGTTAGGTTCCAAAAATAAATAAGTTTTTTTTTTTTACTATTTATCATATGCAAGACAATCACAGATGTGGGTCTTTCTGTTATCACTATAACATGAAATAAGTACTGATTTTTATCTCCTTTTTGCATATTAGGGAAGTGCAATACATGAATGGTAAGAGATTCCCAAAGCCATGTGGTGAAGAATGAGCAGGCTTAGGCAAGAACTCAAATAGTCTGTTTCCAGTGATTTTAAACACTGTGATAAACTGACCTTGATGTGCACAAAGAAAAGTCTAAAGAAGACAAAAATCACTGACATGCCAATAGATCATACTTTAATTTAAAATAAACTCAAATTTTATTATGAAAACACACAGAATTGATACTGTATGGAACTTCAAATCTCTAACAAAACATCCTACATCTATTTTCAATGAGTGGCAGAATTTCTTTATTAGGAAAGCTAATATGCTTCATGTCAAATTAAAATGGTTTGAAAGTACTGGCTGTATATAAATCATAATGATGAGTCTACTTGCACATAAAGTAAAACTTGGCCCAATTGCTTAAAAAGAACAGGACAGTGGCAGCTACTGAGTCATATTTTCTACATCCTTATCAAGTCAATGAGGCAAGTGTGATTGATCCCAAGTAGATAGGTGAAAACACCGGGCCTCACAATGGATGAAACATCCTAAAATACACCTGAAACACACGTACTTAGTTTGTAAGGGGACTATTTGGAACCCTAAATCTTTCTCATAGATTTCTGTGTTACCTAAACTTAAAAGTAATCAGAGACTAATTAGTCCCTAGGAAAGGTCCCTAAAGCCAAAGAAATCATTTCTGATCAACCACAGCTTATTGTAGGAGGATGGCAGGTAGAATTTATCTAGAAAAGTGCTACTTCAATACCCAAACTGCTTGCCTTTGTGAGGAATGCATGTTATAATTCTATAACATGGGATGGAGTTCACTAACAGTCATTTCCCACTGGGTGTAGCTTTTGAATGAAAGTGACTACTCGTGATCACATTGTCTAAGAAAATGATTGCATTTGTTCATGCTTATGTTAAATAAGGATTGATTAAAATGTTCCTCTCAGAGTGATAGATTCTGGTGATGCAGTAGTGAATAAAACAAGAATATAATGAAATGTTGGATGCTAGTAAAAAGCAATGTAATTCTCATAGAACACTCAGAATATTCATATACTCATTTATTTACTGCCTTTCAAGTTCCAGATGGCATATGAGGAGGCACTGAGCATATAAAGGCCAACAATTCACATTGCTAGAAGTGATTTTAGTCATCACCCTTATAATAGATATCTGTGTATTTTTAATATTCTATTTACTTGTGCTATTATTTTTCATATCAGAGCTTAAAATAATTTGCAGCACTTAATATAGTTTTGCAACATGTGACATATATATATATATATGTATATATATATATATATATATATATATATATATATATATATATAGCCAAGCCAAAGGGTATGTTAAGCAATTTTCTAAATTCATTCAAGTCATGTAGTTAAGAGATTAATTCTCTCCCCTAATTAAAATGCCCAATCTACTTGAATGAAATGTCTTTTGAAACTACTATGTAACTAATATATGCTAGTAAAATACTTGAAAATTAAAATTAATATTATGACAAATTGAAAATCATTCTTTCTGTCTGAAATAAAATAGGAATTCACATAAGAAACTAGGAAGAGTTTTTATATGATGCAGAAAAATGAATTTATCTTCAGATACTTATGCTAAGGAATAGGGAGTTGCCTTAATTCATGTTCTATTGATGTGAAGAGACACCATGACCATGGCAACTCTTATAAAGAAAAACATTTAATTGGTGCTTGCTTACAGTTTTAAAGACTTAGTCCATCATCAGCATGGGAGAAAAAATGGTGGCATGCAGACAGAGATGATGCTGGAGAAGGAGCTAAGAATTTTATATCCAGATCTGCAGGCAGCAAGTAGAGACTCTGGGCTTGGAATGGGCTTTTTGGGACCTCCAAGCCCACTCTCAGTGACACACTTCCTTTGTCAAGGCCACACCTCCTAATCATTCTCCAGCAGTACCACACCACTCACTAATGACCACGCACTCAAAACTATGAACCTATGGGACCAATCTTATTCAAAGCACTACAGGAGTGAATCTGAGAGAATTCATCCAAGCTAGTGCTCTTTGAATAGAAAGTTCATATCCAAATAGACCAGGATTGCAGGTTTACACAGACTTTGGCTAGCATATCTCATTTCTGAGTTTATAGATCTAACAAGTAATTCTCAATCTTTGATTTGATTTCATATATGAATTATTTCAAAGAAATAGAGTCACTAGTGTCTTAGACAAATGTAAGCTGATCTCATATTCTAGTTAGTAGGCTTCCATATCTCTAGAATATTATAATAGGAAATAACTATGGAGTCTACATTTCTCTGCACTTGTTGCTACTGTAACTAATATCTGACACCTTGTAATTCCACTGATCCTGCTTCTACTTTCAAATATCTATAATAAAACATTGAGTTCTCAAATAATAGACACCTAAAAGATTTCTTTAATAATATGGTAAAATAAAATTCATTCCCCATAAGTACCTGAAATTTGTCATAAACACAATAACCCATTCTGGTGATACCCATATATTCAATTAAAATAAAATATTAGTTATGTAATTGACTCTGTTCCTAGAAATATTACATTAAAATTAACCAACACGAAAGGACTCAAGGCAAGTAAATTGGCAAAACTGGAGATCTTTATCAAGAAATTTTCAGAAAGGAAGGAGAAAAGGGTTGTAATATTAACATGAGTCAAAAATAAAATCCAAATCCTGACATGGGCAAAAATGGCATTTAAATTGAGAAAAAAATGTCCAAACCATGTTATATACATTAAATAACATAGCATAGAAAAAAGAAGTTTATTATGTGGCTTCCTTCCACTTTACTTCTCAAAACAAACTAGTGAGGTAAGTTGTGTTAAAGAGCGAGACCATAATGTAAGAGTGCAAACAAGAGCATTCTAAGCTGTCTTTATTGTTAAATAAGAAAAAGAACACAGCTCCTCCAATCTCTACAATGAAACTTCATATGCCAAATAAAATTGCTCAACACTATACTTTTAAAAAAAATCTGTTGGAAATGTTTTGAAAAAAATGACAATAAAATTACACAACAGTGGAAGAGTTCTACAGAGCAAGCAAATGAAATATTAAGCCAAGATACAGCTTTATAAGTTCTATTCACATGTCATAGGCCATTTTGTCTGTATTCTATACCACCTTTAACAGCAGTAGCAACTTCCTAGTTGAAGTGAACTGAACTCTGATCCTCATTGTGGGCCTTGTGGTCAAGAGAGTATGAGCCTATGGGTACCTTCGTATACGAGGTAGCAGTTTCCATGCTATCTTTAAACTAGAGGTTAGTCATCATTTATGAGTGGACTACTTCTTTGGACCCAGAGGGTTCAGTGGTGCCTGAAGTTTCAAATTTATGGAGTGCAATGATAAAATTGCTTTTATTCCAGATCTCAGAGTTCAAAATACTTCCAATCAATTCTATAAATTTGGCATTGAAGTCTTGTTAGGATGGGGTGCACAAAATTTTCTGGTTGTCTACTTTAAATCTGGGACCTGACTCTTCAGCTTTCCTACCCTCTCAGCTATATAATATGCATTCAATAATACACTTCCAATGATATGATTTTCTTATTTTGTCTTCAGTTGGCAATGAATCAACCTTAAGTCTGTTTTTTTACTTTCCTTCTCCAGTGCATTCCAATTGCCCAGCAAGAATTGGATATACTTATAGTCTGTGGTCAGTGGCATAATAACACTGCATGACATTAAAAAAGAGAGAGAAATACAAACTTCTCACTTCCATACACATGCTTTCATCAATTAACAGAAATAAAGTCAAAAATGAGTGGGGAAACCCTAAGAAAGCATCAGCTCTATAGCCTAGAAACACTATATTCACGAATACTGAACTTGAGAGCCAACTATGTCCATTTTTCATGAGTCAGAGAAGAAACTTTGCTGTCAAGATAAGAGAAATAGAACAAATACAATCTAAATGCTAAACAAAGATCACCACAATACAAACCTTATCACTGTGGTCACCTGTGATAATTCATAGACAACCATGGCTCAACTACAGTTCACTGAAAGCAAGCACCTTCTTGACCAGTAAGCATATTGGGTATTGTATTAGTCAAGCTTCTCCAGAGGAACCAAATCAATAGGAAGAATATATATAGTCAAATAATATATTATATTAAATCATCATATTTTGAAACAGTAACAACAGCTGAATCACACCTGAGAGGCTGGGAACTTGATAAGTATTCAGCCCTTGAGGCTGGGTGCCTCAGCAGTCAGACAGAGTAATCACAGTGGCTGTTTAATACCATAGATGCTGAGAACATGGTAGTTCTCAGTCCATGACAGGGAAACTAGGTTCCTCAGCCATCTCAATGAAGAGCCAAAATCCTTCCTTGGAGTTTCTATAAAGTTACCAGTTCTTCAGTCAATGATGGAAGACTAGAAACACTGGTTCTGATATTAGCAAAGGGATTAGTGCCTCCCTAAGCTCTTATCAGAGAAGTTTCTTACAGTGCATCTGTTCTGCTGTGTCTGGAAGACACTGTTTTCTTGGTATCTCCCATAACTCTACAGTCTTCTTGCCTTTTCTTCCAAGTAGATCCTAGCCTTGAGGGGAGAGATTTATGAAGACATTTTATTTATGACTGGGTGCTCCAAAGGTATTTACTATCTGTACACTGTCCTGTTGTAGGTTTCTGTATCAGATGTTTCTCTGATAAGGGTTGAGCAGTGCACTGACTTATGGGTATAGCAGTATGTCATTAGGAGCCATATTATTGCCATATTCCTTTAGCAGAATAATAGTGTTTTACTTTACCATAGGCCCATACCTATCTAGTGTTAGGCTCTTGACCACTTTAGCAGGATCAGAGAGGGCTCATGGAGTAGTCCTTGAATCCTAGGAGAAAGTAGTTGATAGTTACACCTATAACATCTATGCCACTTATTGCACCAGCATAATTGGCAGATTTGTCATTGTTGCAGATCAGAGAGATTATAGTTGGGAGATACTGATAATTTCTTGCCTCTGGTAGTGGGCAGAGTTTTCCCTAGTATTATGAACACTAGTCAGTAGGGGTAAAACTTCTCACTAGTATGTCTTCCTGGAATTGTATAGCCTTTGATAATTTATCTGGAATAATATTCTTCTAGTAATATAGGTACCATTCAGATTATAAAAACATCTAAGACAAGATCCAGTTCTACGTTATCCTGGCTGACTGAGAACCCCACCCTTGTTTTGATGACTGTAACATGGCTTTGGTGGGATCCTTGTTATATCTGTCCCACTAAAGCTAATCCTTTACAATGGTGCTGAGCAGGGATAAATAGTCTATCCTTTCAGATTCTATCCAGAAGACCAATATTCTCAAATAATAAAACTTTTTGATGTGAACATTATCTCCTTCCTTGTGCCCTTCAGTTGATGACATCTCTTAATTCCTATTTTCTTAATTCTTAGCTCCTAGTGTCTCTAGATATTTGCCTTAGGATCGGCCTTTGACCAGCCTTGGAATAGCCTTAAGCTGAAAGTAAGCAATAGCTAAAGGCTGTAAGTGACTTAGAAAGGCTAATAACAAGGACAGCTTAAGTGGTACCACAAAGCATTAAGAAGGATGAAAAGAGCCGAGGCAGAAGCTAGGATTCTACTATTAAACTCAAAGGCTTATGAATAAGCTCAAAAAGTGTGTGTGTGTATGTGTGTGTGTATGTGTGTGTGTGTGTGAGTGTGTGTACACCTGCATGTATGTGCTTGTGGAAATGTTAGTGAATAGGTTAACCCATGGAAAGAAAGAACAAAAGGAAAGAAGGAAAGAAGGAAGGAAGGAAGGAAGGAAAAGAAAGAGAAATCTGTAAAAGTTTTATAATCATCGGTTGGAAGACCTATGATACAGAGCAGAGCTTTAGCAGCTCCTAAAGTCACATGAAATTTCATAATCCAAGTATTATGAGCAAACACAGTTACAGATTTAGTTTGAAGAATTCTGAAAAATAGTTTGTTTTATATTGTGGAATCAGAAATTACACATCTATATCTCTTATCTATAGTCAGATTTTATTATTAAGGAGAATTCTGGATTATACCTACCAAGAATTAAAATATCTAATTTCCATTTTATAAGTTCAATAACAGAAAGTCCATAAGGATCAAATAAAATGAGGCAAATATATTGTCTAATTATCATTGGTTTAATTTTATTTTATTCTGACAAACATCTGGATTATTGTAGCAAAATAAATCAAATTTTACCAAAATCATAAAAATGATTTTAAAAACTAGATTTGCTTGTACATTCTTTTAAAATAACAAATATTGAACCCTGTTAATAAATGGTTTATAATAATAAAGGTAATCATTAGTTCATATTCATCATTAGGGTACAAAATTAATACATCTCTTTAAAGCTTGCTAACATACATGAGTTTGTTAAGGTTTTAAAACTCGTCTCTATCTAATGCTTCTCAGCAGAAATCCCAGATCAATTGCTTGTACCTTATATCAGAAACTGAGATCAAGTATAAACCTTTAAAACTAACAAAATTGAAGGCTTACAGCAAAGCTATAAGTCACATTTGAAATGAGTCTGGTTAATGTCACTGATAGAACTTGGCTAGGTTTCAGTCCTAACACAAACATGAGTGTGCCTGCATGTGTGCGGACACACACGTTTGTTATGAGACACTCATTTTTCATTTTTGGATCCACCTCTGACCTGTCCTGAACTCTCACACTGTGTAATTGTGGTAGGGTAACTTCCAACTTTTCTGTCTAAGGATAAGCATGTAGCAAATCCTAGACAGTCACAGTGCCTATTCTTTTGGTCACAGATGAATAAATGACCAAAAGTCAACCAATATGAGCCTTTCTTAGTGGAAAGATACTTCTCTTCAGAGACTATAGAGGCCAAGGACCGTTTAAGATGAGGCCATTAATGACTCCTCGTGGAAGGCATCACCCTACATGGGGAATGGGGAGTGGGGGTGGGAGGGGAGAGTGGGGTGGCATGGGAGGGTGGGAGAGAGGGGAAGAGGGAGGGAAAGAAGGAGGGAGAGGAAACTGGGATTGATATGTAAAATAAAAATAAAAAGATGAGGTCATTGAGAATGCTTTATGACTTTGTGGAAACAGACTTCCTGAGGCTGAATCCAGGTGTGTAGTATTTGGAAATAAAGAAGAAAAAAAAAGATTCTTAGTGAAGTCAATGTGCCCTCACAATCTATTCACCCTTAAAGTTAACTTGACTCCTCAAAAATCCAGCACAGGAGCCAATAGCTTTCCATTAGTGTTTCTTTCATCAAACTGGTTTGAATTGTGTTTTTCACATTTGCAACTGAAAAAAACAATGAGCAAACATAGTTGCATCTCCTATGGCCCATTATCATCTGTTTGTGAGACTTTCTATGGTCTCACACACACACACACACACACACACACACACACACACACACACACACACACACACACATGTGTTACCAAAGCCTAATGTCTGTCTTGCAGTTGATGACAAGGAGACTCTGACAATGTTATATTCACCTTCATTTCATTGCCAACATGATTTTGCTGAAACTCAGCAACTATTCCTCTGATTGATGTGCAGCAACATGCTCTGCCTGCTTGCAGGAACTTTTTTATTGCCATCAACACAAACATGACAATACTTCAGATTGTAAATCAGTCCTCCATCTGTGTGGCATTATTTCTGCCTGAGCTCTTAGACTCAAAAACTTACTCTCCAGTTTGCCACAAAGTTAGAGTCACATCAGTTACCCAGTCTGCAACCTGTTGGGCCAAAATGATGCAAACACCAGGAGGTGCCCATGTGTGACTACAGGGACAGCTGTTGTTGGAGCACTACAGTTTTATTTCACATCTATGCCAAGTTGAAAATGGCATAATTGAGAGTTTATAGATCTTTGGCTGACAGCATATAGTCAGAGTTGTAGCCGAAACTCGTAATTGTTTTCAGCTGCAGACATTGGAGGGCTGACTCTGTAAAGGTGTGATGTTCCTTTTTTTTGTTCCAGGAATTAGTAGCTTATACTTCTCCCATGGAGATGGTATCTACACAATGCACATCAAGGTTGATGCCACTCACTGAAATGCATTTCGTTGGGCTATTTCACATATATGGTGGTTTTAAATAATTTCCTTCAAGATAGAATGCTGTTAAAGGAATTTTTGCAACCAAGTGAGACAAAATATGAAAATGCATTATCTTTAATTGAAAATATGGTAAATGTAGATCTATATCGTAACAAGCAGTATGTTAAACTATTATATTGTGAATGCTTCAAATTCTTGTTTCCCATGAAAAAGAAATACTGCTAGTGTTCTCATATTATGTTTCACCTGGTTGTAAACATTCCTTTAGCAGTAACACGTGGCTAAAAACTGTCTTTTAGTAGTGAGAACACACTTTTGCTTTGTGCATCCAGTTTGTTCTCACCTATAACCTTCCAAGTTATAACAACATAGGACCTTCTTCTGAAACATCTGCCAGACTCAGGGTTCCATCTTTCAAATCCATGAGTTAAATAGCATCACTTCTTTAACAACAAATACACTTCACTCTCACATCTATTAAATTCCACCCTTACATGCTCAAATAAAAAAACTATTTTTTTTTTTGGATTATTCTAAGACTTCCCTGAAAGGCTCTATGAGACTTTGAATCATATGGATACAGCCAATGTGGTGACATTGAAACAAACTTGAGAATTAACATTTTATGCTCATCATCAACTTGTATTTGTTCTAATATTCTTTACATACAGCATTTAGAATAATTATATTCATGAAAGTAATCACTTCTCAGCCTTTTAACTAAGGTCAAGTGTACAAACAAAATCTTTGTGTTGTCAGGGTAACTAGTTTAGAAGCTACTTGCTGACAAGACTCACAACTAGAGTTTGGTCCTGAGGTCCTACGTGTGGGAAGGAGAGTATAAACTATTGTAAGTTGTCCTCTGATCTTCACATGCATGCCATGGAATACACATACTCCTCCAGACCTCTCCAACACATACAAAATAAATTAGTATAGTTGCATGATGGTCAAGTCTTCCATGACTAGTGATGAGGGTGTCACTAAATGTTGAGTGACAGAATTACAAGCAGAGATCCTCACAATGTGCACTAGATCACATATTCATAAACTGTAACACTGACTTCTTTATATATTTTCTCAAAAATAATTACTTTTATTTTTTCAACTCTCATTTTATTTATTTATTATTTGCAGAGGGTAGTTTTATTTTCGTTTTTATTTTAACTAAGGTCTAATGTGACCCAGCTAGATTCGAGCTCTATAGGTAGCTGAGACTGGACTTGAACTCTCAATCCTCCTGCCTACACCTACAAAGTGATGGTATTATGAGTGCGTGCAAAGGCATGCAATTTAAATTCAATTTTAATGACACGTATGTGTGTGTGATACAGTGTGGTGATTTGATACAGGTATACAATACACTTTGACCTCATCATGTGACTAATATTTTCATCCAGTTCAATATTTGTCTCATCTGTACTCATAGCCTATCAGTGACTGATAGTTATGGGTTTTTATAAGGCATTTAATAAGCCTCATACCTGTATTTGATCTACTATGCTGTAGAACACTAGAAATGACTCTTCCCTCCTAGGAGATTTGGTGCAGGTCTCCACCTCCCTGCCTCCTCCCTTCTCTTCCTTGTCCCTGGGAATCACAATTGTTCTTTTCTCCATGAGCTTAATTAATATTCATCTGCTTCTCTTTAAAATATATGTAAACAGACACTACCGTTGCTTTTGATGATAAAAAGTCCCTTCAACACATCTATTCTCCAAAACTTCTGAATCCACTTTTAAAGAGGGGCTGTCAAGGACATTGAGAAGTATTCCATTGTGTAAATGTTAGCACATTTTCTCCATCCATTCTTCAGTTGAGGGGCATCTAGGTTGCTTCCAGGTTCTGGCTATTACAAATAATGCAGCTATGAACATAGTTTAACAGATATCTTTGTTGCATGAATGTGCATCTTTTGGGTATATAGCTAAGAGTGAAATTGCTGGATCTTAAGATAGACTGATTGCCAATTTCCAGACGAACTGCCATACTGATTTTCAAAATGGCTGTACAAGTTTGCACTCCCACTAGCAGTATATGAGTGTTCTCCTTTCTCCACATCCTCTGCAGCATAAACTCTCTTTGGTGTTTGTTTATTTTAGCCATTCTGACAGGTATAAGATGGTATCTCAGCATTGTTTTGATTTGCATTTCGCTGATGGCTAAGGATGTTGAGTACTTTTTTCTTAAGTGTCTTTCAGCCATCTTAGATTCCTCCATTGAGAATTCTTTATTTCGTTCTAAACCCCACTTTTGTTTTCTCTTTCCTTTTCTTTTAATTTAAATTTGAAACAAGGTTTTTTACATGTCAATTCCAGTCCGCTCGCCCTCCTGTCCTCCCCTGTTCCCCCCATCAACTCCATCCCATCTTCTTTCTGCTCCCCCGGGAGGGTGAGGCCTTCCATGGGGAGTCTTCAAAGTCTGTCATAATATTTGGGGCAGGGTATAGGCCCTCCCCCATGTCTAGGCTGAGGAAGTATCCCTCTATGTGGACTCCCAAAGTCCATTCATATACTAGGGATAAGTACTGATCCATTACTAAAGGCCCCATAGACTGCCCAGTCCTCCTAACACCCACATTCAGGAGATCTGGGTAGTCCTATGCTGGTTTCCCAGCAATCAGAGTGAGGTGCATGAGCTCCCACTTGTTCAGGTCAGCTGATTCTGTGGGTTTCTCCAGCCTGATATTGACCCCTTTTTTCTTTTGGCTTTTGCTAAAGTGTGATGATCTTTTGCCTGTTTTTGTGAGTGTAGTTAACTTCCTTGGGTTGGAGTTTTCCTTCCAGGACTTTCTGTTTCATTTGGATTAGTAGACATGTATAATTTAAATCTGGTTTTGTCATGGAATAGCTTGTTTTCTCTGTCTATAGTAATTGAAAGCTTTGCTAGGTATATTAGCCTGAGCTGGCATTGTGGTCTCTTGGTGTTTGTAGAATATCTATCCAGAAGCTTTTGTCTTTCAGAGTTTCCATGGAGAAGTCAGGTGTAATTCTGACACTTTTGCCTTTACATGATATTTGGCCTTTACATGATATTTTGCTGCTCTTAATTGTATGCTCTTTATTATGTATGTTTTGTGTTTTGATTATTATGTGGTGAGGGGACATTTTTGTGGTCTTCTCTATTTGGTGTTCTGTAAGCTTCTTGCACTCTTCTTGGCATGTCTTTCTTTAGATTGGGAAAGTTTTTTTGTATGATGTTGTTGAATATGTTTCCTGTTCCTTTGACGTGGGTTTCTTCACCTTCTTCTATACCTATTATCCTTATGTTCAGCCTTTTCATGTTGTCCCACATTTCCTGGATGTTTTGTGTTGGGGATTTGTTGGACTTAAGATTTTCTTTGGTCGATGAATCTATTTCTCCTACTATATCTTCAACACCTGAAATTCTCTCTTCCATCTCTTATATTCTGTTGGTTATGCTTGCATCTGTAGTTCCTGATCATTTGCCCTGCTCTTCTATTTCTAGAATTCCATTAGATTGTTTTTGTCTTGTTTTGTCTGTATTTTATCTTTTAAGCCTTGAACAGTTTGACTTGTTCCTCCATTTCTTGATTTTTGTTTGTTTGTTTTTTCTTTCATTTCTGTAATGGATTTCCTCATTTCCTCTTTGAGGGTCTCCATCATCTTCATAAAGTTATTTTAAGGGTCATTCTCTTCTTCATCTGTGTTGGGATGTCCAGGTCTTACTGATGCAAAGTCCCTAGACTGTGGTGTTGTCACATTCTTTTTCTGTTCTTGACTGTGTTCTTATACTGTCACTGTCCCATCCCTTCTTCCAGTGGGTGCCGGTGGGGTCTCTCCCTCTCCTTGTGGGTACAGGTCCAAGGTTTCCTTCCAGTGGGTGCAAGCAGGTCTAATATTCTGATGGCTCTCCTCTTCCCATGGGTGGAGGAGAGACTAGCACCCATTTTAACGTTGGCAGACTCTGGATGGCCTGGTCCACTAGGACTGGTTCCCCTAGGGGTAGTCCCCAGGCCTAAGTAGGCTCCAATCTACTTGATGAGTTTTTATTAAGATCCTAATATCGAATCTTCCCAACTATTGTCTCTGTAACTGAGGTAATAACTGTATTAATTTTCTTGTTTAATCCATTTGGATTGGATGTTAAACCAACTTTATGCTCCAGTTATAATGAACCACTTGGTTATCCTGAACACATTTCAAGCCACAATTATGATGTCTTGTTTCCTTTTTTTCTCAAAATGGAATTACAGAAACCATTTTGTACTCTTGTCTATTTTTGGCAATAATGCAGATACTGAGAGGGGAGAGGCATGTAAGAGTACTGAGCTAACCCCCCTGCACTTTCCAAACTTACAGTTCATGGGGAAGGGAGACTAAACAATAAAAGTAAAAATAGATAAATGACAACTTTAAAATGGTGTAATGGAGGATACAATAATATAATTTTCATGTAAAGGCCAAATATCATGTAAAGGCAAAAGTGTCAGAATTACACCTGACTTCTCCATGGAAACTCTGAAAGACAAAAGCTCCTAGATAGATATTCTACAAACACCAAGAGACCACAATGCCAGCTCAGACTAATATACCTAGCAAAGCTTTCAATTACTATAGACAGAGAAAACAAAATGCCATCTGAAATCTGCTTAAATAGTAAGGTAACCACTGTCTCATGAAACTTCAAGTTCAGAGACAGGATAAGCTCAGGACACACATTAACTATCAGTTCAACCTTCCCTGTCGATTCTGTGTTCTGTGACACCATCTCTGTCTAAGATGGATTTACCCTGCTGTTACTATTGTACTGCCAGTGACCTCATGCTTATGGGTTTGATTCAGTTTGGAGATCTTGGAACACTAAAATCACTGCATGCCCTTATGGTGGTATATCTGTCAGTGAGTTAAGCTCTGGAAGACATATTCACTGTCTGTGGTTTGAGAAGGCAAGAGTGAGACAGAGTAGCTATTCCTACATATATTACTTGGCTGTTTCTTCTGATGATTCATGGGGAAGATGAGTTTCTTTTAAAGCTGTGGCTATTTTCCAGTTCCCTTTTAGGCATGTTGTGGACAGTGATTAAAGTGACAGCTTTGACCATAAACCAGGACTGTGATTTCAGTAGCCTGGCTCCTTGTGTGCTGCCAAGTACTGTGGTGTCAGTGGGTTCTTAGTTCCAACACATCTCCAGAAGTGGCCTTGGGGGTACCAGTTGTCCTAATGGGTTGATGCACTATTTGTCTGAGAGTTGTTTCTGTAAGTCTAGTCTAGAATTGTCTTTGTATTAAATTTCTTTCTTCACAAAACAGTCACTGTAGTTACCTTTGCTGAGATGCAACTTGTGTAAGATCTAAGTGTCGTCACCCTGTGCCAAGTAAGCTTACTGGCCCCAAGAGGGATGCCTTTGCACTCCAAGAATGCTTTGCAAAAGGGAAACACAGATTGTCAAATTATCCATGAAGGTGTTCCGGGAGAAAAAGTCAGTTCTGTGTCTGAACTGTGCTTACAAAGTCCTTCTGAGAGACCGTGAACAGTGCTGTTATATAAGAACTTTATTGCTTCCTTTGCCTCATTTACCTTCTGGTAGCTGCTTTTCATTGCCCAAAAACTAAAGTTAGCAAAACAGAAGAGGAGTAAGCATGAAGGGCGGAGAGTGATAAACCCCAAAGTGTCTATTCTCTTCCCCAGTTGCAACTCAGCTGCCATAAAGAAGCAGGGCTGAATAGGGAAACAAGGGTAATATGAATAAATAAATGACCCAGAGACTGATATTGGGGTTCAAACTTGAAGTTGAATATCAGAAAAGAAAAGTAGCCAGCCATTAGCTTCTTGCCTCTGCCTCAGACTGTAAGGGCTGATCCTGTCTCTCACCAAGTCTCAGACTAAAACCTTTCCTCAGTGTAGATGGAGAACTAATGCATCTACTAACTCCTTGCTTCTGTCTTATATTCTTCCCTAATGTTGGGATTGAAGGTATGAGCTACAATTCTTTTTTAAACTATTTCACTCTTGTGTAGATCTGGGTGGCCTCTATCTCTTAATCCTGAGTCCTAGGATTAAAGATGTGTACTGCCACCTCGTAGCTTCTGGTTGCTGGGATTAAAGGTTTGTGCCTGGCTTCTATGGCTTGTGGCTGACTTCACTTTCTGAGTCCTCAGGCAAGCTTTAATAAATTATAACTAATATATCAACACAGACAAGGGTCTACTTTGAACTAAAATTAAGTTCATCAGTATTATAATGGACATAATTGTTGAACTGTGCTGTTTTGGCTTAAACTGATCCTTGGATCTTCTATTATGTAAGATAAATAGCAATGTTATCAGTCCTGCTAGAATCCAAGTGAGATGGTCAAACAAGCCCCATGTGTTAAGTAAGCTTGAGGATAAACGAGGGCTCTAAAATAAAGACCAGTTTCATGTCATGCACTGTGCTTACCATTTTCAAGGCATTGCCTGTGAAACTACCTGATAGTTAGCCTACTGAAAGAAGCACTTGTGCAGTTTTCCATCTTTCCCCACATCTCTTTTCCTACTTTCTTATATTCTCTGTAAGAGAAAGTTGTGGAATTCTCTAGCTTTGAACAATTGCTTGTTTCAAGGGCTGCTCAGTTACCAGGTGATCAGCCCCTCCCCCTAATATCTCTTCCCCATTTTGACAAAACACCAATGCATGCAAGCTCCATGGTGCTTAAGTGGAAGGCTGCAGCTCATCATTTCCCTTTGGAGAAGGAATGCTGTGATAAAATGATAATATATTCTGTTATCAAGGTCAATTGTTGCCTTCAATCATCAAGGTGCAATCAATAATCTCTGCCTCTTCTCATAAGATTGTTGTGTGTATTACATTGATTAATATTTGAGAAAGTGCTTCTCAGAGATCAAGGCATGTAGAATCCTCTTGGTTGACTCTGAATCTGATTTGAACTTCACTTCATGTTGCTCTGTCTCTAAATCTCAGACTATAAATGTGGAAGGCCTCAAGGTGCAAAGCATAAACCATCATCGAGACACTGAGTGTCAAAATGCATTTAGATTAATTGGACCTTATGTGCCAAAGAGAAATGGATGCTGGGAGGGAGATAAATGCTTGAAGAAAGTTAAGCCAGATTGGTAATCAATAGCACAGCTAATCATTTCCCATGAAAGAAATTTACTTTTTACTGAAAATGAGTAAGTTGCTGTTAATGGCAAGATGTATCACTGTATTAATATAACTTCAGTGAAATCCCATTAACTTTATCTGCCTCACTTCCTCTATCTTTAAAATGGTGGTTATGGTTCTACTCGATGACTTTTATGACTGCCAAATTAAAAGTTATGTTCCCTGTGGGAGAGATGGACCTGTGGATTTTAATAACATCTTTCTCTCCATGCAGCATTGCCAGCAATAGGAAGTCCCTAGGATGCGCACATGGGTATGAATGCATGCTGGTGCAATGGAGATTATATTTATGAGTTTGTAAGATAGCATTAATAATGTCCCTTGTCTGCCATATTACCTAAAAATGTTTTCCTTCTATAGTTTGCAAGAGGAAATCATTCCTATAACTTTGCAAACAACTTTCAAAACTAATTTTAATGGGAGCAGGGAGGATTGCGATGATAATAATGGACATTTAGGGGGTGATTTAGAAAATCAAGTCTGAGGTTTTATGGTTGTGGAAATGAAGAGAAGTCCCAAGTATGGCCAGATTATATGCAAAGAGACCAAGCCCATATGAAGCAGAGTTGCCTAAAGCTCCCAAGAAAATTGTTTTCCTCAAGGCCTGGTTTCAAAGCAAAAATTACAACCAATGAAACTGACCTTCAGTCTGGTAAGCATGTCTGCCAGTAAGATGGCCTTTCTTCCAAACCCTGCTTTTGTTTGGAGCTTCATTTGTTATGCTATGTAAACGCTGTCTGAAATCAAAGATACTCTTCTGAAGTCAGGTACATTGATATTTGCATTACATTCTACTAGAAGTTGGATGTTCAGGATTGAGAACAAATAGTTGACACCCTCAAGACATCTTTACAGGATAATATTTACAGAATAACCCTCTCAGAGATGCCAGCATGCTGGAGAAATTTCCTAGAAATGATACATTCAGGAATCCTCAAAGGGCTTCCTGGAGATGCAATGGGGAGAGCACTGAAAGCTAAGAGCCTGGAATATAAACTTACAGTAGTCTGTGCCCTCTCCAAATCCTCAGAACTGGCCCACTCTGTCCCCAATATCCTGTTCTATTATATTAACTTGGAAGGTTTTTGGAGCCACTTTATTCAAACATACAGAAAGCCAGAAGTGAGAAGGAGTGTACCACTTCATATTAAGGTGTGACTAAGGGTACAGGAGTAGGAAAGTGCACCGCTTTGCTTTGGAGCAGGACAACATTAAAAACTAAAACATGCCACATAGTTTCCAGTAAGATCAGTTGCTGCTCCCTTCTTCAGGGCTTCCAGAAACTGCACACCTGCCTGGGGTTTTGCATTTGTGCCACTGCCTTACTGGAAATGTGCTTTTACACAGTCATTGCACAAAAACCCTCATGGTATTTTGAATGAGAATGGTCCGCATAGACTCCTGTAAGCAAGGCCCAATCAAATGCTTTCACTACTGGTTAATTTCATCATGGTGTCTCTTCAAAGTAATAGAACAGTAACTAAGACACTTTCTTCTCTTGGTCTTTTGCTGTTTGAATTTTGGTGGGGTTTTCTTGCTGTGTAGTCCATATTGGCTGCCAACTCACTATATAGCTAATGTTGGACTTGAACTCCCACTACTGCTCCTGCCTCTACCCTCTACCGCCCCAGTTCTGGGATTATAGGTATGTAGCACCATGCACAGCATCAAGGTCTTAAGTAGAAATAAAACAGACTGTGTCTAAACAAGTAAGTGCTATTGATACAAAAGAAGATCATCATGAAGGGAATATAAGGACATGTTCATGTTCACATTGCTGTTATTATTTATAATAGCTAATGTGTAGAGCAATTTGTGTCTATTCACATATCAATGGATAAGAAAAACATAGTAATGTACATTATACAAATAGCATCTCATACAGCGTTCACATAATATGTGTTCTTATAACACATATTATAAGAAAGATGAAATTTGAGAAAGTTGAGTGAACCAGGCCAGTTACAAAAGGTTAATTACTATATGTGGCGGTTTGAATGAGAATGGTGTTCATAGGCCCATATATTTGAATACACGGTCCTTGGGTGGTGAGACTGTTTGGGAAGGATTAGGAAATGTGACCTTGTGGGAATAGGTATGTTACTGAGAGTGGGCTTTGAAGTTTCAAAAGCCATACCATTCCCAGTTCTATCTACCTGTCTGTCTCTCTGTCTGTCTGTCTATGTATCTCTTTCTTAGTCTTATGTTTCTGGATCAGATATAAACTCTAAGCTACAGCTCCAGTGCCATGACTGCCTGTTGTTGTCCATACTAACCCTCTGAAACCTCAAGCCCCCAGATTAAATGAACATGACACGAGTAGCACAGACACTGAGATCAACAATTAATAAATGGGGCCTCCTCAAACGTAGAAGCTTCTGTAAGGCAAAGGACACAGTGGACAAGACCAAACGGCAGCCCACAGACTGGAAAAAAAATTTTACTAATCCTACATCTGACAAAGGGATGATCTCCAAAATATACAAAGAACTCAAGGAACTAGTCAACAAAACACCAAATAACCCTATTAAAAATGGGGTACAGAACTGAAGAAAGAATTCTAAGAGATTCATATATGGTCCCTCACAAAAGGGAGAAGGGACAAGTCCCCCAGAGCACATGGGAGGTGGGGGGGCAGTGAATGGAGAGAAAACTAGGAGAAAAAGAAGGGGAGGAGAGGAAAGCACATGTGACTAGGTAAATTGAGTCAGGGTAGAAATAAAAGACGGAAGAGAGAGGGGGGAGGGAGAGAACATAAAAGAGGGAGCCATTATTGGTTTGAAGAGAAAACTGAGCCTAAAGAAAGTTCTAGAGACCTACAAGACTGACTCCAACTAACAATTCGAGCAACAGTGGAAAGGCTACCATAAATGTCCTTCCCTGATAGTGAGATCATCAACTAAATTATCCACCATCATAGAACCCTCATCTAGTATCTGTTGGAAACAGAAGCAAACACCCATAACTAAACATTGAGTCGAACTAAAATCCAGATGCAGAGAGAGAGGACAAGACCAGGTTGCAGAAACACATAGAGACAGCTGACCTGAACAAGGAGGAGCTAATGGGCCCCCCAGACTAATAGCTGGGAATACAGCATGGGACTGACTCAGACCCCCCTGAATATGGGTCTCAGCTGGAAGGACTGAACAGTCTGGGGGACATCAGACAGTAGAAACAGGATCTATTCCTGGTGCATAAAAGGACCTTGTGGACACATCCCCCATGGAGGGATACTCCCTTAACCTAGAGACAGGAGAGAAGTCCTAGTTCCTACTTCAAATGATTTGACAGATTTACATGACCCAACCTGAATAGCATAGCCCTACAAGTGGAATGGATGTGGGGGGATGGGAGGGGAGGGTGGCCAGGGTGCATGACACAGGGGAAAGAGGGAGGGAGAGAGGGAGGGAGGGAGGGAGGGAGGGGAAACTGGGATCAACATGTAAAATTTTTAAATTATATTATTAATAAAAAAACAAGTTTGTCATCATCTCTAGTACTACAGGTTGAATGTATGTGCAACCAAAATTTTTATGTAAAGATCTAATCCCCAGTGTGATAGTGTGTAGAGGGAATGGAGGGACTAAGACAGGTATTCCTGTTATCAAAGAAGCTCAAACCATCCCATGAAGGCCCAGCCAGTATGCTCAAAGGAACACTCACCAGATTCCAAACCTTCTAGCACTCTGATTTTGTGCTGATAGATTCTAGAAGTGCAAGGCAGAGTTCTGATGTTTATATGCCATCAAGTTCATTAGTTGTTCAGTAGTTTGTTACAAATAACCAATGGGAATCTGTAAGTCACCCAGAGATAGGCTCATCGAGGAAGCTCAGTGCATGATGCTATTACACCTTCTAGGAAAGATGGCTTGCATACAAATCCCCCTATCACAAAGGCAAGATGTGACGCATACCCTATAGAATACACAAGCCAGATATAGTGGAAATACAGACTAGCAAGTGACTGCTATCAGATGAAGAGCTTACAGCAGCTGGCACTATGTGAACGGAAGAATAAAAATAGTGTTTAGCAGAACATAATCACCCAGGGATTAGGAGGAACCATGGTACACTGCATAAATGCCATGGTATATTGCTTAAAGCATCTATCAACTCCAGCTCATTCTGAGGCTTGCTTAAGTGTTACTCACACTTAAATGTCACATGCAGATGCTCATCACTGCAAATATTTCCAAGATACACAGAGTGGCTTTTTACACATATTCACAGGTATACTCCTGTTTAGAATCTCCCAGTCTCTGTCTGATTGGCCATCCCTACAATGCTGAAGGAGAATTTTGGAAAAGCCAAAATTCTTTCATGTAATCTTCCTCTCTCATAAAATGGATAATATTTGTGGATCTTAAAGGAAAGGACTAGTCCCATTTTGGTGTTCCTCATTTACCATCATGAACTATGCACTAACCTGCTTTCCAACCCTCCAAAACCCACAAGAGCAATAAAAATCTCCCCAACTAAAAACTAAGTTTTACTGAACTTCCTAACACCCATAATGACCACTGTGGCCAGTTTCCTATCATGTATCAACTCAAAACATAAATTCCCAAGCTCCTTATTGATCACAATCCATGAAAGTGGCTAATTTGTATTTTAAAGCCAAAAGAATAAAAAAACTCACTAACAATTCTTCCCCATGGTTTGTTGGTTTCTTATCCTGCTGAATGGCAACACATTCTGTCCATATTTCAGCAAAACCTCCAAGTCACCATCAGATTTTGCTTCCTCTCTGTAACCACATCCAATTAATCACTGTATGCTGGCATACCTGCCTAATTTACATTTCTCACTTAACTCTTCTTCCCACCTTCCTTCATGTCTATTGCCTTAATTCTGACAGAACCACTGTTCAGAGAGATAACACTGACAATTCCCAAAACATAACTCACTCAGACCTGTAACTGGAATTTTAGGGTAAAATCTCTGGCTTTACCTGGCCCAACAGACTTATTTCAGTCATCTGTCCAATCATGCCAATTAAAGGAGCTAATAACAGTGAAAAGAAGAGAGGGGACTTACTCAAAGTAGCCACATTTGTAATAAACACATCTGGGTTCCTTTCTCCAATAAAGCTAAGTCAACCAAGATATACCGAGGGCATAATGAGTCTGTGAGAACTTCTGGAGACAGGATAACTTGTTCCTTCCCCCTTCTGTGAAGGACCTTGTATAAATCTCCTAGAATCCTCCTTGTAGCCTAGTTCCTCTGGAGGTGTGAATTATAGACTGGTAATCCTTTGCTCTAGGTCTAAAATCCATATATGAGCAAGTACATACCATGTTCCTCTTTTGTGACTGGGTTGCCTCATTCAGGATGGTTTCTTCAAGTTCTCCAGAGCACATGGGGAGTGGGAGGGGCTGTGAGTGGAGAGGGAACTAGGAGAAAGAAAAGGGGAAGAGAGGAAAGCACTTGGAACTAGGAAGATTGAGTCAGGGGAGGAATAGAAGACAGGAGGGAGAGACAGAGAGAGAGAGAGAGAGAGAGAGAGAGAGAGAGAGAGAGAGAGAGAGAGAGAAAACATAAAAGAGGGAGCCATTATAGAATTGAAGAAAAAACTGAACCTAAAGAAATGTCCAGAGACCTAGAAGACTGACTCCAACTAACAATTTGAGCAACAGTGGAAGGGCTACCGTAAATGTCCTTCCCTGATAATGAGATCAACTACTGACTTACCCACCATCATGGAGCCCTCATCTAGTACCCATTGAAAACACTGAGCTGAACTAGAATCCATATGCAGAGAGGGAGGACAAGACCAGGTTGCAGAAACATATAGAGACAGCTGACCTGAACAAGGAGGAGCTAATGGGCCCCCAGACTGATAGCTGGGAATCCAGCATGGAACTGACTCAGACCCCTGAACATTGGTTTCAGCTAGAAGGCCCAAACAGTCTAAGGAACCTCAGACAGTGGAACCAGGATGTATTCCTGGTGCACAAAAGGACCTTGTGGGAACATCCCCCATGGAGGGATATTCCCTTAACCTAGAGACAGGAGAGCAGTCCTAGTTCCTACTCCAAATGTCTTGACAGATTTAGAAGACCCATCATGGAGGGCATCACCCTACATGTGGAGTGGGGGTAGGATGGGAGGGGAAGGTGAGAGGAGTGCATGTGAGGGGGAGAAAGAGGGAAAGAAGGAGGAAGGGAGGGAGGGAGGAAGGGAGGGAGGGAGGGAGGGAGGGAGGGAGGGAGGGAGGGAGGAAGGGAAGGAGACAGGGAGGGAGAGGGAACTGGGATCGATATGTACAATAAAAAACTTAAATTAAAAAAAAATTCTGGAGTCAGTACAATTAGGGGTCCAGTGATTCCAAATCCCTCTTGAGGATGCTGACATGAGCTTTAAGTTTGAATAGAACTAGAACTTAGGCAATGAGCAAGAGACATGCATAATTAAACAGTCCTAATCAAGGCATGGGCTAGTTGATCATTTGGTGTTGCTTCTGTGAGATGGTTTGAATAAGAATTTACTATTTTCATCACTTGAAGGGACCAATGTGATTCCTTTGAGATGATCACCTCTGCTCTAGCATACAAGCTCACCCTTATGGATAATTTCCCTCATCTGGGGAATGGTCTGTCTTACAAAGTTCAGCTATTCTTAGAATCAAAGATGATTGAAGGTTTAGAACAATGACTTACCTCTATGCCTTCTGCCCTGATGAGGTAGATAAGTCACATAGGCATACCTCCTTAGTGATGACCTTGTTTATGCAAAGAGTCAAAAGACTAATCCAAAGTCAAGGTGACACAAATGAAGACCCAGATGCCAGAATCCATCCTGTATTTTTGTTATCTTATGGGGTCAAGTGAAAGTTCAATCAACATTTTAGGGTAAAGCAGTTTCTAAATGTCTATTATAGACCCGCTTCAATTAGATTTCCATACCCCAAATGTTGCAGTAGACTATAGAACAAAGAAAAACTGGAAAATTAAAAAATCAACAATGATTATAATTTCCACTAAATTAAATGAATATTTTATTTTGTACTCATTTCACACCTATGCTTAGCCAAACCCTCATCTCTTCTTGATACACATCACTCTCTCATCTCTCTAATGTTACTTTCTCCAATTCCTTTACCCAATAAAGCTAAATCACTTAAGAGATAATATTAAGAAAGTCTGAAATGACCTTGTTCTGTGGGAAATTCTGGAGACAGTATAATTAATGGTATACCCCCCAAAACAGCATGCTATGATACTTCTATTCCCTCTCAGCTTGTTGTTTTTATTGTTATTGTTGTTGTTAAGGTTTCCCCATCATTCCCTGCTTCCCTGATCCCTGATCCCTGATCCCTGATAGCATTCCCTGCTTCCCATCTGAGCAGGGTATCTCACCCACTCAAGGATCCAGGCACTTTATATCGATAGTGAAAGTTCACTTGGAACCCAGGGCACAATAAAAGCAAGAGATCCAAAGTATCTGGCAGAACACTAACAGTATCAGCCACAAACTGTGATCAAAACTTCAAGATTTTCATTTGACTACTTGACTAAATTGACCCAAATGGCTCAGTGATGTTTCTATGGTCACCAGTCAGTCTGGCAACTTTACTCTTAAAAAATCAGCAACAATTCTAATTTCCACTAACTTAAATGAATATTTTATTTTGTCCTCATTTCACACCCATTCTTAACTAAACACCAATCCCTTCTGGATCCACCTCACTCTCTCGTCTTCTCTAATGTTACTTTCTCTTGATTCCTTCTTCCAAAAATACTAAATGTTAGAGCTTATTCTCCAGTTGTTCTTGCCTCTACATCTTCTTTCTTGACTTCATCTATCCCCCACAGCTTTAAATACCCTAGCACTAGTTACCTCATTTTATCTTTCTACCCTGGAGTACTCCTCCAAGTTTGAGCTCTGTCTATCCAACTACTTAGCATCTTCACATGAATATTTTTAAATCCATCTCAGTTTTTTAAAGTACCCGAATTAGAACCTCTACCAATCTGCCCATCCTATACTTTACATCCATATGGTCAACACAGTGCCTAGGACACCACCTGGCTGTTTTCTAAATTCTTACATCAGACATACTCTACCCCATGTGGACTATGCTTCCAGTATACAGTGTGGATCCCTCCACTTCATTCCACATCCACTAAGACAGTGATGAAACCTTGGTCTTTAGGCAGACTAGTCATCACCTTGCTAGTCTCTCTGCTTCACTTCTGTAGCCCTAATCTCTACATAAATTAACGATCATTCAAATTGGATTCTGCCATTTCCTCCATTAAAACATTTTATTGGCTTCCTGTGCTAGGTTAAGTCCTGTCGTTCTTCTGATGAAAACATTTGAGTGTCTTCCCTTGGCATTTAAAATTAGATCCTGTAATGATCTACATCTCCCGGTCTGTGCACAGCTTTCCCGTCTCAGTGCATAGTCTCTGCTCACTTTGCTTTGTCACATGGGATTCTGACATTTTCTTTTATATATTTATTTCTACACTAGAATTGGAAGCCCTTAATCCTGGCTCTTCAAGTGGCTGGATCCCTCCTACTTTTCAGGTCACAGCTTAAAATGTCACCATCAAGAGAGAGCCCTCCCTTTCCACTCCATTTACTGTTCTTCACCCTGTTGTCATTACTGAAAACATTTCTCCTGCAGACTTCATCAGAATCAGGACATATTGTTTGTTCCCTTCTCTGGAAGGTGTGTTTCTTGAGGATAGGTGGGCATCAGGGTTGTTGACTGCTGCAACCCCACAACCAACACTATCAGATTCATGTCATGTGCTCAATATGGATTTCACAGGGGAATACATGGAGGAAACATGGGGCTACTGATTCTTATTTCAGATTTGTTCCTAACAAGTTTGTAGGTGAGGTCATTTAAAATATAACATTATAATGAAAATCTAATCAGATCTTTATTATGATCAAGAAACAAATTTATAATAAAAATCAACCCTATTTTCCATGTTGAATCATTCAGTTAAATAAGATTTGTGTATGACAGGAGCTGCCCAGAATAATACAAGACTACAGTAGTCTTTTCCAGCATCCTGCTGCATTAACTTTAAATGGCAAAGCAGGTATTTTCATTGTGATTTTTTTCAAACTGTTTATACCAGGTCTCCCTACCTCTCCTTCCAAGTGCCCAATAGAGTCATAGAGAATAACCTTAGTCAACGGTTTCTTCAGTCTAGTTAGTAGTATTTGGTTTTTAAAATTTTTCCTTTGAATTTAATTTTAGTATCTCAAAAGAAGATCCAATTTAGATGTTTGATTTGTGGCCCAGTTTTTATATTATTCAGTTATACTATCGCAATGTGTTAAATGTGTGAACACTCTGAGAGGATGCAGCTGACACTCTTATTTTTAGAAAATTCTTTTTTGTGGTACATATTTTATCATAGTATAGTCACCTACACGGTCTCACCTAAAACACAGCACTGTGTTTTGTTACATTTTTCTTTTTACATATTTATATGTAAGCACATCTATCCCTTTATTCAGCCATTCAACAAAAAGTCTTAAGACTTCTATCCTACAACAAAAACATATTTGGAAGCTGCTGAACAAACACACAGGTTCTGTATTATTCACAGAGCTTGCACTGCAAGGGAAAGATATAAAAAATAATAATTAAAATATGTCAGTTGAGGGCTGGAGAGATGGCTCAGTGGTTAAGAGCACAGACTGCTCTTTCAGAGAAAACTGGGTTCAATTCCCAGCACCCACAAGGCAGATCACAACTGTCTGTAATTCCATTTTTAGGGGACCTGACACCCATGGCAAAGCACCGATGCATATAAAATAAAAATTAACTATGCAACTATGAAGAATGCAGAGCAAGCAGTCTGAGTAAAATTCATAAAGCAGGGGAGTGAGGACTGGCTACTTTGCAGCAGGTTAACTTAATTTGTCCTTTTTAAGGACAAATTATTGACCAACTACCCAATAAATGAAGAAGGGCTGGTTATGAGAGTTTGTGATGATATCCTAGGGAGAAGGGGCAGCAAAGAGCTTCCTCTGTGTGTGCAGCTGGAGAACAAAAATGAACATGCTACTCACTCTGCACCTTAACCAGCTTTGTATTGTATGCGCCTGCCCTCGCCAGCAAGGAAGACGTGACTCCTGGGTAGATCTTCTTCGTGCAGTTTTAATCAGGGTCCTTTAAACATGTTTCTTCTGGCCCGCAAGAGAGAGAGAAGGGGGGAGAGGGAGGAGAGACAGAGAGGAGAGAAAGAGGAGAGAGAGAGAGAGAGAGGAGAGAGAGAGAGAGAGAGAGAGAGAGAGAGAGAGAGAGAGAGAGAGAGAGAGAGAGAGAGAGAGAGAGAGAGAGAGAGAGAGAGAGAGAGAGAGAGAGAGAGAGAGAGAGAGAGAGAGGACAGAGAGGGAGAGAGAGGAGAGAGAGGAGAGAGAGGAGAGAGAGGAGAGAGAGAGAGAGAGAGAGAGAGAGAGAGAGAGAGAGAGAGAGAGAGAGAGAGAGAGAGAGAGAGAGAGAGAGAGAGAGAGAGAGAGCTGGGGGGGCCCCTGCACAGGCTTAAATACCCTTGAGCTAACCAACCCCAGTGAGCCACGTGGACCCTGCAGATAGGCTACTCTAATGCAGAAGCAGACAGGCTGAACAGACTTAACCAATTAAGGGCTTGTTTACCCAGAGAGCCTTCACAAACGGGAAGGTGTAAGGCGGAAGCCAGTGCCACTTTAAGGCATGGCACTATTCGGCTCTCTACATTGTATATACCTTTTATTACTTTTAATTGTATACTTCAAATAGGTTTTCCCCCTTTGTGATTGCCCCATTGGAAAGTCTTATACCTAACCTTCAATAAGAATAAAACTCATCAATATCACTTTAAATACTTTTGTTATGTCATTATTTTCAAAGTTTACAAAAATATTTGAGAAAGAAATTTAAATGACTTTTTTATAAGTAAGTTATACCTGAGCACATTTTTCATAGTTCTTTTTTTCTCTAATTTTGATGGCACCATTATCATACACTCCTTCCTTTATATAGAGTGGGTTTGGTTCATAGAACCTATGCACAAACCCTTTAAATAATTTGCAGATTATTTGCAATAACTATCTCAATGCAAATGCAGTGTAAATAATTGTTATGCTGGGTTGGCTGGGGAATAATGACAAGAAGAAAGTCTGCACATACCCATTACAGGTAACTGTTTTAAAAACTATTTTCCGTGTGTCTAATCGAATCAGCAGATGCAGAGCCAGTGGCCATGAAACCCAACTGTTTTTTAGTTATAAAGAGAACAGCAAGCTGAGCAGAGTGAGATAAACAGTCTGTCAGGACATTTGTTTTGGCAACACTTTGAAGAAAGAATTAGCTATTTGGGAGCTGGGGAAGTAGAAGGCCAGTTGGAAGGCTCTAGTAGGCATCTATGAAAAGGACTTGGATAAGGAGCATGACATTGAGAATGGAAGAGAAGCCATGAGGAAAACCAGGGAGGACATCATGAAAGCTGAACTCACCCAAAACTGGATGGGTACCAAAAAGGCAGTGGGGTTGGAGAAAGGTAATCAATAGTGACTATAGCCCCCATGTGAAAAGCTTTTATATTTTGATCTGTGGTTCTTGCTATTATTCATTTGCCTCCAACTGAAACTAAATATCAGGGCCAGGAAAAACCACCTAGCCTATCTTTTTTTTAACACATTGGAAGCAAAAATGACAGGCCCCAGTTGGAGATTGTGTCCCATGCTGATTTTTAGGTCTCCAACTACTCTCCAAGACCTTCTATATCAGAACTTATCCTGGGAACTGAGATAAGTTTATTTCATTTCCAGCTTTGCTAATCACTCCTGTCTATTTTTCCTACAAAGAAAGTGGCTTTCTCTCTCCTTCATCTGGATTCACCTCAGCACAAATAGGAAGTCAGCCAACCCTTAACACTGAGATGAATTCTAAGATGCTCTAGTAATCTTCTACTATCCATCACTCACCAACAAACTTGATCCAAGCTTTTATGATCCTCCAAACAAACATATGTGTTTCCTGGTACATACCGCTCTGAAAAAATCCCAGCACGCTTGCTTAGATATGACACCTCTCCCCCAGGAACTTTCAGAGATGAAAGAGGACAGCTTACCTCTCTTCTGAAAAATCAGTCTTTCTAGACAAACAAAATTATAAAATTGATGGGAGATGTCATTCTGTAAATATGTTTCTTATATTGGTTAATGAATAAAGTACTGTTGGCCAATAGGAAAGCAAGATAGGTGGGACTAGGAGACTAGAAAGAGAGAGGAAGTAGTTAGGAGAGTCAAGATGGAGGATAAAGAAAAGAACGCCAGCCCCTCTCTCCAGTAAGATAAGACCATGTGGAAGTACTTAGATTAATAGAAATGGGTTAATAATTAAGACAGAGCTAGCTAATAAGAAACGAGTAACTGGCCAACAGCATTTATATCTAATACAGAGTCTCAGTGTATTATTTGGGGCTGGCGCAGCAGTGGGGCCAGACTGGCAGGGGAAAAAAACCTACTCATAACATAAAATACTTGAACATAAGTATAAAATAGCATACTGCTCCCTAATTTTGTCTGTTGCTTTATAATCTAAAGGACTGTGAAACTGCAATGCCTGTTATGTTGAGAAAATAGCAAATTGTACCTAGCATGGTGGTTCATACAATAGTCATGGTACTTGATGCTGAAGATCAGTTTGAAGAATAAGTTTGAGGCCAACCTGGGCAACATAATGAACCCCTGAGGCTGGTAGAGAAGTGACTGTTTAAAGAGCAAAGGGCTTTCATTCATTTCAGAAAAGATCTGAAAGTTGGTAGTCCTGTGGAATATGAGAGTTTCTAATGATTTATGAGTTGGTTTTCTGGGGGGTTTGGGGGGTGGTTTTTGTTGTTGTGGTTGTGGTTGTGGTTGTTTTGGTTTTTCAAGACAGGGTTTCTCCATATTGTTTTGGAGCCTGTCCTGGATCTAGCTCTGTAGACCAGGCTGGCCTTGAACTCACAGAAATTTGCCTGCCTCTGCCTCCCGAGTTGCTGGGATTAAAGGCATGCACCACCAATGCCCAACAATTTATGAACTTTAACATGGTTAAAATCATCATTTTGATATATATATATATACATATATATATGTATATATATATATGTATATATATTGTGTGTGTACATGTATGCCTGTTCATGTGCATAGATATGTGTGTGTATTCAAGTGTTCGTGTAGATGTATACATAAGCATGTATGCATGATGAGACCCAAGGTTCATATCAGCACTCTTCCTTGATAGCTGTTAAGTTTTGTTTTTTGAGGCATAGTCTCTAATCCCAGAGTCCACAGACGTAGTCTTGCTAGCCAGCTTGCTCTGAAGATCCTGCCTCCATCTTCTAAGGCTGCAGTTACAGATGGGCTACTAAGCCCACTAGGTATTTTTGTAATTTCTGGGGATCTGACTCCCAGTCCTCTTGCTTTCCCAGCAAGTACTTCATCCTGAGTCATCTTCCCAGCCCTGCTAGATGGATCTTTACATGATCTTTAACATGGAATGATACATTGTTGCCAAGATTTCTGAATGACCTCCCTGTGAAAACAATGTCTTACCACAACACCAACTCCATGCCTATAGAGTGGATCATGGTTGCTTCTGACCCTGGTCTACAGGAAATTCTATTCAGCTTTCTTCTGACAATTGCCCAACAGTTTTTGGCTTGTCCTTTTGTTGCTAAGGTGATTCCAGGCTTTTTGTACTTTGCAATATCCATCTTTCCTTTTGGCCTCACTTTTCATTCCTATTTTCAAATTATTTTATATTGATACTGCATATGAACATTTTACAATTCCCCAAATTATTTAAAGAATCTCATATACTCTAAGTAACCTAAGGAAAAGGTGATCAGATAGACTGCTTATTTTATTCCTCTAATGTGGATGCTTTTCTGGGTATAAACTTCACAATGTCTTTCATTGGAAAGAAATCGCATTAGATGAGAGGCACACCCTTATTAGATAACTAACTTCCCATCATTCACACATTCTTGGGCTGACTTGATCAATGCCTGTTTTGTTTTTCCTGTAGCAGAATGATGCCTTCCAATACCAGTGATGATTCTTAACTCTGAGTTGGAATATCTGCTGAGAAAACAAAGCACACACAATCTCCAACACTTTCCATTGCAGTTTCACTGTTTGCCGAAGTTACAAGGAAAATGAAGGTCAACAGTACCTTTTTGTAGGTGCTGTAAAAATCTGCCTCATCTTAAATGATGTATATTCTTCTTTGGGGAAATGTTAACAATTACCAAGTCACCAAGGCAAGCTTGCGTTTGGGGAAGGGGAGATTGAAGAATTTATCATGTTTGGTTTTAAATAAAAAGCAAATATGTGTACATTCCTAATATGTCTTAAAGAATCAATGGATCATCAAAACTGTACTGTTGTCTGATTGCTAGCAATATGGAATGGATTTTTATCTAGCCACTCAACAAATAGCAGAGCTCATTGTACTGAACCGTGTTGTTTGCTCCAGTGGGAAGAGATACACATTAGTCTAAGAGAAATAACTAAAAGGCAGCTAATTTATACACAAACCTAGTGCTAGTGGGCAGTTTGGGTGGTCAAAGTTTCTAGAGCAAATGATATCCATACTCAGATCTGAAGCATGTGTGGGAAGTTAATCTTAGGAGAGGTGGCTCTAAAATGGAGACAAAGAACTTTCAGAAAAAGAGCGCTCTCTGGACACACACACACAAAAAAAAAAAAAAAAAAAAAAAATGAGCATGTCCAAAACCCCAGAGCAGAGGAGAAAATGGCACATTTGGAGAACAAATGATTCAATCTGGCTGGAAGAAAAGATGGAAGAGAAAGCAGGAAACATTTTCAGGATCCTGGGATCATTAATAACAAGATGCTATCTGGAGAAAACTGGGAACTGCTGAACTGCTGAGAAGATTTAAAGCAAGAGAGAGACATGATTAGATTCACCGTCGAGTGAGAGGTGGCCTCCTAGCATCTGTGTTGTGGATTGAACTGGAAGCTAGCGGAACATATCAAGGTTAGTGGACAGCATGCCATTATAACAAGGTGGCAAGAGGTGATAGCAAAGCACGGTGTTTCTCTGTCCCTTGCACTTGTGACAACAAAGCAGCCCCAAGCATCGCATCCTCTTCTTGTGCTCACTTATAAATGTATGAAGTATAATTGTAACACCCAATCTTGGTAAATAAAACTAATTAAAAGTGCAAAAAGGTTAGAAGTTCTAGTATTTTCTTCCAATATCCCAAACTATCTCCTTGAAGTCACCTGCCCTCACTGAACTAAATTAAAAAGTGATGGTAAAAGTGGAAAATGGGGAGAAACAGGTAAGAGGGTTTGACTAATTGGATGGGAGTAAGAGATCAAATAAGACAAAAACCTGCTGGAGTTTCTGGTTTGGATGGCTATTGCTATATACCATGGTGTGACACTTTCTACAAAAAATATTTATATAGGAAGGTCAGAACACCTTAGCAAGGGTCAAGTTGAAATAAAGAAGCTGCGAACTTTAGCATAAACAGGTACAGAGAGTTTGGTAGCCAGTGGCTTTATAGATAGGGCAAGGTCCCCTTTCTTTCCTAGAAAAGTTGCAAGTCATATATAATTTTCACTAATTAAAAGGGGGAAGTCTCTAGCTGATAAATATGCATCAATCTCTTTTCTCTTGGGAATTGTATAATTTGAGGCTCCATGAGGCCGAAAACTTGAGGCTAACTTTCATAAAGATACAATGACTCAAGAGACTTGACCTGCAGATTGGGTACAATATTGCTACTGTTAACATTGTCTAGAAATGCCAGGCATTGGTGGCACATGCCTTTAATCCCATTACTCAGGAGGCAGAGGCAGGGGGATCTCTATGAGTTTGAGGCCAGCCTGGTCTATAGATCTAGTTTCAGGACAGGCTCCAAAGCAACACAGAGAAACCCTGTCTCCAGAACAAAACAAAACAAATTGTTTATAAAGACCTAGTAGTCAAGCCTCTGGACATGTCTGTCAGGGGTTTCCTAAGGTAGGAAACTGTGGTGGCAATAGTCATTCTAACTGTTGATTGCACCATTTTGTGGGTTAGGGTACAAGACTGGATGAACAGAAATCTAGCTGACTGGGAATATTGATCCTCTGCTCCTTGGCTGTGGATAAATGTGACACCTATCTGATGCTACTGCTTGCTTCCATGCCTTCCCCCACATTATAATCTACAACCTCAAACTATAAATGATAAATAAATCCTCCTCTCCGTAAGTTGCTTTTCTCAGTGTGTGTGTGTGTGTGTGTGTGTGTGTGTGTGTGTGTGTGTGTGTGTGTGTGTGTTTCTCACAGCAACAAAGAAAATAACTAATATGTATATCAATCCACAACAGCATGTTTAATGCTGAATAGCATTATGGGAAACACAGAGCCCCTAACTGACTTTTCAGAAAGCTTTGCTGTGCCTTCTGACAGCTCATTCAGAGACTAGAATTTCTATTCTGATATAAAGTTTTGGAACCTCTGACAACCCAAATCATTTACTCTCCATTGATTGCATCTAATACCATACAGAGAACCAACGCAGTGTTCACTTAACACCCACCATGTCAACCACTAAATGATTGTTTGAAGAAGTCAGAAAAGGTGTGAAGAAAGGACCAGAGCCACAGAAATAGGGTGTGAACTTTGCCTGTGAAATATTTAATAGATATTTTCTAAATTCCCTCTTGAACCAGAAAGGTAGCAATTAAAGTCAATATGTTGTTGTGTTTATCTTATATTCAAAGGGCATTGAGATTTATAATTGTTAGAAGACAACTTGTCTCCTTGTTCTAAGATGTTGATTGTATGATAAAGACACATCCTCCCTTCAAACTCACAGCAGACATAGTCAAGAAAATGAAGCAGTTCCGCCTAGTCAGCATTTTCTTTTTAATTAGCATCGTATCTATTGTCATTGTATGTGTGTGTGTGTGTTCATGCATGCACATGAGTACCTGTGCCTGCATATGTTTGTGCATATCTGTGTGTGTGTGTCCCTGTGTGTGTCTGTGAGTGTTTGTGTGTCTTAGTGTGTCCCTGTGTGTCTCTCTCTTTGTTTGTGAGTGTTTGTATATCTTTCTGTGTGTATTGTGTGGGTTTGTGTGTGTGTTTGTGTGTCTCTGTGTCTGTCTGTCTTTTATATATGTGTCTATGTCTGTGTCTACACACACACACGTAGCACAGTGAATATGTAGAAGTCAGAAAACAACTGTCAAGAGTCCATTTCTCCCTCGACTGTAGGATCCAGGGAACAGACTGTGGCTGTCAGATTAGCACAGTAAACTCTTTGACCCACACAAAGCGATTTTTAACAATCACCCAGAGTAAATGGCAAGTCCAGGATTCACGACAGGTTGAGCTTGTCACCAGTCTTCCTACCCTCCACTCTAGAGTCTCACTGGTCCACCCAGCCATATTGATCAAAGGCTGTCACATACTAAAGGAGGCAAAAGAAAAGACTGCTATTGAGAAACTCAAGTGTTCTGCAAGCTTTTTCCTGAGGCATCTAGACACCAAAGAGAAGAAACAAACAAACAAACAAAAAAAGATGGTTTCCTGGTGTCCTGCCCAGAACTTCTGTACAATAACACAGGAAGCACACACCTACCTACACACTCATGCATGGGAGCTTGCACTATCACACCCAGAGTAACAAGAAAGCAGCTTCACAACTGCAGGCTGCTGCTGCAGCCAGGCAAGAAATGCATCACCTTATCCCAAAGAGGCTGTGAAAGCAGAAAAATCAATCTACCGTTTTAATAAAAAATGTGAGACCCTGAGACGGTGAACTTTGGTGCAATCACTCTGGGCGGATCTAGCTGCTTTGCCATTAATCATCTCTCCGCTGTGCAGTCAGCAGAACTTTGTTTAAGTCTGTTCAGGGCATTGTCATGTCTACAGCAGAAGCAACGGTGATGAGATTACACAAGCATCAATGTCTCCTTAGGACAAGGAAATGCAGCCTTCAAGTAGCAAACATTAATCCCAGGGAAAAGATAGTCATTCTCCCCAAGACTGGAATACTGAAGTTTCCTGGTAAGATACCTCATATCTTTGTAAGTACAAATATTGGCTTTAACATAAAATCTTATAGGCCACTTGAAATTACTATTTTTCTGTCTTAGGAAAAAAAAATCCAAATAAGATTCAACACCTAACAACAGATCTTTAAGGTTCCATGTGCATCTGGTTATTGTTTTATCTTCATCATTTGCTCCCAAACTAACCTGGAGCCTTCAGACTACACCTGGTCTGGTAACTGACAACAGTTCATTCTGCCAATTAATGAGTTAATCACAGGGAATTGACAGTATTTTCTATCACACATTTCTTATCAGGAACAGAAGCCAACTGAATACTTAAAACATTCAGGATCTTGAAGCCAATGCAACTGTATTTCAAGACTATTCATTTTTTTAATAGTACTTATTAGTACCCATTTCTATCTCTGAACCACACCCACTACCCCAGTGGTATACTACGTAAATCTGAAAACACAACCTGGGAACGAACATAGGTGGTGAGTTAGGAGTTGATGAGCCTTCTTGAACCATTCAAGGGAAAGCTTCAGAAAACCGTTCCAGTTCCAAGAGCTCATCCGAGCAGTGACAGAAGTATCAGCAGCAACCCAGCAAGCAGAAAGGGGACCATTTTCTAAGTACTGTGTTCTCTCCTAAAACAGCCCTGCCTGGAGCTTCGTTTACCCATCTTAAGGCCTGAGATGAGAGGAAAACACCGAACACAAAGATAAAATAAAGCCCTGCTCAGCAGCTCAGCCATGCTAGCTGCTCCCTCCACCTAAGCCTTTAGCTCATTCCAATCTCAACCATCTTTACATTTTATGACTTGCTCCCTTGTCTTCGGTCCCACAGCTGGGTGTGTCACAATGGTATTCTGTAAGAAGTGTCTTTGTAGTATACAGGCTTGCTTCCAGATGCTTTAGTCGCCTCTAACCATTGCACGTCACATTTGCAGCCCCGGAACTGTGTTACACTCCCTCCCCTGGAAAGGTAAGCTCTTTCTCATCTGTTACCTGCCGTCTCCTCAACTTCCGCAGAAATAAGACCATGTGATTCTGTGAAGTTCGACATGACCTCTTCAATATAAAGACCTTCCTGACCATAATTTAAGTCACTAAAGTACACATTCCTGGCCTACTCCTGAAAGACCTGAGACCTTACTGGCTCCAGGCCTCTAAGGTTTTCCCATGTATCTTCTTTCATGTTGAATTCCACCAACTAATATTGGCCTTAACCTGCTAAGGTTTTTTTTTCTTTTTTACCTCAAAAGCTTCTGCAGGGGACTAAAGAGATATGTAAAGTGTTGACTTTGGATCACAAAGCCCTGAGTTAGATCCTCACTGTCTATGTGTAACAAAACAAACAGACAGACCTGGTGTTACACCTTTGTCATCTCAGCACAGAAAAATCAAGAGATAAGCTTATTGGCCAGCCAACTAACCTGGTTAGTGCACCCAGGCCAAGGAAACTCTAGTCTCAAAACACAAGATAGAGAGCTCCTAAGAAACAACACCAGAATTGTCTTCTGGCCTCCACACACAGATGCTTCCATGCATGTCAATCCACCCACCCACTAAAAGAAAAAACAAAATCAAAACAACAGGAACCTCTAACTGATGACAGGAGTGTGCCTCCTATCAATTTTTCTTAAATCTGGGGAATGGTAGTTAAGTATATAAGCATTTAAATGAGGACTGCTGTTTATAGGACACAGAAATGTCTTGGGGATAAGCTGCTGGAAAAACTACAGAAAACTGTTCTGCTTTTTATAGCATTTCATGTTTCCCCCTTTTTAACAAATCCATACTTGACACATGGGAATAAAGTTTTGACTTCATATTTAAGTCAAATAGGAAGAGCCGGGCGTTGGTAGCTAATGTCTTTAATTCCATCACTCGGGGGACAGAAGCAGGCAGATCTCTGTGATTTCAAGACAGGCCTGGTCTACAGAGTTCCAGGACAATTTCCAAAGCAATACAGAGAAAACCTATTTTGAAAACTCAAAAAAGAAAAAATATTAAATGAATAAAAAATAAATCACTTACCAAATGGGAAGAACAAATAAAGAAGGTTTTCACAGAATAAATTAATTCCAATGCATCAGCCCATTCTAGAATATGAAATACATGTATATCAACCAAATGCTGAGTTTCTGCTGTCAACAGTTGTATAGGTTGGTAAAAGTACCTTCATTCAGATCTCATTAATTAAACAGTTGCAATGAAGTACTTTTACAACATTAGGCAGGGAAATAGAGTGTAGGTCAATTATATTATATTAGGGGAAATGCAATGTAGCCTGCAGATTGCATCATTCCTCATTCTCTTCTTAGTGCCTCCTTCAAATCCCAGAAGAAGCCATGCACACATATCTTATCATTCCCCATTCTTCCAATCACTACCAAGCATTTCATCTGTGCCAAATAGCTGCCCTCAAGGAATTCACAACCCAGAGCACACAGACAACAAAAGTCCTGCATTTGAAGCTATTCTTGACTATGTATTTATCTGATACTGGGTACATAGAAAACAAAGTGGGGGGTACATAAAGCACTTAGCATGATCATACAGCTAATACCTCATGATTTGTACCACTGAGTCTAAGACCATATGACCCTGTAAAAGCTTAACTATTCCTATTCTCCTGTTAAACCAGCCGTCTCCTTTTCATCCCTTCTTCAGCTGCCACTTAGTACATTTCCATTTGTACAAACACTGTACTGAGATTTGCTTGTTCAAATCAGGTTTTTTGTTTGCTTGGTTTGGTTTGGTTTGGTTTGGTTTTTGAGACAGGATTTCTCTATATTGCTTTGGAGCCTATCCTGGAACTAGCTCTGTAGATCAGGCTGGCCTCAAACTCACAGAGATTCACATGCCCCTGCCTCCCAAGTGCTGAGATTAAAGACTTGCACCACTAATGCCTGGCAGTATTTTTAATGGTGTTGTGTCTTCTGCAACCAGGTTTGTTGTAAATTTTAACTTCATTCATATTGTGTTTGTGCAACTGTGATCTGCTCACTATCTTATAATCATTTTATTTATACAGTCTCAGGATCATGGACATTTGAGCTATTATCAACATTTTTCTATTACAAACTGTAACACTAGCATCACTGTGAACATCCTTACACATGTACAGTGTGTGTGTATTTCTGATTCTCTAAGCCATATCAATGGCTTCTGGTGACTTAGCACATCCCCTGTAACTGTGAAGATTTTCTGTTGTCCTTCTTGAATTGTTTCTTACTTAAAATGCTTAGAATGATTTCTGATGTTATACTAAACCCTGAGTAATATATCATACGACATCCATCAGGTAGGCATTGCTATGGTAAAATACCTGACCTAACAATTTAAAGGGAGGCAATTTTCATGTGGGCTGGTAGGCTTGTAGATTCTTTCCATGGTTATTTATGTTCCTGTTCTAGATCTGTACCACAACAGATCATCATGACAGTTGTAGTGGGTGAGAAAAGCTGATCACCTCAAGGAAGAGAGAAAACCATGAGAAAGGAAGGGACACGAGACTAGGAACCAGGCACTATCTTTATAGGTCCATCCACAGTGACCTGATTACTCCAGTTAGAAAACACTGACAGTTTCCAGAATCTCCTGATATTTCACCACCAGCTCGGGACTAAGTATGTAACATGTGAACCCATGCAAGAAATTTCATCCTGAAACTTTAACTCTGTTATACTCCACTCCCCATCCTTTTTGATTCCTAAGTCTTCACATTAGAATTAATTTTATTAACAAACCTGAAATACATTAAAGAAGGCTCCTCCCCCTGGTTCCCAAACTGGAGACCTGAAACCCTTCAAATTTCCATTTAAGTAAAATTATTCAAAGCTCACTAACAATTTTGTACAGTAGGGTATGAAACATAAGAATATAAAATGTATAAATCATGTGTTTCTAATATCTGACTCAGATTAGTTAAAATGGTGAAACTTTAAAGGACATATTTCTACAAAAGGGTAATTTACGTCTTTTCAATTTACCATTTATATTAGTTTTCTAGGACCTTTGTAACAAACTACAACTTTCTGGGCTGGCAAGGTGACTCAGAGATAAAGGTCCCTGCTGCCAAACCTGATCACCTGAGCTCAATTCTCAGGACCCACATGGTGAAAGGAGAGAGCCTTTGACTACCAAAATAAGTAGATGAATGGGTGTTAAAAAAAAAAAAAAAAGCTATTGCCCAAGGTCTGCATGCTGTGAATCCAAGATGGACAGCAACAGTGACTGCTGATGTTGCTATAGAGAGGTATGTTTCCATCTTTCTCCTCCTTCTGTGGCTTTTAAGGCAAGCTTTGGTGTTCCTGAGCATATAGATTCATCGTGCAGTTCCTCTTTGGTAGCCACCTTGCCTTTTCCCTATAAGAGCCCCCCCCTCTGCATGTGCTTGTGTGTGTGTGTCTGTGTGTGCATGTGCGTACGTGCATGCATGTGTCCCCAAATGTCTCCACTCTTATAAGGACATCAGTCAGGTTATCACATCTTAATGAGTTTGTCTAAACTAATAACATCTGCAATAGCAACCTACATTACTACGGGACATGAGTAGAGCGGTAGTCAGCAAAACAGACTCTCATTCAATCAAGAGAAGAAATAGATAATGCCAATAGTCTATAAGCCACATGTTCATCTGATGAAAGTCTAATGATAAAATGGGAAAGTTTTCTCCCCGAATGTCAATGACCTGTGAAACAGAGAAAAGAGCTCCTCTGCAAGCCATAGGTCTGTAATGTCTACACCAGGGAGCCATCAGAGTGGAAAAGGAGATAGATGTAGACTCTATATAATACTTCACCAAGGGGACTTTCTATTTCAAATGATATGAGAAGCTATTATGGAATATTAGGAGGGAATGTACTTTAAAACAATGTAAGGCCATACAACTCATTATTGTAGACTTTGGTAGATTGACTTTCAATTTAATTTAAATGTTAATAGTAACTTCTATCATAACAACTCCCATTTACCTACTATTTTTAAATTATTATCTTGATTTTGAATATATACATATAATAAGTATATGTATATATTTGTTACATTATATAAGTACTTGTTATAAGAAATTTAAAATTCAAGGCAAAAAAAATCACAAACGTTAACTGAAATTCAACTATAGGTCCCAAACCAAAGATATCTTTTGTTCTCTTTTTGCTTTTATAACTTGTCAAAATTTGTGTTGCTGCTATTGTTTATACACAAAGGGGTCAGGGAAGGCCTTCACGTTGTGACCAAACTTTATGCTGTGTTATATAATGTTTAACTCTAACACCATATAATGACAATTTCTCTGACTCAGTAAATATTCCTCTCCAGTACCATTTTTATGGGCCCACAAAGGATTCTACAGTATGGATAAACCATCATTTGTGTTAAAATTACAGGCTATTTTTATCCTTTGTTATGACATGAAACAACATAATATCTATCGTGTGAGGTAAATTTTGACATATCTATGATAGCATCCTTTTAAGACCTATAAGTAAAACTGTCATTCAAAATAGTAGAACATTTTCATGTGAGAAATGTATTACAAAATCCCCTTTTATTTCTTTTCATGTTCACCAAAATGGTTATTTTTCTTTCATCTTTGAAAATTAGCTAGGAAAAATAAGGTATATCATACTCATTTGAAAATGAAGCTCTTTGATTACAAGAAAAATTGCATTTCCTCTAACAACTGTATCTATCAACTATTTGTAATTTTTGTGTGTTCATGAAATGTCCCCCTGTATTATGAGCCATTAAAATGCTATCTTCTCATCCTGATCATCATAAATGTGCATTTATGGATCAGATATGTTGCAAATAACTCCAAAATGGTTATATGTACTACGGTCATAATAATTTTATATATGCCAACAAATGTGACTATGTTTATTAGTCTTCAGATTTAGAAATCATTATCTAGTTGAGGAAAGCATGCAAAAGATATTCTTAGTGTTGCTTGTTCTTATGTTATATTCTGATACTTTCTTTAATAGTAAAATCTGTATATGATCTTGAAAACTCAACCACACAAATGTGAACATGGATGAATGTCTTCACTTAGGAGCCTCTCTCCTCAACCTTAAATCTGATGCCATAGTAAAGTTCCCCTCAGAATACATCTTTATTATTTATATATATTTTTATATATATACAGGTATATATATATATATGTTTCCTCAACCCCGCTTATCTAATTCTCTAAATGTCTAAATGAGAACATAATACCTTTTAAAAGAAATATAAATAATGTTTTAAAAATGAAATAGAAATTTAATTCCAGCACATCATAGGTAGCTCTTTAAAAATTAATGGAGAAAGCAAAACAGAGACCCTTACTGGGGAGAAAAGCAACTTTCTTGCTTGACTATCATAATAGAAATAGCCATTACATTCTTTACCAACTAAGTTACTAGTCAATTGGAAAAGCACCAGCTAGTTCAGTTCTTGGCACACAATAGCTGCTCAACAAACATTAATTAATTAATTAGGCAATAGAGCAGTCTCCAGGAAACATTACTGAGGACTCAAAAGCCTTGACAAGGAATCTGAAGAACACAGGTGGTGTTGTCATTTCTCTGTCCAACTAACAGTTGGGCATTTCAAAGAGAAAGGAGGCCACAGGAGGTGAAAAGCTGGCGATGCAGATGGTGTCAAAGAATGAAATTTAGAGTTTTGGATCCGGGTCTAAATAATACCAAAATGATGAGCTTTGGGCTAGGAAAAAAGCACATGCTAGCAGCACCCGGAACAATATGTTTGTCCAAAAATGAGTTATTATGGTTAAAAGGTCCTGAAAAGGGAGTGTGTGATCTGGACACTGGTTGAAGCTTTTTCCCTTCTCAATTAAGCAGAATTAATCCACAACACTGAACTGTCACTTCTAAATAAGAGAACAATGTTTCAGAGGCTTCTGCTCTTAATAGTCAGTGTCTCGTTAAAGAAGAAATAAATCTGAGTTATATTTTCACTTCTTGTGGAGACTCAACAGATGAAACCTGGAAGGAATTGTAATATCAATATATCCAGGGCTGTGAACAGAATTATACTGAAGAATAAACTGGAAAGTAATTATCACAGCTTCAGATGCCTACGTACCATTATGTGGGGTATTGTAGAGAACAAAGAAGTTTGGATATTATGAAAACCAAAATGCAGCAAATGCAGCATTGTGTCAGTCATCTTCAAACTCAAGAGGAAGCAGCACAGTGGAATAGTCTGACTAACGTGAGGAAAATAGAAGCAGGGTATGTATGGGCAAGATAGTCACCTGCTCAGAAATTCTTAAATGTTAGGGTAAAAGCATGTGATGGTGAAAAGGGAAAGGACCAACCATAATGATTCATTTAGCAAGTCATTCATTCAGGCCGTATGAGATTCCAAACAGTTATGGATTGGCGTCGTACAGCCAATCTGAATACACACTTCTGTTGACTAGGAGAAACACCACCGGTGAACAACTCCCAGGGCACCCCAAGCACATGCGCTATCTTCCATCCCTGTGTTTAGCAACTGAATAGTTAAACTGGTATGTGCTCATATCTGAGCAAGCAAAAACAACATAGAATGTGCTTTAACGCATATGTCCTACTTGGCATGATTTCTTTAGTCCAAATTTCTGCTAATAAAATTCTAAAAGTGCATGTGTTGTCTTTCAAAAAATGTAATTTGCATTTAATTTAAATATTCGCTTGACTGTAAATGTTTGTCTTCATTCTGTGTCTTCCTAGTTTGTTTCATATTTTGCTTATTGTTGGCCTATGGGGATTAGACACCTAACAGTTCTAAGCATTTCTCCATTCCTTGTATATGGAACAGTGTCTCTTATCTTTTCACATAAAATTTCATTTAAATAGGCATTAAATTAGTAAAGTCTCATAGAAATTTGAAATAAATGACATACTGTTGCTCAGTATTTATCCTAAGAAGAATTCTGAGCCAGCCAGAATTCATTTTTTTTTTTTATTTTTTGGAGGGCAGGGTGTTTAAGATGGAGTATCTGCAACAGCCTTGGCTGTCCTGGAACTCATTATGTAGACCAGGCTGGCCTTGAACTCAGAGATCTACCTGCCTCTCTGCCTCTGCCTTGAGTGCTGGGGTTAGAGGTGTGTACCACCACCTCCCAGTCAGTTTCCTTCTATTTCTTTGCACACGAATATTATTTGTAATCATAATTTTCTTCTATTATGATCACTTCCCCGCCAACCCAAAATAACACAGAGAGACAATGTATTAATCATGAAACTGTTGGCTAGTTACTAGCATTTCTTATTGGCTAGCTCTGTCTTAAATATTAACCCATTCCTATCAATCTAAGTGCCCTGCCTATCTTGATTTCCTACTGGCCAACATTCTTCATCTGAGTAAATTTTGCCAGTAATTATATAGGCATCAATCTCTTTCTATTTTACTAATTCTATCCATTTTACAGACTGCTCATGGATCTAGGTAAGCCTGGCTTAGGAAACTTATGTCTCAATACTTTGTTTTATTTTGATTTCTCTGTCTCTCTTAATGGTGCTACATTTTGTGTTTGTTTGTTTCTGCAGCACTAGGGATGAAATCCAGGTTCTTGGCTTAAAAAAAACTTATAATTATTATAATTTCCTAAAATAAATAGATATAATTCATAATAAACATATATGCACATGCTTTGGCCTCAGTCTCTGAGTTAGGCTTCCTTCCAGTGCTGGCTCTCGAAGGGATTTCTCATTGGTCCCATGCTGTTGTGGTAGGTCTGCTGTGGGACTACTGTCAAATGACAAGTAGCCTCCCCATTCATGGTGTTTATCAACAAGCATTTGGTTGTTGTTGTTTTCTTTACTTCTTTGCCTTTCATTTGGTACACACATAATGTATTTTCTAAAGCAAGATATGAAGTTATGGGCAGTGACTATGATCACAATGTATGATATGCATGTATTATGAAACCTGTTGTATAATGAATACACAATAAAATAAACTTATGACCTCAATAGCTGATTAATATACTCAATATCTGATAAATGTAAGATTTGGGATAATATACATACGTGTGTGTGTGTGTGTGTGTGTGTGTGTGTGTGTGTGCATGTGCGTGTGTGTGTGTATATGTATTCTCCTGAGAATGGGAGAGGTGGCCCCATGGTCTGTCATGCAGTGGTGTGGGCAATGGAGAGAGAACCCCCTTGCCCATTGCCCCCTGCCACCTACTGCATGTGGGAACATGGGAGAGCTGATCCTGCCTCTCATCAGCTGCAACACAGGAGAGTGAGCCCTGCACCTCCCCCTGGCAGCACAGTAGAGCTGTGACAGCAGCACAGGTGATCTGGTGCCATATACACACATGGGAGATGTATGGATACCTGTGGCAAGTCAGAGAACTGGCCCTGGGGTCATGAGGGTGGGAAAGCTGGCCATGCGCCTCACCAGAACCTCAGCAATTGGGAGAGCTGGTCCTGCAACTTTCCTGAGCAACACTCAAGCTGACCCTGTTGGGAGAATGGGGAGGAAAGTGAGCCAGGCTGTGGGCATGAGAGCAGAACTTCCCTGCTCCCTCCCTCATATGCTGTAAGTGGAAATGGTAAGGGAAATATGCTCCTCCACCCATTGCCACCTGCATCAGGCAGAAGAGCTAGCCTCAGGGACCAGATCTGCAGATCCAAAGTTACAGGATCTCCATGACACAAGGCAACAAATAGGATATCCAAGAGGAGTCTCAGTGAGGACCTAATATTGATTGTATAGCAGAAGACAGAGGCCTTGAGCCAGACCAATGACTCATTGCAAAATAAACACAAGTAGATAGATATATGAACTAAAGGGTGTACTATGTAATTCACTGATCCAACTACAGCTTCCACGCCAAGATTTTTTTATTTGTTTTTTTGTTTGTTTGTTTGTTTGTTTGGAGTTTTGGTTGGTTGGTTGGTTGGTTGGTTGGTTGGTTGGTTGGTTGGTTGGTTGGTTTGGTTTGTTTGGGTTTTGGTTATCTGGGGAGGTTTGTTTGTTTTACTTTTAAATTTTGTTGAGAAGGAACTTGCAAGGGCAGAGGGAGAAAGAGAAGGCATGGGGAGATGATTGGGATTGGAATGAATAATGTGAAATCCACAGAGAATCAATAAAAAGGTTTTTAAATCATCTTTTATGCCATACTTTTTCTTGATGATGCTTTATACAAGAACTCAGGTACAGGCTGGTGAGAGGGCTCCGTGGATAAAGTTGCTGCCTCTAAAACTCCGGATCTGAGTTCAGTTCCAGGGACCACACAGCAGAAGGAAAAACTGACTTCCACAAGTTGTTCTCTGTCCTCCACACATGCGCTATGGCTCATATGTGCCATGGCACAGACACACATATGAATATATCCAAATAAATAAATTAAAAGCTTAAAAAGAATAGTCAAATCCACCCAGACATAGGATTGTGACAAAGAAGACTTCTGTGTCTATGTCTAACTCTATTCTGTGCCTACTATTCTGTGACAGAGGTTTCTCAATAAAACTAAAACCAAAAGCAGTGCGCTTTAAAGAAAATACTGTTGGCATTATGGAATATGGAGTGTTTGTGTAAATAGTGCTATACAATGAAATAAACTGAAGGATTTCCTTCACTTGTGTAACGAATGTTTAAGAGTTCTCCTCCTTTTGCATGTTTATCAAAGCCTATGGAGTTTAGTCACTACAGCGGAATGGAGCATGAATGTGGTCTCCTGTGTCACACCGGGCACTGATGAAGTGGTCCTGTCTTCAGCACTGTCAACAATCATTAAAACAAAAAATCAGATATTGATCATGGGCTTTAAAAAGATGAGCTAGGCAAACAAATAAATTGTTTTTGACAATGCCCAAATAGTTGGAAATAGAATTTGGTGCTTTAATTAAAAACCAATTCCCCTGTAAGTAATGGTGACATGAGTAATGCACAATGCACTTTGCTGTGCGTTTCCTTTGTGTCGTCTCAAATCCTGAGGTGATGAGGAGTGAGCCCTTCCTTCCTTCATAATTGTTATTCAGAGGACACATGAACACCTTCAAGTCTATGTGGAAATGTCTGGAAGCTGCCATTTCCTGCTCTCTAATGTCCTGTTAGTATTTAATAACCACCCAGCCATCTAAACCCATCAGCCCCACCTCACAGACTACAGAATTTACTATGAGATTTTTTTGGTTTCTATTTCTTCTCTTTTAGTTTTTACTTTAACATTTTTGGAGTACTGGGTATTGAATCCAAGGCCGCCAAAGTGCTAGAGCAATAGCACTACCACTGAGCTACAACTCAAGGAGATTTTCTGATTTCTAACTGCAAATAGACTGAATTTTTATTACATTGTCACCTAACAACTGATGAAACATTGGTGTACCCTTTCTAGGATTATTTATCATGTGCCTTTTAGTTTAAATGAAAAACAAGTAATTCAGAGAAGCCACTCCAAAATCACTTAATTTTAATACTGTAGCTTTTATTTTTCTGAATATTCATTATGAGTTTAATAATGTTAATTAAATACATTGAGAACATACAGATTTATATATGTAATCATGATAAATCTTAGTCATTCAATATTTAACTTTAGCCTATACAAAATATTGTGCTACATTATACAAGTACTTAATGAATAAGAATTCATCCACACCCTTATAAAAGGCACTAAGCACTTTGATTCACAGTAACAAAAGATTATTCAGGATATTATGAAATAATTTAATGCAAAGTTCACCTAAGGAATTGATAAGTCTCATGCAGGCAGAGAGCTGTTCACAGAGATTTTGTACTGAGTGGGTACATGTAGCTACTTACATATACATCTGTGTGTGTTCCATTAACAAAGATTAGAAATGCAGCTTAGTAAGCAAGGAACATTTCCCTACTTTAACTGAAACTTATTTAGCTGTATATCCTATGAATCCACCCCTTCACTTTCTGTTTTTAAGTTTAAAATTATGCTTTGAATTTAATTAAACACTAATCTGTATCTTTATTTCTTATGCCTTGCAAGAATCTCTTTATTCACCTTGATACAATCCATCACTATATTAATGTTGACCTTTTATCATAGAGCTGCTGAAATGCTAATAATTTAGTTAACCTCATTAAAAGATGCTGTCAAAATACCCTAAATTTCATATGGCAAATCTTTCCTAAAACCACTGTTCTGCTTCTGCATCTCAATGCCTTTGTTTTTGTCTGGAAAGAATTCCCTGCCTCATTGGAGTTAGAGGATGTCTGAGACAGGGTAGGTTTTCACTCACCATGGGCCTGGTGGGTATTTGTCCTTCCATCTTACCCATGAATGTGGTTTTGTGCTCCTTTGCATCACAGCTCAGTGAAACAGCAGCCACTGAAGTGTGGAAACTGTGCTTGTCCTCATGTGTGGTCACATGACTGAGTCCAGCTTTCTCTTGGAAGTCTTATCCCTAGCCCAGCAGTTACAATAGTAAAATGACTTGGGCCTTCCAAGACTCCATCCTGAGTCATCTACTGGATGCACAAGACTTACTAAGCCTCTGCTTGAGGTGGTGACTGCCTGGTTCCTTTGACTGCTATCCAGTGTTTGAGTCCCAAGAAAGCAGAGGAAGTGTGGGGTGGCATGCTGTCTGGCTGTATCTCAGCTCACTCTTAATTCTCCTCAAAATGGCATGGAAGTGTGTTTTGCCAGTTACTGTTAACCCAGAAAGTATGTGGTGAATCAACCAGTGGTTCTTCTTTATCTTTAAACCATTCTTAATTCCCCAAAGGTGTAACCGTTGGTTTATTGTGTTATACTCAATACCATTCTCTCTTTACTGTGGGAATGACTGATGGGACATATCATTCTGTAAACATGTTTCTCTTATTGGTTAATGAATAAAGTACTGTTGGCCTATAGAAAAGCAAGATAGGTAGGACTAGGAGACAAGGAGAATTCTGGGAGATGTAGTAGAGAGGAGTCAAGATGTAGGTCATAAGAGAAGAGGTCCAGACCCTTTCTTTGGTAAGACAAGACCACGTGGAAACACTTAGATTGATTGAGTTAATATTTAAGACAGAGCTAGCCAATAACTAGCTCTAGCCATTGGCCAACAGCATTATATCTAACAATGTCACTGTGTGTTATTTTCGGGACTGACATGGCTCTGGGACCAGGCTGATGGAAAATTGCTCATAACAAAATGGCACCTACAACATGCAACATGGGTACTAAGAACTTCCACTTAAAACGTGACAAAAGTTTAAAAAAGGATTTAAAAAAAAAAAAAAAACAGAGGTAGCAGCATTTTTCTCAGGCAGGCTCTGTTTTGCTAGAGTCAAGCAGAGACTCCCAAGGCTCCTTTAAAGGAGGTCTCCTGAATCAGCATAAGTGAAAAAAAAAAAAACAATGCAGGGCTCTTTTAAAATATCCTGCTAACAATTGAATGGTGTACATGAACAGCTGGCTAAAACAGCCACCACTTTAAATTTTAACAATGTTGTTGTTTAGCAGATAAAAGACTCATGGCCAGAAAAAGATAAAAACATACAGTAAAAACAGATTCAGAAGGAAAAAGTAAAACCTCAAGATTTGCAGTATTTTTAAAATATACATTGGCTTGTAAGAGAAAAGAAACAGGATAAATTGTTTATTTAAAAGAAAGGAAGGATGAAAGAAAGAAAGAAAGAAAGAAAGAAAGAAAGAAAGAAAGAAAGAAAGAAAGAAAGAAAGAAAGAGAGGAAAGGAGGAAAGGAGGAAAGAAAGGAAGGAAGAAAGAAAGAAAGAAATGAAGGAAGGAAGGAAGGAAGAAAGAAAGACAGACAGAGAGAGTAGCTGAGTATGATGGCACACAGCTTTAATACCAGCAATCAGGAGGCAGAGGCAAGCAGATCTCTGTGATTTCAAGACCAGCCTGATATACAAAGTGAGTTCAAGGGTAGCCAAAAGTACACAGAGAAACCCTGTCTCAAAAAAGGAAAAATTAAAAATAAAAGAAATAAGATAATAAAAACCATGTACAGATGTAAAATACATAAAGAGTCTGGATACTGTATGATATTGTGTTGTCTTTAAATTATTTGACTGCTGAGGAAATAACAATTACTAAGAAAATGCTTCTGAATTAATCCAATTTATATGTTTTAAAAATTCATTGACTTCAAAATGTAAGTATAAGGATATGTTACTTCGGAAAAAGAGATTTTATTTGTGTTTTCACAAAAAATAAAAAACTGTGGATTCCTTCCAGATTAATATGGTTTGATGAAGCAAGACCCCCTGAAACAGTGTCCCAGGTGATTCAACATTCAAAACAGCTGGGACAAGGCAGCCTTGCAGACTACTACATCCAGGATTTCTGCATTTTCTTAGGATCCCCATGACAGTGACCCCTACCAGCAGGAAGCAGTTTGGAGAGAACAATGCCCACATTCCAAAATATTGAATATAAATATTTGTTTTCATTTAAATGGGGTTGGTTATAAATGGTTAATGATATAGTCAATTTCTAGCTAAAGAAAAAAAAGGGGAATAGGATACAGAAATGAATACTTTGTATTGGAATGGATTTTCATTTATTGATACAAATTTAAGGTCAATTTTGTGACAAGTATATTTCTCCTCTTGTTTAAGTATTACGTTTATATAGTTCATTTAAAAATGTATAATTAAGTACAGATTGTAGATATTTACCTATGTTAATAAAAGCTTATAGTTAGGTTGGTTAGATTTTCTAGATATATAGAGATATATTTCAAGTGGACAGACATCCTTCAAACTTTTCAAAGACCTACAGAACATGGCATTTAAAATGGTTTAGTGTTTTTCTTGACAGTGAGACGTAACTGCTCCTGGCAACACCACCTATATCACAAAGGAAGATGGACATAAAAAAAAACTTGTTATGGAGTTTACTTCCAATATGACAAGAGTAGCCATTTGGGCAAGATACTTGTATGGACTATTTGACTTTATGCTGTATAAACTGGACATGAAGGGCTCACAGAAAAGTGACTGCTAAAACATGATGGACAGTGCTACAGGGTTCCTGCTTCATGGAAGAGTTTGCCAGACATTCTGCAGGACACAGAGAAATGTAATTGACAAACTGCCAATACACATGGACAGTTTAAAGTTTCTTGCTTTACTGAGGAGTCTGCCAGACACACTATGGCCTATAGGCTGAAGATGGAACATTACAGAAGAACTTCGAGTGAATGACCAGGCAAGTTGTCTTTGTCAATTCTAGAGCTTATATAATATCCTTCTGTGGTCTTCATGGAGTTGAAGACAGATAGTTATGGCTATAGTTTTCCTTAGTTAGAATTAAAGATATGTTACATATAAGACTTTAGACTCACAAAGATATGATAAATGATAGAATATTTTCTTTAATTCCTGATAATGTTAATGGACTAAATATTGTTAACTATAGTTATTTAATAACTGTTTATTGTGTTAAAGTTAAAACACTTTTTGTTTTAGACAGAAAAAAGGAGATGATGGGAGATGTCATTCTGTAAATATGTTTCTCTTATTGGTTAATGAACATAGCCCAATTGGCCTATAGGAAAGCAAGATAGGTAGGACTAGGAGACAAGAAGATTTCTTGGAAATGTATTAGAGAGGAGTAAAGATGTAGGACATAAGAGAAATAAGAGGTCCAGACCCTTTCTCTGATAAGACAAGATCATGTGGAAACACTTAGATTTATAGAAATGAGTTAATATTTAAGGCAGAGCTAGCTAATAACAAGCTCTAGCCATTGGCCAACAGCTTTATAACTGATAGAGTCTTTGTGTGTTATTTTGGGGACTGACATGGCTCTGGGAACAGGCTGGCAGAAAATTACTAGTAATAAATAACCATATCCCACCAACAAATCTTAAACTCAGAACTGCTTTTATGTAATATACCAAATCCTGAGGAGGAGCCAGAAAGATTTGTAACATACACAGCTAAGTAAGTTCTGTTAAAGTCTGGAAAATGATGAGCTAATATCATCACAATTAATTCATTAATTCTTGGAGTGCAATGAGACAGGGAGAAAACAAGGATAGCAATGTCAGCAAGAAATAGGAAAGTATTATGTGTAAGGTAGATCTATTTGAGAAAGGCATTGCCATTGGCAAGAAACCCACAGGAACTGATTAAACAATTCATCATGGTCATGATATATAGCTGAGAGGAATACATTTAGCACACTATAGGAGTTTGTTCACCGTTTGATTATGTGAAGAAAGTCTGTTGTCTCTGTCTCTGTATCTGTCTGTGTGTGTGTGTGAGTGTGTGTGTGTGTGTGTGTGTGTGTGTGTGTGTGTGTGTGTGTGTGTGTGTGCCACCCTTTTCTTTATCTGTAGTTTCTAAATTCTCCAGAGTCAGCACACGTTGGTTCTGTAATGGAAAGATAAATTATTAAATGATGAAATGACAAGGAGTAATAAAGTGTCTGACTATGCTAGTCACTTCTCTATAATTCACTTTAGTGCATATTTGGGAATACATTCAGAAAACCTTTCTAAAAATAGTTTTACATGTAGAAAAAAACAGATTACTTATTTTGATGATGGTCTCTCTCACAAAACACAAAGCATATCTGAAGAATTAATCTTACCAAGCATAAAACATCCAGAAGAATGAAAACAAGAGCAGAGGCTAAAATTCTTTACAAAAGCTTTGCAGGTTTGATTTCAATAAAATCAGAACCTTTCATTGCCAAATGTGCATGTGGGTGTGAAGCTAGGGTGAAACATAAGAAAGCCCTTAGACCTGCAACATGCCTTTTTTGCCTTGGAGATTCTCAGTCTCACCACTGCCTGAAAGCCTAGAGAAATCCAGCATGCCCTGAGCGTTCAAAAGCTATTTCTAAAACCAAATAGCTTTCCAGGCTCTCTCAGCTATTTCCGGGATGCAAAGATCTGGTATCTGCTGTGAAATAATCTTTGTACACTGTAAATATGTATTACTCTCATTAGTTAATTGTTGGGCGCGGTCTTTGCGGGGCTGCAATTGGAGCCAGCCAATCAGCCCCAAGTCCACACCTGAGTGGGGGAGTGTGGATGAGAAAAAGGCTAGCTATAGATAATAAAGAAATACAGAGAGACAGAATAAAGGTCAGGAGGGCAGATCAGTCAATACTGAAATGCCACGAGTTTATTTTTTGCCACTCTTATATATCATAACTAAATAGTGGAACACAGTATCATGTATATGGAACAAACAAATTTTACTTCCTCACTCATTCCAAGGGTTCAATAACCACACCTTAGCTCTAACTTCTTGTTCCCTAGCCTTGAGGTCAGGAGTAGCCATACCTCAGATTCAATATTTTCTTCCTTAGCCTTGACAGCCAGGAGTAGCCACACCTCAGATTCAGGTCTGTTATTATTTAGACTACAATGTCTGAAACATCCTTCTGTAGCCACACCATTGACCTTTAGGTCTTGTGACTTGCTGACAGCTTTGAACTCTGTCCTTTGTGCCAAAATGGAGTGTAGCCATCTTTATGGGCACCCACAGTTAATAAAAATACTGACTGAAAAATATAATAAAACAAAAAAAAGAAAAGAAAAGAAAAGAAAAAGCTGTCTTGCCTATAGCTGGGCAGGAAAGATTGAGCAGGAGAGCCAGACTAGGAGAATTCTGGAGAAAAGAGAGCAGAGTCAAAGGAGTCACCAGACGGAGAGTAAGCAAGACATGCAGAAAGGTAAATGCCACAAGCCTTGGGGCAGCACATAGATTAATAGAAATGAGTTAATTAAAGTTGTTAGAGATAGTTAGTAATAAGCCTGTGCTATTGACCAAGCATTTATAATTAATGGTTATATCTGAAGATTCTGACCAAGGCAAAAGCCCAGATTATCTAAACAAACCATCAAATGTCAGCTGTTCTTCTTCCTCCCTCTCCTACTTCTCCTCATCTTCCTCCTCTTCTTCCTCCCCTCCCTCCTCCTCCCCTCCCTCCTCCTCCTCCCCTCTCTCCTCTTCCTCCTCTCCCTCCTCCTCCTCTTCCTCCTGTGGGTGGTACTGCAATGGGAATCTAAGCCTCACACGTGCTAAGTAAGTGTTCTATCATTTCACTACACTCCCGGTCCTCAACTTTTCAATTATTTTGTAAATTATGTATATGTGTTTGTGTGTATGCACCTGTGTGGGTGCTAGGAACTGAACCCAGATTCAGGAAGTTCAAAAGCTAGTACTCACACAGGTACCTTCTGGGGCATTGGACCCCTGAAGCTGGAGTTACAGGCAGTTGTGATCAGCCCGGTGTGAATGCAGGGAATCATATTCAGCCTCCTGAAAGAAGAGTCAATGTACTTAGGCACCAATCATTTGTCCAGCCCCCCACCAAGTTTTTCTTTCTTTCTATTAGTTTTAAGTGTCTAGGGCCAACATTGAGAAAAGCCTAGGAAAAGAACATGAACATGAACATAACATAGTAAGTGACTCATGTGCCACCCTTGCTTTCCTTATGCCTTGTCCTTTGAAATCAAGATGTGACCAGAGCTGGGCCTCTTTAGGGCACTCAGACAGACTATACCCCCTGTTCTGTGCTGCATTTAGGGACTGTTTGCAAGTCCTTGCCTCTGTTCACCCTTCAATGCAAAAACCAGTACCAAAGTGTTCCTAGTCCAGCTTAGCCTTTCTCTCTGAAGGCAGCAGGAAAGAGCCTCTGCTTTTAAGGGCTCTTGTGATTAGATTGTCTCACTCATAAGACTCTGAGTTCAGTCCCTGGTACAGTGAAAGAAAGAGAGAAATAATAGAGACTAGAGAAATGGTTCCGTGTTTATAGTACTTGCTGTGTGGGAATCTGGGTTCAGTCTCTAGCACACACACAGCCACTCACAACCATCTGTGACTCTGGTTCCAGGACCTCATGCACCCTATACTGACCTCCAAGAGAAGTTCATGCACTCAGTGCAAATATAACCATGCTGACAAAAGAACATGTACATAAAAAATAAAAGAGGTGACATAGACGTAGAAAAGTTCATTGTCCTGATTTCATTGGTACATATTATATAAAAGAAATGGAATACTATAATGCAATCTACAAATAAGCACAAATATTATATGTCTATCAAAAATATACATTTTAACAGGATGGGTTATTAAAGGCATAATTGTAAGTCGTTAATCTCCAGAAATCACATAGTGTCACTGAAACTTTATCTCCATTTTAAGTAGAAATTCCTTATTTGCCCTTTCACCCAACTTCTAGCAACCTCTCTATGAGAATGACTGGCTAGATTCTCCAAGTAGGTGGAATGTTGTAGTTTGTGTCCTTCTGTGCCATTTCACTTAGCATAATGACCTCTCATCAAATCGTGTGTGTTTGTGTACAGTTTTCTATACATGAGTTACACTATGATAAAACTGGTTTTAAGATGAGATGCTAGCTAGCAGCATTATTTGTAATAGCCAGAACCTGGAAGCAAACTAGATGTCTGTCAACCGAAGAATGGATAAAGAAAATGCAGTACATTTACTCAATGGACTACTACTCAGCATGAAAAAACAATGAAATCTTGAAATTCACAGGCAAATGAATGGAACTAGAAGAAACCATCCTGAGTGAGATAACCCAGTCACAAAAAGACAAACATGGTATGTACTCACTCATATATGGATATTAGACAGAGAGCAAAGGATTAACAGTCTACAATCCACACCTCTGAGAAGTTAGGAAACAAGAAAGACCCTAAGGGAGACATACACAGTCCCCCCAGAGGAGGGGAAAAGGACAAGATCTCCTGAGCAAATTGGAAGCATAGAGGGACGGGGAGGGAGGGAGGAAAAACAGGAGGGGAGAAGAAGAGAGGGAAGGAGAACATTGAGTCTGGGGATGAATCGAGAAGAGCAAGAAAAGATATACCATAATAGAGGGAACCATTATAGGTTTAAAGATACATCTGGTACTAGGGAAATGTCCACAAATCCACAAGGATGACCCCAACTAAGAATCTAAGCAATAGGGGAGAAGCTAACTTAAATGGCTCTCCCCTATAATGAGAATGATGACTTCCTTAAATGCCATACAAAGCCTTCAGCCAGTAGCTGATGGAAGCAGAAGCAGACACCCACAGCTAAGCACTACACTGAATTCCTGGAATCCAGTTGCAGACAGGGAGGAGTGATGAGCAAAGGAGTCAAGACCATGCTAAGGAAACCCACATAAACAGTTGACCTGAACAAGTGGGAGCTCATGGACCCCAGTCTGACAGCTAGAGAACCAACATAGGACGGAACCAGGCCCCCTGAACATGAGTGTCAGCTAAGAGGCCTGCCCAGTCTAGAGGGCCTCTGGCAGTGGAACTGGTATTTATCCCTAGTGCACAAACAGACTTTGGGAGCCCATTCCCCATGGAGGGATACTCTCTTAGCCTAGATACACAAGGGAGGGCCTAGGCTCTACCCCAAATGATTTGACAGACTTTGATAATCCCTTATGGAAAGCCTCACCCTCCATGGGGAAGGGAGGGGGCATGAGATGAGGGGTGGAGTGGGTAAGGAGCAGAGGAGAATGGGAGGGAGATGGAACTAGGATTAATATATAAAATAAAATTATTTCTAATTTAAATAAAATTTATGAAACAAAGATGAGATGTTAGCAAACATAAAGCATAGGACACACTGCATAAGTGTTAGCTATTCTTGCTATAAAGGCTATTATCACAGTTCTCAGTCTAGCCCAAGCCAGTTAGCTAACAGAAATGTAGAAGGGAAACATAAGCAATTCTAGTTGCAAAATTAATTGCTGCTATTACTGCTGAATTTTCTCCCAACAAAAAGTAGGTGTGGCTCATGGCCATGACCCTTGCAGCAATGGGTCTGCATTTCACTCAAAGTTGGTAATTCTTCAGGCAAACTGAGTGGCCAGTGATTCTTTATCAAGCCCAACACATAAAAATTTATGTGTAATATCAACCTTTAAGAACTGAACTTGCACCCAATAGATACGTACCTTAGTAATCCAGTGGCCTCCTTGATCATCCAAGCCCTTCCCTGGGTTAAACTGAAAGAGAAATAAACATTACGGAACATCTACTCCATCTGGGAAGTTAGGTTAAAAGTTGGTATCTCTGATTTCATGTAAAAATGAGGTTGAAAGAGTCAAAATAATTAATCCAACATAGCAAGACTTAGAGAGAGGCTACTGTGTTCTTAGGACACATCCTGACAGCAAAGCCTGTGGTCTTTTCATAACTCACATCTCCTCATGAAAACCCTGGATGTGAGGAAAGATTCCTATGGCCAAATTCTGCCAAGAAGAGAACTGGGAATCTGAGGACTTTGAAGCAGCCAAAGGTGCGAATAAAACCACTGACACCCAGATAAGAACATCAGTCTCAGTACAAACTAATACCTTGGGCCCAAAACCCTTTGTTGTGAGCGCTGTGGGAGTGGATCAGCATTCTTGGCTTCCCACTATCCACCAGATGCCAGTGGCAGCATGCCCACACCAGTTGCTACAAACAAAAGTGTCTGCGAGGGTAATGCTCACAAGGGAAGAAAATCACTCCTCCTTGAGAAACCCTGCCCAGGGCCAACACTGCACAACTGCATGCAACTGCATGAAACTCTGCATGCAGAAATGAGGTAACTGGTGAATACAAACAGCCTGGATCGACATTAGTCTGGGGGCAACTAAGGAGTGAACCAAGGATGAAAATGAGAAGATTTACTTCTGTGTCCTGTCTTCCACGTGAGGCAATGAGCTGACTGGCCCAAAGCGAAGCAGAGAATACCGGAGAGTCGTTGATCCACACAGCCAAGCTGTGCTTTATTTAATTTTCTGGTGAAATTACTGATGGTTGAGCAGACCAGTTAATCAGAGAGCTACTACTTCTGATGGTGCTTTGCAAGTATTGCTATCCTATGTATAAAGGCTTAGGGCATAACTCTCCTTCAATCTTGACACATATACAATCACATTTATATAATTAACATTTCCAGATATACAATATATATGTATCACTCACACACACACACACACACACACACATATATATATATGTATATATATATATATATACATATATATACACACACTCAGGAGGTGACAGGCAGGAGGAGCACAAGTTCAAGGCTATCTTCAGCTACATAATTAGTTCAAGGATATCCTGGACTATGGGAGATCCTGTGTCAGCAAAATAAAAATAAAATTAATATTACTTTACCCAATATTGTTAACAATTAAATAAGTAAATACAAATGTCCAACATGCTATGCACTATGGAAAGTGCAAAATAGAGAATATGCAATCAGTTTTTATTAACTAGTTTTGTAATACTGACATCAAAGCACTCTTTAAAGGTAATATGCAGTTTAGACAAGACCGCTAATTATTAATAGTCTAGTTCTTTTACTTGGTGAAATATCATAAGTATCCTGACATTAAATCTTTAACACGATCCTTTGTGGTATACATCCACATTGCCTTTTCCATATATGTATGTCTGTGTAATGCATGTGTACATGTTCATCTGTGTACACATATGACTATGGGTGCACTCAGCTATGTGCGTGTACATGAAGGTCAGAGATAGAGTCATCCTCATCACTTATATGTTGAGTCAGGGTCTCTCACAGAACCAGCAGCTCAGGGTAGATGACCGGTGAGCATCCAGAAGTGTCTCTTTGTCCCACAAGTGCCACAGTCACATATTCACCACCATGTCCAGCTTTTCAAGAGGGAGCTGAGGATTCAAGCTCAGGTCCTCATGCTTTCACAGCAATCACTTTACCCACTGAGCCACCTCCCTGCCCCCATGGAGCATTAGGATGCTGAGCATGTTAGAGCATGGTTTTCAGTGCTTCCTGAAGAGCCAGCCATAAAAGTGAAGTTGTTGGGATAAAAGGTGTATTTATTTTGAAGCCCACTGATACAAGTTAGATCTTGGGCTGCATATCACCCACAGTTCTCTGTGGTATTTTACATTTGGCTTGTCATAAAGAAAGCGTAGGAGATTGTCGATGACTCAAAAGGAGTAATTAATTCAAGTCAAGATGCTTTTCCTCCTCAGCTCTCTGCACAGCAACTGGATCCTGAAATGCACAGGGTGGGTGATGTGAGCAGCCACTGAAGGTGATTTGCTGGGGATCAGGGGCTGGCAACTGTGTTAGCATCTCTCCAGTGCCAGACTATATTATGTGTCAGCATTTTCCGATATACCTCATCCAACCCTGAATGTCAGGCGTCCTCAGCTTCACACCATGAAGAATTGGGGAAGTCAGAGCAGAGGCCGAACCAACACATATTTTCCCGGCTTTCTCTCCTCATTTATTTCATTCATGGAGAATTCTTCTTGGCAAGGTGTCTCTGCCCTTTGTCAGTAGTCTAGTATAATTTTGCAGTACCTTCCTAAAATAGTGAAAAGGCTACAATGTCTCAGAGGCAGAAAATTGCTTGAAACTGGTCCTCTGAAGGAAAACCTTGCTGGAAGAGGCTGATCACACTGAACTGCATGGGAGGTGGTGACACGACACCAGGGTCAGACCGTTTAGCCCAGTGCTTAATACCAATCTGCTGATGAAGGAGGGAGTCTCAAAAGTGAGTCGTCAGTATCTGTACTGCTAAGAGATGCAAAATCAAAGATTCATGAATTCTAAACACTGCTCAGATCCTCAACGTCAGCTATGCTGGCTCTTAGTTACTGTCTAAAAAGCTATTTCCAAATTCCATTTAAGAATACCCTACAAACATAGTTGAGCAAATGTCCTTGTGGTGTGAGTGTGCCTCCTTTGGGTATATGCCCATGGATGGAATTGCTGAGTCTTGAGGTAGATCGATTCCTATTCTTTTGAGAAATTGCCATACTGATTTCCAAAATGGCTATACAAGTATGCACTCCCACCAACAATGGAGGAGTGTTCCCCTTTCTCCACATTCTCTTTAGCACAAACTGCCATCAGTGTTTTTGATCTGAGATATTCTGATAAGTGTAAGATGGTATCTCAGAGTCATAGCGGCATTATTTGTAATTGCCAGAACTTGCAAATCTAGATGCCCCTTAACCAAAGAATGGATAAAGAAAGTGTGGTGCATTTACACAATGGAGTACTACTCAGTGGTTTAAAAAAAAATGTCATCTTCAAATTTGCAGGCAAAAGATAGGAATTAGAAAAAAAAATCACGCATAAAATAATCCAGACCCAGAAAGACAAACACAATATGTACTCACTCATAAGTAGATATTAGATATTAGATATAAAGCAAAGAATAACCAGGCTACAATCCACAACCCCAGAGAAGCTAGGGGAAAGAAGGACCCTAAGAGAAACATGGAGGGCCCCAGGAAGGAAAAATAGTTACGTTGTCCTGGGTAAACTTGGAAGGGAGGTAGAAGAAAGGGGATGGTGCCTGAGCTGGCTTTTTGGAGCCCATTCTCTATGGTGGGATACCTTGCTCAGCCTTGATACAGAGGAAAGGGGCTTGGTCCTGCCAAAATTTGTTGACTCCCCAAGGAAGGCCTTACCCTTCTGAAGAGTGGATAGGGGTGGGAGGGGAAAATGGGGAGCAGGAGAAGGGAAGGGAGGAGGAACTGGGGTAGATGTGTATAATGAAAAAACTTAAATTAAGAAAATATGATAAGTGAGATTAAAGCTCTGTCTGGATGTCCACAGTAGCAGACAACTCAACACTTGATGCAGGAGGTGCTCTGTGTGCAACTCTACTCTAACTAGAAGGTTCATTCCTCATACAAGTGCTGAATTCCTAAACAAAATACATCTTCAGAGCAATGATGAGTGAACTAAGGTGTTTGAAAAACATTACTTAGCAGTGAACCTAGGTCTAATATTGCAATAATAAATCACCACAAATTTGGCTTAAAATAGCAAAATAAAAAAATCATTCCTATTCTTCTGTAGGTCAGAAGTGTAGCCTTGGCATCAGAAAACTAAAGTCAAGGTAGCACAGCAAGGCTGGTTCCTTCTAGAGTTTCTGGTATAAAATCTGTCTCTTTGTTTCTCATAGCTTTAATAGTCAGACACTTAGCTCTGGGCTGTAGCTTCCTGCCTACAGCTTCAAATCAGCAGTGTAGTTCCTTCTGTTCTCATAGTTTTCTCCCTGACCACAACAGTGAAAGGTCCTCCACTCATAATCAAATGTATGGACCCTCAGAAAACCCAGCATATCAGAGAGTTTTCTCTTTCTTAACTGAACCACCTCTTTGAAGTACTCTTTGCAATGAAAAGTAATATTCCCTGGTTCCAGGGATTAGGGAGAATTATTCTGCCTGCCATATTAATTATTTTCAACCCATTTTATTTAAAATGACAATAATAGCATCAATGTATTATTGTTCTATCCCAAAGCCCAAACATTGATGTAGGTGCTCTCTACACATTACCAAAAACTTTTGTAAAAATACAACCAAGTCAGTGTCAGTCTCCATTTTACAGACAGTGACACGAAGTCAGGAGCTGAGATAGAAGACATTCAGAGGCAGAGAAATCCCTGGGTACCCAGAGGCAACACAAAGTAGTATACAGACAGCCACTTCCCAATAAAAACCTTCTGGCAACTACACTCAGCTGGAGCTTGATGAACATCATCTCTGCTTGGGGAAGCCCTGTCTCTCCAGCAACAGCCTACAGCTTTAAAGTTTTCTACTGCCAGAGCCTCCATCTGCAGCACCAGTGAAATCTAGAGATGAAATTTGAAAGCTTCCTCCAGGAAAGCCTCTTCTAAGCTGGCTGGTGATTTTAGGTAGCATATGACTGACAGGGCCTGTGGGCTAGTCTTTAGCATCATTCTCTCCACAGCAGTATCAATATGATTGTGTCTGTTCTGCTGAGACCTTCAATAGCACCTCCTGATAGCCAGGCTAGCTTTTGTAGCTCTGGCTTTCTATAAAGATCATGGGAGGGCTCCTAGGCTGCTGAAAATAAATGTCATAGAGTAAGTGCTTGTATGCATTGGGTTAGATTACTCTGAGGACACTAAGAATGAAAGCCTATAATTCTAAATGAAGTCTTAAAAATAACTTGATATCCCACATACCCAAAATGTTAATGTCAACTTTCTGCAAGATGTTGTAATAAAAATGCACATGTCATATGAATGTCAGGGCCCAAAAGTGACAGAATTAAAAAAAAAAAACTATTTCAAAATATTGACATTTACTGAGCACCTTCTGTTTGCCTGGAACTCAGAGAAATAGATCAAATTTCCTCTATGGAATAGTATAAATAATCAAGTGTTTTTGGTCAAGATCCAGAATCTTAGAAATTTATATGTCTAAGGTCATCCTGCAGAAAGTTGGCAAGGCCTGAGGTTTTCTAACTGTAGCCAGAATCCACTCCACTATTCATGTGCTGAAAGAGGCCAGGCTCAAGGATACAGGCAGGACAACAGTCTACCCTGATTCATGTGGAGATGGCATGACTTGGCAACAATATTTATGTGCTCACAGTTTGTATGGGAAACAGGAAACATTAAAGCTGAAGTTTCAGGACAAGTGTCTACTCTTGATTTAGCCCCATCTATCAAAGTCTCAATGCACCTAACAGATTGGGTGAGAATGACTGCTGGTAATTCCACAGCACCCTCTCAGAGAGGCTTGGAGTTCGTGAAGGTTTAGTCACACTCATCTTCTCAACAGCTCTGGAATAGAGCAGACACCACAAATTAACTTCTGTTCACAAATAGAGAAAACGCAGCATTTGCCCAAGGTCAATAGGGAACTGGAAAAGCAGAAGCCCTCAGACTATTCCCCAGGCTGCCCACCCATTAACAGTGGCGAATGTGGAGAAATGCACAGAGACTGGAGGTGAGACATCCAGTCAGCCTGCCCGCACTCTACCCAGGTTCTGCATGCACGGCTTCTGTGTTCATCAACCTTTCAAGTCATCACTGATGTTGCAGAGAGATTATTACATGTGATAAACAGCACATTTATGTTATTTAAATATAGTCCATCTGGGCCAAGTGATGACATATTTATCAAGTTGATTATCAAACCAATGAGCCTCAAAGTTCTGGCCAGGGAGATCCTCGAGGCTGTCCCCAAGATCACAGCTTGAGAAGAACGCCAACTGAAGAAAGCACGAAAGGAAGAAAAACCAAGGGAGACATTGCTGAGACGTGACTTGAAAGAGCCAACTAGGGTGAACTGTATGGAACTGGTCCTAAAGTATTGCACAGGCCTGACTGTCCTTGGGGTTCGTCATCACTGATAGCATGATTGTATTCAAGGGTTGAAATTCTTGCAGGCATAACGAGTGGTTTCCACAGGATTTCCCTAAAAACCTAGCATGTTGTCAAAGAGACTAACATCACTCACTGTAAACACAGGTGGAATTCAACGAGGCCTTAAAAGTGTGAGTCTTGCTCCAATTATCAGTTATTGCACTTACATTTACATCTTTGCAGTTAAAAATGCTATTTTGAGCACAAGAAGACTTGGCACTGGGGATATACCACACCAGCAGAGCTGACCGTCGTGGTGGGTCAACCACCAAGCTCTTCTCCACTCCTAGAGAAGTTCAGAGGTGCCAGCTCCTCCCTAAGGCAAAGGGGTGGCTGTTATGAAGACTGTGATATCTGAGTTGGGGAGTGCTACAGTTTCCAACTTAATGAATTTGATGAAAACGCTACTTTGTTTCACCTTGTTGGTTCTAGATTTACTAAGGAAGAGCAAAGGCTTTCACATTTACAAAACATTTACTACATCTGTCTTTGCGGTGAATAAAGTCCAAAGGGAAAAGAAAGTGAAAAGGAATGATCTGAAGTGTGGAGGCCAGGGGAATAGGGTAGTTTCAATAAATCCTGATACATGCACAATAGAAGATATTTTTTACAAAACAAAAAATATGACTTTATTTGTTAGGATAAAGTTTGAAGGGAACCTTGGGTGGGGTTACCATGGCAGACTCCATGGCAGACGAGGGTGACCCAGGCATGGGGTGGGGTGGCGAGTGGGAAACACGCCAGACAGACAGTTTAAGTGAGTTTTAATAGAAAGGGGAGAAAAGGAAAGGAAAGAGAAAAAGACGGTCAGCTCTGCTGGTGTGGTATATCCCCAGTGCCAAGTCTTCTTGTGCTCAAAATAGCATTTTTAACTGCAAAGATGTAAATGTAAGTGCAATAACTGATAATTGGAGCAAGACTCACACTTTTAAGGCCTCATTGAATTCCACCTGTGTTTACAGTGAGTGATGTTAGTCTCTTTGACAACATGCTAGGTTTTTAGGGAAATCCTGTGGAAACCACTCGTTATGCCTGCAAGAATTTCAACCCTTGGCACCACAGAGAGGACAGGAGAGAGGAGCGAGAGAGAGTGGTGAGAGCACTGGAAAAGAGCAGAAAGAGAACACAGGGAGAGAAGAGCCGGAAAGAGAGCAAAGAGAGCTTAAGTGGGCAGGGCTCTGTCTTTTAAAGGGGTCCTTGGCACCTGCGTGCAGACTAGGACTCATGGAACCCTGGGCTTATCAGGGTACTGCCTGAACGCATTCTGCCAGATGACAGGGGCAGGCCAGCATAAAGCCTGAATCCTTACATTGTTTGTTTGTTTAACATCCTGGCCACAGTTTCCTCTCCCTGCTTTTCTTCCAGTCCCTCCCCACTACTCCTCCTCTGTCCCCACCCCTGCATCCACTCCTCTTCAGTGTCTGCTCAGGAAAGGGCAGAACTCTCATGGGTGGCAGCAATGCATGACATGTCAAGTTGCACTAAGACTAAGTACCTCCCCATGTATTATGGCTGGGCAAGGCGACACGGTATGAGGAGTAGGATCCTAAAGGCTGACATAACACTCAGAAATAGCCTGTTGCCATTGTTAGGAGTTCCACAAGGGGACCAAGCTTGACAACTGTACCATGTGCAGATGACCTAGGTCAGTCCCATGCAGGTTTCCTAGTTGGTTGTTCAGCCTTTGTGATCCCTATGAGCCCTGGTTAGCTGTGTGGGTTTTCTTGTGGTGTCCTTGACATGAGCAATCAGATTTGGCATAGGGTGGAATGGGAGGGTACTGAAAGAGACTTCTAGAAAGCGTGGGCATTTGGGGGGTCAGATAGAAACCTGGCACAAGGATCTCTCAGGAATCTACAATGATGACCCCAGCTAAGACTCCTAGAATTGTCTGATATGTAGCCTGAATTGGCTATCTTCTGTAAATAGATTGGTGCCTAGTCCAATTGCCATCAGAGAAGCTTCATCCAGAAATTGATGGAAACAGATGCAGACACACCGCCAAATATTAGGTAGATCTCTGGAAATCCTGCAGAGAGGTCAAGGAGACCAAAATTTTAAAAGGCACAGCACAATTCAGCTTTAAAGAAAGTGACAATAGTTCCTGGAAGTATTTGCAAGCATCATCCTGAGCCCAGCCCAGAGTTTCAGGAATTAAGCAACATCTGGTCACAAGAGGGGCCTGAGAAGACAGCTCAGTAAGTAAAAAATGAATGCTGTGCAAGCAAAAAGACATGTTTGATCCTCAGAACCCACACTAATAAAGAAACAAATAAATGAATAACTAAATACATAAATTTTAAAAAATTTATAAAAACAAATGAAGATGTAATGATACATGCTTGCAATCCCAGTAGTGAGGAGGTAGAAGCAGATGGATCCATGGGGCCCCATGACCAGTCAGCCTAACCAAACTAGGTCTCAGTAAGAGACCTATCTCAAAAGACAAGGTAGACAGTGCCTAAATAATGATGTCTGACGTTGTTCTGTAGCCTGGAAATGCAATAATAAATGCACACATGTGAGTGAACACACACACACACAAAGAAATGAATTAGTGGCCATAGAGAAAGAACTATGAAACAAATACCCAATCTTCAAGCAATCTCAGTTATAACTACAAATACATATATTATTAATAAAACATTTAAAATCCAATCTGTCAGATGTTAGAATAATATGCCATGGCAGAGCATGATTTATTCTAGGAATGAATGTGATTATAGCCTGATATTAGAAAATTTATAATTTATCATATTGAGAAGTGAGGAGAAAAGCCATCTAATTGCCTTAATAGTTGTTTTGAGAAATTGATAAAATTTTAAGTATATGGCCTAGAAATAGAAGAACATTCCTTTAGATGCTAGACCTATAATCCAATCAACTAGCCACAAAATACTTAAACCTAAATCTTTTTTAATATAAAAAATGAGACAAATATGTCCAATATCACAACTATTATTTTAACATTTTTCTGAAAATTCTGGACAATAACATAAAGCCGTAAAAGTAGAAAAATTATACATATTAGGAAGCAAGAAGAACTTTTATACCTTCTTACATACAACAAAAATATCCACCTGTAAAAGAACAAAACAAAACACTGCAATTTTTCACTTTTTCCCAAGTGAAGGAAATATTGAGATTAATAGAAAAATTCAGAAACATAATCATTAAAAAGCAAGATATGTGTCTTGAACTCAGCACAACTGAGACTTCCAGAAGATGAGGTGGAAAAGGGAGTTCTTAATTTGTTTAAATAATAAAAACTCAGAGTCAGACATAAAGGAAAATGTTGAGACATCAGAGAGAAGCATCAAGTCAAAGCCACTGTTGCTTCCTTTATGTCTCAGTGGACAAAAGAGAGAGTTCCTGTTTCTCCCCTCCTATATCTTCTCTCCACTCAGCCATCTCATTTTCCTGTCTGTCTGTCCAGACGTCCAGACATCCAGACCTCTATGGTCAGCTAGTGACAAGCTCCATTCTCTTATCTTCAGACAAGCTTTATTTGTACAATCAAGCCATCACCTCAATCAGGTCAGCCACAATCCCAACAAAATGAGAGAGGGGCTTATGAAGTTCCACCATCTGAGGAGCTATTGGCAGCTGATGGCTACTAGGAAAGGGATGGTCACTTTTCTTTGGGGATTCTAACCGCAAGAAGCTACCTGTGTACCAGCAGATACTCCCACATATGTGTACATACAGGCAGTGTTAAATGAACTCAGTTGGTATCACATGTTTTTAAACAAGAAAGATAAACCATGAGATTGGGAATGGATAGGTGTGGGGGTAGGGGTTCAGAGGAAAGTACAAGTGGATGGACTGGCTCTAAATACATTGTATGAATATGAGACAATTAAATAAATGTTTAATTTTTTTAGAAATATGTATGTCTTCATAGACTTCTCTATATAACACTTAAAACTTCTTTCTCAACAAACTTCAGATATATATTGTTAAGATCTAACATGGAATTCCCCCTCATTTGGACAAAAAATTAAAAAAAAAAAAGAAAAAGAAAAAGAAAAAACATAGGTTTGCTGATGCCATCAGGGTGCCAAATTGGAGACAGGAAGAGCCCACACAGGCATTTCTTCCGTCTAAGTCAACAATCTCCTCAGTCAACATTCTCAGAGTCAATTGACAAGCTTCCAAGAGGAGGGAGCTATGCTGGTTGGGGCAAATCGTACATTATAGGTCATGTTTTACCAATCCTGAAAGTGGTGGCAGTATTTGAAATTACCCTTTCAGAAGTAACAGAAGTTTCCAGTGTTTATGATGAATTCTGGGCAGAGTGTATTTAAGAATCTCTTTACCCTTGGGAGCTGAAGCCCTTTCTAAGTTTTGCTTCAGTAATCCTTTGTTAGATGATAGCCCTGTGGCTCCAAGGATGAGAAAGGTGTTTATAAAGAAAACATTGTTCTGGTCCTCAGTAAATGTTTGCACTCTACTGAGTCTGCTAGCCAAACCCTGAGGACAAAGATCAGCTTCCTGATGTGAGCTTTTCCCACCAATGCTCATGACTGACTAAATTTTCTTAGGTTTGAATCAGTGTCTGCTACCATGGCCAACATTTGAAGTATGTAGCACAGAGCTGGAAAAAAATCTTACAAGCTTTTATCTAGGTGAATGTGAACAATATAAAGCAAATGTTTTCTTTTTAATAATCTCCTGAGAATCAGGATTTCTGGCCAGCTCTCACTGATTTTTAGCTACTACAAATACTACTTTGTTGACATGTTGCTCTTAGCCTCTTTGAGCATAATTGAAAATTTAAATTAAAAAGACATTTGCTAAAAGGGAGAGTAGTTACTATGATGACCTTATTTTTCTTACTTTAAATATGCATATCCAGGCTGCATCTTGAAAGAAAATAGGTTCCAACCTTATTCCTATAGCAAGATGATTTTATTCCAAAGTAACTTTTTAATTTAAATTTTATTAAACAGAATATAGTGATATCTGGAAATGTGATGTATTTGTTGATATCCAGGGGAAAAAAAGCAACATGAGTGAAACCTATAACAAAGAAAAGTGAATGTCTGCTTTTACCATGTCTTTGAACATCACATTAAAGGTTCTGAGGAAGCAAAAACACCTATCGTCATCCAAGGACAGCATGGCTGATCTTGTAGAAGATCCTAAGGAAGGAAAGATGAGAGGATGAGAAATGAGGGGAGGTGTAGCATGTAAGTTTCCGCCAGCCCGCCAGCCCGCCAGTCTGGGCCCACAGCCGCGCCAGCCCCAAATAACACTCAGAGACTCTGTATTTGATACAATCCTGTTGGCCAATTACCATTATTGTTAATGGGCTAGCTCTGCCTTAATTATTAACCCATTTCTACTTATCTAAGTATTTCCACGTGGTCTCTTATCGGGGAGCCGCGCGGCAGGCGTCCTGCTCCTTCCCCGGCTACATCTTGACTCCACCTACTACTTCCTCTTCCTCCTCCTAGTCTCCTAGCCCCACCTATCTAGTTTTCTATTGGCCACAGGGCTTTATTAACAGTATGAGAAACATATATACAGAATCACATCTCCCATCAGGGAGGAGGAAGGCAGAATTCACCAAGACCAACACTCAAAACCAACCATAATTTTATAAATTATCAACAATCGGTGTTCTGGTTGGTTTCTGTTATCAACTTTACACATCCTAGAGTCACCAGAAAAAAGAAGGAACATTAATTGAGTAATTTCTCAATTGAGATTGCTCTATGGCATGTTTGTAAGATATTTTCTTGATTGGTAATTGATTTAGAATTGAGGGACAACCCACAGTGGGCAGCATTATCCCTAGGCAGGTGGTACTGGGATATATAAGAATGCTAGTTAGGCGAGCCAGATAACAAGCCAACAAGCAAGACAATCAGTAAAATTCCTCTAAAGGTTCCTACCTCCAGGTTCCTGCCTTGAATTTCTTCCGACTTGTCTCAGTGATGGAAATTGCAAAGTGGAATAAGACCTTTCCTTTCTAAGTTACCATTGGTCATACTGTCTTATTACACCACCAGAATGAAACTAGAATAGTTGGAAATAAAAATCTTCCACAATGCCATTATTATATCAGCAGAAATATAGAGCAGGGTCACCAAAACTAAGGGTTATGGTAAATCCATATAGAAATCTAGATTTAGCCAATTGAAAAATATGATTAAGCCACCACAAAGGAGACTTGATTGAAAGTACTCAGCATGGCTGTTTAGTTCCAGTTCCAGCAGTCATAGGTTTTTGATATTTTTTTTTTAATTAAAATCTCAATGCCATGAGTGGGATAATTCCTTGTGAACTATTGGTCAGGTCAAGCCTATAGACTCTCAAAACAATACAGGCTTCTACCATTGCTCTTAGATGCCCACCAGAACTAGATAGTAAGGATGACAACACAAAACACTGTGGAGACAGGACTCAGAGAAACAAAATTGAAATTGAGTTGGAAGCTTCTCCCATCCAGGCCTGCATTCCTTGTGAATGTCTAAAGGTGCTATGAAATCTTCTGGGGAATATCACACTCAGCTGTAGACCCTGTTGTGACATGCTAAACCACATTGCAAGATATGCCATAACTACAAAAGAAGCATGAACACTTTGAGGATAATAAACAACTTCCTAATTGGGTTTGGTCACACTCTATGGGAGGGAATACATGCCTGACACTGTAGACCTGGGGAAAAAACTATGTTCATGAAGGTCACAGGCCCTATGGTGGAAACTAATAGTGACTTTGCCAAATGAGCATGCAGCTAAATTGTCTTCCAAATGTTTGTGTTTATGCCATAGGCCGTAATCAAAGAAACCTCTTTCTGCACTAAGTGACACCAGAGTCAGGACACATAACTGTTCCAACACTGAGAGTAAGAGACTGGTGACTGCTTATCTCCAGACAGGACATCTATTCAATCTCTCACAAAAGAGGAAGCAGAAGACAGTGGGAACTGAAGAATGGGAGGTATGTAGTGGGTATGGTATGATCATTGCAGTGATGGAAACAAAGCAGCTGAAGACTTTCTGCCAAGGGCCCCAAAAAAGAGAAGGAAAGGGGGAAAGGAAAAACAGGAGAGTAGGAGAAAAGTACTGAGAAAGGACATCAGCTGGGGTGGGAGAGAGTGGTGTGCAATGTGTGTAATATAATTACAGAATACACATTAATACAACAAAAATTCCAGAATACATTTTTTAAAAAGCTGACAAATCAATTACATAATTCAATCAGAAATTCCTAGATTAACTACAGCTGTTTAAGAACAACTGGGGACATGATTTATTACTAAGCTGTAATAATTGAGAGTGTGATCTGAGCATCAACAAAAACAAATAGAAGAAACAGACTAGTAGAGTTCAGCAACATACACACACACATACACACATATGGTCACTGTCTTAATAAGTGTTCTATTGCTGTAAAGAGACACTATGATCAAGGATATTCTTATAAAAGAAAGTATTTACTAGGGGGCTGGCTTACAGTTTCAGAGATTAAGTCCACTGTCATCGTGACAGGGAGCATGGCAGCATGTCAGCACACATGACACTGGAACAGTAGCTGAGAGCTGCATCCTCATCCATAAGCTGAGACAGATAAAGACTGGACCTGGCATGGGCTTTTGAAACCTCAAAGCCCATCCCCAGGGACACATCTCCTGCAAGAAGACTACACCTACTCCAACAAAGCCCCACCTCCCAATCCTTCTCAAATAGTGCCACTCCCTTATGACTAAATATTCAAATATAAGAGATTATGGGTCCATTCTCATTCAAACTACAATACTCAGTTTTTACAGAGATACGAAGGTGTTTTCCCACCAGCTTGGTCCCTCAGCCATTAAAGCCCCAAAAAACACACTGGGATGCTGTATTAGATATAATGCTGTTGGTCAGTTACTAGTTTCTTATCAGCTAGCTCTGTCTTAAATATTAAACCATTTCTATTCATCTAAGTATTTCCACATGGTCTCATCTTACCAGAGTGAGGGCCCAGACTTCAGTTATCTTGGTCTTACATGTTGAATCTCCTCTCTATCTCCCCAAAATCTCCTTGTCTCCTAGTCCCACCTATCTTGCTTTTCTATTGGCCAACAATACTTTATTCATTAACCAATACAAGAAACATTTACAGAATGACATCTCCCATCATCTCCTCTTTTCTGTCTAAAATAAAAAGAAGGGTTTTAACCTTAACATAGCAAAATATATAACAAAAGTTATCAAATACGAACCACAGTTAACAATGTTCAGTCCATTAACGTTTAGCAAGATTTAAAGAAAATATTTTTTATCATCTATCCTGTCTTTGTGAGTCTAAAGTCCTATATGTAACTTATCTTTAATCCTAACCAAGGAAAACTTTAACTATAACTATATGTCTTCCACTCCATCAAAGACCATAGAAGGATGATATATACTCTAGAAATGACAGAGACATCTCACTGCCTGGTCAGTCACATGAAGTTCTTCTGCAATGTTCCATCTTCAGCCTATAGACCATAGTGTGTCTTGCAGACTCCTCAGCAAAGCAGGAGACTTTAAACTGTCCATCTGTATTGACAGTTTGTCACTTTAATCTGTGTCCTGCAGAATGTCTGGCAGACTCTTCCATGAAGCAGAAACCCTGTAGTAATGTCCATCTTGTATCAGCAGTCACTTTCTTGTGAGTCCTGTATGTCCAGTTTATACAGCATAAAGTCAAACAGTCCAGACAAGAGCAGTATCTTGTCCAAAAGGCTAGTCTTGCCATATTGGAGGTAAACTGCATAATGAGTTTCTTCCATGTCCATCTTCCTTTCTGACGCAGGTGGTATTGCCAGAGCAGTTGTGCCTCACTGTCAAGAAAAACCCTAAACCATTTTAAATGCCATATTCCTTAGGTCTTTGAAAGGTTTGAAGAATATTTATGTATCCTGAAAACCTAATTAATTTAACTCTAAGTTTTGACTATAATAGGTAACTATATATAATCTGTACTAAATTATACATTACATTTCTAAACAAGAGGAGAAATACATATGTCACAAAATTAACTTTAAATTTGTGTCAATAAATGAAAATCCATTCCAAAACAAAGTATACATTTTTATACCATAAATCCCCTTTTCCCTTTTTTACCTTTATAAAGATTGGTTGTAGCATGTCTGTTTTCCACCACCGCCGGTCTGGCGTGCGGCCCCAAATAACACTCAGAGACTCTGCATTTGAAACATTCCTGTTGGCCAGTTACCATTATTGTTTATGGGCTAGCTCTGTCTTAATTATTAACCCATTTCTACTATTCTAAGTATTTCCATGTGGCTCGTCTTACTGGAGAGCGGCAGCCCCAGCATCTTGATTCCTCCATGCTCTACATTTTGACTCCTCCCCACTACTTCCTCCTTCCTCCTAGTTTCTTAGTCCCGCCTACCTTGCTTTTCCATTGGCCCAACAGTGCTTTATTGTTTAACCAGTATGAGAAACATATTTACAGAATAACATCTCCCATAAATTGGTTGTGTTCATTACCATTTATAACCAACCCCATTTAAATGAAAACAAACATTTATAGACAATATTTGGGAATTTGGATGTCATTCTTTCCAAACTGCTTCCTGCTGGTAGGGGGTGCTGTGGGGATCCTAAGAAGACACAGAAATCCTGGCTGTAGTGGTCTGCAAGGCTGCCTTGTCCTAGCTGTTTTGAAAGTTGAATCACCTGGGACGCTGTTTCAGGGGGTCTTGCTTAATCAAACCATGTTAGTCTGGAAGGAATCCACAGCTTTTTATTTTCTGTGGAAACAAAAATAGAAATCCTTTTCTCCAGTAACCTGTCCTTAGACTTAAATTTGAAGTAAAAGCAATTTTAAAATATATAAATTAAATTAATCCAGCAGCATTTGTTTTAACAGTTGTTATTTCCTCAGCAGTCAAACAATTTAAAGACAATATAATTGCATACAGTATCCAGAATCTTTTTGTGGTTTTCATCTTTACATGGCTTTTTATTATTTTTTTTTTTTTGTTATTCTATTTCTTCTACTTCTATTTTTCTCATTTTTTGAGACAGGGTTTCTCTGTGTAACTTTTATCTGTATCTGTCCTGGAATTAACTCTGTATACCAGGTTTACTTTGAAATCACAGCGATCCACTTGTCTCTGCCTCCTGAGTGCTGGAATTAAAGGTGTGTGCCACCATATCCAGCTACTCTCTCCAACTGCTCATACCCACCATTGAATTGTTAGCAGTGCTTCTTAAAAGCTATGAGGTTTTTTTTCCCGTTTATGCTAAGTCAGAGAACCTTCCTTAAAGGAGCCTAGCAAGTATCTGTCTCTAGCAAAACAGAGTCCAACCAAGAAAAATGTTGCTGTCAAGAAGTCTTGCTTGGTTTTGTTCTTTTGTTTCTAAAACCCCTTTTTAAGCTTTTGTTAAGTTTTAAGTGGAAGTTCTTAGTAGCCATGTTGCCGGCACCATTTTGTTACGAGCAGATTTTCCCGCTGGCCTGGTCCCACACAAAGGAAGTCCAGTAGAAGATGCAGAGTTGCCAACAAATGATGCTGAATCCATCCCTGGAGGCCACTACAGCTGTGACTCAAAGGAACCATGAAACATCTCAAATTGGCATTACCATGCATGTGGTTTTTGTTTTATGGTACATGAGATGAAAGAATAAGAGCTTCATGGATGTTTCGGAAAGATGATGAGGACAGAGTTAGAAGAATGGGGCTGTATGATCCCATTGGAGTATAGATGATGCCATTGTGAGGACCCGGTGTTGACCTTAGAAAGTCATATTTTGGTGTTTTCCACAGGACTTCCTCTGATCCAATCTCCTCGAGGTATGTTCCCATCCTTTCCTTTTGGAGTTGGAATGTTTATTTTGTCCAGTTGTATACTGGAGGCGTGCAGCTTGCTCTTTAATTTTATAGGAGCTCACAGTTAAGAGATAACAGTCTGGGTTGTCTTCCTGTCCTATCTTTGATTCCTTTTCCACCAAAATGTGACAGTATGAAGAGTCCCAGCTATATGTTCCCATTGATGTGCCATCAACTATTTCTATGCCTTCCCTACTATAGACAAACTGTATTCTCTCAAGAAGAGTGGTATACACTCTTAATCCCAGCACTCAGGAGGTGGGGGCAGGGGGATCTTTTTGAGTTCCAGGCCAGCCTGGTCTACAAAGCAAATTCCAAAACAGCTAGGGCTACACAGAAACCCTGACTCAAAAAAAAAAAAGAAAAGAAAAGAAAAGAAAAAGAAATAAGACAAAAAAATCTTTTATTCCCTTTTTTAATTTAAATTTGAAACAAGCTTGTTTTAAATATAAATCCTAGTTCCCTCTCCCTCCCCTCCTCTCCTGCCCCCCCCAACCCCCTATCCCATCCCCTTTCTGCTCCCCAGGGAATGTGAGGCCTTCCATGGGGTATCTTCAAAATCTGTCATATTATTTGGAGCAGGTCCTAGGCCCTTCCCCATGTGTCTAAGCTGAGAGATTATCCCCCTATGAGGTATGGGCTCCCAAAGTCCATTCATATACTAGGGATAAATACTGATCCATTACCAGAGGCCCCATAGACTGCCCAGTCCTCCTAACTAACACCCACATTCAGGGGGTCTGGGTAGGTTCTGTGCTGGTTTCCAAGCTATCAGACTGGGGTCCACGAGCTCCCCCTTGTTCAGCTCAGCTGTTTCTGTGAGTTTCTCCAGCCTGGTCTTAATCCCTTTGCTCATCATTCCTCCCTCTCTGCAACTGGATTCTAGGAGTTCGCCTCAGTGTTTACCTGTGGGTGTCGGCTTCTGCTTCCATCAGTTACTAGATGAAGGCTATAGGATGGCATATAAGGTAGTTATCAATCTCATTATCAGGGAAGGGCATTTAAGGTAGCCTCTCTACTATTGCTCAGATTGTTAGTTGGGGTCATCCCTATAGATCTCTGCTCCTCTCCTAACAAGTAAACAGGCATTAAAAGCATAAAGACTAAGAGGACATTGAAGAAAAATCATCATCAAACTAACAGAAAGAAGACAACTAAAGAGACTGGAGAGAAACTCAATGGTTAAGAACACTGATTGTTCTTCCAGAGGACCTGGGTTCAATTCCCAGCAACCACATTGCAGCTCACACTTGTCTGTAACTCCAGTTCTAGGGGATCTGGTATCCTCACACAATTGTACATGCAGGTAAAACACCAATGCACAGGAAATAAAAATAAATATTATTTCAAAAGAGAATGAGAAAGAACTGAGATAGAAGAGAGATGCCAACATGATTCTGGAAGATGGGAGATAGGCTGAGATTGTATCATAGGTGAGTTCTCTGGATACCAAATGCTTAGAAGGAAAAGAGATAAGGAAATGAAAGACAAACCTATTCATAAGCTTTAAACATCCTTGGGAAGTGGCAGCCACAAGTGTGCAATAAGTACAGATGATGTGAGAACACAGCATTGGATGGATGTTTCTACAAGGAGCAGCCAGATATCAGGACCGCTTTCCTCTCCCAGTACAGCCAGAGCACTATCCATTCTACTCCATGGACAAAGCATAGGAAGAAATTAAACCAGAGATTTGCCGAGTCCATGGATGCTGGTTACAGTGAATAAAAAGTGTCAGGCTTAAAATAGGGGGAAACCTTCATTCTGAACAAACCAGTGTCCTTGAGACTCCTTGTACTCTTAGATTCACAAACACGGAAATGAGCACATGACTCCCAGTCTTCAGGCAGAGATTTTTGTAGTCCTGAATAGGCTCAAGAAATGCCACAGATACTGATGTGTGAGGGTTCCAAAAATGGAGTGTCACTTAATGATTCTTCACAGAATTGGCCACAGAAGAGCAGATAAATACTTGTAAGATAGTACAAAGGGTCTCAGAAAGACCCTGGGAACACTGAGAGTTTGTCAAGGTACCCTAGGGCTTTGTGAATGAGCATGAGCCAGATGTACTGATAGACACCAGTTTTGAACTTCATGTTCCTTCTAGTCCAATAAGGAACAGTGACCTACTTTCACTATAAGTTTTTATCATCCACATTTAATTTTTAAATGCATGTTTATTTACACTGTTTGGATAGATTGAAAAATATCTATAAAAAAGATAAGAAGTCACTGGGTGACTTTGGCTATAAAAGATAAATGGGATCCATGGGATGATTAAAACGTTCTGTTTCTTACCTGTAGGTACATAAATATGAGCCTATGTTTGTGGTAACATTGTTAGGGCTATGTATACATTCACACACAACTACTGAATAGTACAAATAAAAATAGTAAAAGAAGAGGATGGGTAGGTAGATGAAGGGAGGTGTCTACACTCAGTTCCAGCCTTTATGTATAGGAAATGAATAAGGTTACTTCCATTGAGGACCTAGTCCCTACTCCAAATGACTTGACAGATTTTGTTGACCCCTCCTGGAAGGCACCACCCTCCATGTGGAGGGGGGATGGGATGGGAGGGAGGACATGGGAGAGAGGGAGAGAGGGAGGGAGAGGGGAACTGAGATCGATATGTAAAATAATAAATAAATACATAAATAAATACATAAATAAATAAATAAATGTTACTTCCATCATAGTAGAATTAGTAGAGTAAGCCCTAGAAGATGGAAAGCTGTTTAAAAACAGGCATAAACAGTCTTACTACATATGATAATCCTAACACTAATGTACTTAGGGAAGTACAATTAAATATTAATATTCTGCTCTAGATATTTTTAATCAGAGAACAATTTCAAACAAAAGTAACTTTTACTCCTAAGTAACATTTTCAGGTCCCATTGCCTCATGAGGTGTCCCGTTCAGCTATTTTCATTGTGACTTTTGTCTAGGTTAAGTCCTTGCAGTCCTTAGGGATTCAAGGTCATGGACAATTCTTAAAGACAAACATCCTTTCAGAAACCAGTAATGTTAACACAGCCATAAGTTCACAAAGTGAGGAAAAAATATAGGAAAGAGGAAAAAGAAGTTTTACACATTTTGATGATTGCCAACAGTTTCCTTCTTGTACCCTCATGTTGACATGGCAACCAAAGAAGCTTATCTATCAGTTAATTCATAGGTTAAAAAAAATACACTATCAGGAAGCATTTGTTTCATGTGTTTATGAGGCTTTCTCTCATTGGCTATGTTAGCAGCACCAGACACCTCTTGCCAGTGACTGCTTAAATAACCCCCAAGTGGTTCCAGAACATTGGCATTTGGGATACAAAAGCTATTTGCTGTCACATTTTTTCATTTAATTTTTCAAACCCTTTCCTACACTACTCCCCAGATGAAAAGACACTGAAGTATAGGAATAACTGGAAAAGATACTGTTTATCTTGCTCAAAGTTCTTCAAGGTATATAATTAATAGATTTGTCATCATCATGTTAAATTCTAACCTAAAGAAATTCATAGAAAACTACTAATGCTGACAGAAAAGTTAAAATTTTAGATATTTAAAGACCCAATTCAAGTATCAATTGACAAAAGCACTGAGAACATTAGGGACCACCGTTTAAAAGCTATGCTGGAGGTACCCAGGCAGAGCTGGACTAATTTCACCTCAGTGTAGTTGTGAAACTCAGTGAAAGGAGAGAGTGTTTGGCCACTTGAGAAGTCTTCCGGACACCCCCTCCAACCCCCCCATCTCTACCCCCACCCCCATCTTTGGCATTGTCAAAAAAACATTCATGGTGAGATAACTGGCATTGTGAATGATGGGTCTTTTCAGTGTGCTAAGGTAGAATTTAGATAAATCTGTGGCTAATTTTGGAAATAACACCTTGTTGACTGCTCCCATTCCAAAAGAGAAAAAACACATTCCTCCACAGGGAACTTAGGAAATTAGCAACTACAAATTCTAGCTGCAGATTCTTTGTTCTCTTCTCTTTTTACTTGCACTCATAAAGGATATGAGTTCCTGAGTCACATTTGTTCATTAACAGAACAGCAAATTTTCTCTTTAACAAAGATCAAGTCACTCTTGGGAGCCTACAGCAAAAGGTAATCCTCCTATATAGAGACATCACAAAGTGGCAGGCTGACAGGCATGGATTCAAGCTTCCTGAGCACAGAGCTCTTTAGACAGTATGACAACACAAAGTATACCCCTGTCTATTTGACACAACTCCCTCAAAATTCACAAAAGTACCAAAAGCCACCTTGCATCAAAAATTTGGAGACAACTAAACAAAAGTGGGTTGGTAAGTCCAACCTCATTAATCTTGCCAGGGACAGCCATTTCTTGCAAAAGGGCTCTGTGTTTTTCCTTGAGTGTCAGTGGGCTGTAGATTGTAAGGGAACAGAATATGGTGGTGATGGGTGGGTCACTGGTCCAGTGATGTGATACCTCGACTCAACCATTGTGTTCAACTGGGCTCATAAGCTGCAAAGTGCCCTCTTCGTTGATTCTGAGAGTGGTGTTTGGTGAAGGTAGTAGTAGAAGCATGCCACACCCAGATTTTTTATATGTTTTACAGCCTGGGTAGCCAACAAAGAAGCTAATAATGCAAAATATATAGGAGAAATAGAAAACTGCTCCTTCTATAAGCAGTAATGAGTAAAGTATATGAGCCACAAGGGAAGATAAGCAACAAGTTGATGCTGAACTTTATAACATCCTGATGAACACCACCTGAACTCGGCAATTAACTTTAAAATACCATTAAAGGTGAAATGACCAGCTGTCCTATTACTTGCCACCTGTGAATTTTTCTTGCCCTGGTAATTGAATTTTAATACAGTTGAGCCCCTAGGTCAAGTTGCTGGTCTTCAAGAAAGATGTAATTGAAGGTTACATTAAATGATACCATGAAGATGCAATCAGACAACTGAGAAAAAAGTTACACCAAAAAAAAATCCTAATTTCTTTCAGAAATAGGCGGTACAAAAAATAGGGTGAGCGGTTAGCTACTAGAAAGAAAAGGGGTTCCAGAAAGATAGCAACCAAATGCAGTATGTGGACCTTTTTGGACCCTAGTTCAAACATAATAACTGTACAAAGGATGAAGAGTACAAATGTGGGTGTTTTAAAGGAGAGTGTTTACTCAGAAGACATTGTGAAGTCTTTGTTAACGTATAGTGGTATTTCAAGTCTTTGTCTATAAAAGATACTGAAGTATTTATGAATAAAATAATGTAACAGGTTCCTTTCAAATATGCTAGGAAAAATAAAGGCATCAGAAAAATTACAACCTTTGAAACTAGTTAATAGACACATGAGGGCACATATTACTATTCTACTATTGTGTGTGCTGAAATACTGCCTGCTTAACTTTTAAGGCTTAAAAGAGAGAAAGAAGGAGGGGAGATATCTCCATAAAGTACCTACCTTGCAAGGATCTGAGTTCAATTCCTGGAACCCATGGTAAACAGGAAGGTATAAGAGTATTGCTTATACTCCCAACACTGGGGAGGTTAGACAGATGGATCTCTGGGAGTGACATTTGAATGACATGGGAAGTTGTCTTCTCACCCCCATAGCCACCTCACACTGAAGGCAAAACAAAAGCAAGAGAGTACAAGAATTTCTAGGATAAGTTATTCACAAGAGAGAAAGTGAACAAAACAGAAGGGTAAAGAAGACAGCAGTGAGACTGAGAACAAAGCTGGGAAACAGAACAAACCATTGCATCTTCACTAAACAAGAAGGCCCACATTCACCTCTGTGGGTAGCCAGACCTTTTCAAGGACAAAGAACATCAGTCCGGTTTTTAGCTAACCATTCTCACCCATCTTCCTTTGGAAAAACAACAAATGAAATAGACTGGCTGTAGATGGCAAACATGAAAAGACACATAATAGATTTGTGATACCAGATACTGTGAAAGTCTTTTTGCCTGAATTATATTGCTCAGGTTTTAGTGTTTATTTTAATGGTGCTTTAAAAAAAAATCTGTTCATAGATGAAAATAATGCTGTTGCCTTTCCTACAAAAGTAGATGATTTGAGGATTAAAAAAAAAAAGGTACATTCAAAGTTCATTAGTAGATCAGAATATGGAAGCCCTAGGATAGCAGAAGGACAATCAGGCATGATTTTATAATGTTTCATTAGTAAATTAAGCTGGGCTCAGCCATGGCTGTCTCTCCATGAATCCTGCCACTGTTCTCCGATATGTAACTTAAGTCTGGAAGTTCTTTAAAAATGCTAGTAGAGACTACTATAATTCTGCATTTAAAAGCCCTGGTAGAAGACATTGGTCAAGATCTTTTTCTTTCCTGTAGAACTTCTTTGAAAATTCCTACTGTCAGTCTCTGAGAGGAAGAATAAGCTCTCAGGACAGAACATGAAGACTGCAAAGCATACAGACCCTAAAGGAAGCTTTTCATGCTGGAAAGGTAATGTAGCCCCCCCCAAGGTGTCAAGACATTTAAGGATGCTATCACATATCTTCAGTCCAGTCCAGGGGATCTGAAATCATCAAGAGTGTTGATGATTTCACCCTGGACTGGACTGAAGCATCCTGAGATGCTGACCATATGGTAAGCTAGCATTCTACCACCAAGGGACACCCTTGCCCCTTTATTTATGTGTGTCTTGGTCTTTGTCATTTCATGTGGACATTTCATGAAGAGTTTGCCCATGCTGATTCAAAACAGGAAAAGTTGTTGATCAGGAACTTCACAGGGTGGCCTACAGCAGAGGCAGAAGAGCAATGGTTCTCAGCCTTCCCAATGATGTGACCCTTTACTACAGCTCCTCATGCTGTGGTGACCCCAACCATAACATACAAATGAGTGAGTCGCTACTAAGATTTGAATGTACAGTGTCTTTCACGGGCTCTTGGGTTTGAATACTTGGTCAGTCACAAGCTGTTTGGGAGGCTGTGGAAGCTTAAGAATGTGGAGACTAGGTAGAGGAAGTGGAAGTAGGATGAGCCTTGAGAGTTACAGCCTGCATCCATGTTCCAATCAGGTTCTCTGCTTCCTGTGTGCCACAATGATGGGAGCAGCACCATGACACACCGCTATGAACACTGCTCTGTGCTGCGCCTTCATCATCATGATGGACTGGTCTACCCTGAAACTGTGAGCTACAATCAATCCCTCCTCCCTTGAGTTTCTGCTGGTATTTTTGTCACATCAGTAACTAATACAGTGACTAACAGAAAAATCCCACCAGCTTTCAGTATGTCTGCAAGAAAATGGAAAGGGATTAAAAAAAAAAAAAACATTAAAATCTGCATTGGGTTCTGATTTCCAATGACTTTGAACTGCTCTGGTAATGATGACTTCATTCAAGTTGAAGAACTAATGATGACTTCATTCAAGTTGAAGAACTATGACTATGGTGTCCATAATTGCTACCACTATTCTAACAAGAGTTGAGCAAAAAAAAAAAAATAGCTGTAATCCCAATACCTGAAGGAATAAAGGAACAGAAGACTCTAAGACTAGCCTGGACTCTAAAACAAAACCCTGTAAACCCTGTAAACGCTGTTCAGAGCACCAACAATAGGATAAGATGTGGGAAAGTGGCCAACCAGAAGGACCCAGCCTAGACCTGACTCCATCTTCTTTACTGAAACTGTATTAGGATCTTCTCAGACATCAGACTTGTACTACATTATTGGTATTGGCTGCGACTCACTTCCCTGATATCTAAGAATGACTGTTAGTGGGTGGCACCAACCTCATCCTTAGCCCTTGGTTCTCCACAATCTCCCCATCCCAATGAAAGAAATCATCCCTTGGATCCCTCCCATCCTCCAGTTCCCATCAACATCCTTTTCTTTCATTGGGACAGGCTCAGCCAAAGAGAAATAGTCTCTTAGCCCTCCACCTTCTGACTAACTGCTAGGATACTTTTCTTACTGCCAAAATATTTCTACCAAGACTACAGCTCTTCCTGTTTAAACATATACAACCATTATAAAACTTCTATCATATAAGTTAAGTTCATATGAATCACCAATTAAATAATTTAACAAAAATGTACTGTTTCACTTGGTTGCCTAATATCATGTCAGACCCTACTCCTACTTCTCGAAACATAATACCCTTAGGGTTTTTGTGCACTCGTTATTAATTTATTACTTGTCACATATATTGTTTCTATATTCTAATTTTATCCAATCAGCTAATATATATTGACTGCCTGTTTTGTCCCTAGGTATTTGTTCTAGTCTCTGTCCTATTGCTGTGAAGAGACCCCCATGGCCAACACAACTCTTAGAAAGTATTTAATTGATGGCTGCTCACAGTTTTGGAGGTTAGCCCATTATCATCATGGGGAGAAGCATAGTGGAACTCATAGCATTGAAGCAGTAGCAAAGTTCTACACTGACCCTGGGGCATCAGGGAGGGAATGATACACTTTCTCCAACAAGGCCATACCTACTCCAACAAGGCCACACCTCCTAATCATTCTCAAATTCTTAAATAGTGCCACTCCCTGGTGACTAAGCATTACAATGTATGAGCCTATGGGATCCATTCTTACTCAAACCACCAGAGTATTAAACATTGTAAAGAGATCAGAAAATGCAATCACTTAAATTCCTAAGACTTTGAAATACAGCCAGTGAGATAAGACTTAACCACAGCACATCAGTCACTACCATGTGAGTGATTCAGACATCGCGTTTTATAGAAGCTTATAAGACAGCAAGAGATAGAACTGACATGTAGAAAATGTGTAGTCAGTGTTTGATTGAATTAAACTGAACCAGGGAAGCACTTAATTTTGAAAATAAAGACAAATGCCATGACAGGAACATTTGATAAACGGGGAGTATGCAGGAAAAGGCTGACAGATTACACATTTGTTTCCCTTCCAATTGTTAATTTTTCTTAAAATAATACTTAAAAAGATATTTTGTTAAGTAATATCACCTCTACATATGGAGATTTCTGTGAGTTGTAGATCTTATACTAAAAAATATGAACACAATTATAATTACCCCTGACTTTTGATATAAATATCATGGCAATTAGTCAGTAGCCTATAGTATTTGTTTAATTGGAGCCTGCCTTACAAAAGTTGTCATGTGATTAGTAAAGTTTCTTCTTTGGAACTTAATATTGATCATCAGCTTGGTAGGAATTAGAATCGCCTCTTAGACAACCCTCCCGTCATCTCTATGAGGAATTTTCTAGATTAGGTTCACTGGGATGACGGGGCAGGGGGTGTTGGGGGGGTTACCCTTGAATGTGGGTGGCACCATGCAGAGGACCAGAATTCTGAACTAAACATGAAGAAGAAAGTGAGCCAAGCACCAGCATCCATTGCTCTCTGCTTGGTGATGGTAGAAACAAGTAACCAGCTGCCTCTAGCCCCTGTTGCCACAATTTCCCTACCCTGAATGGCTGTACTCTAAACCTGGGAGACAAATAGTCTTCCTTTTTTGAGTTGCCTTTGTCACAACAACAAGTAATTAATACAATGAGCATTCTGAAAAAAAAAAAATAAGTCACATTTGAGAAGGGCACCACACAGGCAGTAATGTCGACAGGGAGGAGGGATGACGGAAAACCAGTCTCACACCTGTATGGTGGCATCGATTCATGACTCAAGATTAGAATGCCCAAAGCTTGGCTACCAGTTCAACACAGTGATGGCATTGACAAGGCACAATCGCAGAACTAAAATAATTATGCAAAACTGGCAAGTACATAAACAGAATCAAAATGTTCATGTTAAAGTGGGAGGCACATGCATCAGTGCACTAGGTAGCTAAGTCAGCATCATAACCTAAAGAAGGAGGAGAGTATAATTTGTAGCCAGAGTGGAAAAGAAGCAAAATGACCAACATGTGGATGAAGACCAGGATAGCATAAGAGGTGAGCAGCATGGAGCAGGCAAAAGAACACTCAGGAGGGAAGGGTGTGCCCGGGCACATCACAGACCAATGCAGTAAGGGGTCCTGGTGACTTCAAAAGAGATTGCTAAGGCTGGCTGACACTGTCCATTAAGATTCTAAACACACGGCTGTGGGAGACTGGACCCCAAGCAGCCTCCAATCTGGGAGTGGAGCTTCCCCTGAAGTTACTGCTTTGACTCAGCAGTGAGGTTGATGAGCTTCCTGGGAAATGAGTCTTCCTGAAATCAATAAATTGGCCTGCTAGTTTCTAGATTGTCATCTTGAACTGATTGTCTGGTGTCTGCTTATCTGAGATAGAACCTGAGTATCTACCACTGTGCATCTGTGGATACCCACATTCTGTGACCCCTTTAGTGACAGTGACAAGTAATAGTTACTTACTTCTTTCCATGTGCCAGAAACTCTACTGACAGCATCTACCTCCAGCAGTGATAAACTGCTGAGCATGTCCTAGAACAGCCCCTGGCATCTGGCAGATGATCAATAATAGTTATTGAATACAAGCACACACACAAGGCTTTTCTGGAGTAAACATGTACTCAAGAAGAGAAGAAATCTTCCCTCCCATGCTCCAGATGCAACGGGTTGACTAAAATAGAGCAGAGCATACTTGTTTGTGTTCTGTTGTTTTTTTCTTTTGAGACAGGTCTCACATAACCCAGACAACCTCAAACACACTAGGTAACCTTAGTTAATCTTTAACTTCTGAGCTTCCTGCCTCCATCTCCCAAGTGCTGGAATTACAGGCTCTCACCACTATATGTGGTTTGTGTGGTGCTAGGATCAAACCTAGGGCTTTGTGTGCACTAGGCAAGCACCCTACCAAATAAGTTACATCCCAAGCCTTTATTTTTCTTTTTTGAGACAAAGTCCTACTGTACAGCCTTGGCTGGCCTGGAAACCCTCATTCAGAGTCCCCAGGCAGGCATTTAACTTGTAACAATCCTCCTGCCTCTGTCATATGAATTCTAGGATTATAGATGTGTACCAACATGACTAGCTCAACACACTTGGTTTTCAGGATGTCATCTCAACCTCAGCTCTCTTAACTCCAGCCACATCCCCTCTTTCAATTCTAAAACACAATGTAGAAGAGACTAACTCTCAGCCTCCTTATGGCTCAGACAGATGTGTGTGAAATTTAAAAAGACTTGAACGTGCAAGAAGAATCATTGCATTTAAAAAAAAAACTGGAAAACCCAACTGCAAGTGTGAATACAGCATCAAATAGCTTCTTGGGTTGGGCCTGGTGGGATGCATGTTGATGAGCCTAGGGCTCAGGGCCCTGAGGTGGGCGATCACAGGTTCCAGGGTACCTAGGTAAGACTGTCTCCAACAACAGAGTAAGCCTGTTTCCAACAAATAAGAACCAATCAAAGTTTGAAATAGCCTTTCAAACTGAAAATGATCAAGGACTGCTCCAATTTTTCCAGATTTAATTTTCTTTGAGAACCATTTTGAAATGAGGGAAAATTATAATAGACTATAATAAATTTGTTCCCAAAATTTTTCAAACATTCATACACTTATTCACTTAGTAACTGCTAAGCATTCAGAACTGTGTGGCCCTTGCTTCTTATAGGAAGCCACAGTGAACAGAGAAGTTCCCACACGACTACCCCACAGTGTCTGGCCTGGGCTGTATGTAGAGCAAGAAGATCATTCTGCAAATAAATATTTATGTGGCTCTTCATGGTAACAATGGAACTTAGAGTACCTTGAGAGGTGATGTGGAGGGTGGCAAATGCCTGTGTGGAAGCCACCAGCAAATGAAGAAAATTCTCCAAACTCTCAAAAACACTCAAAAGGCTGTGCCGGGCTCACTCTGTCAAGTCACCAAGAATTCTGCCCTGTTTACTTTAAAACTGCGCTGTGTTGCTGTGAAGACTTTTGTCACCTCAGACAGATGTCTTTCTGCAAGAACTTAGCTGGCCAAAGTTTAAAACAACTTGACAATCTCAAGAGATTAAATATACACTTTCCGGTGTGATCTGAAAGAACATGAGGGCAGAAAAGCTTCAATGACTTGTTTTCTCTCCAAAACACTTGTAAGGAAACACCTTTAATGGCTTTTGTTTTGCATGCCAGAACATTGCATGAAAAAATGTGCTGTAGACCTAGTTTTATATCCAAGGACATCACATATGTTACACAATAATGTCATGGTACACAATCCTTCCCACTGACGAAGAAGAAACTGAGATCTATAGTAAATAGGAAACAATTTATTTCATTGTGTGTGCTCATCAAACTCTCTAGATTCTGAAGGTTTTACCTGGAAAAAATATGCCAGATTTCTTTTTTCTCCTTAATTACTTTGCTTTTACTAAATAAATCAATGCAGTGATTAACAAAATAAGATTCCTTTCACACATCCAGCCAATTAATGACCATCATTAATGCTCTCCCAGAATTCATAAATTGAATGTTAACCAACAGAGCAATAATATTAAAAGGTAGGACCTCTGTAGCAAACTGTTCCTTATAGCAGATGCCTTTGTGCTGTCTACCTGTAGTTTTTCCTCTAGGTGACCGCTGTGTGGGTTCAAGTGTACACAGTTCAAATGCAAGAAGTGTGAGCCTCGTTATGATGATATTTAGGTGGAGTCTAATCAAGCCTGTATCAGTTGGCAGACATAGACCAGGAATATGGAACAGCTCACTCAGAACCTATGAGATCTGGAGGCAAAGAGTGGTTACAAGCAAGCCTGGCTTTTTTCTGAATTGCCCTCTGACTTCCTGAATGATGTGATCCCTGTCCCTGTCAATCAGACTTTTGTCATATAGTATGAAGTCCTTACCAGGTGACCTGATGCTAATTCCATTCTATGGAATCTCCAGAGTTATGAGAGGAATAGTCCTCGTTTTATCATAAAGTTAGCTCATTACAGGCATTTGTTATAGCAACAAAAAAATAGTGTGACACAGAAACTTAGGGAGAAACCAGAATGATACCATTAGAAGGGAGATGCCAGGAAAAAAGAAACAATGATGAGAAAATATCCTAGTAAATATTTAATTGAGTCTAAATAAATACTTACTATCTGCAACATAAATGAGAATGTGTTCAACTATAAAATGCAATTCCAAATTTGTAGAACAAATAATATACTATTCAGTAAATGGCACCAGGGAAACTAACCAGCTAGTTCTCAAAAGATACACATGTCTACTATGAACTAATAGAAAGATGTCTGTTATGAACTGAATGACAGCCCCAAATTCATATGTTGAAGTGTTAAACTCCAATGTGACTGCATTTAGAGACAAGACCTACAAGGGAATAAGAAGCATTCTATGAGCATCTTCTGGCAGGGGCTTAATCCAATAAATATGGTCTTCTTGTGAAAAGAGGAAGCCTAGGGACTCCTGTCTCTCTCAGTGGGTATAAAACAAAACCCTCATGAGAACACAGCAAGAATACAGCTTTCACAAACCCACAAGAGAAGCCACACCGGAAGTGGCCCAACAGCTTCTTGGACTTCCGTGCTCCAGAGCTGTGAGCAAATTAACTTCTGTTGGTTGGAACCAACCATTGTGTTTTTCTGTTTTATTTGGTTATTAGGAAAATGAACACAATATCTAACAAGTTACATATTTAAATTCCATATTCATTTAAAGACAGCTATAAAATTAAAATGAAAAAAATGATAAAATATAATGGAAAGTTTGAATATTTTGAGTAGGAAAGATATTTTTAAATATAGCAAAAAAAACAAAAAAAAAACATTAATTTAATACTAATTTTAAATTTTAGCTGACAGAAAAAATCCAAGCATGAATGAGGAAGAGGCTCATGAAGTCCCACTCCTGGATAATAAGCTATTTGAAATTAATGGCTACTAGGGAAGGGACAGTAAGTTTTCCTCAAGAATGTAGTCCCCAAAAGGTTACCCCAGTCCTATACATACAGAAACAGCATGATGTAGATTCAGTGGGTTGAGGGGCTAGGGGAGAGAAAGAGAGAGAATACATGAACTTGGGAAAAGAAAGCAGGAGTACAGATAGGGGGGTGTTGGTTGGTAACACTGGTGTGTGGTATGTGTGTGTTCTCAGACAATAAAAAATAGCTAGCTGGCAGAAAATATATATGAAACACAAAATAAAATAGCACACTTAGAAATCACTATCAGGACTTTGATCATCCCCCATGGGAGATCCTCCTTGAGGAGCGAATGGGGGTGGGATGGGGCATGGTGGGGGGAATGGGAGGACAGGAGGAAGAGGGAACTGGGATTGGTATGTAAAATAAGATTGCTTTTAATTTAAATAAAAAATAAGTTTAAAAACAGAAGTCACTGTCAGTATGTGAATGATGGAGAGATTTAAGGGCTTATACAGATGGATCCAAAGGGGGGGGGGAAACAAGAAAATGATTAACATGTTCACACTGCAGTAAACTCAAGAAACATGAGAAGCAGCTTCCTTGATAGTGAAGGCTCCACGTTACAGCATCAAGTTATCACTTTGAGGATGAGACAAGTAAGATTAAACTGTACCATTCTCATTATTTGAGAGACTGTGCAGACACAAGTTCACAAGTTGGGATATGTAGATAGCATGTCCTTTGGCTTTATTCCTTATTTACAGACACTAACCCTAAGGAATAAATTAGCAAGAAATGTTCATTATAGGACTGGGCCAAAAAGGGGGAAGCTAAAGCACTCAATTTTTCTGTCAGTGCACAACTATCTGATACACAAGGTAGATTCTACAGTAGACTAATATCCAATCCTCATAAACTGGCAGAAAAGAAAGCAACCAATATTATATCACTAAATGGTTATTATTTTGTGACTAGTGCGAGAAAAGCAACAAAGGTACAGGGGCTACAGAGATGCTTCTGTCAGTAAGAGTCCCAGTGCACAAGCATGAGGCCATGAGCTCAGATCCCCAGTATCCTGGTAAAAGCTGGGCATGGTCAACAGGTCTATAGCCCTAGCACTGGGTCATGGATACAGATGGATCCCCAGAGCTTATTTGCCAGCCAGTAAAATTGGTGCGGTGCTTTGAAGGAGAATGGCCCCTTGGTTCTTAGGTTTCAGTGCCTGGTCTCCAGTTAGTGGGGTTGTTTGGGAAGGATTAGAGGTGTGGCCTTGTTGCAGGAGGTGTGTCAATAGATATGTGATGGGAGATGTTATCCTGTAAATATGTTTCTTATACTTGCTAATAAAGCACCGTTGGGCCAATGAGATAGCAAGATAGGCGGGGCTAAGAGACAAGGAGGAAAGAGGAAGTAATAGGGGGGAGTCGAGATGTAGCCCGGGGGAAGAAGCAGGACACCCGCTGCGGCTCCCCCATAAGATGACCACGTGGAAATACTTAGATAAGTTAATAATTAAGGCAGAGCTAGCCCATAAACAATAATGGTAATTGGCCAACAGAATTATATCAAATACAGAGTCTCTGAGTGTTATTTGGGACTGGTGCAGCTATGGGCCCAGACTGGCAGCAGACGGGATGGAGCCGGCGGGAACAACCTGCCATAACAGATATGGGCTTTGCGATTTCAAAGTCCCATGTCAGTCCCAGTCTCACTCTCTCTGGTTGCGAGCTCTCAACTGCTGCTCCAGCACTTAAATGCTTCGTTTTATAAATTGCTTTGGTCATGGTGTCTCTTCACAGCTATAGAACACTGACTGAGACATGTAAAGTAAGAGAACCTGTCTGAAAATATAATCGGTTAGGCAAGACACCTAATGGCGGTCTCTGGCCCAGACAAACACACACATGTGTGCACACCCAACCACAGATGCATATGAACATGTGTACAAAAGAGAGTGTATGTAAGTACAATGTAATGTTAACATCTTTGAAGAGTCATAGAGTTTGGCTAACTATAGAATGACTTTGCCAGCACAGCTGCACAATTAGAAATTCCCTATGCAAAACTGAAACCTCAAAACTCATTTGTTGATGATGTTAATTCTACACAGTTTCATACATCTCTATGTTCATCCAGTTGGATAGTAATTAGGAAGAAAAAAATGCCCTGATTTCTCATATCATCATCATGTTCAAATTACACAAAACTACATAAATACACACTGATAATTATTACAAAGGAAAATGCTGATTTAATACTAATTAAAATGAATAGCATGCAGTCACCTATTTTCAATAAAAAATGTGTTTTATTGGATATTTAGGTGTTCACCGTTTTACAATTATCATTTGGCTCTCACATGCTGTGAACTTGTGTGTGTGTGTGAATCATTTATATGTTTTGAGGGTTTCTTAGCCAACACACCTGCACACATGATTCTGCAATCCAGAACCTACAGCAGAACATTCACTGCCTGATACCTTGCTCCACAAAATATGATACACAATGAGGACAAAAATCTAGCAGAGCTGACAAAAATGTTATCAATTAGTAGAGAAGACATCAAAAGAATCATCATCTGCAAATTCAAATTTCAGAAGATGTCAATGATATTTAAAAGTTCAAATTTCATTTTAACACATATCCACAACACACAAGATGAAAATGTACCATGGAGCCAATGTCAGAGAAGTTGAAAAAGAAAACAGAACACTAGAAACTATCAAAAAGGATCTTTTCATTTTCTCCTATCTTCTTCAGCTTCTTTCTTCAAAGACTTGAAGTACTTGTCATACAGGTCTTTCACTTATTTGGTTATAGTTATCCCAAGATATTTTATATTATTTGTGGCTATTGTAAAGGATGATGTTTCTCTAATTTCTTTCTCAGCCCATTGATCATTTATGGGAAGGCTTCTGGGGGTTTTTTAGTTAATATTGTATCCTGCCACATTACTGAAGGTGTTTATCTGCTGTAGGAGTTCAGAATTTCTCAAGTCTCTTACGTATTACTTTCATATCATCTGCAAATAGCAAAAGTTTGACCCCTTCCTTTCCAAATTATATCTCCTTAATCTCCTTTTTCTGTCTTAATTGCTCTAGCTAAAACTTCAAATGCTATTGAGTAAATGTGGAGAGAGTGGGCAGTCTTCCTTTGTTTCTGATTTTAGTGTAATCCCTTTGAGTTCCTCTCCATTTAGTTTGATGTTGGCTGTTGGCATGCTGTATGGTGCCTTTATCGTGTTTAGGCATGTTCCTGGTATCCCTGACCTTTATCATGAAGGGGTGTTGGATTCTGTTGAAGGCTTTTTCATCATCTAATAAGATCATATGATTTTCATTTTTGAAAACTGCATAGCATCAGTAAACCAAGAATGTGCTTAGGTGGCTTATTATGTTCTCAGAGTTCCTGAAAATAAACAAGATTCATAGAGAACAGTAATTTTTTTAAAAACATTACAACTGAAACACTTCCAAATTTGATGAAAATTATCAAACACAAATCTAGGAAAGTCAATAACAGCATGCAAAACATACTAATACAATTATATCAAGACACAAAAATTATGAAATTAAATAGCATAAGTCTGCAGAATAGCAACAAAAATTACGTGATGTTGCTTTTTTACAACCATCCATTTGTTAGAGGCATGCTCATGGCACAGCACATGTGTAGAGATTAGATGACAACTTGCAGGATGAGGTCTTTCTTTCCATCATGTGAATTCCATGTAACCCAAGTCATCGGTGCTGTTACTAAGAACCTTAAACCTCTGAGCTATCTCACTAGCCCAAAACCATTTTGAAAAGAAATCAAAATGCCCTAGAAAGCTCTTTCAGTGATGGGCATATCTGAAAACTTGAAAGAAAAGGACATTGCTTTTGTAGAATTGAGGATCAATTATAACAACATTCATACATTGGCAATCCTTCTACAACTGAACTACATTGCCAGTCCCTGATCAAGACAGTGTCTCACCATGTAGCCCAGGCTGGCCTCCCTCCAACTTTCAATCCTCCTGCCTCTACCTTTGAATGCCAATCATACAGGTATGTGAGGCACGTGCCACCATGCCTGGCTGAAATGCAGGAGGATTTTAAGGGGCAGGTGAAAGATTCGAGCATGTGTTCCTCTTGATCTCAGAGCTTAAGGCCTGTCTTCGGTTGCCTCCACCTCTGGGTAACAGAGATAACATGCTCTGTATAACCTGGGTAACACATTGTTTTCACCTGGAAAAGTGAGAGCATGCCTGGCTAAGAAATCAAAACCAGATGTTTATGTTGTCACTAAGTGCCTTATGGCCCTGAGTGCATTAATGCAGCATTCATGTATTCAGGTTTTCAGCTCCCTCTACAAGAGGTTTGACTGGACCACTTCTTTTCTGTGTATGTATGTGTTGTACATAGTATGTGTGTACATGTGCATGAATGTGTATATAGGTATGTGCATATGCATGTGGAGGCCAAAGATTAATGACAGGTATTTTCCTCAGTTGCTTCCTCACCTTATTTTCTGAGCCAGGGACTCTCATTGAACCTGAAGCTCACCAAGTCAGCTCTTCCTACTGGCCAGAGCTACAAGGAGCCACCTGTCTCTGCCTCCCCACTGCTAAGACTACAGGTACACACTGCTTCACCTGGCTTCTATGTGGGTGTTGGGAATCCAAACTTGGGTCCTCGTTTTGCCAGCTGAGTCATCTCCACCGATCATCTCTTAAATCTTTTCAGCATCTATGGCTTCCTGTGAATCAGATCATTTGCAATACAGAAAGCCTTCTTTATCTGATCCTGACTTCAGAGTAGTGAGAAAACATCTGGCCATGGTGGAATCACCCACCATCCCAAAGGAAAAGGAGAATCAAGAACGAGGGAAAATTATCTGGTGCTGAGTCCCTAAGAGTTGACGTGAAAGGGAAAGGACCAGCCAGTAGACTGGTTATCAAGTCAGGAGCATCATGAAAGCCACAGTAACAACAGTTCCGCCCTGCCATCCTGGGTACCACACAGACACATGCCCACAGGGCTAGCACAGTGAAACCTATTCTGAATCAGAGATAAAGGCTGTGGACTAGGCACTCTGTGGAAGCCCTCCTCCTTTCCCCAACAATCTGTGATTTGCATTTTTATTATGAAATAAAATTAAAATGGAAACAGATGAACATTCCTCACACCCCATCCTGGTTTAATGTTTCAGCACACACATGAAAAAAAAATTTAATTGCTTTGCAGAAGTCTCTAAGATAATAGAATGTCCCCTTCTCCAAATGTATGTGACAATTAACTCTGTTGTACAATATAGAGAACACGATGCTGTAGGATAATCTAGGAAAATAAGCATACGCAATATTCTCTGAAATAGCTGTTACTATGCTATCACTATTCATGAAGTCAGCAAGCGGCTGCTGGATGCCACTCTGCTCATCTCTCTCTGTTAGACTTTGGCCCTTATGAGAATAAGAAGGATGAAGAAATTCTTTCAAAAACTGTCTGTGGTGTGTTTATTAGAAGACATGACAGATATTCCCAAGGCTATTCCCATCTTCCCTTGCCCTCCACCTGCCTGATCTCATGAAAGCTTAAGTACATTCCCAGTCTATTCTTGAAGCTATAAACAGCCATGTGACATAATTCTAGTCACTGGGACAGAAACAGAAGTCAAACAGGGACTTCTAGGAACTTTCTTTATTTACTTACTTGTGTATGTGTGCTTATGTGTATATTTTTTGCACATGTGAGTGTGCTTTTGTGTGAATATGCACATGTGTGGGTGCACTCACAAGCCATGTGCATGGGAAGGCCAGAAAGCAGAATCTCACCAAGTGGCCTAGGCTGACCTTGGATTCACAATCCTCTTTTCTCAACATCCCTACTCCTGGGACTACAGGTGACTGCACCACTACACTCAGATTTGTGTAGTTCCTCCTAATAGTGTGTCCAATTGAATTGCTGGTGTGCTATGAATCCATGGCTCTAGATTTCTTCACTCATCTGCTTTTTTACACTTATTGTGTGTGTGTGTGTGTGTGTGTGTGTGTGTGTGTGTGTGTGTGTGTACTGTGCCACAGCACACATGTAGAAGTCAGAGGACAACTTACAGGAGTTTGTTGTTTCTCTTTGCCATGTGGGATCTGGAGAGCAAACTCATTCTGTCCGGGTAGGCAGCAAGCATCACAAAGCCATCTCACCTTCCCTCTGTTTCTTATAGAGGGAAATGTCACAGCAGGTCTCCCAGCCGGCCTCCCGGTGGGCCCAGAGCCGTGCCAGCCCCAAATAACACTCAGAGACTCTGTATTTGATACAATCCTGTTGGCCAGTTACCATTATTGTTAATGGGCTAGCTCTGCCTTAATCATTAACCCATTTCTACTTATCTAAGTGTTTCCACGTGGTCGTCTTATCGGGGAGCCGCGCGGCAGGCGTCCTGCTTCCTCCACGGGCTACATCTCGACTCCTCTCTACTACTTCCTCTTTCCTCCTCCTAGTCTCCTAGCCCCGCCTATCTAGTTTTCTATTGGCCACAGTGCTTTATTAACCAGTATGAGAAACATATATACAGAATAACATCTCCCATCAGGGAAACTCTGCCTCATTTCATGAATCACCACCAATGTAGTCTAAAACCACATTGGTACTGTCAGCTGATTATCCACAGCACAAAGAAGTGCTCTGTGTTTGCCTACATATTCTGCCCCAGACCTGCCCCCATAATGCACTATTTTTCTCATGTGCCATAAGAACTCCAGCAGGGTAATGATATGTGGCATTGTTGGGTTGGCACATGATTTTACAAACTCCCTTGAGTTTCAACTGGTCACTAGAGAAATCTAGCTTCCTCTCTCATAAAGAAGTTAGCAGGGTGTGTGTGTGTGTGTGTGTGTGTGTGTGTGTGTGTGTGTGTGTGTGGGTGGGTGGGTGGGTGTGTCTGTGTGCCTCTGTGTGTCTCTGTGTGTATCTCTATGTATCTCTGTGAGTGTGTATGCCTGTGTGTGTCTGTGTGTACTTGTGTCTGTATGTGCCTGTGTCTGTATGTGTCTCTGTTTATCTGTATGTGTATATATGTGTCTGTGTGTGTCTGTGTCTGTTTGTGCCTGTCTGTGTGTATCTGTGTGTGTGCTGGTGTATGTATTTATGTGCATTTGTGTGTGTGTGTGTATGTGTGTGTGTGTGTGTGTGTGTGTGTGTGCCTGTGTGTGTATGTGTGTACCTGTCTCTCTGTGTGTCTGCATATGTCTGTGTCTGTGTATGTATTGTGTATGTATATATGTGTCTATGTGTGTCTCTGTGTGTTTATGTGTTTGTCTGTATATATCTGTGTGTCTGTGTATATATGTGTATCTGTGTGTGTCTGTGTATCTATGTGCCTCTGTATGTCTGTGTGTAGCTGTGTCTCTGTGTGTCTATGTGTCTGTGCATGTAGCTCTGTGTGTGTGTGTGTGTGTGTGTGTGTGTGTGTGTGTGTGTGTGTGTGTGTTTGGGTATTTGTGTCTGTGTGTATTATAGTAAGGATTTAGCCCAGAGCCTTGAACATGCAAGGCAAGTACTCTACCACTAAATGATAACACCATCCAGGACATTAAGGGTTGTTTTTTTGGTTTTTGATGTTTTGTTTTAAATAACATTAAGCTAAATAACATTGTTTCATCATTCTTTAGCAAGGAAGACAACACTGTTTATTAGGCAAAAAACATGTAGTTTCTTGTCTTTCTGGGACTCAGAAACAACACCAATGAATGACCAGCTTATGACATTCTCTTGCTACTTTATTAAATCTACCTTCCACATATTTGATGTTGACAACTAACAAGAGTTTATCAAATACTTTATATTTCTTCATTTTGCTAAAAAGAAAGAAACCAGTACATTATGAATAGGTCCAACTAGTAACAACCCACCCTCTCCTGTCCTTCTCATTCACTGCCCTTATCACCCTGGCACAGTCCCCTCTGGAACTGGAATTCTACCCACATTCCCATTATTTTTGGCTATAGTCCTGTTACATGAAGGTGACTTTGATTTCTGGGATCAAGAACAAGACTAGGATGGCTAGGCATTGTGAGTGGTGAAGGCTTTCCTGGTAGCCTCTGCTGACAGCAGCACTATGCAAGCAAGCTCTTTGTGTATTTAATATCTTACTTCATATTGTTCTTTCTCTGTCAACCATGCCACATATTAGATGTTTTAACAGTTTTACAGATAAAATCTGAAGCTGAAAGTGTTTAAACAACTTGACCAAATTTCCATTGCTGATAAAGAACTGGGATTTCTTCCATTGCCCTATTCTGCCTTCTCCATCCCAGCTCTCTCTAGCTTTTCCCCCTTGGAGGAGCTCTCTGAGCAATGAGAACATGGCAGTGGATTTGAGCTCTGAGTATTGACTTCAGGGCACCTGATGCTATACCAGCCTTTCATTTTCCAGGGTGAGGCTGGGGAATATCATTTTAACCAACACAGCTGCTTGTCCCAGGCCAAGCATCTTATCTATGGGCAGTGTCTCTCAAGCCTTGTTCCCATACCCTAGTGAAGAGATCTCACTCCTCCATGGCATCCCAGTATTTTTTGATACCTATAATACCCAAAACATATCTAATCTGCTCAATTTATTTCATTATAATCTTTTAATATTTGCTTTTTCTTCTCTTTCTCTCTCTCTCTCTCTCTCTCTCTCTCTCTCTCTGTGTGTGTGTGTGTGTGTGTGTGTGTGTGTGTGTGTGTGTGTGTGTAGGCACACACTCATGCATGTACAAATACCTATAGAAGCCAAAACATGGGACCTTCTAATTACAGCTAGTTGTGGGTGCCTGAAATAGGTCCTGAGAACAGTCCTCTGGAAGAACTCTTAGTGCTTCTAATCACAGAGTTGTCTCTCCAGCCCCTGATTATCATTTTTTTAGTGTCAATCCTACCAGTGAAAAAAGCATTGCTCACATCTTTTTTTTAAGGGACTAATTGTATGGTAAGAGGTTTGTGCAATTAAAGGTATTTCTCCTATGAAACAAAACATTCCAAGCAATTTTTCTTTCTTTTTCAATAATTTCTTTTGAGTGCTAGGTCCTGGAAGGCACCATGCTCTATACAAGGAAACACACTGAGCTTCAATTATGTGTTAAAATTACAATCCCTGCTTCCAAATCCTGTTTGAGTGAACTGGATTCACCAAATGCTGAAATTGGTGAAGTTGCTTGAATTTCTTTGCCCCTTTCATGATACCTTGTCCCCAAACACCCTATCACTGTCATGTGTCACCCAGACATGCCCATAGAGACCTGTGAATTTCAGGCTGTTCTTACTTTCCATCTTGTCTCAGTCATAACTATCTGTTCAGAGTCTTCTTTCCCAGAGCTAAATGCTTTATTTCCACCACACAATAATCATATCTGTTAAATGTCCCAATTACAAATGCCTTAGTTATCTCTTTTCAAAGGTAGCAAGTTATCAGTTTGTCTTCCAAAATTGGGATAGAGGTCACTGGCCAGAAGGAGAATGGAGGTACATTGTCAGGTGACTCCAGAAGCACAGAAGGAGCAAAGCTTGGCAAGTGGCCAGATGAGATGGCAGGTACAGATGGCAGCAACCCAGCGCCCAGGGATTCCACTGTCAGCTAATTGACAGGAGAAAACAGCCAGGCAGGTGGCTAGCAGCATATAATCCGCCAACTGAAGTGAGGTCAGACACAGGGTCAGAAAGCCAAGAATAAGAATCTAAGAATCAAGGAATCTACAGAACTGAGTAACTCAGTGTAAAAAGCTAGATTACTGAGCTAGCCTTTCCCAAGTGTGATTAACAATAGAAATCCTAAGAACAACAAGATTGTGATAGACTCAGAAGAAAAGACATGGGATAGTATCTGAAGGGCTAACATTACTGGGACCGTAAGAGTTGAGTTCCATGAGCAAGCTTCACCTTTCCATTTTCTCCAGAAGAGGAAACATCTGTAACATGGCGACAATGGCAATGACTGACTCCCTAGTAAACTGAAACTCAGTTCCATTAATACCACCTTGCAGCACAATCTTGGACAAGGAATAGAGAAAGATGGTTGAGAGAAACTTCACAAAGGAGATTATAGGATTATAGTCGTTTGTTAATGCAGCACAAAGAGAATGCAGTCATGTGGGAAGGATATGCTAAGGAAAGGTGCAATGTGGGCAAAGGCAGGGAACACAAAAGTACACTCAGTGAACCTAGGAACTATGTACTGTACATTGTGATTTACCATGATAAGGAAAAAAACTTTATTTTATGTATATGAATATAATATCTGTACATATGAGGAGGCCTAATTTAACATCAGTGCAGCCATGACGGGCTGCAAGCTAACAATACTGGGACTAGTCCTCACCCTTACAATAACCAGGAAAATCCACAGTCAGTACCCTGCGGGGGATCAATTAGAATTGAGACAAGCAAGTACTAGATCCTTCAGAACATTAGGAACAACTTACATAACTTGTGTATAGGTTGTCAATTTCCTTGCAACAACACTAGTACCAATCCCTGTCTGACAAGCTTCTGTTGCCCCACTCCTGCCCAATCAGGGGTTCAATCCACACCTGGATTCAGAATCCCCCTACTTCCCATTCTTTACTCCTTAAAAACCCTGCCATAACAGAGCTCACTGCTTTCCCTAATACAACCACTGTGTTGGAATGTAAAGAGAGCCCAAGCTTGAGTTTGCAATAAAGGCTCTTTGCTTTTGCATACAAACTTGGACTCCTGGTGGACTCGGGGGGAGCTCATGATATGGGCATAACACATATGTGTTCACATGTATATACATTTACATATTGCATTAGTCATAAGTTTTCTAGAGGAACAGACTGGTAGAATGAATATATTTATAGAGAGAAGATAGATAGATAGATAGATAGATAGATAGATAGATAGATAGATAGATAGATAAGGATTCCTAGATTTCTAGAGTAGCTTACAGGCTGTAGTCCAGGTAGTCCAATAATGAGTGTCTACCAATGGAAAGTCCAAAAGTCCAGTAGTTGTTCAGGCCAAGAGGCTGGATATCCTGGCTAGTCTTCAGTATATGCCAAAATCCCAAAGAAGCAAGCTCTCATGCCAGCAAAGGACTGAACTTTCCAGTGAGTGAGCAGGAGATGCAGTCAAGTTGAAAAACCAAGAATAGCCCCCACATATTTCTATACATATTCACATATCCCTCCACATCAATGAGTTACACATAAGAAGAAGAAACAAACAACCATGTGTATAAAGTTGTTCAAACATTGCATATACACTGAATATATGCATTGTTCTTGTCATCATTCCCTAAAGAACACAGCATAACAACTATTTACACTGTATTAAATATTATAAGTAATCTAAAAATTATGTGAATTCTATAGGACGATATGCCTAAATTATATGCAAATAGTACGCCGTTCAATGTAGGGGACTTGAGCATCCACAAATTTGTATATCTGCATGGGACTAGAGTCAGTCTATAGAAGACATCATAGGCAATTGATCACACACACACACACACACACACACACACACACGCACATTGCAGCTGCATATATATGTGTATACAAATATATATTCAAGCAATTTTGCAATTTGATCACATATCAGCAAGTTCTCATATGTGCACAATCCTGAAGAAAAAACTTTGTCTTTGGGAAACGTATTCAAGGATTCTAATAAGGCATGTCAACATAATCAGTTTTGAAAAGGCATTTATAAAAATACAAACCAGAGAGAGCACATAGTCATGAGAACATCAGAGACCATCACAACAATTCATGAAGCAGATGGCAGGACAATGAGCAATAAATAGGGAGGGCAGAGCATCCTTTGAGGGATAAAATCCATACACTTAGTGACTCAAATGACATGAAGGAAGAGAAATATCAATCTTTTGTTGTTGTTGTTGTTTTGTTTTGTTTTGTTTTGATACAGGGTTTCTCTGTGTAACAGCCTTGGCAGTTCTGGAACTCACTCTATAAACCAGGCTGGCCTTGAACTAACAAAGATCTACCTGCCTTTGCCTCCCATGTGCTGGGATTAAAGGCATATGCCACCAGCACCCAGCCAGCCTTCTTAATGTATGCAAATAATTATGGATAGGATGCAAATACCATTAATTAAGTCAAAAAGAAAAAGAAATATTAGTAGATGGTATAATTCCATTTAAGTTTGTGGAAAACCCTCTGAAACTAAGTAAGATTATGATAACCAATTGAGAATCAATGATCTCTGAATACTTAAGAATGCACAAAATCACCCTAGGAAAATGTCTGGAAAAAGGTAAGGGAAAGAGCAGAACCAGTACACCTCTAAATTTGATGACACACCGTGTTAAGTCATAACTATTAAGTAACTGCACAGATGTTTGAATGAGTGTTAGCGCCCAAACTGTTAGATTTAAAATAGGACCAGGAAAGGGAAACAGTCATATCTGAGGGAAACTGTGCAAATCCAGAGTGTTTTAGTATGCAAATCCCCCACATTGAAAAAGTAACCTTGCCTGATCAAGCCTTTCTGAAAGAATGAGAATGGTTAATAGTCTAATGAGAAAGGACAAGTGGACTTTTCCATGCCACTGTCCTCCTACAAATACTTGATCTGCTTACAACTTACCTATAGAATGTTGACCTTTTCATGGCCTGATACAGACTGTCAGTCATGAAGTCACTGCCTAAGACGCATCTGTGCACAAGGCAAGCATTGACATCACTTATCAGACCTGGGACACCAACTTACTGGGAATTCATGGATTCTGCTGTGCCTAAAACACTCCATGCAAGTTAGACCTTTGGATTCTTTAGATTCCTCTCACATCAGATGTAATTTTTCAGGCAGCTCAGCTACACAGAGTAAATGATCCTGGTAGGAAACTGCATTTGCCCATGTTCTCCAAAACCTCATTGTCTGCGATATAAAACTGAGATCAAATAACTGCAGATGTGTTCTGTAAACTTTTAATTGTCATATAACTGTTAACCATTATTAATAATATCATGGCTCTTGAATTTTTGGTGTGGTTAATGAGTGATGATTTAATAGAAAAATAATTTCATCTCATTTTCACCATCAGTCACCAAACAAGTAGTAAATTAACTGGAAGAAATGCATGATGTTCTAACAGATAAAATTTTCATTTTGATGAGGTAGACAAAAAATTCATAAATAGATTATATATATATATATTAAAGGTGACACACCCATAAATATAGAGACAATATATATGGTGGTTGGTCCTTAAACCAGTGGTTCTTAGCCTGTGGGTCACAAGCCCCTTGGGCTTGAACAATCCTTTCACAGGGGTCACCTAAGACCATTGGAAAACACAGATATTTACATTATAATTCATAACAGTAGCAGAATTACAGTTCTGAATCAGCAATGATAATAATTGTATTGTTGGGGTCACCACAACATGGGGAGCTGTATTAAAGGACCGCAGCATTAGGAAGATTGAGAACCACTGATTTAAGGAGACATGCTTCACCCAATGGACAGTACTGTATGAATTGTATAGGATCCCCATTAGAGCTCAGAAAATCAGAAGGATGTTAGCTACATTGTTATACTCTTGGAGGGATAAGATCAGAGGATTATTTTAGAAGAAAATTTGGTTACAAAATAATTAACTAAAGCTGAGCAAATGCAGAAAAACACTTGTCCCAGACACTGACCTTAATAAAACCAGCTAGCCATGAGGGAGAAAACAAGAAAAAGCAAGTCTTCACAGCTCTGCAAGATTTTATATCTGTGTTTAAGTGGAGCTTGGGTGAAAAGGAGAGGGGAGAAAATACAGCTGAATGTTTAACCATTTTAACATTAAAACACTTTAACTAATGAAAGGAATGATGGTGAAACTAGTAAGTTCCAAAGCAAGTGAGGAATGAAGGAAAAAATGGCAGTCAGGGGAAGCAAAGTAGCTGACAACTCTGACATTTCATGGTCATGAGTGGAAATGAGATGGTTGACAGTAAACTCAACTATACACATACTTGAAGTATTTGAGAACAGGAAGGTGATTTCTTGGGAGAATGCTTTGCTTGAGAAAGCGCTATCTAATATTAGGTGTTTTGTGTGAAAGTGTGGGGCGACATGATGAAGAAACAGAGAAACAGAGGCAGTCGTCTCCACCCAACAGGAAAGATGTGATATAATACAGAGGTGATGAAGGAAAGGCACATAGACCAGCCCTACTGCACTAAGTATTCAACATTTCCAGGAGCTCTGCAGCCATTTCTTTCTACAGAGGCCTAATATGACAGCACATACTGAGTGGGATGCCATTAGCAAAGAAATGTGGTACCAGGACAAGCATAAATCCCAGTTGTTTACTTATGTTACCATAGGATAATTTTTAAACACAAATGTTTTCCTTGACTTTGTGTGTGTCTTCTGAGCCCAATTTTCAGTAGCTGAAATGCATAGCTATATATTTACTTCTAAACACTTAAAAGGAAAACAGCCATATTTCTCAAGTGAAGCAGGCTTGTCTCAGCTAGACTATGGATCACATTAAGTAGGAGACCATCAGGCAAATGAGACCAGATTTGAGACAACACATTATGTCATTGGATTTGACTCCACTCAAGTTGGCAGCAAACTATCCAAAAATAATGGTATGTGATTCCACGTGAGAATAAAATTATTAGAGCTGGAAAAAATAAATACTCCTTCCCATTACAGCCAACTACTAAAGGATTCTGCAGAGGAAGCACACTAAAAAGAATTAGTTGTAGAACTGTTGCTGTTATGCTAAAATGATTTAATAGTTCTACAAATGTCAGGACATTAGCATTTTACACAAAGCTGTAACACAGGAACATGGGGAAACCCTGAGACACCTCTGAAAGTCAGCATTTGAAGGACAGTGTTTACAAGGCTACACAGTCACATTATGATATAAAATAGCAGTGTCACTAGGGTAAATGTCGCTGGCTAGCAGGTTTTATTTTGGGTAGGCCATTAAAGGACTGAGACTGCCAAATTCATCTTTCATTTGGATGGGCTTCAACAACACATTTACAGCTGGCTGACTCATCCTGTTGATGTCTCTAACAGGAAGATATCTTTTTGGAATATCGTCTGAAGAAATTATTTAATTACAATCTTTATAATATGTAAGGCAGTCCTGCCAGGAACATCTAAAATCTCACAGTCAGGTGACAGACAGACATGTTAGAGCAAAATCCTAACAAATGAATTTTCTAGAAAAAATAAGGGATACACACATAAGTGCTTACTCTACCAATAGTCCATTACCAGTCTATCAGAGCTGTAAATGAGCAAAAGACCTTTCCCATCTTCAACACATGTAGATGATGTTCGCATTCTCTTTTTATTTCAAAAAAATTATTAAATTTTTTAAACTTCATTTTATATTCCAACAAAAGTTCTCTCACCCTTCCTCCCATACCTCCTTATTCCCCCCTTATCCCACCCCCCCATCCACTGCTCCCTACAGGTAAGGTCTCCCATGGGGAGTGGACATAGTCTAGCATTGTAAGTTGGGGCTGGACCAAGTTCCTCTCTGCTTAGTTAAGGCTGAGTATGGCATTTCCTCATAGAGAATGGGCTCCAACAAGCTAGCTCATGTACCAGGGATAGATCCTGGCCCTATGGCCAGGGGCCCCTCAGATAGCCCAAGCTTCACAACTGTCTCCCACATAAGGAGGGCCTAGTTTGGTCCCATGGTGGCTTCACAGCTGTCCATCCAGAGTTCATAAGTTTTCATGAGCTTGGTTCAGCCATCTCTGTAGATTGCTTCATCGTGATCCATCCTGAGTGAGATAACCCAGACTCAGAAAGACAAACATGGTATGGGCACACTCATAAGTGGATATTAGATATAAAATAAAGGATAACCAAACTACCATCCACAGCTCCAGAGAATAAGAACACTAAGACAGACACAATGGATCATCCTGGGAAGGGGAATTAGGTGAGATCTACTGGGTAAACTAAGGGTTATGGGGCCAGGAAAGAGAAGGTGATGGGGAATGAGAACATGAGAGAATGGGATGGTATAGAGGGGAGGGATGGAGAGGGAGAGCAAAGTAAGAGATATCTTGAAAGAGAGAGACACTATGGGGTTAGGGAGAAACCTGGTGCTAGGGAAATTCCCAAAAATCACAAGGATGACCCCAGCTAAGATCCCTAGAAATAGTGGAAAGGGTTCCTGAACTGGCCTTCCCCTGTAATCAGATTGGTGAATACCCCAACTATCATCATAAGGCCTTCAACCAGTAATTGATGGAACCAGATGCAGAGAGCCATAATCAAGTATCAGGCTAAGCTCCAGGAATCCAGTCAAAGAAAAGGAAGAGGGAACATGAGCAAAGGAGGTCAAAAATTGGTAGTACAATTAGGCAAGATATCTAGCCACAAGGTTTTGCAATTGTAAATGAAGAATAGCTAAGTACAAGACTTTCATGGATCAAGTGTGTAGTGATATTGTTGGTATTCATATTAAAAATGGTAGGAGTTAAATAGTTAATATGCTAACATAAAGCCTTCAGAAGACAATGCCTTATGAGAGGTGGTTTAGCAATAGAAAATAAGAAGCATGGACCCAAGACTAGGAAACCAGCATTAGACCCACTCAGACCCCCTGAACGTGGGTCTCAGTTAGAAGATCTGGGCAGCCTAAAGGACCACTGACAGTGGAACCAGGATACATGAAAGGACTTTGGGAGCACATTCCCCATAGAGAGATACTCCCTTAGCCTAGAGACAGGAGAGAGGGCCTAGACCCTACTCCAGATGACTTGAAAGATTTTGATGATCCCTCCTGGAAGTCCTCACCCTCCCTGTGGAGTAGTTGGGGAATGGGATGAAAGGAGGGTGGGGATACAGGGGAGGATGGAAGGGAGAGGGAACTGTCATTGATATGTAAAATAAGAAAAAATAATAGAAAGAAAGAAAAATAAGGAGCTGAAAAAAAAACCTTCAAGACTTTGAAGAAAAAAAAACTGGAAAAGATATCAGAAGACAGAAAGCTTTCCCATGCTTATGGATAAGTAGGATGAACATAGTAAAAATGTTCATCTTACCAAAAGCAATCTACAGATTCAAAGCAATCTCCATTAAAATCCCAACACAATTTTTTACAGACATTGAAAGAATAATACTCAACTTCATAAGAAAAACTAAAAACCCAGGATACCTAAAAACAATCTTGTACAATGAAAGAACTTCCAGAGGTATCACCACCCCTAATTTCAAGGTCTACTACAGAGTTATAGTAATAAAAATCACATGGTACTGGCATAAAAATAGACAGTTTGATCAATGGAATAGAATCAAAGACTCAGATGTAAACCATACACCAATGGACACCTGAGTTTCAGCAAAGAAGCTAAAATTATACAATGGCTAAAAGAAATTCTGCTTGTCTAACTGGATGTCAGCATGTAGAAGAATACAAATAGATTCATAGCTATCAACCTGCACAAAACTCAAGTCCAAGTGGATCTAAATCCAGAAACATTGAATCTGATAGAAGAGAATGTGAGAAACAGCCTTGAATGCATTGGCACAGGAGACTACATCCTGAATAGGACACTAATAGTGCAGGCAATAACAATAAGCAGTTAACAAATGTGACTTCATGAAACTGAAAAGCTTCTGTAAGTTAAAGTGCAGCATCAATAGCACAAAATAATCCAGTTTAAAAATGTGGTACAAGACTAAATAGAATCCTCAACAGAGAAATCCCAAGTAGCCAAGAGACACTTAAAGAAATACTCTATACATATCCTTAGCCATCAGGGAAATGCAAATCCAAATGACTTTGAGATTCCATCTTACACATGCCTTAATGGCTAATATCAAAAACAAGTGACAGCTCATGCTGGCTAGGATGTGAAGGAAAAGGAACAGTACTACATTGCATCACCATCCCCGACTTCAAGCTCTACTATAGAGCTATAGTCCTGAAAACAGCTTGGTATTGGCACAAACATGGACAGGTAGACCAATGGAATCGAATCAAAAATCCTGATACTCCCTTAGCCTAGAGGCAGGAGGAAGGGCCTAGTTCTACCCCAAATAGCTTGACAGATTTTGCTGATACCTCCTGGAAGGCATCACCTTCCCTGTGGAGTGGGTTTTAATCATTTCCACCTTTTACTTTCCCCCATAAGTCCACTCTTACCTCCCTATTTCCTATCTTCATGTCTTCCTTTAGTTAATAACCCATTGAATCCAGTTTGTGCTGTTCATATACTCCTTTGTGTGGATACATCCACTGGAGTATGATTGACCTACCAGAGGCTACACCCTTAAAGAAAACTGATTTTTCCCTTCCCTAGATGCCATCAATTGTCCATACCTCCTTATTAAGGAGTGGGAGATTATTACCCTTCCCTGCTTCATGCAAAAATATTGACTGTCTTCTTTGTGCAGGTGTTGTCCAAGCAAGCACAGATGCTCTGAGGTCATGAGTATAACAGTTCTATCATGTCCAGAAGATATCAATTTGTTACAGTCTTTCCCAATGTCTGACTCTTAAAGTCTTACTGTTCTCTCTTCGACAATGGTCCCTGGATCTTGGTGTGGTATTATATATATAAGCCCCATTTGTGGCTGAGTATCACTGACACTTATTCTCCATGCTTTGAGAGACACATAGAGGTACAAATTTAGAAGGTAGTGTGATGCTATGTTTATCTACCAAAATAATGTAGTGGGCCACCTTTGTGGTCTGTGATTTCCCCAACTAATTGTTCTGAGCCAGATTTACAGTACCAAGCTGCATTTCCTCCTATGGAATGTGCCTCAGATCCAGTAAGAAAGCAGCTGGTTACCTTCATAATGTTCATGACACTGTTGTAGCCATGGGCATACCTTGCCTCACTGGTCATTATCATAATTAAGAGAGTCTGAGACAGGTATTGGTGGCACACACCTTTAATCCCAGCACTAGGGAGGCAGAGGCAGGCAGATCTCTGTGAGTTTGAGGCCAGCCTGGTCTACAGAGATGGTTCTAGGACAGGTTCCAAAGCAATACAGAGAAACTCTGCCTGGGAGAACAAAACAAAACAAAACAAAAAAGAGAGAGAGAAAGTCTGCAGCTGGCCAAGACTATTGAAGAGATTTTTCTCCAAGTAGCCTACATAGAGCCATCTGGAACTATAAAAGCTATTCATCAAGGAAAATGCTTCCTGGACATTACCAATTTGATTTTTCCATGTCCTGTGACTGAAGTGTTGTGGCATCTTCAGCAATATAATCTTATCATCAAGTTCTGATGGGCAACCAAGAGTGATGCCAATTGTCTTTATTGTTTTGATGATCTCCAGGTATATCTCTGATCAATAGCTTGAGGACAGGTATTCATATCTGGTACTGTTTTATTTGGTAACCTATGGCTTCTAGGATGAACATTATCCCATGTAGAATAACTCCAATTAAACACTTCTTTATAGACCATGTGTGTGAGAGAGGGGGATGGAGCAGGGTTCTTATAAAAGAATAGGTTTCCATATGGCTTTTTGAAACTTCTTTAGTGTTAGTTAGCCCTTCTACCACTTGCTTTTTCTTTTCTACCCTTCCATTCTCTCCATTACACATGCCACATGTTCTCACTCATATGTGGATCTTAGACTCAAATCTTTAGATTTATATGTTTAATTTAGTTTCTAGGAAATTAGAAAGGGACCACTGTTGGAAAGGGAGACAAAGACCTGAAGAAATGGATGAATAATAGGAGACAGAATGTTTTTCAACTTTTCTTTCTTTACCTTGAGAAAACAGCATTGAAAAGCATATGAAGTACTTCATTTTCTTACTTCTGAAATATTGTCTTCAAAGTTAACTCATTATTATAAAGATTCAAAGAATGTAAGAAAGAAGTTCACATCCTCATATCCTACCTCATATCCATAGAGATGGCCATCTCTAAAGATGGAGAAAGCTGTGTTTATTATGTATGTAGTTCACATATAATGTAGATCATGAGATTAAGTCACTAGGGAATCACTAATCTAGGCAAAGGAAAATGTCCACAAGGAACAGTAAAATAGTCATTACATTAGAAAAGATTTGCCTTAGAATAAAAAATAGTAGAAGGTAGAAAATTACCTGAAATTATATTCATGTATTACTATGCCCACCAAACAAAAACTACACTGAAAACACTGAAACCACACTAATATAAGTGTTGCTCTCTGATGAACTAGAAAATGGGCTTTGTTCCCACTAGCATTCACTCCTTGTTTTTGCCAGCTGGGAATAAAATGACCAACTGAAGCTTCACTTCACAAATCTGATTCTGGTTAATGCCTCAAGGGAAGCTATCAGCGTGTCTCCTCCAATCGCCTCCTAGGGAGCAAGAGAGAAATATTTGGCCTATAAAACACAATGGCTGCATTCTCTTCTGCACTGGCCTGATCAGGATCTGTGCTTCCAGTGACAACTACCCGATTCATTCAGCTCTGTGATTACCTTCTACCAGTGCATTCAAAACCAATTCAAGCCAGGAGTGGGAAAGAATTAAATCTAGTGAACAACAGCATCTTCTATACTCATACCTGCCTGGTGTTACTCAGTCTATTTTCATGCATATATAATAACTAGTCTGCCTGATACTCAAACTTCCAGCAATAAATACAGAGTTGGCAACAAAGCTAGGAATTTGCCTCAAAATGAGCCAGGACTGATTTTTGTTCCAAACATTGCACTTATTAGTTGTTCAGTCTTTAGTTTACTATATTAAAGTTCTCTTCAGCCTGTCCATCACTGAAGATAATAATGCATATGCTATGAGTATAGACACAAAGAGGCATGTGTGTGTGTGTGTTGTGTGTGTGTGTTGTATTAGCAAAATTTAGTTACTATATAAACATTCCTTTAAAATGTTTAAATGAATACAATTTAGATCAACTTGGACTTAAAGGTTAGAAATAGAAAACCCAAACAACACAAACTGATTTTTCCTTTAAGTTCAATTTTAATTAGATACAAGTTGATTTCCCTTTGGTATAAATATGACCATATGAAATGCTGCATAATTCTACTTGTTTAGAAAATCTACAATACAAGCAGAGAATAAGATAATGGTTGTCAGGACTATAAAGAGGAGAAATGGAGAGTTTACCATGTTCAGAATTTCATTTATGTAAAATTTAAAAATCCAGGGATCCTGTGTATCTAACATTCTGCCTACAGATATCAATACCATAATGTGTACTTGAAATAGTTGCTAACAGCACAGATATCATGTTAGCATTCTTGCACCAACAAAAAATAGCACAGGAAACATTTGGAGGTGCTGGACATGCTTATCATGACTGTGATAATTTCACTGGATCCAATCTCACCAAATTGTAAATATCAATACTGCCAGGCTTTTATATGTCACCCAAGAAAGATTTTTAAGGAAAAGAGTTAAAGACACTTAGACTGCTTTATAAAGCTTCCCTAAAGCCACATTGTCAAACATGGACAAGTGCATCAGGTCAAGATCTGGAGTTACTACTTGCTGCTTGTATAACTAGAGCCCACTTACTGTTTCCCTGCCTGCCTCAGCCAATTCTGCCTTCAATGATCAGCCTGCACATCTCCAAGTCTTCTCATGCTGCTTCTCCAAGTATCCTCAGAAGCTGCCAAGCGCAGTGTCTAGCACAGAGCAGAATGTCAGTACCATCTAGCTAGATGTGCAGTGGTTCGGAGTCAGGTACATGAAGTAAAGGTCCACCTCTATCACTTGCCCACAATGTGCATTTTCCAATGAAGTGTCTCCTATTACAGCTCTCTCACCATAGAAATGGCATAATAATGAAACAGAAAATCAATAAAGACCAAGCTTGCATCTGCATTTGTATTGCCCATATCTGCCTGCTGCTTTTCAATAGAGAGAGGAATATAGGAGTGCCTTGATCTGGTCCATCAGATGATCATTTGAATAATCTCTCTTATAAAGAAAAGCAAGCATCTGTGTGCTACAAAAGGTATTAGAAATATTTGTATATTTTTCTTCTACACCAGATCAGACCTTACAATACCTACCTGCAAATGAGGTGTCTGGGGGTATGGAAACTAATTTTTTTAGATGAACCAATTTTCACATTGAATATTCTGAGACAGAGAAGGACCTGATTCTCCAAACCCATGGGTCCCAGAAAAGGCTCAGAAAGAAGAAAGGACAAAATTCCCTATGGAAAGGCTAATCTTGCCTTATAGCCTGGAGTCAGAGAGCCTAGGATTCAGAATTTGCAGGTCCTGGTAACAGAAGTCTCTCAGAACCCAGCCATGCTAGAACAATGCTGTGTTTAAACAACTCTTGTGTGTGGACAAAAGAAAAAAAAGATATCAAAGTCCTGTATGAGGTGTCTCAGTGATTGGCACAGGAACTTAAGTATTTGTCATATTGCAAAAGGAAACAGCAACAATATTCATCAGGCATTGTAGGAACCAGTTTCCATGTCACTGTCATGTGCTGCTGTGAAGCAGTCACCATGCTTCCCACCCCCTCTAAGTCTTCATTAGAACAAACAACACCCCTCAGTTTGCACAGGCTGAGTTTGGGGCTTGTTGGAAAACTTTAAGTGGGAGTATATATTTCAAGGTAAAGGCAAAATGTCCTCTGCCTGAAGTCTTACACAATTCACTTAACAGAATTAAGGTGCTATGACTACATTTATACTGTGAATGAACAAGTCTACATCCACTATACTTTTCCAAAGACAGAATCTATTCTGCTTAACCTAAGCTGGAGCAGACAAATGGATTGTAGAGAAAACAGGCATGAGCACAAATGTCTCAGCAGCAAGGACTCCTGCCTTCTGAAGCCAGGCACTTAGTTTATTACCTTTTATTTTGGGTTTGGAAAGGTGACAATCATACTATACTTCATTCCCAGTTCCAGCTTAACTTTCTCAAAGAAGAAATGTAAATGGAAGCATGTGAGATCTTCAGTCGGGAAACTCTAGGGTATTCACAAAGCATCACACAGAGGAAGCTAGAGGGAAAGGAGAGCTGACTAGCCCATGAATTCTCTTGTGTGCTGCACGGATTTACCTAAGAAGGCAGTGGGATAGAAGTCAATCACGGAGAGTCACACTCGACTGAAGAAGCCAAGGGGCTCTGAGAGGTACTCACATGTCACATCTAAACACAGAGCTATAGATCACACTCAGCAAAGATACTTATCCTTCCAGTTCACATTTAGGGCTGACTGTCAGGCTCAACTAAGTACAAGAACATGGGCATGGCCTTGAGAATGCGCACACCAGAAGAAGTGGGATCGCCCTTACTGAAGCACACATAGAAATAAGCATGGGAGCTAGTTCCCAGACCAAGATGCTGGAAAGTGTAGAAAACTCCAGACTACCTGGTCTTTTTCTCTTTCTTCTTTAAATATGTTAGAAATGCTCAAGCAGGAGTCATATTCCCTTCATCGGATCCAAGTGAACCACTAAGAAAAAAGAACAGCATTCCTTTATAGGATGAGCAAACAAAGGATCAAAATCACCATGGAAATCAGCAAGGTCAACACATTGAAGAGAACCTGAGGAGTCAGAATGTGTTCCTTTTGACATGAACAGCCACCTCAACTAGAAGATTCCCCTATGTCTCTCAACATGCATTCTCAAAAAAAAAGAGTGAGATCCTCCTACAGGACCAATAAGTATGGTCCTCACCTCTCATCAAGGAAACTTCTTGCAACAGACTGAGACCTCTACAGGAAACCAAAACTAATCAAAATGCAGAGTAATAAATCCCAGAACAATGGATATATCCACAAAACAATTCATACATCTAAGGCTCAGGAAACATCCTGGAGGAGGCAGCAGAAAGATTGTAAGAGGATCAAGGAGTTTGCTGTGAGAGTGTATCTCCTAGGGACGTCAGAAGCTACACCTGTAAAGTCTCATCTAAACATGAGCTGAACAAGTAAAACAACCATAGTCATGCCAAAGTGAACAGGGGAAAGCCCATAGGGCCTCAACCCTGCACAAAGAACTACAGGCAACTTAGGAATGCGGAGAATGGGAAAAATAATATTGCCCCAGGAAGAGCACACCAATTGGTTATGTAATACCAAATGGTCAGCTCTGAAAACATATACACACATAACTTTATACAGATTAATCAGAAATTATTTAGGATGTGTGTGTGTGTGTGCATGTGCGTGCACGTGCACACATACACACGTGCACACATACATATGTAACAAAAATAATGGAGAAAAAAGAGGCCATGAATTTGAGAAAGGAAAAAGATTTCTATATGGTTTACAGGAAGGAAAGGGGAGTGAGAAATGGTAATCATGGTAGCTACCAAGAGTCCCATAATTCAAGATGCAGGCATGGGATCACGGGGCAAGCTGGGTAGCTAAACTAGCTGATTGCTGTGCTCTATGTTCAACTGAGCCCCTCCTTAATAAATGAATAAAGTGGAGAGTGAGTAAAACATCCAGTGTTAACTTCAGGCTCCCACATGTGAGAACATCCAACACGCCTGTGCCCACACACATTTATACACAAAAGTATAAATAAATAATAAAAAGATAGCAAACACATCAACTATTAGACTACAGTATCAGCAAGTTAATAACTCATTGTCTTCCAAAACAAAACAGAACTTTATTCAGATGAGTGCCAATACTGAGTAGATAGATTTTCTCCCCTTTTCAAAAAGTACAACTTCACTGAGTGAAGCAAAAAGAAAAAAAAAAAATGAGTCCTCATCTAAATTTTGCTGGTTTTGAGGAGGAGAAAGAAGGAAATTGAAGTAGCACTATTGGCTACTGTGTGAAATTCTGCCACACAACAGAAGCTTCTCTGCAAAGCTTTGGCTAAATGTGGACCAGCTGTGTGATACACCTTCTAAGTGATACCATGAGAGACACATTGTGGGTTGAATGTGTCCCCCTAAAAGATGAAGTCCTCAGAATATATGCATATGTTCTTATTTAGAAATCAAGTGTTTGCAGATCAATTTAAATGGGATCTTTACAATTGGACTGATGTCCTTTTCATAAAGGAAAAATTTGGACCCAACACTTACAGAGGAAGAACAGATAAGGATACCATATCTGTGAATAGTGCCTGAGCTGCCAGACACAACGAGAAGTCCTGAAGCAGATTAGTGATCAGAACCTCCAAAAAGAATTGACCCTGCATGCAACCTGAGTTCAGACTTCCAGATGCTAAAGCTGTGAGACACTAAATCCTGGTGCCTAAACCAGTCAGCTTGTTGTGTGCTGTTAACATAGGCCTGGGAGACTAAGACACCATCAGAACAATAGTGCTGGGCATTATCTCAAAGAGTACATGCACAAGGCCCTGGGTTCAATATTAGCACAAAAGTAAAAGGAACGTATTGGTTTAAAACTTGATATACAGTTCAAAACAAGATGCGGGAGTATAAGTAAAAAAAACTGGGAAACAAACCAAAAAAATTCCAGGGCCAGATGGTTTCAGTACAGAATTCTACCAGAAATTCAAAGAAGAGCTAATACCAATACTCCTCAAATTGTTCCACACAATAGAAGCAGAAGGATCATTGCCAAACTTATTTTACAAGGCTACAATTAACTTGGTACCCAAGCCACACAAAGGCACAACTAAGAAAGAAAATTACAGACCAATTTCCCTCATGATAATTGGTGCAAAAATACTCAATAAGGTATTAGCAAATCAAATCCAAGAACATACCAGAGAAATCATTCACATGATCAAGTAGGCTTCATCCCAGGGATGCAGGAATGGTTCAACATATGAAAATTCATCAATGGAATCCACCATATAAACAAACTAAAAAAGAAAAACCACATGATCATCTCACTAGGTATTGAAAAAGCCTTTGACAAAATCCAATACCCTTTCTTGTTAAAGGTCTTGGAGATATCAGGACTAACACGAACATACCTAACCATAATAAAAGCAATTTATACAGCAACCAAACAGCCAACATCAAAACCAGATGGAGAAAAATTCAGAGTGATTCCTCTAAAATCAGGAACAAGACAAGGCTGTGCATTTTCTCCATATCTCTTCAATATTGTACTTAAAGTTCTAGCTAGAGCAATAAGAAAACAAAAGGAGACAAGGGGATACAAATTAGAAAGAAAGAAGTCAAACTGTCACTACTTGCAGATGATATGATAATTTACATCAGTGAACAGGAAAACTCTACCAGGGAACTTCTACAACTGTTAAACACCTTCAGCAAAGTGTCAGGATACAAGATTAACTAAAATAATCAGTGGCCCTACTATATAGAGATGATAAAGGGGCTGAGAAACAACCTAAACAAACATCACCCTTTACCTGATTTTTGACAAAGAAGCTAAAATTATTCATTGGAAAAAAGAGAGCATCTTCAAAAAATGGTGCTGGCATAACTGGATGCTGGCATGGAGAAGACTGCAGATAGATCCATATTTACCACCATGCACAACACTTAAGTCCAAATAGATCATAGACCTCAACATAAGTCCAGCCACACTGAATCTGTTAGAAGAGAAAGTGAGAGGTACCTTTGAACAAACTGGTACAGGAGACCCCTTCCTGAACATAATACCAGTAGCACAGACACTGAGATCGACAATTATTAAGTGGGACCTCCTGAAATTGAGAAGCTTCTGTAAGTCAAGGGACACAGTCAACAAAACAAAACAAAGGCATCACACAGGCTGGGAAAAGATCTTCACATCTGACGGAGGGCTAATCTCCAAAATATACAAAGAACTCAAGAAGCTAGTCACCAAAACACCAAATATCCAATTAAAAAGTGAGGTACAGAACTAAATAGAAAATTCTTAATAGAGGAATCCAAAATGACTGAAAGACAATTAATAAATTGTTCAATATCCTTAGCCATCAGGGAAATGCAAATCAAAACAACTTTGAGATACCATCTTGCTCCAGTCGGAATGGCTAAACTCAAAAACACCAATAACCAAAAACAGCAAGTTTATGCTGGAGAGGATGTGGAGAAAGGAGAACACTCCTCTACTGCTGGTGGGAGTGCAAACCCTTACAACCATTTTGAAATTAGCATTGTGGTTCCTCAGAAAAAATCAGCCTATCACAAGACACAGTAATTCCACTCTTAGGCATATACCCAAAGGATGCACATTCATACAACAAGGAGATCTGTTCAACTATGTTCATAGCAGCATTATTTGCAATATCCAGAACCTGGAAGCAACCTAAATGCCCCTCAACTGAAGAATGGGAGGAGAAAATGTGGTACGTTTACACAATAGAGTACTACTCAGCAGAGAAAAAAAAATATGGAATCTTGAAATTTGCAGGTAAATAGATGGAACTAGAAGAAACCAGCCTGAGTAAGGTAACCCAGTCACAAAAAGACAAACATGGTATGTACTCATTCCTATATGGATATTAGACAAGAATTACCAGCCTACAATCCACATGGCTAGAAACACAGCTAGGAAACAAGGAAAACCTAAAAGAGATATACATGATCCCCTAGAGAAGGGGAAAGGGACAAGATCTCCTGAGCAAATTGGAAGCAGGGTGGGAGGGGAGGAGGAGTTAGGAGAAAGAGAAGGGGACAAGACAAAAGGAGGGGAAAGGAGGACATGAGGGAGCAGGAAGATCGAGTCAGGGGAAGAATAGAAGAGAGCAAGAAAAGAGATATCAAAATAGAGGGAGCCATTATAGGTTTAAAGAGAAATCTGGCACTAGGGAAATGTCCAGAGATCTACAAGGATGACCCCAACTAACAGTGGAGAGGCTACCTGAAATGACCTTCCACTATAAAGACATTGATGACTACTTTATATGCCATCCTAGAGCCTTCATCCAGTAGCTGAAGGAAACAGAAGCAGACACCCACAGCTAAGCACTGAGCCAAACTCCTGGAATCCAGTTGCAGAGAGGGAGGAGTGATGAGCAACGGGGTCAAGACCAGGATGGAGAAGCAGCTGACCTGAACAAAGCGGAGCTCATGGACCTCAGTCTGATTGCTGGGAAATCACATAGGACTGACCCAGATTTCCTAAATGTGGGTGTTAGTTAGGACTGTGCAGTCTATGGGGCCTCTGGTAGTGGATCAGTATTTGTCCCTAGTGTGCGAATGGACTTTGGGAATCCATTCTACATAGAGAGATACTCTCTCAGCCTAGACACATAGGGGAGGGCCTCAGCCTTGCCCCAAATGATAGGACAGACTTTGAAGATCCTCCATGGAAGGCCTCACCCTCCCTTGGGAACATAAAGGGGATGGGATAGGGGGTCAATGGGGGACAGAGGAGGATGGGAGGGAGAGGGAACTAGGATTGACACATAAAACAAGATTATTTCTAATTTAAATTAAAAAAGGAAAAAAAAAGAAAGCTGGGAGACATAATGTCAAAGAAGACACACCCCAGACAGACGTGAGCAGGAACATTACAGGACTGGGAGACGAGGCTGCAGTGTCCAGGCACAGGTTAGCTTGACTTATGACAATGGATCTGCAGGGTGTTTTCAAGCACAAAGGTGTGATAGGTGCCCGGAGCAATCTGAGAGCTTAGGAAAGTCTTCCTGAAGAAGAGAGCATCCTGCATTGGGAAGACTGACAAACTTTCAAGATGTGACTTTTAAAAGGAGCCTGGTGAGTTCTTGGCACAAGACTGTGTCTAACTGCATGTACCTTTACTGGGCTTTGCATATACACACTTGAATATAACACGTCAAAATCGTGACACCTGGGCTAAAGAGATGGCTTGAGGTTAAGACTACACACTGCTCTTCTAAGAAGTTATTTGGATCCCAGCACCCATGTCAAGAAACTCACAACCTTCTATACCCCTCACTGTAGGGGATCTAACGCCCTCTTCTAACTTCCTGGGCATCTGAACCCACATGCTCACACTCTAACACACAGACACAGACATAAGCATAATTAAAAATAAAGTAAACCTTGTTTTTAAAGTGTGGCGCCTCTGAGGCTGGAGAACAGAGACATCAGTCACAGAGCAGAACAGTATTGGCCAATGGGAATAACTCGCCCTGGAGCAGGAGGGCCAGTGCCTACCCATGTAGAAACTACCTCTATTTGTTCTCAGTGCATGTGAAACACCACACCACTGGCACTATTGAGGATGGTGAAGAAAGGAGGACTCTGCAGGGGCTTGCAACAGCAAATGGAAGCAGAGAAATAAAAGTTCAAATAATGAGGGTCTTAGAGGCTTGTTGCAAGAAACCAAGAATGAATGAATAAAGATATATCACGCAGGTTTCCTGTCTGCCAATATTTGGTCCAGTCTACATTTGTATTTATTTTATCATCTTGTGTTCATTTGTCATCATTATCACTTACCAACATTCATTTCTTGAACGCAACCTACTTTAGGAGTGATCGCTTCCTACCACAATGAGGACACGTTAATGACTCCGGTGAGTGGCAAACTAATGGGGCCGACAGCGGCTGCTAGCATGAGCAGACAGACGCATACCGACCTCTTTTGTGTGGCAACGCTCTGCTAATTGGGTCTAATGGAGGAGTTGGAGGCATTCTCCTTCTGTTATCCCAATGATATTAATGTCTTCATGAAGTTAATGAAACCACTAGCACCAGCCAACCAAAAAAGGTTGCCTGTATAATATAATCCACCTATTTGGGATCTTATACAAACACAAGATATTCTTGTCATCGTTTTCCCTACAATGCACAGTGCTGGGAATTTTTTCTTCTTTTATTTCCTAAGGACCAGAAACAGTGCAAAGGATCTGCTCCGATTTGCATTCCAGGTTGACTGTCCTAAGATTTGACCGTAGGCTTTAATGGTCTCCACTGCCCCCTACTGGCCATATAAAGGAGGTTTTCAAGACCCCCTTGGGAGCTGGAGTACCAGAGCTATTTGTTTTGTCTCATTTATTATTATTTATTTTATTTTTGAGATTATAATTACATTTCACCCTCCAATTTCCTCCTTCCAACCCCTCCCATATACCCTTATTTGCTCTCTGTCATGGCCTCTTTTTCATTTAGTGTTGTTATACACACACACACACACACACACACACACACACACCTCTGTCTCTCTTATATACATAACTACCCCCTGACTAGTCTGTATAATGTATGCCTTCAGGCATGGCCATTTGGTACTGCATAACCAATCGGTTTGCTCTTCCCTGGTGAAGACTGTTAGCCCACTCTCACCATCCCTTCGTTGCCTGCAGTTCTTTGTGGATGGTTGAGGCCTCATGGTCTTTCCTCCAGCTACTTTAGCATATCTATTGCTACTGTCATTGGTCAGCTCATGTTTAGGTAGCCATACTAGTGAGACTTGTGGGACATTCCTAGGAGTCACTCTAACAGCAAATTCCCTGGTCCTCTGGCCCTTACAACCCTCTTATTCGATGATCCCTGACTGTTAGGTGAGGGAGGGGTTTTGTAGATGTATTCCTTGGTCCATGCTTTGTATTTTGATTGACTGTAGTTTTCTGTGATGGACTCTGTTGCAAAGATACATTTCCTTGAGAAGGGGTGAAAACTATAAATATGAGTGGTATAAGGACAAACATTTAGGGTGTGGTTAGGAATTGTGTTGTTCAGTTAAGTCCTGGTTGCATGTTCTACAAGATCCATGACTTCACAAACCCTAGGTGGTTGGGTTTCCAGTGACAACCATGGTTTACCTCTTGTTGAGTGGGTCTTAAACACACTTAGAGAGCTGTTGGTCTCTTCCAAGGAATTCATGCCACTACTGCGCCTTCTGGGATATCACACTGTACAGCCCCTTGTTGTGGTTCATAAGAATCATAACTGGGTAGATCTGGTGGTTATTTCCCTCCCTTGGCAGCTTGCATGCTATCATCTGGTATCATGAAAGCTAGTCCTCGGGGACAAAGTTTTCAGGTCAGAACCAGCTCATGGACCTTTGGGCCCTGCATCTAAATTTTATGGTCATCAGCAATAGTAACTTACTTTCCACCTCTGGGGGGCAACCAAGGGCAATAGCAGCAATAGTTTGTTATGTTCTGAGAATCTATCGGACAACCCTGACCAATAGCAAAAAAGAGGTTTCTCCTGCCTGATGCAGGGATTTTTGTTATGTGGTCTTGTTATTTACTTAGTGTGCCTTCTTGACTAATAGTTACAGCATCTGGGGGTCTTATTACTGCTGAAGGAAGTTAGTACACAGCCAACTTACTTAGGAAGATTGGCATGGGAGTTGGAGACCCAAGACAACCAATGAGTAAGTTAGCCTGACTTATAGCTACCACCACATTCCTATGGGAGGCGTGGCAGAATGAAAAGTGCATGTATTTTAAACATCAGATCAAAGAACTTTTTATTTTAAATCCCTCTATGCCTTACATGTAAGCTGTATACTAATCTCTTGTATAAAATGTGAATCGTGGACTTTGGAGAATTACAGTAAGGTTTTTAACTATCATGAAAGAATAGTAGAATACTATGACTGTCCATCAGCTGCCAGATGCTGTGGAACCAAAAATGGGAAAGAAGGAGACTATTGCCTGCAGATAATAGTCTCAGTTGTTGCTTCATTCAGGTTAGCAAGGGGTTTGTAACTAGAAATTCAAGGCTGAAAAATAATACTAGAATGCTCAAATAATAATGCCAAAACATATGAATGTCTCGGTCATTTACAAACCATTTTTATGCACATTGAATTTGATGCTCACAAGAATGTACCTACCCATGCATAATGTGTAGGAACATACTCAGCACACAAAATAGCGTGGTTGGTTTTCCCCATCATAACCAACTTATTGTTACTTTCTCCACTGTCCAATGAGTAAACTGAGGCTCAGAAAAGCTAAAAAAAGTTTTCCAGAATCACAATGTACCAGGCAGTGGCGCTAAGACTTGCACACTGACCCATCAGGACACGGTGATCATTTCTCTAAACCATTACCTTCTACAAGTGGGCAGGAAAATTGTGATAGTTTCACTGTGTGCATAGGGGTGTTCGGACTCTCATAGAAGTCAGTGAACCTTTCACAAAGGCTAGCAAGTGGTATTTAACAATATACTGAGTGAGGAAATCGTAGTAAAATTTTTTGAAGTTAAGTGTTTTAACCTTCAAATCAATATTGCCATGGAAAATATCCAGATGATAATTGAAGGAGTTTGTGAAATTATTGTTCAAAAGAATTAAAATCAAGGGGCTGGAGAGATTGCTCAGTGGTTAAGAGCACTGGCTGCTCTTCAAGAGGACCTGGGTTCAATTCCCAGCACCCACATGGCAGCTTAAAACTGTTTATAACTCTAGTTCCAGGGCATCTGGCATTCTCACACAGATATACATGCAGGCAAAGCACCAAAGCACATGAAATAAAAGTTAAAAAAATTAAAAAGAATTAAAACCCACAGATATATGAATACCAAAAGGAAAGGCCAATTGCTCATTGCAACTGGAATCAACTCAAGGGGAAAATATTAGCTCTGCACATTTAGATAAAAAAAATGGCATTATAAATTAAAATCAATGATAAAATCACAAATATATTAAGTGAATATCCACAGTGAAAATTACATTACTGTGTATTTTAGAGAATTATACAAACATAGAAATCCCCAAGAGGGATGATATTCTTTTTAGGGTGTTTAATAGATTTGCTTCTTATGTAAAAAAGAAACATAATGCCTATTATTCTTTAACCCTCCTGAATATAAATGTCTTTCCATGAACTCATTGGGATGAATCTCCAGCACTCCCCTCATGGTTGGTCAGTGCCACAGTGCCCAACACACTAGGACATACCATGACATAAATGCAATGCATAAATGTTAATTTAATAAGTGGAAGACCAAGTCAAATTCGTGAGCCTCGCAAAATAACAAATCACAGTTTGGGCATCATTATGAAAGCCATGAAGTCAAAGTAGATAGTAAGGTGGATATGATGTGGACTGGAAATGTCCCCCACAGACCGTGCATTGCTGGGTTAAGTTGCCAGCTGATTACATCTGAGGGAGGGACTGGATCACAAGAACTCTACCCACATCACTAGACAAGCCAACCGATAAGTTCAGGATCCGACAGCTATACTGGGAAGTGGTAGAACCTAGGATATAGGACCTAGCTTAGAGGATGTGGGTCACTGCAAGATGTTCCATGAGAGTAACTCAGTCCCTTCAGTCCCTTCTGTTCTTCTGCTTCTTGGCCACAATGAGCCACTCAGCTCTGTCACGGCCTACCTGCCATGATTTTCTTCCTCATTGAAGTCCTGAAGTGATGGAGACAGCTGACCATGGGCCCAAACTGAGCAAACGTAAACTGGGTTCTCTACAGAAGCTTGTGTCAGATATTTTATCACAATGAAAGGTTTGCACAAAGGCCATTCTAAACACAAATTTCCTCATCTTTAAGAATAGCTTAGGCCAGTATGTATCTCCTTATGTGCTTTGTATCTAAAATGAACAGTAAAGAAACTAGAGACGTGTACAACAATATGTCTCTCAAAACCTGCATATTAACTAGAAGACCAACTTCAGATTGTCCTCTGAATTTACACACACACACACACACACACACACACACACACACACAAATAATTGTAAATTTTTAAATAAATGTAGAATAAATAAATCCTTCCTTTTATTAAAGAAAAAGAAAAATTTACTATCAGTTTTCACAGCGTTGCTTTCATCTTTTTTATTGTAGATACTTTTACATCTTTTTTTTTTCTTTCAAAATGAGAAAGTACAATTATAGAGTCTGACTTAAACCGAAGCTTGCCTATTTTTCAGATTTACCTTGTGTGTGACCAAAGCATAAAAGGAGACATGCTTGGTCCCTCAGCAACACTGAGCAGTGATTTCACCTGCATCTCACAAAGTCCATGGTCACATACTAAAGCCACAAGATGGAAATGCAAAGTGTCCAGGGGCTAAGTGGGAAATCTCCCATTCAGAGTGAGCTGGCTTTTTGTTTTTTCTTTTTTTCTTTTTTTCCCCTGGGGAAAGGAAAAGTCATCTCAACAAATAGCTGACACTCCTAACCTCTATCTTCTTCTAGTACTCAATTAAGGCGTATGATGTCTTCCCACACACCATGTGCCCTTCTCCCATCAGCTTCTGTGCTTGCTCCATCCTCCTCCTATTGATGGCTGCCCTGTGTGATTCTTTCTGCGGTCTGCAACAGCAGGCACCTTATTTAGGAAGTCAATAGAGCTATCTTTTCCTCTTGTTTTGAAGAGTAGAGAAAGCCAGAGTTTGGAGCATCTCCTTTCAAAGAAACTCAAAGCAAAACCATGTCATCTTCAACACCTTAGATTTGGACCACAACTCTCAGAGAAGGCCAATGGCCCAGGGAGGCCGTGTGGAAGAACAAAACCATCTAGAACATAACAAGGATGCTGTAGGAACCCAGCCAGTCCAACCACTATCTACCAGGCCAGAGAAAATGGTCCCCTCTCTCTCTGCCACATAGGAGGCTAATTTGGATATTATAGTGTGTGCTTTTGATCTGGATGAATAAATGCCTTTCTTCTGGCAAAGATGTTATGGAAGTCCTTAAGAGGACAATTCCACACAGCAGCAGAAGGATTCTATAAATCAGATGCTGAAGCTAAGATTCTATTGCAAACCGGCAGAGAACAAAGAGGAAAGTGTGTCAAGGATTCTGCCAATCTTTCAGGATCTGAGACAAGAACATCACTGGACCTGAGGCTGTATTTAGTCAAGACTGTGGTAGGAACTCTCCAGACAACCCTCTGAAGGCTAGTTTCTGCCTCAAAAGACTGCAAGCCTAACACGGGAAGTAAGTGTTCTATCTGATAGCCCCTTTCCATCTTAAGAGACTGGATGCTCCTTTGTCTAATGTCATAACACTGTGCAGATATGATCATCATCTGGAGTGAATACAGGAAGACTTAAAGGGGAAATGAGCCAGGCTACATGCTGTGCTGTGAAGATGGGTCCCAGATTTCAAAGATCTGGGTTCCTACAAATCTATACGATCCCAAGCCCCCCCACCTACCTACCCACCCACCCACCAGCTCTCTCTCTCTCTCTCTCTCTCTCTCTCTCTCTCTCTCTCTCTCTCTCTCTCTCTCTCTCTCTCTCTCTCGGGTCCCAGTTTATTCCCCCGTTGTTGTTATTGTTGTTGTCATTGTTGTTGTTGTTGTTGATTCAAGTGGATAGTCAATGCTCAAAATGTTGACTTTAATCACTTTTCAGTGCAATAATAGGTTCTTTACATGATCTAAATCACGTCTCATACCAAGTTCTCCTTTGTGCATTCCTAAGGCCCATCTAGCTAACCCTGCAGATACTTACATTTGAAATTGCAGCCTCTCCATGGATCTTCCCAAGTCTTTAAGAGCAGAAAAATCCAAGATGCTATGATACAGGGGGCAACCACTTAAGTAGGCATTTCCCCCACTCTATGTGGATGTCTCAGATTAAACTGCATCTAGAAAATGAAGAGGACACAAAAACAGTCCAGAAGAAGGAGGGTAACTAAGTGTGGTGGCACTGGGAGATGCACTTCTTTGTTTTTTACTCTTATTGCTGTTTACTCTTTTTTACTTTTTTTACCAGCTCCCAAATCACACATGGAGGCTTAGTCTTAGTTATGAATGTACGGCCTTAGCTTGGCTTGTTTCTCGCAGCTGTTCTTAAATTATCCCATCTAACTTTGGCCTTAGAGATTTTATCTTTCTCTATTCCTGTATATCTTTTCTTTCCTTCTTCCTCCATGCCTGGCTGTGTAGCAGGATGGCTGGGTGGCTGGGTGGCTGGCCCCTGAAGTCCTCCTCCTTCCCCTCTCATTCCCAGATCCTTTCTTCTCCCAGATCTCTCTTCATATTTATCCTCTCTGCAGGCCAGCCCTGCCTATTCCTCTCTCCTGCCTCAGTATTGGTCGTTCAGTTCTTTAATAGACCATCAGATGTTTCAGACAGGCACTGTAACACAGCTTCACAGAGTTAAAAACAAATGCAACATAAACAAAAGTAACACACCTTAAAATGATATTCCCCACCAGTGAGGTGCCAAGCCATGCTCTAGAAGTGCAAGCCATTGCTATAACTAGAAGTAAGAGAACAGAAAATCGAGGTGAGATGCATGGCCAAAAGCACACAGAGAAAGGATTTGTGGTTTTATGAAAGTGCTCATGTTTGGTCCTAATAACTAGAGGAAGATGGGAGCAGAGATGTAGAAGTGTTAGCCTGTCTGATTTTTAATTTTCTGGAGGCTGTACTAGTAGTTTCTCCATCAGCCAAAACTGTGCTTGCCTCCCTCATTGGGTGGAATAGATCAAAGACTAGGGTGATGTTTGCATATGCAAATTACCCAAGAAGCCTGGAAAGAACTGGCAACCTAGCCTTCCCTTCTGGCAACCAGGAGATATCTGCTACATCTTCTTGCTCTGAAATGTAAGGAAGGAAGCTCTGGTCATGGAAAATGAGAAAGAGCAAAATGCAACTGTTTCCTTTGTATTTTTAGAAACTAAATTCTGAAACAAAGTTGGAAAATTGCTCCTCATAGTCTGTAGCTCTCTTCTCCTTCTTTTCTTTTTTTTTTTTTTTTTTTTTTTGAGCTTACTCAGCTTCTCCCTGGAGTAGCACAGATTTATCACACAGCCTGTTTTATAGAGTTTCACACCTTCCCATCATCTAGTTATAGAAACTTAGTAACACCCTGAAAATAATGGAGAAACTAGTGTACAACCAGTCAAGCCTATTCACTGAGCCCACTAAATGATGTAGCAAGGGCAGAGAGAGGTAAAGAAATACCCTGGAAAGTTGAGGGGGGGGGGGCACATTAAATTTGCTGTCAGCAGGGCGCCCTCTGCTGTTTAAGAAAACATAGTCACGGTTAAGAGGAGACAGGAAGATTGACTTCCAACAGTGACAAAATCTAATCTTGAGATGAATTGGTCCCTTATAAACCAACAGCTGGGCTTAACAGTCATAAAGAAAGTACTCCTGCTCCATAGATCAATCTGGAAAGGGCTTCATTCAAAAGCAGCCCAGAGACATCAATCTCAGTTTTCAGGACTGATTACATCGGATTCAAGCCACAGCATCATTACATTGGCTCTGAAATTAGACTCTGACCACCCCCACCACCCAGCTAGATGTTATGTTCCTATGTTTGCTCTGGTCACGTGATCTGAAGCTTTCGCCTTTGTCTTCTTTCAAAAATGAGAAAAAGGGAGTCCTCCTAGCTCAGACATACTCAAGATTTTGAGCTTGCTGTTAAGTGTGCACAGCTCTGAATGCTTGCTTGCTTTCCCCAGAAATCATAAAACATTTAGGAACTCCTGGGGCAAGCTCATCATAAAATATTCAGCAGCATCTGTGTCATATTATTTACTGACAAAGTAGACCCAGAAAATATGGTGTCTGAATCGCAAGCTGCCTTGCATCACGTGGACCATTAGGCTGTGGCTGGAAGGCGCTGGTTTATGATCCTTTGAGTATTCTCTCTCTCTCTCTCTCTCTCTCTCTCTCTCTCTCTCTCTCTCTCTCTCTCTCTCTCTCTCTCTCTCTCTCTCTCCTCTCTCTCTCTCCCTCTCTCTCCTCTCTCTCTCTCTCTCTCTCTCTCTCTCTCTCTCGCTCTCGCTCTCTCTCTCTCTCTCTCTGTCTCTCATGTGTATATGTATGCAAACACACAGAAATATAAAACCTATTATCAGAGGGCGTCTAATTTCAGGGCCAATGTGATAATGTTGTGGCTTGAATCAGAAGTAATCAATCCTGAAAACTGAGATTGATGTCTCTGGGCTGTTTTGGAATGAAGCCCTTTCCAGATTGATCTATGGAGCAGGAGTACTTTCTTTATGACTGTTAAGCCCAGCTGTTGGTTTGTAAGAGACCAATTCATCTCAAGATTAGATTTTGTCACTGTTGGAAGTGAATTTTCCTCCCTGTTAACCATGTTTATTCTCTCCCTCTCTCTCCCTCTCTCTCCCTCTCTCTCCCTCTCTCTCCCTCTCTCTCCCTCTCTCTCCCTCTCTCTCCCTCTCTCTCCCTCTCTCTCCCTCTCTCTCCCTCTCTCTCCCTCTCTCTCCCTCTCTCTCCCTCTCTCTCCCTCTCTCTCCCTCTCTCTCCCTCTCTCTCCCTCTCTCTCTCCTTCCCTCTATCCCTCCATCCATCCATCCCACTCTCTCCAGAGTGTGTGTGTGTGTGTGTGTGTGTGTGTGTGTGTGTGTGTGTGTGTGTAAACACAAAAACAATATAATCTAAGCAGAGGGTGTAGAGATTAATTTCAAACTATATATGTCTGTATGTATGTTGATATATATATGTGATACACACACACACACACACACACACACACACACTAAGGTTCCAACTACTTCCCCCCCCCAAAACTGACAGAATCCCCTAGATTTCATGCATACCTTTAGAAAGTACCTAGTCATCACCTTCTGTATCAGGCAGATTCTTGCTGGCTGGCCTCTGCCAACATAAGACTACGTGACCTCTTGGCAATCAGCAGAGAAATGCTCTAGATCCCTGGCTTATCACTCAGGTCCACATCAGCCTGTCCATGTGACCTTCACTACCCACCCCAGAAGCTGCATGTTCATTCTGAAACAGACCCTCACAGCACATGACCTGTTCCCTTTGAGAACCCCCAGCTTAGGTGCTTGTTAAACAGAGGAGTCTGCATCTGGTTTTCTCAGGACAGTCCCGGTTTGCACCCAGTACACTGACTATTTTATTAACCCCATCTCCTTTCACTCTCAAAAATGCCCTAGTTTCTATGTAAATCATATGATCACACCGTATACAATCCCTCCCAGAGTCACTGTAACTTCAACACATCCTCACTGAGGATTTCAGAGCTTCTAGGACCTTCCTTACAAAAGTCTCCCCTAGCTATTTTGAGATTCCCAGTTGCAATATCACACAGCATCAGCCAATCTTGGAAGCTGGTCTCCTGCTGATAATAGCACCAAAGTCTCTATTGGAAGCCACCTCCATCTCCAAGGACACTACCCGTGGGTGTTGCACTTAAGCCCAGCACACAGCAGCATTGGCACATCTCCCTCCCTGTTCTACATATAGAAGGAAGAATCCCACACACCTCCTTGTGCCTTAGGAGGAGTCTCAGAAGCAAAGCTAAACAATTCCAAGAGGCCCTGCAGAAACTTCTCTTCTCAGGCAGTTCTGACTTTCCCTTTGTGGTTTGAGGAACCACAAAGTGACAGCTAAGCAACCAGGCCTAAGCAGCAGGCATTTCTTGGGCTCACCATATTAGGGGAGTATTGTTTTGTTTTTTAACATGGATCCAACACTGTGAATTTAATGTCAAATCAAATCAATGATGTGCTGAAGAAACTTTTGCAAAAGCTGAATATTAAACTCTATAAGAATGTTGTGAGTAGATGTTAGATACAGCTGTTATTAAAGCTTGTATAGTATGACGTCTGTTAAACTGCATATCTTATATGCTTCATATATTTTACATGCATAAAAATATGTAAATTCTGTTTTTTTAAAAAAAAAACAGAAGCTATAATTGGATTCCAGAGATGATTATATAACCAGGCAAATATACAAAATACATTTACTCAGTGAGAATGTGTGAAGGGAAGATTACAACATATTGTTGGGCCCTGCATGAACCCCCAAGGCACCTTGAGCAAGCCTAAGCTGTTGGCTGGAACATCTTGCCCCAGAGTTGTTATTGGTACTTGGCCTGATTTGCCAACATACATCTGCTGGGGAGGAACTAAGCCTGAGAACTAGCACGCTTGACCCTTGATGTTTTCCACTGTGCTGTGAGTCAGTATCTAAGCCAGCTCCTTCCCCTCGATAAAGAGCATTTGGCATTTGACATTTTGGCATGCCTGTTGCACAAATGAGCCACTGTCTTGTCTTTTATTTAAATCTCTAGGCCTTCGCCTGATTAGTGGAACAGATTGTACTGCGGGCACTACAAGTAGAGGTCTCACCATGATCGGGAAGAAAGGATCACCTAAGAGATCGCTCTTGGAGGCCGGCCAGCAAAATAAGTGAATGAGGGTGTGTTGAAGGATGGGTGCCAGTAACTCTAAGGAAATTCTCAGTGGGCAATTAGTGGCCCTATTGAAAAGACATGGTACCAGGATTAAAACTAAGACAACTAAAACATTGTCATATTAGAAAACATAGTACCTTGTTTATGTACTCTGGAGGCTTAAACATCTCCAATTGGGAACAGGTAAAAGGTGGTCTCAAAGATGCTCATAAGGAAGAAGAACCTGATAATCTCCTTATTGCCACATTTTCCTTTGGAGTCTAGTTAAAGATGTGCTCCTGAGCAACAATGTCAAAGTAAAAGAACAAATGGCAGGGATAAATAAGACTTTTGAGGAAGTACAAGATTTAGAATCTGTGAAATCTATCAGGGAACAAGAGGGATCCCAACTAGGAAATGATAGTCCTACCTGTAAGACCCGCAAGAGCATGGTCCCTTGCGCTCCCACTCAGGAAAGGCAGCCCCCCCCCCAAATTACTCACGAGAAACGGTCTTGATGCAAACGCATAAGGTCCTTTATATTCCAGTATACTGGGGTCGTCACCATGGTAGAGGACTTAGCGACGACCCCAAGCACAGAATTGAGACAGCTTTTATAGGGTTACAGTGCATCATGAACCAATCACCTCGTAGCATCCAGTGCACACCAATTACTTTAAAGTATCCAACCCCACCCTTAGCCCAGGATGTCTGCTTTCGCACAGGCTTCTGGGTGTTCATTCACTACCGTAAACATTAAAGTAGGTGACCATCAGCTTGGGATTTAAGATTCCCAGCTTCCTAGGTTTTCTGGGGAATTAGGCTAAATTTTTCCATCCTAACACTACCGTAACTGATGAAGATACTTTGAAAGCAGAAATTGAACAATTAAAACAAAGAATTTCTGAAGCTGATGAGCACAAATGCTGTCCACTATGGCACAACCCCTTTTCTTGTGATCTCTTTAGTAGGGCCTCTGCACCTCGAGGGATAGAGGAGGTCAAAGATTTAATAACCAAGATAGAAACATTAGGAAAGGAAAAACAAGCTTTTCCTGTGATTGAGACAATGGATCCTCAGGGTAACAGGGTTAGGGAGCACAACCCACTAAATTTCAAGGATATAAAACAACTTAAGGGGCTGTCACTGCTTATGGGCCCCGTGCTCCTTTCACTCAAGCAATTTTTGAGTCTTTCACAGCATTTCGCACCCCTAGTGATTGGATGCAGCCCTGTAGAGCAACACTGAGTGGGGGCCAGGTGCTAGCCATTCCCTTTTCTCAGAAGGTTCTCAGAAGCTCACAGGTGTGGCCCCTTTTCCTGACCACTTCAGTCCAAAGGATAAGAATTTCACCTTCATTTCACACACTTGTGTTCTGGCTCCCTTCTTTTCCATTGTAACTAATGCTACTCAATTGTTGTCAGAAGGTCTGCCAAGGTTAGCTGCTGGATGTCTGAAACAACAGCTGTCATGGTTCATGACATGACCTGTGGTGGTACTGAAAGACCCTCAGAGCGTATATCTTCCTCCCACACCGGAAAGGCAACACCCCAAATCACTCTCGAGAAGTGGTCTCGATGCAAATAACATGAGGAATTTTTATTCCAAGTGCACTGGGGTCCACAGTCATCGGACTGAGGACCTCGAGGGCAGAATTGAGACATTTTTTATAGGGTTTACAACAAAGTCCACACATAGGTCACCGGGGCGGCGGTTTCACAAGCAATTTATGAAGTCAAACAAGCAGTTAGTCAGCTCATTTTCTGTTATCTTACTAGGCCAAGATTATGTACTCAAGGGCCTGTCTGCCGTAAACAGCAGGAATGTGACCTTGCCTATTTACTGGCAGAGGATAGGATCTGGAATTTGAGATTTTTAGGGCTTTTTAGATAGTATTTCTAAACTTTTAGCTTCCTGTGGTCATTGGAGAGTTAGGCTGTATTTTTCCATCCTTACAGTACCTATGCCAGAGACCTCCTCTACAGATAACCAACTTGTGTGGCATAGAGGAAAGGAGATTTCAGGATCATGGCTGTGATTGTTATTTCCATCGCCGCCTCCCCCCACTGCAGCAACAGTTTCAAGGACAGCCCTCTCCCAATCTGTAAATACTGCAAGAACAGGGGATAAACTATCAGGTGTAGTGGCTGAAGCCTCAGCCACCAAAACACACTCCATAATCTAGTACAAATTGGCATTTTAAAACTAAATCTACAAACTAGTCTCCTATAGAAACAATTGGATTGATTGTGGGAGGCACATATAGCTTCTTTTCTCTTTCACACATATTTGTGTTACACCCGCTAAAATTAGAAATACATCAGTTGTAGTTACTTTTCTGCAGGGGTCCTGGAATGCTCAGTTTTTAAATTATACACATTCATTCACATCAGTGAAACCTGAGTACCACCTGCCAGTGCAGAAGACCTTTCACAAGGACTTCAACTTGCTGGCAGATTAGAGAATAGGCAAGCTCTCTTTCTCACTAGGCCTCATAGCCCTTGTCCTTGGTGCTATCTGCCTAATCTGCCAACACCATCACAGCACTAGACAGGCTCAAGCCAACTTTCAAACAAGACAGATTCTACTGTCTTTAGCTCAAGAGAACTCCTCTGCCCAAGCATGGCTGAATTTACAGACAAACTAATCACTAGAAGGGGACAAATATCCATACTGGACAGGAAAGTTACAGGCCTGGGTGACCTCTACCATGCCAGGTAAGGAATTCTTGCTGGCATCCTCTGCTGCCTAAGACAGGTGTTAGTTTATAAAGGGGGATATGTAGGGCCGTACATGGATCCTGGAGGCACCTTGAGAAAGCCTGACTCTTGATTGCTTTCCACTGTGTAAGTCAGTTTATAAGCCCGCTCCTTCCCCTCAATAAATGGCATTTTGTATTCTGTCATTCCTGTTGCACGAATGACCCACTGTCTTGTTTTTTCATTTAAATCTCTAGGCCTTCGCCGGATCAGTAGAACAGGTAGTAGTGTGGGTGCTACAGCATATAAATTGTATCTCAATGAAACTTTAAAATGTTTAATGCATCTCTTATACTTTAGTATTTACTATGAAGTCATTTACTTTTATTGTGGTGTAAATACTAGTGCACTAGTTCTCAACCTTTGGAGGATCACATATCAGATATCCTGCATGTCATGTTTTACATGACAATTTCCTCCACTCTGTGACAGTTGCAAAATTATGGTTATAAAGTAGCAATGAAAACAATTTTGTGGTTGGGATCTCCACAACATGAGGAACTGTATTAAAGGGTCACAACATTAGGAAGGTTGAAACCACTGCTCTAGTAGAAGGTTGATGTACTTCTCAGCTCACATAATATCCTAATGGTGAGAACTGGACAGCACATAAATAGGTAAACATAGGCTTTGGACTCTAATGGGGTGGGTTTTGTTTCATTTATGTGTGTGAATATTTTCCTGGTTATCTGTATTGTAGCACTTACATGCCTGGCACCCACAAAGGCCAGAAAAGGGCATCAGATCCCTGGAACTGAAGTTATTGGTGGTTGTGAGATGCTATGTAGATGCTAGGAACTGAACTGTGGTCAGAGCAGTCCGTGCTCTCAACTCTTGAACCATCTCTCCAGCCCCTCATTCACTGAGTTTGGCTGTCTAGACTTAGGAAAGCAGTGGGAGAAATGTTAATAATGCCTACAAACCGCGAAGGTATGTTGTACCTCCAGTGTTGAAGAGCTGTTCTTCCAGTATTTGAAAGCTATTATCCATCTCAGGAAAAAAGACACTGGCTGGGTCATTCATAACTAAGTGTAGCTACATGAAGGTTGCTTGGCATTTTCATTCATCAAAATGAAACAGAACAACAAAGGCCTGTGTTGGAGCTACAGCACAATCCAGCATTTGTTCACATTAGGTTATGCAACCCTGTTAGTGACAGAACAATAAAAGGTGTGTGTGTGTGTGTGTGTGTGTGTGTGTGTGTGTGTGTGTGTGTGTCCCTGTTGGTGACAGAACTATAAAAGATATATGTGTATGAGTGTGTGTGTGTGTGTGTGTGTGTGTGTGTGTCCCTGTTGGTGACAGAACTATAAAAGATATATGTGTATGAGTGTGTGTGTGTGTGTGTGTGTGTGTGTGTGTGTGTGTGTGTGCTCCTTGCTATGGCCGCTCTATAGACTATATAACAAAGAATGAAAATGATCTTTCGTCCAATCCTGGAACCTCTCCCTGTTCCATGAATACTCACTCCCCTTAATCCATTGCCCTGGCTACTTCTCAGCCCAGCTACAAAAATGCTCAAATGCTTAGAGGCCATGAACATGAAGTGTTGGAGTACATCCTTTTTGTGAGCAGAGGCCTTTGAGAATTGAGATTCCCATCATAGTTTCCTATATCAATAACCGTATAAATAACGTCCCGCTCAGTCCATTAAATCCATTACTTGACTGTAACCAAGTAGAAAATCCCCTGTCTCAGGAGCACGGAGTACTGTAGATTGCAGAGCTCCGGAGAGGCGTGGGTAGAGCTGTGAAGAAAGTTAAAAGACATTCATTTCTCCTAGTCCTCCTAACACACCTCACCTGTCCTCATAGTTAGCATAAACTTTTCTACCACCCAGCCACCAGTAAACTAGAGACTGAACTGACTGAACTCTCTGCTGTAGTAGTCACAAGTGGCCAGAGTGCTTGGAATTTAACGAGTAAACAAATAGCAGATTGTTTTAAAAATATAAAATAATTTCACTGATACTTTGTGCATTAACTCATTAATTTTCAATTAAATTAATTATTAATTAAATTGATACATTTAATTATTAATAGTTATCCGTTAAGACATGCTGGATTGAGTGAAACATGTATTGAAATAAACCTTACAAAGTTTGTCTTGTTTTGCTTTAACATGGCTGTGTTAAAAAGTAACTCCTTCAGGGAACATAGATAGAAAGTCTTTATTCATCAGTCTGCAGGCTACATAGGGAACTTGCCCAAATAGTGTAGCCACCAGCCTTGCCATTCTTGGCTTTCTATGCATAAAAACTGTGTCCAGATTGACACGCTTCAATTAGCAATAACACAGCAATAAGCAGAGCCACTGAAACCAAAAGGTAAGGTTAAAACATTTAGAGGCTTTCCCAGAAAGTCTACAGACTATAATAGATTAGCTCTTTGCCCTTGTTTTTGCAGGGGGTGGGGGGAGTCTATTATGTTGGGCTCTTAGGTGGGAATGTCTTCGTGCCTCTAATAAGATGTCAGTGTGCTAAGGGGTTGTTACAGCTCCTAGAAAAAAATTATTAATTGATGGCAAGAGTTGCATTTGTGGCTCATATATTTCTGTTGAGCACTATTGTACTGGGTCCTGCTAGTCAAAGTAATCAGCAACAGAATATCACTTGGAACAATATGAAAACAGGATACTGGGATCCAGCCCAGGTCTGCTAAATTAGAGTCTTCAACTTGACAAAAGCCATAGGTGTCTTCTGTATATATTAACACTTGAAGAGCACAGTTGGGGAATAAGTAGTTTTGACTAATTGTGACATCACAATACTCTGTATCATCACAGCAGTATTTGGTACCATTATCACAAGGCTGCATTGAACCATCACGATGTTAAATTATAACATCAAAATCTTCAACTGTTCACAGTAATCCAGTGTGGGTCACCTTTTCCTCATGGGTCATTGGCCACCGTCCCAAGAGGGCAATGGGAGCAGAAGTGGCAAGCAGGATTCAAACGGACATGCATATAACTGAAAGAACTGGGAGTCAGCTTCAGTGAGAACTTATTTTATTGTTCCAGGAGTAAGGTATATCAGGGTTCTAAAGGTTACTAGTGGAGAAAGCTGATTGGTCAGCACACAATTATCATACAGACAAGAGAAAAAAAGCAGGATTTATGTACAGAGTCATTCAGCATTTGCAGGAAGCTCTGTGCAGAGCCATTCTACAAATAAGGTCAGATCCTACAAATAAGGTCAAGCATCTGAGCTTAGAGACATTCTACAAATAAGGTTAGGCAGAGAACGGGAGTCCTGCTGAGAAAGGACTCCTTTTGTGCTGAGCTCAGAGAGCTATATGAACATGGTAGACTACGACCTTAACAGCAAGATTCTCCAGCAATCTACTGTGCAATCCTATGACAGCATTGTGTCACCATGAGGCCTCATAGTGTTATCACAATGCTGAACTATGGTATCACTTTGCTTCACTCTTCTACCACAGTATTCTACTGCCATCACACATTTGCATTGTGATGACACAATAATCCACTATAACATCACAATGACCCATTGGGATGCTACAAGGGTCCATTGTGTCATCACATATCTACATTATGATATCACAAAGCTCCATTACGATGTCACTATGACACTTTGTGACTTTAGAATATTTCACTGTGTCCTCATAATTATGAACTGTGGCATCACAATGCTCCCTTGTTCCATATGGCAGTAGTGCTATATTGTATTACCACTATCCTTCATTGTGTTGTCACAATGTTGATTTATGACATTACCATGCTTCATGTGCTATCGCAATGCCTCAGTGAACCATAACCATGAATGCTTTGCCATTACAATACTCCACTGTGTGATGATCACAAGGTTTTTGGAAATGTTACATTGTTTCCTTGAACCAATAGATTGCTGAGTTGTGGCAATGCTATAATGTGTCAACACAACACTTCATTGTGACATCAAGACACTTCACTATGCCAGGACAATTATAAATTGTGTCAACACGGCATTCTATTGTGTCATCAAAATGAAGCTTATGCTATCACAGTGCTGAACTGTGAGATTACAGTCTTTGAAATAGATCATTACAATGTGGAAATGTGTCACCATGAGGCTAAACTGTGCCATCACAATGCTGCAATGTACCATCACTATGTTTCATTTGGGGCCATTACAATGCTGATTTGTGACATCAAATTGCACTTTTAACTATAACAATAATCCATAGTGACATAAAAATGCCACATTGTGCCATAACAACACTGCATTGCAACATCATAATGCTCCAGTGTATCAACCCAACACTGAAGTGTGTGACAATGCTGCAATATGGTATCACAATCCTGAACTATGGTATCACAGTGTTGGTTTGTTACATCAAAATGCTGCAATGAATCAACACCATTTTTCCATTTTTCTGTGACAATGCTGAATTGTGGCATCACAATTGGAAATCACAAGGTCATAATACTGCATTTTGACAGCACCGTGATCCATTTTACCATCACAATGCTGCACTAATAACATCAAAATGCTGCAGGTGACATATGAAGCTTCATAATGCCATTATAATACTGAATCATGCCATTACAATTCTAGACTGTGACAATAGAACCCTCCATTGTATAAACACAATGTTGTATTGTCATATCATAATGCTGATTTGTGATAGCACAATGATGATTTCTGACATCACAATGAAGGTTTTACAGTGATCCATTTTAATATCATAATTTCCCATTGGGATACCACAAGGCTATGTCATCAAATTGCAGCATTTGACATCACAGCACTTCATTGAGATGTCAGTATGCTACTTTGTTGCTTTACAATGCTTCATTATGTCCTCAATTGTGGATTGTGATGCCACAGTGTTTCATTATTCCATCAGAATGCAGCATTGTGACATCACAGTGCTATATTGTGATATCACTATGCTTTATTGTACCATCACAATGATGTCTGGTATAACAATGCTGTAGTTCACCATCACAATCCTCATTGTTCCATTCAATGCACTTTTTTTGCTGTAATAATTCTTCATTTTTCCTTCTTAATTCTCCGTTGTATTATCCTAATGCTGAATTATAATATATCAATGCTCTTATTTCATCATAATTTTGCCTTGTGAATCATACTTACCATTGCACCATTATCTGACAGGTGACACCTTATGTCACAATACTACATTTTTACCTTACTTTATTCCATTATGATATAATGATGGTCCTGTAATACTATTTTGATGATACAATTGGTCAATGTGATGTCACAATATAGTAAGTACTCAGACACAAATAATTCAGTATGGTGAGGTCACAGTGCTACATTGTGTTATCACAATAGAACATTGTGATGCTACAATGAAGACTGTTACAGTGCAATAGGACATTGTAATGTCATATAGTGCATTGTCCTGGCCCAATAGGGTGTTTTGATGATATACTGAAACAGTGTGATGACACAGTTCAGAATTATGAGGAAGTAAGACATTATAATAAAGCATTGTGTGGCACAATAGAGCATTATGATGTCACAATGCAATTTTGTAGTATCTATTCAGCATTCTGACCTCACAATGCTGTACTGTGCCCTCATAATGATAAATTGTAATACCATAAAGCTTCACTTTCATGTCACAGTGCTCCATTTTTTCATCACAGTGCAATATGACATTAAAATGCTTAATTGTGACATCCCAATATTCTATTGTTTCAACACAATGCTGACTTGTGTCATCACAATGATAAACTGTAACATCACATTACTCATTTGTGTCATCGCAGTGATTCATTGTTCCATCACAGGGTTGCACTGTGACATCATGATACTCAATTGTTTGCTGCATTGTGATGTCACAATGTCATTTAATGACTTCACCATGCCGCACAGGAATAGCACCATGCTCTACTATGACACCACAAATTTTGCATTGTGACATAACAATGCTGCATTGTGCCATCACAACACTGAACTGTGACACACAATGTTGAATCATAGTATCACAGGGCTGAATTGTGACACTATCATTGTGTCAAAACCATGCAACATTGTAACAACACAATAGTGTATGGATCCATAAAAATGATCTATGACATCACAGTGGTTAGTTGTCACATCAAAATGCTCCATTTTGCCATCAAAATTATATACAAAGACATCATAATGTTGCATTTTGCCATCACAATATTTCATTTAACACCACAATGCACCATTGTGATATCATAATGCTACTACATTACATAAAAATGTCTCAATGCTTCATCATGCCATTAGAATCCAGAATGGTAATATCACAATGATGCAACATGCCATCACATTGGCCCATTTTACCACACAAAGTGTTTTTGCTATCACAATATTCCATTATGATAGCACTGTGTTGTTTTGTGAACTCACAATGCTGCTTTGTGTCCTTGCAATATTGAATTATGACATCACATTGCTCAATTATACCATCACAATGCTACATTTATGTCATCAAAATGCTATACTGGGTCCCTGAGGGGCAATTTAGCCAGTAAAGTCCCATGTATACAAGTTTGATCACCTGAGTTTGATTCCTGAGACTCATGTGATGGAAGAAAGAGAAAAAAGCTCCTGAGATTTGTCCTCTTACCTTCGCATGTGCCACACACAGTAAATAAACATAATATAATTCTTTAGTGTCATACTGCGTTGATGTGAACTAATGAATTCTGTTATTATATATCAATGGCTGGGTGTGACAATCTTCCCATAGATGTCTATTATAAAAACAGGCTGTACCCTGAACTAGTGAGGGTTTATTTGTTTGTTTTTTTAATTAATTTTATTTAAATTATAAACAATCTTATTTTACACACCAATCCCAGTTCCCTCTCCCTCCTGTTCTCCCATGCACTCCACCATCCTCCTATCCCACCCCACTTCCACTCCTCAGGGAGATCATCAAAGTCTATCACACCATTTGGGACAGGTCCCCGTGTATGTAGGCTGAGAGAGTATCCATCCACAGAGAAAGGACTACCAAAGCCCATTCATGCACTAGGGATAAATACTGATTCCACTGCCAGAGGTCCCATAGACTACCCAAGTCCCCTAACTGACACCCACGTTCAGGGGACCTGGTTCAGTATTCAGACACCAATAACTCAGTATGGTGAGGTCACAGTGCGTCATTGTGTTATCACAAAAGAGCATTGTGATGCCACAATGAAGACTGTTTAGTGCAGTAGGACTTTGTAATGACACATAGTGCATTGTCCTGGCCAGTTCTCCTTCACCCAATCAATAGAGTCAGCTCTACTGTGGTGACCAGGTGAGGAAGAGGGACCATTTTTCTGAGTGCTGCAGTTGGGGGGGGTCAGCTCACTTGCCCACCACAGGCAGCAGGGTTAAGGAGGGGGCATCTTTCCCTTGCCACATGACAGACGGGGGGCTGGGGGCAGCATTGCCAGCATCCAACTCCCATGATGCTGCCCAGGCCAGGAGCAGGGTCCTGCTCTCCTGAATGCCAGATGATAAGGGGAGAGTCTGCTGCAGGTGGCAAGGGATGAGGCAAGGCATCTCACCCACCCTACTGCATGACAGAGGAGTAGTGGGGCCAGCTCTCCCACCTGCCACAGGTGTCAAGGGGTGGGGGTATTTCTCCTCCACCCATGCCACCATATGGCAGATGAGGGACAGGGCCATATTTCCCATGTGTTCTGGACTGGCTTACCACCCACCCCTGATCAACAGAGTCAGCACCAATGTGCTACCCAGACAAGGTGCAGGGCCCACTTTCCTGCGTGCACAGCTAGTAAATGGGAGCACTAGCTCCATCGGGCTCTGGCAACTTTCATGAACCAAGTTTCCAGATGATGCCAATGCAGCTGGAGCAGGGACCACGCTTTGAAAACCACACTGTAGAATAACAGCTTCCAATTCTTCTGTCCACCATCAGATTCATGAAAGAGTTTGTTTGTTTGTTTGAAAAACACCAGTACCTGAATCCCACCCAAGACCAGTCCATCATAATTTGGTGTGGAGCCCAGAGGTATTGGTGTGGGGGAGCACTCAGTCTGCAATGATTCTAGTATGCAATCAAGCAATCTTCACATTACAGAATCATGGCTACTCAAGTGACCTTGTCAAGAAGGTGTTAGAAAACAAATGTGTTTCTGGATTAGCTTGCAAGTCCTGTGAAAGACCTAGTGCTCCTGTGTAGTGGGATATTCACTTTGTCTGCTTCTGTGGCACTGACCACACCCATTGAGGGGTGAAGCCAGGGGTGGAAGTGACCTGTGGAACTAAGTCTGAGAGGAGGCGGGGAACGCTCTCTTTCTGGTGGCTGTGTGCGGAGAGAGGAGCATCAGGTTCCAACTGCTGTGTTCATCTGTCTGTGTTGTGAGTTGTTTCTCCCTAAATAAATATCTATTCGGTCTATTTGTTTATCCTGACCCTTATGGTTGGGAAAGGTATGGTTCAAAATGGATATAGGTTGATTAGCCTATCTTCTTGTGAATTATTTAGTAAGAGTGAGACATTAGTATTACAGCTTACATTGTTATATATTCTTATCTGTGGTAACCTATGTGAAATTAAGTTTATTCCCTTCCTGAAAAAATTGTATATTATATTTTGTTATATTGTGTAAAATATTTCCATTTATGATGTTTTATGCACGTTATTCTTGCCATATTCTATATATGTATACTTTTGCTTGTGTTCAAGACATTTTGTATATTGATACAATTTGGGATATTTGTCTTGCTGCCCTTTAGAGCTCTACCTCCTGTTTAGACATTTTTACCCTACCTCTACTTTAGGAATTTATGCATATATATATATATATATATATATATATATATATATTGTACATAGTTATATTGTTTAGGTATTTATCCTTACTTTACTCAAAGTTTTATTCAGGTTTTTAGCTAAGTTCCTGAGTATTACAGATTATCCTCACCCATGTTTCCTTTGCCTATGAGATTAGTCAGACAGATGCTTAATCTTCAATCATTTCATAGACCTACAGAACATGACATTTAAATGTTTTCATATTAATACTCTGTTGACATGAGGCACTGTTGCTCCTGACAGCACCATGCACTGATGGGAGATGTTATTCTATAAATATGTTTCTCATACTGGTTAATTAATAAAGCACCATGGCCAATAAGAAACAAGATAGGCGGGGCTAGAAAACAAGGAGGAAAGAGAAAGTGGTAAGAAGGAGTCAAGATGTAGACCAGGGAGGAAGGAAGACGCCAGCCGCAGCTTCCAGATAAGATGAGCCACGTGGGAATACTTAGATAAGTAGAAATGGGTTAATCATTAAGACAGAGCTAGCCCATAAACAATAATGGTAACTGGCCAACATGATTGTATCAAATACAGAGTCTCTGAGTGTTATTTGGGGCTCACGTGGCGGCGGGACCATGGCGGCTGGACCCGGAGGCCAAAAAAACCTGCCGTAACAATGCACTTTCCCAAAAACATGTTGGACACTGTTGTTGCTCCTTCTGGAGTTCATCCTCACTTCGGCTAATGGCCTCTTGGGCTAGGAACTGCCTCAACCTTGACCAATGATTTGGACATGTGGTCCTATGTGCTTGCAGGAGACAAACATAAAAGACTGCTGAACCTAGCCAAGTCAGGGTAAGACAGCCTTTCTACCTTCCTGCTTTTGTTGTGGTCTGTCAAATACTCTTGGCCTTAGCCAAAACTGGCTGTACCAACGTTGCTGTGAGACCTTGGGTGACTGTCCAGGTAACTTGCTGTTTCTGTCCTCGCTACACCTTTTGGAAGTTGCCCATCCGCACTTCCTGTCTACGCTAGTATCATTATTTTCCTTCTCAGGTCTTGATGAAGTTGTAGATTAAACTATCACAACTATTATTCTCTCTTCCTAGTTAGATATATTAGGTACTAGACTTAAGCTTTCCAGCTTAGGACAACTCTGTTGTAAACTCCCTTATGCCTTTACCCTAGGACTAGAAATGCAGATGGTTTTGTTCTCAATTTTCCTCTTCTTAGAGCACACTTGTTATTCACTGTTTTGTATATAGTTTTGTATCAAGCTTAAATCTTTTCTTTAGACTAAAAGGGCAATTGTAGTGGGATATTCATTTTGTCTGCTTCTGTGGCACTGACCACACCCATTGAGGGGTGGAGCCAGGGGCAGAGGTGACCTGTGGAACTAGGTCTAAGAGGATGTGGGGAACGCTCTCTTTCTGGTGGTACATGGAGAGAGGAGCATCCAGTTCCAACTGCTGTGTTCATCTGTCTGTGTTGTGAGTTGTTTCTCCCTAAATAAACATCTATTCGGTCTATTTGTTTATCCTGACCCTTATTAAACCACAATATACCTGAACACACCTCATGGAATTTCTATTTATGTTCTAGACTTAGGAGAGCAGATAGAGAGGCTAAACACAATTTTAGAACTACTCAGGGAGGTATTTTTAAGTGAGCAGAAGAAATGCTCACTAGAGAAGTCCACAACAAGAAGGACCAAGGCCTCTTCCTCCTGCTCTTGCAGGTGAGGCATTGAGTGTCCTTGGCTAAGTCATTTGCGATGTGTTTCTTCTTGACTCTAAGGCAAAAGTGGTTGGCATGTGTACCTCCTGGCTCTAAGTGTCTTCACTTATCACATATCTAATATGAATCCTGATTTTATGGAAGTAGTTTGAGTTTTTCTCCTTGGCAAAGACAGGGGAACGTGGATCAATAGGATTTGGCCAAGAATAGTTACTGCCTGAAAAGAAAAGTCCTGCATGTGAGTTTTTTTCTCTGTGGGAGTTTGCCAATTTTGTGGACCAGTGACAGAATCAGAATTGTGAGCAGGGTCAATGCCAGATATGTGAGACTTCAGCTATCATGCCTAGCTCTTGGCTACCTTGAGTAATGATACTGGGACATGGAAATGGATCATCTTAGTCATAAACAAATGAAAACAAAATCTTAGGAAAGAGCTAATAGGGAGCTGAAATCCACAGAGGTATCTCAGCCCTGGTGTAAGCATACAGATCAAGTGAGAAAAACAATTGCTATTCATAGCTAAGAAACAGACAAAATCATATAAACCAGAGGCAAACAGGTTAGGAAGAAATGCATTGAGGTGAATTGTATACAGTTGTCCTCTTGCTTCTCTATTTTGTACCTCACTCACTCAAATGATCAAAACATTTACAAAATAGCAAGTCTCAATTCTTTGATTTTTCCAGAGCATAAATGCTCCTATTACTGAACAATTAGGCTAAACAAGTCATAATTTCTACATAGAATTTAAAGAAGGCTTTCAAAAATCTTACATCAGATGTTCTTTCTATAGATTATGCTATAATAATACTAGTATGATACTGTATTAACATAATAATATTATTAGTGTAATAATACTAGGGACTATTTTTTCAGTTATCTTTTGCTCCTAATGATACACTGAACATTTATAGTGTTACATAATCCATCTTTGGATGTGAACCCATACAGTGTGAGTCATTCTCTTCTTCCCTTAATGTACCATAACCTAGAACCATAAACAGAAAAAAACACTCCCATGAGGAACTTCCATAAATAATTCTGCACTCTTGTTCTACTGAACGAGGAGCAAAGCTTATCTGATTAAGATTGGGAAAAAATAATAATATCTGAGTCTAGATAGCAAAGTTGAAAATAAAGAAGAGTTATGGAACCTGGCAGAACACTGTTAAAGACTCCTGACATTTAGTGTCTTAGGGTTTCTATTTCTCTGTCAAGATACCATTACCACGTAACTCACTTACAGTCCAGAGGTTTAGTCCATTATCATCATGGTAGGACATGGTGATACACAGGCAGACATGGTACTGGAGAAGGAGTTGAAAATCTTCATTTTGAAACACAAGAAATGAACTGAGCATAGCTTGAGCATATATAAGACCTCAAAACCCACCTCCTCAGTGACTTTCTCCAACAAGGTCACACCCACTCCAACAAGGTCACACCCACTCCAACAAAGCCACATCTCTTAATAGTGCCACTCCCTATGAGCTTATGGGGGCAGTTACATTCAAATCACCACATTTAGAAAGGAGGAAGTATGAAGAAGACATGAACGTGACAATTACTGGAAAAAAAAAAGAAGTCCCTGTTTACACACCAATATGGTACGTAGTTGTGCTCACATTCATCTTTCTTTTTAATCTGAAGTGGTATAATATGCTGTAAATTATCTCCAAATTCCTTTCTTCAATTAACAATATACTTACATTCCATTGTACAGATACCAACTACAATTTGAGACTGTCATATATTTTCTAATCCACAGAGATGAAATCTTTGTGATGGCAGAACTGAGCCAATCAAATATAAAGACAAGAAATAATTGAGATGCCCAGAATTGTCAAAGAAATTGTACTTTTATAAATCATTAGTAGACTTTTACATTGCCAGAATTTGTCTTCAAAACAGAAGCATCAAGTTCCTTCAAAAGTGAATACACTTTGATATTACAATTTAGCCTAAGGAAATTGCCTATGTGAGATTTCTAAATGAAAATAGTTATGAGGAGCCTAGAGAAATGCCTTAGTGGTTAAGAGTGCTTGTTGCTCTTTCAAAGAACCCAAGTTCTATTCCCAGCACCCACATGGCAGTTTACAACCATGTATAACTCCAGGCCCAAGGAATCTGATACCCCCCCTGAACTCTACATGTACCAGTCACACACATACATACATAGACAAAACACTCATACAAATAAAATAAAAATATTTTTTTAAATAGCTGAGATCATTTAAATGTCAAAAATCAGCAAATTAATCAAATACATACTTGCATTTATGATAGAACTTTATTAAATATTCATAAATGTTTTATTGTCATATTGGTACATATTTGTAATATATTAATGTAAACAGAAAATATCATCTGGATATGTTTTCAAGATGTCAATGAGACAAAGTATCAGCTGCTGTACAACAGTCTTCTACTCTTCCATCAGTCATTTTCTCTTTGTACCCACCCATCAACACTCTACAATAGTGCTTCTCAACTTGCAACCATTTCAAAGAGGTTGCATATCAGATATCCTTCATATCAGATATTCAAATCACAACTCATAACAGTTGTAAAATTACAGTTATAATGTAACAGCAAAATAATTTTATGGTTGGGGTCATCACATGAGGAACTGTATTACAGGGTCTCAGCACTGGGAAGGTAGAGAGCACTGCTCTACAAGATGAGGGCTTGCATAGTAGTAGTGCCATTTGACTTGCCTCTATTTCATTATTCTCTATAATTAGCATATATTATTTCTATGGTGTTTGTTATATCACTTTTTGCATGGGGCCTCTTGCAGGCTTTACAGCTGACAAGGAAACAATACAGGTGAGGGGAAAATGAAACTTGGTTTACCCTGACTTAGGTAGCAGATGCTGGGCCAGACTTCCAGAGTCTGACACTAGCTACTTCTTTTAGCCATATTTAATCAGAGCACAATTTTAGAAAACGGTTTTCTGATAACAATTAACTCAGTCTTGTGAGTATAGCAGTGCTTAAGACATGTTTCCATTGAAATTCTTTATAAAGTACATCTGGCTTCTTTTATAAAGATAGGTACTATTGACTCAGAGGCATTGCCCAAGATTTAGGGTCTAGGGAGAATGACTGAGGTAAACATCTCCTTCCTTTAAGGCATGCCTTTAAGGCTTTCCTGAATTCTTCAGTGCTTATCTATGTGAACAAGGACCCAATAGAATAAAATAAGAAATTAAAAGGGAAGTTATTAAAATAAGTTTCAAAGAATCCACATAGTTAACAAATACTACAAAAACTTAATTCAGAGAAAGCCGGAAAATTAGAAGACATGGAGAAATTCCCTTCAAACATATGTGACCTATAAAGATGATACATACAATTAAAGCAGGTATGAGCATGCAACAAAACTGAAACAGTAATTAAAAGAGAAGCCCAAGAGCAAATGAATTTGCTCCTGAATTCTACCAAATTCATAAAGAAGAGCTAACACCAATGCTATTCAAACTGTTGCACAAATTATAATAGGAGGAACACTTCCAAACTCTATGAAGCTTGTATTACCTGGATACCAAAACCTGATAAGGACACCACAAAAAAAGGAAACTATGAACAGATTCCCTGATAAATGTAGATGTATATTTTCCAATAAAATATAAACAGAATTCAAGAATACATTACAAAAATCAAACATCACAACCAAATTGGTTTCATCCTAAGGGTTCAAATTAGTTCAACATACATCAAAAAATGTAATGTGTCATAAAACCTCACACAGAGAGATAATATCTGAAGTAATTTTAACCAACAAAAAGCAAATGCCAAAAAGCAAATCTTCTAATCAATAGGTAATCCAATTAACTAAACAGGTAGTGCTCAAGAAAAGAAATACAAATGATCAATAAATACTTGAACAAGTGTTCCAAAACCTTAGTCATCAGAGAAATGCAACATAAAATGCTTTGATATTTTATCTCACTTGGAGATAGCTTCTTGGTTATGGTTTGAACTCATGTCTAATTCCCCATCTCAGTGCTGGGACCCCATATGGAAGACACTTTCCTTGGTATCATCTATCCATTCTGACTCTTACAATTTTTCCATCTTCTTTTCCACATGGTCCTCTGAACCCTGAGAGCTATAATGAAGACCATTTAGCATTAAGAAAAATTCTATTTTCTTTTTTATTATTATTTTATTTTTTATTTTACATATTGATCCCAGTTTCCTCTCCCTCCCTCCCTTCTTCCCTCTCTCTTTCCCTCTTCCCCACCCCCGCTCACATGCACCCCAACCATCCTCTGCTCCCACCCATCCCCACTCCACATGTAGGGTGATGCCATCCAGAAGGGGCCATCTAAAATCTGTCAAGTATTTGAAGTAGGGACTAAGACATCTCTCCTGTCTCTAGGTTAAAGGAGTATTCCTCCAACTAGGCCTGGAGAGATGGCTCAGCCATTAAAGGCTAGGCTCACAACCAAAAACATAAGAAAAATTCTATTTTCTAGAAGGTGTCTCGCTGGATATCCATTCATAATCAAAGGCAAGCCCATGCTCAGCAGTAGGGGCCACAGAAAACAAACTCAAGGATATTTGGAGATTTTCTTTGTCTCACATTGCTTTGTGTGTGTATTTTTACCTCACTGATCTTTTGCTTGTATATTATAGTTTCTGATTTTGTGGGTTTATGCTGGGAGTGTGTGCATGCATGAGTCTGTCCCTCTGTGTGTGTGTGTGTGTGTGTGTGTGTGTGTGTGTGTGTGTGTGTGTGTGTGTTTTATATAGAAGGGAATTCATAAGATAGAATGAGTAGACCTTTAGAGTGAGAAGAAAAAGAGAGTAACCAAATACATATGGCAGAAGAGCAAAAGGGGGCGAGTGAGAGGTCATTAGCAAGAATAGGGCAACAACTGGGGGAGGGGAGTAGAGGAGAACATGAACAGGTGCTCATGGAAACATAGCAAAACTTAACTTTGATTGCTACTTTTTTAAAACTAATTAAAAATAAAGAAAGAAAAGGACACTTTCCTTTGCAGAATATGCTTCAGTTATGTTCCCTCCCAATCAACTTCCAAACAGCTGTAGAGCTAACCACCACATCTCTTCATCCTGCTCCTTTCCTTGGAGAGGATATGGTCTGGAGTGCTGATGATCTCACAATTACCCTTCCTCTCCTCCTCAGCATACTTCTGTTTCCCTCACAGCTCTGATAGGCGTGTCATGTTGGGGGGGGGGGGCTGAAGGAGAAGCAATGGAGCAGCTTATCAGAGCCGCTGGAGCCAAGCCGAAAATAGAAGCCTGGGTTGAGAGCAACAGCGTTGTGTAGCAGGAATATCCAGATTTCAGATGCTACACAGAGAAGAAAATCAGGGAAAGGCTGACAGCAATCACTCTGTGTGTGTTAGAAGAAAAGAGAACTTGTACCCTAGCCTATGCCTTCCCACACCCCCACACCATGCAATTTGTGCTACCATGTTATGTGTTGGCTTTACTTGTCTAGGAGATAAAATGATACGTTATTTCTATTCTCTTCTATGTCTATAACACAATTTTAGCTCTATCAGCTGGCACCATTTGACCAGCGTCTGAACTCTGGGATTTCTTTTGCACTTTGAGCTTTTAAAAGATCATTTACTAGGGTCTGATAGCCCCGTCTGAAGTCAATTATTCTATTGGGGGAAAAAAGAATATTTTGCTCCAAGTTCCAATTCACTATGTATTCTTCCACAGACAATAGAAGCATGTTGTAAAGAGAAAATGTTATTCTGTACTGAAATAGCTTCCACATCAAGGGCTCTGGAAGCCACACATCTAACTTAATTCAAGTAATCGTTATAGTTTTGTAATAAGGTCTACTGCTCATTATAAAATTCAGGGAACTAAGGTACAGACTGCCTAAGTCTGTGGTGACACAAGAGTAACCCAGGACAAAAACAAAGGTCCTCTGTCACTACAGTCCATCACCTTTCATGTTGTAGTGACTCTTGGCAATTATCTATACAGCAAGGACAATTTACAATACAGGAAAAGTAGAAAGCATGGGCATCACATCCCAGTGTTTCAGAGTGGCATGCCTGCCCATTTTTATTGTCACATATAACTTTGCAAAATACACATGCACCTATAGATATTGTGTCTACCCTCTCTACTCAGTTTTGCAAAGTTCTCCAGTTATTTACATTGACTCAGTCTGTTAAAGATGAAATTGCTGACTCAAACACTATTCAGTTTCTGGCTAGAAAACACCAGATAATTTTTGTGAATGATTAGCTCAGCTCCTAGCCACACCATAAACAGAGAGCCCTGTCCACTCACAGTTGTATCCCTCTATATTATCTATTTAAAGTTTTTACATCATTTTAATAGAGGATCTAAATTTTGTCATTGATTCAGTCGTTCATATCCTCCCACACAGAAAGTCATAATAGGCAAGCTTTGTTGTTTAAACTCCTTATCAAGACAATTAACCTACTCATCAACTATATGTTAACATATCTGACAACATTACAAACCTTGCTTGAATTTAAATTTACAAAACATATATATCATTGCCTATTTTCTTCTTTCAACTTTAATAAGTCAATTTTTAATTAGATGTCTTTTGTAAATATAAGTAATTACATTATATTTGCTTTGCAATCAGAAAGTCTTAGACTACTAATAGGAAGTGTTTATACATTCTTATTTGCTCTTGTACCTGGCATGCATCTCTATTAGATTTGCCCTGGTGTTTTAGAAGCACTGATTGTGTAGTTACAACAGTTATGTTTATATTTTCTGGAATATTTTGAAATGAAATTTTTCTACCTATAAAAACTAAAGTGAGTAATTATCTTTAGAGTGCACCAAATTTAAACATATCTAATGCAATTTTATAAACTATTATTTTCTTGATTTTCTAGACTTCTATTCTTAATATTTTTATCTGCTACTATTTCTGTCCTCATTTTTTTCACAAAGGCCATTTCGACTTTTTCATCAGGTTTGATCTGTTCTCTGGGCCCCATTATGCTCTCACTATTAGACTTTCTCCTGCTCTGACAAAGGGAGCAGGGAAGCAGGAAGCTGATTAATGAAGCTGACTTCATGCTTGCTGAAGAGCATTCCTGGGGAAATCTTCAGGATCTGCCTAAGGATGGAGGGACTTAGCAAAGGGAGCTTTGAAGGTTTGGGGGAAACGCTTGTCCTACAAATGTTCCACGGTAGAAGTTGTTGAACAGTCCTCACAGGAACTGGTCTAAATTCATAATAAAAGATTTAGAGACATAAAAGTGCTCTTCTCTTAGGAATATGGTTCATGTGCAGTCACTGAGAAAATGGCATATGATCTTACCAGCCTGTGGATCTGCATCAGCTGGTTTTTCAACAGTCAGAGCTCAGACTTGAACTTAATGATTTTACACTATATTCCTGTCAATTATGGTCAAAAACCTTCATTTTTACTTCATAAGAGAGAAATGAAACAGAACGCTTTCTAGGTCCTTGGCTGTTATCTTTTCTTGGTAGTCCCACCTCTCATGGCATAATTTACTAGGATGTAAGTTGTCACAGCCCTTCCCCAAACACTGTAAATGTTCTTCAACTGGCTTCTGACATACAGAGATATGGGGAAATATGTATGCATGGTTCATGTTTGTGTGTATGTGGAGGCCAAAGTCCAGCCTGAGATGGCTTCCTCAGATACTCTACTTCCTAGTTTTCTTGAGACAAGTTGTCTCCCAGGCCTAAGGCTCATGGGTTTGACTAGACAGGCTACCCAGCAAACCCCAAGAATCCTCCTGTCTCTGATTCCTCAGTGCTGAAAGTACAGATACACACCCACATCTCTGCAACTGATTTTAGTTGTGTTTTATGCTGTATGTAGGTATAAGGGTTCTAATACAAGTCCTCTTGTTTGTGCAAATGCTTTAGTAATTGAGTCCTCTTCCCAGCTCCAGGTTCCAACTTTTGAGTCATTGGTCTTATTTTTATTATTTTGGGGATTTTTTTTATTTCCTGAGTACTTAAAAATTTATTTTCCTTTCATTCAAAAAATGTTGTTGCATAGTTCACATATAGATTCTTTTTCAATCCTGTTTAGAATACAACAGCCCATTTATCTATATACGAAAGTATCTATTCAACTCAGAACATATTGGAAATGATATATCATAATCATCATCATGACAACAGCAGTGAACAAATACAATGTCTTGAGGACTGCTATGATCTCAACACTAGTGTCTCCCTACAGTCCATGTATTAGAAAGACTTTTTAGCCCTATGACAAATACCTTAGAGAAACAGCTTAAAGGTATAAGATCTATTTGACAAAGTTTCAGAAGTCTTAGTTCATGGTCATTCACACCATTGTGACTCAGTTTCAGAAGTCTTAGTTCATGGTCATTCACACCATTGTTTCTGAACTTTGTAGAGTGTCTTAGTCAGGATTCCATTGCTGTGAAGATACACCATGACCATAGCAACTTTTTATAAAAGAAAGCATTTAATTGGGTCTGGCTTATAGTCTCAAAGACTTAGTCCATCATCATCGTGGTGGGAAGCATGACAGCAAGCAGGCAGGCATGGTGCTAAAGAGGTAACTGATAGTGCTACATCTGGATCAGCAAGCTGCAGGAAAAGAGAAAGAAAGGGACTGGGCCTGGCTTCAGCATTTGAAATCCAAAGCCCAACTCCAATGACACACTTTCTCCAACAAGGCCACACCTCCTCCAACAAGGCCACACCTCCCAATCCCTGTCAAGTAGTGCCACTCCCTGATTGCCAAGCATTCAGATCTATGGGGGCCATTCCTAATCAAACAACCACATTCCATTCCCAAGCACCATAGGCTTCTAAGCATATCATAAGGCAAAAATGCATTCAGTCCAACTTCAAAAGTCCCCATAGTCTATCACAGTCACAACACTGTTTAAAAGTCCAGAGAGGAAAGGGAGCAGAGTAAGGAAATATTGGGCCAAAGCAAGACTGAAAACCAGCAAAGAAAACTCTAAATTCTATAACCCCATGTCTGATATCAATAGACTCTTCAGAGTTCTGTTTCCTTTCAGCTTTGTTGACTGTAACACACTTATTTCTCTTGGGTCCCACACCAGGCCTCCAGCTTTCCTTAGCAAGCATACCACAATTCTGGCATCTCCAACACCTTAGGGTCTCCAATGTAATCCAGGTTTCACCTTCACAGCTTTACACAAAGACCTCTCGAGCACTCCATGAAGAGACATCCTTGTCACATGTCTGGCCTCATCAGCTTTCCTCAAAGGAAGAGTCCACAACCCCTTCTATCCTTCCTTCCTTCCTTCCTTCTTTCCTTCTTTTTCCTTTTTTGTAAAGATGTTTTTTTATTTAATTAACATTTTTTCATTTATTTTACATACTGACCAGAGTTTCCCTTTCCCCATCTTCCTATCCATCCCCACCTCCCATCTACCCACCCCATCCACCCCTCCTCAGTCTCCATTCAGAAAGGGCCAGACCTCCATGGACTTGCACAGAACATGGCACATGAGGTTGAGGCAGGACCTAGCTTCTCCTCCTGCATCAAGGCTGGGTGAGGTAAACCAGCATGGGGAATATGTTCCCAAAAGTCAGCTAAGAACCAGGAACAGGTCCTAATCTCACTGCTCAGAGCCTTACAAACAGATCAAGCTACACAACTGCCATACATGCATAGAGCGTCTAAGTAAGTCTCATGCAGGCTCCCTAAATATTGGTCCAGAATCCATGAGCCCCCAGGAGCTCAGGTCAGCTGTTTCCCTGTACAGCTTATATTCCCTGTTTTCTTATATCCTTGACTCTAAATCCAGAACCTTGTGGCCAAAGCTACTTTGCTTTGCTAGGGCTGAAACAAGGCCCCTTTATTTGAATATATTTCACCAGAATTCTGGTTTTGGTGGTTTCCTCACTGCCTAAGCTTGGCAATCCTGAAACTAACTCTACTCACCAGCAGTTCTCAATCTGTGGGATCACAACCCCTTTGGAGGTCAAATGATCCTTTCACAGGGACCACATATCAGATATCCTGCATACCAGACATTCACACTACAAGTAGCAAAATTGCAGTTATAAAGTAGCAGTAAAAATAATTTTATGGTTGGGGGTCACCACAACATGAAGAAGTGTATTAAAGGGTCACAGTAAGACCTGCTTCTATAGATCAGGCTGGCCTCAAACTCAGAGATCTGTCTGTCTTTGGAGTGCTGGAATTAAAGATGTTGGCCATCACACCCAACCCTAAGCTTTTCTTTAATTCCTTTTCACTAGTTGGAAACTCAGCTGGGTGGGATCTTGCCCTGAAGTCATCAATCCCTTCATTCCACTTAGGATCAGGCTTTAAAAAAAAAAAAAAAAATTTAGCTCCTTGAACACTGAACTTAGCTACTTTACACTTCCTGGTGTTCTTTTTCTCCTCAAACTGTATATGTTGTGTTTTACCTTCCATTACAGATCATAAGACGGGCCACCAGTAACCACATGACACAGTTAATACTAGGTTGTTTTGAAGTCTCCTCTGCCAATGCCATAAATCCAAACTTTAGCCTCAGGCATATCTTTCAGACAAGGACAAAAGACTGCCATATTCTTCACCAAAATATCACAGTCTCTAGGAGATATACTATAATAGCCTATAATAGCCCCACAGTTCAAATTGCCCTCAGCACCAACCACTGTCTTCCATGTTCCTACTAGGATGGCTCATTAAGTATTGCTTAAAGTGTCCAGTTGCTTTCTTAGTCCAAAGTCCCAAATTGTTCCATATTCCTACAAACAAAAGCATTGTAAGGCCTATAACAGCAATACCCATTCTTGGTACAACTTCTGTCTTACTCAGTGCTTTATTGCTGTGAAAAGATACCATGACCATGACAACCCTTATAAAAGAAAGTATTTAATTGGTTTTGGCTTATAGTCTCGGAGGCCTAGTTCATTATTGTCATTGTAGGAAGCATGGTATCACACAGGCAGACGTAGTCCTAAAATGGTAGCTGAGCATTCTATATCTGAATCAGCAGGCAACAGGGAGAGAGAGACAGAGAGAGAGAGAGAGACAGAGAGAGACAGAGAGAGAGAGAGAGAGAGAGAGAGAGAGAGAGAGCACCCAACTTGAGCATTTGAAATCTCAAACTCCACCTCCATTGACATACTTCCTCCAACATGACCATATCTCCTAATCCCTGTTTAATAGTTCTACTCCCTAATGGCCAAGCATTCAAATCTACGAGCTTATGAGAGTCACTCTTAGTCAAACCATTACATGGTATAAGGCAGAACATCATGGAAAGGAGCATGAGGTGGAGTAAGTATAGCACCTAATGGTAAACAAGAAGCAGAGAGACAGACAGGAAAGAACTGTGGACAAGCTACTCTTTGAAGCACGCACCCAAGAACCCAGTCCCTCCAACCAGGGCTTTCCTATTAAATCTCTATTACCCTCCAATAATAGCATCATATAATGATTCCATTAATGGACAAACCCACTGATGGGGTGAAAGCCCTCAAATGAATCAGCTGGCAACCATACTTTTAACTCTTTATCTATTGAGCCTTTGGGGGTAGTTTTCAGGTTCAAACCTTAACAGACCTAGTGCCTGATGCCTAACATTAGTAAGGGGGACATTTTGCAAAGTAAGTAAGTGCCCTTGTAAAAAAGGCTGCAGAGAGCTGCCTTGTCCTTCTACCATGTGAGGATGAAGCAGAAAGACTATTTTTGAAGCTGAGCAAATCCTCACCAGACACCAAATCTATCATTTGTCCTTCAGATTGCCTCACCACAAGAATTATAAGCAATTTATTTCTGTTATTAATAAGTTATACCACCTGCATTTTTTTAACTCAAGCAGACTGTGAAAAATACCCACTTCCTGCCAACACTGTACAGGGCAAGTCTCAAACCTACACAGTAACTCTGCAAGTTAAACAATTAGCTACAGTACAGAAGAGGAAACTGAACTCAGAAAGAACAAGGCACTTACTTGACCAAAACTGTTAAACAGGAGAAGATTCTCACCCTGGTCCATCTGTTTCTTTGCTTCACTATAGCAGGAAAGATGCCTCTACAGGAACCTATCCTCTTTTTCCCAAGTCCATAATTTTCTAGAAATTGTTTGTGTGGACAAGTGAAAAACAAAATATGTAATAGTAAAGGAGCTTTCTATGGCCCTAACAAAAATCACTATTTTAGAAATGACCCTCAGATCCTGCATCCCTACAACAGAATCGTGAGATTTTCCCTAGACTTCTATTTCTCAGATAAGGTCTGTTTCATAAGATCTGAGAGCATGACCATCAGAAAGGACAGTGAGATTTATTTAACCTGCCTTTAATTGGTAAGCCTTTTCTACATCTTACCAGCTGCTTTAATGCTTTTTTTTTTTTAAGATTTTCTTTTGCACTTCCACAGGCATTTTCCTGCAAAGTTATAAAAGGCCATGTCAGAGGGCTGTGATCTGATGTTATTTTTAAGCATTGCAATTTTCTAGAATTAGGCCCAATTAGAAGGTCTGTGAGAGCCCTTGAAGTACAAGGTGATATGGGATTTCCCATCCTCCACTTCCTCACATTGGAACGCATGCTTTACAGATTATGGAATCATAACCAGGGAAATCATGAAATTAAAGAAGATAAATTGACTATAGGCATGCAACCATGATTTCTAAACTTCTCCATGCATTCAACTGAGCAATAAGAAGACAAAACTCCTCTAACTAAAAGAAATGTAAGTAAGAGTACGTCAGCAGAGGTGACACAGAGGACCTGTGGTCACTAATTCGTTTTGTTATTTTCTGTTTAAAATCATGTTATTCATGTGTGCTTTTGTGGGGTTTTTTTTTCCCCTACTTGAACCACAGAATTTGGAATGAAGTAACTAGAGTCCAAAATCAGTTTTCCCTTTAATACATGAATGCATACACCCCTCAGATACTTTCCCTAGAGAAAATAGAATTGAATAAAGAGAATACCAAAAGAGCAGACTCTAATCTGAGTTGCAAATTAATAGCTCAGACAACTAAAGGATGGGGTTCATTTATTAGTGAGTTAAATACAGTGGACAAAAAAGAACATATTTCATTTCTTCCTAGACACTTGATAAAATATTGGTTCTTCCGCATGCTCTGAGAAAGCACACTCTCTTCAAAATTTTAATTCAATCCTTTAATAACTGAAGCACACTATCTAATTCCCAGGGTCATAACATCTGCCCTATATGCTCTTGCTAGTCACAATTCTGCACTTACAACTATCAGTTACTAAAATTATTGAAGGAATTAAGCAGCTGTTCAGAGCTGAAACTCTATGCCCAAAAACTGCTGCAGGCCTGGAAATTGCCCATCACTGCTGAGTCAGTCGTTCGTGTGCATGTCTGCCAGGAAGCAGCCATCACTTTGTGCCAAATTTAGCAGGTGCTGTGTTCATGTTCCAAAGGAGAGAGCGAGTCTCTCTAAAAATACCTATCTTCCTTGTTCATCCAAGCACCACATATTCTGGGAATAAATGCATTTCTAGCAACAATAGGGTACGTGTGTGTTTGTTTATCATTACACCATTTCATGTCCCAAAAAAAAGGTTTGTTTATGCCATAGTGTGGGATGGGACATGTAGCTTGGTGTCTGAGACATTGTTCACCAGATGCTGGGGAGAAGAAGGTTCAGCAAAGCAGCTCAGGTTCTCTCTCAGGAAGCAGGCTGTAAAATCCTCAGCTCCCACGGCACCCAGCTTAGTTTTAAATTTCAGGCATTTCTTGAGCATGTTTATTTAATTTCCTGACACTCCTATCTCAGTATCAGATAGTAGGAATTTCTCACAAATTCACATTGAAAACCGACTCTTTAGCTGGAGGACAAGTGTAATTAAGGAAGATTTATTTCTTTAATTAGATTATAAAGCAATGGGTGCCCATAATGGCTTTGCATACATGTTTCATTTTGGATAATTCCCCTACACTGCCTCCTCTTCTCCCAGCACCCCCCCCTCCATTTTTCCCATTGCACCCTGTTACGCCCACCATCCCCCTCTACTTTATTCTATTGTCTTCCCACTACACCCTCCCTTAGAAACCTCTTTTTTTCGAGTCTCATGGACCTCTTCTAGTTTCCTAATATTTTTCCATATCTACTCCACATGGTCACACAAATCTTAGAGTTACAGGCTAAGATCTACAAATAAGAGAGCAACTACACTTAATGTTTTCCAGTTTCATCCACTTGCCAGCAGATTTCCTAATTTTATTTTTCTGCAAGGCTGAATAAAAATCCCTTGGGTATACATATTACATTTCATTATCTGTTCATCATTGATGGCCATCTAGGCTGGTTCCATTTCCTGGGTTTTTGTGAAAAGACTATCAGTAATCATGGATGAGCAGGTGTATCTGTGGTAGGCTGGAGAGTCCTTTGGGCATATGCCCAGGAGTGATCATATCTCAGTTAGATGATACTTCTAGTTTTAGCTGTTTGAAAAGCCTCCATGTTAATTGCCACAGTAGCTGTTGCACTAGGTTACACACCCACAGATTAGAGGTTCTTCCCTTTCTATTTTGTCCAACAGTTTGAGAAGGGGTGCTATTAGGTCTTCTTTGACAGTCTGGTAGAACTCAGCAGTAAATCTATCTTCCTAGACTTTTATCTGTGGGAACACTTTTAATTACTGCTCCAGTTTGCTTGCTTGTTATGGTTGGCAATTATTTACTTTCAAGGCTCAGGATCCATCATTCTATGCATTGCTAGCATGGAGGGTTCCCAACAACAGCCAGAGCTGATGTTATTCTGCCATCTATGTGTGTTACCTGGCAGTTTTCCCATATAGATTTTAGTGCTGAATTTTTTTTCTTTGTATCATAGTTGTGATGTTGTATCTATTTGGACTGCTAGATGTTTCCTGTATTTTGATTTATTTTTCTAGATTTGGGAAAGTCTTGGATGTAATTATAGTTTAAAAAGTATGAATAATCCATTTCCTTTTTTTCTCAGCACTGTCTTTTTTTTAATTGAAATTAGAAACACTCTTGTTTTACATGTCAATACCAGTTCCTCCTCCCTCCCCTCCTCCCCTGCCCCCCACCAACTCCCTATCTTATCCTCTTTCTGCTCCCCAGGGAGGGTGAGGCCTTCCATGGGGGATCTTCAAAGTCTGTCATATAATTTGGAACAGGGCCTAGGCCCTCCCCCATGTGTCTAGGCTGACAGAGTATCCCTCTATGTAGAATGGGCTCCCAGAGTCTATTAGTACACAGGGATAAATACTGATCCATTACCAGAGGTTCACCATAGACTGCTCAGGCCTCCTAACTGAGACCCACGTTCAGAGGGTCTGGGTCAGTCCTAAGCTGGTTTCCTGGCTACCAGACTGGGGTCCATGAGCTCCCCCTTGTTCACATCAGCAGTTTCTATGGGTTTCTCCAGCCTGGTCTTGACCCCTTTGCTTGTCACTCCTCCCTCTCTGAATTCCAGGAGTTTGGCTCAGTGCTTAGCTGTGGATGTCTACTTCTGCTTCCATCAGCTACTAGATGAAGGCTCTAGGATGGCATATAAGGTAGTCATTAAATTCATTATCAGGAAGGAAAGAGCATTTAAGGTAGTCTCTCTACTATTGCTTAGACTCTTAGTTGGGGCCATCCTTATAGATCTCTGGATGTTTCCCTAGTGCTGAAAGACCCGAGAGTGTGGATCCTCACGCCCTGACTCAGGAAAGGCAGTCCCTCCTTCCAAATCACTCACAAGAAGCGGTCTTGATGCAAAAGCAAGAGGTCTTTTATATTCCAAGTGCACTGGGGTCCGCAGCAATACTCCACATGGGGGTAGAGGACTGGGAACCCTGGGTACAGACTTGAGACAGTTTTTATAGGATTACAACAAAGTCCGTGCATCGTAAACCAATCATCTCATAGCATCCAGTGTGGACCAATCAATTTGAACTATCCAAGCCAGCGCTTAGCCCAGGAAGTCTGCTTTTGCACTGGCTTCTGGATGGGGTGACAAGGCTCATTTCCTGTGTTCACTCATTCACAGGTGCTGTCGTAAACAGCCCTATCGCAAACAGTCAAGAATGTGACCTTTTGCCTACTCACTGCTAGGGGACAGGGTCTGGGATTTAAAGTTCCTGCTTCCTGGGGTCAGTGGAGAGTTAGGCTAAATTTTTACATCCTTACAGTGCCATATTTCTCTTTAGACTTATAATGGTTCCCTTTATTATGTTATGATATCTCTTTGCTTGCTCTCCTGTATTTTTCCCCAATTCAATCTTCCTGTTCTCTCAGGTCCTCCTCTCCCCTTCTCTTCTCCCCTTCTCTTTCTCTTAATTCCCTCCCCCCTCCCCCCATGCTCCCAATTTGCTCAGGAGATCTTGTCCCTTTCCTCTTCTCTGAAGGATCATGTATGTCTTTCTTAGAGTCCTCCTTGCTTCCTAGCTTCTCTGGTGGTGTGGATTGTATGCTGATAATGTTCTGTGTCTAATATCCCCATATGAATGAGTATATGCCATGTTTGTCCTTTTGTGACTGGGTTATCTCACTCAGGCTAGTTTCTTCTAGTTCCACTCATTTGCCTATGAATTTCAAGATTTCATTGTTTTTTCAGTCTTACAGCCCAGGATTCTTGGATTTGGTCTCTTGAGTGTACCCAGAGTTCTTGGAACTTTAACTGATGCTCACTGACTTTTTTCTTATGTATTTATCTGTGTGAGCTATTGTCTTGACTGTGTCCCATATCTCTGATATCCTTTTTTCTGCTTGGTCTTTGTTGAATATGGTAATGAGATGTCTATTGTTTTTATATTGGGTCTTTTGTAATAGATCTTTCTTTGGTCTGCCAGCTCCCAAATAATCACATGCAGACCTATTATTAATTTTGAAAATTTGGCTTTAGCATAGCCTTGTTCTCAACTAGCTCTTAAAACTTAAATTAACCCATTTAATCTATGTTCTACCCTGTGACTTATTACCTCTCCTCAATACTGTACATCCAACTTCCTCTGCTTCTTGATGGTAAATCGCCTGTTCCAGATTCTTCCCCAAGTTCCTCTCCCCAGAAATCCTGCCTGCTTTGTCCTATTGGCCATTCAGCTCTTCCTTAAAGCAACCTTAGGTTGGTGAGGTAAAACAGAGACATCATCACACAGTGTGATCACATATCCAACAGCAGTCTTTCATTTCCAGAATGTCCACTTAGCTTTTTCTATTTAGTGTTTCTGTTTCCTTGCTGAATTTTGCCTCTGTCCTTTCACATTTTTCCTGCAAGAGTACTGAATCTTTCACTTACTTACATAGCTTTCAGGCCTATGCCTTTAATTGGTTTGGAAAGTTTCTCTTCCACATCTTGGATTGTTTGAACCCTCTAGCTGGCCTTTGAACTTTTTTCGATTTTTATTTATTGTGTATGTGTGTCTATGTGTATGCACCATTACATGCATGTGGAAGCCAGAGGACCACTAAGGGAGTCACTTCTCTCTTTCCACCATCTAAGCCCCAGGGTTTGAACCTATATCCTCAGGCTTGCCACAAGTGCCTTAACTCACTGAACCACTCCACCCACTGGTCTTGAACTTTTGAAATCTAGTACTATGAAGTCTCTGGCTGGCACTTTAGTTATCACATCATCTTTTTTTGCTGGTGCTAGGAAGCCGTTTGTTTGTAAAGCTGTCATAGTAGAGTGTGGCCTCTTGTGTTTTATCTTTCTTTGTTGTGTTCCATACTAAAGTTGGGGTGTATGAGTCCTTGGTTTATAGTTTCCCGGTTTTTGTTTCTTTGCTTTGTTTCATGTGAATCTTCCAAGCAGGTTTTCTTTGCTTGGGCTTAAGTATACTATAATAAAAACTATGATGGACTGACAAGTGTCTCAGTGTCAGCTATGGGAAAGACACTGTACTCCTTCCTGACTTGGGTTTGTAGGTTTGAAGACAGGTTCACTAGGGTCCTGTGGGCCCACAGGATTCTGTCTCAGGTGGCACAGTTCTATTGTTCAGTTTCACTTACTCTAAGCTCCTGAGAATGCAGCTTAGGGCCAGTCCCAACTCAGCAGGAGCCCTTTTGAACCAGCATCAGTTCCTACTCCAGTGTCCTTCTGAGCAGCCTGCTCCCACGTGTCTGCTCTCAGACCTCTAGCCTTGTCCTTCACTTGTTCACTGTCAGTTGCACTACTGCTCTGAGCTTGGGTGGCCCTGCTGGCTCACCCCCAGGACACAGGGCTGTGCATATGGCTGTCACTTGACAGTAGTTTTACACACAAAACTTCCTTTGTCAACAAGGTGCTTCCATTGTTGTCCTGTCATCCATGCCCTTCTGATTATCTCTCTATAGGATCTACCTCACTGCCATTGCTCAAGCCATTACCTCCACTACAGGTGAACTCCTCACCATTTACAATAGCCTGTCTCATTCAAATCTCAACTTAAAAGTCATCTCTGTCACGTGAACATTTCCTGGAGAGATGAATAAACATCTGCTAACTCCAGACAGGCCACTAATAACAGACCAAAGAAATCATTTCGCACAAATTCAGCTTGTTGAAGCAATAAGTTTAGTTCAGTTAGGGCAAAGACAGCTTAGAAGTGGCTACACCACTGAAGAAAATGTTTCTCACAGAATCAATTAACTGCCTATAAACTCTCAAGGGGGAGAGGGCCTCATGAGCCCCTTCCTGCCTCCGTGGCAGAGCATTAATGGACCCACTTGTGTGTAGGTTCTGTGTGAGTAAACATAGCTGCTGAGAGTTCACCCAGAGAACAGCATCCTGCAGCAATCTTAAGGAGACCCCTTCCTCCAGAAATGTTCATCTCTCCATCTCTACCTTCTCTCTTCAACATGTTTACACCAGGTCTGTGCTAGGAGGGACTTGACTTGTTAGTCTCCTTTCTCTGTATGTGTTTTTATGCTCATGGTCCTTGTCTTCCTTAACTGTGAAACTTTAGTGACAGCTCCTGTTCTGTCTTTTGGAAACACTACTTTCTATGCCCTTGTTAGGAAAACCCACTCTTGAGAAAACCAGGCAACAATCAGAGAGTTGGGTAATTTCAGGTTTCTTGTTTGGTTTTAGTTCTGGTTTTGTTGTTGTTGTTTGTTTGTTTGTTTGTTTTGGGTTTTTGTGTGTGTGTGTTTGGGGGTTTTGGGTTTTTTGAGACAGGGTCTCACTATACAGCTCTGGCTGTCCTGGCTGTGTAGACTATGCTGACTTCAGACTCATAGAGAACTCAGCTTTATCTGTGTCTTACTAGCAGATATGGGGATAAACCAGACTCAGGAGAGTCTGGCCCTAGCCTACAGTTTCTTACAGCTTTTACAGTTTGAGCAGCAGTGTTGAACTCTCCATCCATGTGACCATCCAAAAGTGTCTCTGAGTCCTATGAACACCAAAGGGAGGTTTCTACTGCAAGTTACACATGCTTATAGACACAGATACTCTCGGTGGCCATTAGGACATCTTTGGTAAACAGAGTCTCTTTGTTTAACCAGATATCTTTGTCAACCATTCCTTAAGATAGCTCTGCAAGCATTTGTCTTCTCAAGATAGAATAAAGGAGTTCAACAAAAACATGTAGATGTATAAGAAACATAACTCACTGAAAAAAAAAAAAAAGTATATCCCATCTGCCTCTACTTAGACCATGCACTCTTTTTTCCCTCCTTCCCTGTCACAGCATCAGTTCCCTATCCTCAGACCAAAAGGGCCAATATCCTGTCTATCCCTGCCTTATCACTTCCTCTCTCTGCCCAGCCTTATCACTTCCTGTCTCCTGTCTGTAAAAACCTCCAGACCTCTATGGTTAACTAGTGGTTAGCTCTACACGCTGATCTCCAGGTAAACTTTATTTGTCAGAACACAAACAAAATATCACACAACACTCAAGGAAGGTTTTTTTTCTCCATTTTTTTTTAAAAAAGCTACCACAGCTCTCTGGTTGTCTCTTTTCCATCATGCATTTTACAAACACAAATTTTACTTAAGGGTACAAACCACACTTGGAAGAGATAGTCTGAATACTGGTCTCCTATATGGCCTTCTTTGATAGCATAGCAAATAATTTTGTCAGAGAACCATGTCTTAGGCTTTGTTCATTATGCTTTCTGGTGCAACAGTAGACTCTTCAAGGGAAAGATGCAGCTTGGTAAAAACCCATCCTTGATAAGTCATCTTTGTATTTTATCATTGTACAGAGGAGAAAGTCAAACACTGCCCTGTTTCAAGTTCTCAAATGATAATACTAAAAAAGCTCAGGAAGGGCTAAATAAAGCAGAGTGGTGATCCAACATCCCTCCAATGTGATGGAAAGCCACTAGAGTGCTTTCGGCCGGGCCAGGGCTTGCTTAAGAGCCATTCAATCAGCAAAGTAGAGAGTATAAAGAAGGATCCTGAGGAAGAGCTATGAAGTGATCCACTCAAGGATGACTCACACCCTATCAGCCTTTGCCAAAAGAGTGTTGAGAAATAACCAACCTAAATACAAGAGGAGGTGCTTAGTCTTATCACGACTTGATATGCCATGCTTTGTTGATACACACAGGAGGCCTGCCCCTTTCTGAACAGAAACAAAGGAGGAGTGGAGTATGGTGGAGAATGGTGGAGTATGAGAAGGAAGGAAGGAAGGAAGGAAGGAAGGAAGGAAGGAAGGAAGGAAGGAAGGAAGGAAGAAAAACTGCAGTAGGGGTGTAAAATAAATAAATAAATTTAATTAATTTTTTTTTAAAACTAGAAAGGTGGATAATTACAGAAAGGTAAATACATCTTTTATGATTCAGCCTTAAAGAAAGACCTTAAGAGTAGAACTAAAAACAGAAACCTCAGCATTTCTGTACTACTTGTGTTTGAGAAACCTGGACAATACCTACTGAAGCTAAATGAATAGGTAAGCTTGTCCTCCTGTGCTCTGAAGTTTCCCTTATGCCTCCATAACAGACAGAACTCAGGGAGCTTGCCAAGTATTGAGTAAATGGCTGGTCATATGTCAAGGTTTCTCCCTGATCACTGCCAGGCTGACAAGTGGATTGAGAATCTATCAGAGATTCTCAACTCACACTCATTATCTGTCACTCTGAAAATATAAGGGTTAACTATCTTTAAGGAAAACTTCCTCTATGTCCATGAAGAGTTCTTCCATTGTCTATGTTAACTACCCAAAATTTACTGTAGCCATGAAGCTAATTACTTAACAGTCTTCTATTGTATATGTTAACAAGCCAAAATTTGACTTGATGTACATAGAGAAACTATTTTACAAAGGTAAGTGGATTAGAAATAATATTGATTCTCAATATTGTACACTGTGAAGATGTGTCACTCTGATTGGCTTAATAAAAAGCGAGTGGCCAATAGCTAAGCAGGATTTCCAGACACTGAATACAGGGAAGAAGAGCAGGGTCGTCAGACAGATGGAGAGGAAGCAGGATGAGGAGTACAGAATAAAGGCAACCGAACCACATAAAATATGGGTTAATCTAAGTTTTAAGAACTAGATAGGAACAAGCCTAAGCTAAGGCCGAGCTTTCATAATTAACACAAGTTTCTGTGTCATTATTGGGAAGCTGACAGTCCTGAAGAAAAACTGACTACATGGACTTATTTTATTTATTTCTTCTATTGAGTACACAAGGCAGCTGAGTGTACCTCATTGTATAGAAGCAAACTAAAGCTCAGAAAAAATAGAGCCCTAGTGCCAATGAGCAACAGAACCAAGATTTGATTAGAAAGCTTGTATTTTGTGGGAGCCAACCAAATAAGCCAGTTTGATTTCTCTCAAAGAATGGAGGACAGTTGAGGTTTTAAAAAGGGAGCAATAGTACCTTAAAGTAAAATAGGTTTTACAAAATATTTAAAATGTGTGCGCATATAGGTGGGAGTCAGGAGCTTTCTATGTAACCTAGGTTGGCCATGAACTAGTGATCCACCTATACTGGGATTTTAGGTATGTATCACTCCTGATTAATTTTCCATATCTTTACCAGATTCCACTACCATCAAACTCACACACTGTATGTTTGCCCAAGGTATCAGTCAATTCCATATACATGGATTTAAAAATACTCTAACATAAAACAAAAACAACATATGTGAAAGAGATGGAGGGGATAAGAACATGGATAGAAGAGGGAAAAGAGAAGTTTAGTGCAAAAATTTTTACATAATGTAAATATAGCAGGAAATGGTCATTCTCACATTATAAGAAAACAATGTAATTGTAATTTTCAGGCATCAAATCTATAGACTGATATCCTTCTGATGACTACCATATATACCATCCTAGAGTCCTCATCTAATAGCTGATGGAAACAGAAGCTAAGCACTGAGCATCCTGGAATCTGGTTACAGAGAGGGAGGAGTGATGAGCAAAGGGGTCAAGAACAGGTTGGAGAAACCCACAGAAACTGCTGACCTGAACAAGGGAGAGCTCATGGACTCCAGTCTGATAGCTGGGAAACCAGCATAGGACTGACCCAGATTTCCTGAATGTGTGTGTTAGTTAGGAGGACTAGGCAGTCTATGGGGCCTCTGGTAGTGATCAGTATTTATCCCTAGTGTACGAATGGACTTTGGGAGCCCATTCCACATAGAGGGAAACTCTCTCAGTCTAGACACATGGGGGAGGGCCTAGGCCCTGCTCCAAATGATATGACACACTTTGAAGATCTCCCATGGAAGGCCTCACCCTCCTTGGGGAGCAGAAAGGGGATGGGGGGCAGGAAAAGAAGGGAGGGTGAGGGAACTAGGATTGGCATGTAAAACAAGATAGTTTAATTTTATTATATGTGGACTGTGATCTCCCTGATTGGAATATTTCTTCTTCTCTTCTGATACACTAATAGTATTCTACAATTCTTAGTTGTGATCTCCTCTGAAGCTGTCTCTGCAAACCTCACCTTGCCATCTAGCTTAGCATCACTAGACAGTCCCAAAGAATACCACTACCACAGGATTTTTTTGGTTTTTGTTTTGTTTTGTTTTAGCTAAATTTGAAGCAAGCTTTATTAAATACTAGCATAGACAATGAACACTGGCCAGATCAGTATCCCAGATTCCCATAGAATGACTGCAAATTACATTAGTCTTGTGATTATAAAGGCAAAACCCACAAGGCTATGCACTTCCTGCCTTCATCCAATCAGGTGAAAGCATACATCCTGACATACTTCCTGCCTATGTACCTCATGCCTACATGTGATCAACTATATCCTGTGCAGTTAGGACAATCAACCTTGTTTACAGAAATGAAAACACATAGCTTGTTATCTTACTTGAACAACAGCCCTAGCATTCCAGTAAAGTTATCTGTCCTTGGGCAAATGGGGTTTACAGGTTAGAGGCATCTTTGCTTTACATATCTTTTAAGCACAGTAATTTAAACTTAAAATGTAATTTTAGCCCTCAAACACTGTGTCCTTGACTTTCCTCCACCTTCTTCCACTTTCCACTGACCTTTATTTAGGCCTCTGAAGCATCTACTGTACACATCTAAGTGCATATTTCTCTCCTCTACTGAATCATAAGTCCCAAGACAGCCCCACGACTTACTAATCCTTAAACCATGCCCTGGCACAATGTGCAGCATAACTCCTCCAGAGCAAGAAGAAATCCATTGTCTCTGTATTGGGTGGACAGGTAGGTGGTGAAATACACAGAGAATGGTCCAGAGCCACAGTTCCTGGGTTCAAAAGTTGGTTCTGCCTTTGCTGGTTGACTTTTGGGCTTCTTCATTCTTTTTACCTCACCTGTAAAATGAGATGTTGATGGTACCTACCCCTGAGTATATTTAATGAGGTAGCATTTAAAAAAAAATTTTAACTTTAAAGAATTTTAAAAATTGAAATACTTAGAAAGGGCACTCAAAATGTTCATTTTAAGTTATGTATTGATAAGATAAATATTATTCAACCACTATCCATGCCATGCAAGGGAAGAAAATATACCCCCATAGTCAGACACCATCTCCTCTAACTGTTTACACCAGGTGTTTTGTGTGGTCAGAGGAAATGGACCGTTGATACTGTTTCTACTGCAATCATGGATTTGGTGACTGGAATTTATTTTAGATGTCACTTAGTGGAAGCTCCTTACTGAATGGATAAGGAGACAAAGGTGTGGTTGCTTTCTGATGGCACCGGACTTATGCATAATGACATTTCTCTTGTCAACGTTATGCCTGTTCCACATTTGCAGGTTACACCAGAAAACCTGGGTGTTCTTAAAATTATTTGGGAGGGAAAAAAAAGTGAGACAGAGTGACTTAGCAGCTGCTCCTATGCAAAGCAGATCTCATTATTTCCTGAACAAAGTCGAATTCTACTCCTCCTAGTGAACTACTGTGCCCTTCTTGGATAAAATTACCATGAGTTCCAGAAAATGCTTCTAATTGCTCAGTGAGTGACAGGAAGAATTACAGAAAGTTAAACTGCCTTAGTGTCATCTGGGGAGAATTTCTTCCATTTTATTTTTCTGTGGGAGAGTAGAGATGATTGTTAGCTGTTACAATGAGAACATGGGCATTGTTGAGCAGAATACAAGATGTGTTTGCTTTCTTCTTTGACTCCAAATGGAGTGAAGAGATGCCTTACCTCTGAGGAGGTTGCTGCAGGACACACATCCTTCCTCTGGAGACCAAGGTCACAATCCTCTGTGCTCGGGGTCACTTCACTGGGACATTTTGGCATGCAGTGAAACAGTGTGTACCTTAGATTATTTAATGAGAACATATAGAAAGTGCCAGAAAATGTGATATTACTTAAGCCTGCCTGAGGAGTGGTTGGAGCTAGTCCTCACAAAATAATTAGGCCATCATGCTTTACACATAAAATACGAAACAGTGAGATGGCTCAGCAGGTAAAGGCACTTGCTGCCAAGCCTGACAAGCTGAGTTCAATCCCTGGAACCACACAGGGTAGAAGGAGAGATAACTCTGAAAGCTGTCTTCTGACTTCCACATGTGTGCCATGGTACATGCATGTGCATATACACAAACACACGCTCATTATCTAATCAAATAAATTATATAGAATGTTTCAATTCAGTTCAATAACAACTTCATGCTCCTGAAGAACTGAGGGTGGCAGACAGTGGGACCAATTGTGATCAGTTACATCTGTCCCTGTCTTTTGAGAAATATCTTATTAAGCTATTAAAATTGCCCCTCTCCGTGTGTGCGTGTGCATGTGCATGTGCGTGTGTGTGTGCGCGCTTATGACATGTGACAGAGAACAGTTTGCAGGAATCAGTTCTCTCCTTCCATCATGTAGATCCCAGGTTTATCAGGTCATCAGGCTTGGTGGCAAACTCCTTTCCCCGATTCCTTCCACTACTACACTCACTTTGTTCTATTAAACTTTTGCCAGAACAACTGGCAGAGCATCTGGGGTTTAAGCTTCCTTCCAATGCTTGGGAGCTACAGACAGGATGGCAAGACTGTGCTCCCTCAGACTTCTTACTCATCTCCAAATCCTTTCTGGACCCTTAGCTGCTCAGCTCCACCTCATGAGGAGCCGTCCGCTGACAGACACCCGTGCTAACCAAACGGCTACAGAGTACCCGCAACTCTGGGGCCCTAACCTTTGAGCCTCACTATTTGTGCACCACACAGGCCACTCTCTCCTCTGAGCCCTCATCCAAAGCCTGAGGCCAGTCACTGGACCCTGTCTCATTCTATCAAACTAGTACATGAATAATGCTAATGTGTGTACATGCAAGCACGTGCGCACACAACATGTAAAAACAAAGTCGAAACAATGCTAAATTATGAAGTAAGTATTATGAAAACGAACTGTAGTTCTAAAGGGAAATCTAAATTTCCTGTTAAAAATGAAAACCTACTTAGGTCGTCCCTAACTAAAAGAGAGAGAGAATGGTAACTCCCGAGGGGAGGTAGAACAGACATGACAGGAAAGAAGAGAGAAGAGAAAAAAGGAAGACATCCAACTCCTTTGCCTTAGATCAGTTCCTTTAGAGAACTTCAGAGTATCATTTTTTTTTTCTTTTAAATGTGTGTAAATCTCTTCAAAAACAAGATAGATCTTTTGTCAGTTTTACAACCTGGATAACTTCCTCAGAGACAGGGAGCCATGACTTTGAGATGCAAATATAAAGGAACTTTAGCTCAGATCTCCCAGTCCCTGGGAAAGAAAAGAGCCTGGCTGTGTGAGACCATTGCTCTGAGCTCTGAAACTCCCTTTGTCACAAAGACACTGAAGTCTGGTTTTCCTTCAGCTAGCCAATTAGCTAACAATGGCCAAACCATCACCAAGTGCAGTTAGCATTAACTTCACACAGCAAATGAAGCCACCAAACCTTCATGAGGAAAATGGGCTTATTACTGTTTTGTTTTAGTTGGGGAGGGGATGTTTTGCTTTGCATTAATAATGTGACTTTTTATTTATCTTTCTCCAAATAACTGATGATATTTACAAATTGCCTGTTTAGAGGCTTTTTTGTTCCTTTGAAACTTTAGTAAAATTGTCTTCAAGCTTCTCTTGAATATTCCTTAGCTCTTTTATTCACAAGATTGAGAACCTCAAAGGGGACCTCAGTCACATATGACAACTCTGGGAAACTCCCTCAAATTTCTGAGAACACCCATGTGACACCCCAGTTTCTTCCATAAGTCCCATAAAGAGCCTCTGGTCCAACAGCTTGGGTGTATTCTACTTCTTGGACCTGTTCCTCATGCAGAGGAGCCTTGCTTGTTTGCTTTCCCTAAGTAGCTTATATAACACACCTCCTTGTAAATTGAGCTTCCAGTTGCTTAGGAATTTTGTCCTTCCAGGTCTCAAGACAAAGGACCCAGGTGTGACTAGACTGGAATGCTGTGGTGGCTATCTATTTATCTGGAAACCTAGTTCCCCAATTTATGCCCACCTGAAATGAGACAGAAAGCCTCCATCACTCTCAAAGTTCCCTCTTTTACCATAGCACATATAGTAATAAAGCAGCTCGGTTCTAACTTTGTGGACATGACTTCTTGAGCTAGAATAGGATTTACTTTCTATTTGCCCAACCATAGAAAAGAAACTGCGTGTTCCTCTTCAGTTTTTAATGATTATATTATTTTCAATCACACACACACACACACACACACACACACACACACACACACACAAGCTTTCGTTTTACAGGTGTCCCAAGTACATGCCTGTTCTATTTGTTCCCCACCCTCTGCAAGTAAACCTACTTACCAATTCAGATCTGAGCTGAGCCAGTCACAACTGATCAAGTTGATACAAACCTGTGCTGGGTACACCTCCAAATACTCACACATGCAGTTGATGAACCTGCCTCCCTCTATCTTAGGCTTCAAAATCGTTTTATAGTGAAAACAAACAAACTAGGTTCATTTGTGTTTATGATTACATCTGTTTCTCACAGGTTGGGCGGTGCCTCATCTGTAACATCAACTACAAATGGTTCTATACTGCCTTTTCCAGGAAATGGTAACCATGCCTTTGTTTCAAAAGGTTATGATCAACTTATTGTGCCTATGTTCTGCTTCTGTAACTTATCTGCCTGTAAAATTCCCCATTTGGAAACCCCCTATCCCTGAACCATAAAAACCTTCTTTCCCATGTCTAATACTGACCTTAGGGGGAGGCAGACCATATTCAGTAATAAAAGATCTTTCTTTAATTAATTGCTTGCTTCAATTAATTTGGCCATGATGATTTGAGCCAATGGTCTTTCTCCTCCCTCCATTGAGATTAACACAGCCTAGATCTGAAAGAAAACGAAAACAGCCCTGGGGAAGTAATGCCTGCTCCACCATATTCCTTTTGACAAACAACTTGGGGTGGGAAAAATCCATTTCCATAAATGTTTCATCCTCCCTCCTCCGGGCACAGCATCACTGAAATGTGAATTATGACCTGTTCTGCCATGGAACATCCATTCTCGTTTGCCTTTACCGGATTGCCTCCAGTAAAGAGGCACATGAACAGAACTCACTGCCAAAAAATCACCAGTGGTTTCTTCATCAGCTGGCCAATCCAGCAGGAGAGTTTAACCAGCTATTGACTTTCCTTTTCCTCAAAGCCTCAATGAGCAGGGTTTTCTTTCCTATTTGGCAGCAAATGTGGAGAAATTCTACGTCCTCTCCCTCTTTTGATACACACACACACACACACACACACACACACACACACCTATGTTCGTTCACTGGCCAGGCTCTGTATCCCTTGTGTTACAATTAAATTATATTACATATATATACATATATCATTTAATATATTACACACACATATATATATATATATACTTACATATATATACTATCTTCCTAGTTTCTGAGTAATAATAATCATAATTGCTGCTGATAGCATCACAGCCCTGTTGTGGGGACATGGTGTGACCCCCACATAGCCCCTGACAGCCTCCTTCATGTCACTTAGCACTCCTCACTCTTAAACAACCCTACTTTATAGCACAGAACCATCCACAAAAGCCACTTCATTTATTGAAATGTCCTCACAAAATACTTCCATGATACTTAGAAAGTAGAAATCACTGAGGTGGAAAAAGAGTCATCTACAGTGAAACCCTCTATACAAGCAAGATGCCATCCATCATCTTGAGAGGATGGCATTCCCACAGGGTTCTAGAGTTTCTCCTCCTAGAGCCCTGCCCCAGCTCAACCAATGGTTTCTTTATCAACCCAGTCACCCAACTCAAAACCTTCCTCTTCTTCACTTCCTTTACTCCATCACCAAACAGTCAACCTTTAACTTCCTAAATATTTTTAAGTGTGTCTTTTCATCTTCAGCCTACTGCCAGTCTCTAGTATTACTCTAGTATTACTCCACAGCATCAAAGCTCTCAGCTGGGCTCCTGGACTAGAACACAGCTATCCCCTGAGAACTTCTCAGCCAGCAAGTTCATAAACCTCACCCCAAAACCTAAAGGGCCCCAGAAATCTGTGTCTGCCAGGGTCTCTGAGGTCTCTGATGCCTGCAAATTTCCAGATTGCTATCTTATTACAGTAGAATCCTGCTTCTCTGTCTCTATATTGCTTCCTTCCTTCTTCTTCTTCTTCTTCTTCTTCTTTTTTTTTTTTTTTTTAACTTCCTTCCTTCTTAATGCATGTTCTGTGGATGAACTCCTAAGTCAAGAAGCAAGCATCACTTAGGTCAATCCCCACACATCATGCTTTCTACTTTAAGACCCTGACTTCTCAGAGCAGCATCTGAGTTCCTTCTAATCGGTGGCTTTCCTCTGTGCATCCTGTGGGTAAAGTCGCCAAGGGACATCTGGAATATGCACATCCAAATGTATATGGTCACTTCATTTGCAGAAGACAGAGAACACAAAGGTGTCTCAGTGTGCAGGTTCATTAACTGGGTCTTAAAACAATGGAAATGGAAACTACTCCACATACATGCTGATGGATAGATACATGGGCTGCTGAGACACTCAAAGGCCTATCGTGTTAAAGGACTCCATGACTTCTGTGTTCTAGAATCCAGAACCTGGGTTCTAGATGCTCTTACATGGCAAACACTCATAGTCAACAGATACTCAGTTTATAGAGGACACTAACACCAATAAGTCTATTCAGTTGGTGGCTTGTATTCACAAATGTTTGCTAGTGCCCTCTAAGTAACAGGGATGAAATATAGAATACTTTTTCGAAGAGGTCTTGTATGACTAGCAACTACTGCAACATACAAGAGGGAATCAGAACCTCAGAGAATCCTGCAGAAGATGGGGAGGAAGGATTGTGCAGACCAGGTAAGTCAGGAACACAGACTAAACCTACAACCAGGGAGCCTACATGGGACTGACCTAGGCCCTTTGCACATATGCTATGGTTGTATAACTTGGTCTTTTAGTGGGGACTCCTAACAGTGGAAGCAGGCACTGTCTCTGATTCTGTTACTTGCTTTTGGGTCCCTTTCCTCCTACTGGGTTGCCTCATGCCTTACTTAATAGGAGGTAAAGTGCCTAGTCTTACTGCAACTTGATATGCCAAGTTAGTTGATATCCATGGGATGCCTGCCCTTTTCTGAGGAGAAATGGAGGAGTGGATGGGAAGGAGAGGAGAGGTAGGGGAGGTATTAGGGAAGAGGATGGAGGTGAAACTGTGATTGGGATGTGATAAATAAATAAATAAATAAATAAATAAATAAATAAATAAATAAATAAATAACAAAAAAGATGGGCTCAGGAAATAGCAATATCCTCAATAGACTGTCAACAGCAGCAATTACTGATTGTTTAGTAATGAGTAATTCTGTGTCTTTGCCTCCTTGTTACTAAAATGGGGGAGTGGTAGCAAGGCTTTATAACTTTCAGATTTGCAGCAAATAGGAATTGTGATTCTGAATGTAGAGTATTAAGCATAGCTTGGCACACAGTAAGCATCCCAAAATTAACCAAAATTAATCCTCCTGATTCTACAGAGTGCATATATGGAAAGAAAGTAACTAAGTGGGACTGAATATACTGTCGACATCACAGGCCTATGGCTTTTGTGTCAACTAAGTCTTCACACTTTGTTTCCCTATTCATTCCACATACAAGTTTGTTAGAATGTCTTACTTATGAAAGTTGCCTGGGTCTCAAAGAATTGGTTCCAAGAATTTGGGAAGATGATGGGTATCTTGGTTAGGGTTTCTATTGTTGCAATGAAAGTTGAGGAGGAAAGGGTTTATTTGACTTACACTTCCACAGCATTGCTCATCAGGAAATCAGGACAGAGACTCAAGCAAGGCTATAACCTGGAGGCAGGAGCTGATGAAAGGGCCATAGAGGGGTACTGCTTACTGGCTAGCTTCCAGTGGCTACCCAAACAGGCTGGGTTCTCTTCCGTCAATAACTAATTATAGCATAACTATAGCATGATCTTATGGAAGCATTTTCTCAATTAAGGTTCCCTTCTTTCTAGTTTGTGTTTCAATCTGACATAAGACTAGCCAGCACAACAGGTAGAGCTTTCCCAAATTTTTGTTCAACTTTCCCCAAACAACCCAGCAGCTGAAATGGAGACAGAGGTGGGCATAGTTTAGTGAGACCCAGTTCACCAGATGAGACTTTCTATAGAGTTATATCAAGTACTTACTTGGTTTTCTTTCTATGGTACAATCATCGTTTTTGATAATTCCTTCATGGATTGTATTGTTAATAGACAAACCAGAAGCACTTCAATGGGAGGAACACACTGTATCAGTTATTTTCTCATCACTGTGCAAAATACCTGACAAACACAGTTCAAGGGAAGGCTGATATTTGGCTCATGGCTTGAGGGTACAGTCCATCATGAAAGGTTAAAGTGTAGCGCTGCTTTGAAACAGCTGGTCACATTGCATCCATAGTCAGAAAATAGATGGCTAGAAGTAGAGTGTGACTAAAGCCCAAGGTCCCAGTCTAGTGTTCTATGTCCTCCATCAAGGTCCCACCTCCTTCCAAAAGTGACTCTGCCAGCTGGGGTCCAAGTTTTCAAACACATGACCTGTGTAGGATGTTTAACTCTCAAATCACAACACACATTCTGTCTTTTAAGTCCTGGTAAAGTGGTGGTTCTCAACCTGTGGGTCCTTTGAGAATTAAAGGACACCTCCAAAGGTGTCACCTAAGACCATCAGAAATATCAGATATTTACATTATAATCAATAACAGTAGCAAAATTACAGTTATACAGTAGCAACAACCACAAAAAATATCTATGGTTGGGGGTCACCACAGCAGGCGGAACTGTATCAAAGTGTTGCAGCATCAGGAGGGTTGAGAACCACTGCTAAAGCTTAACCTGTACCTGGTTTGACAAGGTGCACAGCACAATTGAAATCAAATAAAGTCACCTCTGTTCTATCCTAGCAGCATGTCTTGGACATAAATCCTTTGATTAGCCCCAGTGGGAATTCCCTCTCCCAACGTGGAAGTTTCACTCTACTCATTTTAGGGTGTATGTTTCATGTTGGGATCTATAATTTTGTGATTGAGAAACCTAAGTAATGGAAATGAAGCTAGGGTCAGTAATCCACATAAATGGGCTACCTGAAACTGAATTCTTGAGTGTTTTAGGAGCTGTAACAAAAGCAGTGATCTAGGAGCAAGTATACACCCTCTCCATCTCAGGAACTGCCTAGAGGGCTTAGTGTAATTAGTGAATGTTTATTATGAATTTCCATCTGGTTCTAATTGGGTCAAATTAAACATTTGGCTTCTCAGTAGGATTTGAATTGCTACAAACAAGATTTTTCCTTAGTTATAGCTAAAGAGGACTGGCTTTGAATGAAGGGTCATCATGTAGACTCATAGGACTTCTCTATGTCCATGGTAACAACTAACATTTGTTAAATACCACATTTTCTCTACAAATCACATTAAATACTTTCGTGGATTCTTTCTTTGAATCTTTTCAGCAAAGCTACAAGGCTTCTATCAATACTAGCACCATTAAAGCAAGGAAAGTGATGTTCAGAGTTTTAAGTTGGCCAAAGACCAACTGTTGGTCAGTGTAAGGGAGCAATAGTTGGACCTGAGCAGCATCACTCATGTAGAGCCCCAGCTCTGAATCTTTGCCCTGCCATGTTGATTCTGAAAGCCTATAATTAAGTCTAGAACTCCCCATTCTCCAGGACAATAAGAAACAAACTTTTATTGATTATAAGACAGTCAGTCAATAGTGGCTTACTGTAGCAGCATAAAATCAGGGCAGAACTGCCGGTGGTGGTGGTGGTGCATTCAAGCCCTTTGGAGGCAAAGACAGGTGGATCTCTGTGAGTTCCAGGACAACCTAGTTTACAGAGCTAGTTCCAGGACAGCCAGAGCTGTTACACAGAGAAACCTTGTCTTGGGGGGGGGGGTGGACACAAACAAAACAAAACAAAACAAAACAAAACAAAACAAAAAAAAAACAGGGCAGGACTATATTTTTAACAAGAAATTTTAAATCTTTTTATTTATTTGGCCCTTGTGGCTTGGAGAAAAGAAGTCCCCCCACACACACACTTCAATTGTCCTAAGCCAAACAGAAATTTAAGGTCTGATTCTCAAATGATGCCCCATACTGTGCCCACAGAAGTCACTTCCTGACCAAGAAACTCACTGCTAAGTGTCACAAACAAAAGAAAGGGACTTCCTTGAAGAGCTACCTCACCCTAATTGTTTGTATCTCTCAGTTGTATGCTGTCTCCTGCTCCTTCTTACCTATTCCTCCTGTCCTGCTCTCTAGCAAATAACTTCTTCAGATGCAAAATGATCAAATATTTTAGTGGCAGCCACAAAAAGCCAAAATCCTTTAGTCAGCTTAAATTAACACAACCCTTCAGTAATTGAATGATCATCAAAACAGTAGCTTTGATAACAAATGATCCCACTTGCTGTCTGTCATTAATCCATCATCAGGTTCACTAAGTCAGGATTGAATTTCCCAGGTTCAGGCAGGGTGTCCACATAGTGACTTATAGACTGCCCTTTGGTTTTCTAATCTGGAAGCAGAATTGCCATACATTCTGAAGGCATCCTCATGGAAGCAAACAGCTCTATTAAAACCCGAAACCCCGACACAGTTCCTGCGAGCCAATAGGGCCATTATGTACACAAAACAAGATGAATGGTCTGGCATATGAGGCCAAGCTTCCAATGAAGGTGAAAAGGATACCTGATTTACTGCAAATGCAAGAGGTAATTGTCATTCTGTGATATAGAGTCACTTGTCTTCAGTGCAGACTATGAGGGAGTGATTCAATCATGTTAGATGGGCTTTTTTACTTTTGCCATAATAATTATTATTGACAGATTCATTTGGGGTAAGAAATGGTCTTTCAGAAAAACACTGGGGATTGTAGCAGAGTGCGGGGAGTGGGAGCAGATGTGCATTATAAAGCAATATGTGGCATAATGAGAAAAAGCATTCTTCCCTACCCTATTAATTGTGGACACTACCTAGTAATCAAGAATGGCTGACCCTTCCAACCTCCAGCTAGCAGATATTCATGTGTCCTAATGCCCATGGTCTGAACACGAGCTTAAATGAATGTACTGTTGAGAACTTGCATGCCAATAATTCATTTGAACACTACCTGTCCCCACTGTGTTGTCTGAATATAATTCATCATTGATATATGAACACTTTGAACAGGTGAAAGTTCGCCAAACTACATGATGTAACTGATAAACAGCTATGACAAAATTTTAATGTACAATTGTGAAGATGATTTTTAAAATATGGAAAATGCTTGCATCATGAGGTTAGATGAACATAGATTGCAAAACTGTCAGAACTTTGAGATTAAAGATATATAATAATGAAGAGGGGTATGAGTGGAAAGGCATAGGCAGGCTGTTGTCCTGATAAGGAGGATGACGGGCAATTTATTTCTTAATGTCCTCTAATGTTCCTTATAATAAGAATTATTTTTAAATCAATCCCACCACCTCATGTGAAAAAAAAATCTACCCCTTACTACAAAATATATAGACTAAAATAAACCCTGCATGTAATAAATGCTAAAACACATTTTCCCAAGTTCAAAAATAGTGTTGGAATCTGCTAAGGAATGGGCTCACATTATTCAATGTCAGATACATTTACACTCATATGTATTAGTAATTCCTTTGGTTGACTTCCCCTTGCTGTTGTCATGGCAACCATTTCCACTGCCATTAGTACCCCTAGGGCTCAGGATTGTTCACTTATTTTTAGGCCGTCTTTCCTCTAGCAAAGCAATTAATACTGTGGTGTGTCTGTATTGGAAACTCTAGTGACCTATTCTGCCTTTTCAACTGCTGAGTGTGCACTTTCTTCCTTCTGCCTTGATGGTGCTCTTGTTTCTATTCCGAGGTTCAATGTGGTAAATGAATTCTTACTGCTTCTAAATATAACATTTGTATTTAAAGCTTCATGTTTTCCACACCTACCATTTCCCTATTGAATAACCTTCTCTTCCTCATCGATGAAAGAGCACGCTTTCCTCAGCGGTCACTTGAGAACGCTGCCATAGAGAAGAATCAAAATGCCTCAGGGGAAAGATCTGAAGCCTTCAAGGCATCCTAGACAGGTGTGGCATAAGAGAGTCTGGACACACCTATCTCCAATTCCAAGATGGTCACAAAACCTCAAACATCACCCTGCATTTTCTGGCATTTGGAATTATCTAATGGTCCTTTATAATTGAATATTGAAGCTAGTGACTACCATTTTATATGTCAAATTAACTTTTAAATTGTAATGCCTTGTATGGTGAGGATTAATATGAGGTGGAATTATTGTGGTGCTATCTATATGAATAGATATATATTTGTGCAAATTTTTATTGAGTAATACCAGCTCCTCTGCAAGAGCAGGATACACTCCAGCCCCAAACTTACTTTTATAAAAGCCTCTCTCTTGGGTCCCATTGAAATGGCTCAGTGGATAAAAACAGTTGCTATACAGCAGGAGAATCTGAGTTCAAATCCCCAGAATTTGCATAAAAAGCCAGACTCGGCTATGCATGTCCCTGGAACCCCAGCTTTATAAAAGATGAAGATGGGATTACTGGAGCTTGCTGGCCATCAGCCTAATTCCAGGTTCAATGACAGCTCCTGTCTCAAGGTGAAAAGATAGAGAGCAATAGAGTAGAACACTGGACATCCTCCTCTGGCATCTGTGTGAATGCATGGGTACACACACCCACATGTATATATACCACACACACACACACACACACACACACACACACACACACACACACACACACATATATATATATATATATATATACCACACATGTATATATAACACATATGCACACGCATAAGAAAAAAAGGAAAGAAACTGACAAAAAAATACCTCTTCCATAATAAAGACACTAATTCCTTTATGAGTGCAGAACTCTTATCCTTTTAGTTATTTGTTTTGACAGGGTGTCACCATGTAACTCTGGCTGTCCTGGAACTCATTATGTAGACCAAGCCTGCCTCAAACTCAAAGAGATCTGCCTGACTGCCTCGCCTCTGCCTCTGCCTCTGCCTCTGCCTCTGCCTCTGCCTCTGCCTCTGCCTCTGCCTCTGCCTCTGCCTCTGCCTCTGCCTCTGCCTCTGCCTCTGCCTCTGCCTCTGCCTCTGCCTCTGCCTCTGCCTCTGCCTCCTGAGTGAGGGCCAAGCACCACCAGGCCCAGTTCTCTTGGCCTTATAATGTCTTAAAAATCCCTCCTTTCAGCACATGGTGATGTCCTGTTTCCAGCTCTTGGACTTTGAGAGACACATTCATAACACAACACAATCTTTCTGCCTTTCCAAATATGCAGGCACTTTACAGTCTGCCATCAAATCTATCAAAAAAAAAAAAAAAAAAAAAAAACCCTTGCAGGGCTTGGTGGCATGTGTCTATAGTCACACACTTTTTAATGAGATAGGAAGTATATAAATCCAAGGCAAGCCTGAACCACATAGGAAAACACACACACACACACACACACACACACACACACACACACACACACACGCATCAAATTTAACACACTCTGACTTTCTAAGGAGAAGCTACAGTGAGCAAATTTCACTAACAGTAGACAACTGTTTTACCCAGCAAACATTCACTGAACCCTGTCAGGTAGGTGTGTGTGTGTGTGTGTGTGTGTGTGTGTGTGTGTTGTGTGTGTGTGTGTGTATGTGTGTGTGTGTGTGTGTGTGTGTGTTGTGTGTTGGAACATAATGGAGAACGTCACATACCAAATACAACTGTCTGGCATTGTAAGACTATTTTTTGTAATATTTCAAGAGTTCCAAAATTGGCGTTTATTATTAACAGATAAGAGAGTAGCAGTTTTCTAGCCTAGTAAATGGACGAACTACAGCATGTGGTGGGGGAGGAGGGGAGAGATTTTTAAAGGACATTTGTCCCTTTTAAGGCATACTTGAAAATGCACCAGAAGATGGCATTTTAAAACGTTTCTTTTTTATAATGGCTGTCCAGTATTAGCCTTCCCTCTGCCAATGCATACACACGGGAGACAAAACCAGCAGCCCATCCAAACACCAGCTGTCAGGAGAGACTGATACATGGCAACCTCAGGTTATTCAGGCAAAGAAATGCCTTCACTTGGGTACCATGCTCTTGTCCCTCCTTCCTCCTGTGGCCAATATTTCAGTGGCACCAACCATTTCCTCTCCACTGTGACTCTCTTTATGCAGTCCTTTAGTGTATTAGAACATTTCCATTTTGATGAGTATTCAGATTTCCTGCCTCATCAATGTGGGGTATATACAGGGCTTCTCCCCATTTGTATGGAAATTCACTCGACCTATTTGTTCCAGGTAAAGGCACTTGCCCTCACTTCCATGTCCCTAGTTCCCTCAATAAGCTCTGACAAGACCTCATCTCCAAATGCCTTTTCTCACTGATTCATCAGAGGGTTCCAGGTTCATATTATTTCAAGGGTCCAGGTAATTAAATCATGCTAACTAAATTACACCATTTCTCCAGAAGATTGAACAAAAAAAGAAAATGAGATTAAATCACATATGGGAGGAAATTCAGTCAGAAGAGAAAATTTTGAGCATATGTGGTGGTTTGAATAAGAATGGCCTCCATGGGCTCCTATATTCGAATGCTTAGTCTCCAGGGAGAGGAGCTGTTTGCAAGGATTCAAAGAGGTAGTAGGTGTGGTCTTGCTTGAAAAAGTGCATCACTGGGAGTGGACTTTGAGGTTTTGAAAGCTCATGCCAGTCCAAGTCTCCCTCTCCCTCTCCTCTCTCTCCCCCTCCCCTTACCCTCTCCCTCTCCCTCTCCTCTCTCTCCCCCTCCCCCTCCCCCTGTTCCTCCCCCTCCCCCTCCCCCTCCCCATCTCCATCCCCCTCCCCATTCCCCATCCCCATCCCCATCCCCCTGCCTCTCCCTCTCCCTCTCCCTTTCCCTCTCCTTCATCTCTTTCTGCCTATGGATCAGGATGTAGCTCCCAGCTACTTCTCCAGTACCAAGCCTGCCTGCTGCTGTGCTGCTGTGGTCCCCACAGTCTCACCTCTGTAAGCAAGGCCCATGATTAAGTGCTTTCTTTTGAAAGAGATGCCTTGGTTATGGTGTCTCTCCACAGAAACAGAATTGTGACTAAGACAGAATTTAAATCAATGTTCCAATGGTTTCTGTGAAGGATACAGGGTACCAGTCATCAAAGTTCTTTAGATAAGAGTCACTTCTCCCTAGAGACCTACCTTCTTCAAAGTAATGATTATAAATTAATGACCTCTTGATTTTTCCCTCACAGAAATTCTATGACTAAAAAGTGTGCCAGCAGGACACCCTGCTAACTGCCTTCCCAATATCCATTCCTTTCTTTTCCTAGATAACAGCCCCCCATGCTACAAGAGAGTGGCATATAAGCTGACCAATAAGATGTAAGTATAAAGGAGACTGGAGGGGTTTCTGAGGACATTTTAGAATTCATACCACAGCATGTGCATGATGTATACACACACACACACACACACACACACACACACACACACACACACACTTCATGCATGCATACAATGTATTTTTTATCATATTCACCCTCTAATCCCACCCTCCGGCTCCTCCCTGATCCACCTACACCCACATCCTCCTAATTTTATGTCCTCTTTTTTTTTATTAAACAGACCGTCAAATCCAATTTGTGCTATCTATATACCCCCAGGTACTGGACTATCCACTGTCCTCCCCCAGAAACCACCACTTGTCAACAGTTCCTCAAGCAGGGATGGGAAATTGTGAGCCCCTCTCCATGCTGAAATATTGACGGCAGTGATCCTGCACAGGTCTTGTGCAGGCAACCACAGCTGCTGAGAGGTCAACATTCCTATCATGACCAGAAGACCTTTTCACTCTGATCCTCCCTGTTCTCTGGCTCTTGAGATGTTTTGGTCCCCTCTTTTATGATGGTTCCTTCATCTTGCCTGGAGTGGAGGGAAGACTGTCATATAGGACTCCTTGCACACTACCTTTCATCCTACCCAAAAGTGCTATGCAGGCTGCTGGCAAGAGCAGTCTTCAACAGTCTTGCTCAGTTGTGAACCGGTGAACTTGGGGCAAGATTCCCTGATGGGTGAAATAATAGCATTATGGGGTTAACCAACCACTTTCTGCTTGGATTTAAGACCTGTTATCTGAGAGGAAATGCATGCCAGTACTGAGCTCAAGGTCCATGGAGTGAACCTACTACTGTTTTTTGCTAAATGGACATAGTATCAAACTGCCCTCCAAATTCCTATCTCTGTCAAACTTCATCAGAGAAAGTTCTTTGTGTAGAGGACAGTAGCTAACAGAGAGACTCTGATTTGGGCAAAGGATAGAGAATAAATGTCCATGGAGTCTTGGCTACAAGTGAGACACCTCATGGCTTTTCTCTAATTAAAATGCTCTCCTGATTTCCTTTCTCAACCTTACTTTATCTCAAATGTCACCTGTTCAGGGATCCTGCCCTGTATAAAGCGGTTATACAGTCATTCAGCTAAATCGTTCCCTGTTTTAATTCTTTGCAAGGCACATGCTCTTATCTGTCATTTCCACTATGAGATTTTTCTGTTTCCATTCAGGGAAATATAAAAGCCTTGACAGCAGGGAGCTTGTTGCCCTCTTTGTTGCTATATGCCCTGGTGTGTGGAAACTGCCTGCCTTAAGTAGGCATTTGGTAAATGCTTGTTGTGTGAATGAAACATGTGCTGGGAGTCTTTGTGGTCAGGAGTCACCCTCCTCTAGCCATCAGCACAAGAGACTTCCCCTATCATTATCCATGACAAGTAGCTGTACTTCATTTTTCAGCTGACTTTTTTTTTGTGTCCACTACTCAACAAAATGTCCTTGAAAATGACAGTCATGAGACTGATACAATGAGTAGCAGCTAGGGTGCTCCAGGAAGTCACTTATCATAGCAGAATGAATACAGCAAGCAATTAATAACGAATAAAATCATAGACAGTAAGAGAATCGTGTCTTGTCCAGTCTTCACTGTTCATAGAGAGGCAGATAAAGATGCAAATTGAATTAGCAACCACATCTCAGATGAGGCTTGGGCAAACCCGAAACATATGGGAGCTACTTGTGTGATTCTACCTCTTTACCTTGACTGGTCCAGTAGTCAGAGTCCACCTGAACTAGGACTAAATGCATAATAACACCCAACAATTACATACTTTGAACATGACAATAAAGATAAAAGGACTTGAGTGTAAAATGTGTTACACTCATTTTAGAATGGAAATGAAACACACACTAAATACCCCCATATATCGAAAGGCAATAATTATAGAGTGGATCCTGATAAAGGTCTCATTTACTGTGGAACCAACAATAAAATAATTGCAAGAGCACTTGCACAGCTAACTTTATGGAGAATTTACTTGGATTCAGAAACTGCTGAGTGTTTTACATGTTATCATTATTCCTATATTACAGATAATGTGAGTCTAAGAAACACAAGCCTATGTGGTTACATCTTTATCATCATCATCATCATCATCATTATTTGACAACATAGCATATGTATATACTGGATGTTAGTCATTCACTCACATTATTTAAGCCCTTTCCACTCCCATTGAAGCTCTTTGTTCCTGTCTACCTCATATTTTGATTTTGTTGTTGTTGTTGTTGTTTTGTTGTTGTTGTTTTTTTGGGGGTTTTTTGTTTTTGTTTTTGTTTTTTGTTTTTTTTTTGAGACAGGATTTCTCTGTGTAACAGCTTGGGCTGTGCTGGAACTCACTCTGTAGACCAGGCTAACCTCAAACTCATAGAGATTCACCTGCCTCTGCCCCCCAAATGCTGGGGTTACAGGTATACACTACTACCTCCCACCTTGATATATATATACATATATATATATATACATATATATATATATATTTGGTAGCCCACCACATTTAACTATGGTTGTTTACAGAGAATGAGCTGGGAGTTACTTGGCTAAAATTGAAACAAAATAGTAAAGGCTGAGGATGGGCCCAATGATAGAGAGCTTGCCCAGAAAGTGCAAAGCCCTGGTTTAGATCTCTAATACTGCACATTTTAAATGTGTATGCACACACATGTATATAGTGTCGTAATACTTTTTGGTTCATGTTATTAACGTATTTAAAAGAACCTGGGGAAAATCCAACAGAATTGGATAAAGAAAGTCATCAAGGTTGAATCATAGGTACCAATTGTGTTTCCAAGTAGTTATCAGTATTTTTTAATATTAAAGAAAAGGAAATGTGAATAAGAAATACACTGAAAAGCTAGGAAAGATGCACCTAATACCCAAACCTCTAAAATCCCCTTCTTCTCTAACTGTATAGTAAACTTCTGAAATGAAGACTCTATGGCTTTAAGAAAATAACAACCCTGACATGCTAGAAACATAGCTAATCACAACTGCCAAAATAACTCATGTCTAGTTTGTGTAGTATACAGTGTTTATATGCAAAAATAAATATCTATCAGGGCTTTGTGGTTGGCAGCTCCTCACAGCTGTCAGAGGCCAATTTCCTTATCAGTCCAGGAGGAATGTGTAATTAAAGACAATAGCCTGAGCAGCTGTATTGGCAAAACAAGTCATTTGTCTCCCCTTCCCCCATGCCTTCTGCTCCCAGAGCATCAGCTCCATCCTCAAGGTTTCAGCAAAAGGCAGAGCAATGGGAAACACAGATCCATTTCCCACTGTGCATTGCAAGGGTCAAAGAAACAATGAACTTGAGTTAGAGCTTGAAATCCAAACGTTCCTGAGATAGGAAAGTTTTGGGGAATAATAATTATATTAAGACGGAAATGGTCTGAAGTATTTGCAAGGGCAAAGCCCAGTTTGGAATATCTTCAACTTGTGTAGGTTGCATCCTACCAGAGAGATGATTTTAAGTTATGAATGTATCACTGCACACAGAATCTGAAGAGAGCTTGGAAGAGGCAGAGCAGGGTTCTATGACTCTGAATTTCTGCTACACGCACTCACACAACAGCTATGGATAATCTTGTGAGCACAGGTAATAAGCAAAGAATACTAAACAAGGAAGCTGTGGTTTTGAATATTTATTGCCCCTATAATACAATGTAATTTATTAAAATTTTATATGATTTCATTTTCAGTAATAGCTAGGTTTAATTACCACTTTGCAGAATTCCTGAAAGCAATCTCTCACACTGGCTCCAGACCACCACCGTCTGTGCTACACACTGGCTGCCACGTCACTACAAGTAACAAATGGCATTCTAGTCATTAACAATGAAAGAGAATGTACAACAACATTCATCTTTAATGGCAGAATGTGTTCAGTTCTCTAGTAACTCTCCTGAGAACTACCTTTCCAATCATCTCCCTGAAGCCAGCAAAAGACTCATTTAGGAAGTGTTCATGTGTTGTTAACAAAACAATGAAAATCCAGATTCTTTTCATAATAAGAAATGTTGAGGATATATTTTGCAACCCTTTCTTCACATATGTCTAGCCAGATGCCAATAGGAAATTTGGTCCAAAGCACTGAGACAATAAATTAAATGTGAGGTAAAGGGGATCCTGGGAACTTAAAAAAGATGTGATCTAAAAAATAAACAACCACACATGTACATGCTTAAAACAACCATTATCCAGGCTCCAATTTCTGGAAGAATGGAGAGGATGGTACGCTTATCTCCAGCATCCTTAGAACAACTGAAAACTCTCCAACTATCTTGGAAGAAGCTAAACTGAAAAAGCAAAGAGACACAGGGAAGTCAGCAAGTGTGAGCGGTTGGCTGCTTTTGCCCTTCATATGTCTCAGACTGAGAGATGAAGTAGCAGCTGGAAACCCTACAACCAAAGGACACAGACTAGACCTAACTCCCCTGTGCACTGTCTCTGTAGAAGACTTGATGATAACACTGTCATAACTTAACTACATGGATGGCAGCATGTTAGCTACACTCAGCCTCCATAGTCTGCTGTCTGTCTACTCTAAGTAGGTTTTGTTTTCTTTCATAGTAGAGGGCTGTGTGTGTGTGTGTGTGTGTGTGTGTGTGTGTGTGTGTGTGTGTGTGTGTGTGTGTCCCCGTCAACCCTCTCCAGACACCAAATCTGCAGATGTCACAATCTTGAACTTCACAACTATAGAAAAATAACTTGTGTTATTTATAAACCACTCAGTTTGTGCTACATTGTAACAGTAGCCTAGCCATTCTTATGTCTTATTATTAAGACATCAGTAATATTTAACCTCTTAAAATTTAAATTTCCCCCAGTAACTAAACTGAAGACTTACTAGTCTTCAAGAAGGCAGAGACAATGTCTTGCACACAAGTCCCTCACCATCAAGCAGTTCCCGGAGGAAAATAAGCACCCTTGAGTTTAGGAAGAACAATGTGATCATAGAGTCAGTTACTACAGCTCTGTCTCAAACTCTGCTACAGCTCTGAAAACCGGCTTCTCTGGTCACCAAAAAGTAACTTACAAAGTTATGTTCAAAATAAAAATGTAAGAACTCAGCAACAGCTAATACCCTATGTCTGCAGAGCTCGGATTGACATTAAAGTATGTGTCAATTGTGTTGCAGCCCATGATTTCACCAACTATTTATTTTCTTCCCTGCAAAACAGTTAATCTCATCATTTGCCCTGACTCCCTGCAGGCAGACACATCTCCTGACCATTGTCAGCATTGGTCACGGACTGAACTTATCAATTTCTGCCATGAAAAGCAGAAGATTATTTAAAGAGCATTGAGCTGGGAGAGCAGGCCCTGCACCTCACCAGGACAGCACAATTGAGCCAATCCTGTCAGCAGAGATGTGAGCAAGCCAGCCCCAGGGTTGTGAGCATGGGAGAGATGTCCCCATTACTCAGCTGGCTTGTAGTGACAAGAGACAGGAGAGATGCCCCCCAAAGATGCCTGGGACAGGAGGGAGAGCTGGCCCTACGGTCACAAGAGCAGAAGAGCTGTCCCTTCCCCCCCCCCCCACCAGCTGAAACACTAGGGAGAACAGGCCCTGAGTCTCACTTGGGCAACACAATAGAGCTAGCCCTGTTGGCGGAAGTGTGGATGAGCCAGCCTAGAAGCTGTAAGCTTAGGAGAACTATCCCCACTGCTCCTCTGTCATGCCGCAGTGTGGGTTAGGGAGAGATGCCTCCCTTACCCCTCACCCCTGACCACCTGCAACAGACAGAGAGCTGACCCTCCCCCTTACCAGCTGTAGAACTCAGGGAAGCGGGGGCCCCGCTCCTTGCCTAGGCAGCAGAGCAGAGCTGGTCCTATTGTCAGAGGTGTAGGTGACCCAGCCCCAAAGTTGTGAACAGGGGGCAGGCTGTCCCCATTACTCATTTGACATGTGGTAACATGGGTGGAGGAGAGATGCCTTCCCCCCACAGCCCGCCCATGGACACCTGGGACAGGTGGGAGAGCTGGCCCTGGGGTCAGAGGAACAGGAGGGCTGTCCCTGCCCCTCAACAGCACTTGCCCCTCAGCTTGCCCCTATACCTAGCCCGGGCAATGCAGTGGAGCTGGCCCTGATGGTGTAGGTGTGGGAGAGCCAACCCTGAGGGCATGAAGGCAGGAGAGTTGGCCCACCTCTCTCCAGCTCATTGCTGGAAGAGAATTAGCCAGAGCAATGCTGGAGAGCTCCCCTGGTGGTGAGGACAGGGGACAACTGTCAGGCTGACCAACCCAGCAGCTGCCCAGGCCCAGATCAAGATTATGACTTGGCCCACGCCAAAATCTACCCTATATACGATCTGCTGGAGCACATGAAGGGCCTGACTCACAGACCAAAAGCGGCAGGATCTCCACAACACAAGGCATCAAAATGATATCCAAGAAGAGTCCCAGTGAGAGCCTAGCATTGATAGTGTAGTAGAAACCAGCAGCCTCAAACCAGACCAATGACTCTGCAATGCACACTTGTAAGTAAAGATATGAACAAAGGGTTTTACCTTTGACTCACTGTGTCACACTACAATGTTCATGACCAAATTTTTAGTTTTTCCCTCTTAAATTCTATTTTAGTGGGGCGTGGAGGGGGGAAGGTTGCATGGGCAGAGGGTGGAAGGAAATGGATGGTGAAATGAATGGGATCAAAATGCATAATATGAAAGACACAGAGAAAGTTAAAAATAAGAGTGAAGTTATGTTCTTGATAGGATACATCTGCAGCTTGGATTCGAAAATGAAGACCATGGGAAAGAACCCAGTTGAGCAAAGCCTCGGGCACAGCTACAGCCTTGGGCAAACCACAGCAACAGGAGGGACCATGGAACCTATCCATGGAGGGCCAGGCAGTTGCTGTAGAACAACTATTGCTCTAAGAAGTCTCTTATGAAAGTATTCAACTTGATGCCTAAAATGATGGCTTGAGCTGCATCCAGGAAGTAAAATCCCAGGGTTCTGTGACCTTCAGAGCTGGCATCCCACAGTTCTTTGTGAGAACCTTTCCCAAAGATGAGTACACAGCATCACTTACAGTTGCCACATCATCAGAGGAGTCGGCGGCATGAAGCCTGCGGTTCTCACAGGACTGAGATTCACTACAAACATTGTCAGAGCTGACCGCCTTCAGTTCTCCAGTGTCTGGAACTTATCTCAGAGAGTGAACCTACTTTTGTTTCCCATTTTCATCTACTTAACATTATCTGGGCATCAAAAGTCTTGGAATTCTTCCATTTTTATGGGCAATCTTCAATTAAAATGTGAGTTCCTTCTATCATGAATTTGATGAAGATGCCTGTGAGTAGAGAGATACTAATCAAATCTGATCATTTGTCTTTTCCAAGAGTTTATCAGTATGAGGAGATATTATCAAAGGTCCTCAAGCTTCAGAACCTAGTGTTATTAAAAATCAATACTGTCACTACTAATGACACACGAGCGTTCTACTGAGAGGGAAACCACTTCTGTAGTTTCATAAGTGGATTTCAAATAAAGAGGAAACTGATTTGCTCAGTGTAAAGGAAACGTTTAAAGGCAAAAAAGTCAAATGCATTTGTCTGGGCAAACTCCCCTTTACATCTCCTCTCTTTTACAAGGGAAACACTGGCAAACGATGCCTCTCACCTTCTAATGGTGTAAATGGTCTTAACTATCTTAGATGACATATCCACCATTGCATCGGTATATGAAGCAGAGATACAGACTGGAAAATTTCCCAATATAGCTTTAGATAAGATGGTCACAGGTAGCCTGGAGTTGGTGGAGCACGCCTTTAATCCCAGCACTCTGGAGGCAGAGGCAGGTGAATCTCCGTGAGTTCAAGGCCAGCCTGGTCTACACAGTTCCAGAACTGGCTCCAAAACAATACAGAGAAACCCTGTCTCGAAAAACAAGAAAAACAAACAAAAAAAAAAAATAAGATGATCACAGGTAACATACTACTACTACTACTACTGCTGCTATTATCATTATTATATTTCTAAACAATAACCAATAAATGTTGATATTGGTTGTTGTCCTCACTTATAAGTTAATTTTGATTACCTGGTTTTACATATGTATATACATATATGTTACAGAATGTTTTTCCTTCCCGCCGGCTCCATCCCGCCTGCCACCAGTCTGGGCCCACAGCCGCACCAGCCCCAAATAACACTCAGAGACTCTGTATTTGATACAATCCTGTTGGCCAGTTACCATTATTGTTTATGGGCTAGCTCTGCCTTAATTATTAACCCATTTCTACTTATCTAAGTATTTCCACGTGGTCATCTTATGAGGGAGCCGCGGCGGGCGTCTTCCTTCCTCCCCGGGCTACATCTCAACTCCTCCTTCCCACTTCCTCTTTCCTTCTCCTAGTCTCCTAGCCCTGCCTTTCTAGTTTTCTATTGGCCAGCAGGGCTTTATTAATTAGTATGAGAAACATATATACAGAATAACATCTCCCATCACATATATATAACATTTTTTGGTTTTTTGAAACAGGGTTTCTCTGTGTAAAAGCTCTGGCTGTCCTGTAACTCACTCTGTAGACCAGGCTGGCCTCAAACTCACTGAGATCCTCCTGCCTCTGCCTCCCAAGTGCTGGAATTAAAAGTGTGTGTCACTACTGCTCAGCTCTAGTTATATTTTTACTTCAAAGATCTATGAGATTAGTGAGGATTGTGGAACAAAGTCTAGGCAGGAAGGGAACATGTCGGTTGTGATCCTAGAATTTACAGCCCTGAAGACAACTTGCTGAAGCTGAAAATGAAGAGGACAAATGAAAGGCTAAGAAAGGAAGCACTGTCCTCCCAGGAAACCTAGAGAGTAAGTATGTGAGTCCAAGCCTGCCCAGACTCCCTGCTAAATACTCAACATTGTCAGCGAAATTCCACACAAAGAATATGGATAAGCTAAAAGCAGACTGGCATTCACAGGAGCTAAAGCCCAGACCTGAATCACCTCATAATCTGTCCAGATGAGATGTCTTAGAGAAGCTAAAGAGAAAATAAATGCCTAGAAAAATGAAACAATGCAAGAGCCTCAGACTGGCTTTAAAATTCTTCATGAACAATACCTGGCACTCTATGAAGAAGAAAGACGAGAAGGAGGGAGGGAGAGGAGGAGGAGAAAGGAAGGCAATTATAGGGAGGTTATCTGCCTGAAAATCCAGACAATAAAACAATAAAAACAAATTCAAGAGACTGAAACTGGGGAATCAAAGGCAGATGAGTAAACTATTACCTGTTAGTTAACTAAATAGAATTTGGAAATTAGGAAATAAGTTAAACAGAAAGTCTAGATCTGAAAGACTACATACATATGGCAAGGTAAAAGCATGAAATAAAAAGATTAGACAAGACACAACTTAATAGATAGATAATTCCTGAAGCAGGACATCAGAAGAGAACATGCCTGCTGAAGAACACAGACTCAGACTAGCAAAAAGATCCAGAAAAGTTAAAGCACTTACATAGCACATGATAAAGTAGCTCAAGGTTGAAAAAGGAGAGGAAGAAGCAGAAACAGTACTTGAAGAAATAATGCCACAAGCTTTTCCAAAAGCACCAAAAAGTATAACAAATTCTAAAAGAGAACATATCATAGTCAAGCTGCTGAGTAACAACCACAAAGAAAAACCATAAAATCAGGCAGAAGATATAGTCAACCCTTACTAGTTCTGACTATGCACAAGACACATTACAACACACTATATGGCGTTGACATTGTAGTCGGCAGTATTAGGAACTTAGACATGATTGAAGAATACAGGAGGATCTGTGGGGGTTATATGCAATTACTACAGAGATAATATTTTTGAGACTTGAACAACTGCAGGTCTTGGAATCAGTGGGGATTCTGGAACCAATGTCTCCACACATGACAAAGGACGGTTATATTAGCTTCAGAAGAATGGCAATAAAACCACCAGCTGACTTCACAACAGGAGTAAAGATCAGTAAATCAAAGAAAAATCTTCAAAGAACTGGAAGCAAGAAACTCCCAACAAAGAAATCTGTATTCACCAAAAATGTCCTTCAAATTTTAAGGCAAAATATTTTTATTTTTAATACCAAAATAATGAGAGCATTTATAAACAACAGAAATGCTGCTAATGTAAGTAAAGCTATAAAGGAGAGCCCCTCGAGGAGGGAAATGCTGTCAGAAACACTGAGATACAGCACACATTGGGAGGAACACACATTGTAGCCACTGGGCCTCGTGGCCCAGGTCTGGGATGGGGGAGGAGTTTTAAATTCAAGGTCACCTTGAACAACTAGTGAGATATTGTCTCAGAATAAAGATGACTGTGGACTTAACACTTTTGGTGCAATGCTTGCCTAGCATGCACAAAAGTCCTGGGTTCAGTCCCCAGAACTCCATAAACTGAGCATAGCAATGTCTGCCTATAATTAGAGGTGGGTGGCAGAAAGACTGGCAATATCACTATATTTGAGTTTGAGACCAGACTGGTCATGGAAGCCCATCTCAAAATGGGGGTTGAATCAAAACATAAATATCTCAATCCCACAGAAGATGCATTTTAAACAAATGAGGCTGAGAGTAAATAGATGAAAAAATTAGCACTTACAATATCAACACCAACCAAGGGAAGATAATGAATTTTTACTATAAGACAAAGCAACCTTAAGTACAGAAGTATTGCTAGAAAAAAAAAGGAAATATTTGAAAAGAAAATAAGACATTGAGTTTGTATCGATCTAAGGACGCTATCTCAAAATATATGAGGAAGAAAAATGCTGAAAATAAAAGAATAAAGAAACCCACACCATGGCTAGAAATTGCTGACATATTCTTCCTAGTAATAGAACATGCAAAGAAAATATCTGTAAGGATTTGAATAAGCTTGATAAACTACTCAATGGGCCTGGAGATAGCAGAGCACCCAACTAATGTTCAATATAACTCCCTATCCCCACCCAGTCTCTCTGTCTCTCTGTCTCTGTCTCTCCCCCTCTGTGTCTCTCTCTGTGTCTGTGTGTGTGTGTGTGTGTGTGTGTGTGTGTGTGTGTGTGTGTGTGTGTGTGTGTGTGTACTGTTGTGCCCAAGTCCTGAGGATCCCCAAAGACCACAAGGACGACAGACCCACATGAAACATAAGTGCATAAGGTTTATTGTTCATCCAACCATAACAGGGACCTCATCTAGCTGGCTGACGCAGCAGCCACCAAAGGAAGCGAGTTCCCTGTCTACAGTCAGGTTTTTAAAGGCAAAATTCACAGGATTGCATCAATAGGTATGGGTTGGTTTCTGATTGGTTGACATTTGGGGAACAATCAGAGGAATTTTTCAAATCTTATTTCTCATTGGTCAGTGCTGAGAGGGAACATTCTGTTGTTTCTATGGCTTTGTCTTTTACTTGCAAATGGCCTGTTGTTCACAGATATCAATAGTTTTCAGAACTGTATCTTGGAGATTACATGGGAGGTTTTGGTCTTTCCTGGAGTTTCTTTTGTGGCCAAACAGTTCCCAAGAACCAAGCCAAGTATCTAAGAGGCTAGGGAGATTCTGGAGTTTCTTTGTGTTCAGTTTTGGCCCTAGGCCCCAGGAGGCCAAGGAATCTGGAGTTTCTTTGTATTATGTGCTGAGTCAGAGGCCTACATGTCTTTTCTGTAGCCTGTTATAGCTACCAAAGCAGGGGGCTGAGTGAGGGTCTGGTCCCTTTATTTCTCTCTAGTATGAATGATAATAGTTGAATGGGAACCTACAATTGTTCCCCAGTGTAAAATATTAGAAGTGAAGCCTTTGAGTTTAGTTTACCTCTTTCATATACATGTGCATGCACTCAGGTGTGTGACAGTCAGAGGACAACCTCAGGTATCATCTACTTTTTTGGTACAGTCTCTTGCTGTGCTGGGAACTCAGCAAGTACTCTGAGTTAGCTGACCCTCAGGCCCCGAGGGATCCACTCATTCTGCCCTCCCAGTGCAGGAGTTAGAAGCATGCGATTCTATATCTGGTTTCCTTTTTTGTTTGTTTGGAGGTTTGGAGGCTTGAAGGTTTTGTTTTGTTTTTGCTTTTTGAGACCAAAGCAGTGTAACAGCCCTGGCTGTCCTGGAACTCTCTCTCTGTAGACCAGGCTGGCCTTGAACTCACTGAGATTCACCTGCCTCTGCCTCCTAAATGCTGAGATTAAAGGCATGCGCCACCAACGCCCAGCTCTGATTTCCTTTTTAATGTGGGTTCTGGGGGGTCAAACTCAGGTCTTTCATTCTTGAAAGGCAAGTACTTTATTGACATTTCTGCAGCACCAAATATACATTATTTAAAAAAAAAAAAAAAAAAAAAAAAACCAAGCATCTAACAAATTGTCCAACCTCTGAGCTGAAAATCAAGTTTTGACAAATATCAGAGGTTCATGTCTTAACTAAACCCCATTCAATTAAGCTATAATTAATACCAAAAAACAATAACCAAATAATCCTCATATTTTAAAATTAACCTCCTGAGCATTCCAGGAAGCCAGGCATAGTGACTAACACCTGTAATCTCAGCACTCAAGAGAATTGTCTTGAGTTCAAGACCACTATGGCCTACAAAGTTAGTTCCAGATCAGACCAGGCTGTGAGTGAAATTTTTGCCTTAAAAATTAAAAACAATTAGCAAGGATCTAGAGATAGCACAGTAGTTAAGGAATTGGCTGCTCTTACAGAGGGCCCAAGTTCAGTTCATGACACTTATGTGACAGCTCACAACTTCCTGTAACACCAATTCCAGGGGATTCAACACCCTTTTCTGTCCTCAGTGAACACCCAGCATGCATGTGGTATGCATACATACATACATTCAAACAAAACATTCATATGTATAAAATAAAAATAAAATACTTTAAGTAATAAATAAATAAAAATAACTAAATGTTCCTGAATCAAAGAGGAACATGAAAGTAAGAACTACCTGAAATAATATTTTTAAAACAACATATCTATTTTAATAGATGAAAACTAATATCACATTAAGAGGACATTTATGGTTGTAACTGTACATATAAGAAAAGTGAGAAAAGGTTAACTTCTTAATTAGTTAGAAGGAGAGAAGAGTGTCAAATTAAAACCACAGAAAGGACACAATTATGCTATCAGAAATTTAATAAATAAAAACTAATTACTTGAGATGACAACAAAGAAAAGATGGTTCTCTGAAAGCCTACCCATGCCCAGAGAAAAATTAAAACTAATCAAAAAAAGTTAATGATCTCACAAGAGCTGTGGTTACCTGCACAGATGAAGTCAATCAATGATCCATCATCATAGATGGGGAGGGATTCATAAGGCTCCGCCCCTACCAGCAGAGACAGCCATTTTCTTCTGTGGGTGTGGCCACTGGTAGGTTGCTGGTGCCCCATTGAATGAGCCCACATTTATTCTTACATGGACAGCACTTAATTAGATGCTGGGGTGGGGAAAGAACTTGGGATATGAAGTTGGGAGGGACATTTGCTGGGGGAAACCCAGAGAGAGTTGGAAGGAAAAACATGGGCAATGGATATGATCATTATATATACCTATGCAATTCGCAATGAACAAAATTTTAAAATATAAAGCAACAAACTGAAGTTAAAAGGCAAAATATAAGCATAAAAACAAAAGGTACCATTTCTAAACATACTCAAATATAATGGGGTGTTAACAACTTCTGTCAATGAATTTGGAAGTGATGAATGAAACAGACTCATTCTAGAAAATGATGGGGGTTTTGATAATATTTTTTATTTAAATTTGAAACAAACTTGTTTTACATGTCAATCTCAGTTCCCTCACCCTCCCTTCCTCCCCTGTCCCCCTCCCACAAACCCCATCCCATCCCCTTTCTGCTCCCTGAGGAGGGTGAGGCCTTCCATGGGAGATCTTCAAAGTGTGTCATATCATTTGGAGCAGGGCCTAAGCCCTCCCCCCGTGGGTCTAGGCTGAAAGAGTATCCCTCTATGTGGGATGGGCTCCCAAAGTCCATTTGTACACTAGGGATAAATACTGATCACTACCAGAGGCCCCATAGACTGCCCAGTCCTCCTAGCTAATACCTACATTCAGGGAGTCTGGGTGGGTCCTATGCTAGTTTCCCATCTATCAGACTGAGTCCATGAGCTCCCCCTTTTTCAGGTCAGCTGTTTCTGTGGGTTTCTCCAGCCTGGTCTTGACACCTTTGCTCATCACTCCTCCCTCTCTACAACTGGATTCCAGGAGTTCAGCTCAGTGTTTAGTTGTTGGTATCTGCTTCTGTTTCCATCAGTGACTGGATGAAGGCTCTAGGATGGCATATAAGGTAGTTATCAATCTCATTATAGGGGAAGGGCACTTAAGGTAGCCTCTCCACTATTGCTTAGATTCTTAGTTGGGATCATTTTTGTAGACCTCGATGGTTTATTTTTTAACAATCTAAATAGTCCTGTTTCTATTACAGAAACAAACTATAATCATTTTAATATAGCAGCATATTGCAAACATTTCCTTATGTCATTACATACGTCTTCAGTGGTGTAGCACATTTACAACAGAAGCAAGAAAAGGATTTACATGTTTTTAACTGTGTGACCTTTAACAAATTACACATCACATCCTTCCTACAAAGTTTTTGAGTAATGTTGTTGTTGTTTTTTTGTTTTTTGTTTTTTTTTTTAATTTTTGAGACAGGTTCTTACTATGTAGTGTTGGCTAGCCATATATAGACCAGGCTAGCCTCAAACTCAGAGATCTGCCCTGCCTCTGCTGAGATTAAAGTGTGCAGTGTCACACCCAGCCTCAATTACTGATCTTACAGCTACTGCATCTGCTTAGAACAGGGCCTGAACTAAATGGATGCTTCAACAGGATAGCAATGAGTATGCTAAATGATTGCACAGCAATCATTCCCAGCTTAAATTAGCCACAAGCAAATCCTTATCCACTCTTGCACATTTTTCTAATTTCTTCTTGATAAAATTCTGCAAGCAAAATTGATAGATACGGTACCTGCAACCCAACGTACCAAAATATCCTTCAGAATAACAGACTCCACTTACACTGAACACACAACATGAAGACACACACTCCACATATGCATTCTTCTTCATTATTTTTTGCCCATGGAACAGGAGAAGGATGCAGATACATTGATATATAGATATATATATAGATATATATATATATATATATTGCAGACAGACAATGTATCTGTCTCTGAGTTTGCTAATTCAGCCCCAACTCTTGGAGACAGTGGCATCTGCTCTTGTCCTTTCAAGTGATTTTTTTTCATATATTTTACCAAGCAGAGGACAGGAAGGAGAAGACTGGTGGTCAAGAAGCCCCCAAGGTAGTGTGTGTGTGTGTGTGTGTGTGAGAGAGAGAGAGAGAGAGAGAGAGAGAGAGAGAGAGAGAGGGAGGGAGGGAGGGAGGGAGGGAGGGAGGGAGGGAGGGAGGGAGGGAGGGAGAGAGGGAGAGAGTACTAGAAGTTAAAGAAGAAACATGGGAACAAGGAGAACATGAGTCTCAAAGATCAAACATCATATACATTTTCTTTTGTAAGTTAAAATGATAGTGCATCAGTTATCACTTTTATCAAATAATATTTTTGACTTATCAGGTGTGGTTTTTGATGCTGAAACATGCCATTAGAAATGAGACAAACCCAATGCCTGGCAGTGTTCTGGCACCTGCTGTAGTTGGGTCTTTGGTGGTTTCAACTGAGGAAGGAGTCAACTCCCTGGGGTCTGCTTTCCTGGCAGTAGAAACTGCTCCAGTGCTTTCCATGCTGTGGCATTGTTTATGCTGTGGCATTGAAAGTCCAGGTACTGCCAATGCTTCCAAAAGAGCAGCTGACTGAATCATTTAAACCCAGGACAGCTGTAGCTTTTGTCAAGATAAGCTCTGGTTAAATTCCTAGAGGAGGATGTGATGGAGGCAGAATTTCTCTTGCAGAAGCAGATTGGGAGGCTTGAACAGAGAAGGGGCTTCCACAAGAAGCATCTCTATAGCTGGGTGTGTTAATGCTCTTGGAGCATGCATAGGCGGGCAATGTCTATGAGTTGGCCTGGTCTCCATAGTGAGTTTCACTATGGAGGAGGAGGGAGAGAGAGAGAGAGAGAGAGAGAGAGAGAGAGAGAGAGAGAGAGAGAGAGAGAGAGAGAGAGAGAGAAGCAGTTTCAAAGATAGAACCTATTTTTGCCAATCTGATGGGACAGCCCTAATTTTGCTTATAAAATTTGGTTGATAAAATCAATAATTAATCCTGTCTTCTGAACAGGTCTACAAACTTGTCAAAAGGATAAAATTGTACACAATTCAATGAGACACAATAAAATAGAACATGAAAGTTTGGAAAAGCAGAATAACAAGACAGGCAAATTACTCAGCTGCAAAATGGGTATAGAATCTAATCTCTGTTTTAATGAAATGACCCTGCCATTTCCAAGTATACCTGTAAGAATCCAGGCCCTGGCTCTCTTCTGATTCTTAATAGTAGCATTCTCATTATTTTGCAGTGAATCCTGATGTTCCTGAACATACAGCCTTAAGACTGGCATGGGAAACAATCTGAAATGGATTCTGTAGTATCTGATGACATGCATGCAATCTGTTGCCAAGGCCACAGTTCTATATAAGACTTTAACAAGTAACTGGAGAGATGGATCCAGGGTTCAAAACATATATTGCTCTTGCAGAGGACCTGAGGTCAGTTCCCAGCACCCAGGTGCAGCAGCTTACAATCACCTGTAACTCCAGCTATAGGAGAAACAATGCCTCTAGCCTCCACAGGCACCTGTACTCATGTGCACACACCCACCTACAGACATACACAAATGCACATATTTAAAAATAAAAATAAATCTGTTTAAACACAGAAACAACTGTATGTGTATCATATATTTGCATTTAATATTAAATACAGTACATATTGTGCTATTGCGTCCATGGAGTCAGAGTTCTTGACTTTCACATTTGCAAATTCACCTGTTTGTGATAATCCAAGGACATAGCCCTTCTGCAGTCCTTCTCAGAATATGAAAGCAACAAAAATTATTCTGGTTTGAGTTTTGATTTGGGGGATCACACACTGCAGCCAAGACTGGTCTACTATACAGCCTACACTGGCCCCAGACCTGTTGTAAACTCCTAGATGCTGGTATTATAGGCATGAGCTACTACATCCAGCTCTTCTGTGGCAAGACCTTGAAGCCTTTCCACATCCGAAGATTCTGTTTATGTCAAACAAGATGCCATCTGCCTTCTTGTTTCAGGTTTTTGGTGTGTGTGTGTGTGTGTGTGTGTGTGTGTGTGTGTGTGTGTGTGTGTGTGTATGTATGTATGTATGTATATGTGTGTGATTAGCCATCATTAGGCTTAAGCTAAAACGTTTCTGCCATGAGTTAAATGTTAACAAATCAACAACAATACTAAATAAAATGTCTTGGAAAGGAAGCACATAAAAATTAATTTTATAATGACTAGTGAAAGAAAAACAGTATAACTAAAGACTGACAGGACTCTAACCCTGTGTTTCCTCTGGGAACAATGGCTCCATATTGACTAATTCAGTATTCACTTAACTTTATAAGACTTAGCTAGTGCAAAGAATAAAGGATAAAATATACATTCAAATGAGTCACAGGAACATGAGATTTACTATTTTTTCCTTCTTATTTTTATTAATAATATAATTTAAAATTTTTACATGTGGATCTCAGTTTCCTTTCCCTTTCTCTCTCCAACCCTCTCTCCTTCCCTCCCTTCCTCCCTCTCTCCCTCTTACCCTCTTTCCCCTGTGACATGCACCCTGACCACCCTCCCCTCCCATCCCCCCACCCCTATTCCACTTGTAGGGCTATGCTATCCAGGTTGGGTCATATAGATCTGTCAAGTCATTTGAAGTAGGGACTAGGACTTCTCTCCTGTCTCTAGGTTAAGGGGGTATCCCTCCATGGGGGATGTGTCCGCAAGGTCCTTTTGTGCACCAGGAATAGATCCTGTTTCTACTGTCTGAGGTTCCCCCAGACTGCTCAGTCCTTCTAGCTGAGACCCATATTCAGGGGGTCTGAGTCAGTCCCATGCTGGATTCCCAGCTATCAACTGGGGGAGGGGTTAGCTCCTCCTTGTTCAGGTCAGCTGACTTTGTTTCTGCAACCTGGTCTTGTCTCTTCTCTTTGCATCTGGTTTCTAGTTCGACTCAGTGTTTGGTTATGGGTGTTTGCTTCTGTTTCCAACAGGTACTAGATGAGGGATCCATGATGGTGGATAATTTAGTTGATGATCTCACTATCAGGGAAGGGCATTTATGGTAGCCTTTCCATGGTTGCTCGAATTGTTAGTTGGAGCCGGTCTTGTAGTTCTCTAGACCTTTCTTTAGGTTCAGTTTTCTCTTCAAACCAATAATGGCTCCCTCTTTTATGTCTCCCCCACCCTGACTCAATCTATCTAGTCACACGTGTTTTCCTCTCCTCCCCTTCTCTTTCTCCTAGTTCTCTCTCCATTCACTTCCCCCCCCATTTCCCATGTGCTCTGGGGGACTTGTCCCTTCCCCCTTTTGTGAGGGACCATATATGAATCTCTAAGACTACACCTTGTATCCGAGTTCATCTAGTGGTGTGTATTATAGGCTGGTGATCCTTTGCTCTACGTCTAAAATCCATATATGGACAAGTACATACCCTGTTCCTCTTTTTGTGACTGGGTTACCTCATTCAGGATGGTTTCTTCAAGTTCCATCCACTTGCCTGCGAATTTCAAGATTCCATTATTTTTTCTGTAGAGTAGTATTCCATTGTGTAGATGTGCCACATCTTCTTTATCCATTCTTCCGTTGAGGGGCATCTGGGTTGCTTCCAGGTTCTTGCTATTACAAATAATGCTGTTATGAACATAGTTGAGCACATGTCTTTATTGCATGAATGTGGGTCATTTGGGTATATACCTAAGAGTGGAATTGCTGGGTCCCATTTTCCCATTTTCCTGAGAAACCACCATACTGATCTCCAAAATGGCTGTACGAGTTTGCACTCCCACCAGCAGTGAAGGAGTGTTCCCCTTTCTCCACATCCTCTCCAACATAAGATGTCATTGGTGTTTCTAATTTTAGCCATTCTGGCAGGAGTAAGATGGTATCTCAAAGTTGTTTTCATTTGCATTTCCCTGATAGTTAAGGATGTTGAACATTTTTTCTTAAGTGTCTTTCAGCCTCTTTAATTTCCTCTATTGAGAATTATTTCTTCAATTCTGTACTCCATTTTTAATAGGGCTATTTGGTGTTTTGTTGACTAGTTTCTTGAGTTCTTTGTATATTTTGGAGATCAGCCCTTTGTCAGATGTAGGATTTGTAAAAAAAAAAAAAAAAAAAAAAAAAAAAATCCTAGTCTGTGGGCTGCCGTTTGGTCTTGTCAACTGTGTCCTTTGCCTTACAGAAGCTTCTAAGTTTGAGGAAGTCCCACTTATTAATTGTTGATCTCAGTGTCTGTGTTACTGGAGTTATGTTCAGGAAGCCGTCTCTTATACCAATTTGTTCAAGGGTACCTCCTACTTTCTCTTCTAAGAGGTTCAGTGTGGCTGTTTTTTATGTTGAGATCTTTGATCCATTTGGACTTGAGTTTTGTGCATGGCGATAGACATGGGTCTATCTGCAGTCTTCTACACACCATCATCCAATCATGCAGCACCATTTGTTGAAGATGCTTTCCTCCCCCCATTGTATTTTTTTAGCTGTTTTGTCGAAAATCAGGTGTTCATAGGTGTGTGGATTAATATCAGGATTTTCGATTCGATTCCATTGGTCTACCTGTCTATTTTTGTGCCAATACCAGGCTGTTTTCAGAACTATAGCTCTGTAGTAAAGCTTAAAGTCAGGGATGGTGATGCCTCCTGAAGTTCTTTTATTGTACAGGGTTGTTTTGGCTATCCTGGGCCTTTTGTTTTTCCATACAAAGGTGATTATTATCCTTTCAAAGTCAGTGAAGAATTGTGCTGGGATTTTAATGGGGATTGCATTGAATCTGTAGATTGCTTTTGGCAAGATTGCCATTTTTACTATATTTATCCTTCCAATCCAGGAGCATGGGAGATCTTTCCATTTTCTGGTATCTTCTTTAATTTCTTTCTTTAAAGACACAAAGTTCTTATTGTATAGGTCTTTCACATGTTTGGTAAGCGTTACCCGGAGATATTTTATGTTGTTTATGGCTATTGTAAAGGGTGATCTTTCTCTGATTTCTTTCTCAGCCTCTTTGTCATCTGAATAAAGTAGGGCTTCTGATTTTTTTTTTTTTTTTGAGTTTATCTTGTATCCTGCTAGTTTGCTGAAGGTGTTTATCAGCTGTAGGAGTTCCCTGGTAGAGTTTATTGGGTCGCTTATGTAACCTATCATATCATCTGACTTCTTCCTTTCCAATTTGGATCCCCTTGATCTCCTTTTGTTGTCTTCTTGCTTTAGCTAGAACTTCAAGTATAATATTGAAGAGATATGGAGAAAGAGGACAGCCTTGTCTTGTTCCTGATTTTAGAGGAATTGCCTTAAGCTTCTCTCCATTCAGTTTGATGTTGGCTGTTGGTTTACTGTATATTGCTTTTTTTATGTTTAGGTATGTTCCTGTTATCCCTGATCTTTCCAACACCTTTATCATGAAAGGGTGTTGAATTTTGTTGAAGGCTTTTTCAGCATCTAATGAGATGATCATATGGTTTTTCTTTTTTAGTTTGTTTATATGGTGGATCACGTTGATAGATTTTCGTATATTAAACCATCCTTGCAACCCAGGGATGAAGTCTACTTGGTCATGGTGGATGATTTCTCTAATGTATTCTTGGATTTGGTTTGCCAGTATTTTATTAAGTATTTTTGCATCGATGTTCATCAGGGATATTGGTCTGTAGTTTTCTTTCTTAGTTGTATCTTTGTGAGGCTTAGGTACCAAGGTGATTGTGGCCTCGTAGAAAGAGTTTGGTAATGTGCCTTCTGTCTCTATTGTGTGGAACAATTTGAGGAGTATTGGAATTAGCTCTTCCTTGAATTTCTGGTAGAATTCTGCACTGAAGCCATCTGGCCCTGGGCTTTTTTTGGTTGGAAGGCTTTTGATGACTGTTTCAATTTCATTGGAGGTTATAGGTCTATTTAAGTTGTTTGTCTGTTCTTGGTTTAATTTTGGTAAGTGATAGTTATCCAGAAATTTGTCCATTTCCTTTGAATTTTCAAATTTTGTAGAGTATAGGTTTTCAAAGTATGACCTGAAAGTTGTCTGGATTTCCTCTGTGTCCATTGTTATGTCCCCCTTTTCATTTCTGATTTTGTTAATTTGCATGATCTCTCTCTCTGCCTTTTCGTTAGTTTGGATAAAGGTTTGTCTATCTTGTTGATTTTCTCAAAAAACCAACTCTTTGTTGCTTTGATTTTTTGTATTGTTTGCCTGGTTTCTATTTTATTGATTTCAGCCCTCAAATTGATTATTTCCTGGCATCTACTCCTCCAGGGTGAGTTTGCTTCTTTTTGTTCTAAGGCTTTCTGTTGCGCTATCAATTCTCTAATGTGACTATCCTCTGTTTTCTTCATATGGGCACTCAGTGCAATGAACTTCCCTTGTAACACTGCTTTCAAGGTGTCCCATAAGTTCGGATATGTTGTGTCCTCATTCTTGTTGAATTTTAGGAAGTCCTTAAGTTCTTTCTTTATTTCTTCTTTGACCCAGATGTGGTGCAATTGCACATTGTTCAGTTTCCATGAGTTTGTAGGGTTTCTGCGATTGGTGTTGTTGTTGAATTCCAATTTTAAAGCATGGTGGTCTGATAAGATACAGAGGACTATTCCAATTCTTTTGTATCTGTTGAGGTTTGTTATGCCACCTAATATGTGGTCGATATTAGAGAAGGTTCCATGTGGAGCAGAGAAGAAGGTATATTCTTTTGTGTTTGAATGGAATATTCCATAGATATCTGTTAAACCCAGTTGAGACATAACTTCTGTTAGTTCTTTTGTTTCTTTATTGAGTTTCTGATTGGTGGTCCTGTCTAGTGGTGAGAGTGGTGTGTTGAAGCCTCCCACTATAAGTGTGTGAGGTTTTATGTGAGCTTTGAGTTTTAGTAGCATTTCTTTTACGAATGTGGGTGCCTTTGTCTTTGGGGCATAGATGTTCAGAATTGAGACTTTTTGTTGTTGATGGATTTCTCCTGCGATGAATATGAAATGACCATCTTCATCTCTTTTGATTAATTTTGATTTGAAGTCTAACTTGTTAGATATTAGGATAGCCACACCTGCTTTCTTCTTGGGTCCATTTGATTGGAAGATCTTTTCCCAGCCCTTTACCCTGAGGTAATGTCTATCTCTGTAGCTTAGGTGTGTTTCTTGTATGCAGCAGAAGGATGACTTCTGTCTTCATATCCATTCTGTTAGCCTGTGCCTTTTTGTAGGTGAGTTTAGACCACTAATGTTGAGGGAGAGTAAGGACCATTGATTGTTAATGTTTGTTTGTTTTAGATTTGCTTTTGGCAGTGGTTATTGTGAATTTATTTGTCCTTCTTTACCTTTGGTTTCTGGTGAAGTGGGATCATCTGTTGCCTATGTCTTTGTGAGCGTAGTTAACTTCCTTGGGTTGGAGTTTTCCTTCCAAAGCTTTCTGTAGGGCTGGATTTGTAGATATGTATTGTGAAAATCTGGCTTTGTCATTAAATATTTTGTTTTCTCCATCTATAGTGATTGAGAATTTTGCTGGGTATAGTAGCCTGGGCTGGCATCCGTGGACTCTTAGTACTTGTAGAACATCTATCCAGGACCTTCTGGCCTTGAGGGTTTCCATGGAGAAATCAGGCGTAATTTTGATAGGTCTGCCTTTATATGTTACCTGTCCTTTTTCCTTCGCTGCTCTTAATATTCTTTCTTTACTCTGTATGTTAGGTGTTTTGATTATTATATGTCGAGGGGTCTTTTTTCTTTGGTCCAGTCTATTTGGCCTTCGGTATACTTCTTGTACTTTCATGGGCATGTCCTTCTTCAGATTGGGAAAGTATTCCTCGATGATTTTGTTGAATATGTTTTTGGCCCCTTTGAGCTGGGCTTCCTCACCTTCCTCTATGCCTATTATTCTTAGGTTTGGCCTTTTCACAGTGTCCCCCATTTCCTGGATGTTTTGTGTTAAGGATTTGTTGGATTTACGATTTTCTTTGGTCAATGAAATCTATTTCCTCTAGTTTATCTTCAGCACCTGAGATTCTCTCTTCCATCTTTTGAATTCTGTTGGTTATGCTTGCATCTGCAGTTCCTGATCGTTTGCCCAGTTTTTCTATTTCCAACATTCCTTCGCTTTGTGTTTTCTTTATTGTCTCCATTTCCGTTTTCAAGTCTTGAATCTGTTTGTTTTTTCTTGGCTTTCTGTACTTTCTTTAAGAAATTTATTCATTTCTTCCCATTTTTTTGTTTGTTTTATCTTCCACTTCTTTAAAGGATTTTCTCACATCTTCTTTGAGAGCCTCTATCATTTTTATGACGATAATTTTTAGGTCGTTCTCTTCTGATTCATTTGCTTTGTTGTGTTCTGGTCTAGTTGGTGTAGCTTCCCTAGATTCTGGTGGTGTTATGCTTGTCTTTCTGATGTTAGGTGTTTTCTTGTATTGCCATCTTGCCATAGCTTCTTCCAGTAGGTGTTGGTGGGTTTTGTCCCTCTCTCTATGGATTTAGGTGGGTCAGAGTTTCGATGTCTGTAGTTCTGGGTGGTCCAAGCTCTCTAGGAGGTCTCTCCGTAGGCACGGGCCCGATGATGGGGGATCAAAGATCAGGCTCCAGCAGAGGAGAGCTGAGGCCTCTTTGGCAGAGGCTAGCCCTCAGGATGTTTCCTCAGGGATAGTCAGGTCTAGCTCTAGCCAAGGCCTCTAGCCAAGGCCTGGTGATGGGGACAAAGGCTGGGCTGATGCTCAGGATGTTTCCACACAGATAGGGGGCTCTAGCTGGTACTCTCCAGCTGAGTAGGGCCTCTTTAGCAGAGGTCCTGCGATGGGGGTCAAGGATCCAGCCTGCAGGAACTCAGAGTGGACCTGCAGAGATAGGCAGATCTCTGGGAGGGGCCCAGAACTCCAGTAGAAGACTGGTGGTGGGGGTCAGAAACCAGGCAGGTGGAAATTACAGGTGGTCCCACATGGATAGGCCAGTCTATTGTGCTCAGATCAGCTCCAGGAATTTCCCTGAAGGTGGCTGGATTGTTGGCTCCACCGTCTGGCTCAGTTCTCAACCAGAGTGGTGGGACAGTGGGCAGGGTAGGGAAGAGGGTAGGGGAAGGGCAGGCTCTCTGTGGGGGTGGGTGAGGGTATATCGGAGCTCCAAGAGCCCTCTCAGTAGGGACAGGATGCAGGACAAGATTTACTTTTTAAACTATTAATTTTTATTTTATATGAATGAGTGTTTTGCCTGTGTGCACATGCACCATGCCAATTCCTGGTGCCCACAGAGGGCAGAAGAAGGTACTAAGTGTCCTGGAACTGTAGTTATAGAGAGTTGGAAGCAGTCATTTAATATTTATTAAATATTTATTGAAATACATTTTGAGGCTGGAAATGTGGCTAAGAGGTAGGGTATTTGCCTAGTATATGTAAAGCTCTGGGCTTAATTGATAGTACCACACATAAAAACATTTATATTGAGTTCTTACTGTGCTGGGTATAAGGTGGTGTTGAGATTAAAAAAAATAATACAATATATGACATTTTGTATGTTAAATGCAGCACGTCAGAGAGTCCTCAGAGGCAGTTTCTCACCTTCTCTTGCCCTCCAGTCTCCTGTCCTTCAAAGACCCCCAAAACAGTTATAGAAACCAAAATTCCTCCTCCCCAAGGATCTTTGAGATTAAGATGCTTTTCCCAAAGCAAGCCATAAAGCTTAAAAATATTACTCTAACCATCCTGCCTTTGTGTCTTAGAACTAGACAAAAAAAAATTATCAGACCTACCTTGTCTGATAGTAGATGATAAGACTCTCATTCTGGAAGGAGTCCTGCCCCTACCTGGGAGAAAGAAATGCTATGCAGTAAAGGCAAAAGAAATCTGAACAAATAGCCTTGTTGAGTTCACATCTTGGCTTCCTACATTGCCATGGCCCTTTTGTCCAATCATATTTCTACATGACAGCTCATTTTTCATCACACCTCAGCATAAAAATGTCTAAGCTCCCCTAAATCGGTTCTTCAACCTAAAAGCTACAATGTCATACAAGACTTCTTTTTTATTTTGTTTTTGAGTCAGGGTACATATAGCCAAGACTAGACTTGACTTCTGTTGCTTCTGTCACCTCCCTGAGCTCTGGGATCATGAGAACCTACCACCATGAGCTACAGGCATAAAACATAACCTATTGTCAGGTGTTTGTTTCTCCCCCTTATTAGTTTCTCTCTTGACATATGAATTTGGACATTGATCCTGATAAGGCTAGCAAGGAGACCTATCATGGAGACCCTTACACAGTAGGCAAATGCATACGTGGCCCTGACTTCCCAACCATGGCCTGCAAATAACCTTTTCTGTGTTGTGTCTTTTTTTGAGTGGTGGATACAATCTTAGCCAATAATCACATGAATGAATGAATGAATCATTTCAATGAATGAATCAATCAATGAATGAATCAACGATCACAACCTGGAAGAGCAGTTAGAAAGAAAAGAACTACCCAACTACTAACAAAGAAGCTCCCCAACTTAGATGAAAGTGATTCATAGGATTCTCAACCCAAAAGTGGGAACTAAAGCAAAACTTATATTCTGTAAAAACAGAGGCAAGACCACTGTACCCCAAGTAACAGATAGGAAAGACAGATGGTCCTGAGCAGCCAGAGAGGCAGGTAGGGGGCAAGCCAGTCCCAGATTTATAAGCCAAGTCCAGAAATCCTAGGCTTATTGTGAACAACCACTAACAAAGGGTGATTCGACGGTTTACCTGAAAAAGAGCACTCCGGCAGCAGCATTTAGCTAGAAGGCAGAAGTGGGTGGTCAGGAGCTGGGCAGAGAGAACAAACTTCCACAAAGTCCTTGCAGTGTCTTTGGTATAATGACAGGCTGACAACCTCACAGATGTGAACTGGAAAGCCTGGCCTTTCATGGAGGAAGAACAGTGAGCTAATTAAGCTGGCCACAATAACAAGTTTTACATCCCTTATTCTAAAAGTTACATAGCATGGCAATATCATGTGTCTTTTCAGTTATATCCGAGTTTACTTTCAGATGCATCCCTAATCTTTTTCCATTGATTTCTCTTGTTTTTAAAGGCTTTAAACTCATACTTCATCATTCCCTATTTCCAGAAAGTCTACTTACATCACTTTCTGAAAGTATAATTTGTAGAGATTCCTATGGCTAGAAGGACAGCCTCTTCTGTGGACCCCAAAGTAATTTCTAGGAAGGATAGAGGTAGTGAGAAACTTTGAGTTTACAAGTGATTACAGGTAACCTACTCCAGGGCAGCAAGATGACTCCGATAAAGGTGCCTAGGGATGGCCTAAGTTGGGTACCCAGGACCCACAGGGTGGAAAGAAATGATTCCTGATAGCTGTTTCCTACCTCCATATGCATACCATAGAATATGCACTCATACACAGGCACACAAAAGCAAACAAATGAGCAAATAGTAATAAAATAATAATATTTTAAAGTAATCCACCCAATTCAGGATCTAACACACCTTGCTGTGGACATTCTCCTTTGGTTTACCCATGGGTAGGCTCATAAATACATGGAAAACATTGTGCTTCCAAGCAGGAGGTGAGAGGAAGAGAGGAATTACAGCTGAAGAGAAGGGGAAGGGAGGAAATTTCAGTGTGATCTGTGTGCATCCTGATGTGACCACCAACTGTAAACAGACATTTTTTAATGTTTTTTGAAATATTTATTTTATGTATATGAGTAGTCTGTCTGCATGTATGCATGCAAGACAGAAGAGGGCATCAGATTCCATTATAGAAGGTTTGTGAGCCACCATGTGGTTGCTGGGAATTGAACTCAGGACCTGTGGAAGAGCAGCCAGTTCTCTTAACCATTGAGCCATCTCTCCAGCCTCCCAGACATTTTTTTTTAAACAAGTGATTTTATAGGGTCTGAAATGATGATATACAGATGTGTCTATAAACATCATTAGAAATGTATATTTAGTTTACCAATAAACTGGTGTAAGGTATATAATTTGATTGATAAATGGCTAATAATTGTTGAAGCTGGGTGAGGGGCAGAGACTCATTCTGTTTTTCTCTTGGTTTCATGTGTATGTAGAAATGGAGGAAACAAGCCAAATTACAGTGACCAGAGGAGAGACAGAAGCGTGGTTTTGCTATCATGATGTATACGGCACATTTTATGAACTGCATTAGCCGGCAGCCCTGCAACCCTGGAGGTGCAGACAAGACTGACAGGCAACAACTAAGGCAGACTGGGCAACTTGCAACAATTCTTTTGAAGTCTTAAACATGACAGGGGCATGCAGGCAAATGCAAGTGTTCAGCAGAATGAGTGTCTAGGCACTTAAAAGGGAAAGTCATTCATTGAGACTGGACAGCTAGGGAGCCATGAAATTAGACATACGTGCAAAAAACGCCTGACACAAAGCACTCTCTATGAGCTGTGTACTGCTCTCTTTACATACGATGATGTAACTCTCCAGCCAAATAACAAGTACACATTCAGATCCTTAAATAAAAATCTAAGGAACAAAGAAATTTTGTCACCTTCCAATTAAGTAAAGGAGTAGAAAAGGTGGAATTCTAGCCCAACTAATATAACTTGAAAGCCCATGGTTTTAAACTCCATTTATTCTTCTCTGGCTCTCCCTTCCTCCTCCTCCTACTTCTCTCTATCCATTCCTCTCATCTTTAGCTCTCTCCTCATCTTTCCCCTTTGTGAGTTGAATATGTCCTATGTATGTATTTGCTTTTTTTTTTCTCAAGACAGGGTTTCTCTGAGCATCACTGGCTGTCCTGAAACCTGTTCTGTAGGCCAGGCTGGCTTCAAACTCAGAGATCTACCTGCCTCAGCCTCCCAAGTGCTGAAATTAAAGGTGTGTGCCACCACCAGGCCCCATCATATTTCCTTGCCTTTTAAATCCAATAATATTAAGTAAGGCTTAACACTCCTCAAATTATTGTTGAGCTGTTTTTTGTTTGTTTTGTTTTGTTGTTGTTTGTTTGTTTGTTTGTTTTTTCTTAATCCTTCTGGGAGCTTGTTTGATTTGAGTTCAGGAAAGGGTACTAGTTGAAACAGAAGGGAATTACAAAATAGAAAATGTGACCTTTAGCATGGAAGTGTATCAGAAAAACTCTCATGTTGTTAAAGACCACAGAATAGACAGATGGGACAGGCAGAATGTGGCAAATTACAAAATTTGCCTTAAAGGTTTAGATTGCCCAAGTCCCACCTACTTACCAGGGGCAGCCTCTTTTAGCCTTTCTCCCTCACTTTGGGACTGACCTGGTGGCCCAGGCCCCACAGAGATCCAGCCATACTTGATCCAAAGATCCACCCAGAGCTCTGTTTCTGCCTATTGGTACTTCCCTGCCTCCGCCAGGTTGGGACCCTCTAGTTTCTCTGTCCATCCTTGAGACCCAGGACCAATCCATAGTGCTAAGGAAAACTTGTTCAAGTCTCTTAAGCAAAGAGTGGATTTCAGCAGAAAAGCAGAAGATCTAGATAGAGGTTGCAACCTCAAATGCCAGACAAACAGATATTTCAGTCCTGCTGTGACTTAACCTCATCCTGAACATTGTATACACCTCAGCTGAAAGAAGGGACTTGAACAAAAGAGAAAAAATTCAACCAACAAACTTATTCAAGATGCACAAATCCCAACTCAGAGATAAAAGCATAAAAAAAAAAATAAGTAACATGTCACCTCCAAAAACTAAAAGCCCCATAGTGACAATTGCTAATGGGAGAAAAATGGCTATGTGATTTTTTTTCTTCTGTATTAATACCCCTTGGCAATAAAATTTTGTAGCTCCCCCCAAATTAATACAAATCCCAGAACTCAAAAAGCTGAGGTAGGCAGACTTTTGTGGGTTCCAGGTAAGCCAGGACTACATAGTGAAACCCTGTCTCAAAATATATAAAAAAAAAAAAAGAAAGAAAGAAAAAGAAAGAAAGACAAAAAGAGAAACACAATCTAAGCCAGGTATAGTAGCACACATCTGTAATCCCAGCTTTCAGGAGGCTAGGTGGGATTGAGAGTTTGACAGCCAGCCTGGACTACATAGAAAACCCTGTTTCAAAAAAGGCAGGAGTAGAAGGAGAGGGAGAGAGTGAAAGGGAATCTTTTCATTGCCTTACACGGAGTCTTTCCATGGATCTTAACTAAGAAGACATTGACAAACATGTAACAAAAGCAAAACTGGAAACCACTTGGCCCCTAGGACTTGCCTCTCTGCTGTTCTACCATACTCAAGTGCTAAATAAATATCCCCAGAGTAGCCTACTTAAAGATGCAAAGCCACACAAATAAAATGGTGGCTCTGGCTTGGGGACTGCCAACAACCACACTAGAGAGAGGTCACCAATGACCAAAGTCACCTGAGGGTTGACCTGGACCAGAAAAACGTCCTTGCCAACCCAAAGAGTTGTGAACCATAGAAAACAGTTTGACTAAACCACTCAAACTTTGTATGTATATGCATGACAAAGACTCATAAAGAGACTGTCAACTGTTGTTCATAAGCTAAGAACTGTACTATATCCAATGGGCAAGTAAAAACTGAAAACTTTTTCTTTCTTTAGAGATAAATCACATTTACCTGCTTTTGTTAAGTATATAAAAGTATAGGAGAAACCTGCCCCTTCAGTGTCAATCAGGAGTCATCACAATTAGAAATAACCTCAACCATGTGCGTGCCCACAACTTTGACCCAAAAAAAAACCCTAAATAAATAAAATGAGAAAGGCTACCACCTTGCCACCTTGCTAAGCTGAAATTGTCTTCCTTGGGGGAGATCCCCAGTGCAGAACAGATAATTCCTGAGGACATCTGAGTCCTGAATGATGGGGTATCTGTCCTGTATACATGTTTCTCTTATTGGTTGATGAATAAAACAGTTTGGCCAATAGAGGCAGGAAGATAGGCAGGACTAGGAGATGAGGAGAATGCTGGGGGAACGAGGCATAGAGGCACCTCTAGCCATGTAGCCACCAAAGGAGTAACAGGCATTCTCCATTAAGCCAAGACCACGTGGAAATACATAGATTTATAGAAATGGGTAGGTAATTAAGACAGAGCTAACCAATAATAAGCCCTAACCATCAGCCTGTAATAGTTTAATAACTAATATAGCAATTAATATAGCATCTGTATGTTTACTTGGGGCTGAAGCGACAGCAGGACCAAGCTGGAAAGAAACTCAAGCGACACCTGAACACCACAAGAACAGCTCTTCTGTCATGGGTCTGCATCACTGGAGCAACAGACTGCTTTTTATGATGAACAATAGACCTATGCAATACTTTGGTATCATTTGACACTGCACTTAATAGAAAAGCATGAATCCTCTTGATATTTCATGTCATTTCAAACTAAACAAGAAGATACAAGACAATGGAGTACCCTGAGAAGAAGATACAAGACCCTGAGAGAGAGGCAAGTCTGGTTCAGCAGAACCCACCACCACTCACTTTAGGAAGCACAGCATCAGTCACACACAGGATGCCTCAAGGCTACCTGGACCCTCTGCCCACCATGGCGGCCAGGAGATCACAGACCACCTAATGGATCTCTCTTCTTTTTGTCATGACCACTAAGATGTTTTTGCATTCCAAATACTGCAAAAGAGGATTCTTCCATGCGTGAACAGGGGCATCTGACCATGCTTAAGGAAAGCTCCACAAGGTTTTCCTAGCCATCTTGTTCTCACTTTGAATGATCCCTGCTATAATCTTGCTTCACTCTCTCAAATGTCCGTCTTCCTTTAATCTCCCTCACTTCCACCAGATAATCTAACCTCCTGCCACTGGGCTCAGGCTGGATGTCAGGAAAGTGTCTACCTTTGTGGGAGCTGGGTTTTTTTTTTTTCTCCCCAGAAGGTGGGGTTGTTTTTCAAGAAAGGGTCTCACCATTGATTTTCCTGGAATTCACTATTGTAGACCAGGATGGCCTTGATTGAACTCGTAGGCTTTTTTGTGTTTTGTTTTGTTTTGGTTCCCACCTTTTAAATTTATAGAGATAACTGTAACTAAGGCTATGCTAAAAATGCACAGAAAAGACTTAATAAAGACACCTTAACATTTTTTAAATTTGTTATTATGTGTGTGTATGATGGGTGGATATGGGAATGTGTGTCAAAGTACACACATGAAGGTCTGTGGTGGTTTGAATAAGAACAGACACCCATAGGTCCATTTATCTGAATGCCTGGAGGCGGTACTATTTGAATGGATTAGAAGGATTAGGAGGTGTGGCCTTGTTGGAGGAAGTGAGTCACTAGGGGTGAGCTTTAAAAGTCCATACCATGCACAGAACCTCTTTCTCTGTATACAGATCAGGATGTAACTAGTGCTTCAGTGCCTGCCTGCATGCTGCCCTGCTGCCCTGCATGGTAATGGACTACGCCTTTGAAACTGTAAGCCAGCCCCCAGTTAAATGCTTCCGTCTGTAAGAATTGCTTTGGTCGTGGTGTTTCTCATAGTAAGAGAACACTAAGACAGGTCATGAGACAACCTTGGGGAGTTGGCTCTCTTCTCCCACAGATCAACCCTGACTCCTGTTGCCAGGCTAATGAAGAATTCGTGTCTCCAGGCTTGTGAAGCAAGTGCTTTTTACCCACTGAGCTACCTCACTGCCTGACCTACCCACCCACCCCCCTTTTTTTGAGATTGGGTCTTGGTAGTTAGTCAAGACTAGCCTCAAACTTGTGATCTTCTTACCTAAGCTTCCTGAGCACTAGCATTACAGGCATGAGCCACCATACCTAGCCATAACATAGAATTTTCATAACACATTTAACTTCAGTAGTCTGAAGGGAAGTCTAGGACGACCTGACCTTGGATATGTCTTGATACTATCCCATGCCCACTTTCCTTCCTAGGTAAAGACAGTTGTGCTATTCTAAAATTACTTTGAAATAAAAGGAGTATACATATCTGAAAGTCCACCACACACACTCAACATAGCTAATTAAAAAAAAGAATATTTCATTTAATGAAAACTGCCCTACCAAAAATAAATTTAAAAACATGTCTATTAAGAGGAAAAGAGACAACCTACCTAGGTTATTTTGGGTTTTTGTTTGGTTTACGCCAATACTCTGACAGGAGAGAATTCTCCCCTGGCACAGACCTCCCACAAGGGTACAGCCATCATTTACCTAAATAAAGGGAGTCTAACAGGGTCTAGTTACACTCTGTGTGTGCTCTAATTAACTTGTTTCTCGTTTACCTGGTTTTGTAAGTGTAAGAACACTTAGAAATCTATAGGAAATAGCCCATCTCTTTACTCAAGAGGTTTGGGGGGGGGAAATGATCTGTGTGGACTTTATTTAATCGTGTAAACCTTCCATGATAAGTTAACACAGTCCTGACTGAGCCAAGCCTGAGTGATTACATGCTCATGATTAGACTGTGCCAGCTGTGCCAAGAATATTCTTAATAGAAGGTAAATAGCTACTGGGCATTTGATTTCTATCTTGATAAATGAAGTAATTAGTCAAACAGCCCCTCTCTGAGAAAGCATGCTAAGACTACAAGGAGTTTACATCATATCTTTTTCTGTTCTTCCCTTAAAATACAAGAGGAAGCCAGCCAACCAGGTGGCACACTCCTTTAATCTCAGCAGAGGCAGAAGAAGGCAAATCTCTGAGTTCAAGACCAGCTTGGTCTAGATATCGCGTTCCAGGACAGCCAGGACTACACAGAAAAACCCTGAAGGGAGGGGGGGAATGAGACTGGAGGGGGGGGGGAGTATACAGCACACCAAACAAGTACACAATTCCTGAAAATAATTCCTGTTTCTAGCCCTAAGCGCCCTCAGCAACTCATACCATCCTATGCAAGTCTGTATATGCTTCTCAGAAGGAAATCACATCCTCCCCACAGTGGTGCCAACCAAACCAGCCTAATGCTAACCAGATATCAAGGCTTCTAAATGTTTTCCGCACAACTAGACCAGATAGCCACAAGTTTTGGCTTTGAGAATCGTATGATCTCTGTCACGACTGGTCACCTTAGCAGCAACTGTTCCAATTAAAATTTGTTTACAAAGACAGGCAGAGATCAGATTAAGTCCGGGCTCCTTACTCCACCTTCCCTCCAGAATTGTTACTCAGAGCAAAATCCCGAGGAGCAGCCATGATACAGCCACCACGTATAATGGTTCTTCTGCAAACCAGAGCTCAGAGTTCTCCTGTAATCCCTAAAATTCGTCTCTAAATAATGCAATACCCGCCTTCGGGTTCCCCAGGGAGTCTCCCTTTGTCTTGCTTGTTAGTATTCCTAACTGGTCCTCAGGCGGAAGAAGTAGAGGATGAAGACGCCATTTTCAAAGGAATTTGTGACATTGGATTCACTCACTTCAAAGGGATGTTCTCTGGCTCAAGGCATTTAAAACTAAACCCCTGGGTTTTTCCTCTAGGAGACCAAGCGCCAGTGTGTCTCAGCCTGCCATCTTGTGGCGAAACGGAGCATGGATGGGAGGAATCACATGGGACAAGGACAGGAGGAGTAAGCTTGGGCTTAGTAACAGGTGGAAGATCCTGCACCCCCCACGGCCGAAAAAGCCGTGTCCCTTGCCTCATAGTTTACAGTCCATAAAGGCGGCGGTGGATACCAATCCAAAAGATTATCGGAACGTACATAAAATTCACACAATGAAAATCAGTTTGCAGGAGTAAAAGAGGAAATACAACTGTCAGAAGGCAGAAATGCTTCCCAGGGGGAAAGATGATTAAAATGAGGCCTGATTAAAAGATGATTAAAATGAGTGAGGACTTCAGGTGAAAAGGAGAGGCAAGACACCGGTGTGGTGGCTCGTGCTGGCAATCCCAGAACTTGGAAACCTGAGGCAGGAGGAGTACCATGTGCTTGAAGCAAATTTGAGCTATAAGGTGAAATCCACTGGAGCCTGACTACAGATTGAGATCTCTTCGAAAGAAAGAAAGAAAGAAAGAAAGAAAGAAAGAAAGAAAGAAAGAAAGAAAGAAAGAAAGAAAGAAAGAAAGAAAGAAGAAAAAGAAAGGAAGGAAGGGAGTGAAGGAGTTTCTAGAGAGAAAGGTGTCTGTCAAACTCCCATGAGGTGGGGGTGGAGGGTGGGGAGTAAGAGGGACTCTGTTGTGAAAGGGGAAATCAGGAGATAAAGGTGTGGTCAACACTGAGTAAAGTAAAACCAAATCAGCCCTAAGGAGGAAAGACAGACTCATGGTCTCATTTCAAAATGTGTCACACTGTGCATCAGTTGGAATCAAATCAGGAGTCAGATACTCCTCTCTCTCTCTCTCTCTCTCTCTCTCTCTCTCTCTCTCTCTCTCTCTCTCTCTCTCTCTCTCTCTCTCTCTCTCTATCTCTCTCTTCTACAAAGAGCTTAACTGGGAAAGTTCAGGGACTAATAGTTAAGGGGATTGGAGTAGTAAAGAAGTCAACCACAAGCAATAAGGAAAACCGAAATAAAGAAAAAGGACATAGCAGGCACAAGGGACATCCACCATTCAAGGATGCCCTGTTCCCAGGACCAAATCCTGAGCAGTTGGAGAGATCCTGGCCAGGGTTTCACAGGATGGCAGAGAAGCCTCGGTAGTAAAAATTTCTAGGGCACCAAGGAACTCTCTGAAGCACTCTGCTATAAAATGCTTCTGCACTGGCTGACACGGGGTGGTTTTAGCCACAGTACACAGCAGGTGGGCTTAGGAACCCAGTGCCCAAGAATATAACACAGGAAAAGGGTAATGGGGAGACCAAGGGCTACACTAGCTGGCTTGGAGCCCTGCATCATATATAGGGAAGTCTTTTGTAGCTGCTGTCTCTCTAGTGCCCTCTACTGCCTAAATTTATCATAGCATCAACCATGGAGAAAACAAAATCTTTAGAGGACCCAGGCAAGTAGGCAATGGCAGAGCAAATTTGAAGGTGAGAGACTATAAATATATTTAAAAATACCAAGTAAAAGCCTTCTCCAATACAAACTAAAGATAGATAAAATTTGTAACTTTAAAGTTTAGCTCTGATTTTTGATGAACTGGATTTGTACGTGTGTACGTATATTTACATGTGCAGGAGTGCACATGTGTGCAGGTGTTTGTGCTATGGAAGCCAGAGACCACATCTAGCATCATTCCTCAGGATCCATTTCTTGTTTTTTTGGAGACAGGATTTCTCTCTGGGACCTGCCCTCACTTCAACGGGCTGAATGACCGGGAGGGCCCAGGCATCTTCCTGTTTCTACCTGTCATTCAGTGCTGGGATTACAAACAACCATGCCTAGCTTTTTTTTTTTTTAACCTGTGTGTTGCGGATCAAACACAGGTCTTCATGCTTGTATGGCAAGCACTTTATCAACTGAGTTATGTAAAAGCCCCTTGATGAACATTTGAAGTTATCTACTAATTGTACAAATTAATACATGTATATAATGTAACCTTGGCTGAATTCATTCCCATTACACTTCTTGTCTTACTGATTGATTCTCCCAAGTCCTCTTCTTCCTATATCCACATGTATGCGTTTATGTCATGTTTGATTCTATATTCTCCACATGAAAGTATATGATCTTTGTTTTACTTGGTTCAGCATGATGACCTTCGGTTTCATCTATTTTCCTGAATCATGATCTTGTTTTACTTTACAACTATATGTATAACATTCCTTTGTTCTACCACATTTCCCTTTCTATGCATCTGTTGGTGGACAGCTTGGCTAATGTGAATACTGCCAACATATACCCACTCAGTAAGTCTGAACATATGCTGATTTTGATTCCTACGGTGGTTTGAATAAGAACAGGCAGGCCTCAGAGGCTTATATATTTCTCTCTCTTTGAAGATGAGGATGTAGCTCTCAGCTGCTTCCCCAGCAGCTAGCCTGCTGTCACCATGCTCTCTGCCGTGTAGATAATAGACTAAGCCTCTGAAACTGTAAGCAAGCCCCCAGTTAAATGCTTTTTTGTGTGATAGTTACTTTGGTAATGGTGCCTCCTCACAGCAATAGAACAGTGACTAAGACAATTTCTTTAGTCACATTCCCAGAAGTGACATATCGTTAACTCTTTGAGAAACCTCCATACTTACATTCCCGTCGACAGTGTGTGGTAATGTCTCCCGTCTCCACCTTCCACATCCTCACCAGCATTGCTATCCTTTGTTTTCTTGATGATAGTCACTCCCGGTGGGAATGAGATGGAATTGTAATGCATTTTGGATTTGTATTTCCCTGATGGCAAAGATGCTGAACACTTTTTGTTGAGAGAGCACACGTTTTTGGCCAGTACACCTTGGCCTGTACATAGAGAGCCTTCTGGAGGAGGAACAAAAATTGCCTAACTGGCCAACTCTGGGTGCTGAAGCAGGTCAGGAAGGGACAGAGAAAGTGGTAACAATCAGCAATAAAAAAAAAAAAGTAAAACAGTAAACAAAAATATCCATCTACTCCAAGTCCCCCAAAGATTGAAAGAAGGACACCAAGTAGCAAGGCTCATATGCTAATGTACCCGAGCTCACTGGACTTAACAAAGCTTCCTCAGAAGGCATGGGTGAAACAGCAGGCTGGGTCACCTGTCACAGCTCCTAAGACAGGCGATTGACAGCAACAGCTGTGCACAGTCAATTCCTGGAATAGGAAGTGCACGGAACAGAACTGCTCTGAGAGGTTAGCCGGCTTATCAAGGACATCAGGTGCCAGAAAGCTGCGTACAGTCCACACACGGTTTGCAGGAAGGCTTTGTGCCTGGAAACTTACTAAAGTCAAAACAGCTTGTGACAACTTAGCGTGCATCTACATTTTTAAAAGCCATCCCAGCTTTCTGTAGACTTTGTTGAGACCTGTTATAGTTTTTCTTTTTTTCTTTTTTTTAATTCTTGAATTTTGACTGAATGTGGATTTGTGTTATCTTATTGTTGCAGTCTATGGGAGCCAGGGAAAGGAATGTGGTGATTTAAATGAAAATGGCTTCTAAGGTCCACAGGGAGGGGCAATATTGGGAGGTGTGGCTTTGTTGGAGTAGGTGTGGTGTTGGAAGGAGGGTAGCTTAGTCTCTTCCTGTGCTGCCTGTGGATCAAGATCTTCTTAAACTCCTTCTCCAGCACCATGTCTGCCTGCATGCTCCCATGCATTCCCCGTGAGGACAATGAACTAAACCACTGAATTGTAAGCCAGCCCCAATTAAATGTTTTCCTTTAGAAGAGTTGCAATGGTCATGGTATCTCTTCAAATCAATGGAAACTCTAAGGCAGTATGCTAATAGTCACCACAGATAGCCATTTGACTCTTCTACCAGTAATAAGGAAAGTGGCTCCCTTTGGTAGAAGTGAATAGGCTGGCTTTACAAGTTCCTGAGGAATGCTGGTCTTTATCTGCCTGCCAGAATTTGGGGAAACAAGGTTTCCTTTGGTTATGAACACATAATGAACTATTTTTAAATCTCCAACTCCATGAACCAGAAGTTCATTCACTTAATCTCTTGATCAATATTCTTTTCTAGAGTTGTTATTTATGAGTAATGACCAACAGGCTAAGTCAAAGTATTGTAGTTTCTTTTCCGTTGTGTTAAGTTTAGGCACAAGTCCTAGTAGAAAAGGGGTGATGAATAAGAGTTTTTCTGGGCCAATGCTGGAATGGTGACCATTTGGAAAAGAACTTTCCTTAGATATCTCTCTTCTCTTCCTGGAGGTGAGGAGACCACAGCAAAGACACTATGTCAGAGACAGAGCAATGGGCCAAGCACAGCTCAATTCTCAATAATAGTCTAGTGGGAAACCGCAACACACACACACACACACACACACACACACACACACACACACACAATTTAAAATGATGGGTATTCCCAAATCATGTAACAGGAGACTTTCCTGGTCAGAGAGTTAGGAAGGAGGCCAGGAAAATGAGTAAATATTGTTTGAACTCATACCTGAAAGATAAACAGGATTTAAGGAGTGTGTGTCTGGGCACTGGGTGGTAGGATGAAACTGTGGATCTGTAAGGACAGCAGGCCTGGAATGCAGAAACAGATAAAGAATAATAAGGGACCAAGGTGGAGATGCATGCAGAGACCAGATCTTGTGAAGCTAAAGCCATTGAATGGTTATTGTACCTGTGGACCATAATGTGTCTTAGCTAAGTAGACTTTACAATTATGTCTCCATCAAAACAGAACAAATGGATAATATATTAATAGATATATTAAATGACTTAAATTCTTCTAATGACAAAGGCTGAAGACAAAAACAAAATTTTAACACAGACATTACAATAGTAGTTCCTCTAGAGGCCAGTATTAAACCTTAAAATTATGAGAAGACCAAACCTGTGACTGGTCTTTAATTAGATCACCATTTGGTCTCATTAAAGAAGTTTCATTTAATATTGACCAGGTCCATACCCTGAATTACCAGAGAATGGGTCTAAATTAGGTTAGTTGGGTGCTTATAAAGGCAGAATCCACAAGGCTATATATTTCCCATCTTTGTCCAATTGGGGGCAAGCATACATCCTAACTTACTTCCTGCCTATATCTCACACATCCTGTGCTGTTGGGGCAACCAACCTTGTTTACTGAAGTGAAAGCATGTGGCTTGTTATCTTACATGTAAAACAGCCCCAGCATTCCAGGAAGTGGTCTGTCCTTGGGCAAGTGGGGATTACAGGATAACTTTAGCCCTCACACCATCTGGGTCACCTCTAAATACTAAAGTTCAGCTGTTACTATTGAGTAAGTACAGTGTGTCAAGTAGTTTGCATAAATTGCCTCACTCAATGTAATACTCCTACTAAATGGGTTTTAGAAATCAAATATAGAGAATGTAACTGGTCTAAGCCAGTATATGGCTGAAACTTGAAACTGAGCATGCAACTGCAAAGCACAAGCTGAAAAAGTACAAACCCCCTGAATGGTCAAATACATTGAGTTAAGGGCTGGGATGCAACAAACCTGTACACAACTATCACAGTGTCCACTAGATGTCAGACTTGAGTTGCAATGACATTTCCTAGGCCCAAGAAAGACCCTGCTCTCTAATTGAAAACATTTGAAGACTGGATTGTTTCCTTGAAAATACAAAAACTAAGCCAAGTATGGCAGTTACCTTTCTGTATAAAGAAAGCAGATGAAAGATTTTAGTTTGCAGAGCTAGGATGTGGGAAAGGGGAAGGAGAATAGTTCTTACAAGCAGAATATAGAAAATCATAAAGAATGGACATTGACATGGGAGGAAAGAACAGATATGAGAACAAGAAAGTTACTATGGTGATGGGGCTAGTGGTTATGCTAGACTGATCTTGTTAAATAGGGCTAGTTACAGCCAAGAGAAAGCCAGAGTATGGAAAAAGGTTCTCACAGGTCTTGGCCCATAACAAGAAAATAGGCCCCCAACACTCGAACAAATGGTTCCAGATGACCAGCACTGTTTGGGTCACTCCTGGCCAACGGACAGTCTGGAGGCCTTCCAAGTCATTCTATGGTTTAATCCTTTGAATAAGAACAGGTCATACCTGGGTGATCTCTCAAACATGAGAACATACTTTGTAATCAATCACCTTGTGCCCCGTGCATGTATGCTGATTTGCTGTTTGTCTCTATAAAAAGGAGCCTGAACCCTTTGGGGGGGTGTGCAGATTTCCCTGAGATTGCTGACACCTGAGTGTACTCATTCAATAAACACCTCTTGCTTGTTGCATCTCCTGGTTTTGGTGTTTGTGTCTCGGGGCTCTCCCACCGGCCCATCAGGACCCCGGAATTAGGGTTCAACACAGAGTGATTTGCTTTTATCAACAGTAAAAAGACAATAACAAGAGTACGTCATTGCTCTGTTCAACCTGTCTCCTCATTCAGGAGAAAACCCAAGTCTGTGAGAAAGCCTGAAACACCCAACTCCAGGTGCCTCAGTCCTCACTCACTTCAGCCACCTCTCTTTGAAACACTTGAAACTCTGCACACAACCTGGCATGGTTGACACAGACCTAAGACATCATAGCCACCATATCAGAAAAACCTTCCAGACCCCATAAAACAGCTGTAGTTTGCTCTTTCCACCCATAACACTCTACTTCCTTACCTGGACCTAAGTTTTCTTGGTAACACTTGGAAGTTCAGATACACTTAAGTTACATTCACTTCCTGTTACTCTCTAGTATTAGTTATCTGGCAGTACTGTGTTGAGCCTTGAACAGTGCCTGAGTTATGGGTGTTAGTCCTGGTTTTCTTTCTGTTGCCAAAATAGCAACTCTCACCAAAAAAGACTTGGGGGGGGGTGTATCTTACACTTCCAGGTCTCAGTCCCTCGATGATAGAAGTCCAGACAAGAGCTATTGCATGCAGCACTACCAATCTGATCTAAGCAACTGGACTGATGCTATATTTTAGGCTGAATTGTAAAGCTAACTAGGACAGAACTCAATGTCAATCAATAAATAATTAACTTTAACTCAAGATATTTACTAAGAAACTAGAATTCCTGGTGCACACCTTTAATCCCAGCACTCAAGAGGCAGAGGCCAGTGGATTTCTGTGAGTTCCAGGCCAGCCTGGTCTACAGAGTGAGTTCCAGGACAGCCAAGGTTACACAGAGAAATACTGTCTGGAAAGAGAGAGAGAGAGAGAGAGAGAGAGAGAGAGGGGGGGGGAGGGAGGGAGGGAGGGAGGGAGGGACAGAGAGAGAAACTAGAATTCAGAGGTAGTTCTATTCAGAATATTTATCTAACAAATATTAAAAAACAACAACAACAACAAAAAGACATTGCTGGGAAGTAGGAGACATGATCTGTGACAAACAATGCCCCATTGCACTTAACCCAAGTTATGTGACCATCACAGCGCACTGAGAAACACTGTAGAACATTAAGAATGGTCTGCTTTCATTCAACCCAGATCATCACTCACTTCCCTGCCTCCAATCCAGAATCGTTCATTTCTTCACATGCAGACACACATACACACACACACACAGAGGGGGGGGGAGACCCCTAAGGAGCAGTGCAGGAGCCTTTGCCTCCCTTCCTCCATCTGAACTGTGAAACATGTTGACTTTTGTCTTCAGTGACAACAGAGCACCACTCCGCCTTCCCCACAGTGCCTAGCATTTGAACTGCTCCTGGTTTCCAGCCTTAACCCACAGTCCGGGTACTGCTTTGTTGCATGTAAACTTAGCCACATGAGGAAGACTCATTTCCTTTTCCATTCTCCCCATTTGTGCACCTCACAGGAGTCATTGGATTTTTAATGTAATACTTATCATCCCTTTTAAAACTTTGCCAAGTCAGAAAATAATCAATTGAATGCATTATGGTTCCCATCAAACAACAGTCATGAATAGCAGGCTCCTGTGGACTCGGGTCATTGTCCAGTCCCTCTACCCTCCCTGCCTTGAGAGGAAAGAGAAGCCTAAGCAGATTCTCACTAAAAATTATTTTAAATTTACTTTTTAAGATTGTGATATAATGGCATCATTTCCCCTTTCCCTTTTCTCCCTCAATATCTTCCCATATGCCCCTCCTCGCTCTTTCATTCATGGCCAAATTATTCTTGCATGCATGTAATGAGGTAAGATCTTTTAATGCACATTTGGAAGTATAATTTGGGTTTTGACTTTTTACTTTTTAAATGTGTTTTGCCTGCATGTATGTGTATATGTAGCTGCATTCCTGGTGCCCAATAATGTAAAATGAGGTGACAGGTTCCCTAAAACTGAGCCTATAGGTAGTTGTGAGCCACTACATGGGTGTTAGAAACTGAACTCAGGCCCTCTGTAGGAGCAGCAAGCTGAGCCATCTCTCCGCCCCGTATTTCCATCTGTGTATGACTGCAGATGTGTGCACCTTGGCATCCATGTGGCAGTCAGAGGACACCACCTGAGTCCTCACCTTCCTCCTTGTTGAGGCAGGTCTGTTTCTGCAGCTGCTGCATTGTGCCCTCCAGACTAGATGGCCCACGGCTATTAGGCAATTATCCTGTCTCCAACTCCCAGATTCCGAGAGTGCTGGTGTTCCAGGTGCACACCACACATCTGGCTTTGTGTATAGGTGGCAGAGGTCTAACGCAGATCACCAGGCTGCTGCAGCAAGTGAACTTACCCAGAGATAGCTCCTGGCCCCCAGTTGTCTTTTTTTTTTAAATATGAGAGAGTAACCTTGAATAATTTACTCTTAAAAACAGATTTTCCTGAACTACTGATTAAGTTTTCTTCTTTTTTATGTAAAAAAGATGCATTTCAATTTTTGGTGCATTTTTCTCATGAATTTACAATCTGTGGTTTTACTTGGGCATTTCCTATTAAAGAAAATTTAGTCCTATAGTTTGACAGTTGACAAGAGCATCAATATTCCCTTGTAACCCTTCCCTTTCACTTTGAACTAGACCCAGGAATATGCCATGCCAATTCCACTAATTTATTTCTTCTCCTTACAGAAATTTCTTAAGTAAATGTAGCTACTTCAAAGGTGTTGACAAAAAATAGCCACCCATTTCAACAGATTTCATTTCATCCTAAATGCAACCATGGCTTGACAATGGAAAGCTTGCTCAGATGAAACGCCTTATGGATGCCATGTTAGAGCAATGCAGTTTCCCACTGTGACACAGAGCCCTATAGACCAATGCAGTTTCCCTATCTCCTGGCATGGCTGCACTCTACGTTTACCAACAGAATTTGTCAGCTGTCTCCCCTCCATTTGGGAGATGTCTTGCAAAGCCTATAGTAATGACCCCACTTTGGTCTCCAATATGCTTCAAAACCTTGTGTGGCATTCCCATCACCTGAAAAGGGGGAGAATACATTGTACAAATGCACCTTAAATCCCTAATACATTCTGATGTATTATGCTATGATTCAGATCCAAGGTGACAAGCACCGAAGGATCATGGTGAAATGAGACTCTTATGCAACCAAGGCTGATCTGAACAGCTGCACACCTGAGCAACCAACCTTGGCCTGTGTAGCAAGTTACAGCAGCTTTTATTGCAGTCTAAATGGAACAAAGCACTGCTTTAGCTGGAATTTTCAGGTGTCAAACAATACACAAGAAGATGGACAGCAATGTTAAGAATCAGGAGTTGCTTCTCTTTGGAACACACAAGAAGCAAGCAGAACTCTGGCCTTGAACAAAGAACAGAATGGAGAATGCACAGTGGATTTCAACCAAAAACTAAGTTTTCTTACTAGAGCTCAAAACCAGAAGCTACAGAAAACCTGTCCAAGAATAAAAATAAAAGGGGTTCAGTGATTTCATTTAATCCAAACGCAGTTAACATGGTTCTGGGGAGTATTTTGCACAACATGACTCATGCCCTTTAGCAGATTAGAATCACAATGAGGGGTTGGAGAGATGGCTCAACAGTTATGAGTACTTGCTCTGTGACTGTGAGGACCAGAGTTCAAGTCCCAGTACTCATAGGAGCAACTCACCTTTAAAGGCAAGCAAAAGATGGCTAGAACTTGCTAGCCTCTGGACTAAATGAGAAATCGGGAATACTACCTTCAGTTAGAGACCCTGCCTCCAAAGAACAGGTGACAGAGGACCAGTGGTCAGATTCAGGTGCTAGGGAACACCTGATGGCCTCTTCTAGCCTATACATACCTAAGTACATACTCACACACAGAGACATGAATAAATAAATCTTTAATTAAAAAAGAATCACCACAACCACCACACCTGTTCAGAAGCAACCTCTTTAATGTGTACGAAAATCACAGAATGAAGTCAAAATGGTTGTATTTTACTTTGGCTTCTGTTTTTCATTCATGAAAACTTGCTTTTGGGGAAACAAGTCCATTCACACTAATGTTCCGCATCACCTGTTTCTCTAACCTGTAAGCAGGAGCCACTGCTCACTTGGACACCTGGATCATCACATGCAGGAGACAGGCTGGCACTGCCCCCTCTGTCACCCCCAGAAGAGCTTCAGCACCAGCTCCCCAACCCTGGCATCTGAGGATGCTGTTCTGCTCTGTCTCATGAGAGGGGGGTAAGTACTGCTAAGGGTTTGACTTGAGTAAATTATTTAAAACCTGGTTATCTGTGCCTCCGCATCACAGATGAGTAAATAACCTACTAGTGTTTCCGGAAACATTTAAAATAATGAACACCAACTAGAAACCCCTTATGCTAAATAAATGTGTGGATTCTGCAGCATCAATAAAACAGGGTGAATGTACAAGAAATCATGAATGTGGAATCTAGGAACGTCCTAAACGTGGACGTGGACACATTTATGACGCGGAGGGAAAATCCTGGTGGTGAAATTAAAATGAAGCACGGGGTTACAATGAGCCCCCAGCGGCAACGAAGCATTCCGTGTTTCTGTGCGTCACAAACCCGAGCAAGGCGAAGAGCTGATCAGGGTGCAAAGCTTCATGGATGTCAAGTCCGGATCTGAGTCAGTAAACAAAAGCCCCAGATATTTGCAGAGAAGCATTTTAGCCCAACTGAAACAAACTGGAAACCAACAACTGTAACCTCTCCATACTCCCCCTACCCTCAGTTTATTACTTCAGCCTTCATTTGCATATTGCTGTTTCCATTCATCATTGGTTAAAAGATTTACAACCACAACCCTGGCCTCACATTTCATAATAACATCATTTCACATTCAGAATTATTGCTGGGCACCCAACCTCCTTCTAAAACTGTTAACAAAAAAAAAAAAATGTTTTTGGAATTATTTTTTCAGAGTTTTAGTCAAGGCTGTATGTGCTTTAGCTTGCAATATAAAAAGATACCAAGATGACTGGTAGTGGTGGCACAAGTACACCCAAAGCCTTCAGTGTGCAGGAAGTGCAGACCCAGTGTGATTTTCCTCCAGAGCAATTTTACTTCTTGACTGCACAGATCTAAATCTAAGAGCCAACTGGAACCTGATGCCCTGCAAAATGGCTGTAACAAATGCTCATGGGCACATTAGCCCTAAAAGGTTCACTCTGGAAAATAGGAGTACCGGAAGTCGTTTCTACACCCACATCAGGGCAGGCCTTAAAAAAAAAAAAAAAAAAAAAAAGCCGCTTCACAACAGACTTCCAACTCATGACGTGCACACATCTGCACTAGTCCACATCCAACTCTAAAGGCAATTGAAGACAAATTTCTAAGGAATATGTTAGGACCCAGCTAAAAATCCAAGGTTGGTGCCAGCCTTAAATGAAAACTTGCTCCTCCATGCATTTATTGTTCACTCTTCAAGCTATTAAAAGACTTGCAAAGTACAACTTCAGTTTCTGCTCAACTCGGGCTTTGCTGCCTGGTGCCGAGGGCGTCTTCACAGATGCTGGCTTAGAAGAACTGTGTACCTGTTTGTGCTTCTCCACTAGATGTGTGTCTTGTCCCCACACTCTGTGACATCCCCTCAGATCTCAAATTCTAAAAGAAGTGCAGGGCCAGCGAGCCCTCCCCGCTTCCATCACTGGAAATAAATGGCAACCGGCCAACTGCCTCACTAGAAAGAAAGTTATGATGCCACAGCTCAATGCTCTAGCCCCAAACTTCAGTTGCCTTCCCTCACAGAAGAGATTCATAAGGGGTATGACTACTGACTCACTAACCAATCTCCCAATGGGAACATCTGGATAACACAACACACTCATTAGCTACTCCCCTTTGTGACTGCACTTGTCAATCCTGACCCCAATCTAGTTTACTGGTGAACGATGGACACAGATTTGTCACTCCTGTGTCACGCACTGATGACCAAGCATCTGACTGACCTGAGCCATGCAACTCTATTCTAATTGGCCAAGGGCTGCCACGCTAGGGGGGAAAAAAAACTGTCAGTCATAGATTCTCAGGGGAAATAAAAGTCCCATCAGAAAGTTGTATGCAATACCTCTATAATCTTTAGGATTTTAAAGAAATAAAGCTTTTGTACCTTTGCCTTTCTGCTGTGTGTGACTAAAATGACCGCACTATTTTGACATGAGGTTGCTACTCACACTTAATGCCTTTCTATGAGGACTGCTTTAAATCCAACAGGAGTGATTCATCATCTTCTACTCTCACCTGAGGTTTAAAAGTCACCTTCAAAGGCTCAGGAGTTGGGGGGCCCCCTCCTTCTTGGGGAATGTCCCCTACCTTGTCCACCTCCTTTTCTGTCTCACTGAACTCGTCAGGATGGAACTCATGGATGGGCCCCAGAGCCAGGCTACCTGCGATGATGTCCACACCCATCCCTCTGTCTCCCTCCTGGCCCTCGACCTTGGGATCCTTCTGTTTCCTAAGGCTGCGCATCTTAAAAGCCTCCTTTGAGGGGGCAGCATTTGAAATCGATTTCTTAAATCTCTCCCCTGACTGTCTGAGCCTCTCCCCTGACTGTCTGAGCCTCTCCCCTGACTGCCGCAGCCTCTCTCTCCTCTCAGGCGTGACTATTCTAGTTCTAATTCCACTCACTTTCTTGTCAAAATTCTGCCGTGTCTTCTGCATGTTTTCTTTGGAAAATGCCTTCTTGATATGATCAATGTGTTCCTTGCCTGACTTCCTAAACCTGGCAGATCTGCTTTCTTCAACATAGTATTCTTCATCTGATGAGAGTTCTATCGGCGGATCAAAGACTTCCTCGTCCTCCTCCCGGTTCTCAGGCAGGCTTCTGTCTTTAACCACAGCCAGGGATGAGGGGCACTGGATATTCTCCTGAAGGACAGAAGAGCAACATGTGAGTACTTCCTGTGTAGCAGGCATCAGCTTTTACACTGGCCTCATCTCCAACCCTCCTCCATGCTGTTTGTCCCCGGGCTGCATTTCTCAGGGTCTCTCTCACGTTGACCTTCTTCTCACAAATGCTGTTTCTTTGCTTCTCCACTCCTAAAATGACAGACTTGTCCATCTGGATATAGCAAGGCACCTTTCAGTTAGAGGTGCATCTCAAGCCTGGCCCCCCTCCCCAATCATGTTTTCCACTTGTAGTTCCTCACTTTCTCTCTCAGTACCAGGAACCATTTTGGGGCCACACAAGGCAGAGACCTCAGAATCATCACTCCCAAATACATCTTCCCCCTCTTGCTAGTCATCAAGTTCTACCAATAACAGTGCTCCTTCACACATCTCTTAATTCAGCTCTTCATGACCTCAGGTCTGAACTTGGATCATCAATCTCTTCCAATCCCTCTTCTTCTAGACCATTATCTGACAATTTCCTGAGAACCATTTTAATAGCAGAGTCTGGTTATAACTCAATGAAGACTTCCAAGAGTCCATCAGTGCTCAAGGAGAGAACCCAAACTATGCAGGATGCTTAGAAGTTCTTGACCTGACCCTACTTTCCCTCTTCTCCAGCCCAGAAACATGCACCATTCTCAAGGTACTCAAACACAAAAGATTTTGAACCCTTTATACAAGAGGAGTCCACCCTATGGCACCCTGGATGTAAACCCCAGGATAACTATGGGTGTTGTCCAACATATTTGCAGATAGCAAAGTCATATCTTAGTGTCAAGTAGACACTCACCATCTACACCTTCATGTATGTGGCTGTTTCTATCTCCAATACCCCTTTTCCTTTTTCAACTTTACAAATGATAGCTTTCTTCAAGAATCAATTCAAATGTCCCAACTTCCCCTAAGCAGAGAGTTAAGAAGGGCAGGTCAAGAGAGATCCCGTGGCCAATAGAATTTACTATTCTGACAGGAACACTTCTCAAGGTTTTGATGACAGCAGAGCCCTGATTTGACCTGTGCTGTACAAGGGTCCCTCTGCTGAAAGCAAGCCAGGGTAAGTCAAGCAAGGAGAATGACAGGACAGCGCTGTGTCTAGGCAAAGGGAAGGTAGATCAGGGAGGGCATGTGTTAGCTGGGAAAGATGTGAGAAGACTTCTGACTGCTTTGAAGGTCAGAACTCACAGGACCTGCTGCTAGATCAACAGAGGGAGGAATCTTCCATTAACTGAGACAGGCACAGAAGGGAAGGGAAGGTGAGACACCATCTTTGGAATGGGCTCTGTGTATGCACCCTCAAGTCAGGAGGGAGGTAAGGGCTAGGAATGTACATTCAAGAATCATTAACACAGTGATAAAATTAAGAGTCATGAAACTCTTGCACTAGACAGATCCCAGTTGAAGTGTTTGCCTCATGCTAAACCCCCAAAAGCCACGTTAAAAAGTCATGGGGAAGCGTTTGGGCTCAGTAGGTAAAAAGTACTTGCCAAGCAAGCCTAATGGCCTGAGTTTAGATCCCAGAGAAGGAGAAAAATCAGTTCCCAAAAGTTTTCCTCTGGATTCCATACACATGCTGTAGCACACTTGTGCCCACACTTATACATAACACTAACACTAACACTAACACATACACACACACACCACAGTCACAGTCAACAGATCAAAAGAGATAATGGACAACAGAGTGGTATTTCATTTCATTAAAACCCCTCCCTCAGAGAGGGGAGGGAGGGATGAGGAAGGAAGGAAGGAAGAAAGGAAATGTTTAAGTTTTGATTTTAGAACATTTGGGGAATTTGAGAAAGGAAACAAAAAAAAAGGTAAACATCTGCCAGAGAAGACAGAACACCAGGAGATTGGAACCCCAGAGGCTGAGGGCAAAGCAGTCAAAGAGGAAAACCATCTCTGCCAAGAGTGTCAGAAGAGAACCAGCTAAAGGCAGGCCAGCACAGGGCACCGGTGAAAGGAGCCTGGCGTGCTATTTAGAGATTATTCCCAAAACACAACAGGCAAAACTGAACCATGAGTAACAAGTTCTAAAAACAAACAAAACCAGTATTGATCCTTGAGATCCAGGCTGATTCCATTCAACAGATTCCATAAATACACAAGGAGGATGCTTGCACACACCCTAAGATGTAACCAGCCTGATAGTCAGGAAGGCATCCTTAGAATCTTATTCCTTAGTTTAAATTACATTTTTGGCTACAGGATCTGAGTGCCTATGAGCCTCCTCTCCCAAACTAAAGAGGCAGAAGTGGGTGTCTCATAACTTTCTGATGAATCAGTGAGAGCCAGTGAAGTTATTCCTCTCCTTCCTGACACCTGCTGTGGGGAGCAGCCTCAGCAACCAAGTGGGCTGGGTGAGCCTGAGACGGTATAATTAGACAAGGAAAGAGCCAAAGGGTATTGCTTGGTGGGTAGAAATCCCCACAATCCTGCAATGAATTACACATCAGACACAGGGAGATGGCACTCACACACCCTTCTCTTCAAACACACCATAGACAGTACAAAATCAGGCTTAAAAACCAGGTGAACAGAGGCAAAGATAGAAGACCTTGCTGGGAGCCTATCACAGTCCCTGTGAGTCCTTGCTACTGTGGGTTAAGGGCAAAAACTCTGTACTAATAATAGGAGGCTGTAGAAGTAAATTATAGTTGACTTCTGAATAGTCACATTTGTATATGAAAATCCAGGTAAAATTAGCTTATTGTTGTTTTTGAGACATAAACATAGCTCCGGCATGCCTTAAACTGTGTGTTTGAATTCCCAATCCTCCTCCCTCTACCTCACAAGTGCAAGCACTATAGGTATACACCACTGCACCTGGTTTAAAGTATTGCTTTTGTAACAGAATGAATACTGTGGGCAAGAGTAAAGTGGAACAGATTTATTTTGAAAGTAACACAGGGACATTTTGGATGTACAGAACTCTGGGACTTATCAAACTTCAAAACTTACTTGGTAACCACAGACGTATGCTTCCCAAGTAACTGGAATCATGAGAAGGTATGCAGTGGCTCATGCCATGCATGATGAGAGGGGTTACCAGGGTGAACAAGGGTTCAAAGAGAAAGGACCTGGGCTAGAATGTCACACAATTTTCAAATACCAACATGCAGAAATTGGCAAAAGCTTAGCCTTATACAACTGCAGAGGATAGGACACCAAAATTTTGTTTATCTGATACTGTTTTTATTATTATCCCTTGTTACCGAGTTTATCCTTGTTACCAATAAAAAAGATTATCAACAAAAGATATGCTCAGGGGAAACTTAAGGAAAATCTCAAATGGAAATAAATATATACTTTAGTTAACTAGCTTAAATTTCAAAATAAGTTTAGAAGGGAAAATCTTTAACTCTAAAAATTAATTATAGCTAATTTTAATAGCTAAACATAACTTTGTAAATATTGTACAGATCTATGTGTATATTCTAAAATATAACAAGTACATGAATCTAAGTCCTATGTCCATGAGACCTGATATCTTCCATGTACACTTTAAAAGATAGCAATTTTTTTTTCTGGCAAACCCTTACATAATTTGAACAACTAAATTTCACAGATGCTTCAAGATAGTCTATCTTAAAAGAAAAGAAAGTTGTCACTAATCAGTTCCTTTATCCAAAGATGGGGAAAATACCAGTAAGTTACAGAGAATAGAGACAAATAAAAAAACAGAGAGAGAATTGCATCAATAGATGGGACCAGCTGTTATTTTTGTTTCCTTGCTGTAGTTTCTGTCAATCCTGTGGGAAACCTGGTCCACTGCTTCTAATATAGGTCCCCAGACAAGTGGGACTTATAGTGTACTTCCTGACATACCACATGCAAGTGAAGGGTGAATACTCAAGGCTAACATCCCGGAGGGGAATAAATTTTCTTTGCAATCCCATGCCCAGCTCACCGCTGTCTGTTCCAACACTGGAACTGACAGCTGCAGCCAGGTGATATTTTTAAGCTCAGAGAAAGGCCTCCAGGACACTGGAAGAGTGATGGTAAAAGACACCAGCCCACTCTTCTGTCTTTGAAATAAGCACCTCATCTCTCTCCTCCCTAATTTTTCCTCAATAGCCTGTGAACTCTTAAAAACAGATCCAGAAATGCCTCTCTCCCTTTCCAGTGTAACTTGACCACTCAAAAGAGAGCGTTCTGGAGCACTGACTAATGTACAAAGAACAAAAAGGTTATGGGCCCTGATGTTTCCATCAACTGTGTCCTTATTTTATTTTTTTATTCTTTTAGAGTTCATACACACAACTTCCACTTTTAAAAGCATACAGCTGTTCATATACACTAATGAACATCCCCACACATTAACGATTTTATGCTTAGAACAAATTCTCTGACAAGAAGTTTGGGAGCCAGAAGACTTGAGAAATTTAAAAATTCATAACACACACCCTCAAAAATGTCTTCCAAAGTGTTTTGCCAGCTAATTCTCCCAATAACAGAACAGGGAAGGTCTTTCTTCTCTAACATTCACACTCTGGATTTATAGTTCTGTAATATCTATAGGTAAGAAAAATAGCTATGAACTTCCATCATTATTCTTTTGTAATGTAGAAAAGAGTTTAACTTGTCCCTCTCAATTTACAAGAGCTTAAAAAAATATACTGAAGACATTATATATTGCCATGGATATGTTCCAATTTTTTAGAGTTTTGAGCAGTCATAGGAACTTGGGGGGGGGAATACAATGTTGCATACAATTACTCTATTAAATCAGCTAAGCAAAAAAGCTTTTCGACTGAATAAGAAATTACCTACAGAACTGAATAAGAAATTACCTACAGAACTTCTATATCTGTATTATTGTAAGAATAATATAAAACAGTAAAACTTAAAATGGAGTGGTGGCTCATGTCTATAATCCTAGCACTTGGGAGGCTGAGGCATGAGGATTGTCAATTTGAGGCCAGCCTAGATTACTACAGAGTGAGGATTGGGTCAGCATGGGTTACAGGCTAGACTATCTCAAAATACCAGCAGAAACTTTAAAAATAAATGGCCTGATTTTTTTCAATCAGAAACAGGTAATTTTCGTCATTGTGGCTAATACACAAAAATTCCAATGGATAAATACATTCTGAGAAGTGTTTTGGGTTTCTAGGCTTTCCATAAGAACAAAACCATGACTGTGGGGGAGAGTGGGGGGGTGTTGGTTCCTGACTTGTTTTCTTTTAGGGGGAAGTTGTATATCAAATGCAAACCTCAGCCATGTGGGTGAGCGTTCTACATCCTCTGCCCTTCCCAGTTTCTTCTTTTGTGAAACAAAGATGGTTTTTAAACTTGAGATTTCTTAGGACCCTTTTGATTCCAGCACTCTAAAGTCTATTGGGTCACTGTGCTTAATAGGATTCAAACGCTGAGAAAAAAAAAAAACTGACAGTATTAAGTTTCAAAGGCAAGAAATAGCTTGAGCCACAAGCCACAGTTCAGATTACATGACCAGTAAGAAGCCCAAGACATGAATGATAGAGCGTTGGTTAGCAAGAAATGCCTCTATCTTGAGGTAGCTACTCAGTGAGTTCCACTCCATACCATAGACCATGGCTGAGATGTGACAAAGGATGAAAGAGACTATCGTCATCAAGCTGAACACAAGTGCAAGCTTACCTGGAATATTACCACCCGGAATTTGTTTTTCTTCATTATTTCTTCTTGCTTGGTTTCAACTTTGGTTACATGGATCTGTTGCTTCTCCACCCGAGCCTTCACATCTTTAATGTGAGCGCTGACTTTCCGGGTCTTCTCAAACAGCTTGTTAACAACGTAGCCCGTGTTGCTGTGTGACTGTGAGAGCTTCAGCAGGTCGATCTGAACAGACTTTATAGCGTTCTCCATTTCCCTGTGTCTCTCTTCTATTCTCTTCTGGCTTGCCTGCACACGGTCCACGACTGTGGCCACCCTGTCCAGCACAGTCACAATCGTAAGAGCAGCATCTTGGTCTTCATCTTCAGTCACGCTAGACAATCGATTCTGGTGGATTTTGCCAGCATTGGAAGCAGAACCATTGTGTTCCATTTTACCTCTTTCTCAGCAAAAGACGTCCTATAGCAATCAATTCCTACACTGGAAGCCAAAAGTCGGCTTGGTAGCAGGCAACTTAGCAGCTTTAAAGGACTGAAAACTGCACCCTGGAGAGTGGTCAAGTATTTATAACTACAAATGCCCATCCGTGACTGCCCTGCAACACGAGCCCTTGCAAAGCACTGGGGCCAGTTCCAAACATGCTTGCCTACTGACTAAGGGCCTCAAATAAGACTGTGTGGGTGGAAAGGGAAAGTTGTGTGAAGAAGTTCACTAAAGCCACTATGTTACTCATACAAAGTATATAAGCCAAGTAGCTCCAAACAGAGAGCAAAGTTTTTCTCTTTGGATCATTTCAAGCAATAGCATGTATAAGCAAAGAGAAATTTTGGACTGCAATCTTCTTTTTCCTATTAATTTCACCCATTACAATTCCACCTAATAGATCAATACCAAAGAATACAAGAAATAAACACACAAAACAGACCATATAGTGAAAACATTATATTATAACATGCTTTTCCAAATCAAATTATTAAAATTAATATTTAAGTTTGAACATAGTCTTTAAATTCTACATGCATAATTTTGACTAGCCAAACTACACATTAAACACCTTGATACATTCTACTCACATTTCAGACCTTTAAACACCAACAATCTATTAATAGAGCTACTACAGGGCAAATTTGAATTAGAGGTCTTAGGTCATTTTAAGCTCACTTTCAGAGCACCAATCATTAACAATTATTTCTGCTTTGTATTCACAAACACTGATACAATTTGTATATTTATATTAAAACAAATACCATGTTTAAAAATGAATTAAAATGTATTAAAGTAGTTTAACTGATATGTACGTTTTATCCCAATCTGCTCATTAAATAACATATCTTGACAATATCTAAATCTATTTTCAATGATCTGTTCCATCATTAATTCCCAGGTATCATTTCAAATTATTAGAATTATGTCTTCAAAGAGAGTGTCAATTCCAGTCCATACAACTTATAAATATGTTACATCTAACACACACACAGCTTTGCAACTCATGCAATAGGGGCAGTGTCTAAAAAAATCAGGTACTAAATCTCAAAAACATTTAAATATCTATTTAAACACAGTGTCTTCTAGATTTTTATTTTTGTAAGAAAAGTAATCTGTAAACATCTTTCCTTTTAGTTCATGCTTTGCCATTTGCTGTGATCATTGGGGGAAAAGTATGACTTTATAGCCACTGTGAAGTGGGTCCATCCGTCTTTGCAAAAATATTACATTCCATGGGTAAAGAACAATCCTTAGTATTACCATGTGGTACAAATTCGTGAAATCAATTTCTATATTTAAAAACATAAACAGAGACTACTAAACAGTCCAAAACTGCAGTAGCTAAATATTCTAAATACGAGCCAACAGTACTACACTAAAAATGTCCAAAAATAAGGCCTCTGAAATAAATATTTCCGTTCTTTAAAAAAAGACATAATAAATGTACATCACATGGTCAGTGTGCATATAAAAGTCAGGAGTTCAAACCATTCTGGATGAAGTATCTGAAGTAAAATGACCTAAGTTTTGCTTCTGTCGGCGTCCTCTATTGTTCTTGGGGCATTTTCTGTTGCATGAAAATACAGAAAGGAGAAAAAACATCATTTAGTTAAGGGTGTTTAAACTATGTCAAAGTAACACACAGTGCACACACTGCACCCAGTTAGGAAACAAAACAAGACACTGTTTCATTCAAGGCAAGACGAGGACAGACATAATGGCTGTTTGTTCTTAGCTAAATAGCCGGGAGTTGGGAGGGATCACACTCATGAGTTAGGAACAGAGCCCACACTGCTGATACACATGTCTGAGATGACGTCGGCCTCTCTGGCCTGGCAGCTGCTCAGTTATGGTGACAGATCGCTATGACCGTAGAAAAAAAGTGCTGACCTGGGGAGTTTTTGAAGCGTTATTGTGGCACCAAACAAAATAAGCTTAGCTGGAGACTGAGTAGCACCATGTTGATAATCTTAGGCAGGGTGCAAGAAAAAGATTCAAAAGGAGATGGTGTATACCCAGCTGCAGCATGCCACAGAATGGCGGGTGAGAGATCCCTGGACTCTGCTGTGATATTACAGTAAGTGTGACCCTAATATGGAACAAATCCCCAGACAGGAGAATATATCATGCAGAGTAAAGGCACTGAGATGAATGTAGGTAGGTCATTTTGAGTTTGGATCCTATGGTGGTAGTGGTAACTGCCTGTTGTGACTAGTAGGTGCCTGAGCAAATCCAATGCCCCTTAGTGGAAACAGTGTCTGGGCATGAGTTCCTTTGCTCTAATGTTCAGTTTCATTAGAGCACGCTTTTATTCAGTTTCAAAGAGGACTGCTTCAACTTAACTTAAAAGCCTTAATGACAACGTTTCTGATGGTTTTCAAAGGATTTTCTCTCACTAATCCTTATAAAAATAGCCTGATGTAGACAGGGCTGGGATCATATCCACTTCATAAATGAAGGAGTTGGCTGACAGGCCGATCAACTGGCTTTAACTACCACTAACCCACCATGACCGGGAGGAGTTCCAAGTTCCTGGGACCAAGGTTTTTTCTTCTTTACAGTAAAGAGTTTGGCTGAGACATGTTCAAAGTCCCTGCCAATCTGTCATTCTAGAAGTCTAAAAACATAAAAGATTCCAAGCATAAAAGAAGAAAACATAACTCACAGATAAGTGGGCCAGTAGGAACATCCATTTATAAAGGACGATTCGTCCCAAGCAACAGCCATTGTGGATGAACAGCTGTCCCTTAATGGACTACATGAGAGAGGTGTGCCTTAAAAATTCAGTGGTGTGGTCCAAGAACGTAATCACAATATTCCACAACATACAAGTCAGCAAGCCATTTGGGAACAGGGTGGGGAACGACTGTGTTCCTTATATTACAGTAAATGTGTCCCTACCATGGAACAAATGACAGGACAGTGTTACTCTTCTCCCTACCACGGTGTCCATTCCTCTATTAATGCCCTAAATGGTCTCCCCTTATCACACATCTTCCCCAATCGGTTCTGCATATGACCTTTAATGTGGTTCAAACACACTAAACCTCGACAAAAGCAAGTTTGGTTCCTGCCCCCATGCTGCAATCATATCTGGCTGACCTATTCCCAACAGGACTCAGTATGGCCCTCCCTCTAGATGGTTCAGCTGAAAGAGGAATGACTGAAGAATCACGCAGCACTGAATCCAAACCCAGGTACTTTGCCCCTTTGCTAGCTGAACGGCCACAGGCAAAGTATTTAACCTCTGAGCCTGTATTAAATGGCCACAGCCACTAGGCTGTTAAATATTCCCCCCCCCATCTTTTTTTCCTGTTGTCGTTGTTTGTTATGCCATTATGTCCCTAGTTTGATCTACGGCCCAATTTTATGCTTGGTAGCCTTGCCTAAAGGCAGATCATCTGTTCTGTGAAATAAAGCATGCTGACTTTAGTGCCTAAACTTCGCAAAAAATACTAGCTACTCAGAGAACATTTTTCCATCATTTCCAGATTTATCATTTTGGCTCCAGGGTCTTTTTCCAGGCCTTGCACAGAAGGCCTGTGTATCCAATCAGCTTGTCAATACCTACTTGATATGCTATGACTCTCTACCCCCACACAAAAGCAGGAGAATTCAAAGGTAGTGCTCATGTGACATGAGAACCAAAACTTAAAGGAGGTAGGAGGAGGCGAGGAAGAGGTTCAGACAGGAGATGGAAGGGCAGGGCACTCTGCTCTGGCTTTTTAAGTTCCGGTTTGGTCGACACATTTCTACTCAGTTTAAATAACACCTATTTACTGTCAATTGCACTGCAAATAAGTCTTTTAACATATAATAAATGTTTTTTTTTAACGTGTGTGTGTGTGTGTGTGTGTGTGTGTGTGTGTGTGTGTGTGTGTGTGTGTGTGTGTGTGTGTGTGTCAGAAGACAACATTGAGGAATTGATTCTCTCCTTCTACCAAACTCAGATTATCATGTTTGGTGGCAAGAGTCTTTACCCAATGGACATCTTGGCCCCTGTGCCTTTATTTTAAACAGCATTTTAAAACCTTTTACTTAATACTGACATGAGGAATAGGAAGTAATGTCAATTGAAAGATGTGGTCAGAGGTCATCTTTAAAGCTGATAGTTGTTTTCTTACTATACTTACTACAGATTATACATATACATAGGTATAGATATATCTTCAGACCATAAAACATAGTTCTGCAAGACTTAAAGCATTGCTGCATAGCCCTTCCTTGAATGTATTCCAGAAACTGCTACAACCACTGTCCCTGAATTTAGCGGCCCTAGTATACAGTTCTAAGATCCCTACCCTCCTTGATTTCATGGATTGTTCTCACACCTTCTCTGCTTATAACCCAGATATGTCCCTAGCTCTGGGAATGAGTTCCTAAACATATTCTAAAGAAGCAAGACAGGGAGAAGTCAGACCCACGTAGAAATTTTGTTCAGTAGACCAGACATTGGAACTGTACCTAATGGATTGGCCAGCTTACAGCCCCTGGCACAGGGCATATGTTTTTAAGGTTTCTCTCTGATTACAACTTCCAGTGCATAGTTTAAAGTCGACATTCTATGACCATTACCTACCTTGTTATGCACATGACGATTGCTACTATAATGGCAATCTGTACGGCTCCAATAATGGCTGCGATAAGAACATGAGTAAGCTTCTGCCTGCTTGGCACTACATAGAGAATACTGAAGTCCGTCTTTTCACAGTGCTGTCCAGTGTAACCAGATTCGCATCTGCAAGGGGGAAAAATAATCCCTATGAGAATTACATCTTTAATATAATATTTTTTATTCTTTGAGAATGTCAGACGTGCATACAATGTGGTTTGATCATGTTCATCCTACCCTAACTTCTAGATCTACCCACACCCCTCTCCCAACTTCATGTTCTTTTTTTTTTTTTTTCCCTTGTTCTTTTTTATTAATAGCCCACTGGATTTAATTTGTGCTGCCCATATATACATGGGTGTGAGACCCTCCACTAGAACATGATCGATTTACCAGGGACCATATACCCCTAGAGAAAATTGACTCTTCCTCTCCTAGCAGCCATCAAAGTCAACAGTGCTAAGTTGGGGAGGCGGCTCCGGTGGTCCTCCACTCTTTATACTAGAATGTTGACTGGACTGATCTCGTACAGGTCTTGTGCAAGTAACCAGAGATGCTATAAGTTGACAAGTGCAATGGGCCTGCCATTTTCCACCCATCTTCAGCAACCTCTGACTCTCATGATCTGTCCTCCCTCTTTTCCACAATGATCCCTGAGTCTTGGGGAAAGGGGTGTAATAGAGATGTCTCATTTATGGCTGAACACACCACAGACACATGAGGAATATTTTTTGAAACAAGGTCTTAGCATGTACCCTAAGCTAACCTAGAACTCTTGATTGTTCTGCTTGCACATCCCAGAAGGAAGGCTTATTAGTGTATACCACAAGCCTGGAAGAAATTACAAAATTTTAAACTGTCAGGTTTTAAAAAGGAACAACACAACTTACACAGGAGTAGAAAAATCACTTCACTACCATGGGGGAAGGAAGCCATATTTTTACATTTCTGTTTTGAGTGGTGATTCCATCATCTACACTTATCACATCAATTTTGAAGTTACTAAATTGTCTTTATCAGTGCCATTTGAGCTAGAATCATAATCACCTATGAACTAACTAATCCATTTCCCATTCTGAGACGCATCAGTTATCCCCAAGTTTCACACTTATAAATAAGATAAAGAATCTAATGAATGTGTACTTTTCCACTTATTCTTTAGGATAGATACCTTGGAATAAGATTACTGAATTAAGGGGAAGAAACATTCACAATTCTATGGACATAGCACCAAATTATATCCAAGAGATTTCTCAGTGTGAACAGCATAAACACTTAATATGCAGGGAGAGGAAAATGAGTTATTACACAAATAGAGTAAAGCAGCCAAGAGGATGCCAATCTTAGAAACTGTCTAATACCAACTAAAGGTAAATACAAAGACACCACCATCAGTTGGGGACAATAATCTGATAGGGAAACACTTAGGATGTTTAACAGACAACTCCTATTTTAAGTGGATGAGAGTGAAATGTATAAATAAGCAAGACTTGGACTGGCAGCCATGAGTAAAGCATGTGGCATGTAGGAGCACTGTTGTGAACTCACTGGGCACGAGTGTGTGTATTCACTGTTGTCCCACACTTTGATTGCCTCCATTAGATTGGCCTCTTTATTTGTTTGCTGGTTTTAAATCCTTGATTGATGTGGGAGGGCCCTGCCCACCATGGGAAGTACCATGCCTTGGCAGATGGGTCTGGGAGATATAAGAAAGGTAGCAGAAGCAATGTTCCCCATGGCTTGTGCTTTAGTTCCTGTCTCTGGGTTTCTGCCTTAGTCTCCCTCAATGAGGGACTGTGATATGTAGAAGCCTAAAGTGGGATAAACCCTTTCCTCCTCAAGATGATTTCGGCTGTGATGCTTTTATCATGGGAGTGCAAAGCAAAGTAAGACAACCGGTCACAGGTCTAAATATAGGAGCTAGAGCTACAGAGGAAGTTCTTAGAAAATCAAACATACAAGGTGCCAGGACCCCAGGCTGCAGATTAGGTGATAATTCTTAGACATAACACCAAAACATTCAGCAACAATGAAAAATTGAACAAAATCAAACCTAAGATTTTCACGGTTAAGGGTATTATCAAGAAAAGTGAAAAGACAGCCTACACAAAGGAAAATAACAATTACAAATTATATATTTGACAAGAGACTTCTACTCAGAACATGTAGAGAATAAGTAGCTGAGGAGACAGGTCACCAGCTATAGCTCCACCAGCCTTACAACCCAGATTTAATCCCTGGGGAAAATGCCAAAAGCAGTGGTTAACATCTGTAATCTGTAATCCAGGGAAAGGAGGGAACAGGCAATTGATGGGCAGTGGAGATAGACTGTCCTGAAGCTAGCCTGGGATACACAGCACAGCAGCTGCAGGAATGAGAGAGGCCTTGCCTCTCAAGGTGGACGCAAGAACTTGACTCCCTCCTACAAGGTCTGCTGACCTCCACAGTCACTCACACATGCACACACTGTTTTTAAAATAACTAAAGAAAATATAATTTAACACATACATCCTTTAAAAAAAAAAAAAACACTAAGAAAGGGCAAAGGATCTGAACTCCATTTTCTAGAGAAGACATACAGTTGGCCGAAAAGATAGTCAAACATGAAATCCTGAAATCCCAGCATTCAGGAAACTGAGACAGGGGGTTTTAAGTTCAAGAGCTACCTGTGAAACACAAGACCCTGTCTCAAAATCAAGCATGCACAGTGGGCTACGGCCAAACCCACAGTGCTGCCTGCATCAGAAAGGAGGTGACTACAAATGCTAGTGGAGGTCTTGCAGAGGATGAAAAATGGCAAAGATGCTTTGAAAACAAACTTGTAGTCTTTGAGAAGTTAAACAGTCAGCATGTGATCTATTAATTCCACTCTTAAGCATTAACCCAAGTAAATCAAAGCATATGTCCACACAAAAACACCAGTGCTCAGGGCAGCATCACTTGAAACACTCAAAACATGTGATCCAATCCTCACAGCAGACTGCTCTTTAGTGACAGGGAGGAACCAAGTGCAGATAGAATACTGGTGAGGCTTAGAAACAACTTTCTTCCCATGAAGGAAGCCAGACCTGTATCACTGAAGCTACATGGAATGTGCAGAATAGGGCTGAGAATGTGGCTCAGTTGGTAGAACACTTGGCTAACACTCACGCAGCCCTGAATTTGATACCCAGAACCTCCTATACCAGGCACAGTGGAACACAGCTGTCTTCCCAGCACTCAGAAGACAGAGTCAGGGGTCAAGGCCAGCCTCTGCTACATAGTGACTTTAAGACCAGCCTGGGATTTGTAAGACCTTGACTCGAAAAAGAGTAAGAAATGTCTACAATAAATGATCTATAAAGACAGAAAATAGATTACGGGTGTTTGTGTCAATGGGAAGATTTGGAAACAAAGGGTAAAGGGCATGGAATTTCAAAAATGTGTTAAAAAATGATTGTGGTAGTACTGTATTAAAACCGTTGGATTGGAAAGGCAGGATAGAGAGGGAGAAGGGAAGGGGCCGGGGAAAGGAAGGGGAAGGAGAGGAGGAGAGGGAAGAGGAACAAGAGGGGCGGTACAAAGGAGAAGGAAAGAATACTGACACAAAAAAAGCAATCTCCATAAAATGAAGTCAAACAAGACATTTCAAAGGAGCAGTTACTACCGTTATGAAACTCAAGGGAACTTCCCTTCATGGTCCTCATGTAAAGAGGGCAACTTCTAATAGAGAAAATATCGTTCTCAACAACACAGCAGCAGTAAATCCAATATTATAATGAAGACCCATGGGACTTTTAAAACAATGTCCTTCATGGTAGGCTAATGGCTCAAAGTCAAAGCTCAGTAAAATCAAAACGGCTCCACAGAGAGCTATACCAATACCCTAGATGTGCTGCTCTCCGACAGTCCAGCTTAATTCACAGTTTAAAATCAGAATATCAAAAAGGACCTTTAGACCACATAGCATCCACATCATCTCCCTGGATATTACTTTCCGCAAGTGAATTTCACACTCTCCAAGCATCTAGACTTCTAAGTTGCCATCCAGGAGTTCAGTCCCACAGGTAGCTCATTCACTCCCATGGCTTCACACACTGATTCATCCACTCATCCACTGAGCACATTTACTGGGTAACTGCCAAGTTTCAGGTACTACAGCTTCCCATTCAGGGAAACAGGGCAACAAAGGGGCAGAATCCCAGGCTGTGGAGATGGATCAAGGGGTAAAGCACTTGCCATGCAAATGTGAGGAGCTGAGTTCAGTTCTGCAGAACACATGTAAAGCCAGACACAGTAAACTATGTTTCTCAGCGATCAGAGGGGCATCAGGGGGCATCAGAGGCAGAGACAGGAAAATCTCCAGAAGCTGAAGATCAGCTAACCTGGTCTACCCTGTCTCAAAAGAAGTAAAAGATAAAGATAGGAAATTGGAGATGGTCCTCTGACTTCTACATGCAGGCCATAGCTGTGCATGCCTGCATTTTCACACACATACATATACAAATATTTTAAAAACAATATTTTTTTAAAGAGCTTATCCTCTAGCAAAAGTCCAAAGGCATAAATAAACTAAAGGATTATGGTTAAAAGTGTGTGGGGGGGGCATGCAGGCAGGCATGCTTGAGAGCACATGTGCATACGTGCATATGTGAGGGTATAATGCCTGGACTGAGGATGGTACTGCATGAAATTCTGGTTAAGATGTATTCTGAAATAGAATAGCTAAGAGGACTACCCAACTAATAAGATGGGAAACATGAGATGGAGAGAGAAATTGTGTGGTACTCTGTCTGAACAAATGAGGCAGAGTTGGCTTCCATTGGGATAGGAAAGGTTACAGGTGGATCCAGGGCAGTGGGGTACAGATCAGGTTTAGCCCAGCTAAGGCTGAGTCAGCTGTCCACTGGAAATGTAAAGAAATCACAGACAAGAACCTCAGATTCAAGAGAAGGGACTAGGATTTATGTAAAATAGATGACATCTACAAAAGTCCCAAAGACTGGATTCAGTCACTTAGAAACAGCAGAAGATGGAATCAAGGTGCACTACCACATGGTGAGGTCAGAGGGCAAAGGGAAAACCAACCAAGAATAGAATGTCCTCTGAGACAGGAGAAAAACAAGGGAGTTTCACCTTAGAAGCCCTCTTCCCTCAGCTACCTCTATGTTTTGTTTCATAGGCTCAAACTGTCTCATGCACATATCCAGATTATAATACCACTGTTCATACTGTATTTTGGTTACTAATTATTTTCTGAAGATATCTTAAAAGATGTCCCATCTTAAGTCATCAAGACCTGAACTTCTATGAAGACTTTTATACCATTGTCAGACAAACATAAAAAAAAATCTGTGTGTGCTTTATGTTGTGTAGTCCATTTTCTCTTATATAGTTGCTCTTTTGAAATGTTTGGGGAGGGGACCATAGAAGTTAGTTCCTTCAAAGACAAAGAGAATGGTCAGTTAGGAAAAGACCAATGGCTTTACCCAGAGCTGTTCAACCATTAGCAGCAAAAGCACTTGCTCTGCCTTTCACCTTTATGCACGAGGAAAGGGGAAGGGAGTTAAGAGGCATCCAGGGGGCCTCAGGGCCAACAGCTTCCTTTTACATCCAAGAAAGCAAAGAGTCACTGATGGGAGATGACCTGTATATATGTCCCTCTTGTTGTTTGATGAATAAAACACTGTTTGGCCAATAGAGGCAGAAAGACAGGCAGGGCTAGGAGATGAGAATTCTTGGAAAGGTGGGCAGGGAGAGATACCATGTAGTGAAGAAGTAACAGGCCCAGACCCTTTTCCAGTAAGATAAGACCATGTGGAAATACATATTTATAGAACTGGGTTAATAATTAAGACAGAGCTAGCCAATAAGAAGCCCTAGCCATTGGTCAACAGTTTAATAATATAGCATCCATGTGTTTATTTAGGTCTGAGAACCTCCAGCAACAAGTCACTACCCTGTAGGATAAAGAAAAAGTAAAGTGCAACATCTCCCCATGTTTTGAGGTTCCTGCCCAACTCTTAAGAGCATTAGTGAATGAAATGATAGCAATGCCCCATCCTCTTAGGGTGTGGAAACCTGGCCTGGCTAACCACACCCAAGATAGCGTGCAATTCCTGTCAGCAACAACACAACACCGAGAACAGCACACAGCACTGAGATCCTTCTTGTGTGTCAGGGAATCTGAGGTCTAGCTTCTTCTCAGCTCTATTTCCAACTTGCTGTTGACCTTGAACAGGTTTACATAACATCTCTGGAATACAGGAGCTGAATATGTACACTCCTTCCATTTCCCTCTCACAATTCACACCTGGTTCTTCATCCCTACTCCTTTATTCTTAGAAATCTATTTTAGTATACGTTTTATTTGAGTTATTTCTTCTCAATTCGTAATATATTCTTCAGCCATTCAACCACCTTGTGACAGATTGCTGAAAGATCAAAATAGTGTTGGAATATGGCATATTAATATTAAAATGTCATCACAAAGATGTTAAGCTCACAACCTCCAAACCCTAATTCAGCCTGTTCCTTATCTTTGCATGCCAAGGTTTTGGGGATATATGGATGATCTGTTGGTTTATTTTAAACTTATCTATTACAGATAACACTACTTTTTTGGTATTAGTCTATAAAACGGCAACCACTGATGGGGGTGGGGTCAACTCTCACTGTTTATGAGCCACCAACTTACCTACATGAAGCCTTCTGAGTAGAATAGATGAATTCACACTTCCCATGGATGCAGTACCCATTGAGGTTTTCAGGACAAGGCATGTGGCTTCCAATATAAACATCTTCTCTTTGATCACCAGCATCTTAAAAACACAAACCAGGTCACTGAATACTGAAAAGAAAAATGGAAAATACAGACATTTCCAAAGGCTCAGAAACTAAAGAATTCAACCTCTCAATCACCAAACCAGGTAATTATCACATAGGGTAAGCAAGATCTAAGGTCCCTGGCAACACCCACTATGCACAAACACAGCAAGCAAGCAGACAAATTAGATCACAAGTACACAAAAAACAGTTGCAGAACATAACTGACTATATTATGAACTATGACTATATTAAAAATCAATCTTAAAAACAAAAACATCTTTGTTAAATTGTACATGCCAGGTCTAGAAGTAAGTTCGTCCTGGGGCAGAGATGATCTACACAATATTGGCTTTAAAGAGGTGAAGCTACTCATTTACCCAGCACCAATAGGCACCTATGAGAACAATGGCATTGTCAGAGGGCAAGTTAAGGGATTCTAAAACTTTAGGGCAAAGAATTTATTTGGAATAAAAACTACCAAGCATGTGTATTCTCAAATAATAGTTTTAGTCAGGCACAATAGCCCACACCTGTAAAATCAGCACTCAAGGCCAATGCAGGATTAATCCCAGTTTGTTTTAGACCAGCCTGAGCTACTTGGTCTCAGAAACAAAATAGGGAAGGAGAGAGGAAGGGACAACTAAGAAGAGAAGGAAGGGGTAAAATACATTTGTCAGCTTGTTCATATAGTATTTTTAAAGTAAATGTTCACTGTAAAAAAATCTTCAAATAACAGATTGTGACAAAAATGTCTTGCAGACTTTGAACATGTTAGCTGTGTGACCTTTACCATTCATTCTACTCCCATTAACCTTAAAATTCATGACTGTAAAATCAGGATAACAGCCTATACATTCATGAAGGTTTGAAAGGATTACATAAGATAAATAATGCCTATACAATGCCAATAAAATAACCTGCAATCTGTATGACACATCACATAACAGTAAGGGGCTTATCTCTGTAAAAACACAAATGAAATCTGAAGAATGTTAATGGAAACAGATGAGAAAGGATCCAAAAAATGGGAGACCATAGGAGCCTTCATCCCTATGTTCTAGTGTCTCTGGGTGTGGGAAAGTCCTCTGCAAGCTACCAAAAGAGAAATGTAAACACCAATGCATCCACAAAACCTTTGACCTATAATCTGCCTTGCCTATATAATATGCTAAGCAATAGTAGCATAGAAATGTGTGGGAGTAGCCACCAATGTCTAATTTAACTTAAGACCCATTCCATGATAGGGAATCCAACTAGGGTAACCAAGAACCAGAAGAAACTAGATAGCCCAGAGACCTAGCATAAAACCAAATACTATTGGTCTGAAAAAAAAATTTTAATATCAATAAAATGACTCCTATTGATATTTACATCAGGGCCTTATTCAGTCATCATTAGAGAAGCTTCCCAGGCAGTAGATGGGAATAGAGGCAGAGACCCACAGCCAGACATTATGTGGACAGAAGGTCTAAATGGGATGCCTCCTTCAAATTCCTCCCTTCGGCATTCAAGGAACTCCATGGAAGAAGAAGTGGAAAGAATTTTTGGGTGGGAGCCAGAGGGGATGTAGCAAATCAACTAAGCAAGAAGCATATGAGCTCACAGAGACTGAAGCAGCAAGCACAGGGCCTACATGGATCTAGACCAGATCCTCTGTGTGTGTATTATAGCTTTCAGCTCAGATTTTTATGGGACTCCTGAGTGTGTGAACACGTGGAGTCTGTTTCTTGTGCCTTGCACTTGAGACTCTTCTCCTGTTGGGTTGCCATGTTCAACTTCAATATGATGAGTTTTGCTTTATCAAAATAAAGTTGTTTTATTCTGTCATGGCTTGTTGCTATATTATTAATTCTGTCCTCTGAATAGAAGACTTAGCATTCTCTCTCATAGGATGCTAGTACCAGTTCACCTATTATCCGGAAGCTCCTTGAATATACTTTCACAAATAAAGCTTAACAGCTGTGAAGACAGACAGACAGACAGATAGACACACAGAAAAACAGACAGAAAGAAAGAGAATGAAAAAAAGAACAGAGAGAAAGACTGAGAGAAAGGAAGGAAGAAACAAAGGAAGGAACGAAGGAAGGAACGAAGGAAGGAAGGAGAAAATGAGAGATTGATAAAGAAGGACAGGCAGGAGGAAGAAAGGAAGGAAGGGAGACAGAAAGGGGCTATACATGTGTGGACATAAGATGGGGGGTGTTATACGAGTGTGAACACAGGAAGGTAGAGAGGGGAGTACTGAGTGGGAAAACTAAGCTCACAATACAGATTGGGGCAGGGGGGGGATTCTACATTATATTAATGTAATTTATGATAGAGAAATGAACTAGAATCCAGGCCACAAAACTTCAATCTCAAACTCATCTCTGTTGCTTTGTGACCTCAGTCACACCATTTAATTCTGTAACAAACACAAAATGAGAGACAGGTGTAACTTTCTATTTTCTATTAGTCATATTCTAAAGTGAAAAAAAAAAAACCAAATTAATCTTAATTATACAGTTTAATAAATATTAGCACTTCAATATATCAATATGAAAATTGAGACACTTTACAGTTGTTTGCAAGACCTCAATTCTGTCTAGCCCAATTCAAGTCACAGAAGTCACATGTGGTTAGTAAGTGTCACATTGGACAGTCTGGAATTAATGACTAAATTTGTTGGTCTTCTATTGATGACCTTCCATTGGCCAAACATAATGCTAAGTTTTGGGCACACAAAAAACAGGACCTTTCTTGACCTTCACGGAGTCCTGGTGCCTCCTTCAGCTCCCAGATGACAGCTCTGCTGTGGAAGAAGCAAGCACCTCTCTTAGGATGCTACAGCCTGAGCACCCCTCCCCACTATATACTCATCAGAGTAGAACACCTGTTTTGACTTGAAAATCATCCAGAAAGACTGAGCTCCTTGGGACTCTAGCTTTTCCTGCTGTCTGTCCTTGTATAATTTCCAATCTGAGAAGCAGTCTGTACAACATACGAGAACATCTCAGGCAACAGAGAGTTTGGATCTGAACTCTAGTTACAGTACTACCTGTGTGACCCAAAAACACTGCTTTCCTTTTACTGATGTGGGTGAATTTGTACAAAGCTTTCAATTTTTCTTTTAGAGTTATTTATGGGTGTTGCACTGGCATGTATTCATGTGTGTCAAATGTGTGCTCTGGTGCTGGCAGAAGAGAGCAGTGGAACTGGAGTTACTTGGATGATTATGAGCCACCATGTGGGAACTAGAGACAGATAGATCCTGGGTCCTCTACAACAGCAACAATAGTCTTAACCACTGAGCCAACTCTCCAGCCCCTTGCACAGAATTAAAAAAAAAAAAATGGTCCTTGGCAAATACTAAGTGCTTAATAAATATTACCAGCTGTTACTTTACACTTAATAAATGTTACAGGGATGAATGATAACTTTCATTGTTGACACACTGTAGTATGAACACATCTGGGCTTTGTGTGATGGGAATGTACATCAGGAAGGGAGCCTCTGCTCCACAGGTTCGAAGTCCTAGGTTCAATCCAAGCAACAGAAAAGAAAAAATAAATAAATTTTTGGATTTAATAACCTTTGGTTTTCACTTAAAAACTATCCCAACAACAAAATAAAAGGTTTTCACTTTGAAATCCCATTCAGAAAGAAGCTGCTTTTAGCAGTCCTGCACTGGGTCTCACAACACAGGCTGGAACTTAATTAACAGATTGCTTGTTTACAAACACTTGTGATCAAAGCAGAAGGCATGCCTGAAGCAATCAGCACTGATGAGAAGTAGTTGAATAGAAACCAACTAAACTAAAACAAATGTACTTCTCTTGCTTCGGTTTTAAACTAAAAGTGCCATTCGGCATTCCCACTCAAGCCATAAGTAACAAGGAAGGCAGCCACTCCCCCCATTTCACTGAACTCCTCAGACCAAGGAACTTAAGAGTGGGACACCATTAAAGTGTATAATCGTGAGACCACAGAGTGAGATTGCAAACCCAACTATCTAGTCAAATCCTGAAACATGCATAGCATGTGGCTATGTAGTGTCCTAATTGACCATAAGAAAGCCCTCTACACAGCAGGAAATTTCAGGCATAATGCAGAGAAATTAATGTACAAAGTGCGACACCAATAAAGATTTATTAAATGAATTCATGAGAGAAAGTGGTCCTATGCTAAACATGATGTGAAGCTGTAGAAAACAAGACATATCTAATAAAGCTGAGAGTCTGCCTGGCACAGTCCAAATTCAGCATCCCACTCAAGCCAAAACTATTCAATATACTCTACTCCCATACTGTACACAGGCTCAGGGAATGTAATAGGAATACTTACATGGACCTGACCCACAAGAACTTCCCATCAACTTAAGGTGTCACCATATGCGTGGAAAGGCATCCAGCAGCGGGCCCAGTACAGTGGTTTATGATTAAGAGGAAATTCACGACCAAAGCTGCTGAAAGGGGCCTACAAATTGACTGGGCAGGACTGAAGGTGGGACCGCAAAGTGTAGAGAGCTGCAGAATAGCAGTATAGTGGATGCAAAGAGTAGGTACAGGCTGCACAGCATCTCAAGACTCGAGTCAAGGGCAAGGATTGGATCAGACCACTGAAGAATATAAATCAAAGCTGGGGAAACTGTCTGAAACCAGATTATGGAAAAATTTGAATCTCATGTAAGGCATGTTTTCTTAATCACACAGATGGGGGAAATGCCCAAGACCTCTTAACTAGAGGGCAGCTCAATGAAAGATGAGTTTGTATAAAACAAAATTCACCTGGGGGTAGTTGCCTACGGCTCGTAGCAAGGGAAAATACCCAGTGACCAACTGCTAATGGGTGTGGTTTCTCTTAGAGCAGTGATTCTCAACATGTGGGTCACGACCCCTTGAAGGGTCAAACAACCCTTTCACAGGGGCCACCTAAGACCATTGGAAAATAAAGATATTTACTTTATGATTCATAACAGTAGCAAAATTGCTACATTAAAGGGTTGAAGCATTAGGAAGGTTGAGAACCAGTGTCACAGAGGGTAATGTAAATATTGTCAACTTAGATTATGGAAATATTCCTATAACAGCATGAAAATTAAATTACTAAATTCTATGCTTTAAAGGGATGAATTTAATGTTGTATGTGAATTATGTTTCAAAAAAGCTATTTAAATAGTTGGCAATAAACAAAGGGCAAAAGTACTATAAGACAGGCAACCACTTAGAACAGCAGGTCTCAAACTGTGGGTCATAACTCCTCTGGCAAACTTTTTATCTCCAAAAATATTTACATTATGATTCATAACTGTAGCAGAATCAAAGTTAAGAATAGCAACGAAATAATTCTAGAGTTCGCGGGGTGGGGGGGGGGGGGAGGGAGGAATCACCACAACATGAGGAGCTGTATTAAAGGATTGTAGCATTAGGAAGGTTGAGAACCACTAAGCTACATACAAATTAATAAAAGTGAGATATAATATATACCTGTAAACTCAGCACCTGTGAGGAGAAGGCAGACTGATGGAGTGTTCAAGGCCAGCCAGAGTTACACAGCAAAACCCTGCAAGCTAAGTAGCTGCTCAGAGCACTAGTTGGCATTTACAGGTCTTCAATTCAATCTCCAGAAACACACACACACACACACACACACACACACACACACACACACACACACACACACACAGGCAAAGCTAAGCCAGAGATGTCCAGGAGGAATAAACAGTAAGGCACACCCCATAAACATACTCACAAATGAGTAAGTAGTAAGTACATCTAATCTATCTGGAAGGTGTCCAGACTGTATGAGCTCAGACTCCCAGACCTGAAGGGTCCATAAAAGACATTAGGCCTGATGCAGCAATCTTTAGTTTAAACCGGACAGCCTGTTTCTAAAGGACACTTCCAGGGAAGCTCATCACAATGCAGTAAGCTCTGACACTGTTGAGTACTTCCCTGCTGAATGCAATCTCTAGCTTTGTACACACTGCCTAGTGTCAGCTCACTCACTACCTACTGCCTACCAGTATTGCCTATCATCCCAAACTTCCCATTCCTATTGAACATGTTTACTTTACAACTATCTTTAAGAGTTGTTTGTATCCATGGGCTTGAGAGATGGCTCAGATTGGAGAGGATCCAGGTTCAATTCCCAGCACTTGCATGGTGGCTCAGAACTGTCTTTAACTCCAATTCTAGGGGATTCAATGCCCTCTTCTGAACTCCACAAGTACTATAGTCTTGAGGTATATGACATATGTTCAGGCAAAACAGTCATACCATAAAATATGAATAAATATTTTTTTAAAAAAGCTGGTACATAGAACAGAACCATCCTCTTCACTAAATATGTTCTTAATAGTGTATCATGTAAATATCTCTAAATCTGAACCTAATGATGGGGAACCCAGAAGAGAGATTAGTAAAATTAATTAAAACTGAAATCTAAGGTCATCCAAAAGGTGCTTTTTAGGCTGGAGAGATGGCTCAAGGGTTAAGAGCACTGACTGTTCTTCCAAAGGTTTTGAGTTCAATTCCCAGAAACCACATGGTGGGTCACAACCATCTATAATGAAATCTGATGCCCTCTTCTGTCTTGCAGGCACACATGCTGACTGAACGCTGTATACATAATGAATATATAAATCTTCTTTTAAAAAGTGCTTTTTAGAGAGTACCATGTTCCAAGAACCATAGCAGATTCCCGTAGTTTAAGACAATGGCAGAATAAACAGAAAATAAGGACAAAGTATCACTAAGCAACTGAGTGGAAAGCATGCTCAGGGAAAGAGCAGCTGGAGAGCAAGTTTCCCTGGGTATCAGCTGAGAGCAGGGGAAGGGTTCTGAAGGGGACTCAGGAAAGAGCAGCTGGAGAGCACAGGATTCTTACAGCTGTAAGATAAGAAGAGCACCAGGGCTCAGGACGCCAGCTTCATTCTACCACTCTACACGAATGAAACTTTCAACTTTATCAAATGCAAAACGAGAACAGATGGCTTTGTGAGGACTCAGTGATAACTCTAAGGCACAGGAGCATACCACAAGGTCACTTGCTTAGAAACTGCTAAATGGCTACTGGAGCTACTTGTGAGCCACAACAGGAATCAGGAAGACAGGTGAGCTCACAGATGTTGGAAAATTAAGCCCAGTCAGCCGCCAACAGTGAAACTGCAAACTGCAGTAATAACCACAGATCCAAAAAATGATCCAGGAAGCCCGAGTTTGACTTTTCAGACTGATGCCAACTGTCTCCCAGATGTGATCACTGAGGCTCAGAGAAGTCGGATCTCACAGCCTTAAGTCCACAACACAAGCTCCTGGCTATTAAACTATGACTTCACACGTTCCCTGGGAGATGTGTGGGAGATGGACAAAAGCATACTGTCCAAGCACCTGCTCTCTAGACTAAATAAATGAGACGGCTCCAAAAGGGAACGATAAAAAAAGCTTTGAAGACACAATAAAGCATGACTTCAGAAAACCAAAGCAGAAATGCAGCCTTGGCACAGAGAAGTGGGCACACACAGAAGGATCCTGTCTGAACAATGCCCTTAGGCAAGTGGTGACAGGCTCCAACAACAACAGTGTCAACTGCTGGTGTCTGAACAATGCTTGACGTGTGTGCAGTAAGCACGGTACATCTGGCCACCCAGTGACTCGCTCCACACAGAAGCTTCAAAAATAAATGTGCCATCAGCAGCCATATTTTGACACACAAAGGACAGTGCATCCTGAGTCATCCAGCCTGGGCCACAGTGGGCAACCCAGGTAAGGCATGAGGAACTGATCTCAGCAACTGAGACATGTACTAAGCTCCATCAGCACATCGCAATAGTAACTCTAGGGCTCCCTGTCTTTACACAGTTTAAAACATTATGTTGTTTCCCAAACTGTGCCACTTAACATATCCCTCTACGGACTTCCCTATCCCAAGCTCCTCAAATCCTGAACTGAGAAAGTGTCGACCTAGTAAATACAGTCCTACCTTCCCTCTAAGGCCTCCCACATTGCTATAAATCCACTGCTCTCCATCCCAACCATGACCCTCCCTACCCCAACTATGCCAGGGAAACAACTCCTCTAATTATATAAACTCATCAACCTCCTCAACTGTTCCTTGAGGAAAAAACCTTCCACCCTCCTCATGGACCATACCCGCTCTAGCTCCTAGGTCCTCTTCCTGCCACTTTCCATCCTCCATCTTCCCCTGACATGCTGGTGACAGCTGCCTCCAGGCACGCCTTCCACTCTCACTACACAAGAAATCTCTCCTTCTTAGGAGCCCTTGGGCAGCCCCAACAAGATGCTCCACCTGCTCACAACACACACTGGGGCTCCTATCAGGGAATCTAGCACCTGCATCACTGACACATTGCCTTAAAAGGGCACTTCAAAAGAAGCTGAATTGAGATAAACAGTCATCAGGCAAATAAAACTCATGATAATGGCATCTTGCTATCTCTAGTGGCCCTGGCCAGCACAATCAAGACTAATGAGTCTCAAGGACAAGTTCAAAGATGAAGAGAGGGTTGGAATGAGAAGTGTGGGTGTCTTTTTAATTAAAGTGCCACAGTTCGATTTCAGCTGTATGAAGGTCTCTTTGGATTACAATGTCTGTATCATGAAGGAACTTCCTGGGTAGCTGGGAATAGTCAACCACAGTAGGGAGGGATGTTGGTGGATTATATTCATTTCAGGATGGAAACTATCTCAAAAAAACTGTAAAATTAGAATCATGCTGATACTGTGTACTGAAGGTAAATAGAATTAAAATGCCAATAAAACCAAAAGTGGGACTGAGTAATGGCTCAGTGGTTAAGAATACCTTTGTAGAGGACCTGAACTTGGTTGCCAGCATCCAGATTGGGGAGCTCACAACTTGAGTTCCAGTGGGCACGCGAGTATGCACTCCAGTATGCACTCCAGTGCACACACTCATACAGAGACACACATACACATAAAGAAAAAAAACCCTAAAGGTTGGTATTGGGCACATACGGAAGTACTTCCTACCTGCACAGTCTTGGCTCTGGAGTGCAGACACAAGTATTCATCAAGGGCTCCTATCAGTGCTGTGAGAACAGAAAACTAAAAGCAACAGAACTACCTTTTAACATGTCTCCTTACTAAACTCTCACAGCCTGGCTTCCATCTTAGCTCAAATCAAAGACAGTGACCTTACTGTCTTTAATTCAAGGTGATTGACACCTCATCCTAGAATGCCTTTCTGTAGCATGTTAAACTTCTGGCCATCCTGTCCAGTTATCAACTCTGAACCAGAGGTTTGTCTCTAGATTTATGCTGAACAGTCTCCTGGATGAATTCCACATCAAATCAAATTTCAAAATGCAACTGATCACCTTCACCAACGACTCCTTCACCTTACTTCAAACACCCTTGCCCTCTCCATCCCAGCATATCATTCCTATAAAAAGAACCAATCATCTAAGTCTTTATACTTAAGTCTCGGTATTTTTAACTCTCACTGTCCCACATCCAAGCAGATGCCTTTCCATTTTAAATTCACCTCTCTGCCTTTGCCTGTGAATACAGTAAGCATGGTGTTCCTGCAGTTATCACTCATTCAAGTGGTTAATGTTGGAGCCTTGTCTTTTACGTTTTTATTATACTAATGATCCCTGTCTTAGTTTTTGTTTTATTGCTGTGAAGAGACATCATGATCATGGCACTCTTATAAAAGAAAACATTTAATTGGGGCTGGCTTGTAGTTTCAGTTTTAAATCATTTTCACCATGGCAGAGAGCATGGCAGCTTGCAGGTAGACATAATGCTGGAGAAGCAGCTGAGAGTTTCACATATAGATTCACAGGCAGCAGAGAGAGAGCCACTGGGCCTGGTTTGGGTTTTTGAAGCCTCAAAGCCTTCCCACAGTGATAGACTTCTTCCAAAAAGGACACATCACTTCAAGTAATGCCACTCCCTGATGACTAAGCATATTAATAAATGTGCCTATGGAAGCCATTCTTATTTGAACTACCACAACCCTATGGTTCAAAATAAAGTCTCAATTCTCCAACAGGACAAATCTGGCTCAGCTACTTTTCCCACCTACCTCCCATCCTTCCTCTAAATCCCTCAGCCCTCTCTAATGCATCCTGCCATAACATTTGAGTCTCTTCTGATGCTCTTTAAGCCTCCCTAAACACCTTGTGAGTCATGTTCAAGTTCTAACTGTAGGTCAAAATTTTGTTCAAATTCTATCTTCTCCATGAACTTTCTCACATCGTCATTGTCCCCTATCAAAGAGCATTCTGTCTTTTCTAAAGACCATTAACACGTTCCAACTCTAATACAATCATGACAGTATGGGATTTCTACATTGTCAGACACCGGAGAAGCACATGTCATACTATAGTGCACACCCTAAAGACATATGCCATGTACTAAATTATCTTTCCTTCCAAAAGTAATGGTGCTAATTAAATCTATAATAAATAAATATCTTCTAATTTCATTTCAGTTCTATGGCAAATCTTATGTGTACAGAATTTTTAGTACCTCAAAAGTGGCACAGACAAGATCATCAATATGTAGTCATATTATTTTATGATTTTGTGAACATTACACAAGTGTTTGGAATATATAAAAATTTCCCAAATTGCCTTAAAAATTAGTTGCTCTAACTACTAGAAAATGGTCTTCCTGGGATATATTTCAATAGAGACTAAAACTAGAGCTGGTCTGCTAGGGCTCTGGTGGGAACACAGCTGATTTCCTATTTTAAATACAGCACTTTGTAACAGTAGAGAAAACTGTTTTTCAGGGCCTCATGGGTTATAAGAAATTCAGCAATTCAAGTAAAGGAAGTAACATTCAATTACATTAGTTACTATTTACTGAGATCTTACAACCATGTTAGATTCTATTCTAAGCAATGATGAATAATCTTATTTAACTTTGATGAAATTCTATGCAACAGGGACATTTAAAAAATTAAACATATAACGAAGATCACATTGATTTTTTTTTCCCTACTGTGGTCTGTGGACCCAGCTAGGGTATATAAGGCTACCAGATAAGTGCTCTACTGCTGAGCTAACCCTCAGCCCTTGATGTAGAGACAGGATCTCACTACATAGCTCAGGCTAGCCTTGAACTTGCTACACAGCCCAAGTAGGCCTTAGCCTCATGATTTCCCTTCCTCAGTCTCCCAAATGTCTTGTATATCACTCATTTTACATTTATTTTATTAGTATTTTTTAGAATTTCATACATGAGTGATGTACTTAAAACATCTCTACCCCTCTCTCTGTCCCCAGCAACTCCTTCCATGCTCCCCATTCCCTCTCAAATTTATGATCTTTCCTTCTTTAATTACAAATTAGTGGAAGGTGTACTTGTGATGGGAACACCCAAATACATGGGAACACTCTCTAAACTGGGAGGAACCTTAGTTGTTTAAATAATCACTACCAATCAATTGTGTCAAGTGTGTCACCACAGGGAGTGACACTAAGGAGCTGCCACATGGAAACAGAACCACTAGGGACAGTGAATGGCCATATTTATTTCAAAATTTGATTCGAATCTAAAAAATCATAATTCAGTACCTTTCACATCTGGTCGATACTGCAGCCCATCATCTTTCTTCCCCAATAAACTCGTATCATCTGTGTCTGCAAGAAAAAGCAGTTGTCAAGTTAACAAATACATGATGCTGAAGTCATATCAGAGGACTCACAATTATCCCAACTACTCTGGCTCCTTTTGAACTGGATAACTACCTTGGTCTTGCATATATATATGTTTTTTTTTTTTTAACATTCTACTCTTCTAACTGGCAGAAATACACTTATCATGTACAAGAACAATATTTTACATCTAAAATACTGTGAGAAAGTTTCCACCATTCTCATCATCTATGGTCCCTTTTCTGTTTCAGATCTCAAATAAGCTCAGGTAGATCTCTGCATGTTGAACAGATTTCATTTGGACTTCAGTTCAAATGTCACCTACTTTAAAAATCATTCCTGTGTAAAATAACATACACCACCTTGGGGAAACCTCTCTTCAGGGAACCACTGAGCTCAAGATTTATCTTTTCCTACTGTGTCTATCTGGAAACATGAGATTACAATTGATATGGGATCTCTACTATTTTGTCAAACAACATTAAGACCCTTTTCATGTGAACTGCATCAGACTAAAGGGAACCATAAACACCTGATGAGAGGCACAGGCTTCCACCTCCAACACCCGGTAAGAGAGGCAATGGGAGGTACACTTAAGTGTGGATAGAAATTATTGAAAGGATAAAATAAACTTAAGGCTCCAGCACTGCAAAGCTGTATAAATTTCAATTAAAACACTCTGGCTTGCCCATTGCTCTGAACTGAATATTCCAGGAAGTATTTCAAGCATTCAAGCATTCAAGCATCCCACCTAAGTTCTAAATGTACTGCATGAAATAAACTAAACTGTATTCTAAGACACAAACCAAGAGGAATGTCTACCTATGGGATCTCTCTGGCAGGAAATGGCTTCCTCCATCATGCCCCTGCCTACTCTACCTGGAAAGCCTCTGAGGACCTTTTTGGATCTGGGAGCTCTCAGGACACATATGGGAAGTGTGTCACAAACAATTCATTACTAAGACAAAGTAATAAACTCACTTTCACAACCACCATCATCACCAAAAACTCACTTTTACAACCACCACCATCACCAAAAAAAAGGGTAAAGGGAATTGAACAGAGCAAAGCATACAGTCTAGAACGCGAGTCCACAAGATTGGGCCTAGACTGCACGTATTACTAAAACTGATCCACTACCCCATCCCACAGGGTATGGAGATAGAAGCCTATGTCACTACTTCAAAGAATGTTAACATTCATAGTAGAAGAAGAAAAAACATTCTTAAATAGTCCGTGATTGCTAAATCATAATAAACAGGAAGAAGGACAATTGAGTTTTTCCTTTACATTCTGTAACTTTACACTAAAACCTTTAACTGCATATAATGTGTGTGGGGGAGGAAAACAAAGGGAACTACATGAATATAAAGGTAACTACTATGCTATGAGGGAAAGTGAGATTATATACAGCAAAGGTATAGTTTTAGTATAATTGAATAGTCTAACTTCTATCTCTAATTGAATGTGAGATTACCTTAGGACTATAAACACATCTCACACTGATTCAAATATGCTCACATCAGGCAAGGATAAGCTTAGTAACCAACCAAGACATACAGTTGATGTCTGGAGGACGTGAAAACAAAATAAACTGTACCAGAGATGCTTTAAAATATACACTAAAAATAATAATAATAATAATAATAATAATAATAATAATAAAAACCAAGCCTGAACACTTACTCATTTCATAAGGTTGAGACACTACCAAGCAAGAGTACCAACATGTAATATTCAAGACAGGTTCCTGGCAGACTTTTACCTGTGCAGTGGCCAAGATGCCTTATGTCGATCTGTTCTTGCTTTATACAAGATGCTTCCCGAACGAAACAGGGATTGTTATAGGAACTCCCATCGGAAGCACACACTGGGTTAAAACTGTACCCACTGCAGTCGATATTACATACGCACCTGTTGAGAAAGACAATAATAAAGTCTGCATTGGACAAAGAAAGGATTCACAGTACAGCAACAGCAAACATCAACTCCTGTCTTTCTCACCACCTTCTGTAACACAGTTGGAATGATGCTATGCCATTGATCAATTTTCAGTGACCCCGATGCCTGAATAAAAATGTCTCTCAGGTATAGATTTGGAGTATGTTACCCCACTCATAAGTCTTTAGAATTTTCATTTTTAGATCAAATGTCAACATTAATAATAAAAAAAAATAAAGACAGCGCCATGGAAAGAGCACAGACGATTGTTTTAAACCAAAGGTCGTGGTCTGTATTAGCACCTTCCTCAAAGTCTGACTTTACCCACCTGTGTAATAGATAACATACCTACACGAAACAGTTGAGACCATTAAAAATATGATAAGTATGAACTATGTAGAAAGTGCTTTCCAGCAATACATCGAGGGTTCACAGTATCCAGATCCCACAGCACAGAAGCCAGGTGCACCAGACCGTGGAACCTCCCCACCCCACCCCCGCCACTCCCCCCCTTACTCCCAAGCACACTGAAGCCTACCAGTAGAAGCCTACACAGTCTCTAGCGACACTTGGGCCTAACACACCTCACTGCCCTCCTACAGAAAACAAATACTGGATAAAGCACTTTACAACTTCCTCTTGGGCTAGACAGTGGTGGCACACACCTTTAATGCCAGCACTCAAACAACGGTGGATGTCTGTGAGTTTGAGCCTAGCTAGGTCTACAGAGCAAGTTCCAGGACAGCCAGAGTTATACAGAGTTATATATCAAAAACAAAACAAAACAAACAACAGCAAGACTTCCTCTTGGATGTGCCCCTAGGTTGGTAGGAAAGCCAGGAATTTAGAAGTCAAGTAAAGTCCTGCGAAAGTAAGGTTTTCGCCTTAAAGGTATTCACCTGTAGCATGAATTCTAATTGGCATTACTAAAACAAACAAACAAAAAAAAACAACAAAACAAAGACAAAGACAAATACTGGAGTTAAAGCTGAAGATCAGAGAAGCAAAGCAGCCAGCCACTAGAGAGTCCTCACCTCTACCAATGTTCAGACAAAGGGGCAATCCCATCCTCAGACTGCATCTCTAAAGCACTGCTCCTCAAACCCCACTGCTCTTCGCCAAACCTCAGATTTCTGCCCTCTGCCTAGACTGCAATGTTTCTCAGACTGTAATCTGTCTAGATTACATCTCCCTCTTGTCTCTTCCTGTCTTACATTCCTCTCTAGTGCTGGGATTGAAGGTGTGGGATCCCAAGTGCTGAGATCACCTTAGTACGAGTTCTGTTTCTCTTTTAGAATGGATCAATTTTGTGTAGCTCAGGGTAGTCTTGAACTAACAGAGATCTGTCTGCCTCTATCTCAAGGGTGCTGGGATTAAAGGTGTGTGCTACCATTTCCTGGCTTCTATAGCTGTGGCTAGCTTGGCACTCTGATCATCAGACAAGCTATTACCAAATGGGCAGATCCAAATATCAGCACTGGGACTCTATGAATAGAAGACATATAATAATGACTCACCTAAGGGAGGGAAACCAGAGAACTCCACAAAGCTATGAGCCTTGGCATGAGCTTCCATGCCAAGGACATGCTTTTGAAACAGGACTACCCTGAGCAAAGGCACTGAACACTGGGAGAAAATAAGAGGTTAAAGGCTGGATGGGGCCCTGGGCAAGTAACAAAAGCAAACAGGATCTCCTCTGGAGAAGCCCAACTTCATTTCTAGGTCTTTGTGATTCTCCACAGTGCAAAAGTGAGAAAAATAAGCACTCCTCAAAATACGAATGTGCCGGCAGGTAGGGGTAGGGGTGTGTGTGTGTGTGTGTGTGTGTGTGTGTGTGTGTGTGTGTGTGTGTGTGTGTACATGCTCGAGCACATACACACAGCACTTTTTAAAAGAACTAAACACACTTCTATGAATAAACCATGTATTAGGAAACAAAGACATCAATAGTCAGAGTTAACAGATCACAAACTAAGAGAACTGGAGAAACACCTTGAAGGGAAGTGCTCAAAGCACAACAGTGGCACATATGAAAAGCAGGTGAGAGACACACGAGAGCCAGAAGAGCTGGAGAAAAAGCAGGGCTAATCAAGGGTGGAAGTGAAGCACAGCGGTGTGCCCAATAACTTAGCTTTCAGCTTTCTAACACCAAAACTAGAAGTTTATCTAAGGCCTAGAAATCCCAAACACAATATTACAGTGAAGAATCTACACACTAAATAATGGAATTTGGATCATAAAGAAAAGACGACTATTACTACTACCAAAAAAAAAAAAAAAGGTTTTTTTTAAAAAAGTCAAAAATAAAAAAATAAAATTTGAAGCCAGGCCATGGTGACACATGCCTTTAATCCCAGCACCTGGGGGACAGAGGCAGGCAGATCTCTCTGAGTTCAAGGCCAGCCTGGTCTACGGAGTAGGTTCCAGGACAACCAGAACTGTTACACAGAGAAACTCTGTCTCAGGGGGGAATAAAAACAAAAAAAAAAAAAAAAAAAAAAAATTGGTTGAAAGGTAATATTGCAGCCAAATTATTTTTAGCCAAAAGAACATGAAATAGAATTTTAAATTTATTGGAATTAAACAGAATTCTCTTTGAGAGGGGGTCTAGCATCTCTGGCTAGCCTCAAACTCACAAGGTAGCTGAGAATGGCCTTAAACTCCTGATCCTCCTTCCTCTACCTCTAAAGAGCTGAGATCACAGGCATGTGTTCCCATGTCCAGCTTATGCAGTGCTGGAAACCAAATCCAAGGATAACATCCTGCATGCCAGGCAAACACTCTACCAACAGAGCTACACCCCATTCCCCCCCACAAAAAAACACATAAAAGAATAAGAAAAATTAAAAGTATTTTAGAAAAAAAGCAGTCTTAAGTGTGTCTCCATTGTCTACTGAAAGGGTTCTAAATAAAGGGGAAGGGGTCCAAAAAGCAAAGTTGAGATGCAAATACAAACAAGGAACCAAGCTATAGATGTGTGCAAGTAATGCTAACAAAACACTAAATATGGACAATAGCAGCTCGGCCTTCCAAGTCACTTCAACAATAGAGAAAAGAATTCAAAATAGGGACAGAACAGAAAGGAGAAAGGACATACAAACAGTACAAGGCAATGGAGAGGGGATACACACATACACACACACACACACACACACACACACACACACACACACACACACACACACACACGAAGGGAGGGGTCATAGGGGTGGATTTAAGAGGGCTAAATTCTTCAATTAAATAGCAAAGGCAGGCTGGATAAAATTACAAATGCTGCCTACATGCTAAGGCTCTGGAAATCAGACACTGCTCTTGCAGAGGACCCCAGTTGAGTTCCTAGCACCCACATCAGGTGGCTCTCACTGATGCCCTCTTCTGGACTCCATAGGCACCTACACTCACACATGCACATACCCAAACAGACAGCATATACACATGATTAAAGACAGATATGCTAAGATATGATGATATAAAAATTGAGAAAAGAAAATGAACAGCAAAGGAGATGTACTTGGTGTGGGTGCAGTTAGCACTTCAGGACAAAAAGAAGTATAACACAGAAGTTAGGAGGTTCCCTTGTAATACCAAAACATTTTATTATCAGGAAGATTATCTAATGTTTTAAGATAGTCTCAGAATCTACAAAGCAAATACTGACAAGACTACTTTGGAGAATACATAACTCAGTAACTCATAATGCAAACTCAAAATGCCAGTGAAAATGAAATCACTCTCTCTCAGTCTGTCACAGAGACAGAGACTCTAATGCTGAGATTTGCTTAAAATATTTCCCCAAAAAAAGAAGAGAAGAAAAGATGAAACAAACTTAGCCTTTTGAAGATGAGTGATGAGTATATGGGGAAGCACCCTCTTTAATAGTTTTCCTTTCCTGTGTGTTTGAAGATTCCTTTAATTCCTGATACTCTACAAACCAGATGTGAAAAGTAAAACTAAAGACTAAAAGGTTTAGAAGATTAAAGGTTAAAAAAAAACAAACTGGAAAATCTGACTTTGAAATAAAAATGGATAATTACAAAAAATAAGTATCCAGCACACAAATATAAACCAGCTTCTTAAAGGATATAAACTCGATGGGGAGAAGGGCAGAAAAAGCATATAAGCACCAGATTATAAAGATGTACCACCTAGCAAGGCTCGTCATTAGTAATCATAAAGTTGGGAAGTAAGACCACAATCACAATAGCAGTCAAAAGTTGATAAAATTGAAATGACTACATTATCAAGCACAGAGGAGGATGATGGATGGGTGCTGGTGTGAGAGCCTATTGGAATAACCACCTCGGGAACTACTCATTCCCAGGAACAGCTAGACTCGTATTTGTTCAACAATGCCACAATTCAAGGGACTTCAAAGTCTCTTACAGGTAGGTGTGCACCAGGAGACATTAAGTACACAGTGTTTTTTCATGAGAAGATTGTAAGTTACCCAAATGACTACCTGGGATAAAATAGGGCCATAAAAAGATATGATGCCATCGATCAAATTCGGCACAATGAAAATGAGTGGACTCCAGCTATGCAGAGTGCCCTAAATGAATCTCAAAAGGACCACTACTACATTCAGAAGGTCAAGAATACATGTGCTATTTTGTCAACTTGATACAAGTCTCTGGGTCACCTGGAAAGAAATAACCCCAGTTGAGAAAATATTTCCACCAGACAGGCAAGTGTGTGGAGCATTTTGTTGGTTAGTGAATGATGTGGGAGGGTTCAATGAAAGCCCAGCCAGCTATAGGCAGTACTACCCATGAGGGAGCTAAGCAAACCATGGGGAGTAAGCTAGTAAGCAGCATGGTCTCTGCCTCAGCTTCCTTTGATGATGGGCTGTGATAAGGACATGTAAGCTAAATAACCCTTTCTTCCCCAAGGTAGTTTTAGCCATGGTGTTTATCAGAGCAACGGAAAGCAAGCCAGGATAATGCACACAGCATAAAAATGGTGGGAGAGATGGCTCAAAGGCTAAGAGCACTGTCTGACCTTCTAGAGAAGCTGGGTTCTATTCCTAGCACCTACATGGTGGCTCACAATCTTCTATAACTCCAGTCCCAGGGGATCTGATGCTCTCTTCTGCCCTCTGTAGACACTGTATGTTTGTAGTACACAGACATTCATGCAGGCAAAACACACAAAATAAAACTTTGAAGAGGAAAAAAGTACATCAACAGCAAAGTGATCTATATTTTAAGAGATACACCACATAGACTAAAACTATAAAAAAATCAAGGAAACATTTTACATATAATGCAGACTTTTAGGTAAATGGAACCCTGCAGTACTAGCAAACGTTATGGCTTAAATAGAAGGGACCTTCAAAAGACTGTGTTGTGTGTGAAGCCTTGGTTCCCAGTAAAGTGGGATTCAGAAGCAGGACTTTGGAAAGTGACTGGACCAGGAGGGTTGTTTTCATCAATGGATTTATCCACTGATGGATTCATAAATAGACAGCATTACTGGGTGACAGTGGGAGTTAGGAAGTAGGGCCCATGAGGATCTTGTCCCTTCCGGTCTCTCTGCTTCTCATGCACTCCAAGGTGAACTGCTCAGCTCCATTAAGTCCTATCTGCCTGCTATTCACGTTCCCATAGTAACAAGGCCACGTGAACATGAACTTCAACCTCCAAAGTAGTGAGCAAACAAAGCTTTCTAAGGTTTCTTTTTCTCTGCTGCTTTATCAGCCATGAGAGCAACAGGGTAAAGCTCTGTTCCATGGTTGGGAGGAAAGAGTCACAAAAGCTTTTTTTATTTTTGTGCTACTCCAAAAGTATATAAGCCTTCTTGAAAGAAAAAGGAAAAACTTAAACTCATAAGGACAGCATTCATGGCCAGGTGGTGGTGGCACACACCTTTAATCCCAGCACTCTGGAGGCAGAGGCAAGCAGATCTCTGTGAGACCAGGCCAGCCTGGTCTACAAAGTGAATTCCAGGACAGGCTCCAAAGCTACACAGAAAAACCCTGTCTTGAAAACTTGAAAAGCAAAAAAAAAAAAAAAAAGAAACCATTAACAAGCAGAATAATAAGTCATTATTTAATTTATAATTTAAATTAGTAATTATTCAATTTCTTGAAAACAGGAGTTGGGAAAAGAACCAAAGAGTGTGCTTAGAAGATTAGCTAATTAGCAAAGGCTGAGTTGAGATGAGGAGTACAGAAAAGTTCAGAGAACTACCACTAACTCACAAGTAAAAATATTTGCACCTCACTTTCTTCTCTCTCTTCTCTCTCTCTCTCTCTCTCTCTCTCTCTCAATGGGCACTCTAGAAAGCAGTGATGCAAAGGGCTTTAGGAAACCATCTCTTTCCAATCTTGCATTCAATGCAGGGAGGGTCTCCCGAGCGAGATCAAATATGCTGTCACACAGCCTGCCAGTACACTTGTAGTGATGGTCAGCTTTGTATCTCACCAGGCATACATTTGGTCCCCCCCCCTCAGAATGGGCCCAAAACCTGCATCCCAATGTCTTCCACCTATTGATATGAAGTGACCCCCACAGGCTCCTTTGTAAATGCTTGATCCCCAGATGATGGCACCATTTTAGATTTGGGAAATTGGTATTAACTTTGGGTTTGTGTGACCTTGCTAGAGGAAGTGGGATACTGGAGGCATGCATGTAATGACTATATCCCCTCCCTCTTTCTGCCACTCTTTCCCCTGTCTCTCACCCTTCCTGGATGTCATGAAGGGAACATGCTCCTCCTCCACACAGCCCCAGAACAAGAGGCTAAGCAACAGGGCTAAAATCTCTGGCACTGTAAGCTATGCAAGCCTTCCCTTCTCTAAACTGCTCTCTGGAGTTTATGTCATAGCTACATAAAAGCAATGGGTATGATTCTGAGTCCACACGTAATAATCTCAAAATATCTTCCAAGAACACCTTCTACATATTCAGAAATAACCATCATTTTACATGTAAGTTCCCACTTCTGTATACTGGATCTCAAGATTATTCATCACACCCCAATGTGATAGTTTTTAATTTGTAACATTTTTATAATAAAGTTAAAAACTTTTAAAAGATTATTCAAAGATTACTCATTATTGTAGTAACCAACACCTCATCCCCCACACTGATTCAGTATCTTATGAGGCCACAAACAAAGCATGCATACAGCATAGAAATGATTACCTTAATTATTATAGCTAATATAAATAAACACAGGGAAGACAGCATGTGTTTCTTATTATTACATCTCATTTTAATCCATATCAAGGTTCTTAAACATACTCATTTCTGCAAATAATTGTTATCTTATGGAACTCAGGACTCCAAGGATCTCTATCAAGTTTTAATTTATCTCAGAATGCTAAAATAGTTTGGGCTCTAATTCTATCACTTAATCTCTCCTAGAATGACAGTCATAAATTAGACAAGTATATCATCTACGTATTTTTTTTACTAAGTCATCAATAAAACACTGATGAAGACAGAATCACATATCCTATCACTAGAAAACTACCTTCAGAATTTATGGAAAAATCATTTCATCACTGAAAACCTGTAGGAAAAGAAGAACTGTGGCTATAGAGTGCTTGCCTGGTATCCACAAGACCCTTGGTTTGAGCCCCAGTACTGCATCAACAAGAGTGATGGCACACACCCACACACCTGTAATCCCAACACTGAGAGGAAGGGGCAGAAGGACCTAAAGCTCAACAGCACCCTCAGCTACACAGAAAGCTGGAGGCTGCCCTGAGCTACATGAAACCCTGTCTCAAAAAGAAGAGGAATGAGAGCTAGGATTACACCTACTAACTGCCTGCCTTTCTGACTCATGGGTACCTCAGGCTGGCAAACATCTCTTGCTAAGATTTTTAGATACTGCAATTAAGGCTCTGCTCAGCCCTGATACAGGGAATTTTATTGTACCACCACACCACACACCCTCAAAAAAGAAAGAAAAGGTTAGCTAAAGGTTAGCTTTAGCTTGACTTATTCCTGGTAAGCCTGTGCTGTTCCTAGAAATCTCAATGTGTGCTCAGAAACAAAGTTAATGAAACAGAGGACTTAAAAGAAATCCAATGCTAAAAGTCAATGGGGCTCAAAGATCATGAACTCAACCAGAACCAAGCTTTTCTATTAAACAAATGCCCAAAGATCTCTCCCACTACTTAGACAAAACCTAGGGTATTAAATTAATTGTGAAACTATTAATTTTGAAAAGGGTCCTACCTCCTTACCCCCTTTTGTTACTGTTTTCTGTTCCTTCTCCTCAAGGAGAAGGATGGTAGGGAACATGGCATAAGTAAGATGCCTCACTGTTAGCACAAATGCAGAGCCTGACCTGCTAATATCAAATTCTGCCACATCCCATGCTCCCTGCCATAGAAAGCATGTATTGGCGTATATAAAAATAAGACAAGCTTTTAAAACACTCCATAAATTCAAAAATCTTGTACATGTGTTTATCCCTCAAGGCAAAGTAACGTTTGAGAGTGATTTTTTCTGGGGCCAAGGATAGTTGCTGCACATTGACATGTAAAGAAGACACCAGCAGAAGATAGGAGGTCAGGCCACCAAAAGGATCGATGAAATTAATTTCAAAAAACAATCTGGCAAAGTCAACAGACTTTCTGGTAAATTCCTATTAGAAAAGGAAACTGAGTTAAAGGTAATAACGGGGCTGATTTTAAAAAGTGGGGTTGTTCTTTTTTTGAGCCCCACCCCCAGGAATGACGGAGCTTTATGGTAGAAACGAACCATTTGAGAGAGGGAATAAGGTATGGTAGAAGTGAGACAACCAAGGAAAGGGATGAAGATCTTCCACCTGTAGAACAGATCAATGGAGAACATGGACAGAGGACAAGAAGGTGAAGAGGAAGAAGAGATAATGAAAACTACATGTGTTGGGGGCATACAATTAAAACAGAAACTAAGATACTATTCACTATCACCTTCATCATGCATTAAGAATAGTCTTACAGTGCTAGTGGTGTAACTCACTAGGTAGAGTTCATGCCTGGCATGCACAAGGTTCTGGATTCAATATCCAATACCACATAAAATGTACATGTCTGTAATCCCAGCACTTGGGAGGTAGACTTAAAAAAAAAATCACAAGTTCAAGGTCACACTGAGCTACACAGGGAGTTCAAGACCAGCTTAGGCTTTATGAAATTCTGTCCTAAAATGGGTGGAGGGATGATAGATAGATAGAGATAGATAGATAGATAGATAGATAGATAGATAGATAGATAGATAGATAGATAGATAGAAAGAATGCCAAACTAAGGAGTGGGTTAATGAAGCCTGTTTTTGTAGGTACACAAGCTAATAAAATTTTTCGTGTGTGTGTGTGTGTGTGTGTGTGTGTGTGTGTGTGTGTGTGTGTGTGTGTGTGTGTGTGTTTTATGTGGATGCCTATAGCGGCCAGAATTGGGTCTCCCCTGGAGGTGGATTTACAGACAGTTGTCAGACACCAGACATGGAACCAAACTCTGGTTCTTGAGAGAGCAGCAATCACTGCTAACCACTGAGCCATCTCTCCAGCCCCTAAGAAGGGTTTTTATGTTTTTATTTGCAAAGGGGTAACCATAACAGACCACATGTAGCCTGAAAAATCCTGGAAATTTACCATCTAGCTCTTTGTGAAAAAGGTATGCCTACTACTGCAAAAAATGAGGCAAAATTGAAGTAACAATTAAACAGAAATGGCAGCAAGCAGAGAGTTAAGACCTGTTCAGAACCAAGAAAAGGTTGGCAAAAACTGACAAGACACCGTGCTAGTCTTGTAAGAAACAATAGCAAGCACTCATCTGACAAGTGGCGTTGTTTATGGTGAGCATGGGGATTGACCAGGAACTGCCTTGAACAAATGTCTGGCAGAGACAAGTGCTCCTTGGTGGATGGAACCACTGCGTCTGCTTCCAAGAACCATGAGGAAACCATCGCCACTGCTTTCTACAGAGTCTAAGAAATGACATAAAGGCCAGCTCAGTGAGGCAATGAGCAAAAGAGGAACATATTAAATAGCAAAGGCTACAGACACAAACATTTACAACAACAGCAGATGGTCCCAGACTTCCCATAGCTGTGGAGTGCCCATCATGCCCACACCAGAAGGTGGCGGCGTGTGAAGTCACCGTGAGAGCTCTGCATTTGTCAGCCACTGACTGCACCTATGTGCTGGCACATCACAGTCACATCATTTCACCCTGACAGACACAAATGCCCAACCAAAACTACAACATTTTGAAGCCCAAGAAGAGTGTGTGAGATGACATTTTCTCTACTCATCTGTCACCTGAAGTGAATTGTAGAGCATGGACACTGTGGCATGGTTGGTCACATTAGGAAGTCTTACCACCACCAAACTCCTTTTTCTCTCTGACACACCAGGGGCTCAGTCCCTAACCTCTATGTCTTTTTCTTAAGTCATAAGAAGGAAAATATTCTTACTAAAAAAAAAAAAAAAAAGTGGGGACTGAGGAGATTGCCCAATGGGTAAGAACACTTGCTACACAAGGAAGAGGGCCTGCATTTAGATATCCAGTATCCATGGGCTGGGCATAGCCTTGAACAGCTGTGACCCTACCTCTGGCATGAGGGGCATTACTGGGGCTTGCTGACCAGCCAATCTACCCAAAACAGGGCAAACTCCAGATACAGTGAAAGACCCTGTCTCGAGAGAATGAAATGGAGTTATAAAGGAAAACACCCAAATGTCATCTTCACATGCTGGTGATCACATTCACTTACACACACACACACACACACACACACACACACACACACCAATACAATATAATACATAACAAATACAATACATAAACTACACACAAAAGACAGAGAAAGGAAGAAAGAGAAAAGAAAGGAAAGAAAAGATGTAGTCACCCAGCACAGTGCAGGCTCTGCGGAGTCAGATTCCAAACAGTTTACTAACAAGTTTTTGAAGGCCCAAAAGGAGAACTAGGCTCAGCACAGTGTCGTCCTCTGAAGCTTTGCAAGAAGCTCAACCAGGAAGCCCACAGTATCCAGAGACCCTGGCCAGCACAAGAATCCTCAAGCACAGCTGTGACCAGTGAGGGGAGAACGTTGCACAAGCACCCTACTATCAGACAGGAAACAAAGTGGCTGATAGGTGACACAGTGAAATCAAGAACTACAACTTCCAGCAGCTTGGCTTCACCTTGGAGACTGGACGCATCACAGCCATGGTATGAAAGAATACAAAGAAGACAGGTGTGAGGAAGGCATCCACAAGTGATGGGCCCTCCTTTGTGGTGCCCAGGTACTTCCCCACAGGGAATTTTCTTGGAAGAAAATGTCCTACCTCCAAAGAAGTAATTCTCCAAATGTGATGAGAAGGTGGAGATACACATGCAAGTACCTATAGAACAACAAAGAGCCAGCGAGTGTGTATCCCTGTGGGTGTGTGATCTTGTGTGTATAGTCTTGAACATCTTGTGCACACAACACACTATAGGCAGCTGTGCTTGAGTTCATTTCCAGTTAAAGATGGCCACTCAAAGCATTTATCCAGAGGATTACCTAACCACAATTACTTAGGTTTGGGTAACACCAATTGCTGTTATTTTTTAAGTAGAATTTTTTAAAAATTAAAGATATATTTATTTTGTATATGGTGTTCTGCCTGCATGGATGTCTTCAGGCCAGAAGAGGATACCAGATGTCATTCTAGGTGGTTGTGAGTCACCATGTGGTTGCTGGGAACAGAATTCAGTACCTCTGGAAGAGCAACCAGTGCTCTTAACCTCTGAGCCATCTCTCTAGCCCCAGAAGACTTCTTTTGTATCTTTTTTACTTCTAATATTCACTCTCAGACTTTGTGTATTCTGAATATTTGCCATGCTGAGAAGTGAGGTCATTTCACAGGATGGTCCTGCACTATAATCTCCTTTTGATTTTGAAAAGTATTAAACCTCCCTTTAAAATGAAGGAGAGAAAAAATATATAAGGCAAAGTTATAACAAAGTAAGATCAATAAAGTCAAAAGTTGCTTCTTTGCAAAGATTCAAGTCAGGAAAACAGGCTGAACGGAGAATGACAAAGGAAACTGAAAAAGGAGGGAAGGAAGGAAGGAAGAAAGAAAGAAAAAATGAAGAAAATAGTTGGGGTCTGGAGAAAAGGACCAGAGTTTGGTTCCCAGCACCCACATTGGGCAGCTCGCAACCACTGGTAACCCCAAATCTAGGAATCCAACACCCTTCTTGTGCCCTTTGCAGGCATACACACACACTCACACACACACACACAAACACACACACACACACACACACACACACAAATAAAACACCTTTTCAATCAATCAAAAAGAGTCTTAGCAGGTTGAGGAGACAGTCCACTGATTAAGAGCATTTGCTGCTCTTTCAGAGAACCCAGGTTTGGTTCTTATCACCTACATTGGGGCTCACAACTATCTTTAATTCCAGTTCCATGGGATCCAACACCCTCTTCTAGCCTTTATAGCACCTGGCACATGGTACATAGACATGCATGTAGGCAAAACACCAATGCACATACAAAAAATAAAATTGAACTTTAATGGGGTCTGAAGAGATGGCACAGAGGTTAAGAGCATTTGCTGCAGACACCAAAGTTGGTTCCCAGCACCTACACAGTAGCTCACAACCATCTGAAACTCCAGCTCCAGGGATTCAAAAACGCTTGTCTAGCCTCCACAAGCACCTGCACATACAGACACATAAACACATTTACATAAATACAAAATATTTTAAAAGTAATCAAAAGAAAATACAGTGGGGTCAAAAAAATGATTAAATAGGTAAAAGTACATGATGACAAGCCTGAGGACCTATGTTCAATCCCCAGGACCCACATAGTGAAAAGAACCAACTCCTGTAAGTTGTCCTCTGACCTCCACATGAACACAGATAGGAGCGAGCTTCCCTCAGCTGTCCTTATTCACATGACTCTATAGAAAAACATGTTTTTGCCATGTGCAACTTTGTCCCTGTGTTTATATACAGCTTGAACGCATGAGAACTTTACTCAGGTTACCCTTCTCAACACTTGGGGTATGAACTGTCTGATGTTCTGATTAAAGTTGGCTATTGCACGAGATTTTACTCAGCCCCACTTTTAGGCCCTATTCTCCCAGGTTCACACAAGTGAATAAGGAACACATTAACACTCAACAACAAAAAGCCAGGAAAGAAAGAATCCATGATTCCCTGTGAAGACAGAAAAATATGTTTCCCTTTATATAAAATACTTCCTATTGTGCACAGGTGTGAAAGATGGCAATCATTAAAAAAAAAAAAAAAAAAAAAAAAAAACAAATACGATGCTAGAAAACCAGCGAGCACGGGATGGCATGCCTATCTATGATCACCACTACTCAGGAGGGTAAGGCTGGAGCATCAGGAGTTCGAGCCATATTCGGGGACTGTGTGGTGAGATTCTGCTTCCTATTTGAGAGAAAGACAGACAGACAGAAAGACACACACACACACACACACACACACACACAGAGAGAGAGAGAGAGAGAGAGAGAGAGAGAGAGAGAGAGAGAGAGAGAGAGAGAGAGAGATTCATCCATACATCAGAATCCTGTCAGAGGATTCAGGTCTAGTTCCCATCACACAGTGGCTCACAACTGTCTATAACTCTAGTTCCAGGGAATCTGCCACCCTTTTCTGTCCTCCACTGATACTAGGCACACACAAGGCACACATACATATATGGGGGCAAACACTTATAAAGGTAAATAAATCTTATTTTAATTTTTTAAAATATTGAGTCCTGCCAGATTTCTCAGCAGAAAAGGGCACCAACAATAACTCCAACTTCCTTAATGTCATGAGAAACAATGCTGTAAACTCCACAAAGCCAAAAGCCAGACTCTGACTCTGAGGCTCTTGTTGCTTCTTGATTTGCAAGCTTCATAGCTAATATGACTGCCCATTTATTCCCTGGTGATTGACACTACAGCTTTGACAATGTTTTACTTTATACCCAGGTACATAGGCGTTCCCTAAATGGGTTTGATGTAGATATTACAATACAAATTTTAACTAGGGTACAGAATGTGCTATAGTGCACTGCACTTTATAAAAGAAAATGAACGAGTGCATGGGCCTGCTTGCACATGCATAAACACCCCTGGAATATTAAACAAAAACCAATCACAACGATTGATGACAACTGAGTGACTGGGAACACGGGAAGGGAAGAGATCTTATCCTGTTCAGTCCTCAAAGCTTTTCAATTTTTAACACTCTGAATTTCAAAGGCATAAATGCATGCATACATACGTAAATAAATGACTAAATAAAATGACTTCTATGATTTAAGGCTACGATTTTGGGAAATTGCTGCCTCCAGGCTTTAAAATTGGAACAATACCTCCTAACATTGCTGACAGAATCAAATAAGGTTTGAAGGGGGACCTTTTGAAATATTTCAAATGCTATGCATACTTGCAAGGCGTCATTGTTTCTATCACTCAAACACATCTAACCCTTTTCCTTCTTCCTTCTAACTCTGCACAAAAAGTACCATTTCATCTCAATATAGTTTAGTTTAGCCGTTAGAAAAACACTGACTTAAAGGAATTCAGGTGGGCTGATTTAGATTTAACAAAACACTTAATCAAGCCTGCCACAAGCTCAATACATTAAACCCTCACAAGCAGCTCTAAGTGAATAAGAGATCCGAACCACTGAGTGCCATCAACTTAAACAATGAAGGACTACCCAAAGCTCCCAACCTGTGGTGGTTTGAATGAGAATGGCCCCCATAGACGCCAATATTTGAACGCTTGATCCCCAGTTGGTAGGGTTGTTCGGGAAGGATTAGGCCTTGTTGGGGGAGGTGTGTCACTAGGGGGTGGGCTTTGAGGTTTCAAAAGCCCATACCATCCCCAATTAGTTCTCTTCCCTTCTTTTCTCCTCTCTCTCCCCCCTCCCTCCCTCTCTCCCTCTTCTCTTTCTCTCCCCCTTTCCCCCTCTCTCTCCCTTCCCTCTCTCTCTCTCTCTCTCTCTCTCTCTCTCTCTCTCTCTCTCCCTCCCTCCCACCCTCTCCTCTCTTTTTCTTTCTGTACCTTATGGTTATGTCTCAAGATATGAGCTCTCAGCAACTGCTCCAATATCATGCCTGCCTGCTGCCACGCTACCAGCCATGATGGTCATTTATAAGCTGTCTTGGTCATGACGTCTTATCTCAGCAATAACCTTGTAGAGAGATGCCAGGTCCCAGGGACCTCACAACCTGCCAGTGATCCCACAATATAAACATAGTGTCACACAGATGTTGTTCTTCAAGTCCAAGGAAGAACTCATAGAGACCATAGAAAATGCTTCCAAAAAGAGGTGTTAATATTCTACCTAATCGGAACTATATCTCAATCTAGAAGGAATATGACTTAAAATAGAGAAACAGTCATAAAACTCCAGACAAAGAGTACTAGGGGCAAAGTGGAAAGTGTCCAGGGACACTACAAAAGAACATTCAGGAGACAAGAGGCTGTGGAGACAGGAAGCTCTGTGCCCTAAGGACAAATCTATCAAGAGAAACCTTCATTGGCAATTGTCGGACGTTATTTGTAGAAAAGAACTTGTCCTCACTAACATACAGATTTCACTTCCCTTAAAATACCACTGAGTAGTATTTATTTTCTATTACCAGCAGAGAAAGAAGTTAAATTATTCTATTATAATCTAAGAGGCAACAGTAGAAATTCATTAAACTAATTAGCTTTTACTAACTGACATTTCATACATGTATACAATGCATTTTAATCATGCTCCCACTACCTTGGTTTCTCTTACACTCCCTCTCATTCCCTGTAGAGCCCTTCTGAGGAAGGCTCCATCCCACTTTTCTGTCTTTTTCTAATGACCCACTGAGTGTAATTAGGGCTGCTTGCATGAGCATGGGTGTGGGGTTATTACTGGACCACAAGCAACTTACCAAAGGCTACACCCCTGAAGAAAATTCGCCACTTCTCCCTCTCCCACAGCAGCCATTAACTGCCAATAGCTCCTCGGCTAGATGGGGGGGGAGGGGGTTGGTGAGCCTCTTAAATTATTTTTAAGTCTATTATCCTGCATGTCCAGAATCAGGCAAAGCTAAATGACAATACTCACTGTCATCTCTGTGTGGAAATAGAGCAGAAAAGAAGAAAAATATGAAAAATACATAAAGCTTTCAGAAAGGAAGGAAATGCATAGCATCACTCTCTTTTAGCAAAGGGAAAGATGTCAATGCCCCTAGAAGGGAGAGTATTCACGCTGGAATGTAGCCCCGAAATCTGCCAAAACAGAAACTGGCAACATGCAGAGATGTCCAGCAGGTGGATTAGGCTGCTATGGATGTCATCTGCACACCACACACCTGCACAATTCTCTAAGCAGCTCTCAGATATTTATATCATGCAGGGGTAAAAAGGAAACAGCAACCCCAAAGAGCAGATTGCACCAAACAGGCAGAAGAGCAGAGACCATTTCCACAAAGCACAGCACAGCACACAAAACTCAAAGAGAACTATTTGGGGATTTTTATAGCTCACCTGTATTGGCTTCATGCATGGGAAAGTCTACAAATGCCTCAGACCATTCCTGGACAGAGATTTGGGTCAGGTACATAAAGGCACTAAAGGCAAGGGGTTCTATCATTAATGACCACACTGTTCAGAGAAATGACTGGTAGCTGTCTTCAGCAATAATGGAAGCCTTGAACAAATTAGAAATGACACTGAGAAAAGGAAGATGGGAGGGGGAATAATACGAAGAACACATGGTTTAGAAATATAATGCTATAAAGGCCATGCTGATTGCAAGCTTTAAGACTGAGGTAGCCACCTAAGAAGTCCCTACACTTCACAGCCGTCACAATGGAGTACGAAAACCTCACCTACGAGCGAGCTGCTGTTTTTGGAACCTTACCTATGTATCTCCAGATATATATTGAAAAGGTAAATAATGATGAATGCAGCCACTAAAACCCAAGCAAAGCTCACAGCACCCCAGGATAAAACACAGTCTGCCTCAGGAAGAGGGGAAAGCACCTCAGAAGTCATTTAATCTGGATAATTTTTATTTTTTAAATTACGTGTAATTGTGTGTGTGCCCGTGTGTGGTACCTGCATATGAGTGCAGATGCCTATAGATGCCAGCAGAGGAAGCTGAATTTCCCTAGAGGTAGAATAACAGGTGGTTGTAAAATACCCAACATGGGTAATGGCAACTGAACTTGGGTCCAGTGCAAGATCAGTAAGTGTTGTTAATTGCTGAGGCTGAGCCATTCCTTGCCCCAGTAATCTAAATTACAAATGACTGAAAATAGCCAGCAAGTGAACAAGCATGAAGGAACATGCAATAGAGATCACTAGCATTGCTAAGAAGAAACATGAGCTCTTTTGACGTTTAAGTTATTCCTACACTAGATGCTGTTCACACAGGTGCATTGTTTCCTGTTTGAGGACACAGCAAACCAAACGTCAGCTGGGTTCACTGACAAGACATACTGGCAGCACCCATCCATAAGCAGCAGCTAGCAACCTGACAAAAGAGAAGAAAGAAAGCCTTCTGTTTTGCTTTTTGGGTTGGTTTGGTTGGTTGACTGTTTTTAAGACAGAGTCTCATGCTGTTGCTAGCCTCAGCTTCACTGTGTAACTGAGAATGACCCTGAACTTTAAATCCTCATGACTGTCTCTTCAATGTTGAGAGATTGCAGGCACAATTCTAACTCTGTTTATGAAGTGCAGGGGTCTATCCCTAGACCCAGAAATTGTGTGTGTGTGTGTGTGTGTGTGTGTGTGTGTGTGTGTGTGTGTGTGTGTGTGTGTGTGTGTGTATGTATGTATGCAGGTGCATCTGCTTACAGGTGCATATACACACATATGTTTGTGCATGTGGAGGTCAAAGATCAACCTCAGGTGTTGCTCCTCAGGAGCCATCACCCTATTTGCTGAGACAGTCTCTTCCAGGGAACTGGGGCTCACAGATTAGAATGGCTGACCAATGAGGCCAGGGGTCTGTATGTCTTCATCTCTCCAGGGAAAAAATGTAAGTATGCACCACCACACCCAGATTTTCACTACATGCTGAGATCAAACTCAGGTCCACAAACTAACACATCAAGTACTTTACCAACTGAGCTATCTGACCATCCCCTTTAAAAAAAATTACTTTAAAAACAAATATAAGAACACAGAACACATAATGACAGAATGCCATTTTAAGTATAACAGTGAAAATGCCAACCAGACCCCTCTAAGAACAGCCTGGAATTATACAGCATATGGTGGACCATACCTATCATCCTAGCACATGGGAGGTTAAAGAAGAATGACTGGGAGGTTCCAGGCTAAGCTGGGCTTCATGGTAAGACCTTGTCTTAAATAGGGAGGAAGGAGGTTGGGAGCTTAGCTCAGTGGGTAAAGTGCTTGCCAAGCAAGTTCAAGGACCTCAGTTCTAATCCCTAGGACCCTCAAAAAACCAAGCATAGTTGTCCACATCTGTAATCCCAGTACATGAGATGAGAAGGAACAGGGTAATTCTAGCAGCTCAAAGGCCAGGTAACTGGCACATAAAACAATAGGAAAAACAACAACACACAGGAGTCCCTGTCTCAAACAAGATGGAGGAGAGCACTAACACCCAAACTGTCTTCTCCCTGACCTCCACGAGGGTCATGGCGTCCAAACATCCAAACACATATCTCACACACACAGACTTTAAAGGGGAGGTGTGTGGCTGGAAAAATGACTCTGTGGTTAAGAGTGCTTGCTGCTATGTTGAGGAATCAGAGGTCCAGACATCTCACATCAGGCAGGATCCAGTATCCTCTTGTGTCCTCAGAAGGCATCATATATACCTGCATATATACCTGACACAGACACAGACACAGACACAGACATACACACACACACAAAAATAAAATACAACTTTAAAGCTTTAAAGGAAGGAGATGAAAGAGGAGGGAATTATACAATGTAATTAAATTTTCATTTAAGTAACTGAAGTTAAAAACATATTATTCTCTTAATAAAAAAAAATGAATTTCCATGGTACCACACTATTCCTTCTTCCAAAGTCTTGGGTTTTGTGTGTGTGTGTGTGTGTGTGTGTGTGTGTTTGTATCGATTAACAACAGAAAGAACATTAAGTGTAAGAAACTAGATAGATTACGCAGCATTTCTTCTGACAGGAAAGATATTAAGTGAGAAAAGATAAAACATTTTAATGGATACTCATATCTAAAACTATGTAAGTAAGATATATAACTGTGATAGTTATGTTTGAGAACATTATCTTTCAAACCGCACATCACAGAAGCAGTGGATTATAAAGCCAATTTGTGGACCACTACATTATCAGTTACTTTTCTCACTGCTATGGCAAATGCCTGAGAAATGCAACTTAAGCAAGGAGGGTGTGGTGGCTTGAATGAAAATGGCTCCCATAGGTTTAGATATTTGAAAGTTTGATTCCCAACTGGCTCCACTTCCTAATCCTTTCCAAATAGTTCCACTAACTGGGAATAAAGCCTTCAAAAATATAAACCTATGGTGGCCATTCTCATTCAAACCACCATTTTTTTAAGAAAATAATATTTGAAATAATAGAATATTTTAAATGCATTGCATTTAATAAAAGTAAACATAATCCCACAGAATCCTACTCAAGATACAGTGTCAATATGTAAGAGGTGTAATGGTTAACAATAGCAATGTATTTCTTTTTCACTTTTAGATTTTTATGTACATGGGTGTTTTACCTGCGTGTATGTATGTTTACCACATGTATGCCTGTTATCAACAGAGGTAAGAAGAAGGCATTGGATCCCCTGGAACTAGAGTTACATATATAAGCCACATGGGTGCTGAGAATCAAAACCAAGGCCCTCTGCAAGAGCAAGTGCTCTTAGCCATGAGCCATCTCTCCAGCCCAGGTGAATGTCTTAAATTGAGTACAGTTTTATTTAAAAAAAAAAAATATGAAAGCTGCAATAAACATAAAGACATATAAATCCAGGGATTCTGGAGGTGGAGGCTAAAGCCAAATGGGGCTATATAAAAACAAATTTGGAAAGTCACTACAGGAACTTTTTTTCTTTTCAGATAGCATTAAGTCAACAGCTGAAGCCAGCTTAAATCAGAAAGATCATAAATTCGAGGCCAATCTGGACTACTTAATTGAGACCCTGCCAGCAAAATAGTCAACAGACAATCTAATGGCTGCTATGCATACCCCTCTACCCACCCCCTCCCCCAGACCAGCCTCAAATTCACAGAGATCTGACTGGCTCTGCCTCCCAGGTGCTGGGATCAAAGGCAAGTGCCACCATATCTGAAGGCATTTTCACCTATCAACCTCCACCTTATCTCCCTGAGTTGGAGTTCCTCACTAAGCCTGAAGCTCACTGTTTCTGCTAGCCAGCGAGCTCCTAGGATCTGCCGTGTCTCCTCCATTCACAATATCGAGGTCACGGAGACATGCCGTCATGCACAGATTTTTCACATGGGTGCTAGGGTTTCAAACTCATGTTCTTGTGCTTGCAGAGTAATCTTACTCTCCAAGCCTTTCCTAGCCCCCAAAATGAACTAAGAGTGGTGGGTAATGGAGGGAGAGTAGATGGCTTTTACAGGAATCCATTCTCACACCAACACACAGACATTCCCATATACACATCTTTCAAAATATTTTTTAAAATGCAAAGCTATTAGTTACTGTCACATTTCCACGTTATGGTTTTCTCTACCACAAGTTCTCTGTAGCTGTTTTGAAGGAGTTTAAAAAAAAAAAAACAAAACAAAACTCCACAAATAGCTTTCTTGGAATCAAAGCCCATTTAAAAGTAAATTAGGAAAATTCAACAACATTGCTACACCAGCAATTGGTGGTAGTTTATAGATAAAAGATTAGCCTATTAATAAAAATCCCTTTTGTTGCATATCTACGGTAGCATCAAGTATTTTAGCTTCACCACTCATTTTTTGAACAAAGGTGTCGATCCTTTCCTCAATGTTTTCCTCTGTCCCATCATTTCCTTGCCTGGCCTTGGCTATTCATCTCAGTCCGTGTACTCCTCAGCCTGCTTTATCAGTCCTTCTCTGGTTGGTGCCCACTTCCCTATGCTGAGAGCTAGTTTCTGCAAAAACAGTGACTGTAAACCTTGCAGATAAATACATACATAAAAATTAATTTTCTCAGATGGGGAATGTGCTGCATCTTTGGGGAAGGCAGTCACATAAAGGTGGGTATTTAGATGTCTTATTTGGAGCCACTTTTGAGACTAAATGGATCTGCTTCAGTTTCAAATCTTCTCTGTCTATTTAAGCATTGAAAAAAAGACAGCTGAGAAATGTATAAAATAGGACTGAATAGAGGTATTGTTAAAAGAATAAAAACAGACCAATACATTCAGCCAATCATGGGCAGCTATGTCCTAAGGAAAAGTAATGAAAGGAGAAATTACACACACACACACAAGCAACACACGCACACATGAGCACACACACACGTGCACATACACACACGCATTGCTGTTTCATCAAGTCTTATCAATAGTAACATTAGGAAAGACAGTGCAGCATCTATATTCTGTAAGCATCTCTCTTGTCCTATTGGTCACTGTCAGTTTTGGATGAAAAAAAAGGTTCTCCCACATCAAACCACTATGATGGACCCAGTCCAAAAACAACACATTAAGATTTCTGAAGTCAAGTCGCTTTCCTAAATCTGCTTATTTTATATATACTAGGTAAACTACCAAGCATTTAATGCCCCCAAACAGATGACATTATGCCACAAATGCTGAATATGGAATGGTCTTGACTTATAAGCTCACTCTGGGCATTAATGCTAATTAATACACTATCCCAATGAAAAAACATTTAAGCACTGAATAAAGCCTAGGACCTAAAACCAAAAATATGTACACATGAAATCAAGTACAACTCACCATGGTGAGGACTGAACATGGACAAGAAAAACAGCATGAGCTATACAGAGTAAGTTCCAATGAAAGAAAATACTTAATACAGTTCATTTTTTGCAAATTTTTCAAACTCTTTTTCAGTGCACTGAAGGAGATGTTAAGTTTTTGCATCAAACTGCAAGACAATGGACTGGAGAGATAGATGGCTCAGTGGTTGGGAGCACTGCATGATCTTCCAGAGAACCCGGGTTCATTTTCCAGCATCCACATGGCAGCTCACAACTCTCTGTAACTCCCGTTCCAGGGGACCTGATACCCTCACACCAATGCACATAAACATAAAGTTAAATAGATTTTTTTAAAAAACTGCAAGATAACAAACAAAAGCTGTTCATTACAGATACTAACAGAGTGGGATGGGACAATTCAAAACAAGTTTTGAAGAATAAGTCAATAATGTAACCCATTTTTTTTTTTTTAAGAATACTGATAAAACTCAAAAACAAGTAACTGAATTCCCATTCTGAATATGTAACCTATCTAAAAAGTCACAGTATTACATCAACTTTAATAAGTCAATCAGACAAGCATTAACAGTTTGAAATGCACGTATCATGCGCAGGACCTCCAGACCCACCTAGAAAGCCCTACCGGCAGCTTCAGGCAGAGGAGCAACCTAAACAGCATTAGCTCCTTTTGCCACAACTCACCCAACGTTCTCCGCATCCTCATCACACTCAGCTTTGTACTTGCACGGTCCACACTTGGAATGTTTCCTGTGGGCCTCCGCTCCTGAGCCATCCTCCTCTGTTTAAACAGAAAAGTTAAACTTTCAAAAGTTGCATGGGTCCTTTCTAAATAGGCTTTAAGTTTTCAGGAGCCACTGTGTTGTTCTGAAGGACAATGCACCCAAACTTCTGGAGAGAATCACTTCCAAAAAGTCCTCCAAAACTGCTGCTACTACTAAACAACACAGTCTGCGACACCACGCTGTTTGTAAAATAACCTCTTGGGCTGTGCGTATGGAACAATACAGCGAAAACTGCATTTCTAACCAACTACCATCTAACACTGAGTAGGAGAAAACAAAACATGAGCAAAAATCCAGTCTGTGACTACCCTCTCCCTCAAGAAGCCTGTACAAGCTGATTAAGTCCAGACATGCTGGACCACACTAGAATGTGACCATCACCTATCCCTCCCGTCAGTGCCACACCCGACTTTCTAAACAAATAAAAACTAACTGCAGAGTTAAAAGAAATATTCCTCTCCAATTCTGGACAGGTAAGGGGCGCTCTTACAAAGCCCCTGCCCCTTCTCTATTTAGTTCACTTAGCACAAACACTCAGATGAGTCTCCCATTTCCCAGCAACAAAAGGAGCACCTCATTAACCCCAAAAGACTCACATCCCCCAAACGTAGGCATCCTGTACATCATTCTAGTCAAGTGGATCCTTGCAGCTCTCTGAAAGAGGGCCAGAAGTCTGCTGAGAGGAAGGATTTCAACCTCACAAGACTTGGTATGTCATAGCTATACATGGGCACCAGTCAGTGAAGAACTGACCAAAATGTAAGTCCACAGGTAACATCTAACCTTCCCGTGTTTACCACCTGCCTGCTCTCTGACTGGAAACACTCCTCAAATGGGATTGCAATGATCATAACAGTTAATAACTTTGAGACCTCAGAACCATTGTGAGGTCCAGAATGGCCGATCAAACCATCAAACCTTTCCAACACATTCTCCCTTGAGGGCTGGGAACATTCTACATCCTCAGCAAGACAGCCAGGACTGTATTGTATTAGCAAATCTTGAGAACGTCTGAGTTTTCTATCTCAACAATGACCACGGGGACCGGGTCACGTGATCTCTTAAAATCCTTCCTTGCTCTCAGATCTAAAATTCATGAAGTTGGCTTTCACACATGATTACAGAGCTCCTGCTTAAACACGTCCATTTAAATCAAACCCTATTGTTCAGCCGCTTTTATCACTTTCTTTCTGGCTGCAACTCTCATCCTTGAATTCCTCCCCATAAATGCTCTATTCTCTACAGTCCTTCAAAGTTCCTTCCAACTCGGAAACTTGAGCATTCCACCAAAGACAGAGGAAGGAGTGGCCTGGCACCAAGTTTCATATGGTTAGGATCATAACTGTGGTTTATATTTGGAGTGAATTTTCCCATAAGTGTTCTTTTAACCTATCCTCGGGGTACCTCAAATATTACTTTGCACAGAATAGATAGCAATATTTACAGCTTCATTAAACTGTGATGCAGATTAGTCCTCCTCAGTTCTGGTCCTTTAATACTATTACCAAATATGACTGGAAGTAATTTTATTTTAAGACACAGGAAGTTTTAAAGATTTAAATTTAATTCTTAATTCCACCAGAGTTGTTTTGCGAGCTTTCCCTCATCAAGGCACAACTTACTCTGGAATTTTTAACCTTATTATTCTTTAAAAAAAAAAAAAAACTTATGTTTAACAAAAAATTGGAAGAATAAAAGTGATTTGAACATTATGTCTCATGATAAAAACCACTTGCATGGACAATTCTGTGCAGAAGTCAGTTTGTGTAACCTAATTTAACAGGAGCTACCATGGGTTCCCTTTCGTCTGACAAGAAATCTTCAGTGAAAACGGCACAAAACCAAGACTGTGGCTAAGGGGACAGCCCAGGTAGGAATGGTGGCCAGGTGGCAGGGCTTCCTGCAAGGTGGTTGGTGGCAATGAGTCCACAACTCTGCACACACTAAAGTCCCTGAGCTGCGAACTTCAAATGTGTGAGCCCTACAGTGAGTGCATCACATCTTAGAGCTGTTAGGAAAAATCAAAAGAAAGCAAAGACCTTGAAGAAGTATCTGAGCTGGGCCTGGATGTTCACACCTGGAATCCTAGCACTTCAGAGGCTGAGACATGAGGACCCATGTGAGCTCAAGGTGAAATATGCACTACAAAGTGAGTTCCAAGCCAGCCTGAGCTGGGAGATGAAACTCTGTCTCAAAATAGCAAAGCATTTGAAACTCACCTCCTTCTCCAGATCCAGAGCCATTATCTGAGAAGAAAAACAGCAAATGTAAACATTTCTCCCGGAAATTCCATCTTTTCATTTCTTACCAAAATTAAACTGACATCCATGATATTTCTTTTCACAAACCTCTAGGTTAACTTCATTTTCATGTCTACTTTAGGCGCTACTGAGTAGGTAGAGGCACAACCATCAGTGTATTTCTTATATACTGAATATATTTCTGTAACTCCGAAGCCAGCACAGCCAGGAAATACCCAGATCTCACGCCAGGACTAAAAAAACTACTGTTAAACAGCTAAACAGAAATGATTAGCCCACTCATTTAAAAGGTAAAGGGAAATTTTAATTCTATTAGGGCTGGAGAGGAATACTGAACAAACTGCTTTTACTAGAAAGATAAAAACTGAGCCTGGCTCCAAAAGGCTTCTTAATCAAATCTGTGGATACAGTCCAGAGGCCAAAAGGCTTAAAATAAAATCCCTAAGGTTTATTGAGGAGAACCTTGGGGTTTAATCTGCATAGTACTGATAAAATTAATTTCCTCTAGGAAATCTATTCAGAATAAATCTCAGAGATAAAATGTAATTAATGCACAAATTTAAATTTTTTTGTAGCACTGGACCTTATATACACTAGGCAATCACTCTACCACTGAGTCACATTCCAAACCTGAAAATTTTATTTTACAGTGCTAAAAGACCCATTATATAACATGGTGAAAATAGGGAATTCTGTCTTATCAGCATGGAGCTGTAAAATTAAGAAATAAAACAGAGATGGTAGATGATTTTGACACTTTAGCCAGAATTAAATGATATCTGGTCCCAGAGAATTAATTCTATTTTTCAAATAGCCTCTAGAATGGAAGATAATACTGAATAACAGAACAATGCTGGTCCCTTCCCTCCAAACTCTGTCAAGCAACAGTCAAACCCCCAGATATGCAGCAACAGCAGGAATTAGAAAACACACATCACAGGCAGTGACAAGTGCATAAGCTCCATGGCCTTTTGTGGAGTTTTCAAATGCATTCAGTTTTGATCTAATCAATCACTTAAGGATGTCTCCTCAAAGGAAGGAGGGAAAGAGTGGGGGAATGGAAAGGCGGAGGAGAATAAGAACTGAATTTGTGAATACTACCATATTTTCTTAGGAAAATTAACCCTTCTCCCTTTCATTCATGTACATTAATTGGGTATAATTAAGTGCAAAGCATTGTGATAAATGCTAGGTTTACAAAGATAATTAAGACACAATCCTAGTACCTGAGACACTCACCCTAAACCTTTTTGCAAGCCATGTCCAACTTTAATAAATATTAAGAATCTCACAACTTTCTTGATCATTAAGAATTCCTAAGAACACTAAATGCTGTAACTATTCTGTTAATACCATAGCAGTTTCCTTGTAGAATTTATCATATATACAAACATACCCATGAGTCCATCCCAGCCCTGAGATGGTGTCATGCTTCTCTAGACAGAACACATCACCTTCCAGTTGAAAAAGCACTTATGTGGCTGTAGGCATGTATGTCAGATAAATAAATGCTGCACATTACATGTGTAAGTACATAGAAGATGTAACACACCTAGAGTTGTCACAGGAGATGGACTTCAGAGGAGACACAGATTAAGTCCAATCATAAAGCCTAGAAAAGATTTTTCTGAGTAATTGAAAAATTTCTAACTCACAGAAGAGAAAAATTTTAAAGACCAAATGACAAGAAAACATGACCCAGTCAGCAAGCATCAACACAGCACCTCATGGCCTTGGCATTCCCAAGCTTATTTAACAAGCCCAGAAAGCTAATACCCATAGAATGATTTAAGGAAACAGAGTTCAGAGTCTAAGTGACCTGCACAAGGCTATACGGTAAATAAAGGGTGCGATAACTAACATGAGGCCTTCTACTCCTAGCTCAGTGTTCTTTCTTTGCAACCTACCACTCTGCCTCCTGTTTAACATTCACTGCCTATCAAAGCACTTGGTGTCTTCAGCACATGCTCCTCATACATGATTAATATGGCATCAGAAAAAATTTGCAGAAACATCTAGATCACACCTGTGAAATGCAATATACTTAGAGAAGTATTGAGGACACCACTTGACAGCCTAACAGCAACATCCCAAGACAACCCAAGAACACAATACTTTCTCTCCACACCTAATTATTTTCTGTACAGTAAAAAAAATGTCTCCTTGCCCAAAGAATTTAAAGCATACCTGATAAAAAGTGTCTGTCTGGAGCAAGTTCTACATCAGAACTGAAGAGGGGCCAGCCACACTGCACAGTATGAGGGCCAGCTGCACTACCAAGATCAAGTCTGAGGATCTGAGTTTGGCCCCCCAGTATCTGTGTAAAGAACCTGATGTAGCACCATGCTCCAGTAACACAGTACTAGGAAGGCAGAGAAAGACAGATCCTGGGAGCTTCCTGGCCAGCCAGTCTAACTAGACAACAGTAGTTTCAGATGCAATGAAACTGTATCTCAAAGAAATAAGGTGTGGGAGCTAGAAGAACACTCAGTGGTTAAGTGCATTTAATGCCATTACTGAGGACCTGAGTTTATTCCCCAGCACCTGCAACTCAATTCCAAAAGATTCAGCCCCCTCTCCTAGCATTCTAGGGCTCTGCACAGATGTGGTCCACTAATAGACAAGCAGACCCATAAATAAAATAGTAATAAAAGAAGATAGCAGATGCCTCCCTCTGGCTTTCACACATCCTTACATGGAGGAATGCACCTGCACAAACATTTGTATACATCACACACCCATACATGCAAAAGAAATGAAAAGAAAAAGAAAGCTAGGCCAGGTAATTTAGAATGGGAGACTTGAGTCAAACAGCATTAGAGAATCTAGAGCACTGGTTCTCAACCTTCCCAATGCTGTGACCCTTTAGTACAGTTCCTCATGCTGTGGTGACCCCAACCATAAAATTTTTATTTGTGCTCCATAACTGTGTATTTGCTACTGTTATGAATTGTGATGTAAATATTTTGGAAATAGAGGTTTTCCAGAAGGGTCACGACCCACAGTTTAAGAACCACTGATCAACAACATGGACAATGCACCAACCAAACCCACTTATAAGTCAGCACCAAAGCTCAGCTTTCCAGTGGACAGTACTCCAAGAGGAAGTGCTGCCCATGACTCCTTGAAGAGAACAGCAAAGCATTCCATATTTGGACCTCTCCCAGAATCTGCCCTATGCATCCCTGCTTTGGCCAATTTTAAGTTTATCTTTTCCCTGCAATAAATCATAACTATAGTAGCTTTTAGTGAGTTATATGAGTCATCCTAGAAAATCATATCAGAAGACAATTTAGGGAACTTCTTGAACTCCACTGGTATCATAAGTGAGTGTTAGGGACTAAACCCACTAAGTTATAGTTGGCCCTAAAACCTTCACATGAGTAAGAGGGAGACTTGAAATACTGTAGCATAAGAAAAGGAAGTAAATGGAGACAGGATCAGTCTCCATCCTTACCACTGGCCTCTACACAATAATTCTAGTTACAGTATCTAACCAGTATCTCCACCGCAAACTCAAACACCACTAAGCAATGCACAGTAAGGCCTCCTGGAACCAACCACCACCATTCAAAAAGAAGAAAGCAGAGGGTAAATAAGATGGCTTGGGGTGCTGGGTGGAAAGAAGAAAAGAATCTGGAAAGAAATAGGCCCTGAAATCAGCTCATAGAGGTTTTCTAGAGACAATCATCTCAAAAAATATAAACAAATAAAAACAAACTTATCTCATGCCAGTTCCCAGCTCCAAATTGTATTTGTTCAATGCTTGGGCTATCAAGCAAAGGCTATGTGACATCCTCACATAAAACAGGCATAAAGTCAATACAAAAATCACCCCGTTAGAAAGCAGTAACATAAAATGTAGATAAAACTCCCTCAATCACCATCAATCCCTGCAACAATGTGAGTCAAACACTTCTAAAGTTTTTGGAAAACATGGCAGAACCATTGATAACACCATACATACCTGAGTAGCAAGGTCCACGTGTCACCACTGTTATATCTTTCTGATGCTTACAAGCAGCCCTCCTGAGAAAACATTCATTCTGGTAAGTGTCCCCATTTGATCCACAAACAGGAATGTAATTTGTATGGCACTGAAAAAAAACAAAAACAAAAACAACAAAAACACACTCTCAGAACTAGGCATAGATATTCATGTATTAACGGTGTAGTTCACACTCATGAGTGCAAAAGCGTAGTTTTATGACACTGTTCCACTGCCGACACACAGCCCCTCTACTTGACAAAGAGGATCTTTCTTTGCCTCATAGATTTTTCTCACATTCATAATGAAAATAACTACCAATTATCCTTATGAAACTGGACATCCCTGTGCAATCTATTTTATTTGCTTGCTAAGAAAATCCATAGAAATATTAAGAGGAAAATCGTGGCAGAGTTTATAAAGAGCTGCTTAGGTGATGTCACTTCATCATTAAAATTCCTTTACTTAGTACATCCAGTAGTAAAGCCCTAGGGAAGAAACAGGATGACACAAAGAAATACACCACCATCTCTGTCCTCAGAGATCTTATAATCTTGTTAGAGTACGGGGGAAAAAACTGCAAAGCTAAATCATGTTTGGGATCACATGATTTGGAGTCAATTGGACAGGAAGTGTGATGCCCAACCTCCAGTACTAAAAGCTAGGGCGTTTAAGGGAAACCTCCTCAGAGAAAGTAGAATTCAAACTGAGCAATGAAGGATAAACAGGAATGGGGAGGATGAAGATAAACAGTGATGAGATCTGAAAAATGACACTGGCTCTACATGTTTACATGTCAGAAATAGCACAGATGGGGGTGGGGGGCTGGTTAAGAACGTGTTCTGCTCTTGCAGAGGACCAGAGTTCAGCTCCCAGCACCCACACTGGGCTGCTCACAACTGCCTGTAACTCCCGCTACAGGCAATCCAATACCTTCTGGATTCCATGGGCACCTGCATTTACCCACACACAGATATGCATACACATAATTTTAATTTTTTTAAATATATCTTCTTTAAAAATGGTATAAATAAATTTTCAAAATCTGGGGAAAGTATCACAATACAATACAAGCTATCATTATTACTTAAATAAGGGTAATGCAAATGTTCTTTTTAAATGGGCCAAAAAACTTACAGAAAAATTATAAATAGCCAATTAATATATAAAAGTAATTGATCTTCATTAGCAATCAGGGTTGCATACTGAAAATGAGAATTGGGGAGTGGGGCTCTTGAGACAGGGACTTTCTATGTTTTTGTTTTTTGAGACAGGATTTCTCCTTGTAGACCAGGCTGTCCTGGATGGAACTCACTCTGTAGATCAGGCCAGCCTCAAACTCATAGAGATCCACCTGCCTCTGCCTCCCAAATGCAGGGATTAAAGGTGTGTGCCACTACCACCTGGTGGGACTTGATATATAGTCCAGGCTAGTGAGGAACTCTCCCCTGCCTTCAGTTCAGGGATTACAGGCAAGTACCAACATGCACAACTTACCCTTTTTTAAAACAGTGCTATTTATCCAAGAAACTGAATGCAAATTTTAAATAATATAAAATAAAATTTAGCAAGAAAATAAATTGCAGTCAGCCTAATTTTTACAAATGTGCATAAATTCTAGGAGAAACTGACAATTTCCTGCTTGTCTCAATTTTTCTACAATCAACAAGATTTACTTTTACTGCTATCTTCTTTTTTAAGTGGTTGGCCTCAGTGTATGAAGTATAAATATGGCATATTAGCACAATTCAGCAACTGTTAACAAAATATCTTATAACCAAGTTGATTTTATAATATGCTCAATATCAGCAAAATCTTACACAAACTTATTAAAATTTTATTTGGAGGGCTTTGTATATGAAACTGCTTATGAATATTTTTAATCCAACTTCATTATAAGGAGATATAAGGGCTTGAGTACTATATTGTCTTCTAACATAATCATTCCAAAGCATGTAAATCATGAAATATATTATAAATGACCTTTATTTTTCTTTTATATTAAAATTTTGTACCATACTCACTTCTTTAATCATGTGTTTATGTGGGTTACATTATGAATTTCATTTAAAGGTAATAGAAAAATGGAACATAAGCTAGTAGTGACTGAAAGAGCTTTGACTTTGAAAAGGCTGGAAACCTTAACATTTATAAAACCGATAAGCACTGGACACCAGCTTTATATGTCCTATATACTTAAATATTCTAACAACCAATGAGGCCCAGGACAATTCCAGAGCCAGGCAAGTGAAACCGGCATGTGCTCTCCATCTATCCAAAGGCAACTGTCATAGATCCTCTCAAATAATGTTATGAGGATTAAATAAGGGAAAGCTACCTATGGCGTTTATAACCAGCCATGGTAAATTCTCACTAAATATTAGCTGTGATTGCTGTTGTCACTATCATTTCAAAGTCTTGAGTATTTGCATAGGAGCACAGCTGATAAGTGGAAGAGTCACTCTTGATCCCGAGTGATGTACTTTAGGCATCATACACAAATTACTCAGTCTCGCCCATGAATCTCTTTGTGATGGTGAGCAAGGGTCCTCACCCTGCAATCAGTGTCAAGCACACACCTCTGAGTGAACCTGAGATGGGAAAGTAGATCTGCTGTTCCTTCATCACCCTTGGGTCTCTCTCAGAAGCGCGCCCCCAGTAAACTTATAGAAAAGGAAGAGATCCTGGCAATGCTACAACATTCAGACTGATCCTATCTCTAACCCACATTCTATCACCTTTGATGAGGAAAGAAACCTCCCCATTACTTACGACTGTAATGATGCTGCCAGCTATCTGAAACTAAAAGATACAGCACTATTCCACTCTGGAACTGCATTTGTTCAAGCATTCGCTGTACACCTACTGTGTGCCAGGAATTGTTTAGAACACAATAAAGAAAACGTTGCTGGGAGAGTTCACCTTAATTGTCAACTTGATTGATTGATTGATTGATTGATTGATTGATTGATTGATTGATTGATTGATTGGTACCTAGAAGCTTAGTAAAGCACATGTCTGGATGTGTCCTTAGGCAGAAAGGCCAGGCTGGGGTCCTGAGAAGACTAGGACAGAGAGGAACCAATCCACAAGCACTGGTTACTCCTCTATTTCCTGAACACCATATGAAGTGATCCACTCTACTCTGACACACCAAGATAGAATGAACCTCTGAAAATGTGCACCAAATAAGACTTTCCAGTAAATAAATAAAGCCTTTCCCCCATGTAGTTGTTTTGTTTGGGTATTCTGTCACAGCAAGGAAGAGGAGGACTAGCATAGCTGTGACGGTTAATTTCATGTGGCAACTTGACTAGGCCCTTGGGTGCCCGGATTTAAAGTTATTTCTGGATGTATCTGTGAGGGCATTTACAAATGAAATTAGCACTGGAGTCAGTGAACCATGTAAAGCAGGCTGCCCTCCCCTGGGTGATGTGCATTATCCAATTTGTTGAGAAACCAAATAGAACAAAATGGTAGAGGAAAAACTTTTCCCTCTGACTGTTCTGGGAGGTATGGCCTTCAGCCTTCAGACAGGGCTCACACCATGCCATTTCCCAGGTTTTCACCCTTAATGTTGTGGTATCTCAGCCTCTTTAACGAAATAAGCTAATTCCTCACTAGTCTCTTCCTTCAACCCTCTCAGACAAATTCATGTGCACATAGCCTGCTGGTTTTTTTTTTTTTTCCCCCTGTGGAAAACTCCAATACAAAGGTCTAGTAAGAGTACTAGAGACTGTGGAAACTATTAAAAACAGACACAAACATGTGAAGACAGCCCACAGAACTCTAAATACAAGGAGGAAGAAAAGAAACTGGGGGAAAGTTGCAGACACTATGTTTTAAGGGAAAGATGTACTAATAATCTTTCTACACATATAATTAGTAAGTTGCTTTGTGTATATAAGTAGCAAGATAATGGTTTTTATTAGCCAACTAACAAAATTTGCAGTTATATGCAATTCTACTTTCTGTGAAAAGAACTTAAGCCATCCCCAGAAGTTTGTATTAGCACTAAAAGCATGCAGAATTATAAAAATCTTCCAAACAAGTTGATTATCAGTTAAGATATACACAGCTGAGATATGCATAATATACATATCAAGTCATTGTGTTTAAGCTGTCAATAATTTGGATTTTATGACAGATCTATAATCTTATAGGAAGACAACAGAGCAGTCAAAGGAAGGATTCCTCAGAAAGGGATGGGGGGTGGGGAGGAATAATGCTGTAAGTCCTTAGGCAGTTTGCCCCTACAAGGTGAAGAAACTGTCTTTAAACATCTTCAGCATCCAGCCTAAAATACAGCATACAGCAAGACTGGAAAAGCATCTACAGATCTCACTCCCTCACTTATATTTCTCTTCCTGCTTTGCTACAGGTTAAAAACCAAAGGATTTAAGACAGATCATGGAAAGCTGTTTTTTAAGCTGTTCAAGGACACTGAAGAGGCTATTTTATATATATATAAAAATCTTTAAAAACTCAAAGGCTTGCAAAAAATGAAGGAAAGCAGAATTTAAAGCCAACACCATGGAAATGAAAGGGCCCCATGGAAAGGCAGGAACAGAAGGAACTGATGTCCCCAGCCAATGGCAGCAAGAGTGTGAAGTCAGCCAGAGCAGGCTAAGCAAGCTTGGAAGAAAGTGGCTATTGTGGAGCTGCCCCACAGAAATATCGCTCTGTGTAAGTGAATGAAAAGTCTCTTTGACCCTGAGAACATGACTGGGTGGTCAATAGCAGGATACACAGCTACCCAGCCCCAGTACTTCCATTCTCTACTCCTTTTAATGGAAATAATCGTCATGATGATTTGTGTTCTTACTACTTCTTAGCGCTATGAAGTGTGCCTCCTTTGTTCAGATGGAATCCTGGTGAGGAAATGAGGACACACAGTTGCTGAGGTCACTGGGTTACCAGAAACACTAACTCTACTTGGCCATACGCCTGCTTTCTGAAGACCTTGCTCTCCTCAAAATGCAAAATGGCAGGCTTAGTTATAACAAGACTAAGTAAAAACCAAACAAGCTCCTTCTATACCTAGTCTCCAATTCTAAAATGGGGTCCAGGGGAATGGCTTCTGAGAAAATATCTACAGCTAGATTGTAATTTAACCAAAGAAAACGGGCAAACAGGAGCAATCAAGAGTCACACTCTCGGGACTGGAGAGATGGCTCAGTGGTTAAAAGCTCTGGCTGCTCTTCCAGAGGACCAGGGTTCAATTCCCAGTACCCATGTGACAGCTCACAAATGTCTGTAACTCCAGTTCCAGAGGATTCAACACCCTCACACAGACATACGTGCAGGCAAAACACCAATGCACATGAATAGAAAGCAACTAAACTCCAGAAGGAAATGCTAATATTCTTTGGGTTACAGCTCTAATTTCCAGTCCATCTCTAACCCTGGCTCTCCCTGAGGCTAAGGCTCTACTTCATCTAAAGCGCTGCAATGCACCAGGGGAGAAGGGAAGGGAAGTCAGGTTAACAGAAAAAGGGAACAGTGCCAACCTGCTCACTAAGAGGGTCTGCTGCAGTGTCTGCCCTTTTCCTGCATGGCAAAACTCACGCTTGGATATGACTTAAACATCTCTCCCCACACATGCACATCTAGTGAAGTGAGTCTGACCTCTAATTTCAGAAATGAGGCACAGAAGGAACAAATAACAGGACTTCACCTGGCAAGAGAGAACTAGTGGTGGGCTGTGAGCTGAATTTCCTGTGGGGCTCAAGGTGCTATGAGCTTTGTATTTGAATGTAGGATTATTATAAAGCGGAGGAAAATGGTAAGCTAATTTTGGTTTTCTCACCTGAAATTGACATGCACATTTCAAACCATCTCCATCTTCTTTGCAGACACCTCCATATTTACAGGATGATTCATCACACACTCTGATATCAGATTCTCTCACATTTAATTCTGCAAGAGAGGAAAACATTGTTTCATGTATATATCCAAACATACACACACATACAACATACACATGCATAATGTATACAGATTAATAAAAGGACAAATTATTGTGTATCTCATTCACTGGTATAATAGCAAGACAATATTAAAAAAAAAAAAAAAAAGTAAAGTAGAGAGACGGCCCCAAAATAAGAGCACCTGCTACATAAACATGAGGACCTGAGTTTGGACCCCAGCACATAGTCAATAAGCCAAGCATCTTACTACACCTGTAACCCCAGCACCAAATGAGGCAGAGACAAGAGGATCTCTAGGGCTTGCTGGCTTTCAGGCTACTGAGAAAAATGTAAAGCCTAGATTTAAGGACCTTCCGAGGGGTAAGTAGACAATGATGAGCCACTAAGGGGCTCTTCCAGCGTCCACATGAAGGCACAGACAAGTGTGCATACACACACAAACACACACACACACACCCTTAAACAAATAAAAATTAAAAAGCAAGTTCTTGTAAGACTTGAAATGTTCAGTATACCCTAAAGAGAATCTTAGGCTTTACCCTTAAAGAAACTCGCCCCCCAAAGAAACTTCAAAATGCTAGGTCTTAACATAATTTCCACCTTGACAGTTTAGATTCTTTGTCTGATGAGCAACTTAACTTTAAAGATAACAAAGTTTAGACCATCAGTATTGATTCTAGGCAATTTTAGTTACAAGGAATCATAAAATTAACTTGAACTTCATACAATAGGTAGATATGGAACATTTACGAACACAAAATTAAGGAGACTGAAAATTTCTCTCCCGTTGAAACTTTTAAATGACTGAGCTAATTTTATCATAGCAAGCACAGTCGATTACTGACTTAGTTTCTGCTCTAAGAGTCACCCTTGACTGGAAGCAGTGTATTAAACGTCCTCAGAAACCAATGTGTGGCTTCCAGGTTACTGCTAAGTCAAGTGGGACTGGGTAAGAATCAATGGGATGCATTTCCCTATCTCCCCATCAGGAACTGGAGCCACAACAAATGTACACATACAAACAGTAAGCGAATGCCTGCCTTAAAAACATTTCAGTATAGTCATGGCCATGTGCACATAAGCCAGGGAAGCCAGTGGCCGAAGCTAATCCCTGGCTGGCTGCAGCTCAGCGGCTGATTAACTCTGGAAAAAGTACAAGAAGTCTCCGGCACTCTACATCATGATGAGGTGGGGCCTGGCAAACAGACCCACTTCTCAGCAACCCACTAGCCCTCCAGTTTCTCTTCCTGATTTTCAAAGCAGGCCTCTGGACTGAGTCAAGGAGACTCCACTATCTAATGACACCTCCCTGGCCTCTCCTCCTCTTTTGTTTGCATCTCTCTGTAAGGGCATCCACTGCATGGTGCTTCTAAGGGCTGGCAATTGGGGAACTGAGTCAACAGTACTTTCATGAATCCACACTCTGAAGCGCCAACACCACACCGGGGTAAAAACAGTTTTCAATACTTAATGGGCTTCAAGGTCACAGAAATAGATAAAAGTTCAAATTTTTGGCACTTAAGACAACCGACACAATTGTCTTACTGTTCTGTTCTACAAACTACTCCACCCACAGAAGATGGGATCTAAGTTCCTTCTATCTGGGACTGTGAAAGTCTTGGGTTCTTGGATCTCTTCTCCCAATTTTTCTTGTCCTTTCTTCCTTCCTTCTTTCCTTCCTTCCTTCCTTCCTTAATAATATATTTAGCTTCCAAGACTCCTTGCTACAGGCCTTTTTTTTTTTTAAATATATCTAGTCAATAAAAATTTAAAGCAGGTCCAGTTCCAAATTCTAACAGCTTCAGACCCAAAGATGTTCCAATGTCTATAGTCAGAAGCTGCACCATACACACATAAAATGAATGCAGAAAGAAAGACGGGTGCCAAGAATCATGGGGTTACCACACCACAGTCCTTTAGATTACTGTTATAGGAAATAAACAAATACGTTTTTAAAAAACCAAGCCCTCGTCTTATAAGCTAAGTCACAGGTGCAAACAATTAAATATGATACCATTAACAATAGTTACATGCAAACTTAAGACAAACACTTCTAAGCAAAAGGCTTACATCTTTTGTGTGTCCTCAAACATTTATAAATTTGTTCAAAGCACCATTACTCCCTGAGGCTCTACCTCCTAACAAGCATGCTAACCAAAGCCACAGCTCAAACTGACTCTGAGTGTCCTTTTTAGGCCTTCTGCACAGTATCAGGCAAGAAGAGGGCACTCTGCTTCCTGTCAGTGATGATGATGATTACATACCTGCCTTCTTGAGCCCAAAATGGAAGTTCAGCTAAATGGATGCACTGTTACTAAGGCCCTCAAAAAAAATCAGCTCTCCAAATTAAAAAAAAAAAAAAAAAAAAAATTTACACAAAAAAGCACTCAGAAGAATGGCTCAAAACAAAAATACCTTGCCCTGGTTACCAATATGCCCATCATCCAATTCTCATAATGTAATGAATTCTCCAATCTCATTAACATTTCAAGGCTGGGAAACAATACACAGGAGGGGCAGGAACCCTGCTTAGCAGGATCAGAAGCTACCAGAAGCTTGGGTTGTTGGCACCACTCACTAGAGGTTCAGCATACAGTTCAAACCAGAACCCTGCAGCCATCCAGAATAATGTGGCTTTGCTAGTGACTTTCCAGCATTCAGAACCAAAAGGGAGCAAACTCCCTAATGTGACCAAAGAACATGGAGCTTCTCAGTCTGGGCTAGATGTTCAGGGAAAAATATTGATAGTCACTTGGCTATCCTGAGCATTGATGGAGTGCTGAGTGACATTTCTGGCCTCTACTTACTAGGTGCCAGGGATCACTCCAGCTGTGACAAGTCAAACACCTTCAGACTTTACTAAATGTCACCCGGGGAGACAAGACCACTCCCAATTGAAAACTACTGTGAAAATGAAATCAATGGCATTGGCTTTATTCTTCCCTAACAAGGGTGTTTGGTCTTTCAGCACAGTGACATGATGTCATCTATAAAGCATGTTAAGCCACCTATCCTGGGGATACAAGCATCCCATGGGTTGTAACTAAGACACACCTTTCAACACCAATCACTATAAGCAGTAACCTTCAAGATCTTAGCATATTACAGGAAACATTTGCCATTTCAGAGAAGAACTGACATACAACTCTATAGCAAGCTAAGGTTCAAAGTAGAGGTCCCAGATGTCATAACACCTTAACTACAGTGAGAGTGGCCTCCTCGGCCACTCAAGTACCAGACTTCCTCTCTCTTCCTATAAAGGCATTTTCTTCAAAGTCAACAAAATCTCATTCTAATGACAGAACAGCCTTTTTTCTTAGGTCTTCCATTTATTTTCTTTTCACATTTACTTACTTGGGAGGGTAGCCCTCAAATGTAGGTTCCAGTGTCATAGGTTCCAGTGTCACAAGGCTTGTCTGTAAGCACCTTTACCTACTGAGCCATCTAAATGACCTTCCATCTCTTTTCTTGATCTTTCTATAGCAGATGACACTGTTTCCCTCCCATTCTAGAATAATCTTTACTATCCTCCAATTCTAGCCACTTCTCATTTGATCAGTCCTTTTTTTATATTATATACTGTCAAGTTCAGTGCAATGTATTATTAACTACCCAGATTAACCAAAGTACACCATTCTCTGAAGCCTACAGACCCAAGGTTTGTGACCTAAGAAACCCTTAAGGCTACAGACACTCTCCAGAATGCCAGGAACACATTGGCTCCCATCACAGGAGGGTGTCTTCCTGTTCCAGTGCCACCCAACCTAGTTAAGTCCACATACACGTTGTTGTAATTATGCTGCTTCAACATTTCATAGGAGTGAAAAACTGTTCCCATAAAAGCTAAATTAGGAGCGTTGGAGAAGAATGAGCTACCTCAAAAACCTTGTCCCCTACTCTGCTAACATCTTGCCAGGTCTCAAAAAGATGCCACAGTTCCATACTGTCAAGACTGCAATGAAACAACCAGCTACCAGGACATGGCAGCACCCCAGCTTTCTCATTCCCCCAAAGATGATCAACACCCCAAGTCAGCAGGAAGCAGTCTTGACTCAATGTCCTTATTCCCTAACCTGCCACGCCCAACCCCCCACCTTTTTAATAATAACATTCGTTGAAAACCAACAGTCTGCTGACCCCGCCCCCTGATGATGCGTTACCTTGCTGCTCAGGAGTTATCTGGCTGCACAGGGGACTCAGTTACACATGTGCAAGTTTCCCTTTTAAAGCAAGTGCCCCAAGCACGCCCCCACCCCTCTCTCCCTCTCTCTCCCTCTCCTCTCTCTCTCTCTCTCTCTCTCTCTCTGCCCCTCTGCTTTCGGTTGGCCACCAGCTATCCCTTTCTCTTCCCTCTACCAATAAACTCCACATGGGTGCTGGGAAAAAAAAAAAAAAAAAAGGACTCTCGTTTACAATTCTGCACCCAGAAATCTTTAGGTTCCTTTCAAAGGAACAAAAAATGGAATCTGTAATTAATTATGAATACGCTTTATTCAAAGAAGAAGAAACTAGTCTCAGGGGGAAATTCTATACCTGTTCTCAAAGTATCATTTAATAATATATATGTTCAAGTTAAAATATACTATTTATTCCTGAATCATTTTGTGATTCTTCACTTAAAGTAACTTTCTCAAAAAACCAAATATCTGAACCCTACTGAGCTGTACAGCAGCAAGAGGGTTCTTACCACGTACAAAAGCATTCTGCCCCTGGCCATCCATCACATCACCTTCTAGGATTGCTCGCTGGCAGCATTCTCCATCACACTGCTAACTTCAAAACCTGCATAGCTTTCACATCCATATTAATGCCAAATTCGCTTGTTTTCATCCAGTTTGAGTTCCAGGCTGCAGAATTAGGGAAAGTCCTGAAGCTTCATTAACAGTGAAAGCTTTCCCTCATCTCTGGCTGAATCCCAGCCGACTTCTCACAAGGCGTGTTTGAAGATGTTACCTTGTCTTCAGAAATACAATTTCAACTGCTTTATAATCACTATCTGCGTGTTACTTGTATTTGGAGAAAACAATCCTTTTCAGAAAAGCACAGCCATCCAAACAACGGCCCTACATGGGTGGTTTCAGTCCCCAAATAATGTTCTGGAATATGTACCCAGCTAAGCAATCCCATGAGCCCTATCTATAATGAAAACTAAAAATATGGAAAAGTTAAACATTTACAATATCCCCTGCCTGAAAGTGTGGTACAGCCATGGAATATTATATACCCATTTAAGGATTCATTTTATATAATACACAAATGTTTCATAATGACTATGTGAACATTTAAATGAAAAAGAACATAAAACTGTGCATACATGTCATTTGGGAAAAACAAAAATGCTAACAGCAACTGTTTTCCATCAGTTCAACAATGAATAACTGTTCCTCTTTTCAAGTTTCTATATTAGCTATTATTTAACGGGGGTGAAGGGGAGCCTCAGTGTGATTTCAAATCAAACCAGAGGCAGTATGCTACATCATGTGCAAAGTAGAAATGTGGGGGTCAATCAGGGCCAAGTTCTCATGCTTGGCCTTTTTAATTCAATAAGATAACATGTTCCAAGCATCAGTGCCTCAAATAAGTAGACACAGTACACAGCAAAGATTTACCCCCTCACAGCAAAGCTCTGCTCCCTCGATAGACATGACTTCAACTCCTAGTCCATTTGAGAGGCACCTCTAATGACACAACCAATGGAAATAGAAATCAGGGTAAATCAAGAAATAGATGTAAGCTGAGCAGTGGTGGTGCACGCCTTTAATCCCAGCCCTGGGGAGAGAAAGGCAGGTGGATCTCTATGAGTTAGAGGCCAGTCTGGTCTATAAAGTGAGTTCCAGGACAGCCAAGGATACATAAAGAAACTGTTTCAAAAAACTGGGGGAAAAAAAAGAAAGAAAAGAAAAAGCAGATGTAACTGTAAACTTCAAGTTCCTGCAAATCATAAGAATTAGAAATTAAAATTTCTTTAACTTGTCGGCTAAATTAACATTATTATTACAGTTTCTATGTTCTCTCGGGACATGGTGACAGAGAAAATGAACTCAGTATTCCATAATGCAAATGCAGTCTACATTGATATTAAAATGCATTAATAGCAGAGATGACTATAACTTCTCTGAGCTATATTTAAATCAAATAAACTGTACATGTGCCACACACTTATCTCCAGTACTTTTCATGCATTCTGCATGCTCCTGCCAAACTACCTTTGTGAAACAACACTTTCATACTATCAATCCTCCACCTTCCGCACCCACATCTCTCCCTGCTGCCTCCTTCACTTCTAAATGCCTGTGTCAGGATGCTCCAGGCAAGGTGACAGAGAGGACACCGCTAAAGGTTCAGATGGGAGAACAGACCTGAATCCGAAGCAGAGTAATAAAAACACCCAGTCATGGCCAAGGATGCTGGCCAGTAACGCTCTCTCCTTCCCTCCAGGCTCTGATCTCCCGGGTACTGACACTAGCTTGGCAAACCTAGTGTTTTCCTCTTACAGATGCATAAAGTGAAATCTATTATGGTGCTTATTAAAAATAATGATGACAAATCTCTGCATTTCCTGACACGATACATTTAGCTTTTTTAAAGGCTTGTTTTTATGTGCAACATGCAGACTAGAAATGTAGCTCAATGGTAGTGCAGTTACCTAGCATGCACAAAGCCCTAGGTTCAAATCCGCAGTGCACAAAAAAAAAGTAGAGTAACTCTTTTTAATCCAACCTTTTGTAATGCCTATAAGACTTTTCAGTGCTGGGGAGATGGCTCACTATGTAAAAGCACTGGCCGTGTGAGTGAGGACCTGAGTTTGAACACCTAGAACCCTTAAACTAGACACACAGTGCAAGCCTCCCTGATCCCAGCACGTTTACACTGAGACAGGAGTCAGAGACAGGAGAATCACTAGATCACAAGTCAGCTAACCTGGCATACACAGAAACAAACAAACAAACAAACAAAACAGCAAGGAGATCAGGTCTCAAAAAAGATGGAATGTGACAGCACTCAGGAGGCAGAGGCAGGCAGATCTCTGTGAATTCGAGGCCAGCCTGGTCTACAAGAGCTGGTTCCAGGATAGTCTCCAAAGCTACAGAGAAACCCTATAAACCCTGTCTCCAAAAAAACAAAAACAAACAAAAGGGTGGAATGTAAGGACCAATACTTGAAGTTGCCCTCTGACCTCCATGAAGGAGCCATGCCACACATAATGATTATGTGCTCACACACAAATCTTTCTTGGGGAGATTTGGAGTTTCTTTACTAGTCTGCTTTTCCGAATATTAGTTTTAGTTTTATGGTGACCTCATATTACTTTCCAAATCAAAAAGATTGTATTCTAAAGTATGGGGAAGCCTTGAAAATACACTGAGAGAAAGAAGCCAGGCACAAAAAGGCTTGAGTGTCCAGAACACAGAAAGCCACAGGCATCATCCCTCTGTGGCTGTAAGGGACAGGTGAGGGTTAATGGGACTGGTGGTTCCTAACTACCAGCACTATTCAGGCTTCTCTCTAAAGTGATGGACATGTTCTTAGACAGGAGGGAATGATGATACTGGGCATATAAAACCCATGGAACTGCAGGTTTTAAATGACAAGAAAGATATTGTTCCTTCTGTAAATCGGATTAAACCATCATGCTACTTAAATTTGGAATTTGAGACAACCACTGAACATGTACTATAATGTGGCATTTAAGGTATAATCTGGTACTACCTCCAGTAGCCTCCTGGTTTTTCTTGCTTATCAGCTATGTGACCATAGTAATTAACCATTCTGTAAAAGGGAGACAGAACCTCCCTTAAGATGCCAGTGGAGCATTAAAGATACAGAAGATACCTGTATTATGCAAAATGCCATGATAATATTGGACACTCCTTATTATTAGCATCTGTGATGGAAAAGGTATGAAAAATGGGCATTGAGCCAACTATGAGCCAATGTCCAGCAAACTTCTCATAGTCATATATATTAAAATTTTGGTTTTAGCCTCTTAACAAAGAGTTTCATTTCTAGGAAATTAATATAGAAAATCAAAATATGAAACAATATACGGTAAACCTTCTCCAACTTGTTTTGTTGTCTGTGGTTGTGTTTTCGCAGGGTCTTATGTTGCCAGGATTGTCCTGGAATTCTAAAGCTCAAGGGATCCCACAGCAACAGCCTTCCCAGTAGCTTGTCTATCCACACGTGCTTCAACATCAGAACCTGCTCATGTTTCCAAACACCAACCCAAAGTATCCATCTGTTAGGAATTAACTAAATTATTGATTAAAAAAAATTATCCAGATATTACAGTATGTGAAAGACCAGTAGGCTGGAGAGATGACTCGGTGGCTAAGAACACTTGCCACTTTTGCAGAGACCAGAGTTCAGTTTCTAGCACCCATGTCAGGCAGCTCACAAACATCTGTAACTCCAGCTCTAGGGGATCTGACACCCATCTCCAGACCAAGACCCACCATGAAGTAAAAAAAAAAAAAGCATGATAAAAAAAATGGCACATGGATATACTCATTTTTGCACTGCAAGTGCATTTATTTACATACATGTTTTACAATTTTCCAAGCAGTTAATAGTCAAACATTTTCCAAAATTTGATAAATCTGAACACACAAATATTGACTGGCTTCTGCTTCTATTTCTAACCTCTGACCCTTAGTGTCTGTAACAGTAATTAGAATAGGAGGTAGCCAAAACCCAAGAACTCACCCACAAAGACAAAAAAAAAAAAAAAAAAAAAAAAAAAAAATCTATATAAAACAGACTGCAAATTAACACTGGAGAACTTGGTACTAACTGCTTTAAAGGAGAGGGGGATAGCTTTTGATAGGGTCTTACAATGTAGTTTTGGCTAACCTGAAATTTGCTATATTGACCAGGCTGTCCCCAAACTCATAGAGATCTACTACATACCTCTGTCTCTTGAGTGCTAGGATTAGCCATTTAAAAAAATGAATAGACCTGAACAGAAATAAAACTTATCAACAAATAAAGTCACCTAACAAACAAAATGTATAGATTGAAAAAAGTTCATGACTTAAACATGTAATTCTAAAATACAAGAGTACTATGCCAAGTTCATAAACCCCTGATCTCTCTCTCTAGAGAGAAGCTAATAACAGAATTAATAGTAAAGCATAAAAATAGTTCTGTTGCATATTTAAAGCAGCCTAAATGGTTGAAGTCACCACCTTACAAAACTTAAAAAGAAATTTAATTTTATAATCCATTAAAGAATCTACTTATATAGGAAAATTTTAAGATATCAAACATCAAATAAAATGAAGATAGTCGGTTGTAATAGAAAAAGGGGAATAAAAATGTTGGTGAAAAAATGGGCCGGGTGGTGGTGGCGCACGCCTTTAATCCAAGCACTTGGGAGGCAGAGGCAGGCGGATCTCTGTGAGTTCTAGACCAGCCTGGTCTACAGACCTAGTTCCAGGACAGTCAGGGCTACCCACAGAGAAACCCTCTCTCGAGGGGAGGGGGGAAGAGAATGAAAGATGGGTGGGTCACAAACCCCTCACTGCTATGCTAATCCAACTCTTACCTTTTTGTTGCCTTTTCTATAAAACAGTAAAGTTCCTGCTGGCCCCTCAAAGCCATACCCAGATCACTGAACCTCCCTCTACACTTCCTAGTGTTGCCAAGCTAATTAATGCCACTCTGCTCATCATCTCCTTACTTGAACGGGGCTTTCTTCCTAGAATTCTAATAACACTAAAAAATAATGACAATGTTAACAGATCCTGTGCTTAAAACAATATCAAAAAAGAAAAAAGATAGCTTGGCATAGTGGCAAAACACCGTGATCCAGGGAGGTGAAGTCAGTCCAGCTATGAAACAAAGTTTAATGCACATTTCCTAAACAAAATAACAAAAATTCCTGTTGAAAAACCTATGTCATATTTGAAGGTTTCCATATTTTATTAACAGAAGATAAAACAAAAATTAAATATTCAAGGAGGCTAGGGAGCTGGCTCAGTCAGTGACGTGTTAGGAAACACTTAGACCTGAGTTTCGATCCCCAGCACCCCTTAATAGCCAGGTGTGGAAGTGGCTATCGGTAATCACAGCACTGGAGAGGCCAAGTCGGTGGATACCTGGCCAGCATAGTCCCATCAGTCATATCCAGGGACAGTGAAAGACTCTGTCTCGAAAAGTAGGCAGAAAGTGACTAAGGAGACACTCTACATCCACCTCTGGCCTCCACACACAGACTATGCTTACAAACAAGGACACATTTGTACTACACACACACATCACAAAGAAAAAAGGAGTGCAGACTCATACAAAGTTGAATTAAAAGCAAATGGCTCGGTGGTTAAAAGCATAGGCTGTTCCTCCAGAGGACCAGGAGTTCAGTTCCAAGCACCCACATCCAGAGGCTGACAACTGCCTGTAACTCCAGCCCCAGGGTATACCACGCCCTCACCTGGCTTCGGTAGGTACCTGCATGCAAGCAAAAATAAAACAGATGTTCAAAAACTAAATCAAATCTTTCCCTTTATGGGAGGGGAGCCAGTTTAGCAGAGCTAACTGGCTTTATGAATCTTCATAAAGAAAATAGGGACAGAAAGAAGGACAGACAAACAGAGAATAGGTAAGAAAATAGCAGACACACAAAGTAAGAGCAGCTATGGAAAGACGTTTTGTGAGACCTCAGCTAGAGAATGTGGGTGAATTTCTGCAACTGCCTCTTCCGAAACTGAGAATTCTTAGTTTAGTAAAATAAGAATTAACATGAAAACTGAGAAGACAAGGAACTTCTTTTCCTAGAGTGTAAATCTTTCATAAAATTTCTTCTCATACAACAATGTCAATATCCACCTACTTTTAATACACTCAAACCTAGGAAAATCTATACAGCATATTCTCAGACCATAACACAAAATCATTAAGCAAACTAACACACCTAAGTTCATGTAATTTATAACCATAAGTGGGATGTAACATATTTTTAAATTGGAATGTTAACAAATATAGAAAGGAAAAAAAAAAGGCAAAGTGTAAAAAGAGGAAGTGTCAAGGCAAAATGAAGAAAATGCAGGAAAAATATAATAAAAATACCACTAGCGAATTTTAAGGAAAATAATATAACCAGATAGTAGAGTAGGTTTCAAAGACAAAGAAGAGGTAGATTCAAGAAAAGGGTTAAGAACAGGAAGAAAAGCTGGGCATTGGTGGCGCATGAATTTTTAGTTCCAGCACTTGGGAGGCAGAGGCAGGTGAGTTCGAGGCCAGCCTGGTCTACAGAGTTCCAGGACAGGCTCCAAAACAATACAGAGAAACCAGTCTCCAAAAAACAAACAAAAGAACAGGAAGAAAAAAAAAATCCTGAGCAAAGCTGTTGCTCCCCTAAAAATTCATTGGCCACCGATGGCCAATCCCTTCCTTTGGAAAGTAAAGAGATGTTAGCTTCTGAAGGGAGCAGGGCACAGTATGTGGAAGGTCACACACAGGCAGAGGGTGTGCAGGCAGGAAAGCTGCAGCAGCTGATCTTGTCAGACCTGATGAACATGATGAGATCTCGGCCTCCTCCAGGCCCTCCATCCCACAGTAAGTACGCCACAACTCACACATGTCTAGAGAGATCTAGGGACTATGGCAGATGGCACAGGAAACAGACTAGCTGCTGGAGGACCAGAAGAGTGAAGAGAAAGAAGAATGAAGATGCCAAGCCTTGCTCCTCACTGACCCACTGTGGCTATGGGAAATGAGGGCCCAAAGCTGCCAGTATCTCCAAGTCTACAAGAGACTGAAATCCAGATTTTGAAATGGAGCCTTGAGACTTCAACGGTTAACAACCAATGAAACTTTTTAAACACCAGTGTCTCAATCTCCATGGTATTTTTCACCATGCTGCCCATTTTTCCTCCATTCCTTCCTGGCCAATTCCAGGCTTTTCTTTCTAAACCATACGGCCATGTGAACTTTCTAATCAGACTCCCATGTCTTCAGAACAAGTGACAACCTTTCGGATTAGTCTTGAATACCTGTAACCTGTGCCTATCTCCTACCTGCCCCACCACAACCAAGCAGTGTATTAGTTCCTTCCTTGTGGCTGTAACAAAATAACCGACAGATCAGCTCAATGAAGGATTCATCCTAGCTGACAGCTAAAGAGTTCCGTCCATTGTGGGGTGGAAGTCTGGGCAGCATAGGTTTAAGAGAACTGTTACAGGCATCTAGCCAGGAAGCAGAGAACCATGACTGCCAGTGCTCAGCTTCCTTCTCCTCTAGGAAATGGTGCCTCCCTCCTTTAGGCCAGATCTTTCCACCTCAATAACCTAATCCAGAAAATCTTTTACAAATGCCCAGGAGCCTCCCTAACCTAGGTAACCCCTCACAGTTGCCCAGGTTTGTCTCCTAAATTGGCCATCATTACTGAATGTCACCGGCAACTCCACTTCCCAGTCCCTGTACCTTTTCTAATGCCATTCCCTAGACCTTGAGACACCCCTCCCAACTCTCCTCGGATGCCCTGTTTATTTGGCTATTATATCATTCTATAAATAAATATGCAATGGGCAGCTAAACTATGTCAGGTGCCATTCTAGGGACAATGTGATCTAAGTGAATAAAACAGACAAGCGCACCTTCGATAAGGAACTTATAAAGGAAGAAAGCATGATGGACAACATGGGTAGGAGGGACAGACACTAAAGAAGGTGCTGAAGGTAGCCATGTTGGAAGGCAAATACTTGAAGGAGAGGCAACATGACTGGGACCAGAAGGTTCCAGGACAAAGAAACATCAACAGCAAAGGCCCCAGGGAAAGGTGCCCCTAGTATTTCCAGATGACCTTCCACTACCCCTCAAGGTCTGACTCGGCTGCCCTTACTCTAATTCCCACAGTTCTGTATGCAAACCTTCCTCCAGGCACTCTGTGAAGGGGGACTTCCCTTTCTGAATGCACACAAGAGTGACTGGTAAGGAGGAACTGGGAGGTGTGGGGGAACATAGTGACTAAAAAAGACTATCTTTAGTAAAAGGAAAAAGATGCTAAAATTATTTAATGTTAACCACATAACGACGCATTCACTCCCCAACATCTTACCCAGACCTCTTCTTTGTATAGGAATCTGGGGAAACGGTTCCCTGTTTTCTTAAATAAACCACACTAACAATCCAGTTACCTATGGTGTCTGTGATCCTTTCAGGAAAACAGAGGTCTGAAAAATACTTGTAATGTTTTCTGGGGAATCCAAAACTGTTTCTGTTGTCTTGATCTCAAATCTAATTCATTCAAAGGCAATTCTTTCCATCTCTTTCCTGCATCGCCTTTCTAAGCATTTCACAAAACAGCTTTTCATATCTATCCTTCTTAATCTGAGGGGCATTTATTAAATTACACTCACAAGTACCGTTGGTATAAACAAGTTTGAGAATAAACAGACCCGATGCTTGGTAGGCAGGAAAAGTAAAAGGCACACAGGTAAAAGGTAGGCAGCTGCTTGGAGGAGGTTTATCACCTGAATGTGTGTAGTGAACCACCCTGAGTATGGAGATTGGCTAACTTGAGATGTCAAAATCAAGGCCAGGAGAAGATTTAAGTAGATATTACCATTCACCAAATAAGATTTACAAATGACCAAGAGGTACATAAAAAGATGTTTAACCTCATTAGTCATTGGGAAACTGCAAATCAAAACCATACTGACATACAATTTCACACCCACTAGGACAGTTGTAATCAGAAAGACAGGCATAAATGCTAGGGAACATGTGGAGAAACTGGAACCCTCACACATTACCAGTGAGAATGTAAAGACTACAGAAACTTCAGAGCATAGCTTTGCAGCTCCCCGATAAGTAAAAGATAGGAGTTACCATGTGAGCCAAGAAATCCATTAAGTATACACCCACATGATGGAAACAGCAGGAATGGATGTGCAAATGTTACCACATCCATACACTAGAACATTACTCAACCCTAAAAAGGAATGTAGTTCTAACATGTGGATAAATATTAAAAATAATGCATGAAGTAAAAGCAGTTGGATACGGTGGACATCATAAAGTGTGATTCCACTTTTTTTTATGTTCAGAATAAGCAAACCCATAGTGACACAACACAGACTAGTAGCAGCCCGTGGCTCAGGAGAAGGGTTGGCTGTCAACAGCATGTTTCTTTTCAGGGAGAAGAAATGTTATAGAATTAGTGGTGATGTTCAATTTTGTTGCTATACTATTCTTACGGCACTTCTTTAAACTCTAAATAGAGTTAGTGGTCAATAAATGCTTATTGATGGGGGAGAGTACCAGATGTACTAGGTAGGAATTCCCATTGAACATGTTTTGTAAAAGAATAATCATCCCTACTCTGGCTACCATGTCTCTGAGGGCAGGGATGGCCTCTCATGTTGCCCTTAATATCTGGTATGTTAGGGAAAACTACACAGATGCACTCAAGGTTTGCTAATTAATTAATAACCATATTTACCAGAGACCTCAAATAGTATACTAACTAGGAAACTCACTTCTATTCCCCAGAATTCTGAATGAACACTGGCAAGGTTCTTCTGTTAACTTGACACTTGTGCCGTCTATTTGTAAGATTCTCACCACCACAGAGCTCCCAGAGGACTCACTTCTAACTTTCCTGACATCTTTAAAACCCAGTTTAAATTTCTCCATCTTGTGTCTATCACAGAATACCACTTGCTGGTCTGTGTTTTTCTGCCTTTTAGACACACTCCCTGATCTAGAAATGTCTCATTTGTTTAGCCTCATTTGTTCTTCCAAATACCCCCAAAGCTCCCAAAACCAAAAGGAACCACCCGTTCCTATTACAAGTGGGAGAAATGCTAACTAAGGTTATGTAGTCTCTTGAGGTTAAGTTCATCACCACAGATGTCACATAATTGCCACAAGCTTTCTCTTTGGATAAACAGAGAGCTTACATAAATTAGATTCTTAAGAGGTAACTATAAATAAGAAGATGTAAAATCAAAGAAAAACAACAAAACACTAAAGCCTAAAAGTTCAGAATGAGTAGGGTACTTAACTGTGCAAAGAGACTAATAAGAAGAGCTAACACAGATGAGAAAAGGGCCTACTGCTTAGGGAAGATGCTACCATGGCCAGAGATGAAAGGAGGGCACAGGTTGTCTTCCAGAAACATACTCTCCAAAACTGAGCTTAGGACTCTGGGAAAAGGGAGAACACCTAAGGCAAGTGGCATGCACCTGGACAGCTGCAGAACATGGAACCCACTCCAAAATACATGTCCTGGGTAAACCATTTGTGCTCAATGATACTGAGAAAAAATTTCATATCATACTTTAAAACTACTAAATATTTTCACTATCTTGATAAGGAGCCAGAAGACCAGAAATTAAAGAACACACCTTCATTTAAAAAAGAAAGGAGGTAGGGCACATAGATACAGAATATCATTTATGGGTAAACTTGTGACCTAGATGCTGAAATTTTCTAAAATAGGGGTGTGTGTGTGTGTGTGTGTGTGTGTGTGTGTGTGTGTGTGTGTGTGTGTGTGTAAGAGAGACAGGGAGAGAGCATTTAAAATCCTTATGAAAGCATGCTTTCTGCATAGGACATTTGCTTTTCCATTAGAATGGAAATCAGGAAAATGACAGTCTAACAAGATGCTCTGACCATATCTTTTAAGGATAGTCTGGTGAACAAAATGGAAAATGTCAAACACCAAAAGCTTAAAAATCCATTAAACTCATTTAAGAGGATGCACAGCTTGTACATCAGGTTATCTAACATGCAAAAACTTGGAGTAAAAGATTACAGGATCCCATATCCTATATACTTTCTATTGATAAAAGGAACCATAGACTCACTTTCATATTTACAAATGCCAAAAAGCTCTGAGTAATCCAACACACACAGCATTACAGACAGAATCAGACCCCATTAAAGATTATGGAAGTCTTAAATAATGAACCAAAGAATAACAGGGAGTTAAGGCCAGTGATAAGATTTTAAAGTTCAAATACATCCCAGGTTAACTTCAGTTTACAGGGAAACATGCACTGGAGAAATGGCCCAGTCATTAGGAGAACTTGTTGGTTTCACAGAGAACCTGAGTTCAGTTCCCAGCACCCACATAGTGGACAGCTCAGTTCGAGGGGAATCTTTCTCCACCCCTCTTCTGGCTTCTGCAGGCTCTGCATGCATATATGTACATACAAGCAGGTAAAACACATAAAATAAAAATAAAACATTGGTTCGTTAAAAAAGAATCTGCATATATAATTTAGTTAAAACTAGTTTTAACAATAGTATATACCTTATCCCTCGAAAATATCTGACCAGTCTAATTTATTTGCATTTATATCAGTGACAAATACTCCTAATGCAAAGCTGAGATATTAAACCCAAGTCTGTCTTAATTTAAGAATCTAAGAAAAATCAAGCAATTTGCCCCAAATTAGAGCTAAGCAGCAATGGCCATGGACCAGATGAACCACCATGTGAATGTCCAGCCTCCCCCCTCCCCGCCCCCCCCCGTCCTCTCTAAACATGTAATCCTATGCACTATTACTCAGAAAGAATACACAAAAACATCCATCAACAAAATACCATGTTTTGCTAGTATTTGTTGAGGTTAGCCAAATGAGGTTAGCCAACATCCCCACACACACACAAATACCCATAACACACCACCAAGTAAAATATTTTGACACAGTGTGATCCTCTACAAATGGTAACCATTATTTGTTTACCTCAAAAAAGCCACTCTGATATACAAACAGCTTGTATTCTTAAAGACTGATTACTTACTCTAAAGCATTATCTCATCCCAATTGCTATTAGAAAATAGAAGAGATTTTACGGGTGGAAATGCTTTTAATGGATATGCCATTGTTAACAGTTCTAAAGCCCCTCCCCCCTCATAAAACATACTATGTCAAAATTACTAAAAAGGTTTTCCGTGTTTGGACTCCCCCCCCCAAATAAAAATAAAAATAAAAAACTAAACAGCAGGCCAGCATAAACCCTCTTGCCCCTAAATCACTGTCCCATTAACAAAGCCCCTTCAAGAACTCCCAGGTACAGGCAGGCTAGCAGGCTTGCAGGGGCTCTCAAGTGCACCCTCCTCCCCACTTCAACCCTAGCTAAAAAGACAGTGCTGGGCTGACAAGAGATAAAGCCCAAGTGAGCAAGCTGGCTTATAGGGTCTGCTGGGCCAGCTGCAGGAGGACCTACCCTCCCCCAAAGAGAACCTGGAAGTGTCTCCTTGCCCCAGGGCCTGAATCTCCTGGCTCCTCTGGGACTCCTTCAGAAAGGATGGGGGAACATCACTGGCCGGCCCCCTCCTCCCCTGTGTCATCCATTAAAACCCTAGCAAGCTCTTTGTTTCTAACAGCTGTGGGAGGGCAGGCAGCCTTAGAGAGAGGGGAGAGGTCACTCACTCCCTGGTTCCCCGGGCTGCCAATCTCCGGGTCCTCCTGCAAAACACACAGCACCATTCCCTCTCTTGCTACAACACTTTAATTAACCCGGGGTTACACAAGCTACACAGGGCACTCTGTGAGACCTAATTACCTTTCTTACCCAAACCCCACACAAGATGACTCCCTAGCTCCCTCCCTCTGTCAAACTGGGTTCACTACTGGACTCTCTTACTCCAGAGCGGTTACCTGAGCCCCAGGCTTTGTCCATACACAACACAGAAAACACTTCCTGAGCCTCCTGGGACTTCCTACTGACCAGATTCACAGACCTGCGGACAGTGCAAGCCCCCAGTGCACCCCTGAACCCGAAGGACAAACATAACCACTCCTTCCTTTTACCCACATGACCTCTCGGAGACCCTGGGTCCCCTAAAGAACCCCTTACCCAACACATGGTCAGCCCTCAGGCCCTTATCAGTCCCCCAGAATCTCGCCATCACACACACACACACACACACACACACACACACACACACACACACACACACACACACACACTCCCCTTGAATGAAACCTGGCCGTCCTCCCTCCCTTGAGGCTTCACAACACTTAACACGCGCTTCCACGAGCACACCCACGATCACTGCTCCGCCTGGCGGAGCCTCACCTGCTCACCACGCCGCAGGGCCGCCCTCGCCCGGCCACTGGACACCCACGGACTCACGCACGGCCACTCCCCATCCCCAACGCAGGTCCCCAAGCCCGCACCACGAAGTCGCGTCCTGCCCTCAGCCGGGCTCCCGGGACTCCCTGCACGCAGGTCCCACACCGGGTCCTCGCGGCCCAGAGCGGCGGAAGGGAGGAGCCCCAGGGGCGGACGCCCGCCGCTCCTACCTGAGCAGTTGATGTTCTTGCCTCTGCCTCCGGGACAGTCCCCGCCACCGCCCGCGGGCTGGTTGGACGCGCGGCTCTCGGGCAGGCAGAAGGCGAAGAGCAGAAGCACCGACGTGTAGCCGCAGACGGCGAGCGGGGGCGCGGCCGGCAGCCGGAGCGGCGCCTGGGCGCCCATGCTGTCGCGGCCGCACGGCGGGGAGCGCAGGGAGCGGCAGGCCGGGCGCACCGGCCCCGCGCCGCCTCCTAGCAGCCGCGCTGCCGCCCGGGGCAGCCCCGCAGCATCCCCGCCAGGCCCCGTCCCTCCGCGCTCCGGACGGCGTCGCTGGGGGACCCCGGCGCGGGCGAGGGGCGCGGGCGCGCGAGGGCAGGGAGCGCGCCGCGTGGGGGACACGGAGCCGAGGCGCGCGCGGGGGGCGCGGGGCGGGGACGGGCACAGCCTCTCGCTCGCAGGCTAGCCTTCCCTTTGTGTCCGCGCGGCCGTCGCCGCCGCGTCACAAAGACCCCGGCCCGCCCGGTGAGGGGCGCGTGACGGAGCCGCGGGCGGGGAGGGAGCGGCGACCCCGCCCCGCGCACACCCCCGGCGCCGAGCTCCGCCCCTCCCGGGGAGCCATTGTTCCTGAGGCGGGCGGGGGCGCGGGCCAGGGTCGCAGATCTCTCTGGCTGGTCGGGCGGTGCCGAGGATGCCCGAGAGCGCTCCGGGACCCGAGACTCAGAAGCCCTTTGTGAGCCTTTCCCACGCGCCTCCTAACCCTGCACGAACTCCGGTGGTCTTTCCTGTGTTTTCCAGGTGGAGGTAAAGGAAAAGGTGACTTGTCCAAGGTCAGTCACATCCCAAGAAATGGGCCGGATCTGGGTTGGTACCCGAGTTCTCACTCCAGCTGTGCACTTCTCAAAGGGAATGACTTAATCCCCAAGACTCACCCGACCACCGGGTTCCTGGATAACTATAGCCCTCGGCTGAATCTTAAAAGTGCCTTACCCTTTCCACGCATAATAGCAAAGGTTTAGAGTGGATTTGCTATATCCAAGGCCTAGAGGAAGCTCTTAGCCTGTTTTCTCTCCAATTCTTTTCCACAGCATAAGAGGGGTTTTCATTCTGATCCTCCTCAAGTGAGGAAGTTGAACAAAAGTCTCCCAGCGATCTGGCACTCAGGCCCAATGAGTGCTCTGAGGGCCTGCCTCCCTTGCTAGGTGATAACTTAGACACAGGGAATGAGATCACAGGCCCAATTCCTGGAAATACTCAGCTTTTTTCAGCCTATTATGTTGCCCACTTCAAAGGGAATTTTAAAATCCCCTTGTAAAACTAAGAAACATGCAAAAAAAAAAAAAAAAAGCCACTCTAAGAAAGCTATAATCTAACTATAAGACAAATACTGAAAAGTCAAGATGAGAAAACTGATAAACAGGAATAGTGTAGGCAATGAGTACATGAGAAAGGTTTGAGAGCTGGAGAGAGATGGCTCCACAGTTGAGAGCCTTGGCTGCTCCTGTAGAGGCCCAGGTTGGATTCCCAGAACTCACACAGCAGCTCAAAACCCTCTGTAACTACAGCTCCAGGGGATCCAAGGCCCTCTTCTGGCCTCACAGGGCTGTGTAGGCACGTGATACAGGTATCCATATACATTACAAATAGATAAAAAAAATTTTTTTTAATGATTTAAAGCCAGCCATGGTGGCACATGCCTTTAATCCCAGCACTTGGGAGGCAGAGACAGGTGGATCTCTGTGAGTTCAAGGCCATCCTGGTCAACTAGGGCTGTTTTACACACATAAACACACACAAATCTGTGTTGAAAAAAAAATCCAAAAAATTTAAAGCCACTAGAAATAAAAGGGAAAGAGTAAACCACAAAAGAAAAGTTCCCTTTGGATGAATATTAACAAGAGTTAAAAAGGTTGACAAACTTAGCACTATCCATTTATACATTTTAGAGGGAGGGCAAACTTTCTGGGGCTGGAAAACTTAAAATTGTTTTCCAACAATACCAGTATTGGAATTCATGCTTTCAAGATGGTCTAACAGGACACAACAATGAATAAATGAGATGTCCATTACGGCGTTTGTGTAGTAGTAAAAGCAAGCCCCAGTGAGCATCAGAGAGACCTGTGATTGTCTCTGTAGGTCTGAGTACAGCTTTGATGGTGATTGGGCTAATATACGATGGTATAGAAAGAGGGAAACTAATGAGTGTGCATAAGAAAATCCCAGGGACTGCAGTCATGGGTCAGAGGTGGGGTGCTCACTACTCTTTCAGAGGACCTGGGTTTGGTTCCAGCACCCACATCAAGTGACATCCAACTGTCTATGACTACAGTTCCAGGGGATCTGACGCACATAAACGCAGGAGCACATTAATAAATAATCTTTTTTAAAAAATCTTGTTTCTCTAAAATATGCATATGTGCCACCCAGAGGAAGGTCAAGACTGCTACACTCCATTATGTCACCAATGACTCCGGAAAAGAGGATTGTGGGTGATGGGTACTTGTTCTTCATATTTTTCTGTTGAATTTTTTCAATGAAAAAAAAAGCTGTCATTTTTAAAACTATTTGCTTTTAAGTTATACTTCTGTCATGCTTTTTATCTAAATAAACCTGCGCCTCTAACATTGTGGTTTGCCTCAAGCCTCTGGACTATTTGCCTGGCACTTCCTAGTGTCCTGAATGAGGAGTGATCCCAGCCCCTTTCCTGCTCAGTCACAGCAGAGACTTTCTTTTGAGTCCAGTCTCCCAGCAGCCTCTCTGCTAAACTTGACTTCATGGATGCTTCTTCCATGAACAGTGTCTTCATGCTCCCAGCCACATTGTTGTGCCTTAAATTTCCATTTCCCTGCTGGTCATGGCCCAGGCAAAAATACCAATGAATACAGAGACAATCACAGGTCTCTCTGATGCTCACTGGGGCTTGCTTTTAATACTACACAAACGCCGTAATGGACATCTCATTTATTCATTGTTGTGTATTGGTATTGTAAAGTTTAAATTGAAAGCAAATAACCCTGGGTCATGGGTCACAATCCCATCTGGATCTTTCCCCAGATGAGGTAAGAAAAAGTCAGCATGGATTTCCCCGAAGTATTCACACTGAAGAAAATTCATTCTGAGAGAGGGCTCTCCTCCGGGGAGGAACAGTTTCTCTGACAGTAATCATACAGTATCAGAAAGGATTTTTTTTTTTATTTTTTATTGTGTGGCCAAAGAAGAAAAAGGAGGGAGCTGGAGAGATGGCTCAGTGATTAAAAGCACTGGTTGTTCTTCCAAAAGACCTGGGTTCAATTCCCAGCACCCACATGGCAGCTCACAGCTCTCTGCAACTCCAGTTCCAGGGGATCTGATACCCTCATACATACATGCAGGCAAAACCTCAATGTATATTAAATATATAAATAAATAAATCTTTTTTAAATTAAGGAAAAGGAGTTTAGAGGTTACAAAGGAACCCCGTCATACATATTAGTATTGTGATTCCCAAATAACAGATAACTATGTAAAAATCCACCCAGAGAGCAAAGAGAATGTAGATTTCTGAAGAGCACTCCGGACAGTCTGGAGGAAGTTTTAGCATCTATTCCTTTTAAAATTTCTCTAAATAACTCAGATGTTCTGCCAAGGTTAGAAACCCCTGACCTAACCTTAATCAATCTGCTATTACTCCTTAACAAACAACCATAAACTCTGAGCACCCTGAGACAAGACTTTTTCCTCCTAGCTCTTAGAGGCTAGGATTGGCTGATCCTGGGCTCTGCTTCAACTGCAGATCCAGCAGAGCTTGAAAGGAGCACAGGCTTCCAGGAGGACTTCCCAGTGCTGAAGGTTGTGCAAGCAGTTCCCTCCTGCTGTCTGATAACATCCCACCAGCTAAAGCCAGTCCCAAACAGAAACCCAAAATCTAGATGATTCAGTGGGTAAAAAGTGCTTGGGTCTTCAGCCTACGTTCAGATCCCCAGCACCAGTTAAAAGCCAGGAGTAATGATAGGTGCCTGTAACACCAGCATTGAGGGCAGAGACATACATTTCTCTAATGTCAGGCCAACCAGACTTGCCATTTAGTGGCTCAGTGAGAGCCCCTGTCTCAAGGAAATAAGGCACAGAGTGATAGAGCGGGACTTACATCCTCTACTTTCCATGGGCACAGACCACAGGCGCACCACTACAACCACCACCCACAAAATAATAATGATACAAGAGCTAGTTCCAGGACAGCCTCCAAAACCAAAAAAAAAAAAAAAAAAAAAAAAAAAAAGATACATCATAATTTAAAAATAAAATAAGAGGGATGGAGAGATGGCTTATTGGTTAAGAGCACTGGCTGCTCTGCCAGAAGACCCGCCCAACACCCACATGGCAGCTCACAATTGTCTGTAACTCCAGTTCCAGAGAATCTGACACCTCACACCAAGACACATAAAGTTTTGTTTTGTTTTGTTTTAAGCCAACAAAGGCATTTTATAATTAATTAATTAAGCCGGGCATTGGTGGCGAAGGCCTTTAATTCCAGTACTCGGGAGGCAGAGGCAGGCAGATCTCTGTGAGTTTGTCGCCAGCCTGGTCTACAGAGCTAGTTTCAGGACAGGCTCCAAAACAATACAGAAAAACCCTGTCTCCAAAAACAAACAAACAAAAAATTTAATATAATTAATTAATAAGAGATACCAATGGAGGAAGTCAGTCTCTGGCCTACACACACACACACACACACACACACACACACACACACACACACACACACACACGGAGGGAGGGAGGGAGGGAGGGAGGGAGGGAGGGAGGAGGAGGGAGGGAGGGAGGGAGGGAGGGAGGGAGGGGAGGCACAGAGGTACACAGAAAGAAAGAAGTACTGAAGTAAGTCCAGGCAAATGTGGAGTGGATATTTTTGAACAAATACCTATCAGGGATCCTGTGTTTGAATACCATTTTTTTGTTTGTTTGTTTGTTTTGTTTTTAAGAATGTTTTCAGCTCCAAGTAACAGAAAACTCTAACTTAAACAAAAGGACCCAGCGCAGGGGCTCAGGGTTTTGTTGTTGCTGTTTAAGCCCTGAGCAGTGCCTTCTCCATGAATTGGTTTTGTCCTCAGTAATGAAGCTTGACTCAGGAAGAGCAGTCATTTCTTTTAGGAAACCTTTGTAAGCAAGCGCTCTCCTCCATGCAGCCTCTGGGGGCAAGGGATAATCCTGCCCTGGCTGTGTGGGGGCGGGAGACGTCTGAAAATTAACAGTTAGGACACAATGTGATAAATACTAAATATAAACATGGTTAGGGTGAGGACCGAGGAAATGGCAAATCCTATTCCAGGCTCCCAGCCCTGCCAAAATCCCGGCCTTGCAGGACCTCCTGCTGGCTGGTCTAGCTGTGTAATGAAGTCCTGATGAATGTAATGAGACACCTTGGGGCTGACTAATTGGCCCTGGAAGGAGACAGCCAGCCACTATGCCTGAGCCAGAAACTGGGAGAGGGGTGACTTATGGCGGAGCATGGGAACAGCCTGAGACTGGCACCTAAACCAATTTAGAGTCTAGACACCACTTCCTAGAGAAAGGATGAGGGAGCCTTTCAAAAGTGAAAGTGAAAAAATACTCATTTAGTAAATCAGGACTGAAAGCCTCCCAGTCCTTGGGAAGCCAGTGATCCTGACCTTAGTTAGGAAGTTTAGGGTCAAATAGCGATAACAGTTAATATATAAAAATAAAATTTCAACGCTACTAGCAAATGTTATGAAGAAAGGGCAGACAAGAAATCGTAAGGAAAGTGAAGGAGCCAGCTAAAGAGGAAGGAAGGTTCCAGTAAGCAAACGGGCCTGTTAGAATGTCAGCCACCGATGAAAAGACCAGAGAGAGCAACTTCCTTGACTTAACTGGTATTTCCTGAGAATCGACTATGGTTTAGGTACTGCTCTGGGTGCAGAGAAACAGCAGTGAAAAACCAGAGACACTGCTTTTTATAGTCAAGTGGGGAAAAGCAGAAAATAATCAAAATAGAAGACGAAATTGTTGGGTGAAGAAACTGTAATACCTACAGTTTACTGAGAGTGCTACATCCCAGATCACGACAGGCCCTGTGTGTTTGTGTCACTGATCCTCCTACCAACTTGTTATCTTTTCATAGACGAGGAAGCAAAGTCCTAATGAGGTTAAGTACCTGAGACTACAACAGTAAGTTAGAGTCCTCTGGTTCCTTCTAGCCCAAAAGCCCCACCATACCACTAACTAGGAGGAGGACAGCATCATTGTACAAGATGGAGTAAAGACTGGCACTATCAAGATGACAGCCAGACCCCTAGCAATAACTAAAAGATGTGGTCAACCTAGGTGTCCATCAGATGAATGACTAAAGATAAATAATAAATACATCCTTAAAAACAAATGAAATCTTTTACTTGCAGGAAATAGTTGAAACAAAATGGTGAGTGAAATAAGCCAGACACAGAGTGCTTCATATGCTCTCCCATATTTGGATGCTTAAACACATGAACTTATAAGAACAATATTGATCATTAGAGATGGAGAAGGGAGCAAGGGTCAGGGGAGGGGAAAAGAGGGTGGTTGTCTATGACTAATACACTCTGTATGCTTGGAAATATTAAATGAAGCCCCATTGGCAGTATAATTAATATCTCTTTTTAAAAATAAGACTACAGCTAAAATAGGTGAATGTGTAGTTCAGTGATAAGAACACATACTTAACATGGAAAGGCCCTGAGCTGGAGCCCCCAAATCAATTTATTTTTATAGCCACCAAAGAGTATGCATAATCCCTCCTTGGCACACTACAATTATGTTGAAAGATTTGGTTAGGATTCTTTGATTGCACGATGCCAAGAATCTTTTGAAAACACTGGTACAGACTCCAGTGGAAGGTGCTATTATTGTTACCCACATCCCTTTAATGATCCTCAGTTATCTAGATGGAGGACAGGAGCCAAGGAGGCATTTGCAGACATCTAGTCTACCTTCCCCTGAAGGAGATCAGCCTCCCCACTGTAACTCTGCCAGTCTGAAAGCCTTGTTACCCAAACAGTCCCCATGAGTGAGGGAGGAGACATCCCTAGGTTTTCCAACAGGCCTTCTTGTCATTCAATTGTTCAGCACCACTCTAAATACAGAACCGAAGTTCTTTTTATTTCTAGATTTTTCAGCAAACAAAATTTCAGCTGTGATTTAAACATTTCTCCAATGGTTTTAGTTTATGAAGGATTTTGCCAAATAAAATGGCTTCTCTAGAAAAAACAATCATGCATAAGTGGAAGTAGGAGATAGTGGTTGGTAATTAAGAGTACACACTCTGAATCCAAGCCATCTGGGTTAGTTCTTAGCTCTGCTAGCTCTACGACCCTGGGGAGTTTACTTAGTTATTCTGAGTCAGTTCCACAGTCTACTCAGTGCCATTCCTATGTATTTCACAGGATAGGATAAAATGAGTTGATATGTGCAAAGTGCCTGGAACCATACTTTGTGTATCACATGTACTCAACAAAGAATTTTCTAGAAGTAGAAGTGGTATAGTGACTACATGGTGTATGTTGGTAACTATTAGGGGAAGTTGCCATTAGCTGTTACGGCTTAAGCTAAGAGCTCTGTGTGCATTAACTTACGTAGTGCTACACAAAACCCAAGCAAGGCACGGGTAGCATCATCTATTCTAAAGATGAGAACACTGGTTTAGTAAGAGTAAATACTTAGCCCACGTTTACACAGTATAAAGCAGGGTAAGGGCCTGGTCTGTCTTACTCCATAGCCTACACTCTGAACCAAACCCCAAAGAGTTAACAGTCAAGAGAGCTCATCTGGGCTGGTTGCCTACTAGAAAAATATGTAAGAGGGCAGTCTGGTGATTAGCAGAGGCAGCCAAGCTGTTAGAAAATAAAGTCAAGACAAATAGCCAGGTGGGTCAGAGAGAAGACAAGAGCTTAGCAGTATGGTACACACTTCTAAACTGAGAGTCAAAAGCTGGAGGATAGAGAGAGTTCCAAGCCAGCTTGGGCTACTTAATGAGTTCAAGGTCAACCCAGCAAACACACACACACACACACACACACACACACACACACACACACACACACACACCCACATGGAAGGAGACAGAGTTTAATTTTTATCCAAAGTCTAGGAACATAAGGAACCAGCATCCACTGAGCTCAAAATTCTGAAAGAGCCATCAAGGAGCTATGAACTTGAGTGATTCAAATGCAACTAAATAACTGTTTTGCCTGAATGTGTTTAAGTATGTCAGCTTGCCTCTGTATGTATACATATGTATTGAGCATATGCCATTTGCCTGTGTGCATACATATATAAGAAGTATATCAGCTTGCTTCTGTACATATGCATAAGTGCAAAGCATATGCCATTTTACTCTGAATGTACATATGTAAAGAATGAGTATATTTAAGGTTGCCTCTGAGAAGAGTATGCATGCACACTTGAATGCTTCAGTTGAGCTCTGGCCTCATGTTTGTACACATGTACTTATGCATGCATAAATATATAAACCTCATCTTGTACTGCACATGTGAGTGTGAATATAATCAGGAGATTTAAAATTCTTTTTAGCTCCTAGTTGAAAATTACTGCCTAAAATCTAATGGTCTAGGGAGTTGGCAGCAAGGTCAATACAGTTGGACTTAACAGCCTGGATTCCCAATTAAGAGAGATGCAAAGGTGAAAAAGCAAGAGCACATTCGGGACTATTCCTCTCAGCACAGAAAAACGGTGATAGGATATAGAGCAACTTCAGCAGTGGTGGCCAACAACGATGAGAGCGGGATCAGGGCAGGGAGCATGGTGACAGTAGCTGCACTCATCATTAGAGCTGGCCCATTATATGTCAGGCAATTGTGTGAGGCAGGGAAGACACAGAGAGGCAGATAAGACAGACACAGTCCCTGTCCTGTACCCTAGCAGAGGAATCAAGCGTTAAATAGTCACAAGTGCAAACATACAGGAGTTGGAGGTGTGATGGGAACCTTCATCAGAGCAGCATTTCAACTGAGACTGAGACTAAAGTTAGAAGGAAGGAGAGAAGAGAGATTATCCTATAATATGTAGAAATGAAGTCTAGACTATGACAAAGTTTAAAAGACAGAAGAAAACAAATGTTTTATCTCACACATACGTGAAGTAAAAAAAAATGTTGAGCTCATAGAAGTCGCAAGTAGAATGGTCATTATAGAGACTGGGATGACTCAGGAGTGGGGCATGTTGCTTGAGGATATATAATTACAGTTAGATAGGAATAAACTCAAGAGGTCTGAAATGCACTATCACTGCTACAGTTAATGATTCTCATTCTCTCTCTCTCTGTCTCTCTCTCTCTCTGTCCCACCTCCATATCTCTGTTTCTATGTCTCTCTCTGTGTTTCTGTGTCTCTCTCTGTATCTCTCTCTCTTTCTCTCTCTCTCTCTCTCTCTCTCTCTCTCTCTCTGTGTGTGTGTGTGTGTGTGTGTGTGTGTGTGTGTGTGTGTCTGTGTGTCTGTGTGTGTCTGTGTGTGTGTGTCTGTGTGTCTGTGTGTGTGTCTGTGTGTGTGGTGCTGGAGATTGAACTCTGGGCAGTACCTAAGGTGTATCACTGTATTGTATTCTTGAAAAATATGCAAAGAATGCCAAATGTTCTTGTCTTCCACATGGCAATCTTATGCTAGTACATGTATTAATTAGCTAAATTTGACCATGCCACAACACATGTTTTGTGAAACTTGTAGTTTTCAAATAGCATTCGCAATAAATTCATGACTTTACGTGATCATTTAAAAGAAGGAGGAAAAAGCAGCTGCACTCCAGAGTCTAGAGAGTGAGTGACAGAGAGTGAAGCTGGAGACCCCAAAAAGCAAGCGCCCCGCAGGACTTCTAAGTCAGTATAAGCATTTAGGCACAGTTTTAAGATTCTTAGCAGGCATCTGGGACTGCTGACTTAGGCCTGTAATTCCAGTATATGGGAGAAGGAAACTGGAGGATCATGAGGCCATCCTGGGCTTTATTATGATTAGGATAGCTTGGATTACATAGTGAAATCATAACACACACATATGAGAGAGAGACAGAGACAGAGACACACAAGAGAGAGACAGAGAGTGAATTGCCTGCTCACATTCATGTTTGGAAAAGATCACTTGGCTATAGGAGTAAAGTGTGAGCTGTGTATCAGTGGAGCAGGAAAGTGGAGTGCGTTCCTGGCACAGGTGAGGCCCTGCATTCAAGCTACAGTACCACATAAATTTCAGTGATGCTTTTAAAGCAATCACCTGGTCTGCAGTGTGTGGAATGGATTAGAAAAGAAAATATATACAGAGAAACTGGAGGATGGCTACTGCAATGGCCCAGGTGAGTGGTGATAATAGCTTGGAGTAATAGGGAAGATGGGATGAGTGAATGAACTAAACAGATATGGCAGATAGCAGCAATAGAATTTGGTGACAGACTATATGTAGGAGGAGAGGGAGGGGAAGTGTCAAGTGATTGTTCAGTAGTATTTATAAAACAGCCAGCCCTGGAGGAAAAGCAGGTTTGGAGAGGGGGTGGTGGCCTTGGTTCTTGGCATGCATTGAATTTGAGGGACTAATGATGCAGAACCTAAGTAGCCATTAGATTTATAGGTCTTCAGGCAAGAGAGATTTGCACTGGGCATGTACAAGTGAGTCATGAAAATGGATATAATGACTTCATATAAAGTAAGTGTCTGTGCTATTACAGATAAACTCAAGTGAGGGAACTGTATAGGAATTGTCAGAAACTTAGGAGAATTAGAAAAGAACAGTGTCATGGTGACCAAGGAACAATGTGTGTCAAGAAGTAGGATGTAGCCAACTGGTCATATTCTGCCGAGAGATCAAGCAAATATGAATTCTGAATAATTTCCAACTGATACACTCACTTGAAGTCACAGGGATTGCAGCAAGAACCACTTGGTAAAGTTGTATGGGCAGAATCTAGATTAGAGTTCAATGTCACATGAATAAGAAGTAGGAGTAGGAAATGGAGACAGAACATTTAGACAGTTTGACTGTGACAAGAAAAAACCCAAGTATGAGATGACCGTGGGCAGAGGAAAAACTGTGAAATATCAAAATGATAATGATAGCGATTTATTGAGGGAAGAGGCAGGCAGGCACACAGCAAGCAGAAAGGATAATCAATTGTGTAAGATCCTTAAGAGAAAAGTGGGACTCAAAGTACATATGGGCACTTTCTTCTTTTTAACAAGTTGGAAGGTGGATAGAATGGGGGCTGACACAGTCTTATAGATAGAATGTTTAGACACAAGGGGCATTTTTGAATTCTGACATCTGTGCTTTCCTATGAGAAAGGGAAGTGGGGTGGAGCAGGGGTAAAGGCTGTGGATGAAAGGAATGGTAACACAGCTTGTGCCCCACTGTAGTCTCTGTCCACTCTCAGCCTCCATTTCTCGATCTTCATCAGTGTCTTTAGTGTGAGCAATTGAATTTCTCCATCTTATATAAAATGTAACTTTTAAAAACTGATCTCTAACATGCATTTTATATAACAGCTACCACTTCAAGATAAATATCCTGGCACCTCTCTTCCCACCAGATTGCTGCCTCACTCTCTGCTACACAGAAATTCTGAGTCAGATTTCAAGAGTGGAGAAACAGTGCAATGGTCATTGCTGATAATGGGTGAGAAAGCATATAACGTCCCCAGCAGCACTCGGGGACAATCAGTAATGTCCAGAGACGCAGTCTAGGGCAAGATGCCTAGGTAAAGGTAATTGGGAGTTGTCCTCGCTCAGGTGGGCATTTCTTAGCACAGTGTGGGGCAGAAGGAATCTACCACTGTGCTTCGCACCTCCAGCAAAGAAACATGAATCAAGCCAGGCATGGTAGCACATTCCTTTAATCCCAGCATTCAGTTACACAGTCCAGCTTTAAAAAGAACAGGGGAAGGAGAGAGAATGAGAGAGTGTGAGATCTTTTGTTTTCTGTATACAAGAATGCCAAAAACTAGTCAGGACCCAAACCAGATAAAATCCCAGCATGGAGTGGGAAAGCCTGGCACATGTCCCATCCCTAGCTTCTGTGAAAGGGACAGACAGTTTTCTCCAGTGACCCCAGTAGGTCAACCACACTCCAGGGCAGGCCCCTCCCAACAGCAGTTGCCCCATATAAACAGAACTCAGTGGGAAGATAAAAGAGAAAGAAAACTCATAGCTGAGTGGTAGGAAGATAGGCATAAATAAGGTAGGACTTGTGAAATGGGGCGGAAATGATAAAAATTTAACATATGAAATTCTCAAAGAATTGGTAAAATGTATTTAAAAAAAAAACAAAAACAAAAACTTCCAGAAGCTAAAACCATTAGTCAAAGGCTTATGAGGAGAAAGAATATCAGAGTCTCAAAGTTTCACCCAGCAGGTAACATTAACCATGAGTGAGGGATATAATTCGACAATTGGTCTGGCAGACACCACCCTCACTGGGTGATCAAATTTGGCATTACCAAAGCTGGGGTTATCTACCAACATACCTCTCGCAATGATGCAATGAGAAGGGCATAGCATTTATCTATGTTGTCCTATTGCCAAAGAATTTAAACCCAAACCTAATAACAAAGATGTGATCAAATAGACTCAGAATTCGGAGTGCTTTACAAACCCTGGACTGGAAAAAGAAAGCTAGGGAAGAGAGAAAGGATTGTTCCAGATTATATAAAACAAAGGGGATGATGACCAAATGCAAGCAACCTTGCCTGGAACTGAGAACATAAACATCAGTAGAAAACATTAGGATTGCTGGAGAAATTTGAATGTAGCTTACATATTAGTCTATTTATCCATTTTAAAAAACAATTTATTTAAATTTCTTTTATGTGCATTGGTGTGATGGTATCAGATCCCCTGGAACTGGAGTTTCAGACAGGTGTGAGCTGCCATGTGGGTGCTGAGAATTGAACCCAGGTCCTATGGAACAGCCAGTGCTCTTAATTGCTGAGACATCTCCCCATGATTTATTGATTTAAGGTTAATTTTTCAAGGTGTGATAATGGGATTGTTATCATGTGGAATAATGTTCTTATGCTGAGTGAACATCACTGAAGTACTTTCTTTCCTCTTTTTTTTTTGGTTTTTTGTTGTTGTTGTTGTTGTTTTGTTTTGTTTTGTTTTGTTTTTTGATACAGGGTTTCTCTGTGTAGCTTTGGAGCCTGTCCTGGAACTCCCTCTGTAGACCAGGTTGGACTCAAACTCAGGCTCTGCCTCCTTAGTGCTGAGATTAAAGGTGTGTGCCACCACCACCTGGCTTGCAGAGGTACTTATGGGTAGAGTGTCAAAGTGTCCAAAACACTCTAACTACAGAGAACAAGAGAAGAGGAGGGGGAGGAGAAACAATTAAAACCCAAAGCAGCCTATTTCTTAATTACTCCACCAAAGATTTCCTTTTGGCTCTGACTCTGGATAGCTTTATGCTTATTAAGCATAAACCCCCGCAGCTTAGTGTGCTAAATTAGATTGAAATCTCCAAAGGCACCATGGCAAGAAAGCTACTCTGCAAAGCTTTTTAGACATAAAGGTCTTCCAATTTGTATAGGAGTACATGTATTAAAGGTCTTCTTATTTGTATAGAAGTACATGTAAAGTGGGTAAATGAACCACACACATTAAAAAAAAAATTAGAAGAATGTTTCTTGAAACCAGAAAACTTTGGAGTCCAACACATCAAGATTGGAGGTATTTGTTTCCCCATCTGTCATGAGCATAAAGGTTAAGAGAAGCCCCTTTAAACTTGAATTGTGCCACACTTGAAATGATGGAGTCAACATAGCATGGTGATTACCTGTTAGTGACAATTCTCAAATGCTATCTCGACAACATGGAAGCCTGTTAAAATTCCTGATTCCAGAGTGGCCTGCAGAGATCCTGATTCAACCTGACCTGGGATGGAGTCCATATCTTGATTTATTGGAGCCCCCTTCCTCATTTTCTAGAGTAGTGTGAGTGGTCTGAAACCCACATGGAGAGCTAGCTTGGAAGAAATTACTCTTGCCTAAGTCCTTGCTACTCAACAGTTGGCCCGTGGTCCAGCATCATCACCCAGGAGTATATTAGGAATTCAAAAATCTGACTAGCCGAACCAAAGCATGCTTTCGTAATAAGATGTCCAGGGGTTTCTCATGCCCATTAATGCCTGTGAAACACGGGTCACAGGCAAAGCTAATTGTCTACTTTTTTGACTTGGTCACTGTCCTTCGCTCACCCCCTTTGCTGCCATCTGACACCTTTCACTTCACTTGACTCTTGGCTCCACGGTGCTTCTGACTCCTGTATCACAGCAGAGCTTTTAAAAGCGGGTTAATAAACAGAGCTAAATAGTTGTAGTGCTTTCCCCCATGCCGTACACACAGCACGCAAGCATTCTGGCTTGAACTGTACATTTAGTTGAGCTCTTTGCTAGGAATGTGATTTTTTTTTTCTTCTTTTTTCTTTCTTCCTTGACTTGTATTGAAGCATGACCTTTGCCTTAAGTTCATAGTTCAGTGACACAAACCGGGGTTCATTCGCAACCATCAGCACTACCCATCACCAGAGCTTTTGATACATAGTTTTGTACTCAGCACTCACTCTCTCCAAGCTTCATTTTCTTATCTATAAAATATGGATGAAATTAGATATGCCTGAAGGGTATTTGAGGCAGTAAATGAAATCATATAGAACATGTCTATCACCTACAAAAGGTGTTCTATAAATGCTAACATTTCTTCTTTCTTTCCTAGTTTCATTAGTAAATGTCATCTACCAAAGTCAACTAGTGGGAACTGTGTGTATGTGGCTAGGTCTGCACATGTGTGTATATGTGTGTGTTTTTATGTGCATGGTGTATTCATTCATATGTGTGCTAGTGTGTGTGTGTGTGTGTGTGTGTGTGTGTGAGAGAGAGAGAGAGAGAGAGAGAGAGAGAGAGAGAGAAATGTGTATGTGTAGTATATGCATGTGTGTATATACTTATATTCTAGTTCACTTTCTATTGTTGGGATAAAACACCGTGAACAAAAGCAGCCTGAAGAGGAAAGGGTTAACTTGGCCTACATATCAACCATGGCTCATACTGAATGAAAGTTGATACAGGAACCCAAGGTAGGAATCTAGATAGGGAAATTGAAGAGGGGGTTAAAGAGGAATGCTGCTTACGGGCTTGCTCCTCCTTGCTGGCTCACTGATTTCCTGTACAGCCCAAGACCACCTGCCCATCAAGAAATCAAGAAAATGTCCCACAGGCTTGTCTACGGGCCAGTTTGGTGGGGTTAATTTCTCAAATGAGAGTTCCTCTTCCCAGATAACCCTAGCTACAAGTGGGAGGTGGTGCACATGCCCATATAAACAAGCATTTATGGAGGTAAGAGGTTGACCCTGGGTGTCTTTCTTCTATTACACATCATCTTTTTTTAAAAGTGTGTGTGTGTGAGAGTGAGAGAGACAGAGAAAGAGAGAGAGAGACTCACTGAACTTAGTATGTACCGATTCAGCTAGACTGTCAATGAGCTCCAGGAACCCTTTAACACTGGTGAGATGGTTTGAATGAAAAATGTGCACCCCTCTCCCCCTTGGCCACTTGAATGCTTGGTCATTAGTTAGAGGTGCTGTTGGGGAGAGTTAGGAGGTGTGGCTTGGTTGAAGTGAGTCACTAGAGGAGGTCTTTAAGAACTTAAAGATTTTATGATAAAGCGAGGGGGACCTTGGCAGATTCCATGGCAGGCGAGGGTGACCGAGGCGGAGGAACAAACATGCCAGGCAGGCAGACAACGCTTAAGTGAGAAGTTTTATTAGAAGGGGGCAGTAAAGAGAAAAGAGGTAAAGAGGCACGAAGACACAGAGATAGAGAAAGGACAGAAGAGGGAAGACAGGAAAAATCCTGTCTGCCCCAGGGGAACCACAGGAAAAAGGGGGAAAAAGAACATAAGTGGGAAGTGGTCTTTTTAAAAAGGGGTCCTTTGCACTTGCGTGCAGATTACGAAACCATGGAACCCTGGGCTGACCAGGGTACTGCCTGAGTGCATTCTGCCAGGTGACAGGGGCAGGCCAGCATAATGCCTGAATCCTTACAAAAGACACGTACCATTTCTAGTTTGTTCTCTCTGCTTCCTGCTTGTGGTTCAAGATGTGAGACCTCAGTTTCTGCTTTAGCTACCATGCCTGCTGCCTCCTTTCTTCACTCTACCATCATGGACTCTAACCCTCTGGAACCATAAGCCCAAATAAGCTCTTTTATAAGTTGCCTTGTTCATGGTGTTTTATCACAGCAATAAGAAAAGTAACTAATACAAGTGGGGTGACAGGTGTGTGCTGCCACACCCAGCTTTTTTGTGTGGATTCTGGAGATATACACTCAGTTTCTCATATTTTTCTCAAAAACACTACCCACTGAATCATCTTCCTATTCCTCAAAAATTTGTTTAATATACAAAAATCTACAATTCTTAGCCTATCATTGCCTGAGAACAAAGCTTATAAATAGAAGAACTCTTTTTAAAAATCTATAGAATTAGGTCTGGTATTCTGGTATTCTGGTATTCAGTTGACCTTGAAGAACTGGTAAGCTTTTAGCAGCATGGGTGATAGGGAGGCTGGGAGCACTCTGGGAGGAGGGGGAAGGAGTCAACAGGAGTGATGTCACAGAACCTGGGTGTGAAACAGAATGATAATTGTGTTCAGTGTGTGTCACTGGTTGAGGAGGCTGGAAACAATGGAGATGAGGTGTCATTGTGGGTGATGACAGTCTGGTGTTTCTTGGAACACAACACGATCAAAACTGAGGTGTAGGGGTTGCCTTAGCTTTGCTTTTACAATCTGTAGGGCTGTTCCACACAAGTATTTTATATAACACTGCAGCAATTGTGAGCAGGAATTTACAGGTGATTACATAATAACCAGAAGATAAATGCTCTTTGCAAAGCCTCAGATTTGAACCAAAGGCCAAAATAGGAATTCTATGTATTAGGATCCTTAAAAATATGAGCCAGAATGCTTGGGTTCAAATCCTTGACTCTTCATGTAGAAACCACACATGTTGGGAAACATGCTAAAGCTTATAGTTCATTATGTGTCAGGTACTTTTCTAAATATATAGACAATGCATGACTCAATGTTTCAACTCCTCTTCTATTTTATTTTAAAAATTACATCTATGTGAGTGTGTCTGTGTGTGGGTATGCACCTGAGGAGGCCAGAAGAGGACAGAATTTAGGCAGTGGTAAGCCACTTGACATGGGTCCTGAGAACCACTGTAGGCACAGTACATGCTCTTAACCACTGGGCCATTTCTCCAGCCTCCAACTTCTATTGTTTTTACTTTGTCATGGTGCAAACGTGACTATCATTCTATAGAAACAATACTTCAGATTTTGACTTCTCATTTTTTGCTAGGCTAGCAATGTTGGACAGCAACACTGAGCCCATGGCACCTCGAACTTCTGATAGTTTCTACTCTCCGTGAGTCCCTCTGGATATTACCCCATTATGGGTAAAGGGATCTGTATCATACCTTAAACCAACAATCCCATGAAATAAGTTGTATTATTATTACAATATTCAGTCCTCTTACCCTAAAAAACTGAAAGACAGTAGAGGAGGGTGAAAGATGCAGTTTCCAACTAGACTCTCTGTTCCTTGGTTTATATCATACTCCCAACTCCTTGGTGCCTCACTAGCACCCCTCCCCATTGTAATACTATGATAGATTGAACTATTGTTCAAATATACTCACCTCATCCCTTCACCTTCAGAGGAGGAATCTACTTCCCCCTCTTAACTTTGCTCAGCCATGTCAATTGCATAGGCCAAGGACTGCAGAAGTAGCAAACAGAACCTGGACTATTCTGCAGCTGTGCATGGCTACAACCCAGGAATAACATCCCTGAATAGCTACAACCCATTTAGCCTGAGATTCTGGAGAGCATAGGACACAGAGCCACTCCTCCCTAGGTGTTAGGTGGTTGAGGGACTGGAGTAACTGACTCCCAGTCCTGCAGGCCTTCTAATACCAGCAAATTCCAGTAATATTTGGAGACTTGTAAATAAGAATCTAGATCCAAGGGCTGGACAGATGGCTCAGTGGTTAAGAGCATTGCTGCTTTTTCAGAGGACCCAAGTTCAATTCCCAGCACCCACAATGGTCTGTAACTCTAGTTCCAGAGGACCTGGCACTCTCACACAGACATGAATGAAGGCTAAACACCAATGCACATACAATAAAAAAGAATCTAGATGCAGAGACTGAGGGTGTAGTTTAAGGGCAGAGTGCATGTTCACATGCAAGGAAGACACAGAGTTCCAGATTTGTGCCCCACCCCCTGGAGAAGCTAGGTTCCTCTTGGCCTTACCAGCAGAGTGCCAGCCCATTTTCCTTCTTGTTATCCTGGTCACTGAACTAGATGATGAGACACCTTGTCTTCTACCACTAACTCAGAACATTTCCTATTTCCACTATAACAAGAATCTTGATTTGGGTGTTTTGAGAGGTTTTTTGGAGGGAGGGGGAGAGATGGGATCTTACATAGCCTCAGCTGACCTCAAACTTGCTATATAGTTGGGGATGACCTTGAACTTAGACTCCTCCCAAAAGTTAGAATCACAAATGTGTGAGCTAGGCTGTATATAACCTTTTGATTAAAGAGAATCAGCCTTTTAAATAACAAGATTTGAACACCCCTCCTTCCAGCAAGCCTACAGAAGAGGAAATGCAGATCAGAACTTAGTATCTTAGCAGACATTAAAAAATGTAGTCCAGGTTTACGGCTGGAGAGTTCCTACCATTCCCTTGGTGAATATTGTTTCCCCAACCCACACTGCAGTGTTTCAGACATTTTGCCAGCAGAACTAGAGGTCTGTATCACATGCACTAGGATTACCTATCATGTCCATTCAGAGTAATGCTGACCTTTCACTTATGGTCTGGACATTTGAACAATGTAAGCATATGTTTCCATGCAGGGCTGGGGTTGGATCAGTGGTAGAACACTTGCCTAGCATGTGTAAGGTTCTGGGTTTGATCTCCAGTTCTACACAAACATTTCCTACCTGATGACAACAGACTACACAGTTAGCTAATAGCCAGATTGTAAGCCTATAATTGTATTGAGTAATGGAGAGTTAACAGCTGTGTTCTTTAAAATATGCATAAATCACATTTCTATAAATTGAATCTCACTCTAAGTGCACCAAAGGAGTATTTAAAGAAATGCAATCTTCAAATTTTTCATAAGAAAATAATCATGGGACTGGGGATGTAACTCAGTTGGTAGAGTACTTTTCTATTAGGTATTGAGTTCTCTTCTTAGTACTTCATAAGCTGTGCATGGTGGACAAGCCTGTAATCCCAGAACTCTGGCTTCCTTTATAGGTCTGCCTAGCCTCTCTATAGTAGAGCATCCATGACAAATGTATGGACAAATGTAATGTCAAATGCTTGGTATCATTCTTTATTTCAAAAGTGCTTTACCAACACATACTAATCTTCACAACATCCAAGGGAGGTAGATAAGTATTACATCACTTTCACAGATGGAGAAACTGAGGCAGAGATTAGTAAACTGTATGGAAGAGCATAATGTATGGCACAATTGGGAAAGCATTTGTTGCTATCACAGGTTCCTGGTCACCTTCCCCATAACTTTTGAGTCCCATGAACACAAAGGTAGCAACTGCAGCCTGGAAGCAAGTCATGGAATCATGGACTGAGGCTACCTCAGGTGCTGAATGAGCCGTACTCTGAGCATCCCCAGCATCAGCATCCCAGCATCAGCATCCTCATACCTTCCATCTCTAGCATAGGAGAGTGGAAAGTGTGGTAAGGGCAGAAGGGGCTGTAGAAATGGGGCTTGGGGTGAAGACAGGAGAAAATACAAACAGATAAGGAAGCAAGGACAGGGAGGAGTAAGAGGTCCGCCTGGGAAACAGTCCAGCAGGAAGGAAGGCACTGCAGAAATGTAGTGTCATCCATCTGAAAAGCTCAGGCGTCCAGAAATGCTACTAAAAGGGTAATTCTTAGCAATGACATTACAGAGCCACTCCTCATAGCTTTGCCAAATATAATTATCAGGTCCTTGTGACATTCCCAGGAGGCACAACCATTCCTTCCCTCTGGTCTACCAAGTGCTGATGTAATTGACCTGACACTGCTGAGACTGTTGACAACTCAAATGTACTCTCCTGCCATGTCATCTTTGCTTCCTAGACTCTTCTGAAGTGAAACAAAAAGAAAATGCATTTAAAGATTGTCCCAGAAAAACCCTTGAAATGTTCCTATATCATGGACCCACTGGGTAGGATCCCATCTTTGATTTTTTTTTTAAAGGGCTGTGATATTCATGTATGAAAGCCACCAACCTTTTCCAACCAGGATTTCCCTATTTAACATGGGACATAAAACAAAACAACCCCCCCAAAGCAAAATATACCTCAAATTGGTGGGTGCCAACTATCTAGAGAAAAACAAAAACAACAAAGGCTTCTCTGATCATCTTAGTGTAATCCAATGTAAGAGATAACAAATGAGGTGCCTCCAGTGGCAGTGGGGATTTTGGTGACAGGCAATGGCAAATGAGTCGGGTGACCAAGGATCTCATAGGGCCAGTTTAAGAGAACAGGTGGGGGGATGAAAAGGGCAGGTGAAGAGGAGAAAGTCACTGCAGAGACATGGCAGCCAAAGAACTGAGAACAAGCACCAGTGTTTGCACCTAGGCTCCACTAGGACAAGTCAGAGGTCCTAGAGGACATACGCATCTTCCCTTCAATTCCCTCATCAGTATTATCCTCCCATGAGTCTAGCTTTGAATATCCTCCACTCCTCTCCAACAAAAACCACCACCAAGCCTGAGTCTACCCTTCACCCTGGTCTCCTTTTCCCTACCTCCTCCTGGTCCTGACATCTCACCTAATCAAAGCCAAACCCTCCTACTTGTAATCCCCAACTTCACTCTCCTCTCCTCTCAGTTCCATCTTCCAATTTCCCCCCTGGCACACAGTTCTGATCCAATTTGAAAATTCCCCTCTACCTCACTTTTCTCTCTCCCATTTATGTGTTTTATCTAGTGATGTATTCTGCTTTCCAAACCCCACCTGCCCCCCCAAAAAAATGTCAGCTCTAAAGACTCAATTCAAGCACCACCCCTTTGTGATTCCTTTCCTCGTTTTCCTTAGTTTTCTATCAACTGAAAAAGCATTTGATGATGTGTACCAGTTAAATCCACAGTCAGCTTCGTACAAGCCCGCCCTCCCTCCTGGGCAATGTCCATGATGTTGAACCATGTCTTAATATCTTTTTATATGTATCTGCTCCACAGTCCCTGTCAAGAAATGGTTATTGCCTTTCTACCTCAGGTAATAAAAGGCTTAAAAGCAAAATGAATTGGGATGTGCTCTGTTTGCTCATGAATGAAGATGCTTCAGGAAGCACTCCGTAACATTATACAGTCTCAGCATAAGACAAATCCTGGCTGCTGTTGCAAGAGAAAGGGTACAGACAGCAGGTGGGGCTGTTTCAGAACCAGGAGGTCCTGCCTGAAGTTCTCTTTTGCTGTTTACTAGCTCTGGGCCTGGGGCCAGATGGGCTCTTCTCTGATCATCAATTCCTCCCTTCTCCATGGCTTTGTGGAATTAAGAACTAACAGAGCTACATCCGTGAACTCTGCACAAAGTGGTTCTCAATCTCAATTATGCATCATAATCACCTATGAAGTTTCCAAAAATACTATCAGGCCCCACCCCAAGCCAACTGACTCAGAACCCACTGAAAGTGAGAAGCAGTGGGACTAATTATTTAAAAATATTATTTCTAACACATAGTCAAATATTGCAAACCACTATTGTAAACTCATAAATACCATTAGCAGTACAGCAAGGGGCTCTAGGCTCTGGCTTAATTATCCTGTATTTGTTCAGTCAGGAATTAGTTCAATACTTTAACAGTCCAATTAAAATGCACTATGGTGTGGGGAAACTTTTGTTATTGTATGTTGCTGTTTGTGAGTTTAAGTCATAAATTCTTCGAAAAGCATAACCACCACATCACTATAGACAAAAGATGCAAAACTTCCTAAGATCCCTTTACGTTCTTTCATCCAGAGATGTGTTGAGCAGACCAGGCATAACCTGGGACTTGTAAGAAAAACAGAAAGAATCTCATGATTTGCTCTGGGATGTGCATATTAAAAAGATGTTTTGATGGATCAGTAGGAAAGCAAAGGTGAGCCTCTTCATCTTACACTGGTGTTTAGACCTTTCTGTCCCTGTCCCTGAGCCTGATGCAGGGAGTCAGTTTCTATCTTCTACATACCATCTGATCTTGAGACTTTAAAACCATTCTCTGAAGGATCCACTTAATAAAAAAAAAACTAAGAACAGAAATCCTCGTGGAAGGATCCTACTTCTAGTCTCTCATTGGAGGATATATCTAAAATAATGGACTAATTCCTCTAAAATATTTAAAATAGATTCAATGTACAAAATTGATATCTGCTTATGTTATAATTATGCAGTGCCCAAATTGGGAGTCTGTGAGAACCCTATAAAACCTTACAGGCCTCAAGACCCAAATTCCAAAGCTTGGCCACTTCTGGAGACAACCCTGTATAGATCCATGCCTCTCAGGCTGCCATGATGTCAGCAGTATGCACACAGAGTGGCACAGGCCACCATAGCTAAAGAGCTGAAACAGGTGCCAAGCACGATGTAGAACCTCTTGTTCTGTGGACAGGAAGCACCAGGTCAAGGTTTTAGGGTGTTAACCAGAGTCACACAGAACCTTCAGGCAGAGCCACACTGAGCACACCAGCCCTGACTGTACCTCCCCTCCCCCACACAGGATCTCATCCTCAGAAACAGCTCATCTGCCTGGGCACTTAAGTGTCACTCAGCTGCTTCCAGCTACTTCTGCCCCCAACTCAAAATGATCTAAAGGGCCATTTTTTTTTTTAAACTTTAGGCTACAGCAGAAGCCTCACAACTCAATCAAAACACCCATTTATTCATCCATATCGCCAAATATGATGGTAACAGATCCTTACAAAACCTAATCCTGACCTGAAGTGCAACACCAACAATACAGCATAACCATTGGCTAATACCTTGATGAGCACAGCGGGAGCAGGGTCTTTCCTAAGGAGGCTAGAGACTAAACAAAAAGTCAGGGCAACAACGCATGAGCAACCATTCACTCAGTAGTAAAAAGTTGGGTGGGATCTGGGCTGGGATGGCAGCACCTTTAAAAACATACACAGTGTAACTCTAACATTTTAAGACATTTTTAATAAAACAAATAGGATGTAGGAACCTAAAGGAACATTAAACCCTCAAAGTTATGTCTCTACTTCTACTAAAGCCACCACTACTTGGAAAGCCTCTCTGGGGAAAGCCTTAAAAGGCAGTTTGTGAGCCCTGTTAGGAAATACCCTTCCAAAGGCTTGGCTTCACACTCAAGAGTATGACATCACAAAGGTGAGAAACAGCCCAAAGGGCAGCCTCTACAGTGGAGGGCTTTCCATCTATTTGGGTGCAAACGCTCCACTGCCAGCTGAAAAACAACAAAAAAAAACCCACTAAAAATTAAAGTAGAAATCACCAGCCACGCTCCTTTATCATCACACTTGCATTTTGTTAAAATTAAAAAAACAAAAACACTCACACATGGTTCTTCTATGAATTCTAATTAAGAACATTACATTCGGAGTTTTAGCACGAATAGCGGTGGTTGTCAGAGACTGTAACAGCTTCTTGGCCACTTGAGGGTACATGGGGTGCAGCTGTTTACCTGAATGTATTCTTAAATAAGTGACTACTACCACTCGAATTCTCCTAGTCATAGGTCTGTTACAGGCTACCGACCGCCAAGGTCACATCCCAAACTTGCCAACACAGATTAACTACAAGGGGGCCATCCCCAAGTCTTAGGGTGAATTGGGAAAGGGCCGGTTAAATGAGGAGACAGGCCATTCCTTGGTAAAAGTTTGCAGTTTCCTTTCCCAATACATCTTCTTTTTGTTGAGGACTTCCATCTTGACCCTGTGCTCCTCCTCTGCCATCTCACACTCCCGCTCTATCTGCTGAATTTTGGCCACGTGCACCTCGTTCATTTGGATCAGCTGCAGCTGGAGGATGGACATTTGTTGGTGGTGTTCTTCCTCGTGCATCTTTTTTAAAGCACCTTCCTGAGATGTTTTGCTCCTGTAGTTTTTGTTGGCTGTTACTCTGACGGCTGAACACGAAGGTTCTGGTTGTGAGGTCCCCTCGCATACTGGAAAATGGACGAACTCTTTCTCATCCTCACACAGTTCTCTATTTGAAACAGGAAAGGATTCTGGAAACAATAACAGTAAAAACAGTAGGAAACACGTTAAAAAAAGATTTTATGAGCAGAAGAGAAATGTCAATCCAATTCCAAACAGCAGAGTCCCTCACTGCAGGATGACTCTAAACCAGTGTCAGCATTTGGCCCTCATGTCCAGGTCCTCTGATCTCACCTGACTTTGATAAAGTGTTTCACTTTGTCTCTGGGGTATCTCTGGGACATGGTCAGAGAACATGCTTAGAGAGTCAGAGATCCTGAGATGGAGATGAAAATTCCAAACTGAAATGTGCCTGACGCTGAGAAGCATGAGGTCGCAGCATGGGGGTGACCATGTGAGTCATCACGCTAAGTTCTCTGTCTGTCTGGTCACCTTTCACAGTTACTCCATCAGCCATGAACCTTTTGTTCTATCTCAAGAGCGCTGTGGGACTTTCTTCCCATTGGAGTCAGCCTTTATATCTGCTCTTCCTTGGGGATGAGTCTATACTCTGGCCCATCTCCCTCCACGGCTCTTTAATCGCCTCTATATATGTGCCTGATAGCTCCAGCACTGTGAGGAGGAGGCAGTGTTCAGCTCCCAGGGTCGGAGATGTCTATTATCTCCCTTACCCTGTCCCCAGCATTTGACAAACCTTGAATCTCCTTCTTCCATCAGCTTTTGACTCAATGCCCTCCCCTAAATGTTTTTATAGCCACCTTCCTCTCTGATTGCTCCTCTCAAGTCTCCTTGGAGTACTGAGGCTCTTGTCCCATCCACCTATTCCCTTAAGGTCCCCAAATCTGCTGTATTTCAATTTAACTTTACAAGCTGGTCCCAACCTTGCATCTTGTTTTAGTCTTCAAAACATCCTGTGTGCACCTGGCTCCTACCAGAAACCCTCATTCTCTGAAGTGATGCTTCTGCTCCAACTTTGTGCCTCACTATTCCCACAGCTCAGAGTTGGGCTTAGTAAATACTTATTCACACCCCCACAACCCACATGCCCCCCCCACACCAGTTTGTCTTTTTCAACCTCCTCTGTGGTCCCTAATGGTTCTGAAACCCCAGACTATTCCTGCATAAGTGTTCTCCTTAACAACACTCAGCACATACTGTTCTATTTTGACACCAGGCCTTGCTCATTTCCTTAACCTTGGATATTAATTACTTTCCTTAGTACCCAGTGGATGGCTAGTAACATTTACTGGCCTGAATACACAAAGCAGAGAGCACATGGATATACAAAAGTTCCTTTTGGTAGGTACACTGGTACTGGTGTTTTCATAGGGCAATACGATTAGTATTAGAGAATGTCAAGAAGAAAACCACTAACTCCAATAGCTGTGGAGTCTTTTTTTTTTTTTTTTTTTTTTTTTTTGCTTGTTTGTTTGTGACAGAGCCTCCATCCCCAGCTGTACTCCAACTTACTGTGCAACTGAGGATGACCTTTACCTTTTCATCCTCCTCCCTCTACTCTCCACCCCATTGTAATCCCACAGCTGGGATTACAGGCATGCAAACCACCACATCTGTTTTTGTGTAAAGCTAGGAATGGAACCCAGGGCTGTCTCCCTCTCTCTACCTCCAGCAGCCCACGGAGAGTTCTAGTGGTGACTCCAAGACTTTCCTGAGAAGCTCTACATTCTCTATAAAGAGAATCTTCTCCTCAGAGAACCTTTGCTCTTCTGGAGCACCCAGGTTGGATTCCCAGCACCCTGATTGAGGGGAATCTGATACTCTTTTCTGACCTCTGTGGGCACTGCACGCTTGTAGTACAAAGACATGCAGGCAAAATAAATCTTTAAAAATACCTTCCCTCCCACTCCAAAAACAAGCAAACAAACAAACAAACAAAAAACAAAGAAAAGAAAGGAGAAAAACGCCTCTGATCATTTCCCGATCAAGTCCCCAGCTCATACAGCCCAGCCATCGCAGAGCCTGGGACAGAAGCAAGCATTGAATAAACGCATATGGACTAAACTAAGGACAGTGGTCACATCTCTCCCCACCTGACACAATGGAGGGACCAAAGCACAGGAGAAAGGAATGGGGACAGAGGCCCTCAGATGTGAGGATCAACCACATTACCTTTCTAATCTTAAATCTTAAATCACAGCTTGACTGCACACCTATGAGTCTTTAAAGTTTGTCCATTCACAATGTAAAACTTTCTTCCAATTCTCAACTATTTCCCTTTACCTTAACAATTCCAGGCTTCAAGGACATGGTGGTGGCAGCTGCCATTCAGGTGAACCACAACAGGTATTAGTGCTGTACAGTCCCTCATTCAGTTTCTACAACCTTTTGAGGACAGCGTGACTCCAGAAAACCAAATCTAGCATCCAAGGCCATCTGGCTACATGGAATTCCAGGGTTCTGATCCAGGCCTGCCTTACAACAAAATCATAGCAGTGCAATGTCTATGAGCAAAGAAAGGATTCCTTTTTACCCATCCTTTTTGAGATGTGTGCTGACAAACACATTCCAAAGAAAAACAACCAGACCTCTTAAGAAGACTGGCAGAAAAAAAAAAGAAGAAGAAGAAGAAGCAGAAGACTGGCAGAAGATAGGAATTAAAGCCAGACAGACTAGCAAAGCAACTTTCAAAGACTAGCACCAATACACAGAGGCTGAGAGATCCCTTAATTGGAAAAAGACTAGCCTGGGAATAGCAGCCTGCTGCAAACACATACCCTACCATCTCTCTCCCAGGTGAAACAATGCCACTCAAAATAGAAAACCTAATTCTATGCAAAAAGAGCAGGAAGGCTTTTCTGGGACTGAGAACACAGCCAAGAGGGTGTTCTATCACTTGGGTACTTTGAGTAAATTTAGCATCCACTGGAGAAGCCTACTACACCAACGAAAAGGTGAGAAGAAAACAGTGCAGCACTATCTCCGGTTATTCTCATCAGAACGAAGGAAAGAGATGGCTGAGAAAATGAGTAAGATGTGGCAGATGTGTACGAAAGGAGTTTACATCTTAACTAAAATTAAAAGGCCGGGTCTCCACACAGCAATGAAACTGGGTCTTAAACATGCTATTCCACATGAGAAAAGCACGAAGAACTAGCTATAGCACAGGGTTCAAGCTCTGTGCATTAATCAGCACATGTGAGAGGATATTAAAGCATGGGAGAGCCATCAGGATGCAATATAAGAGAAGGAGAACCAAAAAGCAGCACACACATAACCAACACTCAAGAGGAGCTTTTTGCACAGACCAAGGATGCAAGCATGCCATGACCGGAAATACACTGCAGTCCCCTGTACCTGAGTTCACACTCTAAAAGAACAGAACTCGGTTCAACAGTGACAGGGGGACTTGGAAGTAAATGATCATTATAGCTTCATAATAGAGATACAATGCATACATAATTAAATGTAACTTCTCCTAAGCTATGTGGCTGCTACTAAAAATGCCCAGCTCTCTTAAATGTATTTAAGGGACTAGTGAGATGCTCAATCGATACAGGTGCTTGCTGCCAACCCTGAGGGCCTGAGTTGGATCCCCAGGATCCACGTGGTAAAGGATAGAGCACACTCCCCAAAGTTGTCCTCTGACATCACACACATACTGTGTCACGAACACACAAAATTAAATAAATAATCTTGATGTATTTAAACTGTCATCCTACCCGCTAGACCACCCTCTCCTACCTGGTCCTCAAAAGGAATGATTAAATTATCACAGATCACAAAGTCTGCTTCTGGAGACTGTGAAGGAGCCAGTGCCTACAGGTTTTTCTTATAACTACCACCCCAATTACATTCCTGAAATGGCCCAGCCACTGTGTTCAAACACTGTTGAACATGGTAAGAAAGTCTCCAATGAAGCCATGAACATTTCGGGGTTAGTGACACATTGATGCTATCTCCCATAAGAAACATAGCTAGAGGGAGGCCTCTAGTGGAATCTGTTCAACTCCATCCTGCTTTTAACATTTTGTAATAAATTCCAGCACATCTCTGGGAACCTAGCATTGATCAGCAGAGTAGAATATAAACTTTACCAGTAATTCTAAATGCTTACACCACATGACGAAAGCTACACTGATTTTGTGATATACTTTAATCCAGTATATCTAAAAACTTATTTAAATGTAGTAAATGTGTAATTAACATTAAACTATTGATGAGATTCTTTTGTGGTATTTAGGCTTCAAATTGTGGTGTGTATGATTACAGAACATCTCAGTTTTGTCTACTCATATTTCAACTGCTTAGTAGCTCCCTGCTGTACTAGACACCACAGTATTGCAAATACAAAAGCAACACACAGAGAACTATGTGTCAAAAACACGAAAGATGTTCAAATTTTCTACCTTTCCCCCTACCAATTTCCAGAAATGATGGTTGATAATCCTAGCCTCCTCCCACGACCATCTTTTGTTTGTTTAATTTTATTGCCATTTGTGTGTGTGAGAGAGAGAGAGAGCAAGGAGGGATGGAGGGAGTTGGGTGATGAGCATGTGCACACCTCCACTAGGTCAGAGGAAGACATCAGATGCCCTGCTCCATCACTGCCTTATTCTCTGGAGACAGGGTGTCTCCCTGGAGCTGGGTTGGTGACTCCAGGGATCCTTTTGTCCCCACCCCCTACAGAACTGGGGTTACACAGCTGTCTTTTTATTTAGGTGCTGGACTCTGAACAGCAAGCACTTTACCCACTGAGTCAGCTCTGCAGGCCTTCTTCCTGACTTCTTGAAAGTAAATAAACTGAAATATAAAACGAGTGAAAACCCCAAAGCCATTTTGAATTGCAAAAAAAGAGTCCCAGTGCCTCAACTATGAGTGCTAACACTACCTTGGGCACACTTCCAAAGTGACTGGGTACCAAGGCTCACTGCTCTCAGCTCTGTAATGGGAAGCAAGAGCTTTGGCTGTGTCTTAGTAAGTACCAGCAGAAAGGGAAGCTTCCAGTGTGACCCCTGCACAAACACTAAGTTAAAATAACGTGCAGAGATGTCTCAGTAATAAGAGTACTCACTAATCTTGCAAAGCACTAGAGTTTGGTTCCCAGAACCCACATCAGGTAGCTCACACCTGCTATAACTCCAGTTCCAGCGCATCTGACACCCACTCTGGACTCCATGGGTATCCTGCATGCATGTGGTACATATGCATGAATACATGCATACATATATACATACGTACATACATACATACATACATACACTAAGATACACACACACACACACACATGCGTATGTATGTGTAAAATCAAATAAATCTTCAAAAATGTCTTCCAAATGAGTCCCCAGAAAATGCCACTACAGAAAGAGCATCAAGAATCCACATTTTGGCCAGGTATAGTGGTACACACTTTTAGTTCAAGTATTTGGGAAGCAGAGGCAGTTAGCCCTGTATTAGCTCAATGTCATACTGGTTTATATAAAGAGTTCCAGGTCAGACAGAGCTACATAATGAGACTAAATCAGAAAGAAAGAGAAGAAGAGAGGGAGGGAGGGATGGAGGGGAAAACATTTTATTTCATTGTCTGAAATTTCTATTTTAGTAAATGAATTGCATTTTTTTTCCAAAGGAAAGAGAAAAAACGTCATGAGATGAAATCTCTAGATCCTACCTCATATTTTAAAAGTAAGGTAGGCTGGGGGTGGGGCTGGGCATGTTTTGTTCTTCAAACACAATTCTACAAGGGCTGGTAAGATGGCTCATGGATAAAGCTACTTGTCACCAAGCCTGACTTCTGAGTATAATCCCCAGGACCACATGATAGAAGGAGAAGTAAAAAGGTAAAAAGAACAGCTACAAAATGGACACATAACAATCTAGAACACACATTTGTTAAACAGGTGGCATTCACATGAGTATCTTCCTCAGCACAGCACAGGACCTAAGGGGAGTTGGCCACACTTAAAGCAGCACTGCTAACTCCCTTCCTCCATCCCAGAACCATGTCTACAACTGCACTGATGCTCTTTGGCCAAAAAGACAAAAAAGCGAGCGGAGCTACAAAGATCAGCAAAGGAAGTGTACACCTCACAGAAGTAGCATGGAGGGACAGGAGAGCTGGCAGTGCCCACATAAACTGTGGCTGCCAAGAATTCGCTTGGCGTGGGAACTCCAAACCCAGACATAAGTCTCCTATATCAGGAAATGATGTGTAAGACCCATGACAACTGACCACAGTGGTCACCCCAGCCTACTAGTCTGGACTTAACCTTAATCAACTGATTAGCAAGCAAAGTTTGTATCATAATTTAGCTTCCTAGGATGATCTGCCCATAGGGAAAATAGTGTTAATCAAAAGCATGTATTTGGCTCACATGGTAATTACCTTTCTCACTCTACACAGCATTCTTGGTTTCAAACAGTTTCTTATGACTTTTAATTAACAGGAGCCAGGCCCTCAGAGCTCTGTCTTCTCTGGGGACACTGAATTCAGTGTTCTGCAAGCTAAGAACCAGATTTCCCAGGCAAGTGTTTGCTGGGTCCTTGAAGCACCTCCTTGCAGTCCCATAGCAACCCCATCAACCTTTCTCTGCTTCATGGTGTGCCTTCTCCAAGCTGCAATGGACCTTTCTACAAAGGGGCCACTTCCTGTCTTAAAAGTGGTGGGAATTGTTGGAAATTTATCTACATACATTTCCACTCTCTGCCTACCTGGAGACATGAGACACCCCTTGATGCCTGCCTTTTGAAGCTACAAGTAACCATACATCTTTGACTATAGACAGTCTCTTCCTTCCCTAAGAATTGTATGTGATGTTTTGCTCTTTGTAACAGGAGTATGATGAAATTTAACTCTTGTCCCTAGAATTTCCCTAAACCCTTAGAATGGCACAAATAAAAACTTTGGGGCCCAATTATTACAGCGAGTAAACTATTGTTATGCATCTGAGTGGATTCTAAGAGTGTTTTGCTTTATTTAGTCTCTGTGCTTTTGATGCATTACTTTTTAAGATTTATATTTCTAGCCAGGCATGGTGGCACATGTCTTTAAACCCCACACTTAGGAGGCAGAGACAGGTGGATCTCTGTGTGTTGGAGGACAGCCTGGTCTACAGAGTGAGTTCTAGGACAGCCAGGACTGTTTCACAGAGAAACCCTGTCTCAAAAACAAACACAAATTTGTTTAATTTGTCTTTATGTGTGTATGACCACATGTGGTTATGCAGGGCCATGAGGGTGCCTACACAAACCAGAATAGGGTACTGATCCCCAGAGGCTAGAGCTACAGGCAGCTGTACACTGCCCAATGTGGGTGCTAGGAACTGAACTCTGGTCCTCTGCAAGAGTAGCAAGTGCTCTGAACCATGGAGCCATCTCTCCATCCACTAACCTCTGTTCTTTCACTTTTAAATTGGAAATTGTTTACTCATTTAGTATGGCCTTTTGAGTGACTTAAAGTAGTACCTAGCACAGTTGGTCCTCAAAAAATAACTTTTTACAAGATTAAGTGAACAAACAGAAATCTCCATCCAGTTTCCTTTAATACACCAGACATAGTTTGAGCTATGCAACCGAAGTACCTCACTAATGAGCATGAAAAACACTGCCCTTTATGGTTAAGCAACAATCACTCCAAGAGAGGCTGCATAAAACACAGAACTTCCGTTTTGAATGCCCTGTGTAACAACCCAGTCTGATATCAACATTTCTTACAAGTTTCCTAAAAATGGAGCATTTTACAATTCAGTGTTAAGGGGCTGAAGAGATGGCTCAGTGGTTAAGAGCACTGGCTGCTCTTTCAGAAGTCCTGAGTTCAATTCCCAGCAACCACATGGTGGCTCACAACCACCTATCATGGGATCTGATGCCCTCTTCTGGCATAAAGGAGTACATGCAGATAGAGCACTCATAAGTAAAACAATCTTAAAAACAACAAACTCCAAGGTTAAGCTGTTCGGCCAGTGTAGCCCCGCGGCATGGGAAGGGGTACCTTGGACAGCTGCATCCGGGTGGTACTCAGGCTCCTCCTCAGGCGGGCTCTGCAGGAAGTACAGCTGTTCTGGCAGCATGTTGCTGATCTTTTCCTTGCCCAGAACGTGGTTACTCAGCAGGGGGCTCCCGCTGCGTTTCACCTTTTCCCTCCTCTCATGAGCCATAATTTTTTTGGTCCGAGCCTTGATGTTCTCCCAGCACTTCTTCAGCTGTTTGAAATCCCGCAGCGACACGCTGGGCTGAGAGTTGTATTCGTGGGCCAGTGCCTGCCAGGTGCGCTGCTTAAGGGCAATAGTTCGTGCATCGCTCTTCTTACATTCCAACACATACTTGTACTTTTCTACTAAAGCAAGCAAGATGCTCTTCTCCAGCTCTGAGAAGTATTTGGCCGGTTTAATAATTTCGTTGTTTTGCATTTTCCACTCTATTTCTCTTGGTCGTTAGCTAGCCTGTAAAGGGAAGTTGGAAGCAAGAATTACCAATTCTAGCAATGAAGAGCTCACCAATCACTGAGGCTTAATTCCTAACTTGGTTCCCTTCTTTAAACGGGGCAAGCAACTTCTTGTTCATTAATGCTGAGCCACAGGAAAGTATCCAGACCTTTACTGAGAATGGAATTTGGCATTCTCCAAGTCCATTTCCCAGGAGTCTTTGGACACCTACTTATTACTGTAATTCCCTATTTTATCTCTGCTTAATGTAAGGATCTGGTTAGTCTCCCAAATGTCAGGCACTTTGGAAATAAACAGCTTAACTCTTTTCTTTTTACTTTTCCTTTTTTATTTTTGGAGAGGGGGCAGATGAAGGAAGAGGAAGGTCACTGTCTAATCAAACAGATCAAGTCATATAAAGGCATTACCAAGAATTCAGACTCATAAAGAAATTGCTCCTTGATAGCTGATATCTTTAATTATTTTTTAAGATTTATTTATGTGTGTGTTTTGTCTGTACATATGTCTATGTACCACTCATGCCTGGTGCTCAGGGAGGTCAGAAGAGGGCATTGGATCTCCTTGAATGGAATTAGAAACAATTATGAGCTGCCACATGAGTGCTGGGAATCAAACCCAGATTCTTTGCAAGAACAAGTGCTCTTAACCATTGAGCCATCTCTTCAGCCCTGATATCTGTTCTTTTAGTTTTGTATCCTTGACCTAGGTGATGCACCTTGGGCAACCTCAGGTCCTTCTTCAAAATGATAGGGGGAAGTCCAGCATGATAGCTTATACCTGTAACCCCAATACCACTCCAGCAGCTGAGGCTAGGGTCTGCTGTGAGCTAGAGTGCATAGTGAGTTCTAGACCAGTCTAGGCTACAGTGTGAGATCATGTCTCAAAAAAAAAAAAAAAAAAAAAAAAAAATAGAGGTGAAGTCTATCGCATATCAGGTTTAAGAGTCACTATTTTACGTTTATTTATTTATTTGTTTATTTTTATTGGTTTTTCGAGAGAGGATTTCTCTGTGTAGCCCTGGAGGATCTGGAATTCCCTATGTAGACCAAACTGCCCTTGAAATCAAAGACTGCCTGTCCCTGCCTCCCGTATACCACCACCACCTGGGCAACTGGGAGCCACTTTAAGAGTGTGTGTACAGAGCCGGCCAGTGGTGGCGCACTCCTTTAATCCCAGCATTCAGCAGGCAGAGGCAGGAGGATGTTAGTGAGTTTGAGGCCAGCCTGGTCTACAAAGCGAGTTCCAGGACAGCCAGGACTGTTACACAGAGAAACCCCGTCTCAAAACAACAAAAGAGTGATTATACAATATTGGGCAAATGATTTGTGTAATTTCAGAATTGAGTCTGTATACCCAGAGACAAAGTTCAGTGCTCCTCTCCACAACTGAGAAAAGCAAGTGCCGAAAGCTGAAGTGAATTGCCCAGGGCACACAGCGACACAGCAGGTGAGTCAGGGATCTTTTGTCCCAGAAGCCTGGTGTTCTTGGTGTCCTTCATGGCTACTCCTTGGACTTTGGGCAGCTTCAAACTATTCAACCAGGACTCCAAAAGTCACCCTACCCTCCTCTGCAGTACTGAGAATTTCATAAATGCCTCACTGCTCTGATGCACAGAAAACCTACGTTTCCCACACCCTCTGCTCACAAGACGTTTCCTGTGAGAGGATTCCCTCACGTAAGTGATGGCAGACACGGCTGAGACACACCAGCTTCTGGGACCCAGTGAGCAGTGGTATAGGGAGCTGCTGCTGGAAAGGATATAGCCCTGTATCCTTTTATCTTCTCTAAGCCTCTGATCTTCCAGCAAAATACTGATGATGCGGTCCATTTAAAACTGCCCGCTTCTTATCAAAGGAACTGGGAACCAACTGCAAAGGGGTGGCTGACAGCTAGAAGTGAGGTCATCGGAACACCAAGAGTGGTAGAGACACCAAGTTCACTACATTGTTGTCTCAATCAGTATGTGTGTTTGAAATTTTCCATAATAAAAATACAGGGTGTAAGGCTGTAGGTTTTTGTTTGTTTGTTTGTTACTGGATCTCATGTAGCCTGTGACTAAAAAAATATTTAGCCTGTGACTTTAAAAAATACACACACATACATACATACATACATACATACATACACACACACACATACATACATACATATATACATACACACACACACACATATATATATATATTATGGGGGCTGGAGAGATAGCTATGCAGTTAAGAGTGCTTGATGCACTTCCAAAGGACCAGAGTTCAGTTCTCAGCACTCAGCAGAGTTCAGTTATCAAGCAGTTCACAACCGACTGTGACCTGAGCTCTCAGTGACCTCTTCTGGCCTACACAGGTGCATGTGTACCCATGCAAGCACACACACACACCTTTTTAAATCTTAAAACCATCCTATAAAAATCAAACTTTAAGCCACCTCCTAGCACCCATGACACCTGCTGAGGCCTATCCTGTAGTTGTAGCAGACTGAGGCTGGACCAGACCAGACCAGCAGAAAGTCTCAAAACTGGACCGATAGATGAGGGCAACGGAATCTGATGAGAGCCTTCACAATGCTCTACACCTCATCCCAAATCAGGCTTAGAAAGAATACTATTAGGGGAAGGTTAGGCCCTCCCCAACCAGACTTCTCTCTCCACTGTCACACTGGGCACATAGAGTACCAGAGTTATAAAGGCAACTACATATGTGTCAAAGGCAGGTTTGCCACAGACCTTAAGCAAAGCTAAATGAGGAGCCATTTTTTCTTCGGGGATATGCCCTGGCTCCCATAAACTTTCACACCTTTGCTTTTATTTTATTACTCAAGGAGTCCCACAGCGGCACCCAATCAGAGCTCCTTTTCCCCACTGCAGATCAAAATCAATTCTTCACCTTCATTTATGTCTATTCAATATACTCCAATGTTTCCCCAAACTCAAGTTTGTGAACGCAGGTCCTGCACAGCTGCCTTCTTCCATATCATCTCTATCTTACAACACACACAGGACCAACTTTCTGTGGCTTTTACTATAGAGTTGGTGGGTGCAGAGGGTGTTTTTCAAAAACGTTTAGCTCCCAGAGCCAATTCTGACCAGTGCCTCTGCCCCAGGAGACATGATGTGTCTACTCCCCAATTTCCTCCATCCCTTTAAGAATGGCTGCTCTTAGGACTCAGATTTCTTTCTTTGTATCTATTTATTGCATGTATGCCTGCAGGCCAGAAGAGGGCACCAAACCTCATTACAGATGGCTGTGGGCCACCATGTGGTTGCCGGGAATTGAACTCAGGGCCTCTGTAAGTTCTTAATTGCTGAGCCATCTCTCCAGCTCAAATAAGATTCCTAATTCACAAATGAAAAGGGTTTCACTCCCTATTTTTTCTGTTAGATATAAAGCTATTTTATATGTAGGCTATATTTGTATGTGCTTACTTTCTAAATTAATATTTCACTTACCTTGACTACCTCTTCAAAGTTGTTGTCTCAAAAGATGAAAGCCTTTGTACACTGTGCAGCTGACTCATATCCCACTCAGGGCACACTAATGTATCTGTCTGTCTACTTCCTCTGCTCTTGCTGATAACATTGTATCTTGGCCCAACCTGGAGGTGAAAACTGTCCTCTCCATGCTTAATGCTCTATGCTCCCAAGCCTCAGGCAAACAAAGCATGCTCTGAGGCTCAGTCTCTGTGACACTTGGTAGAACTGAAAGTGTCAGACATTTAAAAATTCTTCCTTGTCATGTGTGCAGTGCCACCGGCTGCCATCAGATGGCGATGCAAGGAGATGGGGTGGGGTTGGGGGTGGAGGGTGTCTAAATTTCACAAAGAGGTCTACCTTCAGGGTGGCCAATTGAGCCCCAATAAGAACAGATAAGTTTTACTGAGTTATTATTGTGGGTTAGACTGTATACCAAATACTCTAGGTGTGGTATATCATTTCACCTTCCCCTAAATAGCTCTTGAGACCAACATCCATTACACTTCAATTTTTCTGTTAAAGAAAAATCTAAGTACCAGAAGAAATTATACAACTGCTCTCAAAAGCAAATACCCAGAATTACCAACACCTGGGGACCATTAACAGCCTATTAACTAAACTGTTATTTAATCACTAGCTAAGTACAACCAGAGTTACTAATTTACTTTGCTTAATTTCGTAGAACACCAGGCCTCTCAGGGCCATGTGGTGATGTGCAACAGAAAGCTAAAAAGGAATTCTGGTGTAAGCCCTAGCTTTTGTACCCCAAAGTTTCCTTGTGGATTCCCAACAGTCTTGTAAGGTAGGCTGCTTAACTCTACAAACTAATTATTACTTCTATTTCCAGTATAAGAAAGCTGAGGCCCAGGAACCTGCCATGATCACAGAGAGAGTGGGTGGCAGAACCAAGAGACATAGCCAGCATGTCTGCAAGGCCCATGCTCCTCTACTCGGCCTAGCTCTCTCATTTCAGCTCTAGTGATGGTTTTTACTTCCTGCTACATTGAAATCAATTACTCAGTGATCCAGTGACCTGCTGGCAAAGGTCCAATGGCAGGGCAGCTTGGGGGACCTGTGTCTGCTCTGCCCATCTCCATTTGTTGGTTCTGCCCTCTTTCCTCCCCACCCCTTTGCCTCCATTACCTCTTTGCTCTCTCTTAAACTGAGGGCCCACACCTTCCCCGGCAAAAGCATCCCTCACTCAGTCTAATCAGAGCTTGGAAATAATTCCCCCAGCCCATCTGATAAAAACTGTCTGGAAGTAACCACAGAGACAATGTAAAGCTTTAAAGTAGTCCCACCCAAGCATAGGCTGGCATCCCACAGGAGCAGCTGCCTGACAGTTCTTGTCAAACAAACAACTTGCCAGGTAAGAGATCTCTTCAGCAAAGCTTATCACTGGAAATACTATGGCCAAAAAGCATAACCTAGCTTAACACTAACTCACAATGTCCATAATAGGTTACAGATGGCAACACAGCAAGTCTTCCCTGTTGTGCGAGCTTTTGCTAGAATTGGGCCGCCTTCCCTGCCCCCTACTCTGCTCAGTAACAATTCCTCCTTATAGATGCTGTTCTGCTAGCATACAACCTGCTAGTATATTACCATGCTTGTATCTAACAGCAGCCCAGTGACCCCCACAAGTGGGCCCCAGTAGATAGTGAACACATGTATACATTTTATATAGTTATAAAGCTACCAGGCACACAAAGAATATCATATAAGACAAAGCTGTGTTAGGGTATACTAAACACTGTGTTCAAGTAAAAATGGTCAATAAAACAGCAAAATCCAAATGCAGTGACAGTCCCCCTGGGGCTTAGCAGAGATCTGAAAACAGGCCTAAATAAAAGAACACAATCATTCTAATACTGTAAAAGAACAAAGAGGAAGTGATTAGCACAATTCCCAAAACACTAACATTGATTAAACCACCAGAAGTTGATGACCAGGTACTAGTTCATTTACTATTCACTTTCAAAGGAAAAGCCAGCTGTTTGTGAACTGAATGACTGTACGTTAACCAACTTCTAATGCCACATCATTGATCTCCAGCAGGCTGTGCTTGGGATTAGACATTTAAAGAAGTGATTAAGACTAAATGAGACCCTAAGTAGAGCCTTTGGTCCAACAGGAAGAGACATCAGAGACCTTGCACACTCTGCTCCCCCATGGGGGGGGGTGAGCATACTATGAAGCGGCAATCACTGACATGACACAAGACAAGAGCTTTACAATGAAACCTTTCTGGCCTTGATCTAGAACTTCTCAGCCGCTGAAATTACAAGGGAAAAAAGTTCTGTGTTCAAGACACTCAATCTGAGGTATTTTGTCACGCAAGTAAGACTGATACAACAGTTTGTGATTTTTAAGTCCACTAAGGGTGAAACTAAGTCTTAAGTCTTGAGCAAAGTCTAGAGAAATGGCAAAGATTTTATTTCTATTGCCTTTTGCAGGAAAATAAATCACACTTTGAAGTTAATCCTGGTAACTGAGGAGCTACGATGGGAACCTCAGATCAAGGACAGTAATAACCCAAGTGAGACTGGGGTTACAGAGAACCTGTGTCCTATTTCAAACTGTTTCCAAAGCAGCAGCATCTGTATGTATACCCAAATGTATATTTACCAGCCTTTTATTTCACATACATAAAATTTAACCAATATAGAATGCATTCCTGCCAGGCAGTGGTAGCACAAGGGAGGCACTGGGGAGGCAAGGCAGGCAGATCTCTGTGAGTTTGAGACCAGCCTGGTCTACAAGAGCTAGTTCCAGGACAGGCTCCAAAGCAATATAGAGAAACCCTGTCTCAAAATCAACCAAAAAAAAAAGAAAAATGCACTTCTATATAGAAGAAGGCTAAACACTGCTCTAAAATATATGGGGGACACAAAAATAAGTGGAACCCCACATCTTAGGAAAAGCACTGACACTCACAAGCTGATGCCTGAAAGGGGTGGTTTGGGAACAGACACCATGACAAAAGACCATGTGCCCTGGATGTTCGGGGGAGGGAAGAGTGGGTCTGCCCTCCTGTGAACAAGAGACCATGAGTTAGACTTGTAAGGGCCAAAGAAGATAATTCAGATTCTTTAAAAAGGGAAGGAGGTGGGGTAGGGAAGGCTCTGCATCCAGAATGGGACATGTTCACAGGGAGAAAGCAAAATGTTAAAGGACATCATGATGATGATGTGTCAGTGAACACACAAGGGCATGGGAGGAAGAGAATGCAGAGGCACTGACATACATGTGCCCCCAGAGTCACAGCCCTGAGTTTGCATCAAAGAGAACGGCACCCCCTAAAGTGGAGAGATTTCAGTCCCAAAAAAGTGTAAAACAGCACAGAGATTTGGAGCAAAGAGTGGAGACAAGGCAGTATGAAACACAGCAGCAGAGATATGCCCAGGACTTTATTACAGGACAGAGCTGTTCCTAAAAACAAGAAGCTTAATGCCTACTAGAAACAAATTATCATCAGAACAAAACAGGATCACAACTTGAGAGACATAAAGGACTGACGTATTATATATGGACATGGTGGGTGGGCTGAAGGACCTGCTACACACCTCCCGAGGAGGCCTGACAACAGGTTATAGTCTGGCCTAAAAAAGTGAAGGCTATTTCCTATGTTCTGTTACCATTCTGTATCCTGATTCCACATCTTGAAAATAATCATTCTTTGAGATAACCTCAATCCTAGCAAATTAAAATTAAGAGAGAGAGACAGAGACAGAGACAGAGAGACAGAGAGAGACAGAGAGAGAGAGACCTCACTCAACCTCTTCCTTCACAAAGGAGAAACTAAGGTTTGGCGCAAATAAGGGGCTCTTGGGGACCTGGTAACAGGGAGGGGACAGCCTGCTGCTGAAAGCTCATAGTTTATTTCCAAGCTCTTTCCCCACATCTTCCCATTAAGGTGCCCTTTTCTGTGAGGTATTTTCAAGCCATCCCCCGCCATCCCATCTGCTGTGGTTTGGATCATAAGGCCCCATGTGTTAGAGCCTGGCGCCCCACTTGACATTCTCAGGAAGAACTGGAACCATCAGAGGTGGACCTGGTGAGGTGACGTCAGGACACAGACTGAGCACCTGAAGGAGAGAGAACTCACTCCAGCCCCCTCCTCATCTTCTCTTTGCTCCCTAGCCTAAGGTAACCAATGCCACCATGCCACAGTGCCCTGCCATAGGCCCCAGTCAACAGGGCCAACTGAATAAATGAGGACCTCAAAAAGAACGAGCCTAGAAGATGATTGGCACAGACCTTTAATGCCAGCACTTGAGGCAGAGCAGAGGATCTATAAGTTAAAGTTAGCTTCATCTAAACAGTGAGTCCCAGGCCAGTCAAGGTTACACAGACCCTGCAAACAAAAAGTATGATCCTAAATAACCTTTACCACCCAATTCCCAAATGCAGTGCCAGGGACTAAACCAGCTTTAAGCATCCTGGGAAAGTGTCCCCAACCCAGGCCTTTTCTTTTTATAAACTGATTAGCTCAGAGTTTAGGCACAGTGACAGAGAACTGACTGACATGTCACCTGAAAACTTAAGGGCACTCTGTCTCTTATCTTGTGCCTTGCAGCAAGCTGTCTTTCCTCCCTGCCGGGTCTTCATCTCTACATTACAACTAAAGCAGGCATTCACTATGTATGTCCCTTCCAGGGCTGGCAGTCCATATGAGCAGTCATTTTCCTGCAACCTAATTTCTACAGCCCATCACCAACCACAGAGGGCATTTTCTGATTACTCATGAAGCTAGTGGGGGTTTGGACCACTGAAATAAAATTCTATACAAAACAATGAAATGATCCTGGCACTTCAAATCCCTTTTTTTCTTTAACACCATATACAGGCTTAACTTTGTAAGTGAAGCAATTCCAGGTAGAACAGCTAAGGCCAGTGATCAGTTCCCCAGTATCTTGAAGGCTGTCCCCCTTGCAGCAGGCATCTGATAAATATTTGCTGAAGGCATGCTAACACACACCGGCTGGTCATTTGTATGTTTGTATTAATTACAGCTACATGTTCTACTATCCAAAATAACTCTTTCGATAAAGGACTAATAGGGAAATTATACTTTCCTGGTTTCTTGAAAATACCATGAAGATCCTAAAGGATGTGGAATGGCAGTTTTTCAGAGCCTCGTCATAACTGTGGCTGTCATTTTATGGTCACATGCTCAGAGCTAGGACCTACTTGCCCAGGACAGCCACTCGGCCAACACCCTGTCCTCCCCTTCAGCTCCCCACTTTTTAGAGGGCTTTGCATCAGCACCGAACTTCTTCTAATTTGTTATCCCCTCCCCCACTCTCTCCAAGTAGCCACATAACTTGGAAGTGTTTATTTTTGCCATCTGTATCTGAGTGTGACTGAGACTGGAAGCAGCCTGTGTTTAAGTCAAGCTCCCACTCTTCACCCTCCTCTTCTGTGTCCTCCCACTTACACAAACCCCTCTTTTAACTAGATGAATGTTCTTAAAAGTCCTGACCCCTTCCTTCATCTCCTCCACAGCTCCAACCTAAACCAGCCCCCGCCCAGGAGCCCCTGAAATGCCTTTAGGTTCATTATTAAAGCCTCCCCCGCAGGAAGCGCTTCTGACATGCAGAGGGTGCCTCTCTGGGGGTGTTCCAAGCCATCCTGCATATTGTGTTAGCCAGGACTCTCTCCTCTGCTCCCATCCACTTCAGAAGACTGGGTCTCAGATCTGCTCTAACCCAGAGCTTTCAAGTATTCAGCTCTTACCACAGCACCTCTTCTAACAATTTCCCCACACTGCTATCTATCCATCAGCTCTGTCAAGGGGGAGCTATACTTCGTGTGCACCTTTCACACAGTAGATGCTTGTTCAGACATATTGCCACCTCTCTACCAACCTCCTCCATCACTATTTCATGTGGGTACCTCAGGAATTACCAATTCTCCAGAGAGCTAGAGCCATACTAATTATTGCCCTACCATCCACAAGTCTCATGATGTCTGGTGATTTCAGCCATACCCATGGGGCTTCCCACGCCAAAAACCTCAATGTATTCTCCAATATGAACAACCAGTTAACAAAACACATTGTATGATTTATTTTGATGTCGACTTCTGCTCCCCCCGCCCCCATTCTCCCTACTCATCACTTCTCTCAGACCTCAATCTGCAACTGGCCTCCCAAATGCCCAACGCACCCTCCACATAACCACTGGAGAAGTTGTCCTAAAACACAGTCCTGTTTGTACCCTGTGGCATTTTTTTCCCACTCCCTAAGTGATAAAACAAGCCAAGCTCCACACAAGGCACTAGGGATTTTTCTAGACCCTGCCCGAGTCTCAGCACCTCCTCCATCTGCCCCATCCCATGCATCTTTCAACATAATCAGAGCAAACTCATCTTCATGCCCCTAAATTTGCTTTGCTCTCTTCTCAAGGCTAAGTGGCTTCTGTCAGACTTCCTCTGCCTATGATTTTGCTTCAAGGTCCATTCAGTACTCATTTCTACTCTAACAGACCTGGATCCCATGTAATTGTTCTAAGCCTAAACTAATGCCCAAACGCCTGCTTATATCTAACAACTTTCCTTCCAAAATGAGTTTAAACAGTGTAAGATACATTGTATCGCTTAAATGTCCTCTGCACTGTAAGCTTGATGAAAGCTATCTCCAGGAGCCGGGAGGCCCTGCATTGGCTCCTCCAAGGCTGCCTCTCCTGGGGAAGGCAGACTCCTTACCTCTGTAAGGAGGAAAACAATAAGCAACGATGGGTATTAAGGACAGTTTGTCCTTGAGAACATATTAGGATATAAACTATTTGCAACCAACTTAACTGAACATGCACGTTTATCCAAAGAACCCTCATCCATGGAGAAAATGGAGAGGACTCTCTTGCCTAGGATTCTCTCAGTTGGGAACTCCAGCTGACTGTCTCAGACCAGTTAGTTTCTGCTGGAGAATTGTAAACTCCCAATTTGATTATGTTCTTGACCTGCTGCTGTTTGTTCTTTTACCTGAGAAGACAATCCAACTCTGACTGGGACTCCTGATTGGAAACTCCAGCTGACTGTTTCAGTGGGGCTTCTCTAATAGATTTCTGCCACCTCTCTGCAATCCCTAGATTTGATCTAGTCTTGTGGTTGTCATTTCTGCTGGATGTTGTGACCACCTGGTTTGATGTTTTGCCATCCAGCTATGTCTTTTTTCTACCTGCTACTCACTACTTATTTTTTACTTTTGCTACCTATCTATTAAGTAACTCACTCTTTCAACACTGGAAGCATGACTCTTGTAGAACATTCTCTGGACTCTACCAAACAAATAGCTTACACACTGTCTGTACAATGCAAGTGCATGTTTAAGAAAGAGAACGTCACAGCTGGGACTTTAGCACAAATGAGATAAAAGTAAGTGGTCACAGAACATTCAGGATGTCCACCACAGGGCCCAAACTCATCTCATTGAAGCACACTGGCCCCGAGTCTCCAGCAAATGAGGTGATCCACTCTTCTACAAGCCCACTGTCAATCATAAATGTCAACCAGTAGCACACCCCACATTTTTTGTAATTTGCCCTTTGTGTCCATCTCCTTCTCTGGAATGGGGAACTCCTAAGGAAATATATAATTTCTGACTCATCTCTCCATCACAACATGTAGCATATGACTCAGCAAAGGACTGGCACACAGAAAAAAGATTTGAATGAATTTCCTAATGGCCAGGAAATATAGTGAAATGCTGCTGATTTCTTGCCAACTACTTGAAAAAAGGAAAATCTTCTCCCTCCCTCTTCTCTCTCTCTCTCTCTCTCTCTCTCTCTCTCTCTCTCTCTCTCTCTCTCTCTCCACACACACACACACACACACACACACACACACACACACACACACACACACCACAATCACAAAGGTGAGAGACAGCAGAAAAATGGATGAGCCCCCCAAGTTTTTTCTCTCTCCCAAATCACTTCCTTCTTGCACTATGCATAATTTTTGTTGTCCTTACCATCACTGTGTACCCCCAAATCCTCTTCTCAGCCCTAGTTTTAAACAAAACATCTTTATTCAAGAAGTCTGTCTCACTCATTTATGGGAAAGGACACTAGGTAAGAAACCACCGGGAGAGTGCACTGTGCCTCCCTGGTGGCAGAGAGCTGGCCTGCCATGTTTCCAGCAGTGTACTGAAGTAGGCAGCCCTATTCCTCACTGCTCTTCCTCCTACTGCAGACCCCGGCACCTTTCCTGTCTTCCTCAATATTTTTTTTTTCCTTTCAGTTCTCCCCATTCCAAACTGAAACTCAAAAGTTTCTTCAACCCCACTGTGTCACTTAATCAGGTGAAGTCCCAACTCCCCTTCTTCACATCAGTTAGGCTTGGTATTTCAAGCATCTTATCAACCTTGAAGGCTATCCGGTATCTTCATCTCCCAAAACACTACCAGGAACCATTGCATCCTAAGCGGCCACAGACAGTGCTTTGCCGGGTCTCATGTCGATGCCTGCATTTCATTCGAACACTTTGCCCAGTTTCAGGAGTAAGGAGATACAACTTCAGATCTTTCTTCAGAACTCCTTCTACTCCCTCCTCAGGATAGACCTGTCTCAAGATGCAGCTGTGGGGAGAGGAAACGGATGACCCCATCTTCCTCCAGGTTTTAAAATTCTTTTTCTCCAGTCCTTATGTCTCTTTCTGGCCTCAAACTCAAATAGCTGTCCTCAATCCTAACTCAGGAATTATTTTATTAACATTCAACACACACCGTGGTGGTCTTTATTGACATGCTAAATCCCCCACACAACTCAGGCCCTGTTAACCCAGCTCCAGTTAAATGTGTGAAAAGATGTGTCTTCATCTTAGAGCCATTCTCCTAAGTACCGCAAAACATTTGTACTGTTAAATGTTATCACAGCGATACAACATCTATTCTCTATCATCAGAACAGGGAGACTAAATTCTTGTTTCTTACTCCAACATAAAAAAAAAAAAAATTGCCTTGCAATTTACAGAGCGAATATTTAATAATTCACGGCGACTGTTTAGGACCTGGGGCCTGGGACATGAAGTACTTAAATTTAGCTATCAGAAGATACACATTGTCTCTCACAATAATACCGGGGGGTGGCTATTACATCACGCCCTACTCCCCCATTATAGAAACATCAACCCAGCAGCCTCGGAGTAAAGGAGCTTCCCCAAGGTCAGTCGGGCAGGGACGTGATGCACTGTTTCTTCCTAAGACCGTCTGAAGGAGGGACCCAGCCCTTTATAGCTCAGGACCGGCCGGGAGGCAGGGGGTCTCAATGGAGACAAGTACAGAAAAGCGGCGAGCGTAGTTCCCTGCACACAGTGGGGATGTGAGGACCGCAGCACCGCGGGGTCCGCTGGATTTTTGGCTCCAGCGCCTCCCGGGCCCCGGGCTCGGAGTCCCCCTCCCAGGAGCTCCAGCGCGTCTACGAGGCCCGCGCGCCGGCGCTTTGTACGCGGCAGGCCGGCCGGGTTCCCGGGGCACCGCGGCGCGCGCAGGCGGCCGTCGGCCTGCAGGGAGGAGGGCGCGGCGGCTCGGCCCGAGAGCCCGCCAGAGCCCCGCGCTCCCGCCCCGCCCGCTTCCCCGACCGGCCGCGGCCCTCCCGGCCTCAGCCTCCTACCTGCAGCGGCGGCGCGGCGGCCGCGGGTCCCGGGGAGGGGCGCGGAGGCGCGAGCGCGGCGGCCTGGTTTGCTCTGGCGGGCTGGGCGGCCGGCAGGGCCGCGGGCTCCAGGCGCCGGGCGGCCGCGCGCCCCCGGCCGGCCAGGCCTCGCCGCGCGCGCCGCGGCCACAAAGCCCCGCTTTGCCGCCTCCCCCTCGCGGGCCGCCGCCGCCTCCTGCCGCTCGGTGGGCGCCGCGGAGGGCGGGAGCGCAGCCCCGCGCAGTCCCCACCTCCCGGAGTCGCGGTCCCAGCGCGCTCCCCACCTTGGCCCCGGAGCTGCGGAAGGGGACCGTCTCCGCCAACAACAAAAGAATGCATTTTCCTACACTGGGGATGTGGCACGAGTTAGCGCGAGCCTCCTGATTGACGTGGGTCCTCTTCTTCCGAGACTCTACGATGCTAAGAATGGCACCCCCTCCTACTCTGAGTTCATCGCCAACTTTTGTGGGGTTTTTTGTTTTTTGGTTTTTTTTTTTTTTAATTGGCCGGAATTGTCTCCTAAGAAGGTGTGCGCTCTCCCTCCCCCAAGGACCCCGGCTGTGCCCACAGACCTCAGGATCCGCCCAGTGTGCCGACTCAATGGGACCCAAGGCGCGCGGCTCAAACAACTGTGCTGCAAAGGGGCCCTTCTTCTTCTGACAAGGCCTTTACCCCTCCCCCAAGGATGAAGACTTTTTCTTTTGCCCTGCATCGGTAAAGAAGATTCCAAACTCAGAGAAGGGCAAGGGAGGGTGGTTAAACTTTTACTTTTTACGAGAGATGAAACTCAGTATAAAAATAACCATTTAAAAATTAACAATTCAGTGGCATTTATTACACTTAAACCAGTCAGCAATGACCACCTCACCTCCTAATTATGACCGGTTCCATCAAAAGGAAGCCCCCATACAAATTAAGTAGTGATTCTATTCCCTGAAAACAGCTATCTGTATATTTCATATAAATGGAGTTGTTATCTTTTTGGCGCTCTCTCTCTCTCTCTCTCTCTCTCTCTCTCTCTCTCTCTCTCTCTCTCTCTCTCTCTCTCTCTCTCTCTCCCTCCCTCCCTCCCTCCCTCCCTCCCTCTCTCTCTCTCCCTCCCTCTCTCTCTCTCTCTCTCTCTCTCTCTGTGTGTGTGTGTGTGTGTGTGTGTGTGTGTGTGTGTGTGTGTGTGTGTGTGTGTAAAACATGCCTCGAACTCACTGTATAGCCCCTGCAGTTTTGAACAAACAAATGGCTGGCTTAAGCCTCCCTAGTAGCTGATATCACAGACCTGCTCCACCAGGCCTGGTTTTGTCTGCCTAGGTCAAAGAATCCAGACAAGGTTATTCCAAGTTGTAGCATGGATCACAGACTACATTGGTTTTATGGCTACATAGGATGGCATTGTATGTTTATGCTACAGTTTGCTTTTCTGTTATTACATCTGTTGGTGAATTATGGGTTATTTCCGCTTTCTGGCTAATGTGAACAGGTTCTCTGAACATACCTATGCATTTGTCTAAATAATGTTTCCAATTCTTTGGGATACATATTTAGGAGTAGAATTTCTGGACCATATATGTTAATATAGTCACATGTATAACTTTTTTATTCTGTTGCTTTTTGAGATAGGGTCTCCTGTTAGCCCACGCTGGCCTCAAACTTGCTTTGTAGCAAAAGTATGACCCTGAACTTTGGATCCTCCTACCTCTACTTCTGGAATGATGGGATTACAGGTGTGAGTCACACATCCAGTCACCCACAATCTTTAAACAGGAGATATCCAGGTTTTTGACTGCAGAAAGAAACAAGAGACAAGCATTCCCTGGGGTGGGGACAGAAGCATCTGTAGATTACTCTAGACTAAGAATTATAGCTGCTTTTGTTCCTTAGTATTTATTTTAACAATAACTTGTCCGGTATCCCAGGAGCTTTGGAATTGCCCAGAGAGCTGGGAAACAAAATGGGGATGGGGCTTGTACTCTATTGGCAGACAAACTTTGTGACACACATTTCAGAAGCCATTTCCACTTAGGCTTCCTACTTAATGACTTAGAAGCCCTTAAAGATAGGATTCTTATATGAGATGCGATCAAAGGAAACCCATTAGGCTGTGAAATGAGAAGATCAATCCAGATTGGAAATTTGAATGATAGGTAGTGAAGTTGGGGAAAGCAGGTGTAGCAAGGAGGCCTGCAGTACCTATTTCCACATGAACTATCTTATCTACCTGAAACTGCTTTCTCATTCTTTAAGAGAGAGCTAATGTTGCCTATCTGATAGGATAGGTAAAAGCTTCCAGGCTCACTGGGCATGGTGGCACACACCTTTAATCTGGCACTCTGGAGGCAGAGGTAGGTGGATCTCTGAATTTGAGGCCCACCTGGTCTACAAAGCAAGTTCCAGGACAGCCAGGGAAACACAGAGAAACCCTGTCTCAAAACAAACAAACAAATAAAAACAAAAACTTCTAGCCTCAATAAATGATCAGTGCTTTTGGTTTTAAATGCTGAAGATTGGCATGACCACACAAAGACCTGCTGCTATGAACACATTTGACCACATGTTTCTCCTCAAATCAAGAAAAGTAGGCTAACTTTAAAATGACTAAGGCAAGGGTTACAACTTAGATCCCTAACACAGTTTCTGCACCTCATCTCCCTGTTTCCTGACTTAGGAAGCCAAATTGCCCTGGTCAGGTTTTTTTTTTTTTTTTTAAGGAAAAAAAAAAAAAAAAAAAAAAAAAAACATGGCTCAATCTTATCTGTAATGTGGAGTAACGTCTCCTTAATAGGATTTGATGAGATGTGCACACAGAGAGCTTAACACAGAGCTAGCAAATAGAAAATACTATTACATTTATTGATAAGAAAGCTATTATAAATTCTCCAAGGAAAGTAATAGCAGGAGAGCAAGATTAACAAAAAGGCAAGTAAATAAAGCTGTAGGGGAAAACCCATCCGTTGGAACGACTTGTCCCTTCCTGAAGACAGCCCAGTCCATTCCCACAATGGGTATGAGCACTGCCTTGTACTCCAAAGACAGTTTGTTGAGAATAGCTTTAAGCACAGGCCTTTTTGCTCTGGCCCAGGCTTACCAAGCAGTCATGATATAGCAGCTGGTTTCTATGAAAGCTCCCTGAAGAAAAGAATATGAACTGAGCATCTAACCTGAAAGCTACAGCATTCTGAGAAATCTCAATGTTCTTTGCAATTCGGCATTTCATTTATCTCTCTGCCTATTACTATTTTGAATGGACAGTGTCCCTGAAGTCTCAGTGAAAATGGATATTAGAAACTATTTTAAACTGTTTTTTCTAGCAAGTAATGGAGTCTCATCCAAACTTTCCAACAAAGGATGTTTGTTTAATCTGAGGCCAATTAGAACTATGGAACCAGCCTGAGCAGGACCTGCAAGTACCTAAAAGCCATCAGGGGCTGCCATCTATTTAGCTTCAGATTCCTAATCCTTCCTTCTCTCTCTTTCTGTTTGACAGTATTGCTAAGTAGTTCAGACCGGCCTCCAACTCTTCAGCCTCCTGCCTCTGCCTCCTGTGTCCTGGGATTACAGGAGGCTACCACCACAACCAGTTCCTCAGTCTTGCCCTGTCTCTCTGTCTTGCTTTCTTTATGTTTGTTCTATGTGTTTTCTCTTTTTTCTCTTGTATATGTGCTTCATTCTCCCCCATCTCCCAACCTGCTTCCTCTGCTTGACTGTCTAGCACTTAATCATAATGGACATCACCACCACCATCACCCCAGAGTATAGGAAGTGTGGAAATGTCCTCTTCCTTGGTTCATATTTTCCCAGACAAAAAGCAAACAAACAGGCTGAGTCCGTTGCTTCAAGAAAGGACAAGCTAACGACATATGTACCAACTGCTTTTGGGTTAGAAATCCACTTCTGATCTAATAGGTTGTCCTGGTGAGGAGGAAGGGGTAACAGTTGCGATATAGCACCAAACACAAAGGAGTTACAAGTGGAAGAATTCACCAAGACTTAGTATAGGAAGATAAACACACTGAAATCCTTGTATTAATAGGACTGTATTTTTGAAAGAGAGAAAAAACTTGAGATAGATTCACAAGGTGCAGAAATACAGATTAGTGTGGCCCCACCCTTCGTTTAAAATAAAAATCTTCTTTTTGTAACAAAGACCATGACAGAAAACCACAACTAGTTAAAATGTAGAGAACAAGTGATCAGTGGACCCAGCCCCAATGGATATATCTACAACACAACTGTACCTAAGTTAGCTCAGAATGGTGGATGAGGGAGCAGAAAGATTGTGGGGAGCCGCGAGCTGACACCATTGCAGGATGACCACTGCTCCCCTACAGGATGCAGTAAACAACTCCATATTAGGCAAGGCCTCCTCGAACTGAGTGTCCCGCGCTTCCCGCATGCGCAGTAGGAATGGTGTCTCTGGCCAATCCCGACGCCTCAGGTGTCTGCAGTTCAGCTGTGACCAATCAGGGTACACTCGTGTCCTTTTTCCCTATATAAGCAGCTGCATTTGGGTTTTTGGGGACCCCTCACTTCCTGCTTTCCCTTCAACCAAGAGGCTCCAATAAAGCGTGATTTGAGAAGAATCCTCAAGGTGTGGTCGTTCTTCCTCGCTGGTCGAGGTGCGTGCCGCAAAAGATAGTAAGAATCAGAAGACCTAGAAATATGCTATGAGATTATTTTTCCTAGAAATGACAGGGAACCTCACCCATGATACCTTAATAATATGGAAAACAAGACCTGAACATGAACAACTCCAATAGACTTGCTAACACAGAAGGGGAAAATCCCATGAGACCCTGCTTCTAGACAAAGAACTACAGGAAACTAAGGAATACTGAGATTGAGAGAGTTAATTCTCCCCAAGGATGAGACCCCTAATTGGTTATCCAATGTCAAGTGGTCAATCTTGAAAGCACATAGAGAAGCAACACTAAATGGAGTTATCAGGTTGTTTTTATACACACACATACCAAAAACAATTAAAGAAAAAGAGGTCATGAATTTGAGAGGGAGGGAGATGGGAACATGGGAAAAAATAAGAGAGGGAAGGGAAGGGGGAGATAATGATATTTTGAGTTAAAAAATAAAACAAAATACATTTTAAATTAGGACAGAACATATATATATATACATATACACATACATATATACATATATATACATATATATATGATATTGAATACACTCTCTGGTGGTACAGATAGTCTAGGAGATGCAGTTCAAATGCTAAAATATTAGAAAATCTGAAGTTTTTGATGGGTAATGGCAATAATGAAGCAAGATTTTTGAAATCTAAGTATTCCTGGAAAATCTTATTGACTACAATGTATAATAGTACAAAGCAGGATACTCACAACATTAAAACATGATGTTGAATAATTTTTGTATGTGTAAATCAATTAAAAGTTGATTTACATAAAATGCATACTGGGGCTGGAGAGATGGCTCAGCAGTTAAAAGCACTGGCTAATCTTCCAGAGGTCCTGAGTTCAATTCCTAGCAACTGCATGATGGCTCACAACAATCTGTAATGAGATCTGGTGCCCTCTTCTGGCATGCAGGAATGCATGCAGAAAGAGCACTGATACATAAAATACATAAATTTGAAAAGTTTTAAGTTTATACATAAATGTTAGCTATTAGTTGTTGATCTGTTGCAAATACTTTCATGTGCTGTCCATTTGCTGTATTCAGTGGTCGTGGGATAGATGAGATAATCAAGAAGGTCCTATAGCACAGTGATTCCCAAAGATGATTCTGAATCAGCTGTCTTATCTTCCACTTGTTGGAATCAAAGATTAAATTCATGAGTCTGACCCAAACAGAACTTTTGAGGCTGGGTCTCACAAACCTTCTAGGTAGATCATTTTGCACACTAATTTTGAGAGCTAGTTGAATTAAGAGTAGCTGGTGTCTATAAACCAAAATGCCAAAAGCATTTTTATAGACTTGAGCTAGATGATTCTAATATTTGTTTGAAAAAAAAAGTGATCAAGAATAGTGAAGAAAATTTTCCAAAAGACTCAAGATGGCATTTACCCTACCAGGTAGTAAAATACTCTATAAGTGTATAGAAATCCAATCCACATAACATAATAAAATAAAGCCCACAACAGATTTCTGAACACGTTGTAACATTTAAACCATAAAACTGTGGTTCTCAACCTTCCGAATGCTGCCACTCTCTGATACAGTTCATCATGTTGTGGTGACAGCCCCAGCCATAAGATTATTTCATTGTGACTTCATAACTGTAATTCTGTTGCTGTTATGAATCATAATGTAAATATCTACATTTTCTGATGGTCTTATGAGACTCCTGTGAAAGGTTGTCCGACATTCCCAGAGGGGTCAAGACTCACAGGTCCACCACAAAGGAAAGAGTTGATAAGCCCACAAATGAGATTAGTTATCCATTAATAAAGAAATAACATTTCTAATCTGCATTATGTAAAATGAATGATTCCATATGGGTTCTAAAGTCGCATATAAAAGAAATACCAGTAGAGAACTAAAATCTAGAACGTGTTTGAATGATCAACAACAGCCATGCTTTCTAATGTAAGATGCACAAAGCAAGCAATGGTTGAGCACTCGACTAGCGTGTGTGACATCACAACATGGTCCCCCACACAAAGAAAAACATAGAAGGTAAAGAAAGCCACATAGGACAAGATTAGAATTTTAGCAATGTAAGAATTGACTTCACATGAACAGCACCAATATCTTCTTTCCTAATAAAAGGATTCATTGAAGAAATGGCAGCTTCTGGGACTAGTATAAAAAACATGGAATAAGTTATTGCACAAGAAAGTAATAACTAAGACACATACAACAGCAACCAACAACAACAACAACAACAACAACAACAACAATAACAATGTCAAGCAAACAAAATGAGATTCTAGCTTAGGCACGATATTCAGTAGAAACTTAAGAAAATTGAGAAAATGGGTCCTCTTGCTTTCTGGAGGAAGTGTAAATTGGTCAGGCTATTCTGGGGAACTGTAGCTATGGGAATTTTAGAATTCATGGTCCTGTTAATCCACAGAAATGCCACTTGGACAAATGTTGAAAAGGAACATGAAAAGCTAGAAGGTGGCTCAGTGAGAAAGCATGCATGCTCTACAAGTATAAGGACTTCACTTCCGATCTCTGGGACCCACAGAAGAAGCTGTGCATGGCTGTGCTCACCTGTAAGACAGTATTTGGGGTGCAGAGACAGGTAGATCACAAAAAACTGGGCAGCTAAGTAGCCTAGTCAGTGGCATTGCTTTTCAGTAAGAGATCTGTCTCAAGGCAATAAGGCAGATAGTGACAGAGGAAGGTTCCCAACATCCAGCTCTTTCCTGTGCATACACACACACACACACACACACACACACACACACACACACACACACACACACCCAGAAGTGCAGTCAAAATGTAAATCCTTGTCTCCAAATCAGATTCTCTTAAAGAGTACACAGAATTATGATCATCAGTAGTCCTGGCTGCTAACCTCCATTCTGTGACTTTTGATGCATATCCAGTAGTCAATGACAATGGCATCTCATCTTCTGCCTCACTAGCAGCGATTGTAAGAGGCATACCAATTTTCCAGACTGTAAAATGTGAATGAGGAAGTGTGCCCTAGAATAATAAAATAAAGATCAGGTGTAGCAGCTAAAGAAACCAAGGACATTCACAGACACCACTGCTGGATGCTTTAATTCCTATTGCTAAGAAAAGGTAACACATTGTAAGAGTGATTATACAGTACGACTATTCAGGGAAAATGCAAACTAACCTTGCAGTTTCTACGGCAAACACTGAAAATGTGACCACCATAGACTGGCAACTTTCCTTTACGGTCCCTTATTACACTTTACACAGACTGCTAGTTTTCCCAGGCTCTGGGCTGAGGCATGATGTGATCAAGTTCTGTAAGCAGACAGTACCCTGGGTTTCCTTTCATGAATGAAAACAGCTTGGCGAGCAGATGATGTTTGGCCTTTCCTATCCAGTGCATGGACACAGCTTCTAGAGAGGTTGCCATTATGTCTCGACAAACAAGGACAAGAAATATCTGCTGTGCATGGTCAATTGAGTGATGGAGCCTGGGATCCTGGTGACATCACTGCGCCTCACCGCTGAGCCTCACTGCCCACTGTGTGCAGCCTTGTCTCCCGGTAAAACATGCTTCCGTGAACTGTTCAGTAGCCTGGCACACAGCCACACTGCGCGACAACTATTATCACCATCCATTAAGACGTCTTGTCATCCCAGGCTCCTTTCCAGTTAAATGCCATTCTGTGTTCCTGCCCCAGCCCTCATTGCTGGCAACCATTCCACTTTGTCTTCATGTTTTGACAAGTTCGAGGAACTCATATAAGTAGAATCCTAAGTTCTTTTGTGTCTAGCTTTTTAAAAAGCTTTTGCTTTTTGTTTTTTGTTTATTTTGGGTTTTTTTTTGGTTTTTTTTTTGTTTTTGTTTTTGTTTTGTTTTTTGAGACAGGGTTTCTCTGTGCAGCTTTAGAGCCTGCCCTGTAACTAGCTCTTATAGACCAGGCTGGTCTCAGACTCACAGAGGTCTGCCTGCCTCTGCCTCCCAAGTGCTGGGATTAAAGGTATGAACCACCACTGCACGGCTTATTTTGTTGTTTTTAACTATCTATATCTGCAGGAAGGTGTGTGCACGTGAGTGTAGGTGCCTGTGGAAGCCAAAGGTATAAGATTCCCCTGGAGCTGCAGTTACAGGCAGTTAGTTGTAAGCCATCTGATGTGGGTACTGGGAACCAAATTTGGGTGGGTCCTCTGGGAGAACTGCAGGTGTTCTTAACCACTGAGCCATCTCTCTGCCCCATCTGCCTTTTAAGTTTTTCACTGTATTCATTGTATACTTCATTACATATGGACATTACCACACAAGCATAGTTCCCCTCATACCTCTATCCCAGCCCTTACATATCATGCACACATCCATACATGATTTTATATATCTACATAAGATCTAAGAACTACAAATGAAAGGAATCATACAGCAGTTGTCTTTATGACTAGTTTAATATGACTATCTTTAGTTATGTTCATTTTTCTGGAAACTTTGTTCCTTAGGAATAAAGAAAGAATCTTTTGTGTATATGTGCTGTGAATAAAGGTTCACTTTTGTCCATATCCTCCACAGCATCAATTGTTATTTGTTTTCTTAATGACTCCCATTCTTACTGGGATAAGATCAAATGGCAGCATAGATTCATCTCTCTAAAGGCTAGCGACTTTGAGTGATTTCTATATGTTTATTAGCCCTTTTTAGTTCTTTGTATAGTCTAGCTATTAATTCTGTCAGGTTCAAAGATGTTTCTTCCTTTCTGTAGGCCATGTCTTTACTTGTGTCCATTGCTACTTTTTAGTTTCATAAAATCCAATGCTTTGGAAGAATTCTTCTATGTACTGTGTGACTATATGTCACTATGATTGGTTTAATAAACAAGCTGACTGACCAGTAGCTGAACAGGATAAAGTTTGGCAGGAAAGCTAAGCTGAGAATGATGGGATGAGGATTGATGGAGTTAGAGGAGTTGCCAGCCAGACACAGAGGGAGCAGGAGATGAATGAGCCATGCTAATAAAGGTACTGCCACATGACAGAACATAAATAAGGAATATGGGTTAACTTAAAATGTAAGAACTAGGTAGTAATAAGCCTGAGCTATTGGCTGAGCATTTACAAATAATATTATGACTCTGAGTGGTTATTTGAGAGTGGCTTCCAGCACAGGAAAACTCCACTAACAGTCTAGTTTGTCATTTGTTCAGAAAGTCTTTGCCTAGATCTTGAAGTTTTCCCTACTCTTCCCTCTACCAGAGTCTTGGCTCTAACATTAAGGTCTTTGGCCCATCTAAGGTTGATTCTTGTGCAGGGTGAGAGGTAGGAATCTAGTTACATTCTTCTACATGTGAATACCCGAGTTTTGCAGCATCATTTATTGAAGATGCTTTATTTTCACCAATGTATATTTTCATCACCTTTGTCAAAAAATCAAGTTACTTTAGCTGTGTGGATTTATAACTGAGTCTTGTATGCTTGTTCAGTTGAGCTACATGTCTGATTTAGGACTATCACAACTCTCTTTTTGGTACCGTTGCCCTGTAAAATAACTTGAAATCAGGTATAGTGATACTTCTGGTTTTGTTCTCTTTGATCAAGATTGCTTTCTCTTTTGTGGTTTGTTTCTAGCTTATTTAATTAGTATAATGTTGTCACTGAACATTCACAGTGTAATATAACTAATAATTTTATTCTTAACAGCTAAATAAATTTCCAGTCTGCGTGTATATGTCACTGATGCAGGGACATTTGAATTATTTCTTTTGGGCTTTGAGACTAATAAACTGGCTTCTTTTCTTGGGTGTCATTTTCTTGTAGTTGAATAGATTCATAACTACTACAGGCATATGCATAGAGATATATGCATAAAAACATAGGGAAATGCACTGGATAATTATACAAGTGGAAGTAGGTAAGTGAGGACACTTTCCTTACACTTAAAATCTGAACACTTCTTTCCTAGTTTTCTTCTTTCCTAGCAGAGGAAGATAAGCAATAGCTAGATCTTTGCAAAATAGTGCAAAAACGTGGTCAGCAGAATTTGTGTAAGCTTGTGTATGTGGAATCTTGCTGATTCCACATATGTGTATATGGATTTCTGATTGATAGCCAAAGCTAAACATTTTCCTTTAGATTTCAGCAAAAAGTTTATTAATGACTGCCGTGAGGAGCAAAAGGAACAAAAACCCAACACTGGGAGTGCAGCATCAAAATCTTTATTTTGTTCAATGCTGGGGCTCAAACATAGGGCCTTACACATGCCAGGAGGTGCTGTACTGTGGAAACATGTTCCCAGTGCCCCCAAATAGATTTTAAACAAAATATAAATAGAAAAGTGTTTTGTGTGTGTGTGTTTGCCAGCATTGTGGATGAGTATTATTCCAATGTTTAGGATGCAATTTAATTTCTAACCATCTGGCTAAACAACAAAAATGAGCTATTATATGACCTAAAGGTGACAAGAGTTGGCATGACAATTGGCTGCGGTAACAATAGAGCCCATATCACATAAAAATCTGAAGCTATTTTACAACTGTGTGATACAAGACAATAAATCGGGGTGGGGAGAGGAATCGAGGTGGAGTTCTCAAGAGTCTCCAAGGGGGTCCAAAGCTGCACCCAAATGCCAAAGCTACATTTGGATTAGCTAGCACCCAGAGCCAGACCTAGTAATGGGCAGGTGGGTTACATCTGCTTCAACATACACAAGTATTGTTCTGTCTTCTAATGGCAGCAGTCTGATAGAGTTGCTGTTTGAGTAGCTTCTCAAGCTTTGAGCAGAAGCTTCTCTATTGCTGAGGAAGTTGTACCTCATCGGTGTCTGGTGGAAGGGAGGCCAGCAGCTTTTGTGTCCCCCTGGAAGTGTTGCATTACAGTTTAGAGAAGAACAAAGCGTCTAGTAAATGTTAATCTGTCTCTCCATCAGGCTTCTTTATGTGAAGAATGGATCTAAAACTCTGAGCATCTCTACCGACTGTGTTACACCTAGCAGAAACAAATCCAAACATTTGCGGGTAGAATTTGTCATTGACTTAAATCTATTATTATTGATTTTTGTTTTGTTTTTTTAAGCAGGTTAAAAAAAAGTCATTGCTTTTAAGCCCATTTTGTAATAAATTTCAGAAGGAATGTGGCTTTTCTTTTATCCAGCACACATGAGATTTGTCTTTAGTTTGCTGTAAGATATCCTTACTTTATGTCACTGGGTTTGTTTAACAGTAGCAAGAGTAATCATTTCACCTGCAGAAAACATGTCACTGTGTTTCTAAGACTTTTCCCTTCAGGGCATTATGCTTATCAGATGTGCCCTTGTGGACAGTGGTATTTATTGGTACTGGTAGAAAGGTTCTGAAAAAGAATCACCACTGGATTTATAGTCATCAGTTAATGTTTTAATAATCTCTGAACAGAATCTTGTTCATACCTTTGTTTCAGGGCATTACTAAATGTTATGTCCCAGACCCTGTAGCGTTCCCTCCCTCTTCCTCTCCTTCTTCTCTAGGATGGAGAGGTAAGAAGCCCCTCTCTGATATGACTATAAGAGAAAGCTATGACCCCACTCAATATCTTATTCTTTGGTACATAGGCTATGTAAAATTAAATTCTATGGTGCTCAAATTATTCCTGCCAGGCCCCCAAAACTTATGTCAGATATCCCTTTTGTTTGGAGAATTTCTCGGAAGACTCTATACTCCAGGTCCTCTCCCCTGTTCCCTCTAAAACAGTGGTTCTCAACCTTCCTAATGCTTCGACCCCTGAATACAACTCCTCATGGTGTGGTAACCCACAACCACAAAATTACTCTTGTTGCTGTAATTTTGCTACTGAGTGGTGTCTGGGTTCCTAAGACCATTGGACATATATATTTTCCCATGGTCACAACCCACTGGTTGGGAACTGCTGCTCTAACATGTTGTTCATGGTGGGCATTTCTCTCAATTTTTCACTGCAGTCTCTCTCGATAAAGCTCAAACCCAGTTTGAAAGGGAAGTCCTCCCTTCATTAAGGTCCTGTCATACAGCCTCTGGTAATGATGCTCTCCATTCCATTGTTTGCCCACTTCAAGGCCTATCCACGCCCCCATTCATGGTCATGAGGGTCTCTCTCCTAATATAGCTCATTCTACAGGGTGACTGGCTCAGCTTCCTCTCCACTGAGCCTGCTTCTTTTTCATATAACATTAAATAATCTTGTTTAAGCAAAAGCAATGGCCTTTAAGGAGCATGACAATCCCATCAAACACCCTGCTTTGTTTTGTCCTTTTGAGACAGCTCTCTTGTAGCCTGGTTAGACTTCCAGTTTGCTTTCTATCTGAGGATGACCTTGAACACCTAATTCTCCTGCCTCTACCTCCCAAGTGCTGGGATTGCGGGCATACACTATCATACCCAGTTTATGTGATTCGAGGGCCAAAACCCAGATTTTTGTGCATGCTAAGCAAAATTCTACCAACTGAACTACTCCCCTGTCTGACTGTATGTGTACATCTGCCTATGAAGTGAGTAACTTGACCTGACTGTGATTATAGGGTTTTCATAACCCATTTTTTGGTGTCTTAATTGTAGATTGTGGGTAGTTTTCCTTAAAAGCCTATAATGCTCTTAATTCCTACTGTGTGTCAATTATGGCACTCATATAAGCTTTATTCACTAGTAAAGGAAGGGGCCCTATATAGTGTTTTTATAATCTTAAATGGACTAAGTATTAAGTGTAGTTAGTAAAGACTCATAGTTTTGAATCTTGAGTTAATGTAGATATGGAAATGGAACAAAGAAATTATGTTCTATAATCAGATCTTTGTGGCAGGAATTCTTGCCTGGACAGTATGCTTATGTGATAACATTGGTTCTATTAGTCACAATTATTAGAGCATGCTAAGTGTTGATGCCACATATATAATGTTTTCCACCTGTTTGTGTATAGTGTGTGTGTTATAGTTAGCAGGAAGGGTTGGGGTGAGTGGAATAAAGTCCATGACTGAGAAACCAAATTAGAAACAAATTCCTAGCAGTGACTTTTCACAATATGACCCTGATTGCAGAAGCATCAAAGTAACACTGCAAAAGACAACATTGCTTCCTTTCTGGCCAAGTGCAGGAATGGCCAACCAAGTTAACCATCATCAAAGCGGCCCCTTGTGCACCCAGCCTCCACCCAGAGTCACACAAAGACCAATCAAGATTGCCCTCATTTCCATGACAGTATCCCATAGTAGGAACCCAGACTGAAAAGAGGTTAGTTCCCAAATGTAGACCATCAAGTTCTGTTCAGTTTTGCCTGCTGCTCCTTTGCACCGTACTCAGTAAACTTGTCCCACTCACATCAGTCTTGGGTGAATTCTTTCACCACTCACCAATCCCCTACAACAAGGGCATGTTCTGATAAAGTTTCACATAACATGCCAATGGTAGCGGGAATTCTATCCCAAGTTCTCCCATGTGTCAGATTTTTAAACTAACAAAAAACACAAACTCCAGAACAAATCTAGCATGTTTTAACCTTTAGACTTGAATCTCATTGTTTTGCTTGACCTCAAGAACTGCATACAGAAGACCCTGGCACACCACCCACTCCGGATGACGAAATGATAGTGATCAAGACAGAACCCAGGTTTTCCTGCTAAGTGGAGCACATTATACTGACATTCTCATTTAGCCGCTCCGGAGCCCTGTGAGATACAATTATTATCAATTCCATTTTGGACACGCAGAAGTGTGGACAGGTCATTTGCCCAAGGCGAAGGGTCAGAACAAAAAGAACTTGAATGTCTCGCGGCGTAAAGCACTAGTTCCTAAGAACTAATCTTAAGTCAACCGACAGAACGTGAGCTGTGAAAGGCACGCTGCGTGAAAACTCGGGTGAGTTCCTCGTGTGATCTCTAGTCCCTCCAGACACCCAGAAAAGGTCCAATCAAGAAAGATCTCTCAAAGGACCATCTCAAACTCCTTTAGGGTCTTTGCTGTCATAACTTGCTACGAGCTCCACAAACTCCTCCCCTTCACTGAGCCCGAGCTCCGCCTGCGCAAGCGCACTAAAACTCGGAACTGGATTCCCGGAATTCACCAAACCGCGCTGAGCAGAGAGCACCGTCACAAACCAGACTGTGCCCGGTGGGCAGGGCCTTTGTGTGAGCCAAGGGAGAAACAAAACAACAACAACAACAGAAACCTTGACCAAACTTTTCACCCAGTAGATGTTCCAAGAATTTTGAATTACCGGGGGGTAGTAAGCCGCACCTCTGAGGCCGAGGCTAGAGAGGAGTTTGAGCTCTCTTACTCTCTGCAGTCCTGCACATGGTAAATACAACAAAATAAGCAGAGGAAGGGCATTCATTCCTTGAAAGCCCATCCTCAAGCCCACCATCTCTACATGAGACTGTAACGCAGCAGGAGGAAAACTCGGACCTATTGTCAGGCTTCCTGTCTGCACTTAGCATGTTGTCTCGAGGGACGGACAGTATTTCATTCTTCGCTGACTCTCCAGACACCTGTACCTAGCCCTTCCACACTCAACTAGGGATTATGCAATCGCCTGTTTGGGTATCAGTATCCATCAAAAACTATGATCAAGAGTGGGGCCTGGGTCTTGCTATAACTGAATCTTCAGTGCCTATCTCAAAGCCTGTCCCAAGCAAACAAACGCAAACAAACGGGCAGCTAATCTCTACCGTGAGCTGTGTGATGACTCCTGTACAAATGTGAACGGCTCAAACTGTCCCAAAGCTTCCAGGCTTGTGTTGGATCACTCCATCACCGAAATCAAATGAAGGAGGCACTCAAAGAAGAAAATAGCAAGAGATAATCCAGTCTGGAAAAAACAGACCTTTGCTGTTTATATAGGTTCCCATGAGAAATCAAGAGAGGGACATGGTGTTTTTAAATTTACAAATTAGGACTGCTTGCAGACCCTGTCCTGTCTCTCTGGGACCCAAACCCAGTCCCCCAGTTTCATCATCAGTTCTGCAACAGAACACAGAACAGCTTTCCCTCCCATCTACTATGGATCCCACAGGTCTTCCGTTTCTAACCTGCCTCCATCGACTTGTTGATTAGTCCCTGCCCCCAGTTCAATCAGGCACCCCTTGCTAACCCAAGGGCCGCTCCTCCTAGAGCAACAAGTAGGCTTAAGGAGTACCCACACCTTTCCTCCTGCTTCTAAGATCCAGTTCTTCCACTCCCATGGCCAGCTCTACAGCAGGGAACTGGCCATGGTCTTCCTTTCCTCTCTGACCCTATCCCTGAGGGATCACAAAGACCTTCTCCTCCTACCCCCAACTTATCCCATTATCACAGCCTCCAACACCAGCAAGCATTCCCTGTGAACACACCAACTGAACAGGCCAGGAGAACAGGCAACATACAACCATCACACTCTGAAAAATCCAGAGAGGAAACAGAAACCAAGGAACAAAACGCTAACTCAACAAAGACAAATCCAGAAATCAGTACCTAGAACTTTAACCATGCTAAACACAGATGCCTAGACACCAACAAAAACCAAAACAAAACAAAAGTAAAAGCAAAAACAAAACAAAACACCCCACAACAACAGCCAGGGTGATGTGTCTCCATTTAGAGCCCAGTTATCTACCACAGAAGGCCCTAAGTATTCTAATATAGCTGAAGCACAAGAAAAAGACCTTAAAACATCCACTATGAATATGATAGAGGGCCTTCCAGAGGAAATAAAGAAATCCAGAAAAACATAAACAAACAGTGCAAGGAAATGGATAAAACTGTTCAAGACCTGAAACTGGGAATACAATCATTAAAGAAAACCCAAACTGAGGGACTTCTGGAAATGAAAAATTTAGGAATTCAAGCAGGAACTATGGAAGCAAGCTTCACCAACAGAATGCATGAGGTGAAAGAATCTCAGACATTGAAAATACAATAAAAGAAATGGCTACATCAGTTAAAGAAAATGTTAAATCTAAAATACTTCTGACACAAAACATTCAGGAAATCTGGAACACTATGAAAAGACCATTTAGTTTGATGTTGGCTACCAGCTTGCTGTAGACGGTGTTTATTATGTTGAGTTATGCCTTATGAACATAGATGCAAAAATTATCAACAAACAGAATCCAAGAACATATCAAAAAATTCATCCATCATGATCAAGTAGGCTCCATACCAGAGATGTAGGAGTCATTCAACAGTTGTAAATCAATAGATGTTATTTGCCATATAAACAAAAACTGAAAGAGAAAAGCCATGCAGAAAGGACTTTGGCAAAATCTAACACCACTTCATGATAAAAGTCCTGGAGAGGTTAGGCATACAAGAGGCATAACTCAACACAATAAACACCATCTACAGCAAGCTCGTAGCCAACATCAAACTAAATGGACAGAAACTCAAAGCAATTTTGCTAGAATCAGGAATAAGGTAAGGTTATCCACTCTCTATCTATTCAATTAGTATTGAAGTTTTAGCTAGAGCAATAAGACAACTGAAGGAGATCAAGGAGATACAAATTGGAAAGAAAAGTCAAAGTATCAGTGTTTGCAGATGATACGATAGTGACCCTAAAAATTGCACCAGACTTCTACAGCTGATAAACACTTTCAGCGAAGTGCCAGGATACAATATGAACTCCAAAAACTCAGTAGCCCTTCTATACAAAAATGATAAATAGACTGAGAAAAATCACAGCAGCATCAAATAATATGAAACATATTGGGCTAACTATAACCAAGCAAGTGAAAGATTTGTATGATTAAAAACTTGAAGTATTTGAAGAATGAAGTAAAAGATATAAGAAGATGAAAAGACATCCCATGCTCATGGATACTGGTAAGATTAATACAGTAAAAATTGACATCCTACTATAAGCAATGTATAGATTCAATTCAATTCCCATCAAAATTCCAACATAATTCTTTATAGACCTTGAAAGGACAATTCCAAACTTCATATAGAAAAATAAAAAACTCAAGATAGCTAAAACAATCCTGAAAAATGAATGAACAGCTGGAGGTATTACCACCTCTGATTTTAAGTTGTACTTCAGAGCTCTAGTAGTAAAAAAAAATGGTATTGGCATAAAAACAGACAGGTTGATCAATGAAATCGAATTGAAGACCCAGACATAAATCCACAAACCTATGCACACTTGAGTTTTGATAAAGCCAAAAAGATACACTACAAAGAGACAGCATTTTCAACAAATGGTCCTGGCCTAACTGGATGTCGATGTGGAGAAGAAAGCAAATAGATTCATATTTATCACTCTGCACAACTCAAGTCCAAGTGGATCAAATATCTGGATATACAGCCAGGTACACTGAAGCTAATAGAAGGAAGAGTGGGGGATAGACTTGAACACATTGAAATAGGGAATGACTTTCTCAACAGAACACCTATAGCACAGGCACTAAGATCAACACTTAATAAATGGGACCCTCACAAAACTGAAAAGCTTCTGTAAGACAAGGGAGGCAGCCTACAGGATAGGAAAATACATTTACCAACTCTGATAGGGGCTAAAATTCAAAATATATAAAGAACTCAAGAAACTAGATATCCAAAAACCAAATAATCCAATTAAAAATGGGGCACAGATCTAAACAGAATTTTCAGTACAGGAATCTCAAATGACTGAGAAACACTTGAAATGGTCAGAATCCTTAGTCATCAGGGAAATGCAAATCAAAACTACTCTGAGATTCCATCTCACACATGTCAGAATGGCTAAGATCAAAAACACAAGTGACAGCTCATGCTGGCTAGGATGTGGAGCAAGGGGTTGTTTCACCTTACATCTTACAGTCCTTTATGAAGGGAACTCAGGGCAGGAACCTGGAGACAGAAATTATGGAAGAAGGCTGCTTACTAGCTTTCTTACCATGCTTTCTTCCCTCCCTATAACAAAGGACCACTTGTCCAGGATTGACACTCTGCATAGTGAACTGGATCCTCCTATGTCAATCATTAATGAAGAAAATGCTCCTCAGTTTTCTTACAGGACAATGTGATGGAGGCAATTCCTCATTTCCTGTACCTTCCCAGATAGGTACAGGTTTGTGCCAAATTGACAAAAACCAACCAGCACAAAGGTAGAGGGTTTGCCTAGCCTGCGGGAAACCCTGGGTTCGGTCCTTAGCACCATATAAACTTGTGTTATGGTGCACATCTGTAATCAAACATGTGGGAAATGGAGGCAGGGAGATCAGAAATTTAAGGCTATTCTTATTCTCAGCTACATAAATGCGTTATAGGCCAGAGTGGGATTCATGAGACTCTGTGTGGAAAAACAAAAGAAAGAAAAGGAAAACTAATCTGCCATTGGATAGCTAACACTTGCCAATGGGTTACCTTTGTTTTATGAATGATGATGAAAACACAAAGTGGGATATTCACTGTGCCTGCCAAACGCTTCAGTATTATGCTGTATTCCTACTGTTGTCTTTATGTTTCACTCCCTGAACTTCCTTTAGTTCCTTAAATACTCCCTCCCACTCCAGGCACTTCCTACATGCCTTCCCTCTACTTGCCATGCTCTTCATATGCTCCAGATCTGAGGTTCAGTATCACTTTTTTTTTGGGGGGGGGTTCAAGACAGGATTTCTCTGCATTGCTTTGGAGCCTGCCCTGGAACTAGCTCTGTTACCAGGCTGGCCTGGAACTCACAGAGATCTGCCTGGTTCTGCCTCCTCAGTGCTAGGACTAAAGGTGGGCATCACGGCTCAGCATCACTTCTTAAGAGCAACAACTTCCTCGACCAATTCTTTCCAAAGATAAACTATAATGAGTAAGCATGAAAAGTAAAGGCTTCCCTTTGCTTTCCCAGGTGCATCCTTGGCTTTGCTTTACCATGCTTTATTTCCACAGAAGCTGGCCCATGTGTTTTACCTTGTCTTCCTGGCCCTCTGGCCAGCAGAGAGCACAGATAAGAGTTTAGAGCAAGACAGATTCCCAGCAGAGTTGCCACAAACTGGTTGCTTCCCCAACCAAGGGCCGGCTCCAGATCTGTCAGGCAGCCAGCTCCATGGATATTTCACTGTATCCAGGTTCCAGGATCTGTCCCTTCATTGTTGTCCCTCCAAACTCAGAGATGCTTTCTGCAGTGCTGTCAAATACAGCACATGTTACTTATGGTCCTCTATCGCCCACCCACTCCTTCACAAACGGCTCTTCTGTTTAAGGATTCTCAAATTACCCTCTGGAAGTACACCATCTGTTTCCTCTAGGGAGGAAGCACTAGAGACACTGCCCCAGGGAATCCTTCCTGTAAGTAAAACTTACATCATCAGTGTCAAACATTTTCCTTATGGCCCCAAATAAGGGACTATTGAATTCTTTGTGTTGGTCATTGGAAAATTATGTTTTGAAAACAGAAACAGAACACAAAAAAAATATGGTGTATTTTATTTTAATATTTTTAAAACTCAAAACAGGTGTGCATTTGTTATGAAAGATTCAACAGATATGCTGTAAAACATTAAACATTTGGTTGTGATAGGGTTTTTTTTTTTGTAATTTTCTACATTTTCCTAGTTATTTGCAATAACGCTAAATTACTTTGTTTGTTTGATTGTTTCCAAGACAGGATTCCTCTGTAGCTTTGTAGACCATGCTGGCCTCAGACTCACAGAGATCCACCTGCCTCTGCCTTTGGAGTACTGGAATTGAATGTGTGTGCCACCACCGCCCAGTGGGTACATTACTATTATTAATGACATGTAATGTTATTTGAAGATGTTTTCATCTGACCCTAAAAATGGAAGTCATAAAAATCACTCATTAATTAAAGTATGTTAAGGCAATAAAAGTATTTTGCATTACTTGGCATGTGTGACAGTAACCTTGGTTGTTGTGGCCCTGGATCTGGAATCAGTTAAAAGGCAAGACCATGAGCACTCTGTGAGAGATGTTTCTGTTCAGATTGTTTGAAGCATGAGTGCCCACACTAAACATAGGGGGAACCTTCTGGTGACAACTCAGAAGAGAAGATGGAAGAAGGAAGCTGTTTGCCTACTTGCCTCCACTTCCCGCAAGTTTATCCATCCTGTCTCTGCCACATTCTTTGACATCAGAACTCAGCTTTTTAGTGGACCCAATATATAATGAAGACAGCAGCTCTCCAGAAATCTTTCAGGCCTTCAGCAACAGACTGGCACTGCTGTGACATCCCATCTCACAGACTGTGTGAAATAGCCATTGTAGGACTATCTGTAGCATATAATATAAGTGAGTCTAATAAATCCTCTTTTAAATATAAATTAATTCATGCCAGTCATAGTGGAACATGTATTTAATCCCAGCACTGGGAAGGCAGAGGTAGGTGGATCTCTTGAGTATGAAGCCAGCCTGGTGAATGAAAATGGCTCCCTAGGCTCTTATATATGAATACTGGATCCTGGGCTGGTGGAACTATTTGGGAAGAATTAGGAGGTGTGGCCTTGTTGAAGGAGGTAGTTTCATTGGAGGGTAGGCTTTGAGGTTTCAAAGCTCTCTCTGTCTCATGCTTATAGGTTAAGATGTGTGCTCTCAGCTTCCGTTCCAGCACCAAGCATCTGTCTTCAGCCATGCTTCCTTCCCACCATGATGGTCATGGACTCTAATCCTCCAAAACTGTAAGCTCCATATAAACTCTTTTACAAGTTGTCTGGGTCATGGTATTTTATCAAAGCAATAGAAAATTACTTAAGACATTATGCAAACTCTAGAGAATACAAATCTGCCTTTTCTAGGTGACACAGGAATGTAACTGTAGAGAGCTGTGTAGTGCCACGCCTTAAAGTGATGCTGGCTTCTACCTTACACCTTCCCGCTGGTGTAGACTCTCTGGGTAAACAAGCCCTTAATTGGTTAAGTCTGTTCAGCCTGTCTGCTTCCACATTAGAGTAGCCTATCTGCAGAGTCCACGTGGCTCACTGGGGTTGGTTAGCTCAAGGGTATTTAAGCCTGTGCAGGGGTTCTCTCTCTCTCTCTCTCTCTCTCTCTCTCTCTCTCTCTCTCTCTCTCTCTCTCTCTCTCTCTCGTTGAATAGTATTTCATGACTTTAATGTACCATAATTTATTTAACATTTTGGTTATTTTTTTTACAGTTTAGTGCTATGGTGAATAAAACTATGATGAATATCATACAGTTTTTTGAATGTATATAAGATACATAATGGATGTACATAAGATAAAATTTCTCTGGGAATTTTTTTTTTTACTTATATTGGACTGCCTGGTAACCAGAAGTTTATAAAGGCTACTAAAACTTGTTAGGGGAGTTTTGAGTTTTTAAAAAATGTGTTTATCAAAACTCTCCTTAGCAATAATAAATAGTGTAAATGACTAGAAAAACATTTGATGAGGCCTCAAGCTCCTATCTTATGATGAATACTCTATTCAAATGTGAGCATTTACTGTTCTGGATGGAGCCTGATAGACAAAATTCATAGGAGGGTTTTGATGTGGACTGAATTCTTGCACTGAGCTAAACAGACCAAACAGAAATGTAGTTGAGTGTGCTGAGATTTCCACCTACGTACCAGTTACTAAACTGTTTATCTGACCTCCCAAAGAATCAGGAAAGAAAAATTTCCAGCTCTCCAGACAGGGCCAATTTAGCCAGCATGATGAGAACATTTCTGCTTTTGCTGATATACAGAAAATAACTTTGAAATAGCCATCCCATTTTTGGATCTCTGTTTCTGCTTTCCTGTTGGTATTTGTGTCTAGAAAGCCAGTCCTCTCTTTTCAACCCATTGGAACATGCACTCTATTTTGAGAGAGCAAAGCATTGCCCAATCCTAAAGTCATAAGAGCCACTTTAGATCCTTAGATGTATAGTTTTTGTCTTTTTCCAGTTCTTGCAACCAACACAGGGATGTGGATGACACTGCCTAGGACTTCCCTGAGGAAAACAGGAAAGGCATCAATGGCCCCTTTTGGAATCCCCATCCTTCATCACAGGGCCTCAAGGTAAGTTCCTTGTATAAGTTTGTTCCTAAATATTTTTATATTTCAACTAAATGAAAAATATCAAAGTCAAAAATGAGTTTCATGAAACTAAGGGGTTCAAAGTTCACCAGTATTCTAGCTATGCCTCTGAAGCATCAGTTGTTACACATGGGGGGTCACATGCCTGGAAAAAGATCCAACTCCTATGTTTTAACTATGGCTTCCCCAGATGAGTATTGATCACATATCATTGTCAAGTTGAGAATCAGTAAGCAAAACCACTACAGTTGGAGATCATATCATGGTAGCAGTTATGAACATAATAAGCTCAAAGCCAGGAGAACTGTGATGAAATTCTCACTCCCCCACTTAAAAGTTATATAACTTTGGACAGATTATTTAACCTCTTTTTCCACAGAGTTATAAGAGTAGCTTCTATAGTCTTTCTGAGAACCAAATAATTTGAGCCGGTTATGGTGGTGTTGTCCTGTAATTCCAGGATCTGGGAAGCAGAGGCATGGGAATTGTGAGTTAGAGGCTGACTTGGGCCACATAGAAGATCTTGTCTCAACAAAACAAGGACTTAGTCCATAAAGGACTTAGATAATGCTGTGGTGTTTGAACGAGAACAGCTCCCATAGGCTCATATATTTAGATGGTTGACACTCAGTTGGCAGAACTATTTTGGAAGAATAAGGAGGTGTGACTGTTGGAGACAGTGTCACTGGCTGTGAGCTTTGGGATTTCAAAACACCATGACATTTCTTTGTCTTAGTGTTCTCTCTCTCTCTCTCTCTCTCTCTCTCTCTCTCTCTCTCTCTCTCTCTCTCTCTCTCTCTCTCTCTGTGTGTGTGTGTGTGTGTGTCTTTCTCTGGGGGTGGCACATCTGTTTCCCTATTTCCACTAGTAGATTAGATGTAAGGACCCAGCTACTGCTCCAGTACCATGTCTGCCTGCCTGCTGCCATGCTCTCTGCTATGATGGCCATGAAGTAACCCTGTGGAACCATGAGCCTCCAAATTAAATGATTTCTTTTGTAAGTTGCCTTGGTCATGGTGTTTTGTCACAGCAACAGAAAAATAACTAAAACAAGTGCCTAATACAAATTAATTATTTGGTGATGGTGGCTGGTGAGCTTTTATGATATTCACTTAAAGATCTCAAAGCAGTAGTCTTCATCAGTGTTTTTCCTGGTTTGCTTTCTGTCACGGTGACAAAACACTAGACAAAAGCTGCTTAAGGAGGACATTGTTTATTACATCTTACAGATTAGGGGCTATTATTAAGGGAAGTCAGAGCAGGAACTCAAGCAGAAATCTAAGCAGAGACAATAGAGGAAAGTTGCTTATTGGCTTGCTCCCTCTGGCTTGTTTAATTATACAAATCAGGACTACCTGGCAAGTGATAGAAGGGCCTACAGTGGGCTGGGCTCTCCTATTTTAATTAGCAGTTAAGAAAAAATCCCAAGCCAGGCAGTGGTGCATGACTTTAATCCCAGCACTCAGGAAACAGAGTGGGGTGAGGTGGGGTGGATACATCCCTGTGAGTTTGAGGCTAACCTGGCCTACTGAGCATGTTCCAGGACCAAAAACAAAACAAAACAAAAAGCCCAAAAACCAAACAAACCAAACCAAACAAACAAAAGAAACAACAACAAAGAAAGAAAGGAAAAGAAAATAAAAAGAGAAAAGAATAAAAAGAAAAAGTCCTATAGATACACCCACAGGTCAGTCTGGATTCAGGTAGCAACTCCTCAATTGAGGAATTGAGGGTCACTCTCCCCAGGCATGTCAAATTGACAATGGCCTCTAACAGTGTGATTGTCATTTTCTTACTATAAAACATGTTTAATCCCAGATTTCCATTATTGTGTTTGTGTCAGCCATCCATTACTGTGACAGAGCATTTGAGGAAACCAGTGTAAAGGAGGAAGGCCTTATTTCAGTGTAAGGACACAGAGGGGTCAGTCAGTGCCATGGCTCATTGTTCCTGGGGCTGTGGTGAGTCAGGTGAGGAACAGAGGACAGAGAAACTCACAGCATCTGGAAGCAGAAGGAATGAAGAAGGAAGAGCCTGGAACATAATGAATCCTTCAGGGACACACTCCCAATGACTCAGTTTCTCCAAGTAGGTCTCACCTCCTGGACTATCTACTACCACCCAATAGCCATTAATCTACAGATCCATCATCAGAGGGTTATTGGCCCATTAAAAAGGAGAGCCCTCATGGTCCAGTCACCTCCCCACATCCCCACCTCTATATCGTGGACCATTCTTCAATACCTGAGCTTTTAGGGGTAATTTCTGATACAATGCTACTTATTCATCCTAACTGAGTAATCTTTTATACTCTAGAATTACAGTTTCTAGGCAATGAAATGAAAACACTTGAACTTTTTTTTTTTTTTTTTTTTTTTTTGAGACAGGGTTTCTCTGTGTAAAAGAATTAGGCTATCCTAGCACTTGCTATGTAGAGCAGGCTGGCCTCGAACTCACAGAGATCCACTGGTCTCTGCCTCCTGAGTGCTGGGATTAAAGGTGTGTGCCACCACTGCCTGGCTGACACTTGAACTTTTAAGTGAATCGACTAATTAATAAAGCTAGAGTTTGACCTTGTTACCTGTGACTCATCAGTCTGGCTGGAGCTAAAATTCTTTTGCCAAATGTCGATCACCTTAGAGAGAGCAGCCAAGGAGTAAGCTGTAAGCAGACTGAGAGACAAAATTAGATATCGAATCTCTTAGAAACATTAATGAGAAGAGGGACCTTGGAAGTAGTTCAGTTGGTGGAGAACTTGCCTAGCATGCATGAAACATTGGGTTCAGTTCCCAGTATCATATAAATCATACATCATAGATCATGCCTGTAATCCCAGTGATTTATAGCTATAGGTAGGAGGATAAGTTTAAGGTCACCCTTGGCCTCATAGTGAATTCAAACCTAGCCTGGGATGTATGAGACTTATTTCAAACACACACACACACACACACACACACACACACACACACACACACACACACACACACACACTGTAATTTAAAAAGTAAAAAATATTAGTTAGAAAAAAGAATTTATTGATGAATACTTTCTTTTTTCACCGTTGGAAATCATTTTCAGAGTGGTTTTAATCCACTAATTATGATGACCATTGGGATAATAGCATTAAAATATTTGACAAGCATGAATATACCACATGTGTAAATATACCACATATAACTGCTTTGTGAAGATTAAAAAGAATATAAATTAAAGATAGATGTACATGTCCATCTTGTACATGTTTATTCAAAATGCAAGGAAAGGGACTTAAAATAATGGGGACTATGTAAAATGACTACAAAGCAATTGGGTTAATGGAGCTTCTAAGTGAAAAGTCTACTCTGTGTTTCCCAAGAGAAAGGAAGGAACCCAGGCTATTGGATTCTTAGAATGTGCTAATAATGTAGATATTAACAGCCTAAAGAAGGAGATACTGTAAAATTACTGTCATGAATAGCCTACACTTAGCAATGGTGTTTTCATCAAGCTAGATTTTAAATTCCATTGTGGTAAATATTTAACTATAAGAAAAAAGGCTACACATACATTAGTGTACTCCAGATAATGCTTAAGTGACACATAAATTTCAAAGAAAGTCAACCATCTTACTCATTAACACACACACACACACACACACACACACACACACACACTACAAGAATCCTGTGATGAAAAAAACATCAAGCAATTTTCAAATAGGAATTAATAGAACCTCACACAAGCAGGCAACTGTGTGCATTGATGTGTTGGTATTCTTGACCATGTTATTTATTTAATCATGTATGGACATCAGAGCACTATGTTTGTTATCGTCATACACAGTTGATAACGTCCCTTATATATGATTTTTCAACGAATTACTACTAGGCAATGATGTTAGGGAGAATTGTGGATTCAGAAACAAGTATGACAAAAGTATAGGTCTGTGGCACCTGTTTGAAATATTCCCGCCAGAACCACCATTTATTTTCATATGATTCTTAATTTATTCGAAAAGGAATGCAGTGAGCTGGATGTGGTAGACAACAGTAATTCTAAAACATAGGAGGAGATCGTGAGTTCAGGGTCAGGCTGGGCCTTGGATGATCTTCACAATTTCTCAAAAACAAGGGGTGGTGGTGGTGTATCATTTTCCTAATGGGGGTAGCCTAAATACCCTCGTGGATTGCTGGATTTCCTTATAAAGTCTGTAAAGTTATAGTAGCTACTAACATGTTGAAGATTGTTGAGTAAGTGTTATCTGTAATCCTAAGACAATGAATAGGTAAATGTTCCCAATCACAAAAAAAGAAAGAAAAAGAAGAAAAAGGAGTATAATAAAAATAGTTAAGAATTATATAGGAAACAATCACCGAAATTAGATTCTCCCATAGAGCTTGGCACAAAGTAAGCTCTTGGCCAAATGCCAATTTCCTTTTCTTGTTCTTTTTGTTATGTTTTATTTCTTGTATTAGCACACACACGTTCTGCATGTACATGCCTGTATACCCCGAGCATACAGTGCCTCAGGGCATCAGATCCTGTGTAATTGGAGTTACAGACAGCTGTGAGCCCTCCCTCATTTGGGTATTGAGAATTGAGCCTGGGTCCTCTGGAAAAGCAGCCGATGTGGAACCAACTCTCCAGACAAAAATGTGCTATATTTTTATTTGTGTAAGAAAGTGAATTTTGGCAAGCATTGAGTACACATGATGACCATCCAGCCCTCCCACCCTTCTGATAACTCAGTAGAAGGGATCCCAGTTTAGTTCCTGGAAAGGGTGAAGTCAGGAGCTATCATGTAGCAGTTAAGGAAAATTATTTAAACAGACCCTTAGGTAGACTGCAGGGGAAGTTCCAGGACTTAAGTCCTTTCTTCCCTGGTTTTGAGGCAGTTTTATTCCTTCATAGGAGTTGACTGTGGAGGCATAGAGAGTAGGCATAGCTAAGGTTTTATTTCTAAACTGTACTGTTTGCATTGCTGACTGTGATCCTGCAGGATAATGAACACCTTGGGATAACAAACTACAGAACTCTGGAACCTAAAGCTGGTGCCTCCATTAACTTTTTTCCCTCTAAGTTTCTTCCCTTGAGTAATTCACTAGGAAAGCTTTCACTTACCAAAATAGCAGATCATTCCAAAATAGAATTAATAAAGTTGAAAAGGGCTTACAATCTAAATTTATGTAAAATTAGAAAGCATCTTAGCTCTTAAGTGTGTGTTCAGCAGTGAAAACCACTAGACGTGATGTGCCTTGTCTCCAGGATGCTCCGTGTTGCAGAACTGAAGCTCCATGCTTATTAAACAGTAACTTCCCACCCCCTAGTACCAATAACTCTTCCACTTCCTAGCAACACCATTTTGCTTTCTGTCTTGATGAGTTTGATTTCCCATTGTGGAATCACATAGTAATTGTCTTTTTGTGACTGGCTTGTTTGATGTAGCATAGTGCTGTCAAGGCTTATCCATGCTATAGCACATATCAAAATTTCATTCCCTTTAAAGCCTGAATAACATTCTATTATTTTGTACAGACCATATTTTCTTTAATCTTCCATCAATCAATAGACATTTACATTGATTACATCCTCTGAATACAGTAAATGTTACTGCTATGAACTTAGGTATACAAATTCTTTGTATAGGTATCTCAGTTCTTTGGGAAGTTGTTGGCTCACGTGTTAATTCAATTTTTAACCTTTTGAGAAATTATCATACTGTTTTTTTTATAGTGACTGGAGCATTTTATATGTCAACAGTGTACAAGGGTTCACAATTTCCCCATTGCCAACCTTTACTATTTTCAGGTTTTGTTTTCATGGTAGCCATCTTTTTTGTTTTGTTTTTGGTTTTTTCTTTTCAAGACAAGGTTTCTCTGTGTAACAGCCATAGCTGTTCTTGAGCGTGCTTAATAAACCAGGCTGCCCTTGAACTCACAGACATCTACCTGCTTCTGCCTCCTAAGAATGCTGGGATTAAAGGTGCGCAGCTCATGGTAGCCATCTTAATGGTTATGAGGTAGTGTTGCAGTTTTACAACTATTAGTGATGGAGAGCATCTTCTCATTTTACATTTTAATAACCTAATACATGTTAACTTAACCAACTATAAAATATATCTAAATACTAGTGTAGAAAAAAATTATCTTTAATTTTACAAGAACACATAAATACCTCTAACTCTTTTTGTTAAAAATTTATACACTTTTCTGTAGACTTCTAAGAATGCACATGAACGTACACATATACTTTTTGTGTATCTTGATCAGTTTGGGTTCCAGCAAGTACCTCAGTGGCATGTAAACAACAGGGCTTTGTGTCCTGGTGGCTGGAAGTCCAAGGCAAGGAATCAGACAGCACAGACAGGTTCTGGTGAGTGTCCTTTTGCAGATTGCAGACATCCACCTTCTTGTTGTACCATCCACAAGCTCTCCTGCCCTTCTTATTAGGGTGAGGGAGATCCACAGAGCAAGGCTACACTTCCTAAACTTTCTAAAGTTTCTCAAAAATTGAAGAAAGCCTTCCAAGGCTTCAAATTGGAAACATTTAGAGGACCCATCAGACTCAAACCATAAACACCCTCATAATGTAGTCTACAACATCAGGGTTCCTTTAAAGATTAAGTATTCAGGCATGCAAATTCAGCCATGAAAACTTGACTTTGGCCATGGATTTTTCTATTTAGGTGTCATATTGCATTAAATACTCCTGTGTAAATCTTGATGGGACTGATTGTGTATTTGGTTCTATCATTTGGAAACATATTCTCATTGTAAAACCACATTACAGCCATGAGAAAAGCTCAGTTACAATAGGAAGAAATAAGGTTGGGGCATAAAACTAATGCTTTAATATTGAAAAGTTTTAAATATTATAAACAGTTTCCTCACTCTCTCCCTTCTCTCCTTTTTCCCTCCCTCCCTCCTTTCATATTTGCAGTGCTAGTGATTAAACCCAGCACCTTGTGCATTTTAGGCAAGCATTCTGCCACTGAACTACATCCCCAGTCCCAACAATTTATTTTGTAATAGATCTCCTTTTAATTCAAATCCATCTCTTAATTATGAAGTATGATATTGATTTCTATTGTGTGCTTTGATGTATAAACTTAGCTCTCAATAAAGTGTTAATTTTCAGTGAGCATTTCCTGCAATTACCACACACTGTCACCACTGACATCTTGAAACCTATCAATCAAATGCCTCTATAGATATAAACTAATAATAATAAAGCTTTATTAAAAATATGGCTAGAGAGGCACATAATGTAAACAATAAGTGGTCCATGAACTATCTGAACTGCCCTCAGATGCGGGTCAATGTGTGGGCTGGATCTCATGGGCAAACAGACACCAGGTTCATGGCTCATCCATTCTTTTACTTTCTGTGAAGAGCTGTGACTGTGCTTGAGCCAGAATTGCTCTCCAACAATGCCTTGCTGCTCTATCTTTATTAGTGACAGCAGGACTAACCCTGGAGGTTAAGGATACACCTTCAGGGCTTTAGCATTAGAAAGACAGGGAGTAGATGCCACTGTTCATGGGCTCAGACACCAGCCTGTTGGAAGTAAGTGCTGTGGAATATTTTTTAATACACTGTGAAGATGTGTCTTTGCCAAGGCCCCTTCTGATTGGTTTAATAAAGAGCTGAATGGCCAATAGCTAGTCAGGAAGAGGTTAGAGGGGACTTCCAGGCAGAGAGAAAAGAAGAGAAGATGAATCTAGGCAGGGGAGAGATACAAGAGAGGACAGAGGAGAGGAGGCAGACATGCAGGAGGAGAGGTAAAAATCCATGAGCTGCATGACATCATGTAGATATATAGAAATAGGTTAATTTAAGTTTTAAGAGCTAGTTAGAAACAAGCCTAAGATAAGGCTGAGCTTTCAAAAATTAATAAGAAGTCTTCGTGTCTTTATTTGGGAGATGGCTGATGGGACAGAGAAAGACACATTACCAGTGAGTTTAGGTACAATTTTTGGTTTTTCTAGACAGGGTATTGCTTTGGAGCCTGTCCTAGAACAAGCTCTGTAGACCAGGCTATCCTTGAACTTACAGAGACCCTCCTGTCTCTGTCTCCTGAGTGCTAGGACTAAAGGTGTGTGCCACCAACACCAGGCCAGTTTAGGTACAATTCTTAAGGATCCATTTGAGAATGGGGAAGCCAGTTACTCACCACTGTCAAACATTGATGACATTCTCAGTCCACTGTTTTTCTCCACTGTGAATCAAACCCATGGCCTTGCACATGTAGGCAAGTATTCTCCCCCTTAGCTAATAACAGTCCCAGACCTTTTTCAAAACAAATATGTGTCAGAGTCTTTCTAAATTGCTCAAGCTGGCTTTAACCATGCCATTTTCCTGCCTCGGTTTCCTGAGCAGCTGGAATTATAGGTCTGTGTCACTATAGCTGGCTCTGGCCTTTATTTGGGTAATCTTGCTTGTGTCTCCAAAATCATCCTTTTGTTTATGAATAGTTCTATAAACTTTCACCAGTAGGGACCACCTGTTCATGTCCGAAATAGCCCATGATTGCTTCCTCCAGACAAAGTGCTACCCTGTATCCCCAGTTCTGCTTTCCCAACAGTGTAGCTTTCCCAGATAGTTTTTAAAAGTTTATATTAGATGGCTTCTATCTCACCAGACATGTAGAGGGTTTTACCAAATGAGCCATGAATATGCAGAGTGGAGGGGAAATGGAGCATTTAATTTGAGCTAATTTGTTGACATTATCTATTTTTATGTTTATTCTCACTTTGCTCTTGCGTTAAGCTGCAAGGGAAACATTTTCCAGAAACACTTTCTGAGCACTTTTCCTTGGGGGAATGACAAAGTTCATTGTCCATCTGTGGAGGTTCATGAGGTGCCCTCCCATGCTATTACAACATGGCCTTTTACTTGCAGTTGCTTGGAATGACTTCCTGACTAGCCATCCAAAGATTCTTCAGAAAATAATAATTTTTTTCCTTCTTTCTCCTTTCACATTTTGCTTTTTTGAGAGTTTCATTATGTAGTCTAGGTTCCAACTTGCTATGTAACCCAGGCTGACCTTGAATTCACAATGCTCATATCTCCTCCTCTTCCTAATTACATTTTTTTTTAGATGTACGTTCAACATCTAATGCGACATTACACAGTACTACAGCCACTTCACGGGAAGCTCTTTAGCAGTGGCTGGTACCCTATTTGGAATAAAACAAAAGCATCTGTTGTTTTATTGCTGCTGGTATGACAAGTTCCTGCAGACACAGAGGCTTGGGGTAATAACCATTTTTTATCTCACAATTCTATAGGTCGTGTGTCTAAAACTATGTCAAAATTGTATAAAGTTCAAGTAAATGTTAACTCTAACCAGTATAGTTCTTTTCTATTTATGAGACTGAATCATAAATGGCATCTGAAATAAGAGAGACTTAACAGTGTTGTGACAAGATGTCATCAATTAGCTGTGTGACATGGCTAAGTTACTTTTAACTGCTCCTAGCAATAAGCCATATATTGTTATATAATTCATAAACCTATAATCATCATGAAAAGTTTGGAATTATGTGTAAATATATACATAATTTTTGGCAAAAAGTCAATAATAAATGTGTATAAATAAAGCAACTATTTTAATGAAAGTGGTGAAACAGCTGCTTGTATCATAAAACCACAATTCTTGACTTTTAAAACCATGAATCACAGAGATCCTAAGAAAATGGCTTATGAACCTTGAAAAATATATGGCCCTGTGTAAGCCACACCCTGGTCAGAGAATAGGTCATTTCTATCTAATACCCTTGAAGGTTCCCTGGTACCACTTTATGTCAACTTTTCTCATCCCCTCACTCTCTAAAGACTGGCTTTTACAAATCTTGAAATTCATATGACAGAATCATATAATTTTATTTATTTATTTTATGTGTATAGATGTTTCATCTGCATGTATGTCTGTGCATCACATGCCACATGCGAACCTTTTGTCTACAAGAGGCCAGAAGACAGTGTCGGATTCCCTAGAACTGGACGGGAATTGAACAAGTGGTTTAAACTACTGAGCCATCTCTCCAGCCCCAGGAAAGTTGTGTTTTTGTTAGTGTTCTGGGTTTTTGTTGTTTTTTCCCCCAAGACAGGGTTTCTATATATAACAGCTCTGGCTGTCCTGGAACTCACTTTGTAGACCATGTTGGCCTCGAACCTCACAAAGATCCATCTGCCTCTGCTTCCCAAGTACTGGGATTAAAGGTGTGCGCCACCTTCAAGGGGCAGAAAGTTGTATTTTAAAAATGCTTTTTAGTGGTTGCCCACTGGCAAATTTCCAGATATAACTGGAGGAGAAAGATGAATTTTCCATAATAAAAGCAGACTGAAAGAAATGTGTGACCACCTAGCAAGTTCCCTAAAGAACTAGTCAGAAGAAAGAAAGATACTTCATCCAGACTAAAGGAAAAATTCATCTTCAGGACATTATAATTCTAAACACATACAGTCCAAAAATGAGTCAACCAGTTTCATAAAACAAATAACTACTAGATGCAAAAACACACATTAACCCCCACACATTAATTAGTGGGTGCCTTCAATAGGCCACCCTCACCAATAGGTCGGCCATCTGGACAAAAAAAAAAAAATGATCAGAGAAATATTGGAGTTAAATGGCCATAGATCAAATAGCCCAACAAGCTTCAACAGTCCGTTCACTGTTTTGTTGATATCACTGTTCACTGATGATTTCAGTAATTTGCTGTGAATTGCCACTCATAACTTTTGTTTCTTTTAAAATTAAACATTACATTTCATTTATTTTCTGGACCAGAGATCACACCCGGGGTCTCACACATTCCAGGCAAGTGTTCTACCACTAAGTTACATACTCACCCTATTTAATGCTTTTTAATGTTGGGAAACATATCTATTTTTTCTTTAATATGTCCTAGGCTTCTTGTCTTTAAAAAAAAAATCTCTCTGACCTCTTATATTACTTAGGGGTTGTGTAATTCTTCCCCCGTGCATTTGTCCTTTTACACTATTCTTTAAATTTTTATAGTGTTGACGAGATGATCCTTAAATTTGTGGCCCTCAGCTTCAAAGCTACCTGTGTGCATTCTGCTTTGAGATGCTGGGTCTGGAATTCATAAACTACATTCAGTTCTTCTTTGCTAGTTGGCTCCCATGGTGTCTGCCCATGGAAGTCTGCAGTAGGAGAGCGGAGGAGAAAGAGGGGAGGGAGTTGCTTTTTTCTGCTTGCTCCTTGCCTGTCACATGAGCAATGAATGGCTACTAGGTGGCCACACAGTTCTAAGGCTGCCCTTGATTGCTTTTTGCAGGTTTTCCTGCAAAGGTGTCACTAAACCACCTCAGCGACAGTAGCCAGCTGGGACACCCCACATGTTCATGTCCAGTGGACCCTATCTCTAAACACATTTTATCATCCTCTACTCTGTCCCTTTGTTATCTTTGCTTTATGGGAAGTAGCTATACTTCCTGTTGTTTATTTGTGGTACTTCAGTGTCCTTCTGTTTTTGATATTTCAAGTACCTATTTGACATTTTCTGTTTGTTTCTGTTTACATTTTCCTTCAGTGGAAGCCTCCCTATGCAGCACGGACAGAGTCTTTGAAATGAAGGGACACTAGGTAATGATCAGCAATTCAACTTTACAAAAAGCAATTACATAAAGTAGGGTTTTATGATGCTTTTGAGCACAGATAAAAGGGAAAAAAAGCTGTTCAGATATTGTAGAGAGGTGGGGACACAGGTCTCGATGGCTGTACAGATTGAAATGTGTCCCCCTGGAGGATAATTTTACATTCTAACACCCAAGTTCCACAGGGGAGTTGATGTGAAAATGAGGTCCTCACAAGGGATGACCAAGGTGAGATCATGAGGGCATGTTAAATCCTGTGTGGTTGTTGGTGTTTCTATGAGAGACCAGGGGTTAGGCAGACCTTCTGGCAGGCAGACAGATAGGCAGAGGGGCCACGGCAAGGTGATAAAGATCTCAAATTTCCAAGATGGCCAGCTCCTTCCTCACCATCTTGATTTGAGGCCAAAGTCTGGCAGCTTAAAACAAAGGCCTTGTAGGCTTTCAATTCCTGATAGACCGGCTCAACAAGTTCAAGGACAGCTCAGGATGTGTCACACAGCAGTTCCTAGTCGAGTCAATCAACCATCCAAGCTTTCTTCAAATTGACCAACACTGAATCCCAGAGAGGCTTTGAAGCCACCAGTGCTCCAGAAGAGACCGGTTTTCCTGCTTTACAGAGAGTCTTTTTTTTTTTTTTTTTCTCCCTATGTCTACTGCATGCAAACTGAAGGTGTTTCTTCATTCCCAATACACTTTTTTTCTCTACCTGTTCATTCTGTATGTGGTGCTTGAGATGTTTCTGCTGTTTGTGCTTCAGATTTTTCCTGCCTTTTAATTCTTTAATGGCTGGAGAAAAGGAACCTGATCAAGACCCCCAGAATATATCATTCAAAAATCCATAGTTTGCATCAATTTGTGAAAATAGGATGCCTGAACATATACACAGGCATGCCTAGATGGTAGATGATATACGAATATACAGAGAAGGGTATCTGCAATGACTATCTAAGGCTACCAGAAGAGAGGCAAATGTAGCACAGGACAGATTCTCCCTCATGGTCCCCAGTAGAAATCAACGTTGCTGGGGTCTTGATTTCATTTGTCTCTGATGTCCACAACTAAGAGTCAACATATTTCTATCATTTTAGCCAATTTTTTTTTTTATAACAGACACAGGAAACAAATACTTGTGTGGTCAATTAGAAAGGTTGGGGAATGGAGTCCCCTATACGTTCTAGAATGCCTGTTCATTACAGTGTTTTTCTGGCCTAGGTCAAGGATCTTGTTAATTAGTGTTCGTTATGTATCAAAGATCTCCAAGTAGATATTCTTTGTAATTGCAGAATTCCTCACTTAAGAGTTGGAAAAGCCCGTGTTTATATTCATAGTTTTCTTGTTTTAAACTAGAGGCAATAAACTAACAACCTGTCCATAAATATTTTGTTTGGCACACACAGTTTAAAAAAATCAAGGGGAACGTACCTGTTTGGCAATTGTGTTAGTCACTTTTCATCACTGTGACAAAATATCCGGGATAAACTGTAAGGACTGAGGTATTATGCTGGCCTGCCCCTGTCAGAATGCACTCAGGCAGTACCCTGGACAGCCCAGAGTTCCATGACTACTAGTCTGGACGCAGGTGCAAAGGACCCCTTTTAAGAAAGACCGGGCCACTTCCGCTCCTCTTCCCTTTCTCTTTCCCTCTGTTTCTCTGAAGGGCGGGTAAAACCTTTCCTGTCCTCCCCACTCCTTCTCTTCTGCCCTTTTTCTTGTGTTTCAGGCACACACAAACGATAAAAGATAACTCAAAAAGGCAAGTGGGTACATGTTTCATGTATTTAAGGAAAGCAAACTAGTGAATGTCAGGGACAGAGGGAAAACATTGAACCAATGTTCAGAGGCTAAGGACTGTCGAAATATGGTAGGACTTGAGGCCGGCACTAGATTTTGCTTCTGATAACATGGGGTACTACCAAGAGTTTTAAGTGTGAGAGTGATCTGATTTGCCTTATAATTCAAAATAATCTCAGAGCTGCTCTGCTAATGCTAGACTGTGTGGGGTAAGACAAAGAAGGTAGAGAACTGTTTTCCTGGCTCTTTGCTGTGATCAGGAAGTGGAGTAGACCTCGAAGATAGCCAGGGAGATGGTGACAAATAATGGAAAGCAGAGTCAACAGGCTCTCCCCATGGATTAGAAGCCAGATATGATAGGTGATAGAAGCCAGCACCAAACCATAAAGGTTTTGGCTTGAGAAACTGGAAGGATGGGATTTCTATTTAAGGTGTACGAAAAGACTTCAGGGGGCATGTCAGGAGTTGGCTTTTGGACCATGTTGACCTTGAGATAGATTTACATCGCAAAGCTGAAGGAAGTTCTGAACAAGCTGGCAGCATTCTGGAGTTCAGGGGACATGTCAAGATAGGAACAAGCCATTTTCCTTTTTTTCCTGGTTTTATGTACCATATAATGTCAGTAACTCCCATGACGGTGGTGGTGGTGGTGGTGGTGGGTTTTTGGGATTTATTCTATTTTATTTTTAAATATATAATTTATTTTTATTTTATGTTCATTGGTATTTTGCCTGCATGTTTGTCAGTGTGAAGGTGTTAGAAGCCCTGGAACGTGAGTGAGCTGCCATGTGGGTGCTGGGAACTGAACCTAGGTCCTCTGGAAGAGCAGCCAGTGCTCTTAAGCCACATTTCCAGCCCCTTGGGATTTATCCTTTATCCATTATCACAGAGCAGATGTAGTCATAATTCTGGTGTTTGGGTCTCCTATATTCAGACATTACTGCTTTATCTCTATCTAGTATATTGAGGTTTAATATAAGGTACAAGGCTTTACTAGGTCTTATATATAGGAAGCTGTAAAGATCAATTTGAATCGAGGCTGACACTCCATATCTGTATTATTTTTCTTACACATAATTAGGTCAGTCTTTGGAGAGTACTGTTTTCAAAAGGTTCTTTCTTCATCTTCTTTGTAAGCATTTTAATGGCTCAAATTCTCCAAGTCCACTTACCTTGAGTAAATTGTTGCTGAAAATGTTGTATCAAGGAAAATCCTGTGCTTAGGTTTTCAGGAAACCGCTACTATGTATGGTTCGTAACCTTCTAAGCATTTAGCTACTCTGATTTAGCCCAGGTTACCCTTCCCAAAATGCTATCTTTGCTGTCAGGAACTTTTTCCTTCCTCAGTTAAGTTCACTTTATACTTTTCTCTGGTTGTAGCTCCAAGTGTGAACTGTGGGCCTTGGGGAGAAGGCCGCCTCCAGCCAACACCCTCCAACCTGGAGATGCTCAAAGACCTGACTGAACTTGCTGGACTCACTCCCACTGCTTCCTGAGCAGCACCTCTTGGGTGGGTGGGGGCGTGGCGTGCTAACCTGGGCCCGCCCTCCGGCTGCGCGCGGCTGCCGCCCGCGGTCACGTGAGCGCGGCGAGGGCGGGGCCCTACTTCCGGGCGGCGGAAGGAGACGCGGCCGCGTGAGGACGAGGCGATTTGAAAACACGCTCCGGGAGCCAGCGAAAAGCCCGCGGCCGGCGGCACACGGCGTTGCCCCGTAGGGCTTGGCGCTCGCTCTCTCTCCGCCTTGTCTCCGCGGCCCGGCTCGGTCCGGGCTTTCAGGTGAGTGGAGCCCGCCGGTGCTGCCTGGCCCTACCGGGGCGCGGACACGCGCGGCCCAGGCGGTGGGGCGGACGGCCAGGGTACCCGCTGCCCTCCGCGAGACTGTGAGCCGGCCAAGGGGCCCCCTAAGCACTCCGAGTGGCCGTGGGCCGATTCGGGGCCCGGCAAGTGTTAGGCCGGCGTGTGGGGCTCGGGCTCGGGGCTCCACACAACGTTCGCCGAGGTGCAGGAACCATGGTTTCCTTTGAAAATAAAAATAAAAAATAAAAGAACAGAAACGGGGGTTTCATTTCTGTTGTGCAAGCTCGAAAGCTGGAGTGGGCGGATCTGATCGTTGCGTTCCTCTCCACTATGTCAGAACCCTCCATTTCTGACCCCTCGAATTTGAAGGAGCGCTTGAGACGCAAGGGATTGGAGAGGAGAAAAAAAGAAAAAAAAAAAAACCACACAAGCCAACTGCTGCATGCTTGTTTTTCCCTTGGTACCCCTCTCCTGCCCCCCTTTGGATCGCGGGAGGAGTTGGAAATAAGGAAAGGTAGTGAGGGGGCCTCAGGGCAAACGACTACGAGTTTGCTTAAGTTGCAGTCTTCATCTGCCCGGGTTAACTCCAAGACTGACCCGCAGCAGGAGTTACCTGTGTGTGCTTCAATTTTCAAGCTTACTGCAAAAGGTGATGTGAAGCTCATGCCCTGAGGCTGGAGTCGCTTCCTTGTACTCAGTGCTGTGGAAGTGTTTTGATCTACTAGAACTGTTTGATTTTTTGTTAGTGAAAAATTTAAATGACAATGATAGCTGTTGCTGCTGGAACTTTGTAAGTTCTTAGTAGAAAAATTTTGCCTGTGTGGTTCTGTAAATACTCGTTGAAATTTTAAAGTCAGTGAAGAACCATTGGCCCATATTTAAAGTGAATTGTGATGTAGACTGCTAGAGACCCATGACATGTGAAAGAGTGCCCAGTAGATGATGTGAGAGATATATCACAGGATCAGTTTTGTATGTGTATGGTTTACTTTTATCTCTGGAAGCACTACTGATTAAAATGGTCAGAAAAGCTTACAGCCTGTGCTTATTTAATAGATAAAGCCAGTTTTGTATTGAAAGTGGCCAGATGAATACTGGGGCCTTCTTGGTTTGTGAGGCTTGAATGTTTGGTTTGTATCCTGGGACTAATACATGCAACACATGCATGTTGTGCTTATGTATTTTAACTGTTGGGATTACAGCTTTGAGTGTGGTTTAAACAAGGCAAGTGCTTATTAAATAAGGTATTTAATAAAGTCTGTATGTTGCCTTATAGACAAACTGAGGCACAGTAGAAAATGTCAGTTTGGATAAGAATCATACTGATTCTAGAAATAGCTTTAAAAAAATTGTGATGACATTTTACTGTTGGCCCAGGCTTCTCAAGTTCCTGCATTCAGGCAATCTTCCTGCCTCAGTCTAATAAGTGGACATGCATATGCTCCCTTTAAAATCAGCTCTGAACCCCCTTGTGTAGGCAACTTTTACTTAATGGATCTTAAGGTAGTAAAATACCACATCAGTGAATTTGGATATGATGTCATAGTTGAATTCATTCATTCATTTCTTTCCCTAGCCCTGTAAACTTTCATTCATTCACGAAGAGATGATGTTAGACCAGAAGTAGTTTTATTTACTCCTGAGATGCTTAACTGGGTGTGCAGTGGAAGACAGAATTCGTTATTTTTTGAATCATGTGAAAGCAGCTTCAAGAAGAGCTGAACTGGTTCCAGACGGAAGTAGTTGCTATCATTTTTTAAAATTATTATTTGAAGTTCACTTATGGAGAAGATAGAGCCAGAGAGGGTTGTTGGAGCCATGTTAGTGCCTACCATGCCATTTATAAAGAATAATTGAAAGCGCCTTATCCTTGTCACATCTGTGTTTAGAAAGCTGTCTGGTGATCATGGTCAGAGGTCAAAGAGGAGACACTAAAGACAAAAGCATTTACCAATGAGAAAACTGTTGATACTCTAGGATAGAAATAGGACTTTTAAAGCTAGTGACTTAGGAATGGGTAGGAAGCATGCAGATCAAAGAGTTGGTTAACAAGATTGGAATGGAACTTGAAAGAGTGGTAGTGTCAGGAAGGAAAATGGTGCAAGGTGATCTAGTTATGCCTGAGTTATTTATTATTCCTTTTACATTGCATTTCCTTTTATACTGTTCCAGGGTTGAACAGAGGGTGGATACTGTCTAGAGGGTGGACTAGCCTAAATTTTGCCTGATATTCACAATGCTTGTGCCTTCACTTCTGTCCTTACCAGGCTTATTCCCTACTGTTGAGCTCTACTTGGCTTTTCTTGCTCCTTGTTTGTTTATTGTATTCAGCTTTTGATCCTGAAACTTCCCAATTATCAACTGCATTAAATAATAATTTTTAAAACATTGTTAAATTCTGGGTGCTATGAGCTGCTTCTGTGGTGCATCCAACAAAGCAGCCATGTCAGGTTTCTTTTTAGCACATTGACAGTTTTATGTGGCTCAGAAAACCTTGCAAAAGTTCTTCAGTAAGATTCTTCCCTTTTTGTTAATGACTCATTTTCAGCATTTCTTAACCAAACCGATTCTTGAATGTTTTAGTCGTTTTGTCTGTTGTATATTTTAATTCTTTGGCATCTTTGTCCATGGCCATGATTCACGGTGATGCTTGAGATGTTAGAGTAATATAAATACTAGAAAATGTTTTTATTCTTTTACCACTTATCATTGCTTAATCCATTGTTTCCATTCTTTCTGACAGCACTCAAGAATGACCAAAAAAAGGAAACGCCAAGACGATTTTCAGAAAGTAAAACTAAAAGTTGGTAAAAAGAAGCCTAAGTTAGAAAATGCTACGGCTACAAACTTTAAGACAAAGGCGATACATTTGCCTGAACAACTTAAAGAGGACAGAACACTTCCAACCAACAATAGAAAACTTAACATAAAGGTAAACTGTAAACTTTTTTTGATAATGGGAAAATTTTTCTTTCATGTCATGTAGAATATTACTGTTTTGTAAAGAGGTTTACTCTCAAATGATTTGCCTTAGGACTATATGGTAGTATGTTGTTAGATGATGTTTGGTACCAATATCTGATCTTGGAATTGTGTCTTTCTTACTTCAGAAAGTTTTGCTATACTAAATCTGTCGTGATTGCCCCATAGTAAACTTTTTTAATGATATATGTCACCGGGAAATAGTTATTATATTTAAATCATTTTGTTAAGTTCTTAATGGATGGTTTTCCTATTTTGTTTTGTTTTGGAGACAGGGTTTCTCTGTAGCTTTGGAGCCTGTCCTGTAACTTGCTTTTTAGACCAGAGATCCACCTGTCCACCTGTTTCTGCTTCCTGAGTGCTGTGTGCACCACCACTGCTTTTTGGTTTTCCTATTCTTACAGTTGATTAAGATAAGATCTTGTTGGGGTGAGGCTGGAGAGATGGCTCAGTGGTTAAGAGCACTGGCTGCTTTTCTGGAGGTCCTAAATTTAATTCCCACCAACCACATGGTGGCTCATAACCATCTTTAATGAAATCTGGTGCCCTCTTCTGGCCTGAAGGCAGAACACTGTATTCATAACAAATCTTAAAAAAAAAAAGAGAGAGAGATCTTGTAGGTAGTAGTTTTTGAACTGTAGCAAGTAGCTCATTGCCTGCTTTGTAGTAAAAAGTATCCTTTTTATAAAATCCTCTGTATCAGAAATACAGGATGGTGCTGTATTTCAGATTTTATAAGATTTTTGGAATTGTCTTTATATGTATTATATCTGTATGTCTTGAGAATAAAATTACCAAGTAATAGTCTCTGAATAAAACACACACACCCTGTGAAAATCGTATAGGAAGATTTTGTTAAGTTTGAAACCTAGTAGGTCTGCAATAATGTTTCTGATCTTAGCAAAGCTAACAAACAATTGAAAAATACATATTTAGCTGGGTGGTGGGTGGCACATTCCTTTAATCCTAGCAGGGAGGCAGAGGCAGGTGGATCTCTGAGTTCAAGTCTCACTCATCTAGAGTGAGTTTCAGAACAGCCAAGACTACTTAAAGAAACACTGTCTGGAAAAACTAAAAACAAAAAGAAAGGAAAATACATATTGATACTTAACTAATATGCAGTTTTAGTTAAAATGTTTACATTTAAGTGTTACATAGTAATATTCACACCTAAAATCTGCATTTTTATTTATAGGATTTGCTGTCACAGATGCATCACTATAATGCTGGTGTTAAACAAAGTGCTCTTCTTGGACTTAAAGACCTTTTGTCTCAATACCCATTTATAATTGATGCACACCTTTCAAACATATTAAGTGAAGTGACTGCTGTGTTTACAGATAGAGATGCTAATGTACGGTTAGCAGCAGTTCAACTTCTTCAATTCCTGGCCCCCAAAATACGAACTGAGCAAATTTCTCCATTTTTTCCTTTGGTAAGTGCCCATCTCTCTAGTGCCATGACTCACATTACTGAAGGAATTCAGGAGGACTCTTTAAAAGTTTTGGACGTTCTGCTGGAGCATTACCCAGCTCTCATTACTGGCCGTAGCAGTATATTGCTTAAGAATTTTGTAGAACTCATTTCTCATCAGCAGCTGTCCAAAGGACTAATAAATAGAGACAGATCCCAGTCCTGGATACTTTCTGTAAATCCTAATCGGAGAGTCACTTCTCAGCAATGGAGGCTGAAAGTCTTAGCGAGACTCAGTAAATTCCTTCAGGCCTTGGCAGATGGATCCAGTAGGTTGAGAGAAAGTGAAGGACTTCAGGAACAAAAAGAAACTCCCCATGCCACTAGCAACTCCATTTTTATCAACTGGAAGGATCATGCCAGCGACCAGCAACAGATCCAGGTTTATGAAAATGGGGGTTCACAGCCAAATGTCAGTTCACAGTTCAGGCTACGGTAAGGATTTCAGTTATGTCCACACTCAGTTTTCCTATATTGAATTTTAACTACTGACCATTAATGGCGAATGGTGGGAAGACATAATACTTGTCTTTCTTAATTTTCATGTAGTTATTCATGATGAGTTGATTAGAAGACTCCTAATGGCAGGAGTCATTTAAAAGTATGCTTTCTTTGTAGCCAAAGCCTAATTAGAAGTAAAACTTAAAACTTGCTGTTGGCTTTTCTGTTTGAGTATTTTGATTTTCTTAACCAGTTTTGATCAATGTAATTGACAGTTCATGGTGCTTCATTTTATTGTATTTTATATTTAAATTAAGAAGTGAGCAACACATTGTGAAGCCTTTAGCTGTTTTCCTTCTTACCCTTCCTTATTAGGTACTTGGGAGCACAAGGTGCTGTGGATGAAGACCTGTCATCTCCTGAAAATCTGAAAGGATTCATTGAGATAATAATCCCATTGCTAATTGAGTGCTGGATTGAAGCTTTGCCTCCACAACTATCTGCTTCTGTTGGAAGTGGTATAGAGCGAGAGCCTCTACAGGTTATGCAGCAAGTTCTGAATGTCATTTCCCTGCTGTGGAAACTGTCAAAGCAGAAGGACGAAACCCACACATTGGTGAGAACTAATGTGTTCTTTATTGTTTTATTAGTAATGCCTTTAATCATAATTGAAATTAGAAATAAGCTCTTACTATAGATTGTGGGTTCCCTAAAGACTACTCATAGTTTAATTGTAAACTTGTTTCCTTTTTTTTTGCATAAAAGTGCAAGTTAGAAAAGTTTCTGTGAAGTTATTAACTGGATTTTAATATTTCTTAGTAAAGTGAATAACAAAGTTTTTTGTGAGGTTATTAGTTGGAAATAATTAATTTTTTTGGTGAAATGTGTAACAATTTTCTTATTTGTTTTATTAGAAATGATTTCACAGCAACATTAAAATGTGTTGCTCATAGGTCAGATGTTGTGGTATATGCTTTTAATTTCAGCACTTGGAGGCAGATCTTTTGACTTCAAGGTCAACCTGGTCTATATGATAAGGTCCAGGCCAGCTAGGACTACATGGGGAGACTCTGTCTCTGAAAAATAAAACAAAACTATTGTTTCTTATGGTTAATTAAGAACATTTTGAATACTTCTTATGGAATTGAAAAGTTGCTTATTAAGTGGTTCCTTTTGTTGTGTTATCAATTGCAACTATAGAATAAGACTATACTGAAATCATAATGATGGTATAGAGTATGGTATGTTTGTAGTGCAAGTAAGGAGGAACAAAGCTGAGATCAAGTTTGCAGAGTTACCGTACCATTTGTCCTACAGAAGACTTCTTGCAGAGACATTTGGCTAGACCCATATGAATCTTTTAAAGTTGCCTATGTACACACAACTCTGAAAAGGCATGTCTTTTTTGTTTGCATTTTAGTCTTTTTATAAGACATTTTGCTGTGTAAACTAAAATAAGGTTGAAGAATAATAATTTTGAAAAGCATTATGGATCTGTGTCTTTGGCCTCATGGGCACCTGCACTTGTGCATAGATTCACATACAGACACCCATGTGTACATGTACTTAAAGCAAAAAATCTTTTGAGGGGGTGGTGAATTTATGTTGGAATAATATGTGCATACATATGCATAATCAAACATATATTTGCAGTATTAAAGATGGAACCCAGGGCCTTAGCTGTACGGTTGAGCTATTTTTAGCCTCCAAATATTTAAAAATACCTTGCTATGCTAGATTAATAGTAAGAAAACTATTATAAGCAAGTATAAAATTTTATCTGTATAGTGACATTAAAAGGAATTTTAATGTGTTTTGTTATGAATAGTTTCCTCCTAGCCTGGTCCCAGAGCCATGTCAGCCCCAAATAACAGAGAAGCTGTTGGCCTGTTACTAGCGTTTCTTATTGGCTAGCTCTGTCTTAAATATTAACCCATTTCTATCAATCTAAGTGTTTCCGTGTGGTCTTACCTGAGAGAGTCCAGTCTGCTTACCCTCTCATGGCCTACATCTTGATTCCTCTCTACTACATCTCCCAGAATCTTCCTTGTCTCCTAGTCCTGCCTGACTTGCCTTTCTATTTGTCAACAGTGCTTTATTCATTAACCAATAAGAGAAACATATTTACAGATTGACATCTCCCATCAGTGTTTTACCATCCCCATTATTCCTCTCCTACTTATGCCATGGTAGAATAATAGAATTTTGGGTCACCTGTATAATGGTTTAATCTTTAGGAAGAAGGGAATGATATTCTTTTGAGCACAAATCACAGATATGGGCTGAATTCTAAATTTTTTTTTTTAACTTTTGTGATTGTAAGGTTTTTTCTGTTGATGATGAATTGCCATTGACTTAATGAGTGCTGATTGCTTTGTACTACTGGAACCTTTTTATGCATTTGGTGTAGTTGGTCTTGTCAGACTTTCTTTTTGGGACTGCCAGTTCCCCAATAATGACACAGACATTTAATATTAATTATGAAAGCTTGACCTTAGCTTAGGCTTGTTTCCAACTAGCGACAGTAACTTAAATTAACCAGTTTTATTAATCTATGTCTTGCCACATGGCTTGTTACTTCTCCACTCTGTACATCTGACTTTATTAGTGTCTCGCTGTTGTTTTCTGCCTTGCCAGATTCTAACCCTGAGTTCTCTCTGCCCAGAAGTTCCACTTACTCTCTCATGCCTAGCTATTGGCCATTCAGCTCTTTATTAAACCAATCAGGTACCTTAGACGGGTAAGGCAAAACAGACACATCTTCACACAGTGTAAACAAATATCCCACAACAATTTGGTTTGCTAGTATTTACAATATAATTGAGAAATTTCATTTATGTTCGCATTTTAAAAAAATAATTGAAGCTTTGGTCTTTGCTCCAAAAGAAATCTCAAGGTACATTGAGGATGTGAATCCATACTGGGGCTGCTCATTTCTTATGTGTATGTCTTTAATGTATGCCTATTTTTAAGAATGCAAATGAGAATGTAATTTAACATTACATTTTTTTCTTTGAACTGTTATAATCATTATAAATGTTTCGTATCACTATAAATGTTTTGTATCTTAGATTTATATCTTAATGCTTGCTTTGTTTCTGTTCTCACTCAGTTTTATCATTGTTATTTCATGAAAATTAGAATTTGCAACCAAACAGTTATTTTTTTTTTTCTTTTTTTCCATAGTACTTAACTGATTAAGTTCATTACAATTTACATTTAAGCCAGGTATCATGGGATATGTAGTCTCAGAGCCTGAGGATATTTATTGTCTTGATGAAACACCATCACCAAAAGCGTCTTGGGGAGGGAAGGGGTTATTTTGCTTATAGTTTCAGTTGTTCATTGAAGGAATTCAGGATAGGAACTCAAAACAGGGCAGAGACCTGCTGTAGAAGCCCTGGAGGAATACTGCTTCCTGCTTGCTCCCCATGGCTTGCTAAGCCTGCTTTATTATAGAACCTTGAATCACCAGCTCAGAGGGGGTATTATCCACAATGGGCTGGACCCTCTTATATCAATCACTAATTAATAAAATGTCCTGCAAGCTTGCCTGCAGCCTGACTTTATGGAGGCATTTTTTAAATTGAGGTTTCCTGTTAGATAACTACAGCTTCTGTTAAGTTGACTTAAAAAGTAGCCATCTTACCCAACATTTAAGAGATGAAGGCATGAAGATTTCAAGTTCTAGGGCTAGCCTGGGCTATATAGTGAAAATTGGTCTTAAAAATAATTCCAGTGCTGGAGAAAGAACTCAATGGATAAAGTTCTTGCTGCTCAATCATGGTGATCTGAGTATTACATAGGCACCCATGTCACCTTTGCTGTGGGCATTGTGACATAGGTACTTAGGCAGACAGCCACCCTTAGTCTTTTTATGAGGGACCCTGTTTCAAAAAACAAAAATAGCTTCTGAGGAACAACACTTGAGATTTACCTCTGGCACCTACATAAGCACACACATAAATCCCAGGACAGGCTCCAAAGCTGCAGAGAAACTCTATCTTGAAAAACCATAAAAAAAGAAAATTTCCTCAGTTATATTTGCCCCCCCCCTTTGGTACTTGTAGATGAATGCTAGCTATAGTTTACTACTTGATAGCTCCATGTGTGAGATCACTACTGTATTAGATAATACACATTAGTAGTAATTCTATTATTTCAGAAGTCTTGAGTATTACTGTGCTGTACTGAACTTTTGGGAAACAAAAGTGTAAGCATTATTGATTAGGTGCTTGTTAATGGTGCATACCTCTGATGGCATTGATGGCAAACTGGAATGTCAGTACTAGGAATAAAGACAGTGAAGTAGAATGTAATGGGGAGCACAGAATTCAGGAAGTACTCTGAAGACAAGGTATTTGAAAAGGTAACTTAGTGAAGAAGCAAGTAGAAGCAGTTTCTGGGAAATGGACTTATATAGAGAGCATAAAGTAGAAGACATGCTTAAGAAATATTAAGTTAATTGTTAAAATTAGCAATTTTTCTTAAATCTCTTATTTGTGAATAAAAATTAAATGCTCTGTTTGATTTTAAATTTTATTTATGTACTACTGCATTGGCAGAAGTAGTCTTATGATGGCACATTGATAGTTTGTCAAATGTCTGCCTAAGTTTTGGTTACTTTACATTTTGTCTTGTGTTTTTTCTAATCCTAACCTTTATTTCAATAGGAGTCATGGCTTCGAAAGAATTACCTTACTGACTTCAAACATCATTTTATGAGCCATTTTCCATATGCCTTAAAAGAAATAACCAAGCAACGAAAGAAAGAGACAAATAAAAGGTATTGCAATTGTTTTCTACTGTGTGGACTTAAAATGCTTTATGTCCTAAAACTATTAGAGGGTAGATATAATCTGCAACTTTATTTATGTGAGGCATTTGTATCTAAGTCTTTATGAAAATGAAAACTAGCAAAGGAAGACTTATCTTGAACAAATCTCTTAAGCATTAGGATGAGCAGTCTGCTTTGTTTTTGTAAATCTGTATAGATTTTGCCATAGGTACGTCAGATTACACCAATAGGAATTGAATACAAATTGCTGAGGCTCTGATAGCGTCTTAGAATTCAACTGATAATGAAATTAGTAATAGTTTACTAGTAATAGAGGATGGAGTTTAAAAATAATTGAAACTAGAAAATATTTAAAGTTACTTCAGATGAGAGCAGATGTAAAAATAGGTTATGTAATAAAACTTGACAAGTTAGTACAAGATGGAATAGTGAAATTGTAATTGCCCAAATGAGCAAAGACTTGGAAGGGAACAAAGGATCTGTGGAAACATTCTTAACTATCCAAGGCAGAGAGAGGTGGAGAAACATTGAGGCTCTGTGAGCAGGTTTCAAAGAATTTTGCTCAGAATTGATGAGGTTATGGATTGTTTGCGTTTTTCATGGATTCACTAAGTACTTGCCTCTTACTGTAAATGGGGTATTGTAGTAGAGAAAAAGTATTTTAGGGCATATTCTTCTTAATGATTTGATTGTAAATCCTAAGCAAGTACATCAGGGTCTAGTTGGAGCTGATAACATGTGTTTCTAGGTTCAGTGAAAGATTCTGCCTCAAAAAGGAAGGTGTAGTGGCCAGACAGAGGTGGTTCAATGGGTAAAGGCACTTGCCTTCCTGCTTACCTGCCTGAGTTAGAAACCTGGGACCTAATTGGTAGGAGAGACGAGACTCCTCCAAGTTGTCCTCTGACCTCCATAAGTGTGGTACCTGTATGTCCACCCATATCTATAAGCAAATACAAAAACAAAACAGAAAACCCAAAACATTGGCGCACCTCAAGGAAAGATACCTCACGTTGTCCTTGGGCCTTCATGTGCACAATTATGTGGGTACCTGCAGATATGCACACGCCACACACATACTTTCTCCATCTGAAACAGCATAAGAGGCTACTTATTAAAAATCTATTAGATACTCAATAGTCCTGCTTACCTGCAGTCTATTCATTATTTCAATTAATGTACAGCTGGAAATACTAAATGGAAAGTTTCAGAAAGAAACAAATTTTATAATGTGCGAGTGCATTCGTGTGTGTTTGTGTGTGTGTGTGTGTGTGTGTGTGTGTGTGAGAGAGAGAGAGAGAGAGAGAGAGAGAGAGAGAGAGAGAGAGAGAGAGAGAGAGAGAGAGATCCATGTTGGTCAGAAGAGAGTGTCAGATTCCTGGGAACTGGTTCAGAGGGTTGTGAGTAACCATGTGCAGGAAATCAAATCTAGTGACCTCTGCTAGAACAGTAAGTGTTCTAATCTCTCCAGCCCTCAATTCATGAGTTTTAAATTGCTTGATTTTCTGTGTAATGTTGTGGTCTTGCTTAGAATGAGTATCATTTCTTTTTACAGTTTATTATTACTTTTTAACCTTTTTATAAAGTAAACTTTAACATATGTATATATATTCAAGTGAAAATGTAGAATTCTGCAGTCATGGTTATTAAGTGTCTGCTTAGGATCTTGGAATATGTCCAGGGCTATAGTTAGACTTAGATTTGGCAGATAATTTCATATAAATGAACCAAGTGAACCTATGAATTTGGTGAGAACAAAGGACAGCTGTTGCTAATGAATAAATTTGTGCTGTCAATTAAAAACTGATATTTTGGGTATCTTCCATCTTTGATTTGAAGCTTAAACTTTATAGTTTTTTTCCTCCTTTTAAAGTTTCTGTCATTTCATCTGGGATCATTCAAAATAATTTATTTAATATTTTAATGTGAATAGGTGTTTTGCTTGCACATTTATCTGTGCACCATGTACATGCAGTGCTCACAGAGGCCAGAAGAGGGTGTTAGATCCCCTGGGTCTGGAGTTGCAGGTTGTGGTGAGTCACCATGTGGGTGGGTGCTGGGAATTTAACTCTCTGGAAGAGCAGCCAGTGCTCTTAATCTTTGAACACCTACCCCCTTTCAATCTCTCTCCTTCTTTCTTTCTCTCCTCCTGTACCTCTTTCTTTTTTAAAAAAATAAAAGTACTATTTCTCTATTTGAGGGCTTGTGTAGGTCTTCAATCCTGAGGCAGTTCAATAGGTCATGCGCTACCTTACTGATTTTCTACCTTATTCTCCTCATTTTCATAGTTTCCCTTGGTTAATTTTTATGAAATTGTTTGCCAAATCCAGGTTTAAATATAGCAGTGAACATATTCCAAGATCTTAAGCGGACACTTAAGGTCATGATAGTGTCGCTAAAGGATTGTGGAGATAGGGTGGTGGTCAGTAAGCCGCAGAGGGCCTCCTCTCTCTGTCTTAGCATGGTGTTGGTGTTACAGGAAGTTGCATTACATACTTGGATTTATACATGGGTTCTTGGGATTGGAATTCAACCTTTATGCTTGCCTAGCAAATATTCTTACCACAGAACCATCTCCTCAGCCCCCATTTCTCCATTTTGATGAATGGTTTCAGCAGAGTATAAGATTCTAGGTTTCTGTATGTATGTGCACAGTAACACTTTATAGTCTCCTGGTTCCTTCTGCTGTGTTAGGAGGTCATCTGTGAGTTGACTCATAATTTAAATATTTTTGGAATAGGGTCTCTTTATACGTGGCTTTGGCTGGCCTGGAACTATGTGAACCAGGCTGGCCTCAAACTGATAAAGATCTACCTGCCTCAGCCTTTCAAGTGCTGTGATTGAAGGCATGCACCGTTATGTCTAGTTGATTGTGAATCTTGAAATGTCTTTAATAAGTTTTGAACAATTCTAATAAAAAACATTGTTATGTTATCTTTTTTATTTTCAAAATTAGTTGAGATTAAAGATGTGTGCCCACCATACCTAGCTTTCACCCCACTTTAAAGTTGTCAGCAAGATTTGACTCTAACTACTTAAACCATCACTACTGGAAACCGAAGTTTTGCTAGAGACTTGGCTTCATTATAGGATTGATGGTTGCATATTTAATCTTCCCTTCTCCCCCACCCCCCTTGGTTTTTCAAGAAAGGGTTCTTTCTGGCTGTTCTGGAACTCATTCTGTAGGCAGGCTTTAAATCAGAGATCTCCTACCTCTGCCTTCTTGGTGTGGGATTGAAGGTGTGTACCACCATGTCCAGCTCTTGCATATTTAGGTTTAAAGCTTTCTGTGTAAATAACTGGAGGAACAGAATGAAGACTTTTAAATTGCAGATATCCATTAAGATCTTCTAGATCAATGATTTGAGACTCCTTTACAGGTTGAACTGCCCTTTTATAGGGGTCACCTAAGAGCACCTGAAAACACAGATTAACAGTAGCAAAATTGCAGTTATGAAGTAGCTACGAAAATAATGTAGCTACAACATGAGGAACTGTTAAAGGATCTCAGTATTAGCACAGTTAAGAACCATTGTCCTAGATAGGTTAGGCTGTGTGAGACAAACTTTGTATAGAAATTGTTCAATGTTTCATTCTCTCCTGATGAAATTTCAGTTTTAGTAGAGAATTGGTTATATAAGGTAAAAACTTTTTTTTTCCCCTCAGTTTCCTTCAGAGTATTTAAATGTCTACTGTGTAAACTCTCTGAGCTTTCTTTCAGTGTCAGACTTGTGTTTTGAGTTGTTCATTGACTGTCCTGGGCTTATGATGTGTTTAAGTTTAGCACATCCAAAACAAGACCTCAGTCTGGGTCTCTGTTTTTCTTTCTCTCTGTTGTTAAATCACCATTGTTTAAATTCAGGATTCTCCATAGTCTCTAAACAAATATACATACGTTAGAACAAATTTCAGATCCAGATAGTGTTCCTAAACGCCTTCCTAGTTTGTTCACTATCAACTCTTCTTTTCATCCCTGGCATTGCTCACCCTATTTGCTTAAGTATCCATACAACCTTTTCTTTGATAATAGTCTATAATACGCAATTTCCTTAGAAAAGAAGCAAGTAGCCATGTTTCTTCTTGGCCTGCAGAATTAGTTTTGATGTCTTTAGCCACTGACTCATTGTCATTTGGTTCCATTTTCCCTTCTCAGGCTTGTCATTGCCAGCCTTACATTTGATGTGCAGTAGCATCAGACCTAATTTCTCTACTTGTGTATGTATGGTAATCCACTACATGTCTTTGCTCAAGCCTGACCTAGGGCTATCCTTTCCTTTCCTCATATAGATTATTTTGAGATAGTTATGTTTATGACTATTGTTTTCTAAACAGATTTGCCTCTATTATTGACTAATCTATGTGTGTGAATGTATATGTTTTATCTTTTTATTGAGACATGATTTCTCTGTAGCTTTGGAGCCTGTCCTAGAACTCATTCTGTAGATCAGAGATTCACCTGCCTCTGTCTTCCAAGTGCTACCACTGCCCAGCTGATGCGAATATATTCTAAGTTGCAACTTTTATTTTTATTAGAATACTGTTAGAGGTATTTTGTAATTTCTTTGAAGCTTTGGAAGGAATGTATTTTACATGGTACGTGAAAGAAAATAACTTTAATATTTTAATGTATGAATTATAAAATTGGATGATTGTTTACCTGGATGAGTTTTCTTTTTACAATTTTAATATTTGGTTTTTTATTTTTTTTTCTTTTTGTTTTTTTTTTTTTTTTTTTTGAGATAGGATCTTACTATGTAGCCCTGGCTGATCCAGAACTCAGTATGTAGACCATGCTGCCCTTGAACTGAAGATATTGGCTGTCTCTGCCTCCCAAGTATTGGGATTAAAGGCACAATGCCACAGTACCCAGCAGTTTTCTTATTTCACGCACCAGCAAATTATGAAGAGAAATTAGTGGCTCTTTTAAAACATGATTAGTTTGATGTTAAGTAAAAATCAATATTAATATTATGCTCCACTAAATACAAGTACTTGCATTAAAAATATTTTGAAGTGAGTTAGGAAGTTTAGGTCTTACTAAGCCTTGTAGAAAGTCTAGTATTCCAGTGCAAAATTAGGCATTACCATTTGCCCTTCTTGTAATAGTAATTCAGTAATGACCAGAGGCATGGATGCTCTAATTTTTTTTTTTTTTTTAACCTTGATTCCATAGGATGGTTTTATTTAGAGAACTATGGCCTAAAGTTGCCTTGTACTCTGTCTTCTTGGAAATTGTGACTTTTACAAGAAAAAACAAGCCCTTTTATTCATTGTTAGGACTATTTTAAGTGTTCACAAGCAGGTGTGTTTTATAGATCTGTGTGTGTATGTGTTTTGTTTTTAGCATCAAGCATTGCACGGTTCTCTCCAATAATGTAGATCATCTTTTACTGAATTTAACACTGTCTGATATCATGGTCTCGCTGGCGAATGCCTCAACTTTGCAGAATGATTCCAGTTGGATAGAAACTATAAGGAAATTTGTGACGGAGACCCTTAAAGGTGGCGCTAGGCTGAACAGTAAACAACTGAACAGATTGCTTGGAGTCTCATGGAGACTAATACAGATGCAACCAAACAGAGGTAGGTGGTACAGGAGAGGATCTCTAGGTCTGGTATAAATAGTGATTACCATCAATCCATTCAAGCTATTGCTAGGCTAAGTGTTTTTTTGTTTTGTCTTGTTTTGTTTGAAACAGGGTTGCTTTGTAGTTTTGGAGCCTGTCCTGGAACTAGCTCTTGTAGACTAAGCTGGTCTTGAACTCATAGAGATCTGCCTGCCTCTGCCTCCCAATTGCTGGGATTAAAGGCATGTGCCACCACTGCCCAGCACAAGCCTAAGTATTTATAAAACAGTTTGCTTGAGCACAGGGACTGTGGCTTAAAGTGCTTCTTTCTTGGGCTGGGGCCATTTTGAAGCAAAATGGTAAAGATGTCTGCCCTCCTGGATGTGCTTTATTCTTCTGTCTCATTTGAATTTGTTAGTGTTTTGAAGTGAGTTACTAATTTTTTCCCCATTCAAATCAAAAGCTTTCCTATTCGGTTTCCATCTTATTTACCAAGTGATATATAATCTCTGGTTGCTTTGACTTTTGCATGTCACACTGTTCCTATATATGATAATTATTAGTTTATTCCTAAGACAGCTTTGCCTAGGAACAAAGTGGAAGTCCTGTGTGGAAGGAGCATCTGTTCATATGCAATTGTTTTCTTTCTGTTTACAGAGGCCACAGAGATTCTCATTAAGGCAGTGTATACGCTGTATCAACAGAGGGGCCTGCTTCTTCCAGTTAGGACTTTGTTAATCAAATTTTTCAGTAAAATTTATCAGAAAGAAGAGCTGAGGTCTTACAGATTGAGGTAAAGAGTTTATCTTTTCCCTAAATCTCTTGCTGAGTTGTTTTGAGTCTGTCTACATCAGTATGATTAAGTCTTTAAAGAAAGTCTGTTTTTGTATTCAAGAAATGGTATAAAATTGTATCAGTAAGAATTGTTCATAGTGCTGGAAAACTATACCCAATATCTAAGCAGACTAAGATAATAGAAGGCTGAAGTAGTTTTGTATGGTGGCAATTTACTATATGCGTCAGTTTCTTTCATTTATTGTATGGTAGCTAACACAGGATGAACAACTCACATAGATCTCACTGGTGTCCCTTTTCATTTAGAAATTACACAATTTCTTGATTAGTGGGCAAAGCTGTCATTGCTACAGAAGGGATGCCAGCATCCTACCTGCTTTCAGATGCTGAAATAAGAAAATGTGTTATTTGTATATCCCTATTTGTGACATTTTAATAGAAGAAAAGATTTATTTTGGCTTATGTAACATCTCCCATGTTTGTAAATTAATATTTTGTCCTGTTCTTCCTTGGCTTCCTTAGATACCGAAGCAGAGTGCTATCCCGTTGGCTGGCTGGCCTACCGTTGCAACTTTCTCACCTTGGCTCCCGAAACCCTGAGCTGTCCACACAGCTGATTAATATCATTCATACTGCCGCAGCACAAGCAAATAAGGACTTACTGAAAAGCTTACAAGCTGCTGCTCTACGAATTTATGGTGAGTATTTAGTGGTGGAGGTCAGCCTTTATTTATTCCAACAAGGAAAAGGAATCTTAAAGGGAGTTCTTTAGATTTGACTTTCTTTTGATTCACATTTGGTTAAATTGCTCAAACAAAATACTAAACAGTAAATTCATGTAGCACAAATTCTAAATTCTAATTGTTCTTAGTAATAAAAACTCAGAGTCAGATATTGGAGTTAATGCTGAAGATGAGAGAAGCAAAGTGGCCATCCACTAGAGCGTTCATACTCTGCCCAGCCATAGCACTCCTGCCTCCACCTCCGAGTGCTGGCATTAGAGGTGTATGATCCCAAGTGCTGGAAACACCTTTGTGTGAGTTCTGTTTTCTTTTGATAGATTCAATCTTGTGTATCACAGGGTGACTTTGAACTCAGAGATCCGATCTGCCTCTGTCTCCCAAAGTGCTGGGATTAAAGGTGTGTACCACCACTGCCTGTCCTCTATGGCTAACTAGTGTGGCTAGCTTTGCACTCTGATCTTTATGCAAGCTTTATTTGTTAGATCATAAGCAAAATAACACCGCAAATTCATTTTAAAAATACTAGAATAATTTTTACCTTTTGTATTCTCCCTGCCTGTTTTTGTTGATTTGGAAGGCATGTTTGGGGCAGTGTCCCACAATGAAGTTCAAGCTATCTTTAAAACTACTCATAAATTTAATTAATTGGTAAGGTACTATGAAAATTCTTTTGATGCTTTGATGCCAAGACTGTTTGTGTGTTATTTAATCATAATGAATATCTTAGATGACTCCAATATTAATATTCTGTTCATCTCTATATCTGACTTACTGCTTAGTGTTTTGAGGAAAAATACTAGTAAAAGCTTATTGGTTTCCAGCACTTGGGAGGAAGAGGCAGGTGGGTCTTAATGAGTTCGAGACCATCCTGGTCTACAAGAGCTAGTTCCAGGACAGCCTCCAAAGCCACAGAGAAACCTTGTCTCAACCCCCGCCTCCCCCCCCAAAAAAGGAAAGAAAGAAAGAAAGAAAGAAAAAAAGCTTATTGGCGTATATATTTACAAAGTATATATATATAAATTATGTTTATTGAGATATAAATCATATGCTGTAAATTTTGTCATTTTATAATGTGTAATTCAGTGATTCTTAAATATATTTCTAAGGTGGTACCATTATTACTGCTATATAATTCTAGAGTGTTTTTATTACTCTCCGAAGAAACCCTGTTTCATTAGTCCTTTCTTAGTCTTTCTTTACTCAGCTCCTGATGCCAATTAATTTATATTCTATCTATAGATTTGCCTATCATTATGTGTCTGTGTATGGGTTTATGCATGTGAGTACAGTGCTCTTGGAGGCCAGAGGCATCAGAGCTCCCTGGAGCTGCAGTTAGAGGCAATTGTGAGCCACCTGATCTGGTCCTCTGGAAGAGCAGTAACATAACATGCTCTTTACTTCTGAGTCCTCCAGCCTGTTTTCATCGCCATCAGTTTTATTCACTTATTTATTTGTTTTGTTTTGTGTTTGTTTTTCGAGACAGGGTCTCTGTATTTCTTTGTAACCTGTCCTGGAACTAGCTCTGTACACTAGGCTGGCCTTGAACTCACAGAGATCCGCCTGCCTATGCCTCCTGAGTGCGCCATCAATTAAATTAATTTAATTAATTAAAGGTGTTCGCCACCAATACCCAGCTTATTTTTTAAAATCTGTTTCTATGTGTTGGATGTTGTAAAGTTAATACTGTCATATAAAACTAAAATGATTATGTTCAATATTTTACTTAAATGGATAGCTTAGTAAACCATACATGATAAAAACTTTGGTATGTAATTGTTAAAATTGAAGTTTAATATAATTTGTCAGCCTTGAGTTCATTGGAAGTCATCAAGCTGCTTTAATAATTTTATTTGTGGTTTGTATATCTTTTTGTTGAATTTCTTATTCCATCAACCCCCGCCCCCACTAGATCCACAAGAAGGCGCTGTGGTGGTTCTTCCTGCAGAGTCTCAGCAACGCTTGGTTCAGCTTTTGTATTTTCTACCCACTCTGCCTGCTGATTTGCTTTCTCGGTTAAGTCGGTGCTGCATTATGGGAAGACTTGGTTCAAGTTTGGCTGCCACACTTATTGGGATACTGTACATGAGGTATCACTGTGAAGTGAGCTATATTTTAAATGTATCATCTTTCCCTGTCTTCTATTATGAAATGGAAATACAGAAAGCTTCTTTTGTTTAGTTTTTTGAGAATAGGATCTTTCTACATATTCCTGGCTGTCTTGGAATTCACCTGCACCTCCCTGCCCAGGCCTTCATTTGCTTTTAATGGAACAGTTAGAATTTTGCATCATTTGCTGCAGTTTGTTGATACAAGGCTGATGCAAGTTTCCTACTTTGTGATATATATCCATAGTTTGGAATAGAGGTTATAGTTAAGTAGTTAAAAGTATGTAGTTAAGAATCGTGTACTTAAAAGCCCGAGTGGTTATGTGTTGTGATGTGGGCCTATTTTTTTTGGAGCTTAGATCTTCTGAGTAAGAGCTTGTTGCCGTGTAGTGTGTGTGTGTGTGTGTATGCATGTATGTTTGAAAGATATTTGATTACATGTGGGTCTGGGGTTGGTGTTGGCCATCAACTTCGATTGCTCTTCCAACTTTTTATTGAGGTAGGGTCTTGTAGCACAAATAATAAAAACCCAGAGACAGATATTAGGGTTGAAGTCAGCTACCAGCTCTTACTTCTACCTCAGACTAAAAGGGTTGCATCTTCAGACTGCACTGCTGTTCCCCCAAACTTTAGACTACCCAGAGACTGCACTGAGCTCCTTACTGCCTTATATTACTCTCTGGTGCTGGTATTAAAGGTGTGTCGTCCCACCTTTAATGCTAGGATCAAAGGTGTGAGCTCTGTTTCTTTTTTAGATTGATTCACTCTCACGTGGCCTTGAACTCAGAGAGGTCCACCTGCCTCTGTCTCCCGAGTGCTGGGACCACTGCCTGTCCTCTAAGGCTAACTAGCATGGCTTAGGGTGTGTGTGGCTCACTAGTGTAGCTAGCTCTGCACTCTAATCTTTAGGCAAGCTTATTTGTTAGATTATAAGCAAAATATCACTACAGTATCTCAGTTAAATTCAGAACTAGATCACTTCCTCTGGGGACCTCTGCTTGTACTGGAATTACAGGTGAATCACCATGCTCATTTAACAGTTATGTTTGTCTAGGGCATTTAAACTTCCCTCCTCCTTTTACTTCATGGTAACCTTTTTTTTTTTTTTTTTTTTTTTTTAACCTTTATTACTTTAGGCTATCCTAGATGCCTCATATTAATGAGATCATGACTTATTTCACTTTGTCCTCAAGGTTCATCATATTATAACGTGTATGAGAATTTTGTTCCTTTACTGAGACCATGTGATAGTCCATCAGATGTATACTGCTGTACTGCATTTAGTTTTTAATTTATCTGTTTGTGGGCATCTGGATTGTCTCTGCTATTTGGCCACTGTGAATAATGCTTTATGAATATTAGTGTGCAAAGATCTCTTCGAGACCTTGCTTTCAATTTTCTTGACTGTCTATCTGGAGATGGAATGGGTAGGTCATGTGATGATACTGCCTTTAATTCATTTTTATGCATGTGCTAGGCAAGTGCTGTTCTGCTAAGCAGCACCTCTTCAGCTCGGGTGTTTAGTGTTTGCAGGAATTGGGATACCTTGCTCTTCATAGTGGCTTTTTTTATTTTTAGTGGGGACAGTGTCTCTTAAATAGCTCTGGTGCCCTAGAACACAGTATAGAGACCAGGCTGGCCTTGAACTCACAGAGATTCTCCTGCCTCTGCTTCCTTAGCACTGGGTTTTAAATTGAAGGCTTGCATGTGCTACCACATCTAGCTTTAAAAAAAAAAAATCATATTGTCAGTGGTGAAAATATCCTCCAGTATTTACTGTTTGAATCATCAGTTGATTCTTTCGTTTTGTTTGTTCATTTAGTTTTTGGTTTTTTTTTTTTGATAAGTAGAGTTTTTCTGTAGCTTTTGCTGCCCTGAAACTCTTTGTAGACCAGGCTGGCCTGAAACTCAGAGATCCGTCTGCCTCTGCTGCTTAAGTGCTAGGAGTAAAGGTGTATGGTGTGCCACCATACCTAGCCATCCGTTGCTTTTTTTAATAAACCTATATGACTGTTGTTAACTGCAGTGTGTTTAATAATTGTCTGCCTGCCTCAGTTTTCTAGCATGAGCTATTCACACTGTTGTTTATATTTTAAAATTCAAGAGTTACTTAGGTTTGTTTTTGTGATAGGATGGTTATATTTTTAGGAATTTGAAGCAATGACTAGTTTCCTATGTTTTTCTTTCTTAGAAATAGAAAAAAAAATTCTGAACTTTGGTATAAACCTTTATTAATGTTAGGCCTTTGAGATTTTTTTCTTTTTAATGCTACTCTTTTATCTGTAACCAGAAGTATTTTTACTAATGGGTTTCCATTGGAGGGCACTCTGTACCTTAGCCACAGTGTCTAAGATTCAGTTAAGACTAGGTTTTGAAATTGAGTCTCTGGAAACTACATTTGGTGTTTATGAGTATCAGTTATGGTTCTCTAAGGTTTATTAGCTTTTGTCAAGAATGGGTCCAATAGTCTTGCTTTATTTAACTTACTTTCTTCCGGAGGTTTGTAGGTGGAAAATTGGATTAGTCTGCAGTGCTGACAATGAGGTTCATAACCAGTAAAAGCAGGTTGAGACTGGGGCTGGAGCTCAGTGGTAGAGTGTATGCTTGGACCCTAGGTTCCATCCTGGCTCACTTTTAGCCTCTTTGGTTCTTTCAGACATGTTTTTAAGTACTTTAGATTTTTGCTAAACCATGATTATATACCCACCAGCTTTTTTGTTCTGTCCTATACTAATATAAAAGTCTTACTTCTTAATTCCATATATGCTGGGTGCTGTTGACAGATTATTTTTCCAGAATTTTTTTTTATTAAATTAAGTTTTGTAGTTAGATGCCCACCTGTTTTTGTTAGAATTAGATTATTCCCTGTGTGGAAAACCCCATCAGCTAGACATTGTTCATGTTCATTTCTTCTCAGCTTTTAAGGAGGGTACTTAGAATTACTGTCTATACCTTTTTACCATCCATTTATAGTTTCTTAGGATTTGACAATCACCCCTCACTACTACCTTCTGTGGTATAAAACAGTGGTTAGAAAACAACTCAGTTCTGAATTGGTGTACCATGTGGCAAATTATTGTAAGAGTATTTGGGATAATTAATACGCAATATGTCATGCTGTCTCTAAAACTAGAAGTTCTAATGTTATGTCCTATGGCTTTTCTCATTTGCATTTCTGCCCATGACTTTTATAGCTAGATTGGGCAATATAATAATGAAAAACTTTTTTTGTATTAAATATAAGAACATTTCTCTACAATGTTGAACAGAGAGAAATTGGACTAAGAAACTTTGTCTTGCATTTTTATGAAGGTGCGTGTGGTGCTTTTTTCCAGGACCAAATTTGATTTGTCTCTTTCCTTTTTGCATAATTAGTGATACAGTTCCTCTAGTAGTGCTCTGCTTGCATTTGTTCCAAGTCAAACCTGAAGTAGACTTTCTGCTTGTAGCCACTGGGTGGCACAGTTGCTTTCTGTATTTACTGGGTGTAAGGATGTTTTCTATCCTCTCTTTTGTCCCTCTTTCTGTCCTTTCTGTGATATACCTCCATAGATGTTTGCATAATGCTTGGAATGACACACAAGAATGCTTGGTTATTTAGTGTCCCTCCTATTTAAGAATATTAAATAAAAATGTAGGGTTTTTTGTTTGCCCCCCCCAAGTGCTGGGGCTGATATTTAAAGTATATACCACTATACCTGTTGAAATGAAGTAACAGTAGTTTAAAAAAATGTGTGGGGGGGCATAGTAGGCATATAGGTAAATGAGAAAAGCCTAAAAAAGTCTGGCTTTTACTCATTTGTGTGATAAACTGTATCTTAGGTCTGATCATTGTGTTTTTGTTGCATCTCTGCGTGTCATTTTCCTAAGGAAGCCGTGCTTTGAGGGCTTTTGATAAAATAGCTAGTAACTTGTCCTATAGTAGGAACAAGTATTTCTCATTTAAAGCTGCCTTACAATTAGCTTTTGTCTCTTTATATTTCGTTTTGGTCTTTTGAGATAGGGTCTCATGTAACCCAGGCTGGTCTCAAACTCATTGTGTAGCTAAGGGTGACCTTGAACTCCTGACCTTCCTGCCTCTACTTTGAAAGTACTGGGTTTACAGGTTTGTGCCACCTGTCCAGTTCATTTAGACTTTCTTTGAAATCTGCTCTACTATGCTTTTGTGAGGGTACACCAGAATATAGTATATCATGGCCTTGATGATAAACTTTTTAAAGCTCAATTAAGCTGTTTTTTGCTCTAGTTAGCTGTGAAGCTGACATTTCATTACTTGCAAAGAGTAAGACTTTGGTTTTGGTTTTCGAGACAGGGTTTCTCTGTGTAGATTTAGAGCAGACAGGATTTTTCTGTATAGCTTTGGACCTTTCCTGGCACTCATTCTCTAGACAAGGCTGTCCTCAAAGTCACAGAGATCCACTTAACCTCTCTGCCTCCAGAGTGCTGGGATTCAAGGTGTGCACCATTACTGCCTGGCTGGTGAGACTTTTTATATAAATAAAAAAGCTGGCTGGTGGTGGCACACAACTTGAATCCCAGCACTCCGGAGGCAGGGGCAGGTGGATCTCTGTGTGTTCAAGGCCATCCTGGTCTGCAAAGCTACACAGAGAAACCCTGTCTTGAAAACCAAAAAGAAAATGAAAAAGCAAAACAAAAACAAAAGTACATGGTGGTGGAACCTACCATTGAAATAAAAAAAAAACTTCCTTAGCTCTTTGGGTCTAATTTTGAAATGTGCTGTAAATTTTGCTATATCATATATAGGCCAGTTAAACTTTTTTAATGAAACGTAACTATAAATATTTACACTTCTAGCTTTCATTATTGCAGTACTGGAGTCCTAATAAATAAGGGTAAAACAGATACTATGGATTTTACCCAACTTGAAATTGGATATGTTTTTTTAAAATACTAAATCTTACTTATTTAAGGTAGGTGTGTGTGTGTGTGTGTGTGTGTGTGTGTGTGTGTGTGTGTGTGTGTGTGTGTGTGTGTGAGTGAGTGAGAATGTGAAGGTCAAAAGACAAATCTACAGAAGTCAGTTCTTATGGGTACAGGGATTGAACTCAAGCCATTTTGATTGGTGGCAGGTGCTTTTACACTGAATAATCCTGCTAGCCTAGATTGGTTTTCAATTTAAAAAAAAAAATGCAGAATTGGGATTATGACTCAGTGTTAGGGTACTTGGAGGTCCTAAGTTTAGTCGAGTCCTCTCACTTTTCTTTAATGGTTTATTTGTTTATGTTTAATTTTATGTGCATTTGTGTTTTGCCTGCATGTTTAGCTGTATGAGGGTGTTGGAGCTCCAGGGCCTGGAATTACAGCTGTGAGCTGCCATGTGGGTGCTGGGAATTGAATCCAGGTCCAGTGCTTTTAACTGCTGAGCTATCACTCCAGCCCTCTCCCCACCCCATCCCCACTCTTAAAAAAAAAAAAAAGACAAATTGGTAATAGTTGTTTTGTTTCTTATAGATCGTCCTTCTCTGGATGGAACCATTCGGTTAATGACTACTTAATGACTGATGTGGACTATCTCAGCTTCTTATTTTCCACACTTACAGGTAGCCATGTTAACATACCAAGTTAAAAGAGAACACATTGCTATGTGACTGTCACACTAGCCTCCTTAGACTATGGTGTTCTGAATATGAAACCAGTTAATTAGGCAGTGTTTGTAGCAGTCTGATCATTCTGAGAACTATTGGTTAAGAGGGTTATTGGTAGGTTTTCTGTGTGGGTTGGATCAAGTGTTATAGAGCCAAGAAGGACATCAGAATTATGTTAGGTAAGGCGATCTATGTTCCCAGAGTTTGGGGATGAATCCACCTCCCCATTCCCTGTTTTTCTCCCCAGATAAGACTTAGTGCCAATAAGTAATTGAAAAAACATTTGAAGGGCTATTATATAAGAACATACAATATGTAGTGTATTTGGAATGGAACACATTGTTGCTCCTTCCTGTTTGTGCATTTGCTTTTTTCTTTTTTGAGACTGCTTTACTGTGAACCTTGAACTCAGACATCCCCTGCCTCCAGAGTGCTGAGATTAAAAAGGCATGTGACACCATGCTCTACTAATTTTCTTTGTTAAACCCTACTGTTAATTGGGACAACTATGCCCTTGCCCCTCTTTTTTTAAACATTCAAGAGTACTAAAGCTCCCAGTATAAGTGTTCAGATTTTTTTCCCCTGTGTTGTGGATTGGGTCAGATCACATCCTTTGCATGTGTAGTTAATGTGAATTTTACAGTTTCTCTTTCTAAGATTAAATTCCTTAATACACTTTAAGATGCAGAAATAGAGCAAAGTAACAGAGAAGAGCTGTTATGAGTGTTGTGTATTACTGCTGTGTGATTTATTTTTCAGCTGGCTCTGTTTGTCACCCACATTAGGGTTTTCAAAAGAGGAGTTGGCCTGGCTTCAAAACCTTCGAGGAGTTCCTCATGTCATCCAGACATCACTTTCCCCTGTGCTTCTCTACCTTACAGACTTGGATCAGTTTTTACACCATTGGGATATAACAGAGGTAAAAGCACATCCAAAAAGAAACTGTCATTCCTGTAGTCCTGCTTGAGTCACCATTGCTTGCTGTGTACTGAGTGTGGTGTGTGACATGCTACTAGACACAACTGAGTAGAGAGTGATTCTTGTGTCTTGGAAGACTGTGTTCTCTGCTGGCTGATAACTTTAATGATCTAAGAGGTGTTTGGCTGGAACACTCACATTTTTATTTTCTTTAACATGTAGTTTTTAGGCCTTGATCTATCAGCATTCTTTACTAAGGCCATCCATAAGTTCAAGTTGCAAGCCAACTCTTCTGTTTTGTTGTTAATATCAGCTGGTTTTATTAAACTGCTGTTCTCACTTCACTCTATGCTGAATTCTGTTCATGTTCTTCTCTAACAGGTTAGAGCTATGCTTTTTGTAGATACTTAAATTACTTCTCTCTTGATCTTATTTGACACTGGTCAGAAGACTAAGGTCATAGGTTATACCTGTGACATTTAACCTCTGTGACTCACAGTGTCTGGTAATGTGCTTTATTTAATTCTGCATAAATACTGGGTTTTAAAAAGTAAAAAGGAATAATGAAATAGTGAAAAGTAATAGGGAAACTAATATATTTAAACAGCTGAGATTTACTTCATAAGAGATGACAAGAGCTAAGAAACTCCTCTTGGTTTGTGGTTTCTAAGACCTAAAAAGTATATTTAAGAACTGGGTTTGCTAATAATTATTAGTGGTAATTGTCATTTTAAGGATGATTTTGATGGGCAAAGTATTTTATTTATGGAGATTAGTGGGCTAGGACTCTAGGCAAAGGTTTGGCAATATCTAGTTTGGTGAGTTAGACAATTCAAACTTTTTGGCTTTGTTTTCAGGAGGCTTTGAATTAAATGATGTTTCATGTACATCTCTAGTTTCTGGGGGATGGGAAAAGAAGGAAGGAGAAAGAGAGAAGATATATATTAAAACATATCATCTTTGTAAAGCCATAGTGCAGCTTTCATGAAGGTGTGATCACCTATTTCTGAGATGATCATTTGGCACAGCCATGGACTAAGTTTTAAGGTTTCTATTTTTGAATTATTAAGGCATAATTTGTGGGAAATTAGAGTTATAATTTTAGTTTTTGAAGTTTCTAAGCAAAGACTCCGATTTCCTTTTCAATAAACTTGATTGTATTTTAACTCCATCTTCATGTGAATGTACTTCAAGTACACATAATTTTGGTATCTTATATATACAATTTTTATTTTTCTAATTCATATTAATAAGTTAGTAGTAGATTAGGACTCCTTAGTTACTTTGGGTTAATGTTATCTGCCAGGTGGAAATGAGGTTTTCCCTGAATCTGTTTGGGAATAGTGTTCACAAAATAAAATTCAGATGGCGCATGGAGAAGAGTCTTCAGCCATCCCCATCCCCCTTCTGCATGGGTGCCTTTTGGTATTCTCCTTTTATAAAAATAATACTATATATTGGTCTGGACCTTGTATTTTTCACTTAGTGTCTTTGTGACCAATCTTCCTGACCCCTAAAAAAGTAGTATTTTGTAGCAACAATTAACAGGGAAAGATCCCAAAAGGAACAAAAGTCTGGACAGAAATAGCTTTCTTAATGAAGGGTCCCTTTTTTCAAAAGTCCAGAAAACTGTTTTAATATTGTAGTTTTAATTTGTCAGTTTTAAGATAGTGAATAGATGCAAAAGGGTTTTTCACTGTTGAGTAGCTGGGTTGGTTGCAACCCAGGGTCTTCAACCAGTTAAGCACACTGTATCATTGAGCCACACTGGACCCAACTGTCAAAGAATGTATTTATTTTTCATGGATAAACACTGAAAATGATGATGCAATGTATTTATTTAAGAAGATTAACAATGCTGGTATTTTTATTTTTATGTATCTTTTCCTTTTATAGTAGCATAATATCCTAAAATTTTTCATTTATTTATTTATTTATTTATTTATTTATTTATTTATTTATTTATTTATTTATTTATTTATTTATTTATTGGTGATAGGGTTTTGGTTTTTTGTGACAGAGTTTCTCTGTATACTAGTCCTGGTTGTCCTGGAACTCACTCTGTAGACCAGGCTGGCCTTGAACTCACAGAGATCTGTTTGCTTCCACCATCTGGCTGTTTCATTTTAGTTTTACCATAACCAAGTATATCTCCCAGCTATTGTTTAGTTTTGCATGTTGGTAATTTGCTTATGTTGAATAGTTCATTTTTTATTGCCCTACACTATTTTATTTTTAGCTATTTTATATATGTGGGTGCTTTGCTTGTATGTATGTCCATATACCACTTGAATATCTGGTGTCTGTGGATGCCAAAAGAGGATGTCAGATTCCGCTGGAACTGGAGTTATCGACAGTTTTGAGCCGCTATTCGGGTGCTGAGAATTTAACCCTCTGGAAGTGTGGCCAATTCTCTTAGCCATTGAGTCCTTTCTCTGGCCTCCCTACTCTTAACATTATATTGTAGTAAAATTCCTTGCCTGACTTACTATTTATCATATTTTTAGCTTCTTTATTTTTCCTTTGGCACGGTGGTTAAAAAGGTAATTATATGCCTTCTCTCTTTTTTTTTTTTTTTTTTTTTTTTTTGTATTGTTGTATGTCTACTGCTCTTTTTTTCTACATTTCAAATAATCTTTTAAAAAACTATTTTGTATGTGTATGGGTATTTTGGTTACATGTATGTCTGTATACACCGTGAATGACTGGTGCCCTTAGAGCCCAGAAGAGGGCATTTGATCTCCTAGAATGTAGTTAGAGATGGTTGTGAGTTGCCATGTGGGTACTGGGTTCTCTGGAAAAATAACAAATGCTACTAACCCCTGAACCATGTCTCCAGCTCCCCTCTTCCCTTTATTTTTTTAAATCACTATTTTTAGTAGATTTATCTTATGCTTTGGTAATGTTTGTTGTTCTTGGCTTGATGTTTGATGATTGTTTATAGGCTTAGAGATTATACTGTTAAGGAAAATCTGGCAGCCATTTTTTCTTCCAAAAGTTTTAGTCCCTTCTGCATTTGGGATTAGACTTTTCAGTGCTATCTTCCTAGTGATCACTCACCCCCCCCATAAAATATTAGTGTCTTGTGATTCATTAATTTTTTTCATAGTATCATCTGCTTCTGTACCCTAATAATGCATTTTGAAAATTGACCTAATGTTTTTATGTTGAGAATTGTTTTAACATAGTCTGTTTATTTTCACTTTTCTTTGATTTTGTGAACATATTTGTAAGTTATTTGGAGATTCTTTTTAATTCTGGCCCCTCTGTGGATTGTTTAGGGCTGGGTTATGTGTTGTATCCTTTATGCTTCTTGACATGTTTTTGAATAGCTACACTGGGCATCTTCTATTCTTGACTGGTGGATAAATCTTCCTTCTGAGTTGCTTGTCTTTTTGAAGAGGGTCATCTGGGTTTCTACATTAGTTGGTATAGATCCATTATAGGGTATATCCTTTGTTAAGATGGCACCAGTAACCTACAGCTTCTTATTTAGCCCTAGTTGGCCTAGGTTTTTGTACTGTTCTTGACCTAAGGTTTGGAGTTTACATTCTTTTAATAGCCCCTCTCACCCCCAACCAGGTTTCTCTTTGTAGCCCTGGCTGCTTTTTGATATTCTCTCTGTAGACCAGGCTGGCATCTAACTCGGAGATCTGTCTGCCTCTACCTCTGGGATAGAAAGCATGTACCATTTAGCCTGTCCCTTTTAAGAGCCTTTAAAATAAAAGGGTATATAACAGAGTCTGTATGTGGCCTGCAAGTCTTAAAAGTAGTCACTCTCTGGCTCTTTATGGAAACACAGCCAGCTTTTGTTTTATAGCCAATTAAGCCTCACTGGTTCATTTCTGTCTTTTGAGACTGTTTTGTGAAAACTTTGCATTCTAGCTAGTCAGAACTGAACCATCTCTCTGTTCTGGCCATTTGTTGCTTCTGTAGCTCTTGCTTCCTTTCCACCTGGCCTGTATGTGTGCACATGCACATAGTACTTAGTATCCAGCCGCAACTCTGGAAAGCTTGGCTTAGAAATCTAGTTCCATAGCTTTCTAAAAGTTTTTTGTCACTCCACTGTAAGGAAGCTGTATACTGTGCTTGAGTTACCTACCTCTGCACCCAATCTATAGGGTGTCTTCAGCAAACCAAGACTCTTTGTTTTTTTACTTCAATTATCACAGTTTTTTTTGTATATTGCCTAATAGTTGGAAACATTCATTTTCTGTTGTTCAATTTTCTACTTCAGCTTGCCAGTTACTTGTTACTCTGTTGTTGGAAGTGATAGTGTCACATTGTGGTAAATAGGAGTGACTGCTTGTGTCTGATGACAAAGAAGCAGATACTCCACTGAGTAACTTGGTTCATCTATTTGGTTGAGTGCTAGTTAAATGACTCTTCCAGCATCTCATTGAGTAAGGAAATTGGAACCTCTCATTTGGTCCTTCATTTAATGGTTTTATCTATTTCTTGTTTACTTGCCTCTCCCACCCCCCCAAGTGTTTCTTTCTCTCTCCTAAACTCCTTTCAAGTGTCAGTTTGTATGGATGAGAACTGGATTTCCTGTCAGAGCCACTATATTCTTTTTCATTCTTAAGGATATATTCTTTTTCATTCTTAAGGAGAGACATACCATTTTCTGTAGAGCTCAGTTCAATGTTGAGTTCATGTTCATATCCACATTCCAATTCTTAGGATCTCATAGTTTCTCTGGGAATTGAAACTCAGTTCTTTGTCTTGTTACCTTTGCTGTTGCCAAAGCTTAGTACTAAATGGAAGATGGAACTACTGGTTTAGAACATTGTTTAGTGTGATTCTGTTGAACCTTTTAGAACAGAAAGGCCCGTGGGTTTGAATAAGAAAAATTAATACACCAAATTGCTTTTTCTTATTCTCTGAGATACTCTTAACACAGATGAACCTGTGACTAAATGAACTTAAACTTTTTTACTGTTAACTTTCAGTTATTAGAAAATCAACTTCCTTCTGTGATCAGATTCATTGCTTCCAATGAAACATACATGTGGGAAACAATCACGAAGTTCTTAAAACGAAACAAAAAATATAGACATAAAACTTCAAAGCCTGTTTTAACTTTGCCATATATTTTAATATTTAACCTTTACAATAACTAGATACAGTCTTTTGCTATACTTAATAGTTTTAATCTTGGCCCCCATGTCTTCAAATTCTAAGCCCATTTTAGGCCATCAGCCTTTCATTGCTTGTGTATTGACTTGTAAACTTTCTGGGAAGCTCAGAATGCCATGGCTGTGGTAGCATATGCAGCTCTGTGGGTCACATTCTTGGAAGAGTTCTGGTGTTCCTTTTCTCAGTCAAATATAGCCTCCTCTTCCAGTTGTAGTCAGTGACAAACCAGTGCTCCATATAGAAATCAATGGAGAACAGAAGCTCTGGTGTAGAGTGTTTAATTACTGTTGAGTTTCCGTTGTTGTAAGGAGGCAGAATCAAGTGTTACACCACAGGGTTAGTGCTAGTGTTCTTTCTGTTTCCTTTGTTGTACCCGGCTTTTCTGACAGTGAGAAACTTGGCTCATTTATATATACTTCAAATATTTACTTGATTGTTTCTTCAGTTTGCCAAACCTTGTTTGGACTCTGGCTTCTGGGGTCAGGCAGTCTGTTTGTATTCATGGCCGAACTGCTCTTTCCTTCACCAGCTTTCCTGCCAGAGCTTACACAGGCGAGGAACTACTTTTAGTATTTTAAAATAAATTATTTTGAAGGGAAGAGATGAAGTGAGGTTCTTGATTCCTGTAGGATGTTATTCAGAATGAGAGTTACCGTTGGTTAATAGCAAGATTCACCACCCCTTTCAAGTAGATGGCATTGAAAATATAAGGGTTTTTCCTGTCCGTTAAAAAAAAAAAATCCATTAAAAACCTTGCGGGCACATTCCCCCATGGAGGGATACTCCCTTAACATAGAGACAGGAGAGAAGTCCTAGTCCTTACTTCAAATGACTTGACAGATTTAGATGACCCCTCCTGGTGGCATCACCCCACATGTGGAGTAGGGGGGAAGGGGAGAGTGTTTGGGGTGCATGTGAGAGGCGGGGAGAGAGGGAAAGAGGGAGGGAGGGAGAACTGGGATTGATATGTTTAAAAAGGAAAAAAAAAAAAAACCTTTGGATAATACCAGCCTGTAGGAAATTTTATAGGGAACTAGTTATTTTCTAATCTCAAAAATTTATAAATTATGCCATTGAGGTTCTAGGCGCCATTCTTTGCATAAACAAACAAAAAAACCACATATATACCAAAACCCAGAAGGATATCTTCCCTCCTAATCCCCAACCCTGTCTTGATTGATGAGTTTTACCAGTCTCTTCCTGGAGAGAGAATCCTCCCACCAGTCGTGTTTCCCTATGCAGTTTTACACATATTTCACACTGGTAATGCACCCCCTCAGATTCTGGGGTTCATCTGGAGACTAGTGTCTATGAAGGACTTGACTTCCTCTTTTCTTTAGAACATTTAAAAATGTTAGGGAGTCAATTTTCTGTTAGATTTCTTCTTTTACCTTTGTGGAATGGCAGGCCACTGTTAGTTTTAAGAAGCACCATCACTAGTCATAAGTCACAATAGAAAACCAAAATGTGGCTTCAGAAATTTGTCAGTAAATCCCACCATGGCATTCTCAGCATGTTTGGGGATTTGGAGTACTGAAGATTTCAGACTTTGGGATTATGGATGCTAACTGGTAAAGTTTGTGACAGTGTTTTGGAGAAAGGATATTCAATTTTATTGGTGTGTTTTCTACCAAATGACCAGAAGGCTTTTTGGGCCAATTGATAAAAATACAGTCTCCATCTTTCTTAGCTATTTGAAAGGTGTGGAAGTTTCTATAGATACTTAGTAGATGTAATGCTTGGAAAGTAAGCCTGTGTGAGGAATCATTGTTTGATCTTGACATTTATATCTTCAAAGTCAAGCTTTTGTTACCTGTTTGCTATTAATATGTGAAGTTGGTTAAAAAAAAAATTGTGTTTAGCAAATTGTGTTTAGCCAGGTGGTGGTGGTGCACATCTTTAGTCCCAGCACTCAGGAGACAGAGGCAGGTGTGTGTCTATGAGCTCGAGTCAGCCTGGTCTACAGAATGAGTTCCAGGACAGTTTCGAAAGCTATAGCTATAAGAAACCTTGTTTTACATTTTAAATGCCATAATGCAATTACTGTTTTTCTGCTTTTCTAACAGGCAGTTTGTCACAGTTTATTGGTTATTCCTGCCCGAAGCCAGAGCTTTGATATCATGCAAAGTGCCATCAGTAAGCATTTGGTAAATATCCTTAGTTTTTGTTTTGTTTTGTTTTTTTTAATTAAGTAAAACATGGTTTACCTGGCCTCTCATATGTGGTTAGGGCTTTTGCTGGCTGTTATTAAGTATGTGACCTGGATGGCGCTGGGGAGTAAGTGGAGGGTGGGGTGCATTCTTTTCCTAAGGTCTTGTTTCTGTATTGGTGAAATGAAGGACCTCTAACTCCCAGTTGCTCTGACTTACTGTCCATGAATGTGTTTGGGATCTGGTAGACAGATGGTTTGTGATTCAAAGTAGGTATTATCTCAAGGGTTTGTCTTTGGAAGCTGTGGGCTCAGCTTTGAGACTGACTTGTCTTCCAACCATTGGCATTAATTTCACATTGATGTGCCTTCACTGGGACTTTTAACTTCCTCTGACCATTACATTTTGACTTTGGGATTTTTAGAATATGTTTTACTTACAAGGAAGGCCTCTTAAAATATGTTTTTATGAGGATTCACTTCTTTGGTTAATCTTATAGTTATGTTCGTAGTCTTCCTTCTCCTTTATAATGAAGTTTCTTGAATTGGAAGAAAATGCACTCTTAATTCTAAGCACCCTTGTTTCCTTGCTGTCAGGCTTCCAGCTCTTGTTCTCTTCCTGGCCAAGATGCTTAATTTTTTTTTTTTTGTTTTTTGTTGTTTCTCCTTCTTTACTGTCAGCAGTTCCAGAGGTTTGCTTTCCTGTGCCCTCATCTGTTGGTGGGAAAGCATAAACATCCCAGACAGTCTTTGTTCCCATTTTCAAATTGCCCTTTGGAGGACGTTCCTAGTGATTACCCAGGAGTTTCCCCATCTCTATTTGTACAGTTAACAGCATGTATTCAGCCTTACTGAGAGTGTGCCCCTGTGGTGTAGATGAATGGGCATACCAAACCTTATCTGGCCTCCAGGTTTCTTTCCAGAAAGCAGTTGAATATTAATATAATATCCCTTACTGATTCCTATAGATGCAGTTTTCTTATTTGTGTTTAAATGGCTAAGTAAGGTCAGAAGAAGACTAAATGTAAAAAGGAGTCTGTATAATTACCTGGAGTAGAAGGTGGGACCACTGAACAGTCTCTAGTTTGAATGGTCTTTAAAAACTAACTGTGTGATTGTTAGTATTGTGGTTTTCTTTGGATGAAATATATGAAGCATTCCTTTAAATAATCTTATTTCTGACCAGTGATAGGAATTGCAATGTTTGAAATTTGTAGATGCTTCCTCCATAAAAGGGTAGTGCATGGATTATATCAGTGATGTTTCTGTGGTAGAATTCCTGCTTGCATATGTGAATTCCTGAGCCCTGGTTTTACTTCTTGGCACCATACATACAAAAGTTATTTCTTCATGCAAAGCCATTTTATTTGAGAATTCAATTCTCAGAGGAAAATTGAGGCTAAACGTGTTGCAAGTAGCTGAGTTCCTTGAATGCTAGTCTGAAGTACCCCTGACTGCCCCCCTCCCCCAAGTTAACAGGCCTTGCTTCATTTAGGGGAAGGGGCTTTTGTGAAGAGGTAATTAATCTCTCTTTTCTCCATTCAGGTTGGGTTGACTGTAATTCCTGACAGTACAGCCGGCTGTGTTTTTGGAGTGATGTGTAAACTCCTGGATCATACGTGTGTAGTTAGTGAATCTCTCCTGCCATTCCTGGCTTCTTGTTGCTACAGCCTTCTTTATTTTCTGCTTACTCTAGAGAAAGGGGAAGCAGAACATCTGAAAAAGAGGTAATGTTTATTGATTTTTCAACTTTAATCTTTTCCCTCTGTTTCTCTTCTCTCTAAATAAGAGTGAATGAGAATTGGATTTTAGAACTATTGTAGATTCATTCAAATTCCCACAGGCTTGAATAAGCTCCAGCAGTTTTCTGTGTTCTTTCATGAATCGTTTTAGTGCTGTAGCAAGAATTCTAAGGTTCTTTTAAGTATTCATTAAGCTACAAATTTGAAAAGTCAGATGGTATTACTGAGTTTCCCAATAGCTTTCTTTTATGAACACTATTATAGGTCTACCAAAGCAAAAACAGTACTACTCTAAAGACAGTGAACTGTTAGTACAAATGTTTGTGATTTGTTTTAGGATTCATTAGAGCTAGCCAGAGTAAAATTATAAATTCTTGTATTTACAAAGTGTTCTAAAATGCTAGTGGTTTGTTTAGTATTTTTACTCCTATGTGATATTTAAGCTAGAACTTAAGGTAGTTTGGAAAATTCTAGTATAATTTTAAAAGTTTTAAATTTATTGCTTTATTCATGCTTTAATTTTATTGGTATACCTGTTGAATCAGGTGAAGAAACGGACAGATGAGCAGATAGAAAAATATAAAAATTCTTTGGCCTGCTGTTAATGTTTTGACATGTGCATTTTCTAGTCTTTCTTTGAACTTTATTGTCTGTTATGGTTGTTGTTGGCTTGCTTCATTTATTTATTTTGGAGATGTCTTGCTGGCCTCAGTCTTGGAATCTTGAGTAATTTCTACAAGTGCCAGCACTACAGGCATGCACCTTCTTGCTCTGTGCACAACCTCCCCCCCCTTTTATTTATTTTTTATTTTTTTAGTTTTTTAAATGTCCTAAAAATGTAGTATGCATGCCAGCTATATAAATTTTATGGCTTAAAACAATAATTACAAACTGACCCATTCATGTCATAAATTCCCAGATAAATGTATAGACCCCACCACCAGCACACAACACACACTGGAGTTCTTGTATCTCTGGCACTTTAGTGTTGATTGGTATCCTGGCCTTTTAGATGGTTCTATATATCTGCCAACAGTATTATTTCTGTTGGGTTGGGTTTTTTTTTTTTTTTTTTTTTTTTAAATGGCATTAGTATTATCTGTGATTCCTTTGTGTTGATTCATTTAGTTTTATTTTACTCACTTAATTTCTCTGTACCAAGGCAAGGGTCAGCAAAATTCCTTAATGTGTTAGACAGTAAACAATTCAAGTTTTCAGGACCAAAAGCTCTCTGCTATAGCTACTCAATATAATGTGAAAGCAGCAGCATAGAAAATACAAATAAATGAATGTAGCTGTTTCCAACAGAACATGGCTTCCAAATACAGGCTGTGGTCTGGGTTTGGCCTGCTGTGCAGTTAATTTGACCGGTAATATTGTGTTCTGTGAATATGCCAGAGCTTGTCCATTATACTATTTGTACTTACTTTACATTTTTGATGTTATCTAAGGTATTATCTCCACTTAAAGCATTATACTGCTATTTGTTATTTTCTGTCACTCGAAATATATGACCTTTGGAGCTTTTAAATAAAGGAACATCTTTGACTTTATGTGACTAGACTGGAAAATGTGTAACACTTGTTTTTCCTTTTAAAAGTGCTTCTTTGTTTTAGAAGTGTGTTTTTGTGCCCTGGATGGCCTAGAAGACTCAGAGATCTCTGATATCACAGATGTTAGCTGAAGAGTCAGGTGTGACCAGTTTCAGACATCAATGTGCCACTGAGCCCTGAAAATGCTGTTCTTTTATTTACTTGGTACTTGTTATTACTAATGAAAATCTGTTGCTGGCCTAATCATTTGGTTTGTAGGTAGTAGTGTTAAGTCTTTGTTTTCTCTTTAAAGAACTGTTGTGTTGTAAATCAGGATTAGTCTTACCATAGCATAGGTGTCTCTTAACATCTTCCAATCTAATTCTTTTGAGATAACCCTCTCATTGAGCATTTAGTTGGCCAGGTTCTGCTTGTTTTTCTCCTGTTTTGATATTCTTGCTTGTGGTTGCTGATGTTACTGAAAAGTTTCTGTCAATTTATCAATTGTCTTTCCTTCTGGGGCAGAAAATTTTTCTTATATGGAGAGTAAGAGAGACTCTAAAAATTGGTTTTTATAGGACTGAGCAAATTCTGTGTCTTGGAATGTCTACTTTTCTTAGTATGTATTTTTTGGAGTATATGGAGACCTCCTTGTAGGATAGCTTCACAATTTCCTTTTCCTTGTTTCCCACCTTATATAGAGAGTCGGGTTCAGATTCCTTGTCTCCCACACCTAGGGTTTGAAGCATTTGTTCCGACACTGTTTAAAAGTTAATAGTGCTGGAAATGCTTCAGCCAGTGAGGACTGTTAAACAGAAGAGTGTAATGGAACTGAAAGATGATCATCACATAGTGGCATTGTAGCCATCGTAATATTGTACTTGTTACTCATATGTTTGTGGTGGTGCTGGTGTAGACAGACCGACCGTGTTGCTAGTTGTACATAATCCAGGCATGGGGTGCATAACTACAATCCCAGCACTGTTAGGCAGAGGCAAGATTGCTATAAGTTTGAGGCCAGCATGGCTTAGTGAATTTTAGGGCATAGTGATACTCAAAACATTAAAACCAAATAGAATGTCAAAGTGTAACATGTATAGTTATGTATAATACCTAATATTTCATGTTTTGCACTTACTGCAACTCTTGTATATGAAGAAGCTGAAGTACTATGGAGTTCACACGATGAAATCATCTGTCAATACCTTTCTCAGAATGCAGCCACACTGTCAGATGACCCAAGGGATAGGTATTACAAATTATCAAGAACCAAAGCAGCTTCCTCTTGTCTTTTTCACCTGAATATTTATAGTCTTTATACCTTTGCCACCTTAAGCTGTTCAAGAGTTGACTTTTTTCTTCTTGTGCATGGCTGTCCACATCTGCTTCTGTGTCAGTCCTTGGGCTACTCTAAGACCTTAACCTTGTTGATTTAAAATGGTTTCATTGTGTACCTCTCACGCAGGTCCTTTAAGTGAAGTCCAAGGGTTTGATCATAGTCAAAGAGCTAAGAAGGTTGGAGCCTTTAGCAGTCCCTGCTGCACAGTTCCAGGGATTGACATAAGCAGGGCAGTGAGGGACTGAAGAACCACAGGCATGTAGAAAAAAGCTGGGATCTGGTAGGCCAGTTCTCAGATGGAGAAGCTGCACCACCCTGGAAGCTTGGGTGTTTATTATATACAGCTGACCAGGCTAGCCAGGAGTTAGCATGCAGATGTATAAAGAGATGGGTTTAGGTAAAATTGTACGGGAAGAGTCCGCAGGCTGTAAATATCTTTGAAAGAAGGGAATGAGGGAAAAGCTACAGTGAACATTTTCTCTGAACACTGTCAGCATTTGCCATCCCTCACATCCACACTTGGGAAGGCTTTGCCAGTCCCATGGAACTGAGGCATTGTGGTTCTTGATATGGCAGTGCCCAAACAATAATTCATTCACTTAGGACTTTACTTGCTCCCCAAAGTTCCCTATTCACCATCCAGCCTGTTTAGCTCCTGCTCTATAATATATCAAGAGAGTGATGTTTAAGGACTAAACATGACCATGTCTCAACTCTTGTGATCCAATGTTGGAGGAATAGTCCCATTATTGGTTATTTTCTAAAGTCTGTTTGGGATTTTGGTGAACATTATTTTTTTTTCTTTTTTTCTGTGAAAATCAGCCCTTTGTTTTGTGATACTGACCAGACCCTGGAGCCAGTCTTAGGCATGAGGTTTGGTGTATATATTATTTTTCTTTCCTGGGTGCAGTAGTCTTCAGATTTCTACTCCACTATATGGTGATTGAGTAGTGTCCAGTGTTAGGTGATGATTCTGCATGTGTAGATCTTTGTTTTTCTGGCCAGCTTTGTGCTATATATAATCACTGTGACTGCCAGGGTGTCTGATTTTAAGCTCAGGAAAATGCGGCTTACCAGACTTTCTAGCAGCTAACTCTTACAAGTTATGGTTTGTGGTATTTAATATGAAGCTTGTTTATTTGCTTTGTTTATTGAGATAGGATCTTTGTAGTCCAGGCTATCCTTGAATTCATTATATAGCCTAGGCTGGACTCAAACTCAGTGGCATTTCTGCTCAGTTCCTAAAAGCTAGAGTTTATAGGCATTGAACCATCACATCAGGCTGGGAAGGAACATTGTTTCTTGAAAGTCCTTTTCAGTTGTGGTAATGTGGAAGGACATTTGCTCTTGTGTGTTGGCTCCTGAGGCTCATTTTTCTTTCTATTGCTTTAGGGACAAACTGTGGGGTGTTTGTGTTTCCATCCTGGCTCTCCTGCCTCGAGTCCTCAGGTTGATGCTGCAGAGTTTGCGAGTGAGCAGAGCTTCTCCTGAGGAGCTGCCTATTGTGGGCCAGCTGCTCCGCCTGCTGCTCCAGCACGTTCCCTTGAGGACGCACATGCTGACCAACGCCATCCTTGTGCAGCAGATCATCAAGAACATCACGGTAGGCAGTGCAGGGCCCAGGGGATGGGCTTGTGGGTGCTTTGAGAGAGTAAGGTTTCACCAGCACCTTCCTTATCTTTGATTCAGAACCAGTCTTTTAAAACTGTAGTCTTAAAAAACTCCAAAGATGGGGGTACAAGAAATTCAGTTGGAGATTCAGGGTCTAGAAACACTTTAATGGAGTAACCCTATCTTAAGGTAGGGTTAATACAAGTTTTGGTGACTGTTAAGTGAGAATAATCAAGTAATCTGTTTAGTGTACCTGATATTTAGTAAGTGCTACCCAAATATTTGGTATCTTTTTAAAGCTCAGGGACAGTTTCATTAAAGTTTGAGAGGAAAACAACTGTGCAGGCAAGCTGTAAACCTTGGCAGCTCTGTGGAAGAAGGAAAGAAAGAAAGTCATACCTTTTAGTTAAGGGTCTGCGAAAGCTGGCAGCTTTAGACTTGAGGCACACATGGCAGAAGGGGGATAAGCTGTGATAGTGTCAGAATGAGGGAGAAGGCCCAGTATATCAGGGGAGCACACCCAGGCTTTGGCCAGTAACAGAGAAAAGGACAGTGATAGAAAGAAAAGGAGAAATTGGGAGGCCTCACCACTGCCTCTGCACCTGGCTCTTGGGAGGGTCGTTTTCTTCTATAGGGAAGAGGTATATAGGTAACTGAGGGTTATTCTTTGAAGGGTAGCTGCATTTCAGTGTCATAGAGCTTTTATACTTGCTTTGACTTTTCTAAGTCTTTGTAGAAGCAGTGGACAGTGGCAGTGAGATAATTCAGAACAGTAGAAGGGAGGAAAAGTCAATAACTTGAATTAGAGAATCAGCCCACTTACATAAAAAAGAAAGAAAAAGGTTGTTAGTTGACTTTGTAGGACTAATGTGTTGACATTAGTTTTAAAAAAAAAATCATGAAAACTAATGCCAAGGGGAAGGGATAGAGGGTAGAGGTGGTTGGCCACAAACATTTGTATTAGTCTCCAGCATGTCCAGGAGGGAACAGATTCAGTAAGAACTCATTACACTTAAGGGCACATACTGTTTTTCTTGTCATACTGACCAAACAATAGTTCTAATTTAAAAGAAAAGACTTTATTTGACAGTTTATGGGGTAACCACTGAGGCTGGGGTGCATCTCTGGCAGTGGGAGTTTTCTAGAAGTGGTTTACATCTCAGTGGGTCAGGAGGTAGGGAGCTTGGACCACAAGAAGGCTCAGAGTACAAGTTCTTACCTCCCAAAACAGCAATACTAGGTGGGGACCAATTAGTCAAACATCTGATCCTTTTTGGGTCATTCCATAATTTCAACCTATACAGAACATAAAAGAGGAATTTTCACCAGCTGTAGCAACACCCAATAGTTAATTGTTTTCTGTTTTAAGATGACTTCTTCTGGTTTCTCTGGGGGAGGGGTGTGTGTGTGCATGCACCCCCATCCATCCTGCCTATCCTGGAACTTGCTCTGTAGACCAAGCTGGCCTCAAACTCAGAGATCCTCTGCTTCCCAGTGTTGGGATTAAAGGTGTGCACCACCACCACCTGGTGGGGAGAATACTTTTACATAGGCCTGACACATGAAAAATTTGTCAGGTAGTACCATTCTCAATTTAAGTTACCTCTCTTTTGTTTTCAGACTCTGAAGAGTGGCAGTGTTCAGGAGCAGTGGCTCACAGACTTACATTATTGCTTCAGCGCGTACATCAGTGGCCATCCCCAGGGGCCGGGTATATTGAATGCATTGTATTGAAGAAGCGCCGTGGCACCTCCTGTTTGAAATTGTTCGTGTACATCCATTTTATTCTGAAGAAAGACTGATGTAATAGATGTTTGTCATTAAAGCTAAGCTTTTAAAGAAGTTGTTCATGAGCTACCTTTGTACTGAAGTGGGAAAATAAGGGAAAATAGATTTCTCGGGGCTCTCATGTTGTTTGTCTACACTAGCACATTTTGAATTTCCTTAAGAGCTAGACGTTTACATTATATATAGTGATCTATGGTGCCTTCATTCACTTGTCAACAAATTAGCTGAACCTCTGTGGTCACATCTAGGTAAACCTGTTTTTATAATTTTGATTATGATTTTCTAAACTAAACGTCAAGGTAATTCAGTGAGGTAAACACTTGATTCATGTGCACAGGAGTGGCCTGATCTCAGTTGTGCCTCTGTGAAAGCCTATGATCACTTAGACTTTATTTAAGCCAAGTATTCTTAGAGAACTAGAAAGTGGGCTACTTCCCCAGAAGAAATGGCAGTTGGGGAAGAATGTTTAGTCCAGCAAGTTGGTCACAAGATGCCAAGTGGATGAGAGACCTGCTTTGGCTCATTCTGTGAGTTCTGCCCTACTGGTTTCTTGACATGTATCGGTGCCACTCAGCAGTAGTCAGAGAGTGAGTGAGCGAGCACGAGGCTGCACCTTGCAGCCTCCAGGGACAGTCTGGAAACAGAACTAAGGAATCAACAGTGTGCTTCAGTCTTCTGGGCACGAGTTTCCCATCTTGGTGAGGTTTTCTAGAGTGAAAAAACGAAGCCGGTGCCAGCTGTCAGAATCCCAACCAGCAGTTCCTTTGTGCAGGTGGTGTTAGTTCTCATTTCCAGCCACACTGACTGAGGTGAAGCACACAGCTAGGCAGTCCACACAAGCACAGTCTGCTCTGGCCCTTTCACTGTGCGCTGGGAGGAAATGCTACAACATTGTTTTTGAGTTCTACCTCATATTCCAGATAGTAAGGCTTTAGGTATGGATGGTGAAGCTTTGTGAGTAAGGGACAGTTGATTGAACACAGAACTCCACACTGGTTCTGCCTTTCCCCAGGGTCAAAGCTTTGGCTTGTTTTTTGATTGACTGGCTGGTTGCAGGTTGTAAGAAAACTTTTTTGATCTTCCACAGTTGTCAAGATGTATAGACTGCAAACTGTTCACTGTTAAAAGCAATGGATATTTATATTACTGATCTTAATGAAGAGAGGTGTTCTATGTGCTAAGGATTTGGGATGGGGCTAACCATGGGGCCACGAAAGGTGGTAATGAGCCCAGATGCAGCCCACTAGTTCTTCCTCATGTCACTGATATGGGTAGCTCTGTAAAGCAGGAACTGAGTTGGGGTTCTAAGTGGGTGGGACATGCTGATACACCAATCTTCTGCATGCCTTTCACATGGTACACATGACATTTATACACATCTTTGAATTCTTGTGCCACATACTTTGTAAATATACCAAAAAATAGGTGTGTGTTTGTTTGAAGACAGATTTGTGGACATGTTTTCTGTTAAACATGAATAGACCAGTTAAACTTTAGCACCTATCTGACTGGCTTTACTAAATGTTTTGTGCTTAATGTGGTGTGGTTGGGCCTAACAACCTGTGTTGCTCCAAGTCTGGGGATAACAAAGATTGTGCTTTGTTTGATTTCAAACAAATCAGAAATTTACAAAACAAACATGTTGCTTGTTATATGAAGTCATTAAAAAGCATTAAGTATTTCTTTGAATGCTTTTACTCAATCTTGTCTCCAATAACCTCTGTGCTGCCAAACATCTTCATTTTTAAGGTAAAAATCCAGTGGTAAATCTGGCTTTGAGGGGAGAATGATCTGATTGGGTACTTTGTATTTAATTATATGTAAATGTCACATATCTGGTAGTTTCATGTGACAGTTCTTACTTTGAAATGTTTCCCTAGTCCAGTATAAGGACAGTCTTGCCACACAACTGTGGCCCTTGATTCCTTTCAAAGTTTCTAACTACCCCACCTGCCACTCCCTGATCAGTCTGCCTGTGTTACATGAATTAGCCATCTCTTATTAAAGATTGTGCAGTAATTACTCTGCTTTTCCTCACCAAAAACTAAATGAATGCTAAAGTTCATGCTGACAGTCATTGTTCACCTTCCCAGCTACTCTCTGTTTCTACAGGATGGCCCTGTGGATCAGGGAGGGTGGGGGAGCATGCTGCCATAGCCACCTGTGAAGATAGGCCAGACCTGGCATTAGCTGCTGACAGCCCTGAACTTATCACCCACTCTTAATGCTGGCATGAGGGAAGAGGGCCTGAGTAAAACTCCAAGTCTAGTCTGGTGAGGGAAAAGAAGTTCCCATGCTGCTTCTGTGGGTGGAATTGAGCCTGAGCAGAATGCACTTTAATGTTGTTTGTGGTCTTCCATCTATGTTAAGGGGAGGGCATTGAAAATACAAGCATTCCAACATAGTCCTCTGAAGGAAGTATGTGAGGAATGTTAATAAAAGCAATCAATAACAGATAGTTACAGTTTATTGTTTCTATTAATCAGTTTTTTTAGTTGTAAAAATTATTTGCCTCTTAAAGATGTTGATTGCAGTAATGCATGAAAAGGGTAAAAAGACACATACCCAACAAAAGTCAAAGGATCATGGGAAAACTCATCCCATGTTCCCCCCCACCTCCCCCCCAATGCTCTGCCAGTGTAGTGGCTGCCTTACCTGAATTGAGACACAGCACAGGAGGGCCTTTGGAAGATTTGATGGCATGATGTACTTTCCCTTCTTGAGAGCAACCTGCATACAAATAACAACTGAATAATGGTCGCTGTGACCTGACCAAGTTTGAGTTTCTCATGAGGTTGAACACTTGCAGGTGTCTGCCAAGATAAGTTAGGCATGCATGGAAAAACAGGTTTTTCCTTTATCTGAAAATACCCCTTATCTGATTTTGGAGCATTTGTTACTAGTTTTGGTATTGGTTTGTTTGGTTTGGGGTATGTACATGGACCTTTCTGGCTGAGCATTCCTAACCCAAAGTCCAAAAACTGAAATTATTCAACGTCAGAAACCTAATGATCATAGATAGGGTAGCCTGGGAATGGACAAGTCTTGAAATGCTGTCTAAACTGCAAGGGATGTTCCTAAGGATACTTGGGCTCTGTGTTTCTCTATTGAGCAGCTATCCAAACTTTGTAAGGATACCTGAACTGCTGGTTTACTTTAAGAGCCTTTTGTAGAGCTGGAAATATTTCGGTTTACAGACATCTACTACAGTGACTGAGTTGTGGACATTTACATAGATGACACTTTCAGCACAGAATGGCCAAAGGGACAGGGTTCGAGGGTTCAGATGGGTTCATGTGAGGGAAGGCTCAAGCAGAGGTCTGAGGTTTAAGTGGTGAGACTTTTAGTCTTGGAACTAAGAGAAGAGATTCTTGGCACTAGAAATGGGACATTACGTTGACTAGAGAAAATTCTGGTACTTGAAAGTAGATTTTTTAAATTTGAGTGGAGAGTTGTCCAATTAAGTCTTATTAGTCTTATTGCAGAATGCTGTGTGCCCCTCAGGATCCTGTGCCCAAGTACCCAGAAGAATACTTACCATAGATCTGCCTGAGCACAGAGTGCCTTGCTGACTTTGTGGCCGACATGCCTTTGGATAGACTTTTGGGCATTCTGCTGACGGAGATGGGCTTTGGGGACTTGAATTCCACTTCTGTTTTCCAGATCTGGAGGAGCAGGGCTGTGCACACTTGGCTACATTTGAGCACGTCTCCAGCTCCAAGCTGCTTCACGTGCAGAAGATAAGACAGATGCTTCCTGAGCTGGTAGCTGGTGGGGTCACAGAGGACAGGCTATAAGACCCTGCAGTGCTGACAGCTACGGGAGTGGAACAAGCTCCCATCCCATCCATGTTGAGAGACTTGGACTAGGAAAACTGGATAAGTCACTTTCAGCAGCTACAGGCAGGTGAGGGCCTGAGGTGGAAAGCAGTCTGCACCAAGTGAGGTGACATTCAAGATCCAGGAGCTGGGTGTTTGGGAGGCTTTCCATGGCTGCTTGGTGCTCCATTGGGTTTCAACTGGGGAGTAGATGCCTTCTAGGCAGCAGAACTGGCACAAGCAGAAATGGGGCATTTGTGCCCAAAAAAATGTTTAAGGCCGAGCTACGCTGAAAGGTGCCAACAGTGTTACATTCCAGGCTTGAGTCCTGGGGAGGCACATTTTAGGACATTTGTAATGATTAAGCATCTTAGCAAGGTGACATCAAAATCCAGGATTTTGTGGCCTAGTCCTGCTGATGGGACCTACTCTACTCATGATGGATGCACATGGAGGGATTTAAGAGAATGGCAAGTTTACTATGATGTCCCTGCTGGGAAGTGAAGCCTGTGGCAGGAATGACGGCTGTCTGGAATTCTTTAAAGGAGAACTTCATTAATGTTTGTTATCTATACTATATTGACTATGACTGCTGGACTTACAGAAGACCAGGGAGTCCCATGCCTGTGTGACAATATACCAAAGATGGGGTAACCTTTCTAAGTCTGCTAAAAAAATCCTCCCTGCTGGGCTTGGTGTAGTCCCTCCTTGCTTCCTCAAAAGCTGACTTCAGCCAGCCTTCATGGTTCTCCCCAGTTAGTAATAAACCATAGCATCTCTTGACTAGTACTACATGCTAGCAAGCACTTTCTTCCCGTCCTCTACTCTGAAGGCAGAGCTCACCAGGAACCCCGGGAGTTGACTATCATTGTGGAGCTGATGTTTTCAAGTCTGCCTGTGAACACTCAGTCACATGTATGGGATGGCATGCAGAAGGGCTGCGTGTGTGTGTGTGTGTGTGTGGAGGGGGTCTTGGTTCTAAGGCAGAGAAACAGGTCCCTCTCTCTGATTTTCAAGAACACAACCCTGCTTGGGGTTAACTGTTGTATTCAATAGTGCTGTTCAACCATAGGCTGCAGGTTCTTCCTGCTGTCTAGCCTGTTGCTTATCAGTCATGTGCTGGAGAAATGCTAATAAGTTACCTCTGTGTGTCATTAGAGATCAAGTGTTTTTACAGAGTTATTTTTCGCCATAGCTTGTCCACTATGCAGTTTTAATGTTTAAAATAGTCAAGTGAGTTAGTGAGGGCTAGGGAGGGGGCTCATAGGTGAGCGCTTGCCACACAAACATGAGGACTGCAGGTTGGATCCCCAGCACCCATGTAAATGCCAGCAAGTCTAATCCCTGCTCCACAGATAGAGATGGCATTCTCAGAGCAAGCTGGCTAGCTCTGGGTTCACTTAGATCCTAAGGTAGAAAATGATGGAGTAAGAGCCACCTCGAGCCACATATACAAACACCCCCAAATACTCAACTCTTAATTGTTAATAAAAATTACAATTTTAAGGCTTTGGGGGATACTTAAAGTTCCATCTTCTCCCTCCCTCCCTCCCTCCCTCCCTCCCTCCCTCCCTCCCTCCCTCCCTCCCTCCCTCCCTCCCTCCCTCCCTCCCTCCCTCCCTCCCTGTGTTTAGCTCTTTGCTGGACATGTTCCCACAAAGACAGCCAGCATTTCATGAACAAGAGTGTTAAGGCCTGTTCCCTTACCCTCTTCATTGTTCCTTGGGCTTGGTGCCAGACACCATCCAAGGACAGTGCTTTGGGCTTCTGTAGATAAGCAGAGAATAGCTGAAATAATCACTCAGTGTGGCTTCCTAAGGGCCCTTTGAGCACTGATGTCCCACCTCAGATCTGCACAATGGCACGGCCCAATCCGACCTGCATAATCACCTGCCCAGGTGGGTGTGCACTGTGAGTCACTGCTCCTTAGGGAATGACTTTGGGCTCATTTACTCTGGACACTTAGTGACAGGACCTGTCAACCTCTGGCTCTTCAAAGGAGTTCAAGAACAGACAGACTGAGATGAGACCTTTCTGCTAGGGAGCAGCTGTGGGGCCTGAAGGGTAAGCCCCACTGTTTTCAGCAAAGATGCTGAATGCAGTTTGCCTGGCTGGTGGCCAGAATGTGTGCGGGCATGATTCCCCAAGTGGAGGAATAGTGGCTGTTCCCACCTGTGACTTGGCATGGGGGTGATCACCATAAAGTCAGTCTTTGAACCTTCTAGCTCTGGAGTGCTGGTAATGTATATGAATCTCCTATACCTTGGTTTCCCGATTTGTGGGACTAGGTGAGAACAGCTACTTCAGAGTGCTATGAGGATTTGGCCCAATAAATGCTGACTACTATTGGCAATGGCAGCCACAGCAGTAGCTGTTGTAGAACGGTAAGTACCATCCAGGTTCTCCTTCTCCAGCCTCAAGTCTACCACAAGGCACCTCCATCTACCGCCATTATTAATCATGACGACAACAAACATGCCAGTCATGGAAAGGAAGGCCCTAGGATGTGGGTCAGTCAGTCAAAGGTTCAAGTGTTAGTATAGACACAAGTCATTTTCCTGAGTGTCTGTGTCTAGGAACATAGGAATTGGGATCCTTGTCTTGACAGGCACCTTGGGGCGGCTGGAACCACATGAGCTTGAACAGATGGGAAGGGACATAAGGGCACTTTATTCAAAGGCTGGATGAACACAAACCAGATACCAGATAACTTGGCTCTGGGCTGTGTAGCCTTTGGTAGGGTATTCCCAGAGCTTCTAGGTTGGTCACTCTGCTCCCAGCTAGTTCTGTTTTTTTTTTTTTTTTCCTCCCTTGGGCCTCTTTTTTCCTTTCTTTTCCTAACAGTCTGTGACATAGAGCATCTGGAGTTCCCAGTGACTTACTGTTTTGTCACCATCTCCCCAGCATTAGAGGCCATGTAACTTCTGTGCTGTCACCTAGGAAAGGCTTCCAGTGGATAGAGACTGACACAGAGAAACCTGTCCCTACTCGAGCAGTGTCAGGCTCCACACACTGTCTCAGTCCTACAATATCCCCAGCGTTTACGCCTCAACCCAGTCTGAGTGTGATGGTGGTTCAAAGGGGTTCATATATTTCAGGCACACTGATCTTGTATATCTAAGCTCTGCTTTAGATATTTGGAGTATGACTAATTCCTGGGTTAGAAATCCAAAAAAAAATCTTGTATGGGGTCAATGAGATGACTGGGAGGGTACAGGCACCTTCCACCAAGCCCAGTGACCTGTGTTCCATTCCTGGGACACACATGACAGAAGGAGAGAACTAGTTCCTGCAAGTTGTCCTTACACACACACACACACACACACACACACACACACACACACACACACATGTTAAATTTTTAAAGAGAGACTCTGGAGCTGGAGAGATAGCTCGGAGATTAAGAGCACTAACTATTATTCTAGAGGATTGGGGTTCAATTCCCAGCACCCACATGACGGCTCACAACTGTCTGTAACTCCAGTTCCAGGGGACACAATACCCTCACACGGACAGATGTATATTTTATTTTGCACACAAAATAAAAAATAGAAAAGAGATCCTACACATGGTGCACCAGAGTTTACAAAGCAAGACACTGCCTCATTGTAGCAGCCTCAGGTGCAAGAGTTGATAAATCCCACCTTACAAATGGGAAAACTGAGGATCAAGGAGGCCTGGTGATTTGCCTAAAGTCAGGTAACTGTCAGAGCTGCATGGGAAAACTGGCTGTGTGACAGCCAACTAGAGCTTTTTCTTTACCGCGCTGTCCCAGGTACTTTCCTATTCAGAGGAATCTTCCATTTTACTTAAACCATGTGAGGTGCTGGAAGCAGGAGGTATACATTTTTTTAGGAAGGCTCCATTCAGTCATATCCTGAACACAGTACTCACTGGAACACATCTGATAGCACAGGATGTTACAACAGCAGGATCGCAGTATCCTGCCCTCTTACCTTCGCCAGGCTCGCTGGATGATGGCTGCTGCCTTGTTCTTTCTGCGGAACAGCTCTTTCCTACTCCGTTCCCTCTGGATTATCTGCAGGCGCTGCTCTACAGGAAGAAGGTGAATGTTCACAGTCTGTCCAGACGGGGAGCCATGAACCACATCACTCTCTGTAGATGCCCGAACATCCTCACACAGCATCTTGCATCCTGACCTCAACTCTTCTGTGCTGAGTGGCAAATCTGCGGACACCTTTCCTATAAGTTTGTCTTGGGTCACCTTGCTTCTTGATGTGCGATGGCGGAGAGGGTTCTGTTCAGTACAGGCAATGTCCCCCCTGGCACTGCCAGGCCGGCTGGACCCAGCTGGGGAACACCTGTCTCTTAGCTGGTGTGTGCACCTTTTCTGGTAAGCACCTCTGGGCCTGGGGGCCCTGTCCTGTCTCCTGTTGGGCTTCCTGGGGCCGTCCTGCTTAGAAGCTCTTAGAGGACTGGAGTCTTCTCCTCTCTCAGCAGGCTGGGCTGATGACCCAAAGCACAAGGGCTGCCTGGCCCAGCTTGGTCCCTCCTCACACTGGTGCTCGCCATTGTTCTCACCTCTGCACTTCTCCACAGAGGATGTTCCCCGATGCCTAGAACTATCACTGCCTTCACAGGATCTGAGGTGTACACAGGCAGAAGGGCATCTGCAGTGTTCCCTGGGTGTTCCTTGGGTAGACAAAGAAAAAGTAGAATAACAGTCAGTGTCTAAGACTTTCAGGTGAGGGCAGTTCTAGTCATCTATTCCCCTGAGAGACTCGGGCACTTCAGTTAGCATGACGGTAACCATGGCAATGTAACAGGAACACAGTACAGAACAAAGCTTCTTGACTTTTCTTTCTAGCAATCTGATGGGTTAGGCAGCCAGAAAGCATTCTGTCTCTCCCTAGAAATGCTGAAAAGAAAAATTTGGAAGGCAGAATGATGAGGATGAGAAGGGGCCCCACCAATGACTAGCAATGGGGCGGGTCAGGGGTGGCCTTATTAGATAATTGGCTACAAAACCTTGCAGGTGGGATGTTAAATGAAGATCCTGCAAGAAGCCAGGGGCTACCAAAAGGCTCTATCTTTGGGAAGTAGCAATCCACATTAAAGTATGCTTGCCAGCCCCAGAAGATGAAGAACACATGTCTCAACCTGGACTCTGCATTGGTGGAGTCTTTCTTGTGAACCTGAAGCCATTCTGTATTCCATGTGGGTTTGGTATATATTTCTTAACCATAGGATGCGTTAATATACAAATTGGTCTCTGGACAACATGTCTCAGGATGTTCCACAAAAGCATATGCAATATTGCTTTTGTGTGACATGTCCTTAACTAAGAAAAGACATCTGAAAATGGTATCATAGTCTAAAATTATAAAATTGAAAAACACTTAATGTACACATAGCATGATTAGGTCTCCCAGAAGTTTGGTAAACACACAAAATTTAAAATATGCAAAAAAGTATGTCTGAAAAAAGTGAATGTAACACCTAAAACAAAAAACCCATTTTCAATGAAGACAGTAGCAATGTAAACATCAGGAAGGAACTTGCACTTTTAAAGAGGCAGAGCTGACATGTCTACATTCCCACTGAGGACAGTGGGAATGTAGAACCAAATGACACCATCCAAAGGATGCGTTGAGGAGCCAGCAAGGCAGGAATAGAAAGAACCAAGACCCAGGAGACTCTGGTGAGCAGCCTGATGGGGAAGGCATTTGGGGTGATAGATCCCAAGGTCTGACGGTCAGTCTTGCAGCCTAGAGCCTGCTAGGCTGTTCCTTGGGATTGGGGCCCTGAACAACCACGTCCAAGGAGACGGGGTGAGCTGGCAGGAGCTCTGGGGATGAGTCTCAGATGTGCTAGTTCACCATCAGGCTGTCATTATCTGAGGTTTCAAGTTACTTCTGTAGTTGTTATATCAGGGTTTGGTTCTCAGCCAGAAATGTATAGGCTCATGAGTTAAGTCAGCAGCGCGATCGCAAGTGAGAAAGAGTACATGAGACCATATGTTATAAACATTATCATGTAGCATATGTATGAGGATATCTATTGTGTGGTGTGAATGAGAATGGCCCCCATAGGCACATATACTTGAACATTTGGTCCCCAGTTTGGGAAAGGTTAGGAGGTATGGCCTTGGTGGAGAAGGTATGTCACTGAGGGTGTACTCTGAGGTTTCCAAAGACCACAGTATTCCCACTTAGCTCTCTGTGGCAGAATATTATTTTTAGGTGTGTGACTTTTTTTTATGCTGCATTTGTTTAATTCTGTGAAGCTGTGTTACTGTGCTTGTCTAAAATACCTGATAGTCTAATAAAGAGCTGAACGGCCAATAGTGAGGCAGGAGCAAGGAGAGGCAGGGCTGGCAGGCAGAGATCATAAATAGAAGATGAAATGAGTTTAAAAAAGGAGGAGCAAGAGAACAAGGAGAGGAGGATGTCAGGGTCCAGCTACTCAGCCAGCCAGCCAGACACCCAGCCAGACACCCAGCCATTGAATAAGAAGGAAAGAAAAGGGACACAGAAGTAAGAAAGATAAAAACCTATTGCGGTTTAATAAGGGTCAGGATAAACAAATAGGCCAAATAGATGTTTATTAAGGGAGAAACAACTCACAACACAGACAGATGAACACAGCAGTTGGAACCAGATGCTCCTCTCTCCACGTACCACCAGAAAGAGAGCGTTCCCCACCTCCTCTTAGACCTAGTTCCACAGGACACTACCGCCCCTGGCTCCACCCCTCAATGGGTGTGGTCAGTGCCACAGAAGCAAACACAGTGAATATCCCACTACAATTCCCCTTTTAGTCTAAAGAAAAGATTTAAGCTTGATACAAAACTATATACAAAACAGTGAATAACAAGTGTGCTCTAAGAAAAGGAAAATCGAGAACAAAACCACAAACATATCTAGTCCTAGGGTGAAGGCATAAGGGAGTTTACAATAGAGTTGTCCTAAGCTGGAAAGCTTAAGTCTAGTACCTAATATATCTAACTAGGAAGAGAGAATAATACTTATGATAGTTTAATCTACAACCTCATCAAGACCTGAGAAGGAAAATAACGATACTAGGGTAGACAGGAAGTGCGGATGGCCAACTTCCAAAAGGTGCAGTGAGGACAGAAACAGCAAGCTACCTGGACAGTCACCCAAGGTCTGAAACAGATGGCGCCCAACGTGGCTATAAGAACTTTCACTTAAAACTTGATAAAAGCTTAAAAAGAGATTTTAGAAACAAAGGAACAGAGACTAGTTTGGTTGGATTTGTTTTGCTGTAGACAGAGATTTGCATGGCTCCTTTAAGGGAGGTTGACAAAATTAGCATAAGCGGCAAAAAACCACCTTGCTTTTAAAGAGCTCTGCTAACAATTCATTGGTGTGTACGAGAGCTGCAATGAAGGTTTACACTGTGTTTTAAAAAATACACTGGCTTGGGAGAGAAAAAGAAACAGGATACAATGGTTTAAAAAAGAAAAAAGGAAGTAGAATGGATGGATGTGGTGGCGCACACCGTTAATCCCAGCACTAGGGAGACAGAGGCAAACAGATCTCTGTGATTTCAAAGTAAACCTGGTATACAGAGGGAATTCCAAGACAGATAAAAGTTACACAGAGAAATCCTGTCTCAAAATATGTAAAAATAGAAGTAGAAGAAATAGAGTAATAAAAAAGCCACATAAAGATGGAAAGCACAGAGAAATTTTGGATACTATACACGATTCTGTTGTCTTTAAATTATTTGACTGCTGAGAAAATAACCACTACTGATATAAGAAATGCTGCTGGATTAATTCAATTTATATATTTTAAAAATGCTTTGACTCCAAAATTTAAGCCTAAGGACAAGTTACTGGGGAAAAGGATTTCTATTTTTGTTTCCACAGAAAATGAAAAGCTGTGGATTCCTTCCAGACTAATGTGGTTTGATCAAGCCAGACCCCCTGAAGCATTATCCCTGGGACAAGGCAGCCTTACAGACGACTGTGTCTTCTTAGGATCCCCCATGACAGTGCCCCTTACCAGCAGGAAGCAGTTTGGAAAGACCGACGCCCAAATTCCCAAATATTGTTTATAAATGTTTGTTTTCATTTAAATGGGCTTGTTTATAAATGGTTAATGACCACAAGCAATCTTTTTAAAGGTAAAAAGGGAATTATGGTATAGATAGGAATACTTTGTTTTGGAATGGATTTTCATTGATACAAATTTAAGGTCAATTTTGTGATATGTATATTTCTCCTCTTGTTTAGGTATTGTGTTTATATAGCTCATTTAGAATACAATGTATAGTTTAACACAGATTATAGATAATTACCTATGATAATGAGAACTTATAGTTAAGTTAGTTAGGATTTCTAGATATGCAGAGATGTATTTGAGATGGATAGGCATTCTTCATACCTTTCAAAGACCTACAGAATATGACATTTAAAATGGTTTAGGGTTTTTCTTGACAGTGAGGCACAACTGCACCTGGTAACACCACCTGCATCAGAAAGGAAGATGGACATTGAAGAAACTCGTTACGAAGTTTGCTTCTAATATGGCAAGACTAGCCATTTGGGCAAGGTACTGCTCTTCTGGACTGTTTGACTTTATGCTGTAGAAACTGGACATGCAGGACCCACAAAAAGGTGACTGCTGATGCAAGGTGGACAGTGCTACAGGATTCCTGCTTCATGGAAAAGGCTGCCAGACAGTCTACAAGACACCGAGAAAAATGACTGAGAAACTGCCAAGACAGGTGGACAGTTTAAAGTTTCCTGCTTTGTTGTGGAGTCTGGAGACACACTATGGCCTATGGGCTGAAGATGGAGCATTACAGAAGAACTTCGGGTGACTGACCAGGCAGTGAGTTGTCTCTGTCATTTCTAGAGTTTATATATTATCCTTCTGTGGTCTTTGAAGGAGTTGAAGACAGATATTTTTGGTTATAGTTTTTCTTAGTTAGGATTAAAGATAAGTTACTATAGGACTTTCGACTCACAAAGATAGGATAGATGATATTTTCTTAAAGTCTTACAAAATGTTAATGGACTAAATATTGTTAACTGAGATTCTTATTTGATAACTGTTGTATGTTATATTTTGCTATGTTAAGGTTAAAACCCTTCTTTTTATTTTAGACAGAAAAGAGGAGATGATGGGAGATGTTATTCTGTATTTGATAACTGTTGTATGTTATATTTTGCTATGTTAAGGTTAAAACCCTTCTTTTTATTTTAGACAGAAAAGAGGAGATGATGGGAGATGCTATTCTGTAAATATGTTTCTCATACTGGTTAATTAATAAAGCCCTGTTGGCCAATAGGAAACTAGATAGGCGGGGCTAGGAGACTAGGAGGAGGAAAGAGGAAGTAGTTAGGAGGGGTCAGCATGTAGAGCTAGAGGAAGCAAGATGCCGGGCCCGCCGCTCCCCGATAAGATGACCACGTGGAAATACTTAGATAAGTAGAAATGGGTTAATAATTAAGACAGAGCTAGTCCATAAACAATAATGGTAACTGGCCAACAGGATTGTATCAAATACAGAGTCTCAGTGTGTTATTTGGGGCTGGTGCAGCTGTGGGCCCAGACTGGTGGGGGGCAGGCTGGCGGAAAACATACAAGCTACACAAACCCAAGGGAAAAGGTAGATTGGTTAATTTAAGAAAAGCAGTCTAGCAACAAGCCAGGTATACATAACTAATAATAAGCCCCCATGTGTGATTTATTTAGAAGCTGGGTGGTGGGCCCTTCCAAAAATCCAAAAGAGTAAAACATCAAACAATCTCTCTCTCTCTCTCTCTCTCTCTCTCTCTCTCTCTCTCTCTCTCTCTCTCTCCCTCTCTCCCTCCCTCCCTCCCTCCCTCCCTCCCTCCCTCCCTCCCTCCCTCTCTCTCTCTCTCTCTCTCTCTCTCTCTCTCTCTCTCTCTCTCTCTCTCTCCCTCCTCTAGCTCCTCTATCATGCATGCCTGCCTGTCATCATGTTGCCCATCATGATGGCCATGGACTCACCCTCTGACATGTAAGCTCCAGTAAACTTTTTATACATTGCTTTGGTCGTGGTGTCTATTCATAGCAATAGGAAAGTAACTAAGTAACTAAGACATATATTCAGATAATATATATTCAGATAATGTTTCCAGAAACAGGTTTTAAAATAAGAATAATTTTAAAAATTATTACCCTTATTAAGTAAGTATGTGTGTGCGTGCGTGCGTGCGTGCGTGCGTGCGTGCGTGCGTGTGTGTGTGTGTGTGTGTGTGTGTGTGTGTCAACTTGCAGAAGTAGTTTTTCTCCTTCCACCATGTGTGTTCTGGAGCTTGATCTCAGCCTTGACAGCAAGCACTTTAACCCACTGATCCACCTCACCAGTCATAACTGTTCTTAAGTGTAGAAGAGTATGTTCTCATGGTGTAGGGTGGGAAAGGGGCAGAAAAGGCTCCCAGTGGATGGGAACAGCTGCATGCATGCCTGTTGCATTGTGAGGAACACAGGCCACTGGAAGGGTTGGTGGGAACGTGCAGCCACAGCACCTGCTGCTCACTACAGGAGAGTGAAAATGGAACAGCCACTTGAGAGGCAGTGTGGTAGTTTCTTACAAAACCAACACGTGTCTCCCATTGCTGCTCTTCATAGACCAAGCTCCTTGACACCTGCCATCATCACTGCCATCGTGGGACCTGACACATACTTGGGTGAAGAGACACTCCTATCACATTCTTACAGGAAGATAGAGCAAATAGGGTGTTTACCCAAATAAGATGAACTCTCTCCACCTCCCGCAAGCAATGCTACTCCTGTAGCATCCCCTATTCTCCACACTGCCTGCTGTCACCACTACCTTAGTACTGACCCCACCTGGTCCTTCAGGTCCACCCTGCACTTGGGTACAGTCATCTTTTTGATGATTATGACTGCTTCCACTTCCACAGCCTACATCTACACAGTGCTGTGGAATGTCCTTAATCTACACAGGTGCTCATTACTGTCTATAGATGGCATCATTCCCTCTTGTTATTTTAGATTTACTTTTAAATTTTTAAATTTGAGACTGTGGTCTTCAACTTTTGGTGATCCTTCTGCCTCAGCTCCTTAAGTGCTGGGATAACAGAGGTGAACCATCACACTCTATTCTTGTCTCTTGTGAGGACTCTGAGACTTGGAAAAGTCACTAGCCTCATGCTACATAACCAGTGTATGGTAGATTCTGTCAGGGTGGGTGGGTTTTTTTGTTTGTTTGTTTTTGTTTTTGTTAATGTTGTTAACTTCATACAAGCTAGAGGAACCTCAAAAACGCCTTCATCTGAATGCCTTCAGGCAAGTCTATGAAGGAGGACCCAGCCCACTGGAGGCAGGTGGTTGTGTCATCATAAAGCATGATGACAAAGCAGGCAGTGGTGGCTTGGGAGGCAGAGACAGGTGGATCTCTGAGTTCAAGGCCAGTGTGAGTCCTAGTGTAGTTTGGACTACACAGAGAAACCCTATGTAGTCTTAAAAATCCCAAAAGCCAAAGGCAGAAAAGAGAAGGAAGAGAGGGAGAGAAGAAAGAAGGAAGGAAGGAAAGAAAGAGAAAGAAAGAAAACAGATAAAGAGAAAGAAAGAAAGGAAAAATGAAAGGAAGAAAGGCAGATGAGCAAGACAAGCACTATTTCTCCATCGTGTTTGCTTCCATTCCTGCCTTGAATAATCTCTCACATGTATAGAACTTGACTTCCCTCCATGATGGACTATAAGGTGCAAGCTAAAATAAACTCTTCCCTCCCTATGTTGCTTTGGATATGATGTTTAAAACAAGAGAAACCCTACTAATAGTTCACATGTATAAACCCAAGGGCATGCAACCTCAGTGCTGGTCTGTATAGCCAGCATGCTCCACATACATTATTTACCAAACAGCAAGAACTGACCCAGGATGAAGAAAGAAATCACTTGTTAATACATGTTGGAGGGTTTTAGACACAGAGCAAAGGATCACCAGTCTATAATTCACACCGCCAGAGAAACTAAGATACAAGGAGGATTCTAAGAGATTCATACAAGGTCCCTCACAGAAGGGGAAAGGAACAAAATCTCCTAAGCATAGTGGAGAGGGAACTAGGAGAAAGAGAATGGGAGGAGAGGAAAGCATGTGGGACTAGGAAAATTGAGTCAGGGGAGGAACAGATGAAAGAAAAAAGGAGAGTGAGAGAGACCCTAAAAGACGGAGCCATTATAGGTTTGAAGAGAAAATTGACTCTAGAGAAATGTTCAGAGATCAACAAGACTGACCCCAACTATCAATTTGAGTAACAGTGGAAAGGCTACCATAAATGCCCTTCCCTGATAAAGAGATCGATGACTAACTTATCCACCATCCTAGAGCCCTCATCTAGTAGCTTCATCTAGTAGTTGATGGAAACAGAAGCAGACACCCATAACTAAACACTGAGCCAAACTGGAATCCAAATGCAGAGAGGGAGGACAAGATCAGGCTACAGAAACACACAGAGACAGCTGACCTGAAACAAGGAGGAGCTAATGTATTCTCAGACTTATAGTTGGGAATCCAGCACTGGACCGACTCAGACCCCCTGAACATGGGTCTCAGTTAGAAGGCTTGGGCAGTCTAAGGGACCTCCAACAGTGGAACTAGGATGTATCCCTGATGCATGAAAGGCCTTTGGAAGCACTTTCCTCATGGAGGGATACTCCCTTAACCTAGAGACAGGAGGGAAGGACTAGTCCTTACTCCAAATGACTAGACAGATTTAGATGACCTCCCCAGGAAGGCATCACCCTACATGTGGAGTGGGGGTGGGGGGTGGGGGATGGGGAGTGGGTAATGGGATGGGAGAGTGGTGGGGGGGCATGGGAGGGTAGAAGAGAGGAAGGGACGGCGAGGGTACTTGCATCAATATGTAAAATAAGAAAAAAAAAAAAAGACATGTTGGAGGTTACCCTTCTTCAAAAGACTCAGGTTCCCAGCCCTTTCTGTTCTGGTTTTGAAAACATTTATCTTTAATTACTTGTATGTGGGGAAAGTAAGGGTAGGGGAATGATTCAGTGTACATGTATGCAGGTGCCCAAGGAGGCCAGAAAGAAGGTCAGGTCCTCCAGAATTGTGAGCCCCCTCTTCAATGTGGGTGCTGGGAACCTTAATTTTGCTCCTTTGCAAGACCTCTGAGTACCTTGCAGCCATCTCTCTAACCCCTGTGGCCTTTCTGAGGAGGCCCTGTTTGGTGCCCTGCAAAGACACTTAAGTTCTTCCATTTCCTAAGTCTGTGACGCTGGGCAGTGAAGAATGGAGGCAGCCGGTACTCCCCACCCAAGGTTCTTTCTGGGTGCTCCCATTGCTAGGTGTGCACTGCTCACTCCCTGGTCAGATGAGTAGATCCAACTCTTTTCACTGTGGCTAAACACAAGGTGAGCTGTAGTGTCTCTTGTCCAGTGATGCTGGGCTTCCTGAGAACCCCATGAAAACAGCATCTACTTTCCCCACTTTGTATTGTGGCCTCTTGAGATCAAAGTTATGAGATAGGAGCTCCATTTGCTTCCAGCACAACCAGCCTCATTAGCTTCCTGTCCTTCAGCTCTGGGAGGGGGTATCATCAGATGCTTGCCGTTTGAGATACTGTTTGCATATCTGAATCTCGTTCTTCACAAAATCTCCCCCTTAGGGGCATCACTTCCTATTTTCAAATGAACAAGAATTCCCTTATCTCAGAGTTGCTCCAGGACAGAAACTTTCAGACTTGTTTGACAATGGCCTATTCAAAGAAGTAACTGTGGCCCAATGTATATCCTTATGCACATGTATTCATATATGTGCAGACATAACTAAAGCATGGTGTTTTATAACAGGCAATGATTTTTTTGTTTGTTTTCATTTTTTTTTTCCGAGGCAGGCTTTCTCTGTAGCTTTGGAGCCTGTCCCAGCACTTGCTCTGTAGACCAGGCTGGCCTGAAACTCACAGAGATTCACTTGCCTTTACCTCCTGCCTTTGCCTCCTGAGGTGCTGGGATTAAAGGTGTGCACCACCACTGTCCAGCTGCAATGTTATTTTTAGCTACATTTTTATTTCTCTCTCTCTCTCTCTCTCTCTCTCTCTCTCTCTCTCTCTCTCTCTCTCTCTCTCTCTCTCTCTCTCTCTCTCTCTCTCTCTCTTGTGTATGTGTGTGTGTGTAACTTTACCAGAAGAGAATTTTTGGAAGTTAAGTGTGCATCTCGTTTCCTCTGGGGCTGTGCTTGGAGAAATTTTCCCTTTGGTGATTTTGCTGTGGGTATTATAACAGTATATCACAGCTCTGAGTACAACTACACTCCTGGATCTGTGTATTTCTCCCAGCAACTGACCACATCACAGAGTCTTGGAAACTCTTGATATCAGATGAACTACAAATAGGATAAATCAAAAACCCACAACAAGGCATCAAACTTTGGAAAACTAAAGATAATGAGAGCATCTTAAAAACAAAGGAATAGTATGCTATCCCCGAGTGTTCCTGAGGAAGACCAATGTGTATGGCAATGGCTTCCTCATTTCAAAACAAGCAGTCCAGCCAGAAGGAAGTGACATAATATGATTAACAGAAATGCCAAGCATGGGGTCTAGATCTAGCTCCTTGGGAATGTGATAACAACAAACTCAGAACAAGGGAAAATGCCAAGATTGTGTTGCTGGTAGACCTTAAAGATTAGCTAGAGAAAACTCTTCAACCAGGAAGAAAACAACAGGAATAGGAATCTCAGAGCAACAGGAAGAAGGGTAACAATAAGAGGACAGAAATAGCTGGGAAATTGTGGTGCATGCCTTTAGTCTCAGCACTCAGAAGGCAGAAGCAGGTAGATCTGTGTCTGGTCTACAGAGCAAGTTCCAGAACACCCAGGGCTGTTATACTGAGAAACCTTGTCTCAAAAATCCAGAATATATATATATATATATATATATATATATATGTATGTATGTATGTATGTATGTATGTATGTATGTATGTATATATATATATCCCTTTCTTCATGAGTTTTATAAATTATACTTGATGACTGAAATGAAAGTGGTAACAGCTTATCTTCACCAATGATTTTTATTCTTTTAAATTGTGTGTATGTGTGTGTGGTGTATGTAAATGTGAGTGCAAGTGCACATGGAGTACAGAAGACAGAGTCAGATCTTCTGCAGTTGAAGTTACAGGTGATTCTAAGCAACCGGATGTGGGTGGCCCCAGCAATGATATTTAAAAGTACTGGAGCTGCCTAAGTGAAAGAGTTTTAACATTTCACTCAGTGGTAACTTAGACTGAAGCAAGTTACGTATGTAATACCCAGAGTGTCAAAAACTAGACAAAGAAATATACTCAAAACACTACAAATCGGTTAAGATTGATTCCTAGAAGTGATCTAGTAAACTACAGCACGGTTAGAAAAGACACAGAAGACTGAGAGCCAGAATGAAGAGTACAGATTGCACTACAGCAGGCCTCAGGCAGCACAGGCCACTTACCACTGGGCTTTCTGGAGGCTGCTCCCTGAAGGTCTGAGGAACAATCCCTGTGGGAGGCTCTGCCTGGACACGGGCCTGGAGACCTGCTGTGCTCTGGGTCAGGCCCCTGGACTGTGTGGCCAGCAGGTGGCTGTTTGCTAGGGGCTGCACTCTGCTCCATGGGCTCATTCTGGGAGCTGGGTGGACAGGGGAGAAGGTGGAGTCTGGGGGAATCTGTGCTCAGCTGTCCTTTTTGCTGTTCGGCTTCCTTCCGCTTGCTTTCCTCCTCTCGCTTTCTGGAACCAAAGCCAAAGGAGAGGAAAACGTCAAAATGGCCTCACTTGCTTGAGGACCCTCAAGATGGACGGGAATGTTGAGAGAGAGGAGCCACCACACCATAGGACGGACATGGAAATGCACACTTTCTAGGGTGAGCTTCTTTTCTTAAGTGTAAAACCAACCACCTCCCTGTACCAGGCCTTAAAGAATGTAGCCTAAAACCATCACACAGATCAGTCCGCATTGCTGAGATAGAGACGGCCTCACCAGGCACCGGACTGTGTCATTTACCCATCTTGCTCTCCCTGGAGCTAACCAAAACTCCACCTCTTTCTCCCTGTTCCAGACAGCACAGCAGAATGTCACTTAGGACCACAGTCACAGGGATTGCCTCGAACTGGTTCTGCTTGTAAAAAAAGACCACCACAAATGGAAATGATGACATGGAAAAGTTACTTGCAGACAACTTCACAGCTCCAGCCAAGGAGTCAACGAAACCCTTTGCAAGTGGGGCCCCTGTGGTATCTTCAAAAGCCAGACAATGGGGGCTCAGTTCAGCCATTGAGCAACAGTACAAAAGGAGCTTTGGCAGCCGAGGCCAGGTCTAAAGACCAGCAACAAGGAAAGACAAGCCAGTCCTCAGTCTCCTGAGAGCTGGCTCAGGCTAGAAATGGGGAGGGGCTAAGTGTAGGGTAAAGCGCCAGTCAGAGAGACCCACTTTGGCCCTCACACCAGAGCCAGTGCTACCTGTGACCAATTGAAACATGAAACCAGCCAATCTCTGAGCAGAAAAACCTCTCCCTGGGAAAACTCCACCCCAAGAAGCCCTATCCAAGCCCCTCTGCCTGTTTAGTTGCTGGCTGTCCTTTTCCACCCTGGCAGAGGCAGCCATTCTCCTGGACTCCTCCTTCCCAAATAAATCTCTTTTTCAAAAGAATCTTTCAGGTAAAGACCTTCATTTGCCAGTGCAGAATAGAACTTTCTGGGACATTTCCTTAGGGGGACTGAGCAAGACCCAGCAAGGCTGTAGCAGAGAAAAGAAACAACATTTCCTTAGAGCTGAAGGAGATTGCTACATTTTTGCAGGGGCTTCCCCTTTAGCAGACTGTAGCTGAAGAAGCAACATCTTGGGCCGAAGAAGATAGGACATTCCCTTGGGCGAACAGAACAGAGCTCAGCTACTGTGGCTCTCTCCAGAAGCGAGGAGCAGGATTGCTATATCCTGCAGGAAGACCATCCCCACCACACCCCAGTCCCAGGTAGCCCAGCTTCAGGAAAAGTCAGGATACCTTTCTCTCCAGGGCTGCTCCAGCCTCCAGAGCTGTTCTAGGTGGCCAGGTTTCCTGGTAAATCAGGACATCTTTGCAGCCCCGAGTTATAATATTCACTCTTACACTCACTTACATTTTGGTGCTGAAACCTGGCATTTCCACTTACTTACACTAAGAATAGGACCTATCTGACCAGTGCCACTAATTGAAGGAATTCTATGGAAAGAGGAAGAAAGACCCTAACATTTCCCGAGTCTCTCCTCTACTATGCACTGAGGACACAGAATGAAGACTGCAGACTGAAATGGGAAAAATTAATAAAAGTCTAAAAACTTAGACTTCAAATCTCATATAGGAAAAATAGAACTTTCAAGTTCCTCTGAGCTCCCAAAGGCAGCCCAACAGATAAGACTAAGCAAAGGACTGGCTGGGTACGTGACTAGAGGCCTAAGACCAGATAACACACCCCAGCTGTGTCAACATTTCTCTATCCTAAAGAAGACCAGATAGCCATCAACTCCTGGTTGCAAAAATCCCTGGCCAGGAGATAATTAATAAACTTATTTCCCCTACAATATCCTGCTCAATTGTATCCTGCTGAAACATGTAGTTACTGTTTTATCCTATGTAACCATGGAAGCTTTGTAATTTCAGACTTTCAGTCTTGTGGACTTTCCCTCCCTCCCACCCCCTGTAGCTGTAAGCCATACATATTCTGCTTGCTCCTGAGCAGACAGAATCATTGTTGCTGCTTGCTAATAAAGAAATCTTTGTTTTTACAGCGAGTCACTTCCTTGGTGGTGGTCTTTTTGGGGTCCCACAAACTGAGCATAACACAGACTTCAGGTCTACCCCGAGGAATCTCTACAGAAGGGGACAGCTAGGAAAAGAGAAACCTAGCTCACCATGGAAGAGATATTACAGTAGTGTGCCTGTATAAAAGTGGTGAATTTTGTGTGGAGGAATACAGATGGACAGTTTAAAGTTTCCCGCTTTGCTGAGGAGTCTCTATGGGCTGAAGATGGAACTTTACAGAAGAACTTTGGTTGACTGACCAGGCGAGTTGTCTCTGTCATTCTAGAGTTTATATATTATCCTTCTGTGGTCTTTGAAGGAGTTGAAGACACATAGTTATGGTTATAGTTTTCCTTAGTTAGGATTAAAGATAAATTAAATATAAGACTTTAGACTCACAAAGATAGGATAGATGGAATATTTTCTTAAATCTTACTAAATGTTAATGGACAAAATATTGTTAACTGTGATTCTTATTTGATAACTGTTGTGTGATATATTTTGCTATGCTAAGGTTAAAACCCTTCTTTTTATTTTATACAGAAAAGAGGAGATGATGGGAGATGTCATTCTGTAAATATGTTTCTTGTATTGGTTAATGAATAAAACACTGTTGGCCAATAGGAAAGGACTAGGAGACAAGGAGGAAAGAGGAAATGGTAAGGAGGAGTCAGCATGTAGAGTCTGGAGAGAACAGAGGTTGGGGCCCTCTCGCCGGTAAGATGAGACCACGTGGAAATACTTAGATTAATAGAAATGGGTTAATATTTAAGGCAGAGCTAGCCAATAAGAAACTAGTAACCGGCCAACAGCATTATAACAAATACAGCATTATAACAAATGTGTTAATTAGGGCTGGCGTGGAGGTGGGACTGGCCGGTGGAAAAATCCTACTCATTACAGAGGAATGTTTAGTCCTAGCTTCTAGCACTAAGATGTGCAGGTGCCTGGTAGGCAGAGATGGAGGGAGCAGCCTGGCCTGGTGTGCTGTGCTGACACCGGAGTGTACTGGCTTCCAGGTGACACTGCTTCTCACACTCAAGGAGAGAATCTGGTCACTACTAAAGAGTCCACTAAGAGTAGAGTGAGATGAGGGAGTGGTGGAGAGAAGCCATGCTGGGAAGTTTTGAGGATGTCTGTGCCTGCTCTACAGCTGGCCAGCAAATGGACACAGCTGAGCAGCTCACCTGTCAGGGACTAGCCAGCTCTGCCCCCGTTTGAGAGCTCAGAACCCCTGATCTGATGCAAGGGTGCTCAGAGACTTGGGGTCTTTACAATCTTTGAAACTTATGTTATTGAGATGGGAAGCTGATTTATTACAATATCTGAGGTTAGAGTCTTTCTTCAGGGCCTGGAGAGATGTCTCAGAGGTTAAGAGCAGTGGCTGTTCTTCCAGAGGACCAGGGTTCAATTCCTAGCACCCACATGGTAGCTCACAACTGTCTATAACTCTGGTTTCAGGGGGATCTGAGACCTTCTATATCAATGCAAATAAAATAAAGTTAAATAAATAATTAAAAAAGAATCTTTCTTCAGGGGAAGCTGGAGCACAGGACTGAGGGCTGATAGAGAAGCCTAGATGGTGGCCAGCCCTGGGGTTTTGGAGAAAAGTACTGCCTTCTGAGGCAGGTCTGCTGGAGCCTCCTCATAGGTAGGAAGAGCTGAAGTAACACAAGAGAAGGATGGTGGGGAGAGAAAGGTCTGAGGAGCTATGCAGAGCAAGAGGCAGCTCCCTATGGGGAAGCACAGCAAAGGACTCAGGTCCTTGCTCCTCATGCATTAATTGGCCAAATCCCTGGGATCTTGTGAGTTACACATTTTGATGAACTTGGATTCTACTCTCTAAACTTCTTACAAGTGCCCAGGTAACCCAACTCTTGCTGCTTCTCTGGCCTACCCTGCAGCAAGAAGGAGAACCTGGTGGTCAGGGTAGACCATGGGAAGGAGAGGTGTCTCTGTGATCACCTTTGCATGATTTACTATACTAGTGCACACTCTTTCACAAACAACCTGGCAGTCCACAGGTGCAAGACACCAAACACGAAGGGCAGTCAGAGCTCCCAAGCAGAGAGTTCAGCCTTCCCTTGACTAGATTTAGAGCGAAGCTTATTTAGATTTCAAGGGACAGGGAAGACCCAGCTGACAGATGGTTTTAAACCACGTCAACCTTGCTAGGGTCCTTCTGTGTGGGAAGCCTCTATTCAGTAGTCCACTGAATCTCATCACAGAGAACATGGCCAGGTACTTTGGGACAAGTCTTGTTTTGATGGGCTCTGGTTTTGTTACACTTCTGCCAAGTGCTGACACTTGAATGTGCTCTTCTGGTGCTGTAGGCTAGCAAGGTAAGTGTCATAATCGAGGGCTGGGATCCACATAGATGCTAGTAAATGCCACTCAAGGTGATTGACATTTCAGGAGAAGGTGGAAACATGTGGGTGAGTTCTGCTAAATGACCTAGGCAGGGAGAGGGAGCCTCACTCTTCATATACTGCAGTTGAACAGAGTGGCTTTTAAGGAAGTGGTATTGGCCCTTTCCATAGACACACAAGTGAGGCTGTCTGGGCTGGCATCCCGTGGATTTCCATGACAGTTAGAGGGGCTCACAGGTGATAAATGAGATTTTATTGTTTGAGCAGTCATTTCTTCCTTTTAAGAAACCAAACATCTTTAGTTAATTAAAAAAGACACTATGCAGCCAGGGGACAAGTTCTGTTACCACAGACCTTCCTAGGCCTCTAACAAGGTCAGTCACATGACAAATGGCAGGTAGCCTAACAAAGTGATGAGGATGTATAATCATCAAGCAGGCTGTTTGCTGGGGGACTTCTTTGGAGAAGAGACAGTGTTTTGTTTTTTATTTTTGTAGAACTAAATATTTAGAAGGAGAAGAAATGATGTATTCATGAGGGTATGTAACTCAGTCTTAGGTGCAAGAACATGAGGTTTTATGAAATAATGCATTTTTTTAAATTAAAACTTCCAGGTGTCACAGATAACAAAGGTATTGAATCCTTGTTCTCCCCAGTCAACATCTTGGGTCTAAAAGGGGAAGAAATCACAATTCTAACACATTACAGTGCTGAGTCTTGTTGCTCTTTAAACCTGTCACAGGCTGAGTTGCATTGATTAGTATGCAGGGGCTGGAGAACCATATGTACAAATATGTAAGTGCCCCAGCATGCTGTGAAGATAAGTGGCATGTTACTGCACGTGCTGCCTTGAGTAGGACAAGCGAGTTAAAGCGTTACACTTCAGACTCACAGATTGGAATGGAGAATGTCCAAGAGTGTGTGATGGTTCATCTGGATGGTCAGCTTGGCTGTATTAAAGATGACTTACACCAGGAAAGCACATCTCTGAGTATGTCTGTGATGCTGGTTTTGAGAGACAGATCCTGAGGCCTCTGGTCTAATGAATGGATCAATCTATTGATGATCTTATTGTAAAGAGCTGAAAGGTAGAGGTGGGGTCTAGCTAGAGAAGGTAGGTCACTGGAGGTGGACATTTGAAGCTATATTTTGCCCCTCCCCTTCCTGTCCTCTTTCCCTACTTTTTGGTTGCTATAATATGAGAGGCTGTCTGCTACCACACCCTCCCCACCAGGAAGGATGGGTACCACTGAAACCATGAGTAAAATCTCTTTTCCTTTAAGTCATTTTTGTCACTCATTTTGGTCACAGTAGCACAGAAGTAACTAATACACAGTCCAGTGCTTCCATCTGACAAAAGGGGAAACTAAGGCATACAAGGGATGTCCAACTGTAGCCACTGGGCTGCACCCAGGATAGCTATGCCTGTGGTCAAACATCTTGCGTACGACAATGTCATGTCACAATCTCAGAATGTTATGAGTTGTTCAGATGGCTCAGTGGATAGAGGTGCTTGCCATACAAGCCTGACCACCTGAGCTCAATTCTAGGAACCCACATGAAGGCAGAAGACTGACCTCACAAAGTTGACTTCCACATTTGTACCAAGGTGTGTGCATCTACACACAAACCACGTGCATATACAAGATGTGGGGGCAGGGAGACTATACAGCTTTAGAGGGTGCCAAATGAGACCATCTGTGAGGATTTCTCAGGACCACTGCAAGGGAAGTTATTAAATATTTATTTATTACAGTCTTACTGTATGCCACATATTGTAAGGCACTGGAGATATGAAGATGAAACACACAAGCCCTGCTCTTAAGGACCTGGCAGTTGAGTGTGGAAACCAGATTCACATCCTTCTGCAGATGGGAGGGAGATCTGGATGGAATGAGTGCTACAACTGAGGTGTCTACAGAGAGTTAGCAGGGATGCAGGAGGCAAATACTAATTAGACAGAGGCAGGAAAAGGCTCCTTATGAAGAATGTCAAAGCAGGAGAAGTAAAAGGAGAAGCTATCCCAGGCTAGGGGAAGAGCATGAGCAAAGACTTGCAACCCTGCTCTCACCCAGGCTTTGACTTAGAGGCTAAGTGCTTGCTTCTATTTTAAATTTCCCTTCTACAGTACCTTGAGAGATGACAACTGAGTTCCTGCTGGAATGTCCCAGTGAGAGGAGCTGATCGCAACATGAGACAGAGGTTTGGCTGTAACCTTTCCCTTTGCTGCTGCTTGGTATCTGGGGTCTGTCAGTTTCTATCCCTTCCTTGTCTCTGAATAATAAGTGGAATAATATTTGGTCTTTAAAGTCCTCTCCAGGGAATAAAAAAAATGTTGTGTGTCTGGAACCTTTGGCTTATGGAATGTTGGAGCTGGAAGGACCTCAGATATTCTGTCCATTTAAAAATAATCTTTTGTGACGTATCAGCCACTTTGATAATGAGAGCAAAAAAATACATAGCTCCTCTTTCAATATATACTCTTGACTTATGAAATGCTGTATATCATCTTAGGGCAATCCTAGAGCTTGAAGCCCTTCTGATTAAGGAAACTTTTCATTTGCTGATGGGAAATTGAGGCTCCGAGAAGGAGACCGAAGAAGTAACTCCTCATGGATTAGATGACTTTGTGAGCAAAAGAGTGAGAAACGTGGGCCAGCCCTGAAGAGACTGATGTTCACAGGAGCAGGCTGCAACAAGAGCTATCATAAAACCCAAGGGGGTCTGTGGTAGGAATGGGAGCGTCATGAGCACTCCCCAGAGTTCATGAGAAAACATTTAGACCTTTTCTGTTGGTATGGAGGAATAGCTTCAAGGAAAAAAAAAAACAAACAAAAAACCAAAAACCAAAAACCAAAAATTCTCTTGGGCTGGAAAGATGGGTCAGCACTTAAAAGCATGCACTGCTCTTGCAGAGCTGAGTTTGGTTCCCAGCACCCAATCAGGCAACTGCCTATAACTCCAAACATAGGGGGACCCTATGCCTCTCTGGTCCTGGTGGGCACTTGTACCCACATGCACACATTCAGAGACAGGCACACACACATACATACAACTAAACAAAACTTAACAAAACAGAAAAGGAGTGTCAGTTACAAACCTCCACTGATAGAATGTACTGTTGTGGGAGAGACAAATTCCCTGTCATTAGTTGTTTTGGAGGACACAGACTCCTTGCAGAAAGCACTTGAGCATCCCACAAACCTGCCTGGGTGGCCAGACTGGACTTATCTGTGTGACTCTACAAGGCTCTCTATCTCAGTCTTAAACTAGCCAGAGGAAGCCCAGGTCTCTCAGGGGGGTCAGCAAGGAAGAAGAGAAGAAGTTTGAGATGGCTGAACGTCAAGTCCAATGGTGTGTGGAACTGTAGTGAAAGCAAAGACTTGGAGACAACACTGGCATTCAAGAGTGACAGCTAGACAGTGATCTCACATGTTTCAGGTGAGTGCAGGAAGGCAAAGTAGAAATGCTCAGTGGGCAGCTGAAGATACAGGGTCAGAGTTATAGGAGGTAATGGTGTGAGACTGATAAAGGGCTTTTCTAGAGGGATGGCCTAATTAAAAAAAAATTTTCGAGATTTGATCTCTAGGTATGTTGCCTAGACAGGTCTTGAAGCCCTGGATCCATAGGACCCTTCTGCAGTAGCTGAAACTACAGATGTGCACCTCTGGTCTGACTCATTACCAGTAGAAAACAGTATGGTATGTGCAGAAGTCAGAAGAGAAGGACTGAGCTCAGTGTGTAGATGGTATAATCCAAAAGACGGAGGAAGGAAGAGTGAGTGAGATGAGAGTGAAGTAAAACCTGGTGAAGAGGTGGCTTCAAGGAAGATGGGTAATTAACATAAACTAGGTTCTGTCCCAGTCTGATTCCACTCTATGCTCTGGCAGGTAAATTATAGTATGTTTATTTTGGCAGCAACATAGTGCCCTATGAGTTATGAAGTGCTTTTAAATTAATGTGGGCATTTCTTAAATAGAAATTTCTAAAATACTGCTTAGAAAATATATCTGTAATCTTGTCTCTCCTAACTTCTCCAGGGTGAATCAGAGATCACTTTCCTTCATGTTTAATGAGTCCCTTTCACCTGCTCACTTTACAAAGGTAATTCCTGATGTCCAAACATGGTTAAATAAGAAATGGACATTGAGATAATGTCATGTGCCTGACATGCCTTCATTAAACATTCAGCAGTAGAATTCTGGGTTTTATTTCTTAAAGCAAAATCTCAAAGACAAATCAAACAATGACTTGGACTTTAAGAAATAACTGTTGAGAGTTACAATGAAAATGAGAACAGTCTCTAAGACCTTCACCTGAGTGCAGAAGGTGAGGTTACATAATGATGAGTGTTGGAAGTGGAGTCTACACAAGGATAAGTGCAGGGGGTGGGGGCCACCCAAGGATGAGTATGGGAAGAGATGGGGGTCCATACAAGGATGAGTGCATGAGGTAGAGTCTACACAAGGAAGAGTGTAGGAAGTGGGGGTCTACACAGGGATGGATGAGTGCATGAGGTGGGGTCCACACAAGGATGAGTGTGGGAAGTGTGAGTTGTAGGATAAGGGCAGAGGTGGGGATGAAGGGGGGAGGTTGAGAGGTTGACTGTTGAATGCTATGAACTCTGCATCCAACACTGACACCAGTGAAAAAAATGTATGTAAACAATAGGAGACACTGCAGCTTTCCCAGATTCTAAGTAATAGTATGAACACAAGCAAGCCTAGCTACCATTTAAAAAAGTTAACTTCAGAAGCTAAAATATAAAAACAAAAAGCCCTTTCTTCCATGGTAGAGGACCTCGTTGGAATGACAATGAGAGAGAAAGGGTGGGTTTCAGAATTTCCTAAAATTTCCTTTCTGTTTCAGGCCTCTAGATTAGGATACTGAAGTATATGTTAGGAAAAGATAAAAATCGTAAGCACAATATTGTTTAAGGATGCCAGTGCTTTAAAACTCATTCTCTATACAGGAGATCACACAGTGCTGAGTCCTCAGCTCTGCACTGACTCAACAGTATGTCCATCCAAACTTGTGGGCCCTCTGGAAGAGAAAGAAGAGGGTCTAGTGCAAACTTGGGAGTCTACAGACCTGAAGAATACCCCCAGATCAGTAAGTCTACCTGATCTCATATCACAGACAAAGAAATCAAGGGCCAGAAAGAAATACTGTCTTTCTTGATCAGGCTGGTTTTACATCTGGTTGTCCCCCCACTCTACCATTCCTCTTACTCTATTGGGACGAGAGTATGGGAAAGAACTCAAGCCTCCTGCCTCTATGGATGAAGCAGAATGAGTTCAGATGAATGCAATTCTTTTTGAGGACATACAATGTCAGCCATGCTGCCTCTGTAGAGTTGCACTTCACATTTGGGTATAAATGACTGGATTCTGCAGCCAAATGCTCTACCACTGAGTGAGTGATATCCCATTTTTAATAACTTATTTTTATTTCATGTTCATTGCTATTTTGTCTGTACGCATGTCTGTGTGAGGGTGTCAGAAGCTCTGGAACTGGGGTCACAAACAGGTGTGAGGTGGAATTGAACCTGGGTTCTAGAAGAAGAGCCCTACTCTTAACTGCTGAGCCACCTCTCCAGCCCCATGACTGCATTCTGGAGGAAGATTCTTAAATGTTAAACTGAAATTTATGGATCCATCAGTTGGAGGAAATGCAGTAGTCTCCATAGTTTTGTTTCCTTTAGTTTCTGTTTCCCACTGAATAGAAAACTCTAGAAACAACCAATTCCTAAGTGTTCTGAGGGCCACTGTTGCAGTGCCACTTAAACCACCTTCATGCTTAATAATGCCTCCGAAGCACAGGGGCAGAAATGCCAAGAATTCAGACCTGCCACAGAGGGCTTTCGAAAAACGAAGGTCAAAAAAGTGCACAGGATATTTAGAGACCAGACACCTGTAACTTTCTTTATTCTCCATTGTTGGGTGGTTCTACTGTATTACTGTCTTAATTCTTTACTGAGCCTAACATATAAGAAGCACTTTATCATGGGCATGTATGAACAAGAAAAAGCAGCATGTCCAGACACAGCTCAGATCATAACACTGTTACATTCTGGATAGCTCATGCTACTATCAAATATCCTAATACACCTAGTAAATACCACAGTTTAGTGACTTGGGGCACCATACAGCATCAGCTATTTCTTAAAAGACTGAGGCTGAGTGGGAGTGGTGACTCAGTACTGTTGATCAGTGAGATGAGAGCCTTGTATGGGGGGGAAATATCAAATTTTATGGTATAATTTCTGAATACTGAATTCATCTCTTTTACAGCATCTTAGTCTGGGGGACATCTGTACAGGTTTCAGTGACATTCAAGATATCCATGCATCCACTGGGAGTATTACAATCATTCTCATTAATGTAGGCCCCTTCTGGTACAATATTCCATCCCATATTTGAAAGACATCATGTATACTGTTTCCTTACAGTTGTTACCCACATGTAGAGGCTTTAGGCTGACGGGATCAAGACGGTCTTATGGCCGTCTTGATGGGAAAGAGGACAAGCTGAGAGTGGCATGGCAGTGCCCACACGTGCACTGAAAACCAGACTGAGCTACATAATGAGAACATATTTAGGAAGGGGAGAGGGAATGGGCTGAAGGCTGCTTAGTCTGTAGGGCACTTGCCTTGTAAACATGAGGTCCTAATATAGTTACTCAGAACTTATGTAAAAATCCAGACATGGTAGCATCCTCTTGGAAACCCAGCTGTGAGTGTGTAGAGACTGAGGGATCCTTGAGGCTCACTAGCTAGCTAATCTAGCCTAATTGGTGAGCTCCAGGCTATTGAGAAACTCTACCTCAAAGGTTGTAAACAGTGTTCCCCAAATTGACACACAACTTACTGTGTGTACATGCACATAAGAACACATATATACAAGTATATACATACATGCATAAAATAAAAGAGTGTAATATGCTGTTCCCTGGGATACCAACTGTGATGTCTATACATGGTTGACAACTTGACTACATCTAGAACTAAAATGCCGAAATGGAGGGCACGCCTCTGAGGGATTTTTGCTTAATTTGAAGTAGGAAAATCTTCGTCTAATCTAGAAGCTTCAAAGATCTACTTCTTATCTGGGTCTTTAATTCAGATCCTTTGAGCTGAGAAAAGACATGTTTTAAATCCAGATCTAATATGGGCCATGCCTTCTTCTGGAAGCCTATATAAGGACATGGAAGAAGGAAGGTTTTTGCTCTTTGCTTGCTTGCCCTTGACTTACTAGCAGTCCATTCCTTCACTGGGATTACAACCTGCTTCTTTGGGATTCCAGTGACTATTGAAGACTAGTTCAGACATCCAGCCTTGTGGACTGAGCAAGCCAGTAAGCAGCACCCTTCCATGGACTCAGTGTCAGTTCCTGCCTCCAGGTTCCTGTCTTGCTTGAGTTGCTGTCATGACTTCCTTGGATGATGTATTTGTGATTGGGAAGCATAAGCCAAATAAACCCCCTCCTCCCCAAGTTGCTTTGGTCATGGTGTTTCATCACAGCAATAGTGACCCCAAGTAGGATACCAACTACTTCAGTGTCTTCAGAGTCACAGTAAAGGATGAGTTTCCGCAAGCTTACTTATAGAGAGAGGGCTGACATTATGGTTAGCATTCTAGTACATAGTTTCCCTTCACTTTTTCAAAGTATTTTATTCTATGATTTTTTAATGGTTCTTTATCACACTTATACTTCATTGTGGAAAAAAAACAGAAAAATTAAAGGGCTGAAGACTCAAGACTTGGCAACACTCAAGTTACAGCCAGGGTAGCCTTTATGAACACTCATCTACAGCTCCACTGACAATGTATTTGCTATTATAAGTGTCAAGTATTTAGAATACTTCTGTAACAGTTGTCAACCAATCACAGATTGGAAATTTTCAGAAAAATTTACCATCTGTGTTGAACATTGTGACACTTTTCACTTTTTCCTAAATAATATTTTATAACAGTAATTTACATGACATTCATATATGTTAAGTATTGTAAATAATCTATAGATGGCTCCATATATACAAGAGGATGGGTCACTAATGTCAGAGTTTTGGGTACCCACTAATCTTAATGTCTGAAGGAAGTCTTGACTCCATGCCCCCTCCACATGCACATGGGACAACTGTATGTACACAGGCTTGTCATGAAATGGGGAAGAAGAACCAGTAATTTACACATGTGGTTGCTTTAGTTAAATCAAAATTAGACTTACATTCATTTAGCAAACTTGGCTAGACATGAGTTTCTTTCAATAAAACAAGAAGGGGTCTGGGGAGATGGATCAGTTGGTAAAGTTCTTGAAGGTCAAATATGACTGCCTGAGTTTAATCCCTAGAAGCCATATTTTTAAAAAGCTGGCAAACCTGAGTGTTGGTGGTACACGCCTTTAGTCCCAGCACTTGGGAGGCAGAGGCAGAGGCAGGTGGATCTCTGTGAGTCTGAGTCCAGAGCTAGTTCCAGGACAGCCTCCAAAGCAATACACAGAAACCCTATCTCGAACGCCACCCCCCCTCCAAAAAAGCTGGCAGATTATGGTTGTGCATACTTTTATTCCCAGCACTCAGGCGGCAGATGCAGGTAGTTCTCTGTGAGTTCAAGGCCAACCTGGTCAATATAGGAGAACCTATCTCAAAAACAAAGTCTACACATGGATGGTAAATTATAATTCAGTGCTGGGGAGATTATGTACCTGTAATTTAGTGCTAGGGTGATGGGAGATATAATTCTGTAAATATGTTTCTTGTATTGGTTAATGAATAAAGCACTGCTGGCCAATAGGAAAGGAAGATAGGGAAATACTAGGAGACAAGGAGGAAAGAGGAAGTAGTAAGGAGGAGTCAACATGGAGAGACTGGAGAGAGTAGAACACCGGCCCTCTCTCCGGTAAGATGAGACCACATGGAAATACTTAAATTAATAGAAATGGGTTAATAATTAAGACAGAGCTAGCTGATAAGAAACTAGTAACTATCCAACAGATTTATATCTAATATAGCATCTCTGTGTATTATTTGTGGCTGGCATGGCAGTGGGCCCAGACCGGCGGGGAAAACCTTACTCCTAACACTGGGGAAGTGAACACAGGCAGATACTGGGGAATTCTTAACCAGCCATTCAGAGTACCCTACTTATCAAGCTTCAGGTCAGTGAGAGAAACTGTCTCAAAAAACACATGGATGGCACCTAAAGAACAACACTTGAGGTTGTCCCTCGGCATGCACACATGTGTACCTATACACCTACACCTACACACCTACACACACACACACACACACACACACACACACACACACCTCCTTGCCAGAATGCCAGGAAGGGCAAGAATCTAAGTTCTTTCTTGGTAGCTTGCTTTAAGTGGCAATCACATCCTAACTTCATGCCAAGGTTGCGGCAGCTAGAAAAACAGGGATGTTCTAGCAGGAATGCTGAATGGAGTTTGGGTCTTCCTCTTTCCATCAGTCCTCTGAAGAGCAAGAAGGTGACAGAGGAACTGATCCATCCAGAGGGTTCTCCCCCACCCCCTCTCCCACCCAGTTTCCCTTCTCAGCAGACAGCAACCTGTGTGCCTCACACTTACTTAGCTGCAGCATCTTTTCTCAGCTGTTCGTGCTTCATGAGGAGGTTCTTCCGGTCTCGGAAGGCCTTTCTGACCTTGTATCCTTTGTAGACAGCTTGGATTTTGAAGGCAGCAATGTCTTGTATAGCTGCGATAGACAGGGCACCATGTTCCAGCATGAACTGGATCACCTCATGGCGCTCGCCAAGCAATGCATAATCAAGGGGTGTATACCTGAAACAAGAGGAAGGTTGGTTTTGAATGGACTGTGATTCAAGGCACAGTGAAACTATATTAGCACCTAGCAGAAAGACATTGATTCTACCATGGGCTACTTCCCTGGCAAAACCTTCTAGTCTGCTCTTGTTTCTTTAAGGAGAAACAAAACAAAACGAGAGGCTGCAGGTTCATCTTTGTGTGGTTGAGCTCTGGGGGCTGGTTCATAAGCTAGAGCACTGGTTCTCAGCCTCTCCAATGCCAAGGCCCTTTAAACAGTTCCTCATGCTGTGGTGACCGTCCCCTTCACCATACAATCATTTCATTGCTACTTCATAAGGTAATTTTGCTATTATTATGAACTATAATATAAATATGTGATATCTAGGATGTCTGATACGTGCCCCCTATGAAAGGGTCATTCAACCTCCAAAAGGGTTATGACCCACAGGTTGAGAACCACTGAGCCAGCGGCTATGAGAACACATGACTAATTCCCTTTCTTCCATTGTGCCAATCGATTTCCTACTCCTGTTTCAAAAGATTTTTCAAATTATTTTTCTGTAATTACTATTAATTAGTGCTTATGAAAAGAAGCCTATTTCCAGGCAGGGGAAACTGACTCCATGATACAGAGGGCCCCTGTAAGTCACTGCAGGTGAGCTGGGTTGTTAACTAAATGGTGTTGGTAAAACCTGTAGCCACTTGGTAAAAGAGACTTTTTTGTTTGCTTGCTTTTGAGGCAGGGTTTCTCTACACAACCATTAAAAGTGGGTGTAACCATACACATCTTAGGAGACTTGTACATTCTTCATAAACCAACATAGTGCAGATGGGGCAAAGATCTACACATTAGAAACTATGTAGTTACTGGAAGATCCATGGAAGACTGAAGGAGACCCTAGTAGTAAACAGGAAGTTCTTTCTAAAAAAGTGATATAATACTTAATAATCATAAAAGACCAGTAAATGTGATTAAGTAATTAAAAGATTACAGGGAAAACCATCATTTAAAAAAGACAAAAATGAATATATTGTTTAAATGATACACTGTAGTTGGTTGATTTTTACTCTTTGGGGGCCTGCCATCCAGCTTCCAAATAAATATATGGAGACATATTCTTATTTATGAATGCCGGCCTTAGCTTGGGTTATTTCTAGCCAGCTCTTCTTATTTAAGTCATCATCCCATCTACCTTTTGCCTCTGGGCTTTTATCTTTCTCTATTCTATATGTCTTACTTCATTCTTACTCTGTGGCTGGTTGTGTGGCCGGCCTCCTCTCTTCCTTTTTTTCTTGCTCCTCTCTCCTCTTTGTCTTCTCCTTCTATTTATTCTCTCTGCCTGACAGCCCTGCCTATTTCTCTCTCCTGCCTAGCTATTGGCCATTCAGCTCTTTATTAGACCAATCAAATGTTTCAGATAGGCAAAGTAACACAGCTTTGCAGAATGAAACAAATGCAACATAAAAGAATACAACACATCTTTGCATCATTAAACTAACATTACATAGCATAAAAGAATGTAATACGTCTTTAATTTTCCACAACAGTATTTAAGACTTCAGATGGAATAAAAGAACAAAGACTGAAGTAAAATAATCTCCTGATGATGACAGTAATGCCACTTCTAACCAGACTTGATCTTTTGGAGTCTCAGCTGTCTTTGTCTGTTAAAGAAATGAATGGTGAATAGAAAGGGGCTTAACATGTCCAGCATGTAGGAGCAGTCCCTGTATGACAGTTGCTGCTCAGGATCCACCCTGCAGAAGGGTTTATGATGCCACAGTAGCCTGCCATAAACACTGCCATAGGACCCAAGCTCACATTTACCCAGTGACAACTGCACACTGAGGCCAAGTCTACAGGGTGACTGAGGTAGTCAACACAGTCATAAACCATGAGCTGACTTAAGTGGGAAAAAGGATATGGTTATAGGGATGTAAGATTAGACTGAGAAAGTCACATACTGACTACCGAAAAGAAAATCTCTCTTCAAGATTTACTTAATAGTTACAGTACAGCATAAAAGAAATAGGTTTTCAGAATAAGGGTGGTTTGGTTGCTTCAGAAAGTAAACTGAATTCAGAGCCTGTACTGGGTGAGTCACAGATTCATGTATGGCTTCCTTACTGAAGCCTCAACAGCTGAAAAAAACCCAGTCATTTCAGAACATCTTAATTTGCCACTACTATTTGGGAAACAGAGGGCCATAAATAAGTAGCCTCAAATGATATTTATAAATAGATGTTATTTTATAGCCAGAAGATTTAAGAATCTCTTCTATCTGCACTAATGAAGAGATTATCAGACAGCCATTGAACACAGAACAGCAATGTGAATTGACCTTTACAAGTCATAAATGCAACATTTTCATTTCATAAAGAGAGACTCAGGAAAGTTAAGCAACTTGTTGACAATTATGCAGCCAGTTTGATAAAACCTCCTCTTCTATCAACTATTGGATGCATTTCAGTATAACAGAGCTGCTTGTGAGGTCAATTTGCATACAACATGTATATTCAGTAAGCCTAACAATTTTTCTGTAAGTACTCATATGTAGTATTTATCACAACAACATCTGGACTGGGAATGAGGAGCCTGTGTGACCCTGGGCAGTCAATTAACTTCTCTGAGTTTATTTCCTCATCCTTAAAACAGGGGAAAGGAGGGGGAGACCCAGATTTCTTAGGCTATCTCTGTAGTGAAACTTAACATCTTAAATATTTTTATTATAAAAAAATCATATTTTCATTATGAAATATTTAAAGTATAAAATATTGAGAAATAACCTAACAATTTTCCATACTTTCAAAACACAAACTTAAGAACCAGAAAGTTTTTTTTTGCCATGTTTCTTTCAATTTTTTTCCTTTTAAATTTTGCTTAAGTATTTTTACCTATTAAATTTTGCTAAGTATTTTAAGGCAAATTGTAGAGTCCTGTCAGTCCATCTCTATGTCTCAACATTCATCCATACAGCATATAGGCACAGCCACAAGGAGCATTATGCTAACAAAATTAGCAAGAATTTCTTAGTAAAATATAATGTACAATTCCTCAACTGTCTCAAACATGTCTTCTTTTAATTATTGATTTATACAAATTAGAAATCTTAATAAAATCCATCTTAACTTTAGAGAGACACGATCTAAATATTTGGCTAGGTTTTGAGATTAAAGTTTACATCCACTGTTTAAGAAACTGGACATGGTGCTGTTATTATCATTCTATCCCAAGCTCAATTTAGCAACATTCAAGCACTGTGAATATTCCCATTGACATGAGAGAGTGGCTGTCAGATGGCTATTGACCAAGAGACAGCAGAAGTTGGCAGAAATGATGTCTATTTGGGGTACATCATTTGGTTAGTGTCTCTGCACAAGAAGTAGAAATTAGCACTACACTGATGGTAACCAGCCAAGAAACAACGTAGACACCAAGAAGAGATAACATACAATTGGACCTGCCACATGGGAATGGGCCGACGAGTTCAGCAGAATGCCCAAACCAGAATGTCAATAAACATAAGCTGCAGTGCCAGCTTCTGACATGTGTCTATCAAGGTGCATGGCTGGGGAAACACTGAGACAGGCTAGGAACGGCCACTCTCTCCAGTACACATTTTTTCATTGTTTCTTTACAAAGAGAACAGCCAGGAAATAAACACTGTGAAAGTAAACTCTTTTTAATCACTTCTAAACGCCACAGACACTAATAGATTTGTGACTGGCTTTAGGAAATAAACTTCTTTTTAATTAACTGACTGATGCTGCTGCTCTGCATATGCATGTGTGTGGATGTGGGTGAACAAGTGCCAAGGCATAATGGAGGTCAGCGAACAGCTTTCAGGAGCGGGTTCTCTCCTCCCACTGTGGGTTCTGGACAGTGTGCTCAGGACTAGACTTGTGCAGTAAGCATTTTACCTGCTGAGCCTCCTTTCTGGCCCAAAGTTGCTTAAAAAGCCACTAGTTTGGGAGATTCTTTCCTTTATGTTTTGCATTTGGAACTTAAAGAGAGGCACCTTCAGTTTGCTTGCTAACAAAGAAAACTCTGGAAAATGTTCGGAAGCCTGATCACAAACTTGGTCACTACTTACAATTTACTAGAATCTTCCCATAGCCAAGATTCACAGAATCTCTCCTGCATAGACTTCCTTTTACATCTGGTCCCTTTTCTACCCATGCTGGGAATAGAACCCAGAGCTGAGCACATGGTAGGCAGGCACTAGAAACTGAGCTATACTCCTACCGTGTCTGAGCCTTTTTATTGGGCCAGAGTCTTTAGTGACAACCCTAGCATATCTCTGTGAATCATATTATTCAGGAAGGCAATATTTACAGATATTTATAGGTGTTCAGTTTCATCTTAGCGTCTCCATGTTTTCAGACACATGATGACAGCTTTTCCACTAGCTAATTATATCCTCACCACTAATAGAAACAACTTGAATATGTAACTCATTCTGCTGGTCTATATGAATTCCTGGGTCTGGTCATTCAGGATTTCACTGGTCATATGTTAGGCACAGGCTTGAAGAAGAGCCTTTTCCCAATTTGCAAATGTGATCCTGCCATAAGTAGTACCCAATGTTTTGAGCAAGTGCAAAAGTCAATGGTTCTTAGTGAACACTGCATGGAAATGTGGCTCTTTCCTCTGGCTCAGGATCGCTTGGTACAATGTTTCCTTATAAGGACACTTAGTATTTCCAAACTGATATCTCAACCTGAGATGTTTTTCTTCATCTGAAAGGAAGGATGTGAGATGAGCAACACTATACTCATTCCCCTTCTCAATCAATGGCTTACCTCTCCTCGTTGTTCTCCATCTGATTAGGGAAAGCAGCAAAATCTAGCAGTAATTTAATTGCATCAAGGTAGCCATTATTACAGGACCAGTGTAAAGCTGTTCGTCCCTGCAAGTATGAACAAATCAAGTATACTGGAGTAAACAATTTCAGGCGCATGTTAACTCAGAAGAATCCATTTCCCCTCAGATTGATCAATAATAAAGAAGGTATGTGATAGAGAAAACAAACAGGTTTTAACCAAAGGTATCCCAACTAACACATTCCTCAAAGGCACTGTCCAAGGTGAGACCTGAGGAGGATTTGAAGTTGTTCAAAGAGTATTCCAACCAAGAATGCAAACTCTGACTTTCACTACAAGAAAACAGGAGGCAAGCCCAACTGAAGTCAAATTCAATAAAAAAAAAACGGTATGATGGCTATTCTTGGTTGTCTACTGGACTACATCTGGGATTAATTTAAGTGGCTAGGTACACCTGTGAGGGATTCTTCTTAATTAAATCATTTGAAATGGAAAGACCCACCATAAACCCAGAACTTCTGGTGTGGGAAGATCTACCTTAAACCTGGGGCATAGCTTCTGCTGGCAGCCTGTATAAAGGACATGGAAGAAGGAAGCTTGTTCTCTTTGTCTCTCACTCATACTGGCAAGTTCATATCATCACTGGAATTAGCGCCTACTTCTTCAGGATTCTGGTGTATACTAAAGACTGACTAAGGTACCCAGCCTTGTGGATCAAACTACTACTGGATTCTAAGACTTTCTGTTGATAGACAGCATTGTCGAACCACACACTGTAAACCACTCTAATAAATTGCATATATACATATCAGTTCTGCTCTATCAGTTCTGTTCCTTTAGAGGACCCTGACTAATACAAACGCCATGCATGAAGAGTAGATAAAGAAAATGTGGTACATTTACACAATGGAGTGTTACTCAGCTGTTAAAAACAATGACATCTTGAAATGTGCCAGCACATGGACAGAACTAGAAAAGATCATCCTGAGTGAGGTAACCCAGATCCAGAAAGACAAACATGATGTGTACTCACTTATAGGTAAAGGATAACTGTGCTACAATCCAGAGACCCCCAAAGAAGCTAAGCAACAAGGAGGGCTCAAGGGAGGACCCAGGAATCTCACTGTGAAGGGGAAAAAGAGTGGACATCACAGGTGGATGGGGGAGGGGTCTGGATTGGGAGGTAGGTATGGGAACAGGAAAGATCAGGTTGGGGGAGGATGGAGGGAGAGAGTATTGGGAAGACAACTGTAATGGGGCGGCATCTCTGGGATTAGTTAGAACTAGTGCAATGGAAACTCCCAGGAATCTATGAGGGTGACCCTTAGCTAAGACTCCTTGCAGTGGGAGATACAGAGCCTGAACAGGCCATCTCCTGTAACCAGGCATGACTTCCAGCAGAGGAGTTGGGACACCACCCCAGTCATATAATCTTCAACCTATAATTTACCCTGCCTACATGATATGCTGGGGTGATGGTTGGTGCAGAAATTATGTGAGTGGCCAACCAGCTTGATGACCTGAGTGTGATCCTAAGATCATGGTGGGAGGACAAATGACATTAACGCGCGCGCGCGCACACACACACACACACACACACATGCATATGCACATACACATAAATAATGAAATGAAAAACAAAATGAAAGCTAAAGAAGGTGGGAAGCACAGCAGAAGGGAAATAGGGTATTTATAATGCTGAAGGAGTCAGTGGGGCAAGTATCATAAACCCAAATATGCACACATATAACACAGCTTCTAAATATATCAGACAAATGGACTGAATTAAAGGGAATTAAAGCCAGAATTATAAGAATAGATTTTGAAAATAAAAATTTATATATATATTCATTTTTATAGTGGTAGATTTTAAGTGGCTTTAATTAATTAATTAATTTGTTTCTTTTTGTTTTTCGAGACAGGGTTTCTCTGTGTGATAGTCCTGAGCGTTATAGAATTTGCTTTGTAGACCACCAGGCTGACCTTGAACTCAGAGATCCACCTGCCTCTGCCTCCCAAGTGCTGAGATTAAAGGTGTGAACCATTACTGCCCAGTAAGTTGCTTTGTTTTGTAATGGCTGGTGTTAGAATAATGTAAGAGAACACTGATGATATAGAAGATGTAAATAACACAACCTGAAGATTGGCATTTAGACATAAAACACTACATTAAACAATGATAGAATTAGAATTCTTCTCAATTATATATCCAACGTTCACCAAAATCACATATGCCGGACCAGGAAGTCTCAAAAGAATAAAACCCTTCCCTGCAAAGAGGTCCACACCCTAACTTCTAGAACCTTGACTTGTGATGCTACATGGAAAGCAGCTATCCTGAAAGAGGCAGATCATTTTGGACTGAGTGGGTCTGCTGTAATCACAACAGGCTTTCTGAGGAAAAGGGGTGGGGAGTTGGTGTCAGTGACTCAGCTAGCCCTTGCCAGCTCTGATGATGGAGGAATAAGGCCATGACTTCAGTGGCCTCTAAATGCTGGAAAAGTTAAAACAAAACAAAACAAAACAAAACACTGCTCCTCAAGGCCTCCACAGCAAGGCAGCCCTGTTGTACACTGATTTCTTATTTCAGTGAGACTGGTATGGAGCAATGACATAATTAATTTGTGTTGGATATTTGTGCCAATTTGTCACAGGAGCAACAGGCAACTAATCTATTAAATTAAGGTTGAGAAATAAGGAACTATCCATGTGCCTGGAAAATGAACAATAGAGTCCCAAATAATGTGCAGTCTAGCAAATAAAGCAAAAGAAGAAAGTACTCTCACTATATGACAGTGAAGGTGTCCCTTGAACAAACTCATGCAGTATGGCTAAAGCAGGGCTTAGAGGAGGCAGACTCATACACAAATATTAGACAAGAGTACGGAAACAAATGAAGAACTTAAATTTTCATCTGGAGAATCGAACATCCCAGCACTCAGGAGACTGAGCCAAAAAGATCTCTAGTTGGAGGCCAGCCTGAGGTAAATAACAAGTTCCAGGATGGGTTACAAGGTGGGGCTCTGTCTTTAAGATATTTTCTTTCTTTCTTTCTTTCTTTCTTTCTTTCTTTCTTTCTTTCTTTCTTTCTTTCTTTTTTTTTTTTTTGAAGGGAACATCTATAATCATGGCACTTGGGACTCAAAAGGTGGGAGTGGGAGGATCAAGAGTTCAATATCACATGTGGCTATATGATCAGCTCAAGGCCAGCCCTGGGTTCATAAGACCTTGTCTTAAAAAACAGCCCTGCCCACTAAATTGAGAGTAAGTCAAACCCAAGGAAAATGGGTAGCAGGAAATAAAGATGAACACAAATTCCATTAAAAAAGCAGATATGCTTAAAATGCAGAAAGTCAGCAAAGACAGATGTTCTTAGAAGGGTTGGAAAAGACAGGTGAAAGTTTAAAGAAAAAAAAAAAAAAAGCAGAGGGGCTGGAAAGATGGCTCAGAGGTTAAGCACACTGACTGTTCTTCCAGAGGTCATGAGTTCAATTCCCAGCAACCACATGATGGCTCACAACCATCTATAATGAGATCTGGTGCCCTCTTCAGGCCTGCAGACAGTACACTGTAGACATACATAATATAGACAAGTGAGATGTGACTAATTTTTATAAATACAACTGAAATTTTGAATAAAATGGATAAGTTCCCAACAAAGTGCACTTACCAAAGCTGAAAGAAAATTATTAGGAAACAGAATAGTCTAACAGCCACCAAAAAGCTGGATCAGTCATTAACAATTATGCATTAAGAAAATTCCTATGACTTTGAAACAACAAATTTTTACTATATACTTAAAGAAGACATAACACCAATCTCATGCAAATTCCTTTCTAGCCTTTTTTTTTTAAATAAGGTCAGAAACTCCTTCCTACACAAACATGACAAGTAATGAGAAAGAAAAATTATCATGAACATAGGATACAAAGTCTTAAAATATTAGTAAGTAAGTTCCACCCACATATAATAGTAATACTATACTGTAAGCCAAGACTTACTCTACAAGTGTGAGGCAGGTTTAACATCAGAAAAAAATTCAGTCGATATGATCCATTTTGTCAACAGAAAAGAGAAGAGAAAGATAAGACAGTGTTGGTAGATGTGCAAAGAATATTTCATATAAATCTAAGTATGATTTTTAAAAATCCTTAGCAACCAGAAATATAGTCTCATGCAATGGTGAACTATTGGAAACTGGATCTCTGAGAAGTCAAAATGAGTTCAAGATATTCCGTATGACCAATGCATTCCAGAACTATCTGAGAGATCCTAGACAGTTGTAAACAGATGATTCCAAAATGTGACATATAAAACTGAACAGAACTAGAAAGATGCTTAATGTAAGTATGTAAGAAACTGCCCACTTGGCAACATATGCTAAATTATAACTGATACAGTCCTACTATTATCGGGACAAGGACCACAGTTTACATACTTTTCCTTATGTCACTTTTAATTTTAAAAGCACTTATTGTTATATATTTACTTATTTAGCAAGTGTGCACACCCATTCCATTGTGTACATGGTCAGCAGACAGCTTCAGGAGTCAGTTGTCTTTCCCACTCAGCTATCGTGGCAGCTCCTCAGTATGTTATTCTTACATATAAGAACAATCTTGGTAGAAACCCCCTGAGTGATTAATAGAGAATCTGTTTTCTGACTTGAAAAACATGACTTATGTTAGTTTTTTAAGAGTTAAGCCATCCATTCAGAAGTGAGTGCTAGGTAAACTGAGAGAAACTGTACTTACTGCATAGAGGAAGAAGTATGGCTTAGGATTCTGACAGAACACACACACACACACACACACACACACACACACACACACACACCCCTACCTACCTACATGATCACACGGATTTAGTAAACTCCTTAGAGGAATTATTCTAAAGAGATAATCCATAAGAAAGATAAATTCATGAAGATGATTGCAGCAACAGTGGAAGTGTTCTGTTATGGGAATTAATTCCTGAACTCTTGAGTTTGGGTTAAGGGTTCCCTACTCTCAACTGGTGTTACTGCAGGGTAATTGCTGAAGCAACCTGAGTTCTGGTCTCCTCAGCTGGGAAGTGGGATAGAACAGTAACAACTTTATAGGATCACTGTGAGGGTTGAATGAAATATTGCTGAATATAAAGCTCTTGGCATTTTAGGATAATAAGCAGTTATGATTATGAGAAAGATTTTATATCAGTGGAGGAAATGCTGGTGCTAATTTTAAGAGAATAAAAAGTGATTTGTAAGATTGTGTGTATACATATATGTACTATATATGTACATATACTATATATGTATATACACATGCATATATTTTATAAATGTTTTAAAAATTATTCCTAGTGTATATAAATGTTGAATAATATACAGATGTAGATGAGCACTAGAAGAGAGCATTGACAAATGAAAATCATCTCTCTCCAAGTGATGAACTGTTCTACTTAATTCATAACCAAGAAGAAAACTTCACCAGGGAGCTGGCAGCACAGAAAGCCCAAGTTTCTACCTCTTTGTCTTGGATGTTGGGATCTGCGTTGTTTTCCATGAGCACAGCCATGCAGTTGATGTACCCTCCATATGCAGCACACTGAAGAGGCGTTCTTCCTGCATAATCCTGCACATTTGGGTTGATCTTGTTTTCTATTAGTATCTGACAGACATCAGCATTTCCCCCCAGTGCTGCCCAGTGGAGAAGTGAATGTCCATCTTGGTCAACCAGATCTACCCTTGCTCCACCTAGCAAAACAAAACTGCAATGAAAATGTTGAATGCAGACAGCATTCATCAAAAGGAACAGAAGCTTAAAAACATAACAATGTTCTCTGAAAGCTTTCATCTCCCCAATACTTCTATGTATTCTACACCATCAGAGCTTTGGAGTAGCCCTTAAGTTCTGGAGAGGTTAGGACTCAACTCTCTTTCAGTAAATGAAACTGGGGGGTGAGGTGGGGGTGGGCAAAATGATTATTCTGAAATCAAATGTTCACCAACAGGTGAGCTACAAATACAGGCAGAGTTTTCTGGTGCCACTTGGACATTTTTCCTCAGCTGTCTGCTTCATATGAATGAAACCATGTTTCACACCAAGTTTGCTAGAGTGCCTACATTTCCTGGGAGACCTAAGAGATACACTTGTATCAACTAACCTTTAATAAGTGTCTGAATCACATCTTTGTGCCCCATCTCACAGGCTCGGAAGAGTGGAGTATGTTTCATGACGTCAGTAGCATCTACTTGAGCATCATTGTCCAATAATAATTTCACAGTGCTGACATGGCCAGAAAGGGCAGCAGCATGTAAAGCTAAAAAGAAGAAGCCAAACCAATGATACACTTTCAAAATAGCTTTATCTTTTAACTAAAGTATGTTTTTCTTTCTTCTTTTTAGGATTTCCACCTTCTTGTGGCTAAATTCAATCCAAGCCCACTCACTTTTTCTGGTCCTTAAGCTTGTATGATGAGGGCTTTACTTACTGAGCTATCTCTCCAGCCCCAACTAAGCATAGTTGCAAGTTTCCACCCTTTTTTTTAAATATAAAAGTGAATGATAAGACAAGTTTTTATTTGTGTCTAAGGTGTAGCCAAAGCTATGAACCAGATGCTAGTGTTCACCTGGTAGAGACACTCATTTTAGCCATAATACTTGGAGAGAATAAAGCCACTGGAGTAAGATCCTGGCAAATTCAAGCTTAAAAAGTAAAAAGTCAAGTCAAACAATATTATTTTAGGAACAGTGATCTCAAGTTACTGTCTTACTAATTTGATAGCACTTTTAGGCACTTGAAGCTGGGTGAGCCCATGTGCCAGTTCCTACCTGTGCCTCCGTACTTGTCAGCCATGTTAATGTCGATATCAGATTTTAAACTGAGCATAGTCCTGAGCACGTCATCACTGCCTTTCCCTGCTGCCCACATGAAAGATGTTCTTCCTTCCAGGTCGGAATCATCTTTGACAGAAGGATGCTTTAAAAACACTTTAACTGTTTCCTGTAAGAAAACTTCATCTGAAACAACGCAGCAGTGGGGTGCATTCTCCATGGCAATAAAGCACCTGCTAGAGGGGATCCCATGAAGAAGCCAAGGATAATAATAAAACCTCAATTTCCATAGAAATTATGATCTTCTTTTCTTACACATTAGTCTTAGTTTCTGAAACAGTTCAAAAACATCTTACTTTCTCATTCAACATCCTTAATTTGAGGATGATGATCTGCTCCCCCAGGGAATGATGACAAAGAAGAGGTAGAAAGGGGCAGGGGTTGGGAAGGGCTGCTGCCCAACAGTGTCTTCTGGGCATGCCAAAGGCTGATGAATGCGTGAATTCACTGCAGCTGAGGTCGACAGCCCAGGACTGGGCTTGTCAACATTTCATCATGAAGGGAGAAGGCCTGTGAGGCCCCATCCCTCTTTGAGGGACCACTGACAGTCACCGGCGACTGGGGGAACAAGTGTCACTCTCCTCATTAGTGTGACTGTGGTAAGCTGCCCATGCTCCAGTAGATAACCTTTCATGCGTGCAGGAAACCCTATTTAAACCCAGTGTGGGGCACACAAAAGACATGGAAATAGGGAGGGAAGTTACTGGGAAGAAGGCTTTGAGCATGAGAAGGTGGGGGTGAGTGAGACTATCAAATAACAAGCAATAATTTAAAACATCAAAACATGAGAAGAATAAAACAACTGAGATGAGCTTCTTTAATTAAGCTTTAAAACTTTTAAGGGCATTGTTAGACATGAAAATTAGAAGACTTAAAAACATTTGATGTCAAGACCAACATTAAGTAATAAATTTCATGTACACTGTACCTGCCAAAACCCAGCTATTTAAGCATGCCTGCAGAGAAGGCAAACAGATCATCTTTCTGTGTATTACATTACCAAAAATGTTATGGTTAATACATTTGTTGATTATTGATCAAAAGTTACTGTGAAACACAGCATTCAATTCATTCAAACACATTTATTTAGTTATTCCTATACTCAAAGTTCTGACTCTGGAATAAGGAAAATGGGGACCCCGGACAGTCAATTCTAATTGTGCCTGGCAGTTTGGGTAACGATTCTTGTTTTCTGTGCTGGGATCAAATCCAGGGCCTTGCTTAAATGCTGCTCCATAAGCTTAAGTGCTATGTAACTGAACGTCTCTCCCAGCTCTTGTACCTGGGTTAATAGTCCTGTGTTGAAAATGACCTCTTTTTTAAAACTCAATTTTCTAGGAAGATCAAGAAACTATTGCTTGAATGACTATGAAGAGTTTCAGAAAGAAATTTCTGTAGCTGACTCTTAATATTTCATAGAAAGAACAGGGGCTGGAGAGACAGCTCAGCAGTCAAGAGCACTAGTTTCTGGGTTCAATTCCCAGCACCTGGACTGAGGCTTGAAACTGTCAGTAACTCTCCTCCTAGATGATCTGATTCCCTACTCTGCCCTCCAAGGGAACCAGGCAGTCATACGGTACACACATATACCTATAGACACCCCCTGACACATACAATAATACAAAAAGAATAACTTCAAAGGCTCATCTGGTTTAGTCCTTGTTTTACCCTGGAAGAAGTGTAGGCTCTTGACCACATGGATATTGCTAGCAGGTACAGGGACAGAAAATCCCAGCCATCTGTCCAAGGCGTGACATGGCTTCCTAATTTACAACTATTTCCTGATTTTGTTTGATTTTTAGTGTTTTTAAAAAAGAAAATAGCAAGCCTATGTGGAGTTAAAAGAGGCTAAAGTATTCAATGGGCTTGAAATAGAGCTTAGAAAATGTGCATAATTATTAAAATTAACTCTGGAAATGACAGAGCATCTAAATCAAACATCTGTGATGTGCCCTCATTTTCTTTTGTTCCCACTGATACGTTATTTAATTACTGGTATCTGTATTAAAGCTGGAGTCTAACATCTGGTTCAAGATCATGGGCGGGCCATTTCATCTCTCAGAGCCTGTAAGTACATTGCCATGACCTACCTCACAGGGTATGTTGGATTATGTACTGAGTTTTCATTTCCATATACCCATCAGCGTGGGCCACATGACTTTCCTGTCTGTGATAAGAAAGAACTGCTTCGGTGTGCCTCATCGTCCCGGGACGGCATGGGCCACCGGGCAGGCAGCCAGCACCATGAAGATCTGGCCTTCAGAGCACGTCTTTGACCACCCATGGGAAATGGTTACCACGGCTGCAATGCAGAAATACCCAAACCCTGTGAACCCGTGCATGGTCAGCGTTGACGTGTTGGACAGACATGTCAATCCCTCTGGAAAACTGCACAGCCACAGACTCCTCAGCACACAGTGGGGCTTGCCTTCCATTGTGAAGTCTCTTATAGGTGCAGCGAGGATGAAAATGTATGTGCAGGAGCATTCTGTGGTTGACCCAGTAAAGAAGACTATGGAGCTCAAATCCACCAACATCTTATTTCAAATATGGTCTCAGTAGACGAGAGGTTCACATACAAGCCACACATCCAGGACCCAAAGAAAACGGTCTTGACCCAGGAAGCCATCATCACCGTGAAAGGGGTCAGCCTCAGCAGCTACCTTGAAGGACTCATGGCAAGCACCATATCTTCCAACGCTAACAAAGGCTGAGAAGCAATGGAATGGGTAATACATAAACTGAACGCCAAGATTGAAGAACTGGCAGCATCAGCAAGAGGAGGCATACGAACACCAATGGCGGTCGCGGCAGCATTTGTGGAAAAATGACAACAGAAATCGGTGCAGCTACAGGGCCCCCAGGACTCTCCAAGCTGACATCATATTTATTTGTTATTTAAAAGATACAGCTATTTTAAGTAGATTTTATAATTTTTCTTTAATGAGCTGGATAAGGCTGTGTAGCTTTTGGTCAAAACAAAAGATGGAGAACTTCTAAATCAAAGTGACAGTCTGAGGTGGAAGAGCTTGACGGAGCTGAATGGAAAGTCTTGTGTTCATGTGAATGATTCACGGGTTTGTTTGTTGTTGCTGTTTAAGTACTTAGAAGAAACTGAGGTTGATCTCAAGTCTCCTTAGGTAGAATCTTAGAGCCTGTCAGGTACTGGAACACTATCTGGCTGTGGACCAACCAGAACAAAAGCCAGCCACCCTCACTCAAGTCCACGCAGTTGTCTGTGGCTGTGAACTGGAACCATCTACCTGAGGAATTCACTTTAAAAAGAGAAATTGTATAATTTCAAATGCCTTTAATTTGGATAAAATAACTTGCCCTCTTGGAAACCAGTGTTTGGATTTGGTACTTAAATGATATTTTTGGAGTACACATTAGTGCTAGGGTGTAATATATAACTCCAGCAAAAAAAAATAGTATTTTATTGTATTAATGGATACTGTATTAATTTGCCAAAGTTTTGTGACTTAGTAAAGGCATTCCCTTCCTTGAATTTGTACTTTGTGATTTCGCATGCTGTACTGTGGGCTGGTTATGTTAACTGAAAAAATAAAATCATTACCTGAGTGTTGTATCACTCTTAAACAGAAAAAAAAAAAGAAAGAAAGAAAGAACTGCTTCTCCAAGACAATAAAAGATAATGGTTTGTCAAAATTCTAGGTGGCCCACTGAGTAATGTTTTAGGGAGGCCAAGAAGGAACAGAGTATACAGACAGCCTGTGACCAGCCCAGGGGCAAACAAACAATGTACTTGCCACAGAGAAAGGTCACCCATAAGTTTATGACCTAATTAAAAGAAAGGAAAGAGAATCATTAGTAGATAACGCAGGATCAAACAGACTTCTTCAGAGAGAAAGAAGGGGACGAAAATGAGACATTCAACAGAACACTGAAGTCAAGAAGTGGGAACTATGCTCTGCCCAGGCCAGAACTACTGATGAAGCCCCAACCCATGATGAAGACAGAAAATCAACTGTGGCCTCTTAATGTGTCTGTGTCAGCCTGCCTGCACACCATCATGCTGTAGAGAGAGCCCAGCCACGATGGACAAGAATACACTTTGTGATTAATGAAGGAAAACCAGGGAAGTATTATTGATGATACTTAGGATTTCTAGAAACAATAATTCACAATGTGGCCTTCTCAGATGCATACAATTTATAATCATTAGTATGACTTGTAAGAATTTAGTCTGTGTTTGGACACCTGCTCTCACTTGCTCTACACAATCTGTAGAAATAAGGTCTGTGTGGACACCTGGTCTATCCAGGTGCAATAGACACTTGTCACAAATTTGCTCTAATCTTCCAAGCAGTCCTGAAGGAAAACATACAGTTATCCTCATATTATCTATGAAAAGTGAAGAGTCAGAGAGACTAAGAAAGTTGTGTGAGGTCACACAGCTAGCAGTCTGCACAGGTGGGATTCCAGGAGTTTGTTTTTCCAGCTCCAAAGCCTTGTTGCATTGCTTTCGGGACAATTACAGGGTTCCTGAACACTAAGATGTCCCTAGTGCTATAATAGTCACAGAATGATACAACACATTTACTACACAGCAAAAAATTATACCAAGTGTTTAAATAAAGCTGCATGAACTTTCAAGTGACTAAACATAAACATAAACATAAAACATAAACTTTGTAGTACTATATCTGTCTATCATTAGTATAGGCTAATTGAAGGGAGCAAGGGATCATGGCATATTATTTCTTGGTAACTGCATATGAATCTACAATTATATCAAAATAAAAACATTTAATTAAGAGAAAAGGTATCATAAACTTACAGCAAAGTTACTCTGAGCTGCATAGTGCAAGGGTGTTGCTCCTTGGCTGTCGGAAGGGATAGTTCCAGACTTGTTTCTTTCTAAAAGGAGATGGACAATCTGTGCATGGCCTGAGAACAGATAAAAGGTAGTTATCTCACACGAAGAGGTAAGTCCATTTTTAATCCACTTAAAAGAAAGAAGGTAAGGAAAAATCATTAGCATTCAAAAGCATTTAAAATGGTTTCAAACAGTTCTTAGTACAGCCTCTTCCACCTTCTCCTCTGCATACGGTGACAGAGTGGAAAGCTGGTGAAGCTTAAGACACCGAAAACAGCATTAGGAGGAAAAGCATAGCGGTGAGAAGTGCCAGGCTTAGGGACTGCCTCTTGGGCTTCTTGACTTCACTGTCCAGCATGTCAAGGCTCTGCTTTCTGGTCCACCAGGACTGAATATCAGTTCCCTGCTCAGTTGAACGAACTGAAATGAACTTCACCTGCCTCTGAGGCCTTCTAACTATTCTGTCAATGTCTCTTCCCTAGTCTTTTAATATGAAGGTAGTAATTTCAAATTCCACAAAAGAGGGAGCAGGTATTGTGAAGCAGTGGTGGGCTTGTAGTATGTCGTGGTTTCTATGAAGGAGGAGTTGTACATGGTGTCAAAGAATTAACAAGCTGGCTATGGCAGTGTGCGCCTGTAAACTCTGTTCTCCAAGGCTCAGGCAGGAGGACTGAAAAACTGAGACCAGACTGGGCTACGGAGAAAGCATGAGGCCATACTCTGGTTATCTTGTCTCAACAACCACAACAGCACAACACAGTACAACACAGAGGGCTAACAAACCTAGGAAAGCCTTTTATACTCTCTAACAGAGCATGTGGGGAACCAGGCAAGGAAGGGGATGCCACTGTGGAGGAGCCCTTTGAACAGGCTGTGCTGGGTAGAAGCCAGGAGTAGGGGTCTGCCTGGGGCTTGTGCTCATCTACTCCCTCCACATGTGTGGTTTAAGATAGGCTCTTCCTAATCCAAATATAGGCCTGATGACAATCCGTGCAAGAACGTCAATATAAACACATCTCATTTGGGTTGAGGAGCAGAGAGAAAAATTCAGTAAAGACATGAGAATAGCATACTACAGGGCAGGGAAACAGAACTGGCATTGGGATGATAATGAGCATACCTTAGGGATGGTCTCAAGAAGGCCCAGAGCAAAGTTGAGAAACTGTTAGGCATCTTCAATTTAGTTCAGAAAGAGATGGCTTCTAGGAAAAAAGGGGAGGACAGGAAAGGATGACGGAAGGAATAAAATGAGGTGAAAAAGAAAAATAGGAGGAAGATGGGAATGAAGCTACAGTTGAAATGAGAATCCTTGTAGTAGGAATAATACAATTAGAAGTTATAGAACAAAATGCATTTAGTGAAGTGAAAACAAATTTGTGAAGTACACCCACATTCTAGAGGAAGAAGAAAAGGGATGAAACATACCTTGAAAGGAAGTCTAAATAACAATTACAAATCTGACATAAATGCTGTATGCATGTATGACAATCACCTTAAAACAGACGGTGTGCAACTTAAAACTAAGACCAAGATATTAACAACTGAGCAGACCCTCAGACTGTTAGCAGACATTAAAGGAGTAATGAGGAGAAAGGGCACAACTGGCCTTAATGAGTGGGAGATCTTGCTCTTTACTCTGACTCATGGATAAACAGGATTTTGAAAGACTGAAGTCATCACAACTGAACTTACATTGCCACCTGGAATACCAGGTGGGCCAAGCTGAGAGGCAACAGCACGGGTACTGTTTGTGGCAGAAGGTAGAAACAAAGGGCAGGAAAAATGAAGAAAAACCCCTCTGAAAATACTAGCAATACCACAAGAGTTGAAAAAATATTCATTTTTAATGATGACTGTAAGTGGTTAAAGTACTTCATAAAAGAAAAAAACTCCCAGGTTGTACTCCTTCAAATAATCTGACACCACCATTCATATCAAACACATACTTGTTCTCTCGTTAAAAAAGTGATCCCTGAAAGGTTCAAGGCAGATATGAAGAAAAGAAAAATCAATTACCAAGGACTGAATGTCCCCTTTGCCCACATAATAGCCATGAATGTGAAGATAGGTTATATTTTATTTACATCTTGTCAATGAATTTTCATTCCTTTATAATAAAAGTTAAAAACTTATGACATAATATTGAAATAAAAACCAGTATTCAATAGAGAATTAGCTTATGTTATCACATTGAACGCATGTAGCAGAAGGAGCCAGGTTATGAAATAATTGAGCATATCAATGTGCTATGAAAATGTTTAAGGAGGATGTGGGAGCCTACAGGAGATGTGGAGGCACAGGACTTCTGTAGTTGGGCAGTCTTTTCTCCCACTGATCCTCTGACTTACAGCAGAACATACCTAGTAAGGCTGCCCAGTGAAGTGGGGTTCGAAATAAGTTATCATAAGATGTTATGTTGCAGCTTTCATAGGAGGTCAAGACATCCACCACTGTTAGGTTTCCATCGGCCACTGCGAAGTGAAGAGGTGTGCGGCCCTCGTAGTCTTGCCAGTTCAATAAAGACTCTGTTGGGGCAGCATCCTATTTTTAAGAACCAGAGACTTCAGACACATGTGGAATCCTCAATAAATAGTATGTGGCATGCACATTAATTATGTCTTAAAACAAAACCTCCACATTCTCTATAGGCACAAACAAAATGATACATTGAGTGTATGGGCTAAATCTTTAACAATTAACTTTCCTATTTATTAATAATATAAAAATACTATTAATAATATAAAAATACAGAAAAGAGGAGAGTAACCACCATGCTTGCATTAAGATGTGTGACACTTTGCCTAAAGTGCTTTGGTGTCTGTTGTGAATTAGGCTAAAGTTGTGGGTTTTTTTTAAACTTATATACACAGGTAGTCATCCATAAACAACATACATTTTATACACATGCTTTAAATATTTACATCGTGGAAGGACATATAATCTCTTCGGCAACTCTTACTTCCTACATACACTTGTGAGTATCTTTGTTGATTCTAGTTCATTTGTTAAACTGGGACTTAGCTGCCCATTTTTCTCCTGAAGGACAGTAAGATTATTTCCACTTTTTTTTTTCACAATCACAAATAATGTTGCAAAGACTGTTTTCCTCACATATTTCTTGCAACACAATGTGTGAGATTTCTCTCTTTGCTACACATGGAAAGAAGCATTACTGGTTGAAGGAGTTTTGCACCTTCCACTGCATATTGTCAAACTACTCTCCAAATTCTCGGACCAATGAACACACCTGTGACAATATTCAAAGTGTTTATTTCCCACATGCTGGCACAGATTAATCAGTTGGTATTGTCAAGTTTCCTACATGTTATTCCTAGAATGAGGCTGAAAGACATTTTCCTGATGTTTAATTTGAAGTGCTTTTATGAATGAGGCTGAAAAATGTACTCCTCTGTTTATGGTATTCTGTTTGATTTTCTGTAAGTTGACAGTTCACCACACTTAGGCATTCTTTTGCTGGATTTTTGCAACAGAAATGATGTACATCTTAATTCTCTCTTTGACATTAAAAGCCTTATTTCCCAGCTGCCAGAGACACTATCAGCCCAGGACCCTCATGTCTCTGCTTCTTCGAACAGTTTCAACTAAGGAGTTTCCTCACCCAGAGTGCCTTCTCAGGTTACGTCACACCCAGGGCCAAGTCCCATTGCTTCAATTTGACCATGGAAGGGCCATCCTAGATTTACAGCTTCTTATGTAGTCAGCTCATTTTACCAACAAAGGACCATGAATTGCCTATGCCCTAGGACAGCTGCAGATGTAGCCAGCCCCCTCCCCAAAATAAAAAGTGTGTTTACTTAAAACATCAAGAGATTATTTATTTATTTATTGTAACTCAATTGCAAGGTTCTTGATCATTAACTTTTTGCTGGCAGTGGCATCAAAGGTTGGATATGCCTAGGCTTTCAAAGTAAGGTGTGTTTATATGAGGTACTATGAAATCTGTAATAAAATAAAAGTTGTGATGGAAAGTGAGCGGAAATAAAAATAAACACAGTGACCAGGACAGTATGAACACACCAAATGGGCTTTCAGATGTGTAATGACTAAGGTTAAATACTCTACAGATAAGTAAACAACTGACAAGATTCGGCTGAAGAGAGACTTAGTTAACTGAGAAGCAAACATGAGAATATAAAAGGAAATTAGGAGACATGATGAATAAAATGAAAAAAAAAAAAACCTAAATACATATAACTAGAGACCCAAAAGGCAACAGTGGAGAAAAGCAAACATGTAATAGCTATTTGTTTTCTAAAAATAAGATTCAATAATCAGAATATAAATATGGGTTCTCAGGGATCCAACTCAGGCTCTTAGGCTTGGTGGCAAGATGCCTTTCTCCACTGAGCCACCTTGATGGTCCTATTATTGTTCTGAGATAGGGTCTAGCTATGTAGTTCACACTGGACTTGAACTCAGTACCATTGGCTTTAACCTCCTAAATGTTGAGACTGCAGCCCAGCTCCAAAAAGGATTTGTTTGTTTGTTTTGAGACAAGGTTTTCAAGCTTGGCCTTTTTCAAATTCAAATTCACTATGAACTCCTGATCTTCCTGCCCATGTGCTGGGACCACAGGCATGTGCTACCCTGCCCAAAAAACAGGATTTAAAAAAGAATTTCTAAAATTCTAGACATATTGCAATGGAACCGTAAAATATCAAATATAAAGAACTAAAAACAGCCTGAATGAAAAGACAGATCACCTTCCAAAGGATTGACTAATAAGACAGCAACAGACTTGACTTGCAAGAACAATGAAAAAAGGCAGAAAGTTGTAAAACAGTATTTAATGAACAATAGAAAAATAAATATCTAAGACAGTGCATAAAAAAGCCAGTTTTCAAGAGCAAGATAGCAAGAATTAGAGAAATCAAGGTTATGAGCTTGAGAAAACAGAAGATCAGGTTGGAGGAAGCACTGGAGGGAGGAAAGGGAAGGGAAATGATGTAATTATATTTTAATTTTAAAAAAGAAAAATTATACAGACATTTTTAACAATTAAGACACAATTTTGACTAGAGTTGAGGCTTGGTTGGTAGAGTGCTTGCCTAGTGTACACAGCATCCTGCACCCTCTGTGTGATGCCCAGAATTACATAAATTAGGTGTTGGTGGCACAGGACTGTAATCCCAGCTCTTGGGAGGTAGAGGCAGGAGGGTCAGAAGTTCAAGGTCATCTTCAGCTATATAATGAGTTTGTTGCCAACCTTAGCTACACAAGACTGTCATAGAACCAAAGGAAAATAACAGTTTATCATCAGTATTTCTATAAAATGAAGGTTCTAAGAATTATATATCAGGAACTAAAAGGAATGATAAGGAATTTGAGATTCAAGGTGGGGGATGGTGGTGGAAATGAAGCTAGGAGATGGCTCAGTGGGTAAAGGGGTAAAGTGCTTGCACTTGTGGAACCAGCCTGAGAGGGAAGTGTATTGCAGTCAACAAAGCTGAAAGGAGCTGGAAATCTGAAGAGTGCTTTCATATCAGACATGGAGATGCAGAGTTTAGAGTTGCCCTGTTGGCTTTTGGTCTTGCTTTGGTCCAGTATTTCCTCACTATGCTCCCTTTCCTCCCTTTTGGAATAGTGATGTATAATCTGTGCCACTGCATGTTGGAAGCATGTGATCTGATTATTATTATTATTATTATTATTATTATTATTATTATTATTTTAAAGGGAGTTAACAGCTAAGAGACTGCCATGAATCTCAGAAGAGACTTTGAACTTTTAAACTGTGTTGAGACTGTTACAGGCTATGGGGACTTTCATGGTTGGACTGAATTCATTATTTGCATTATGAAATGGCTACAAGCCTGTGGGGGATAGAGAGTGGAAAGTGGTGATTTGAATAAGAATGGCTCCTATAGGCTCATAGATTTGAATGTGTGGTAACCAGGGAGTGGTATTATTAGTGGTCTTGTTGGAGGAGGTGTGTCACTGGAGGTGGGCTTTGAGGTTTCAAAATGCTTAAGCCAGGCAGGCCCAGTGACTCTCCCTGCTCTCTAGCACCATGTCTGCCTTCATGCCACCATGCTGCCGGGCATGCTCCCTGCCATGCTGATAATGGACTAAACCTCTGAAACTATACACAAGCCCCAATGTTTTCCTTTATAAGAATTGTCGTGGTCATGGTGTCCCTTTACAGCCACAGAACATTGACATCTGTCAAGTAAGAGAAGTGCTGAGTTTGGATCCAAAGAAGCCACAGAAAAGTTGGGTATGTGTGACAGCCTACTTTTAATCCCAGAGCATAGGAAACAGAGACAGGCAATCCCCGGGGCAAACTGGGTAGCTAGATTAGCTCCAACAGTGAGCTGGGGTTCCACAAGAGACCCTGCCTCAATCAATAATTGGAAAACTGATGGAGAAAAACACCTGGCACCAATACCTGGCCTCCATAGACAGACACACATGAACACATATCTTTATACCCATATATCAATACATGCATGCTTACCATACACACATATATAAAAAGAAAAATATAGAGAAAGAAATTATTGAATATGTACAGTAATCATTGCTTACACAAGAGAACACATTTTAAAGTCTAATTTGTGTATCAGAAGTCAGCAGGGGACTAAGGAAGCATTTTAGTTCTTCCCCAGCACCCTTGTAAAAGGTCAAGTTTGGCAGTGAGTGCTTGTGAGCCAGGCATTGGGACAGAGACACTCAGATCATGAAAGCTGGCTGTCTAGCCAGCCTAGCTGAAGCCCAGAGCTTCAGGCCCAGTGAGAGAGCCTGTCTCAGGGTCACAGGCAAAGAGTGCAAGAGGAAGAGCCCCAAAGCTTGTTTTGGTCTTGGTACAGACACCCATTGGTATGTACACCTGAGTACTGATATGCATTAATCACACACACACACACACACACACACACACACACACACACACACACACACACACACACACACACACACACACACACACATTCACATGCATACATACTTAAACACAAAAATAAAAAATTAAAGGATTAAAAAAAAGGCAGGGAATGAGAAAAATATGAACTCTGGAAGTGGTCAGTGGTGGTGGGGTGATTAACAGGAAACTTCAGTGTGGAGTAACAGTTATTGTGATGCTCTGTCTCTTGGGGGATGATGAGTTCACATGTTGATATTCTTGCTTCATCATCTGTCTCTCACATTAATGCTTTTGTACCTATTAGATTCTTTTTTCCTAAATGGGCTTTTGGGTCTACACAGCATTCTACCTACCAGGATGCACTTCACTGTGTGCACAGCACTCGGGTCTTTGTGGTTGGCTGCCCAGTGGAGTGGGATCTTGCCTTCCATGTCAGGAATCCCGATGTTGGAGTCATGCTTGATGAGAAGCTTTGCATGCTCTGGGTTGTTGTAGTAGGCGCTCCAGTGCAAAGCTGTTTGCTGAAAGGTAGAGAGGTAATAAAAAACAAACAAACAAACAACAACAACAACAAAAAAAACAACCTCATAGTCTACTCTTCTAGAACATCTACTATGTGACAGGCATGGCTTAAGAGACATCAGGACACTCTCTCAGAGCCTTCCCAGCCAACCACCTTCTCCTCCTTGTTACCACATTCCAGCCTACAACCCCAGCAGAAGTTCTCCCTCTACTTTACCAAGGTCACAGGGGCACCCAAAACCCCAGGTAAGACTTACTCCCTTCTGCAGACCACCAACACTCCCTCTGAGCCCACCCAGCCTATCTCCCCAACATCCACCCTCTCCTCATCACCATATCCAGGTCCACAACTCCAGAGGAAGCACCCTTGTTAAGAGTAGGTTTTTCCTCCAGTCTGGACCCATGGCCACACCAGCCCCAAATAACACACAGAGACACTATATTAGATATAATTCTGTTGGCCTGTTACTAGTTTCTTATCTGCTAGATCTGTCTTGAATGTTAACCCACTTCTATTAATCTAAGTACTTCCCTGTGGTCTTATCTTACCAGACTGAGACCCCGGCATTCTTCTCTTCGTCCTCCATCTTGAATCTCCTCCTTACTACTTCCTTTCTCCTCCTTTTCTTCTAGTCCCACCTATCTTGCTTTCCTATTGGCCAACAGTGCTTTATTCATTAATCAACATGAGAAGCATATTTACAGAATGACATCTCCCATCACACCCTGTAACCACCAGATGCCAGAATTCCATCCCCCAACTCAGATAGACCCTTTACTCAACCACAGGCCACTCATGCCAAAAGACCAGAGAGGAAACAGAAACCCATGGTAAAAACACTCGTCCAACAAAGACAAACTCAGAAATTAGACCGATAATTACCCCAAACCTAGATGCCTAAATACCAGTTTAAGAACACAACAATAGCCAGGGCAATATGTCACTACCAGAGCCTAGTTATCCTACTATAGTAAGCCCTGAATATCCCAACACAGCTGACACACAAGAAAACAATGTTAAAACAAACTTTATAAAGATGATAAAAGTCATTAAAGAGGAAATGAATAAATTCCTTAAAGAAATTGAGGAAAAGACACACAAAAAGTTGGAGGAAATAAACAAATCTCTTAAAGAAAGCCAAGAAAAAACAGTTGAAGGAAATGAATAAAAGTTTTCAAAACATTAAAATGGAAATAGAAGCAATAAAGAAAATACAAACTGAGGGAATTCTGGAGATTAAAATCTAGGTAAGCAAATAGGAACTACAGACACAAGCATCATAGAATACAAGAGATGGAAGAAAGAATCTAAGCACTGAAAACACAATAGAAGAAATAGAAACATTGGTCAAAGAAAATGTTAAATCTAAAAAATTTCTGGCATAAAACATTCAGGAAATCTGGGGCACTATGAAAAAACAAAACTTAAGAAAAACAGGAACAGAAGAAGGAAAAGAATTCCAGCTCAAAGGCACAAAAAATATGGTTAACAAAATCACAGAAGAAAATTTTCCTAACCTAAAGAAGGAATACCTATACAGGTACAAGAAGCATACAGAACACAAAATAGACAGGACCAAAAGAAAAAGTTCCTTCATCATACAATAATCAAAACACTAAACATACAGAACAAATACATAATGTTAAAAGCCTCAAGGAAAAAAGAGCAAATAATATATAAAGGCAGACATATTAGAATAACATCTGACTTCTCAGTAGAACCTTTAAAAACCTGGACAGCAGACTCTAAGACTATTATACCCAGCAAAACCATCAATCTCCATAGATGGAGAAAAGATATCCCATGATAAAGTCATATTTAAACAGTATCTACAAATCCAGCCCTACAGAAGGAAAACTCCAACCCAAGAAGGTTACACTCATAAAAACAGAGGAAATAATCCCATCCCAGTAAAACAAAACAAAACAAAAAAAACCCCAAAAAACAAAAAAGTGGGGGGGGGAGATACACACACACACACACATACACTCATGCACACTCAAACATACACCACCACCACCACCAAAATAGCAATTAATAATCAATGGTCATTAATATTTCTCAATATCAATGAACTCCATTTCCCAATAAAAAGACACAGGCTAACAGAATGATGCAAAAACAGGATCCATCTTTTTGTGGCATAAAAGAAATACATTTCAATATAAAAAATAGGTACCACCTCAGAGTAAAGGGTTGGAAAAAGATTTTCCAAGCAACCTAAGAAACAAATGTGTAGCCATCCTAATATCTAACAACATAGTTTTCAAACAAAAAATAATCAAAAAAGATGGAGAAGGACACTTCATATTCATCAAAGGAAAGACCCACCAAGATATCTTTCAATTCTGAACATTTATGCCAAAAACAAAGGGCACCCATGTTTGTAAAGGAAACATCACTAAAGCTTAAATCACACATTGCCCCTCACACATTGATACTGAAGACTTCAATATCCAAATCTCAGTGGACTGGTTATCCAGACAAAACCCAAACAGAGAAATACTGACGCTAAATGATGTTATGAACCATCAGTTATATGTCTAACAGATATTATATATGTATATATATATATGTACATATATATATATATAAATACCATTTCACCCAAACAAAAAGAATATACCGTCTTCTCAGCACCTCCATAGAACACTCTCCAAAACTAGTTGCATATTCAGTAACAAATTAAGTCTCAACAGATACAATAAAACTGAAATGACTTCCCATATCCTATCAGATCACCATGGACTAAAACTGGATTTCAACAACAATAAAAACAATATAACACCTATAAACTCATGGAAACTGAGCAATGCTCTACTGAATGACTACTGGGTGAAGACAAAAACAAAACAAAGAAAGAAAGACTTCCTAGAACTCAATGAAAATGAATCCACAACATACCCAAACTTGAGGGACACAATGAAAATGTTGCCAAGAAGAAAATTCATAGCACTAAGTGCCTGCATAAAGAAACTGGAGAGTTCTCAAAGTGGCAACTTAGCAGCACACTGGAAAGCCCTAGAACAAAAAGAAACAAGCTCACCCAAGAGGAGTAGATGGCAGGAAATAATCAAACTGAGGGCTGAAATCAATAAAATAGAAACCAGAGAACAATACAAAGAATCAATGAAACAAAGAGTTGGTACTTTGAGAGACTAAACAAGATAGACAAACCTTTATCCAAACTCTAAAAGATGGAAAGAGAATATCCAAATTAACAAAATCAGAAACAAAAAAGGAGGACATAACAACAGACACTGAGGAAATCCAAAGAATCATTAGTTATATTTTTAAAAAAAGCCAGTATTCCACAAAATTGGAAAATCTAAAGGAAATGTATATTTTTCTTCACAGATACCACTTATCAAATTTAAATCAACATCAGATAATCAATTTAAGTAGAGCTATAATCTCTAGTGAATTAGAAACAATCATTAAAAGTCTCCCACTATAAAAAGCCCAGGGCCAGACAGTTTTGATGCTCATCAGAGAGTATGCCACAGGCAACTCACAGATCTGGAATCCTTCAGCATTGCACATTTAAATCATTTAAATTTAAAAACAATCTTACATACTAATAGCTACTGATGAAAAAATACTTTAAGAACTATACATGCATTTTCTTTATTTGAAATAAAAGTTTAAAGTGGTAATTCTGAATGCAGTGAAGTTGCTTGAAAACCACTTTTGCCACTGCCATTGACATGCTTCCTACGGGGAGAGTCACCATGGAAGAACCAGAGATGCTTGGATATACATTAGAGCCTCTCTGTCACTCAGCAGTCCATTTGAAATTGGATAATATACTGAGTGGGAACCAAGCTCATCCATCATGAAAATCTGAAAAACTGACATCTATGGTATTCATTCAAAGTACACTTGTAGGCCTTTATTATATTATAAATACTCATCATTAATGTGTTATTTTCTAAAAGATTCATTTATATTTATTTACTTTGTGAGCTCAGTGAACTCCAGGAAGTCACAAAAGAGTGCCAGATTCCTTGGAGCTAGAATTACAGGCTGCTGTGAGCTGCCTGGTGTGGGTGCTGGGAATCGAACCCAGACCCTTTGTAAGAGCATCGAGTGCTCTTGACTGTTGAGCCATCTCTCCAGTCCCAACTCATTGCTATTTTTAGTAATGACTGAAGGTCACAAAAATATTATACTTAATAGCAATCATTAATTGATTATAACCACCTTTTAATAAACACAGATGACATCTGTAATTCCTTCCTTTTCCTAGGTTATGATTATTCAGGTTATATGCACTCAAATATAAGACTTTAGCCTAAGAGTAAATGGTTTCTATTTATATTTTATACATCTTTTTTATTTTTCTATTTATTTTTGTTGTGGTACAACATCCATAAAATAAAATTGATCATTCAGCAAAATGCTATCACTCAGATGCTGTGAGGGGGAAAATATTAATGCATGGTTGCAAAGTAAACGTTGATCTTCCAACTGACAACTAGAGAAAAATCAAAACTACATACAGAACAGTATGAGAGTAAAATAGGACAGAGGAGGGCTAGAGAGATAGCTTAGCAGTCAGAAGTACCCAGTCGCCTTGCAGAGGACTGGACTTCAGTTTCCAGCACCCACATCAGATGGGTCACAATGACCTGTTAGCCTGTTCCAGAGTATCTGATACTCTCCTGCCCCCAAAGGCACCTGAATTCACATGGTACAATAAACTCTCTCTCTCTCTCTCTCTCTCTCTCTCTCTCTCTCTCTCTCTCTCTCTCTCTCTCTCTCTCTGTGTGTGTGTGTGTGTGTGTATCACATTTAGGAAATCTTTAAAAACTAATAGCAGTAAAAATAATTATTGTAAGGATTTTAACTCCATGGGGTCATTGGTGTTAACAAGACTATGGCCCAGCCCACAGTGGAAGGAAGAGGATTACTGTCTGTGTCTAACAAATGACCACATTTTTTTTCCTGTAAAGAAGGACAAGCAAAGCAACGAGCAGTGTGAGAAATCTTCTAAATTTAAGGGCAAGGCCAGTTAAAAAAATTCCTAGCAAGAAGTGAGAGGGCAAATGTCAGAACAGAAATGCTATTAGTAATTGTTTTATGGTAAACATTTATGAGGAATGTATCCTGCATGAGGCATTGTGTTAAGCACTTTGTCTGTATTACCTCATTTTACCTTCGGTTATCTTTTTCCTGTATTCTAAAACCATGACATAAATGAATTAAGTAATTTTCCCCAGAACACAAAATGCGTAAGTGGTGGCTTTTGGATTAGAGTCCAAGGAGGCTGCTGTCAACAGCTCAGCTACTAAAGCCATTGCATGTTTAGTGCATTGCATTGGCAGGCGGCCACCATGAGTCCAGATGCTCTATGATTAGTGCACTGCATGGGCAGATGCCACTGTGGGCCCAGGTGCCCACAGGGACTGTGGTGAGTTTCTGACAAATGTTAGAAAATCTTTTACAGTTAAACAGGCCTGGGTTTTGATTCTAGTTTTGCCACTTGGGCATTGGCAAACTTTAATCCTCTTGAGTTTCAGATTCCCCACCCTTCAAAGGGTGATCCTACCTACCATGTGGTGGTTAGCAGGGTAACGACAGACCTTTAGGAGATGCTGGATTTCTGGACTTGTGTAGTTGCCTTCCCACAGGAATGGTGGCAATGTATGCTTTCTTTCCTGAAGCTTCACATCATAAAACGAAGCATCCCCCCTTTTCTTTTTTCATTTGTCTTTGACCTTGATTGTCTATTACCTTGTTTTTGTCCTGTGTATCCACCTCCCCAGGGGCCATAAACTTCAGCAGAAGGGCTAAACACTTGGGGCTCTTATGCCGGGTAGTCAGGTGCAAAGGTGTCATCTCTTCTAGATCCTTCTGCAGCCAGTTTGCTCTGCGTGTAAGCAAGAGTTTCATAAAGCGGTAATTTCCCTAGATGAAAACAAGAAAAGAAGAGATTAAGAATTTACTTTGTAATCAGTTTGTAAATACCTTTGAAATGTTTTCAGTATTTTAACCACCTTCACAGAGTATACCATGCAAAAAATTTAATAATAGGAAAAATTATAACATCACTACACTAAGATAGTGGTTACTTTAGGTTATCCTGTTTCTCTTGATCACTTCTGAACAAACATAACTTACACAGTGGCTGGCCAACACTTATTGGGTGATGTAACATGTTTTATTTTGCCAGACCATTATTGTTAGGTGTTTAGAATGTGAGTCTGTTATTGCTGGATAAGTAGACACTAACACATTAAATTATAAATATCTATTATAGAAAATGCTTCAATATACACTATTTTATACTCAGTTTTCTCCATATCACAAAAGTAAATTACTAGGGGGTTCTTTTTGTACATTTTATGGTTGTGTGTATTTTTCAAATTACTATCTAGTAGCATCAATATGTAGAGTATTGACTGGTTGCCCAAAAGAGTTCGTTAGATTACTCTAACACATACTCTTTATATGATCTTTGCACTGTCATCTCCCTCACAGACAGTAAGCTTCAAGAAGCAAGGCTGTGTTTCATGGGCTACTGAACCCAGTAGAGTTCCTGGTACAAACCATGTACTTGATAAATATAAGTAAATTCTATGATGCAGTGAGCATTAAGAAATGAAATAGCTCCTGTATTTCTGTTTTCACTTAAAAATGCTTATTTACAGCTGTTAAATGAGATTAAATCAATGAAGAGTCTTAATTCTCAAATAATTGGTATTTGGTTCTTCTTGCTTTTTAAAGCTTCATCCCAGCTTTTTTTTTTTTTTTTTTTTTTAACAGCTCAAAATACTTGCCTGGCTTCTATTTTACTGTATCAGCTCTTGAGAAGGAAAACATGAAAATTCCCCCAAAGGGCGCCTTGCTGTAAATTTCCTCAAGAGGGAGCCCTGTTCTAAATTTCCACAAGAGCACGCCCTGCTCTAAATTTCCTTAAGAGGGCACCCTGTTCTAAATTTCCTCAAGAGGGCGCTCTGCTCTAAATTTCCTCAAGAGGGCGCTCTGCTCTAAATTTCCTCAAGAGGGAGAGGGAGCCCTGCTCTAAATTTCCTGCCATCTTTACTTTGAAGGAAAAAAAAAGTGCTCAGTTAGAAGGGGGGAAAAATCGGTACGACACTTTATGCTAAAAAAGAAAAAAAATAAGGTTTGACCTTTCTGAGCATAACATTTCAAGTATTACAGAATAATTCATTATGACCTTTTAGAGTTATTCAATCAGACAGTCATTTTGGTTGTGGAATCAGAAAATAGGAAGTAGAAGGAATGTCATACAGTTGATAGCAGTGACCACCAGGCATACAACAAGGTTCCTGGCATATTTATGTTTTCTGTTATTCTTGGAACTCAAACTTCACTACCCACACAGTATATACCAGTAATAGCCCCTCCTTCATTCATTCAACAGACACTTGCTAAGCCTTGTTATGAAGCAGGCAATTAGGACAGAACTTTTGACATAAATCTCATTGTTGTGCCACACTAATGTATGGTGGAAAACGTCTACAGATTAAAGTACCCCCCTCTTGCATCTCACATGTAAGCCAGAGGCAACAACAGTACATAGAATTATTACACATGTGAAGCAAGATAGATAATATCTGAAGAGTACTTAAAACACTACACTAATTGGGTGCCTAGCAAATGTTTGCTAGGATTATGAATGATTTTTCAGAGACTTGGTTTCTCATCAGATCTGGACCTTATCAAGCCTAGCCTGGCCAGCAAGACAAATGCAGATGGTGAGGTGCAGTGAAAAATGACTGGTGGTGAAGGGTGGCAGATAGGAAGGTTTGATCATCATTATCTATAGTGCAGCCAGTGACTAAAGAGAGAACCAAGAGCAAAGGTAGCTCAAGTGGTAGAAATAATGGCTTCTCTATTTTTTCCGCACTGAGGAACTCGCCCATGCTCTACCCACAGATTACAACACAGGGCCAAGAGGAATCTGGCTGGTGCTCTGGGGTGGAGTCAGTTCTGTGAACAGACTCTAATTTTGGAAGACAATGTCCCATCAGGTATTCAGTGACAGCTGGGTCCAGACACAATATAATTCACTTGGGCCAATTTCAACCCCCGGGATCTTACAAGCAAGCATTTATTAAACGTCAATTATATGCAGACTCAATCTCTGCAAATGAGCAGAGGGCCACAGAACTTTCAGAACTAAGATGGGAAGTATTGGGCATGTGACTCAGTGGTAGAGTGCACATACAAGAACAGGGGTTTAATTCCCAGCAAAGAAGAAAAAAGATCAATTTCTTTAAAAAATTTTTATTATTTTTTTTGTGTGAATGTGTTATATGTGTGTGTACAGGCTTGTGTACTTGGGTGTCTAAGCATGCATGCATGCATGCATGTGTATATGTGTGAAAACTATTGCTGTTTTAGAAGCATGCATAGTTATTAAAACTATGAATAATAATGATATGAAGATATTGAATAAGTTACTTTGATATTTTGTGTTTAAATTTTTATTTAAGAAAATAAAACATAACAGGGATTGAAAACATGACTCAGTTGCTAAAGTATCCTGCAAGTGTAAGAATTTGAGTTTGATCCCCAATACCCACAAAAAACTAAAAGCTGAAGATAGAGGCATGTTCCTGTAATCCCAGCACTGGAGAGGTGGAGCAGAGGGTCCTGGGGCTTATTGGCTGGTCACTTAGATGAATGAGCAAACTGAGCTCCTGGTTTAGTGAGAGACCCTGTCAAAAATCTAGGTGGAAAGTGATTGCAAAAGACACCTGATACTGACCTCTGGATTCTGCATGCCCATGCACACATGGGCATGCACACCTGTGTACACCTATGCATATCACAGATATGTACATACATGTTCACCCACACCCACACATACAGAACAAAACTTAACAATTACAGGCAATGCTCTTTTGTGTGTCAGACCTCTTTTCTCCATCTTTGGAGAGCACCATACTGACTTGGGTGTTTCTCAATTAAGTTTTTATAGTTTATTTCATACAAACATAAATATTCATAAACTGGAAGGTGTTACTTTTATAGCAATGGTTCTGTTTGAGTCACTGGCCATCTCTGACTCAAAAAACATATTTAAAGGTTTCTTCAGGTTGTTCTGGCTTATACATCTTCTCTAGAAAAACATTCTGTTATAGGAATGTGTATTTATTCCCTCTGGAGGAACACTAAGCACATTTCTCACTTTTCACAATCAGTGCTATAATGAATTATTTTGTACATATCTTATGGTAAGTGTACAAGAATTTCTGGGTTCTCTTGAAGAGCAGTTCCAATTTGCATTCCCAACAGAAACATAAGAATTCTTGTTTCTCTACAACTTTTTCCCATTTGCTTTTGTCAATGTATTGACTTTGGCCAATCTAACTGGTATAAGTGCTGTTTTGATCATGAATTTAATCTGCGCTTCCTTAGCTGAGGTGGAATATTTTGTTGGCTATTTGTTTCTTCTTCTGTGGATAGCCTTTTTGTGTTGTTTGCTAATTTGGGAACTCAGGTATTTGTCTTTCTTACTGGAATATTTTTACACACTCTGGATACCAATCTTTTTGCTTTCCTTAGGCTCTTTCACTAAGAATGAGCTAGTATTCAGAATGGTATTAGCTCCCTTGCCCTTTATCTTTTATTTATTCCTTTTTATTCATTCAATTTGTTTTTTGACAATTTTATACACATATTTAGTACATCGAGTTTACCTTATTTCCTCTCTCTCTCTCTCTCTCTCTCTCTCTCTCTCTCTCTCTCTCTCTCTCTCTCTCTCTCTCTCATCTCTCTGTAAACCTCACGTTCCCCACAGCTCTTCTTCCCATATTCATGCCTTTTTGTTTTGTTTTGTGCCTCAGTGATTTTAACCAGGATCATCTGTGTGGACACTGGTTTGAAAATATCATGGTACCAATCTGAACCCTAAATACTAGTGTATACCTATTACTAGTATTTAGGAAACAGTACTCTTAACCTTAAGGTTTTCTTTTCAGTGAACTGTGAAGAATTCAAAGACTCATGAAAGTTCAAGATGCTTAGAATAAATGATGGTTGAGTCCTTAGCCCTAAGCAGGCCATTTATGTATCCTCTCTAAGACCTAGAGAATACTGGGGAAGAGACAGCAGAAGGAATGTAAGAGACAGAAGATAGGAAGAAGGGCTGGCCAATGCTGTTTTTAGGTATGACATAGTTACTGCAAACAACATATCAGTTGTGGTAGCTGCAGTGAACCTGCCAATAGCCAATTATGGATTAGGACTGGAGCTCCTCCTCCCTACTTAACTATTGGTAACTGATGCCTTCATTGTGAATCAAATTGTATTGGCTTTTCTTCAACATTCAGCTTCTTCATATATATTGATGTTTTTGTATATTATTATTATTACGGTTACTACTATTATTTATCACTACTTCTACAATTGAGACAGAGTCTTTGCAATTTAGTCCTGATTAACCTAAAACTCACTGTGTAGACCAGACTGGCCTCAAATGTGTGGTTATCCTGTTGTTTCAGCTTCCTGAGAGTGCTGGGATTACAGGCATGCAATCCATGTACAATTCCTAGCTTTCAAGTAGTTTTTAAGGGAAGCTTCTCTGCTACTCTTTTTTATTTCTTGTTTTTTTCCTCCACTCACCTTTGTTTGGCTTTCACATAGTTGCCAGTCTAGTGTAAAAAATCACCTAATGGCATTCTCTTGGGACATTGTCTCCTATGTTGTTAGGGACATGATGATGACATTCATTCAGTTAATGAGCAACTTTCCAGTCCTGACACTGGCCTTTGTCCTGTACTTGCCGGTTCTCCAAGCATCATTCTCAAGAACTGTAGACCAATCTTAGAGTATCCTGAAATTCTAAGTGAATTCTTTGCTTCACTAAAAATACAAAGGCCTTTCAGCCACTCTGCAGAAAAAAAAAAGGAATCTTTTCTTGAGCAAGATGTGGCTAAAATCATATTCTTTATGACTTCTGTCTGGTCGCAGTTAAGTATTTTATCACTAACTTCCCATGACACTTGGGATCCTCACGCCACATGTCCTTCCACAGGACTACCATGTTCTCTTTATCAGGTCACTGAGTACCTTGGCCATTTACCTTCTCCTCATTTGCAGCTTCAATGCCTTTGATTTTGCTACTCTTAAAGATACTGAAAAGGCAATGCTTTCCAAAACAAACCATACTTTGGGACCTATACATTTCCTCCCATTGACCTCTGAATTCTTGTTTTCTCTGCATGGTCCCAGAACTCCTATTCACCACTGAACTTGAGGAGAAAAGAGCTGTTTACTGACACATACAAATGTTCATATTTTGGACCATTTATAGGTTTGCATATAATTTTGCACTGGAAATAATATAACTATATTTATAATAGCAAACATAAATGTAGAGAAGGCATTCTGTCACATTTCATTCTAAATGTTAACAACATTAGACAAAAATACATTATTTTACATTGAAATGGAAATAATAGAAACATTTGTTATTAATTGTAATGATAGCTTTATAATTACATATTTATAAACATTCAAGGCATTTGCCATATTAAATTTGAAAAAGAAACACTACCCCTAGGAAGTATATAGGTCACAATTTTCAGTAATCAGTGAAACTTTTCTATAATGGTTGCAAATGCAAATGAGCTTTGGAAATACCACAGTCATGTTAGGAGAGGGTTTATGCCCTGATCTTGGATGTTGAATAGGGTCAGATCCAAAGCACTGACCCTGATTTATTGGGGTCACTTCTCAGAGTTGAGCTTGCAGTGAGCAGTCTTAAAAATGAGATAATATCATCACTGGGACAAAGAGAAGGCTTGCTTCATGCTTACTAAAAGTTGCAGAGTTTCACTGTACAGCAATACTTAGATATCTTGCAAACTCCACTGTGTGCCATGTTCACATATGTTATCTGCATTGCCTCTATGGTACTTGGAAACAGGAAAACTGATACAAACAAGCACGTGTGCATGCTACTTGCTATGCCACCAATAGAAAAGCTGTTTATTTTTTAGGAAATCTTGTGTCTTTGAACAGTATCCCCAATGAACAGGTTACCTTGTAAGAATGTAACCAGAACAGAAAAGGCAGTAGAAGAGTTTAAAATGCTGATAGAATTTACTTGAAAAACAAGGAAAGGACCCTGCACTCTCCTCCTCAGGATCAGGAATGGGATGTCTCCCTGACATTATATCCAAGTAGTGAGTGAGGGCGTGTAAAAGGACTGACTCCATTAGCCTATCAGTTAATGCATTTAAGGGCAAGAAACAGGATTAAGGTAAAATGCCCAAACTCTGTGCTTCTCACCTTCATTTCTGGGTAGGCAGAAGGAGGGAGTTAGAATAATGATACAGCAGTGGTATAAAAGGCATGTGCCTGTGCCTGCTAAACCAGAGTATCCAAAGCAAAAGTGGTGAGAGGAATGAGAGATTTCTATTTGGTACAGAAGTTTAGATGGAAACACTGGGTGTTCATTTGGTTGAGACACATGTGAGTGGCCACTTGGAAGTCAATGCAGAGCATTGCCTAACAGCACTCAGCCTGCTGGGCTGTGAACATGAACTCTGTGGCAGCCTGGCTTGTCTGACTATGAAGACAAATACAGGACATAGTCGATGGCCACTTTCTGAGGCAAAGCCGTAGACTTTATGTGTTTTCCCTCACAGAATTTCCCTTAAAGATTCTGACCTATTTTAATGATGATTTGATTCAGTCATAGCCTGATATTATCCATCTAGAGAGGTTGTGATTGCCTAACCACAAGGAAAATTTTGGAAAGCTAAGTGGCTAAAAAAGACTATTCAGGGTGAGATGGAAACCATCACTCTCACTTCAGGCAATCAGGACTGGTCATACTTTCACTAGTTCTTGGCTTTTGTCAATGCTAAAGTGATAAGATCTGCTTTGTGGAAGACTACAAATGCTAGATTTTCCTCTGGTGCTGCAAACCATGGGAATGAATTGTTTCTGACAGTCAGAAAGCCTGTATAGTTTGTGTTGATGTATACAATAAAGGCCTGTTCTCTAAGAAGATGAACAAGTTGAGATCACCTAGCTCATGAGTCTTTTGCAATTTGGAACTATCGTTGCACTTGATATGGGGAAGATGCCATCATGGTAGACTGGGCACAAAGTAAAATGTATGTTTGTAATATAGAAGATATCACTATGTATGGCAGCCATGTCTGTTGCTTGTCAAGTTGGCTTGTTTTTTTTTTTTTTGTTTTTGTTTTTTGTTTTTTTTTTTTTCTTTTTTGTGGTGAAGAAGGTCAAGTTAATGGAACACTGTATCTGCCTATTTTTGGCAAGGACTCAGGAAATCCACTTTGGAGTCCATCTTCCCTCTTACCACTCAGAGGTAAGATCTTACATCTCAGATCACAACGTTACTGTTTCAGTAACTTGTCCTACTTTAACCACAAGAAATCCTTGCTTCTAAACTGTCTTATGTTTTGATACTGCCTGTGGTTTGACTATTTTTCAGGAAGGCCATCCAGCAATGGACCAACAGTTAGGAAGCATTCAATTGACACTTCCTTTTCCTCACCATCATCAACTATCTGGGATTATTGAGAGCTGTGACAATTGAAAATCAATTTTAAAATTACCTCTAGAACTATCTCTTGTTTGCTCCTGGCCTATAACCCAAATATGGCTACTAAATGTGCCCTCCCCTAGAGAGTTCCTTTCTTGTAGGAGATGATAAAAACAAATGTGGTTGGGGATTATATATGCCTATTTTTAAAAATTGTCATTCTATCCTGTCCATTACCAATTAAGCCATTTTCTTCCTAAAAGTCATTTCAGGCTGGTTTTGACTGACATATCCTTTAGTGGTACCTTGGCTAAAAAGGGTATTAGAGATTCAAAATGTATTCTTGTTTATTAATCTGGATTAATTTGTTCAAGTGATATGGTTCTAGATTAAAAATATCATAATGACTACTAGGATTGAGTGCCTTGTACACTGATTCTTCCATAGTAGCCCAAATTATCACTGTATATTTGTCCCATATACACACATCCTTCTAGATGGAAGGTACATGTAGGGGTGGTTAGAAAGAAGGTGAAGTTATAGCTATTAAAATGGGACTCATGGGCTGGAAAATGGCCCAGTGGGCTAAAGGCATTCGCTTTCAAGCTTGATGAACTGAATTCAATTCATGAAACTTACATAATGGGAGAAGAAAATCAGCTCTTTCAAGATGTCTTCTAACTTGCCACAGGACAGATGTGAAGGTCAAGGGATAAATTGTAAGAGTTGGCTGTGCTGTGGCACTTACACATAAGTGTACAACATCTTTATAAAAAGACAGGACTCACTAGTTTTGTGACTAAAGGGGGAAAGCAACTTCAGGACTTGGGAAGGCACTTCAGACTGTAAAATACAGGGACAGAAGTTCAACTAGTACTCAGTCTTTTGGATCTAGTACTGGACTCTAACAAAATGAAGATGGCTTGCACATTAAGCACATAGAAGTGGAGGTTAGACTGACCTACTGGGGAGTTTGCCACTCCCAGCCATGTACAAATAAACATTCCTAGCAATTTTTGTAATTCCTAATCTTCTGCTATGATTGATATCCTCAGTGGGAGGTCCTCAGCAATACCCAACAATATTGATGCATTTATATGTATAGAAGCACAGGGATGGGAACACCCCCTTAAATCTAATGAACATATATCCATATGCTCCCCTGGTGCATAAGAAGCCTTAGGGTATGTCATATGTACCAAGTGAAGTTGCCAGTGCCTATGATACTGACTTGCACCTCTTACATGTTTACATATTGATCAGAGTAGGCGAGGACAGATTCCTTCACTGGGTTTGGAGAGGGTGTAGGGGATTGTGATGTCAAAGTTCACCATTAAGTTCCCTTGCCAGGGTCATGACAGATGATAAACTGGCCTTGGATTTGTATTCTGGAAGCCTGAAGTAAGATCCACTGCCTCCTATGGTACTTATTCACAGTTGACTTAGTCAGACATAGGACCGTTGATCACTCTTGTTTACAACAAGCAGGTGGAGGGATGAGGTCATGCCTTCATACTGGTTAAAATAAAATGCAGGACTCCTAGAGCTCAGTGTTGCTAAGCTGCAATGGATACTCAGTGTGCATAGCATTCCTCTTGCTTTCCAACTCTCCCAGGTTTCTTAGAGGCAAAGTAAACCATTATAAACAAGGAAGCTCCTCAGGCTTTCTGCTGGGTTGGGAATAATAAACTCCTTTGTCCATGCTCTGAAGTCTAATGTTTATTTTAAACATCCATGCAATAGTAAGAGACCAACTTGTTAGCTTGCATATGGGGAAAATCAAATCTGAGGCCCTTCTTACAATTCAATATTATTGTAGTACGGAGTACAGAGTAAGAAGTTAAAGATATGATTAAATAGGTAGACAGTCTAGAATGATATGATAAGGAGCATAAAACCTATTTATCTAGGATTTAAAGTATTCATTATTATTTTTAAATGAAAGTACATAAACTGGAAATATGAACCATTACATCTTACTCGAAATAAGAACATAATTTCAGTGTATACATAAATGGTTCTGTGTAATGAAAGCCAATATGTTTTTAACCTAGACCAGGAAATTACCACTGGCATACAAAACAGAGACTTTAAATGCTTCTGTCCTTGGACAATCTTCATGTCTCAGCTAATTTAAGTGTCTGCTTGTATTTTGGTTTCTTGGTCTTTAGGGTAAATTTTTATAAGACAGGAAAGCAAATAGTAATAAAATTCAAGTTACCAAGCAGTACAAGTTCACTGAGCTCTAGAAATGAAATTGAATCTGCATTGTTTTTTGTAGCGGCAGACACAGTCTCTCCTTAAACTGCTGATGGTCAAGTTGAAATACTGGGCTCTATGAAAAAGCTTTATAATTGCTTATGATGGTAAGTGTATCACTAGCCTTCCATCTTAAGCAAATCTCTGGAAACATTTAAAAAGGTTATTTGACAATTCTAAGCAAAAGCTATGAAGAATGCTTCAAAGACAGACTCTGAGCTTTATTTGCTATTTTCCAAGTTTAAGATGCTCATCCATCTGGCAGAGCAGCCAGACCATACATCAGCCAAGAACATCTCTCCGGATTGAAGCAGATCCTGGCTCTCAAAGAGGATTTGACTGAAGGAAAAGCAACATCTTTAGCTGCTCCATGGCTGAACTCTTCTAATATTTCTTCCCAATGCCTCCTCCAAGCCTTGGCTCCATCTACTAACTTGGTTTCCATAGGAATAGACGGAGCTATCAAGTGCCACATAGTCAAATAGCACAAGAAAAACATGTTACTGTAAAAATATATATGCTTTTCTTCTCTATGAAAGGAAACTATGGAAAGATACTCTTTATTCTGAGATTTCCTTATCCAATGCCAGTTTTTTTTTCATGTGTTTTCTGGACTATGATAATGCATCTTATTTAGATTATTAGTCTTCTCAGTAGACAGGATTTTATCTATAGAAAACTAACAAAAATAAATGCTAAAAACATAAAACAGACTGTGATGATTATTTTCTTCAGGGCAATTCTATTGTGCTTGTGGTGTTCCCTCATTTACTTAGAGACACTTTAAAATGGCACAGCCTTTGAAAATTAGTTTTATTATTTATCATGACATTTTCATACATATGTGTCATTATACATTGTTCTCACTTCCTCCCCTTCCCAAGTCCCTGGCCCTCTTCTCCCTCAACTCCAGCTAGAAGCCTTTCTTCTTCCATGTGGCCATAGCTTCTGTTTTCTTGTTGCATGCATTCTATTAACCCTCTGTATTTCCCACCTCTCTTGAGAATGCTTCCTCTCCTCTCATGATTTCCCTTTCTAGTTTCATAACTCTCTGTCATTCAGTTTTAAATCAAGGTTTTACAAATGAGAGAAACCATGTAGTATTTGTCTTTCTGAATTTGGCTCGTTTTGACTAATAAATTCAAATTGAATCCATTTACCTACAAATGCCACTATTTTATTTTTCTTAATATCTGCACACAATTCCATTGTGTGTATGGAACACATCACGTCTATCCATTCATCTGTTGACAGACATCCAGGTTGATACCACTTCCTGGCTACTGTGAATAATCAGCAGCAAATATCAATATACAACTATCTCTGCAGAAAGTTAACCAGATTCATCTGGATACATCCCCAAGTATAGGAGAGACATATGGTATTACTATTTTCAAGTCTTTTTTTAAAGAGTTATTTTATTATTTATTTATGAGGTAGGTGTGTGTGTGTGTGTGTGTGTGTGTGTGTGTGTGTGTGTGTGACACATGTATGCATGGGCCTGTAGTGTCTGGTCTAAGAGGTCATTGGATCCCTGGAGCTAGAGTTACAGGCAGTTTGAGAACCTGCCATGGGGGCTGGGGAACTGAACGTGGGGCTCTGGAAAAGCATCAAGCATTCTTTAATTACTGAACTGTCTCGATAGCCCCCATTTTCAGTTTATGAGAGACTCTCATATAGATTTCATTATATAATGGATTAATTTCATCCAATAAACAAATAAAGGCTACTTTACCCCTCATATTTTCACTAGCATTTTGTTGTTGCTGGCTTTATTTGGTTTTGATTATAGTCATTCTGACTGAGGAGAGATGAAATTTGCATTTTCCTAGTGGATAAAAGTGTTAAACTGTTTTTCAAATATTTATTGGCCACTAGTATGTGTGTATGTATATATGTATGTATATGTATGTATGTATATATGTATGTACGTATATATATACATGCACATATACACACATACATATATATTTAAATTTTTTATTATTTTATTTTTAAATCTGTATATACATATGTGTCTTGTGTGTGGTTATATGTATGTGATTGTAGTTGCCAACAGACACCAGAAGAGGGCATTGGATCCCTTTGGTACAGGCAATTTTGAGCTGTTGGGAACCAACCTCCCGTCTTCTTTGAGAGCAGTTCAGTTTGAGTTCTTAACCACTGAAGCATCGATCAAGGCTCCACTTGTATTTCTTTTGAGAGCTGTCTACTCAGCTCATTAGTCCACTTACTACTGACTGGATGACTGGCCTTTCTGATGCTGGCTTCTGAATATTAACAAGGTATGCATGTGAAGGCTCTTGTTGTGTGCTTACTACATTGGAACAGGAATTCCCACACTACCCTTTATATTGGCATAGGATAAGATGTGGTCATATGTAAATGTTATTCACTGCCATAATATAATGGTTTCAGTCCTCTGACAGAGGTAAGGAAAACAATAGCAATGCCTCTTTAGAGGGGCTCCTATGCGCCATTGAGGGGTCAGCAAAGATTTTAGGAAAAGCAATGCCTGAGCTGCATTATAAAGAATATACATTTAAGCCACATAAAATAAAAAGAAGATGAATGTGGAATGTCATTGTGAGCAGGGACAAGGAGGTGATTGGAATGAAAGCTTTAAGTAGTTAGTATGGACTCTGATTTAATTATCCTCAAGAAATAGTATTTCTAGATTACCTAGTAAAATGGATACAGAATAAAATCTATGATCCTGGGTTAGGAAAAGTAAATACTGAGCTATAGTTAAGGATGTGAAACTAAAAACCATTAAGGGTTTTGATTGTATGTATGTATGCAGGTTGCAAGCATATGAGTGTGCAGGTACATGAGCCCATGCATGGACATGTGGAGGCCAGAGGAGGGCATTAGGTTTCTTCCAAAGTTGCTCTCTGTCTTATTCCCTTCAAACAAGGTCTCTCACTAAACCAGAAACTTGTGGTTTTGACTAGGCTGGCCCCTCTACCCCAAACGCTGGGGTTACAGACACATACATCCATGCCAGGTTATTTTTTTTTTTTTTTTAACGTGGGTTCTGGGGATTCAAACTAGGGTCCTTGTGTTTGCACAACTAGCACTCTTACTCACTGAGCAATCTCCCCAAGCCACCACACATACTGAGTTTTAAAGTATCTGAAAAGCATGGATCTGAGACTCAATCATACTGCCAAAGAAAAGTAAGCTGGGTGAGCTTTCTACGATAATCAAACCTCTTGTGTCATGTGGGAGGAAACAGCTGGGAGACACCAAATGGCATGCTTTTGAGTGTGAGGATGATCTGGCTGAGACCCATTCTCATGTCACCGACTCACTTAAATCCTTCAATCTGCTTGAGAAGCCTAAAAGAAAAGGTCTAAACGTGGTAGCCCAGCATTCTACTTCATCAAACCTTGCTTACTTTTCTGACTTCAGCTTCCTGTGTCATGAGGAGAGCAGAAAGGCTAACCGCAGATCTACATCGCTCCTGTAGTCCCTTCAAATCCAATCACACACTCTCATCCCCAGCAGACCACCTGCTGCAGCTCCCTTCTCTCTCTGACGGATCTCTAGTGGATCACAGGGATTTTCCTCTTCAAACTTCCCTCCCCCAAAGAGCTTTCCATTGGAACCTACAGGCCACTCCTGCTAGGGAGGCGGTAGCCCGACTGCTCCCTTCTCTTACCCCCTTCTTTGTAGCAAACTGCCTGTTATAGCCTTCCCTTCCTCTCTGCCCTAATCTCCAGTGAATCACACAGATCTTTTCTGGAACTTTCCCTCCCCCCTTCATCCTATTGTCCCAATTCCCAACTCCCGCAGGCTTTCTCTGGGAAACTATCAGCCAAATCCAACAGAGAAGCAGGTAGGCCAGTCTCAGATCTTCACCCTTTCTCCTGTCCTTCAAACTCAATCCCCAGTCTCACCCCTAGCTCTGAAGACCACCCACCAAGAATTCTCCTCACACTCTGCTCCCATTCCCAGGGGGACTAAACAGATTCTTGTGGAATAACCTGCTTTCCTCCCCACTGGGAATTCCCTCAACCATCCTCCACATCCCCAGCCCATCCCCATTCCTAAGTGTCAGGTCCCAATACCTAGAAACATGTTTCTCTGGTAGTTCCCATGGACACACTTATCTTGACTCTAGAAGAATTTCCTACCAGGTAACACAGCCACCATACTCTCCTAAGAACCAGAGAGGGGCAATAGAAACCAAGGAACCAAACACCAACCCAATAAAGACAAGACCAGATACCAGCACCTAGAATTAAAATCTTCCCAAACCCAGATGTCTGGAAGCCAGTATAAATACACAATTGGTAACAGCAAGGACAGTATGTCTCCACTAGAGCCTAGCAACTAACTCTACCACAGCAGGCCCTGAGAAATTCAGCATAGCTGAAGCACAAGACAAGGACCATAAAACACTATGAAAATGATCGGTCTTAAAGAGGAACGGAATAAATCCCTTATAGAAATCTATGAAAGCAAAAACAGTGAAAAAAATCAATAAAACATTTAAGACTTGAAAGTGGAAATAGAATCAATAAAGAAAACCCAAAGTGGGAAATTTGAAAATGAAAAATTTAGGAACTTGAACAGAAACCACAGAGGCAAGCCTTACCAATAAAATGCAAGAAATGGAATAGAGAATCTCAGGCATGGAAGACACAAAAAAAGAAATGTATACCTCAATCAAATAAAGTGTGATGCTAAAATAAATCATGGCACAAAACATTCAGGAAATTAGGGACACTATGAAAATTTTAACTCTAAAAATGACAGAAATAGTAGAAAAAGAAAAATCCAAGGCCAAAAGTACGAAAATATTTTTAAGAAAATCATGGGAGAAATTTTTCCTAACTTAAAGAAGATGCCTATCAAGGATACAGAACATCAAATAGACTAGACCAGAAAACAAATTTCCCTTGGCAATAATAATCAAAATACTAAATGTACAGAACCAAGGAAAAATATTAAAAGCTGCAAGGGAAAAGAACAAGTAACATATAAAGGTGACATTGTAGAAAAATGCCCGATCTCTCACTGGAGATGCTAAAAGCCAAAAAGTGCTGGACAGATGTTCTACAGACTCTAAGAGACCACAGATATCAGCCTAGATTAATATACCCAGCAAAACTTTCAATCACAATAGATTAAAAAAAAAAACAAGGCATCTCATGATAAGACTAAGTTTAGCAGTATCTACGGATCCAGACCCCTTGAAAGTGGGTGCTAGTTAGGAGTACTGGGCAGCCTATAGGGTCTCTGGTAGTGGATCAGTATTTATACAAATGGACTTTGGGAGCCCATTCCAAATAGAGGGATACTTTCTCAGTCCAAACACATGGGGGAGAGCCTAGGCCCTGCTCCAAATGATATGGCAGACTTTGAAGATCCCCCAGTGAAGGCCTCACCCTCCTTGGGGAGCAGAAAGGGGATGGGAAGGGGAACAGGTGAGGATGGGGGGTGGGTGTGAGGGAACTGGGATTGACATGTAAAACAAACTTGTTTCAAATTTAAATTAAAAAGTATTTAAAAAATGAACACTTATATGTTCAACACCCTTAGCCATCAGGGAAATGAAAATCAAAATGACTTTGAGATCCTATCTTACACCTGTCAGAATGGCTAAGATGAATAAGGCAAGTGACAGGTCAAGATAGTGATGATATGAAGCAAGAGATCATTCATTCCCTGCTGTGGGAGTGCAAGCTTGTATAGCCACTATGGAAATCAGCATGGTGGTCCCTCAGGAAGATGGCACTCTAGATCCATCCACTACCTCCAGATTCAATCATACCACTCTTGAGCATATACTCAAAGGATGTTCTACCATACCATACTACAAGGACACTGCCTAAATCATGTTCATTTGGCTTGATTGAATCTAGATGTCCCTTAAGAGAAGAATGGATAAAGAAAATGTAGTATTTACCCAATGGAGTATTACTAAAATCTTACAAAAAAAATCATGAAATTCACAGGTAAATAGATAGAAATAGAAAAAACCCAGAAAGACAAATATAGTATATATATATGTATATATATATGCATATAAATTGATATTAGCTGTTAAATCAATGATAACCAATCTATAATTCATATACCTGCAGATAAGTTAGGTACAGGAAAGGGACTAGGGGGGATATATAGATGTCCTTAGGAAATAGAAATAGGAAACAATAGATAGCTATGATGGGTGGGGTGGGGAGAATCTGGGAATAAGAGGATCAAGTGGACAGTAGAGGGAAGAAGGATGAGGAAGGAATATAGAGACAGACAGCTCAAATAAGGGGCCATTTGAGGGGTGGTATAGAAACCTAATGCAGAAGAAGCTTCCTAAAATACATATTTATATAAAGGCAATCTAAACAAAATCACCAAATAATGGGAGAGGCAAAGCCCCAATTGGCCATTTGTTGTCATCAAATGAAGCTTCTAATACTGGGACTGGGTTACATCTAATTCAATTGTTGGTCACAGGATTCCCATGGGAACTCCAAACAACTCAGGCTTTTGACAAAGCTATAGATTGTGTTCCAAAAACTGATAGTAAGATCTCACTGATAAAGATAACATCTATATAACTCTTTGAACATGGAAGTCATGCTGTTGCATGGAACCAGTATGGATATGGAACCCATTCCCAACACTGCTTGTGTGACTAAGAACCTGAGACTAGATAGCCCAAGGGCTTAGGGTAAAACCAAGTACTATTATTCTAAAAGAAAAAAAAGTAGCAATAAAATGATTTCTAATGACATTCTGCTATCTATACTTATAGATCAATGACTTGCTCAGCCGTCATCAGAGAAGCTTCCTTCTGGAGTTGATGACATTGTGCAGACAGTGAAAGACACGAGAACACTCAGCCCTAAGCTGGATATCTCCATCAAATGCCTCCCCTCAGGATTCAGATAATCCTACAAAAGAAGAGACAGAAAGAGGAAGAGCCAGAGGGTATGAAGGACACCAAGAAAACAAGACACTCTAAATCAACATGATTGATGCACCTATGAACTTACAGAGACTGAGGCAGTATGCACAGGGCCCATATGGGTCTGTACCAGTTATGATTCTATAGCTGAAAGGAAAGTGGACACATACTGCACCCCTAACACAGAAGCAATTTACAATTGATAACCACTTGCAAACAAAATTTTGGTTTCCTCCAAGGGAGGAAACAAACTCTTTCATTGGGGAAACAAACTACTCTTCCCCCCCCCTTATTTTACATATCCATCCTAGTTCCCTTTCCCAATCCTCCCATGCACCGCCCCCCCAATCCCATTCCCAACCTACTCCACAGGGAGGATGAGGCCTTCCAGGAGGGATTATCAAAATTTGTCAAGTCATTTGGGGTAGGGCCTAGGCCCTCCCTCCTGACTCTAGGCTAAGGGAGTATCCCTCCATGGGGAATGTGCTCTCAAAGTCCTTTCATGCACCAGGGAAACATCTTGGCTCTACTGTCAGAGGTCCCTTAGACTGACCAGGTCTTCCAACTGAGACCCATGTTCAGGGGGTCTGGGTCGATCTTATGCTGGTTTCCCAGTTATCCGACTGGGGGTCCATGAGCTCCCCCTTGTTCAGGTCAGCTGTCTCTGTGGGAAAAAAAAACTACTCTTAAGGAGCTGGGAAGAGTTGAGGGAGGGAAAAATCATATTTAGGATATATTATGTGAGAAAGAAATCTACTTTTGATAAAAGAGAAAAATATGTCACTACTTCCCTCTGTCTACAAATAAACCTCTAAATTCTGTACTGTCCCTCACATGTCAACTACCACCCCAGCCTTTTCTCTTTGAAACTGAGAGGCAACATAACTGGCAAAGAATAATGGCACAGTTTAGTGATTGGAGTAGGAAGAAACCTTTTAGATCAGACATTATTTTAGATGTTTCAATCTGTAATTATCCAAGGGTAGGTGTCTTGCTGGCTGCAACTCTAATTTAACAGTTCTGAGAGAGAGGGCATCATAGTTCCTATGTCATATCTCTCTCAAGCCATTTATGGACCAATTGGCAATAAACAAATAGACATTTTGGATATCCATTCACAAATTTAAATTATTGGAAAATTATTTTAAATTGGAAAAATATGGGAAAATCATCTATAATTCCAACATATCTAGGACAATACAACCTAGTACGCCTTTAATCTCAGCACTCAGGAGGCAGAGGTAGGCAGATCTCTGTGTGTTTGAGGCCAGCCTGGTCTACAGAGCTAGTTCCAGGACAGGCTCCAAAGTAATACAGAGAAACCCTGTCTCAAAAAAACCAAAACCAAAACCAAAACCAAACAAACAAAAGGCACTTTCACACCTGGAATAAACAGTATTTCATTTTATTTTATTTTATATTTTTGTGGTGTTAGGGGTCAAATCCATAGACTTGTGTGTGCTTAAGCAACTACTCTACCTTGAGCTAAATTCAACCTTAAGCAGTGATTTTAAAAATAACTTCTTCCATGTAGGAACTGTATAATAATAGATTCAGGTAGGATACTAACATCAGTCACAACATAAAAAGGATTAGAGATTTACATACTTTAAAATTTGCTCTCAGTGTGATACTTATTAATTACAAAGAAATTAAAAGATAGTTACATTATAATATATAGCAGATGCAATGTGTTGTCAAGTGTTCAAAATGAACATCTCCAATACAGGGAGCAGCTCATCTCCCCTGTTTGTTATAATGTGCTGAGAAGAACACAAATGGCACTGGAGAAGTGGTCCAGTAGTTAGAGTGCTTGCTGCTCTTACAAGGAGCTGGGGTTTGGGGTTTATCCCCAGTACCCAAATGGTGGCTCCTAACCGTCTGTTACTCCAGCTCTAGGGGATCCAAAGCTCTCTTCCTACCTCTGCAGGCACTAGGCACACAAGAGATATACAGAAATACATTCAGGCAAATACTCATACATGATGATCCACGCCTTTACTCGCGGCACTTGAGAGGCAGAGGCAGGCTGATCTCTGTGAGTTTGAGATCAACCTGGTCTATAGAGTGAGTTCAAGGATAACCAGGGGTACACCGAGAAGCCCTGTCTCAAAAAAACAAACAAACAAACCCAAACCAAACTGAAACAAAAGGCACATATGATATCCTTCCTATAAATGTACAACCTATAAATGAATCAATTATGAGGAACAGTAGACAAATTAAAAATGAAAAATGGGGCTGGAGAGATGGTTCAGTGGTTAAGAACACTAACTAGTCATCTAGAAGTCCTGAGTTCAATTCCCAGCAATCACATGATAGCTTACAACCATTTGTAATGAGATTTGGTGCCCTCTTCTGGCCTGCATGGATACATGCAGACAGAACACTGTATGCATAATACATAAATAGATCTTTAAAATAAATGTGAATATAGTCTATGATCTAAGTGGCTTATGGTATGAGATAATTTATGTTATGTAAGTATGCACACACACCAAAGGCAAGTAACTATTTTGGTTGTGAGCCTAACCTTTAACAGCTGAGCCATCTCTCTAGCCCACCAAGTAACTATTGTAGATTAATAAAGACAAAAGTGACTTCACAGACTCCAGCACCTGATCCTGAATCTTCCTTTGTATAGATGACATTATTGAGTTGGCTGGGGAAATCCAAACAAGTTCTTGCCATAGATAATAGTAATTATGCTAATTGCATGATGTTTGAGATTCCAAGTGTGGCTATGTAAGAGAGTGCTCTTGTTTTGGGGAAATATGCAGTGACTATTTGAGGCAAAGAACAATTTCACATATATTTGGCTCATATGGTCCAGAAGACAGTGTTCTCATCAACACATTTACTGGGAGAAAAAGATGAGGTACACATGATAAGATGTACACACTTGAGGAACTCAGTGAAGGAAATATACAATTCTTAACAGTTTTTACAGCTCTTCAATAGACCTGAAATTATGACAAAATATAAAAGTAAGAAAAAAAAATTTTTAATCATAAACTCACACTCATTAAAAAAATGTTCAAACATAAAGAAACATCCTAAAAAGGAAACAGTGGCCAGTTTAGGTCTCATTAATTCCAGGAGCCATGCCTTCCCTTCTGAAGTTTTCCCTCCTCTTTTGGGAAGAGCTGGTTTCTTTCCAGACTGTACTTAAATTTCACAATGCTTCATACTCATGCCTTAGTTACTACTCCCAGTATCCCTCTAGTGAGAGGGAGAATCGTCACTAATTCAAACAGATTAAACTACTGACTCACTTGAAAAGATATCATTTAAGGGTATGGTGGGGCACTGAGTAGTTGGCTGCCCATGTCTTAAAAACTGCAATTTAGTTTCTTGTTAAATGAGAAGAAATGATTTTCTAAATCATTTCTAAATGATTTGTAGGTTGTCTTCCAACCTTAAAATACTAGAACTGTAACATAATCTACACACACACACACACACACACACACACACACACACACACACACACACACGCGCGCGCACGCGCGCACACACACACACAATCTGTAGTGTGCAGCACAGTGTACCATATATACAAGGAACAGGTATATATGTTAGAATGAATAGAGTTACAAAATGAGTAATTATGATATAGAGGAAGGTAAGATATTACATATGATGAGTTTGTAGAGTATAGTTTATAATTAGAGTTAGATGCTATTATCAACTTGGGATAGAGAATGGCATAAAACTAATTGTTCATTATATTAAAATAGATTACAGTTAAAAGTCAACAGATGTTACCCTTTTATAGGAACCTAAGATATTTACTACAAATTTTATTTCTGTATTACTTTCTTCAAGTATAATTCACTTTACTCTCATCAATAACCAATTTAACCGACTGTTTACAGACAGATGGAGAGACAAATGACAAATTAGTACTACCCAGGTTTGTGGCATGGACATAAAAAGTGAATTTATTTTCCAAATACCTTTTATAGCTATAGTCTTGCAAGTAGAAGACATCTTATCTGGTTTGCTATTGATCCAAATGACAAGGCTGAGCATCAGATTAAGGATATGTCAGAAACCTGAGAGAAGGCTACCAACAGACACAGCGGGATGGTAGCTTCTTTCAGAATGATCTATTAAGGCTCTAGTGTTTACAAAGACAGTTGGAAAAACACAGTACAATATACTAGGCTGTATCAAGCAGTCAGCAATGTGGCCATAAAGACGTGGGATAGTGATGTGATTCCCCCCACACCCATTGTGATGCATGTTTATTTTCGGCAGTAAAAACTATGTGCAGACTTTAAAGATAAACACAAGATATAGGGCCCTTGCTCAGGCCCACACCCCTTTCCTATTGTCACTACTTCTTTGTGGACAAATGATAGCATTCCTAAGAGAAGGTGTCTGCTGTAAGTCAATGGGTGATACTATACAATGTAAGCTCCCTGTCATCTGGAAAGGTCGAGTGCAATTCAAGAATTTCATCCCAAGATCTTTTCTGGTGATGCCAAAATATAACTAGGCTTAGTATGGTAATGGATTTTTAAAATGTCAAAATAGAGTCCTTTAAAATTCCTAGCTGCTCCTTATACACAGTACAGCATTTGACGAAAAAGGAAGATTGTAAGGCCAAATATACAAACACACACACACACACACACACACACACACACACACACACACACACACACACACACCAGAACCAAAAGAAACCTACAGAGTTGGGGAGCCTATTTGTAGTTGCCTTGGGACTAGCACCTCTGTACAGAAGATCTATTGCTTTCCAGACTAGAATGAATTAAAGAATTTAATGAGAATCATGGGAATAGAAGAGAAGCTTCCAAAAATCCCCTCCCAATGCTTGCAGACAGACTTGAGTTGTTCTTTTAAAACCCAAGGAATTCTCAAAAAAAAAAAAAATCAAGATATCAACATTTGACACTGTTATAAACCAACAACTCAAAACTATTGTAGTTTAAAACATCAGTAAAATTTCCAGTTTTACTTTGTCTTTTGGGCCAGCATATTTTTTTTTTAAATAGAAACAAAACATGAATTACCTACCGTCACCTTCTAGTAGTGAACATGAGTGTAACTGCATTATCATTAAATGCTGCAGGTATAATTATGCCAGAGGTCTGGGTTTGGATTCTGGCTTCAACTCCATATGTAAATATGGATATATGATTCAATTTACCTAACAGCTGTAAGTACCTACTTTCTGGAAGGCACTGGCTTTAGAAGTAATAAGCAAGGCAAATTTGGGGGTCAGTTCCTTCAATTATGAAACAAGGTAGTCCAACTGAAGTATAGAAACTAGTATTTACCAAGCAGCTTAGAGACCACCAATTCCTAAATGCTACTAGTTTATGCTGAAAAAAAAAAAAAAAAGCTATTGGGATCAATGAATTATGAGAAATCACGGGTTAGGAAAAAATAAACAGGTTAAGAGCTCTGCATGCCCTATGAATTTCTAAGGTTAAATAGGCAGTATTCCCACACTTACTTGGCCATGGGCCTCATTTTACACACATTTCATGGGATACGATTTCCCATGTGTGCTTGCACACATGCATGTGTTTGTGTGTGTGAATTCAGGCATGTGAATGCTCTGGTGTGGAGGTCAGAGGGTAGCTTTGGGTGACAGTCTCTGTTTTCTGCTTTGTGTAAGACAGGGTCACTGTTAATTTTCCACTGTGTGCACAAGCTAAATGGCCTAGAAGCTGTTGGGAATTCCTCTGCCTCCATCTCCCATGTCCCAGCAGGAGTGCTGGGATTATAGATATGCACTATCCAGCTGGCTTTCACTAGGATCTGGAGATTAGAACTCTGGTCCCTCATGCTTGTGTGGTAAGAGGTTTTACCCACTGAGCCATCTCCCTAGCCTGGGAATGTTATGTTAAGGAAGAAATGATGGGAAATGCTGCACTAAATGATGGTTGAGATCCTTTAAATTTCATAATTTCTCTGTTTTACTCTGAAACACACTTCTGAATTCCAAGCCTCATTAACTTAGATAAAATAAATCTGAGAAAATATGTTTGAGAAAAAGCTTTAAAAAATTAAGGAAAAAGTTATTTAATGCTATACATAGTAGCAACAAATAAAATTTACCAAGAAAGCAAGCCAGTAAATGTCCCAGGAAGACAAGATGATAGGGAATACCTGAAGTGGACAGACTTTCAAATGATGTCTCCTTCCAACATACTTTACCAAAATTAGAAACATGTTTTGTAATGATTTACCATATGCTACTGATGCTAAACACCAAATGTATGTTAGACTGTATGCTTTGTACTTCAGGAGGTGTAATTGGTCTATAGCTACTGAGACATATCTGTCTTACAGCCTCCCACATGCCTTGCACCCATCTTCTACAAGTCCATCACATTACTTTCTTGCCTACCACTAACTCAAATTCCCTATCACACCCTTAACACTCCTCTGCCACGGATAAGAGCTATTGCTCTGGTTAGAATCAGCTGGCAGTAAACAGGGCTGTAAAGCTCAGAGCTTCTATGTGCAGTCAGGCACGTCTGGGAGGATTTCTGATAGCTCACAATAAAATCCAGTTAGTCCAAGGAGACTAAATTTATGAATGATTCTGCTTAGTAATAGAGTCAAGTTCAAGAATGACTCTGCTGACTGTTCTCTGTGGAATATTCAATGGGAGGAACAAAGCTTTTGAAGTGAAGCAATTTTAATTCTGAACACAAATGAAACAAGTAATATCTATGAATAGTACTGTGTGACATTAGGAGGCTTAATGTATAGACAAATGAGATGTGGAAAGAGAAAATTAAAAGCAGGAAAAGATACATTAAAAATTGGTATCACAAAAAAATTAGCATCACTTGGGAAGGAAATAAATAGGTAAAACAGAACTCCAACTTATAATTGTTTTTTATGTTTAATGTCCTCAGGGTTTCTAAAAGATACCAGTCTATGCTATTTTCACCTTTCAAACTTTATTTATTTATTCTAGTCCCTATGCTTGAAACCCAGCTCCCCACTCATATTCCTTCTCAATTTGAGAATTTTTGAAATTTCAGTTCCCTCCTCCACTAAGCATGTTCAAGTAGGAAAGAAGGTCTTGGACTGGAAGAACTTGAAACTAGGCTTCAAGAAATGACCCCTATGGACAATGGGAAACTGTGTAACTGTAGCTCAGTTGACATCTGTAGCTGCATCAGGACTTGTATTAGAAGCAGAAGTGTTTCATATTAACATCCTCTGATAATTACACCTATCACTTTTTGTTTGTTGGTTTACTGTGAAACAGGGTCTGGCTATGTTGATCTGGTTGGCCTGAAACTGAATATATAGAGCAGGCTGACCTCAAATTCAAAGATCTGCCTGTCTCTGCCTCTGGAGTGCTTGTAAAGGCATGAATAACCACACCCACTTACAATTCTTTTGAACCTGAGATGGATCTGTTTGTAAAGGACACTTAGCAAGCTAACATTGGCCTGTAATTTATACTCTATTCATTATGCACTCATCTCCTTACATGGAGTGCAAGCCCTTGTAAGTCCTCCTTTAACCAATCCTAACTTGATTCTTTTGGATAATAGTTGAAAGTGTAGATAAATTACTAATTATAGCTAATGTCTTCGTGAAGAGTCTGCCTTTCAAGCTTAGGGGAAGATAGTGTTTTTCCAATACTTGTGAGGTAATTCTGGTTTTCATTCTCTATTTTATTGTGGGATGAGAGATTTAAAACTTATTATGTAAATTTATGCCTGCAATTAACAAGTAGTTGAGGGTTGTTTTTTCTTTTGCATATGGTGAGGAAAATGATAGCAGGAGTAGAGGAATACATGGGATATGTTTCTGGTATCTCTGAAGTCACTCTTCATGCTTGGCCGAAGGTAAGTTTGCTTTGTTCTTATTCCTGTTTGCAGCCAATTTTTCATATTGTTTCATCATGCAGAGTAAGTTGGAATATCTTTTCAGGATTGTCTGCATGGAAAGTGTATTGGGAGCTGGAGGCAGCACCTGATTTTAGCATAGAGGGCAGATCTGCTTGCTGACCAGGATAAGGATAACATTTCACTTGGGGACAAAGGGTCCTGATTTGCTCACAGCTCTGTTGTTATACTGGGGTTTTCTAAGTTTGTGTTTCCTTAGGTGTGACACAGACATCTCGTCTTTGCAGCTTTACCTGCTTCCATATTGCTTTTGGCACCTGGAGTCAGGAAGGTCCAATGTAGATGAGGTGAGGCTTATGCTGACTGTTGGGTCCTCATCAATGAACTATTTAAGCCAGTTTATATTTGTGGTCTCCCTAAAGCTGAATCTATGTGGCAAGCCAATACAGAAGCTGCAGTATTATCTTTTGAGAAAGTATTCACCAATTATCTGTTAAAAGATAATCAGTAGATAATATCTGGCGTCACTGTGAAGAATAGCTTAAAGAGAAGAAAGGCTTGAATCAGGAAGACTTCTGGGCTACGTCATTTGATCAGGCCATGGTAGATGGGATTAAGACAATAAGTAGACATGGAGGAGAAAAGACCACCCCCCAAAAGAGCCAGAGAGAGAGAGAGAGAGAGACAGAGACAGAGAGAGACAGAGACAGAGACACAGAGAGAGACAGAGACAGAGAGAGACAGAGACAGAGAGAGACAGAGAGAGACAGAGACAGAGAGAGACAGAGAACACTCCTGTATACATTGGAGTTTCACTAAAATCCTGACTACTATTACTTGGACTGAAAATACAGAAACTCCAAGAAACCTTCAAACACCCAAATTAAAAAATATGATTAGAGATTTCAGCTACTGTCTAAGACACAGGTATAGATGCTTGAGTTTTACATAGTTGAAGGGCTTGGTATATAACTTAGGCTTCTATGGAAATCAAGACATAGGTAAGAAGATTTGAGTTTCACACAGTTGGATGGCTTGGTACACATACTATGTTTTCCATGGAAATCAAGACATAAGTATAAAAAATACAAGTCCAATATAGTTGGAGGGGTTGATACACACCTCAGGCTTCCACAAAAATGAAGATGTAGCTACAGAAACTTGAGTTCCATATACTCAGAAGGTTTAGTACACATCTCAGTGTTTCCATGGAAATCAAGACATATAGTTGGAGGGCCTGGCACACACCTCAGGCTTCCATGGAAATCTCAGAAGAACTATGCATTGAAATATAGGGCATGGATTTAGAAATATGAACCAGGTCCAAGAGAGTCATCTAAACATTAATGAAAAAGTGAAATAGTCAACAAGTTCAATGTGATTAATAAATTTAAACTGCTTGACAAAACAAAAGTCAATACTCTCTAGAAGAAGATAACAAAATCAAGAGTCTCTAACAAGGTATCACCCACACTTATGGGTGCATAATCAAAATTGTACATAAAAAATAAGATTCAAAGTTAGGAGAAAATAATATACAAATGAACATCAATATTACTTGAATGTTAGCAGTATTACAGGGGACTGCATAATGACTATGCTCAAAGACTTAACAAGAGAGATGATCAGAATTGCAGTTCAGGCAGAAAAAATGTAGCAGATACCTGTAACTCTCTAGTCAGTCAGCATAGCCAAGTTTGTCACTAAGACCTTGTTTTGAAAAAAAAGTGGATAGAGTATAAGGGATTACACCCGAGGAATGACCAGGTTGTCCTATGGTCTGCACACATACCTGAAGACAACACACACACACACACACACACACACACACACACACACACACACACACACACATGAGACCAGGGCAGGGGAGGGAGGGGGAAGAAACAATGAATCTATCTAAGTTCTAGAATTGGAAAGCACATTGTCAAAAATATAAAAATTGCAACATGACATGAATATAATGGGCTAAACAAAATATGGTCAGTGAATTTCAGTAATATCAATAGAAACAGATGGGGGGGAGGGAAAAGAAAGAAAGAAGTCTTAAAAATCAAAAGGACTTCAAAGAAAAATTTCAAAGGAAATTTTGACATAGCACCCCTAAAGGATAGAGACAATGTAACAAAGTATTTGAGAAAAACAAAACAAATAAACAAACAAAACTCAACTGAAATAGGAACTTTTGTACCCAGGTGTATCAGTGAATCACAAGGATGGTTAATACAAATAAGAGCATCTCTAGGCACATGATAGGCAAACTGCTGAAAACCACCAGAAAGAAAAATCAAAGAACACAACACTGTTACATGTAAAGGGAGGACAGGAAAGATGACCTTTCCTCCTTACATGTAAAGGGAGGACAGGAAAGATGACCTTTCCTCCTGGCGAGATTGCTCTTGCTTTTGATACAGGGTGTGGTCCAGAGGAGACCCCATGGTGCTCATGCCCAGCAGTTTCACTACTACCCTGATGGGATGCTTTCTGCTTGCTAGGCCCAGGTTTCTGGCTCTGGTCTTTGGTTTCTCTACCATTCACATCCAACAAAGTCTGATCTGAGCTTTGTGGGAGGCAGCTGCTCTTCCATGTTTGTTTCTCCTTTGGAAACTGTCACTACACCCAAGAGGCAGTAGTGCTTCTCCTTAGCTTTTCTGTCCTTCCTATAACCTATGCAAGGATCTCTTAAAAACCGAAAGATAACTTTGAACCCAGTGTCAAAATAGTAAATGTTTTCCTCCTAAGGTCAGAAACAAGGCAAGGGTGTCCACCTCAGCTATTTCTATTTGAACTAAGAAAGAAAGTTTTAGGGCTGGAGAGTTTGCTCAGTGGTTAGGAGCACTGCCTGCTCTTTCAAGAGGTTCTGAGTTCAATTCCTAGCAACCACATGATGGCTGACAACCATCTGTAATGAGATCTGGTTTCCTCATCTGGCCAGCAGACATACATGCAGACAGAACACTGCATACATAATACATAAATATATCTTTTAAAAAAGAAATTTTTAACCTTAGTTCTTAGCCTAGAAAAAAAAAACAGAAAGAAGGCATGTTTAAAGACTAGAACTTCATGATTATTTACAAAGAGAAATGAGTAATCTACAAATAAAATCTACTAAGGAAATTTAGCAAGTTTGTAGGACCAAGAATGATATAAAACATGATGAAGATAGATGACAAGCACACAGAGGGAGTCCAAACATCACGCAGTCTTTACAGAGGTGAAAATTAAAATCACTGCACACCAAAGTAGAATAGAGGCTTGATTTAAAATGACTAAGATGAAAAGGACTGACTATTGGTGAGTAGGTAGAATAGTACAGCCACTTCAGGAAATAGATTGGCAGTTTCTTAAAAGTTAAATGTTTGCCCTATGATTCAGCCATTCCATTCCTAAGTGTTTACCAGAGAGAAATGAGAGCAATCACTGATGTATGAATGCCCATGCCTTTATTGTAACAGTTCTCAACTATAAACAACCCAAATGTACACCAATAGACAAATGGATAACAATGGGTAAGTTGCTGATTGAGTAATAATAACAGGGAAGAATTTCAAAGTAATTATAGTAAGTGAAAGGAACTAGACAAAAAAATAAAAAAAATAAAATAAAATAAAAAAAAACCCCAGCTCAGCATGATTCCATTTATACAGCATTCCAGACAATTATAACTCAAACCATTAAATTATATAAGGAATAGTGAAACTAGTTTATGAAATATTATAAATGTATTTAAACCACTATAATTTAGCCTTAAAATGGTTAAAATGGTATATTTTATGTAATGCATACTTCGGTACAATATTATTTTTGTGGTGCTGTAGACCATATTGAGGCCTTGTACATGCTACTGGATTTATTTATTTATTTATTTATTTATTTATTTATTTATTTATTCATTCATTCATTCATTCATTTATTTTGGGGGTTAGGATCTTATATAGTTCATGCTGGCCTCTAACTTGCTACATATATGTAGCTGAGGTTACTCTTGAACTCCTAAATTCTCTCCTTCTAAAATATTCTGAGGTTATAGGCAAGAGCTACCACATCTAATAATGGACACACACACACACACACACACACACACACACACACACACACACACACACACTCAACAACACTTCTCTCCATACTAGGCCTGGCAATAGATTCAATGATGTGCAAGGCCGTGGGTCCCAACCCCTGAACTACAAAAGAAAACACAGGATTGCTTACATACACTGTGGTCTGAAGTTTTATTTTGAAATTGTTTTAGTGTCTCCCTATAGTAGCATAAAAATAACACTGGGTGTCAGGCATAGTGGTTCACCCCTTTAATTTCATCACTCAGGAAGTAGAGGCATGTGGCTCTCTTAAACTTCAAGGCCAGCCTGCTCTACATAGTGACTTCTAGGCCAGGCAAAGGTACACAGTGAGACCATCTGAAAAACAACATCAACAAAAGCAAAACAAAACAACAACAACAAAATACTGGAAGAATCAGCAAAGGTGACAGGCAATGTCACAAAACAATATATACAAATGGTTATTAAGTACATGAAGAACATTTCACTTCTTTTCCTTATTATGTAGAAACAGATTAAAACAAATGCTAAATCTGATAATCTGACAAAATCAAATATGGATGATGGATGATAGAGTACATCTGGGCTGCACATATATTGCCGATCAAATTGGAAAGTGCTACCAACATTTTGGGACACCATCAGGAAGTATCCACTAAAGCTAAAAATGTAGTTGCCCTACCGCAGAACAGTTATTCCTAGGTTGATCCTACAGACAAAACAACCCTCTGTTACTCTCCCACACAAATGCTGTTGAGGAACCTTGGTTTAGTGCGGCTAGAGCTATTCCCAACACCAGCACTTTCAACATATACATACTAAAATTATCTAGAAATCTTTGAAAAATATCAATGTCTGCTTCATACCTCAGGCCAATAGAATCAAAATTCTTGAATGGCATGGGCTAGCTAGATTTATGTCAGCTTGACACAAGCTGGAGTCATTTTAGAAAGAAGAAACTCAATTAAGAAAATGCCACCAACATATTGGCCTGTAGGCAAGCCTGTGATCACTATGGGTGATGCCATCCCTGGGACAGAGTTGCTGGGTGCTATCAGAAACCAGGCTGAGCCAACAATGAGGAGTAAGCCAGTAAGCAGCACTATTCCACAGCCTCTGCATCAGTTTATGCCTCCAGGTTCTTGCCTTGAGTTCCTGCTCTGATTTCTCTGAATGATGGACTATAAACTGTCAGGTGAAATAAACACTTTCCTTCCCAAGTTGTTTTTAGTCATGGTATTTCACCTGAGCAATAAAAACCCAAGACAGGTGAAATTTAGTTTATTTTTAAAGAATTGATTTTAAACTTTTCTATTGAATTTTTTATTTTAGATTTTCAATTAAAACATTTTGTTCTTGTTTGTTTGTTTCAGACTAGCCTGGAATTCACAATATAGGCAGGCTAGCCTGGAACTCATGGCAATCTTTCTGCTTCTACCTTCCCAGTGGGACTCTAAGCATGAGTTATCAGAGTTGTCAGATTTTTAAAATCTACATTATTATTTCAGTACATGTTCCAAGGACAGCAGCTTATAGTCTACCCTTTACAAAATTTACTTAGTATTATAGAGTTGAATTTGCTTCCATTATACACATTAACATGCATTAAATTTACATGCTATAAACTTCACATTACAATTATTTTTTGCTTTAAAAATCATATGCATTTAAAAAATTAGGAGAAAACAATCCATCTATCTATTCATCCATCTACCTACTACCTACTTACCTATATAGCTACCTATTATAATATATTTCCTAGTGTGTTTAATCCACATTTCTATCTGGTATCAATTCTTCTAAAGAATTCACTTTACTATTTCTTATACATTTTTTTGAATTAAGTTCCCTTATTTTTGTTCATTTCACTTTTACTCTGGTTTTATTATACACAGGATTTTAAGTGATGTCTTCTTTTAAAGTTATTATGCTTTTTAGGTAGCATAGAAAATAATTGGTATCATAAACCAAATGGAACTAATAGGTATCTACAGAACATTTCACCCAATCACAAAAGAATATACCTTCTTCTCTGCACTGCATGGAACTTTCTCTAAAACTAATCATATACTTGGACATAAAACAAGTCTCAACAAACAAAAGAAAATTGAAAGAACCCACTGCATCCTATTAGACACCACAGATTAAAGCTAGAAACAATAGAAACAATAGAAAGCTTACTAAATCATGGAAACTGAACAACTTTTTACTGAATGGAAAATGGTTCAAGACAGAGAGAGAAATAAAAAATTTTTCTAGAATTTAATGAAAATGAATACACAACATACCCAAACTTATGGGATACAGTGAAAAAGGTGCTAAGAGGAAAGTTCATGGCACTGAGCACATACATAATAAAATTGGAGATATCTCCTACTAACAACCTAACACCACACCTGAAAGTTCTAGAACAAAAAGGAGTAATCACACCCAAGAGAGGTAGATGGTAGGAAAAAATCAAACTCTGAGCTGCAATCAGTAAGACAGTATCAAAGAGGACAATACAAAGTACCAATGAAACAAAAAGCTGGTTCTTTGAGAAAATCAATAATATTAGAAAAACCCTTATCTAACTAAAAGATGAAGAGATAATATCCAAATTGACAAAATCAGAAAAAAAGGGGGACATAACAGACACAGTAGAAATCCAGAGAATCATAAGTACATAACTTGAAAAATCTATACTTCACCAAACTGGAAAATTTAAAGGAAATAAAATATTCTCTTGATAGATATCACTTGTCAAAGTTAATTCAACATCAGATAAACAATTCAGACCTATAACCCCTAATGAAATAGAAGCAGTAATTAAAATTTCCTAATCAAAAACTGCCCAGGATTATATGATTTTTAGCTCAGAATTCTACCAGATTTTCAAAGAAGAGTCAATATCAATCATTCTCAAATTATTACACAAAATAGAAACAGAATGAACATTACCCAATTTATTTTTATGAAGCCATAGTTAGTCTGATACCCAAACCACAAAAAGACTCAACAAAGAAAGAGAATTACAGATCAATTTCCCTTATCAACACTGATGCAAAATACTCAATAAAGTACTCGAAAACTGAATCCAAGAACTCATCAAAAATAAATAAATAAAGATCATTCTTTGGGGAGGAAATGGAAAGAGAGGAGGGAGTGAAAACTGTAGTCAGGCTGTAAATTACTTACTTACTTAATTAATTTAAAAACCCAGATCATCCACTGTGAGCAAGTAGGCTTCATTCCAGAGATACAAGGATGGTTCAACAAATGCAAGTCAATAAATGCAATCCACCATACAAACAAACAAACTGAAAGAAAAATCTCATACATGATTATCTCATTAGATTTGGAAAAAGGCTTTGACAAGATCAAATACCCCTTCATAATTAAAGTCCTGGAGAGATTATGGATACAAGGAACATACCTCAACATAATAAAGGCAGTTTACAGCAAGCCATAGCCAACATCAATTTAAATGGGCAGAAACTCAAAGCAATTTCAGCAAAATTAAGAGCAAAAAAAGGTTGTCCACTCTATCCATGTCTATTCAATATAGTACTTGAAGTCTTAACCAGAACAATAAAACAACAGAAGGAGATCAGGGGGATACAAATTAGAAAGGAAGAAGTCAAAATATCTCTATTTGTAAATAATTTGTGAGTATGATAGTATACATAAGTGACCTAAAATTTCCACTGGGAGACTCCTACAACTGATAAACACTCCCAGAAAAGTGTCTGAATAAAAAACAAGTAGTTCTCCTATACATAATTGATAAACAGATGAAATCAAGGAGATGATACCTTTCACAGTAGCTTCAAATAAGATAGACTATATTTGGGCAACTCTAACCAAGGAAGTGAAAGACTTTTATGATAAAAACTTCAAGTCTTTGAAGACAGAAACTGAAGAAGATATCAGATGATGGAATGATCTGCTATGCACAAGGATGTGTAGGATTAACAAAGTAAAAATGGCCATTCTACCAAAATAAACCAATAGACTTAAGGGAATCCCCATCAAAATTCCAACACAATTCTTTACAGACCTCAAAAGGATAAGTTTCAGCTTCATATAGAAATAAAAAACAAAAACAAACAAACAAAACCCCAAGATAGCCAAAATAATCCTAAACAATAAAAGAACTGCTAGAGATATCACCACTCCCAATTTCACACTGTACTACAGAGTTATAGGAATAAAAACTGCACAGAAACATACATGATGACCAATGGAATTGATTTGAAGACCCAGACATAAATCAATATAACCATGGACACCTGGTTTTTGATAAAGAAGCCAGAAATATACACTGGAAAAAAACAGCATCTTAACAAATGGTGCTGGTCAAGCTGGGTGTCTCTATGTAAAATGCAAATAGATCTATAGTTATCACCCTGGACAAAACTCAAGTCCAAGGGAATCAAATATCTTACCATAGAGTAAGGTACACTGAACCCGATGGAAGAGAAAGAGGGCACAGGAAAACACTTTCTGAACAGGCACGGGCAATAAGATTAGCAATTAATAAACGGGACTGCCATTCAGACAAAGAGAGGGCTAGTAAACAAAATATATATAGAACTAAAGAAAACCTAAGTATCAAAAGACTAAATAATCCAATTTAAAATAGGATACAGATATAAACAGAATTCTCTAAAGGTAAATGTCAAACGGCTTATAAACACTTAAATGTTCAACATTCTTAACCATCAGGGAAATGGAAATCAAAATGACCTTGAGATTCCATCTTACACCTGTCAGAATGGCTAAGATGAATAAGGCAAGTGACAGGCCATGAAGGCGAGGATGTGGAGCAAGGGTAACACTCATTCCCTGCTGTGGGAGTGCAAGCCTGTACAGCCACTATGCAAATCAGTGTGGTGGTCCCTCAGGAAGATGGTGCTCTAGATCCATCCACTACCTCCAGATTCAACCATAACACTTTAGAGCTCAAAGGATGTTCCACCACACAAGGACACTGCCTCAGTCAAGTTCAATGGGCTTGATTCATAATAGCCAGAAACTGGAAAGAATCTAGATGTCTCTAAAGAGAATGGATAAGGATGATTTCCATTTACACAATGGACTATTACTTACCTTGAAAGGAAGGAATTAATAGATAAATAAATAAATAATGAAAATTTCAGGCAAATGTATGGAACTATAAAAAATCATCTTGAGTGAGATAACCCAGATCCAGAAAGGTAAATATGGTATGTATTCACTTATAAGGGGATATTAGCCCTCAAGTAAAAGATAATCCATAGATCCAGAGAGGTTAGATAAAGAGGAGGGCAGGATGGGGTGGGGGCACATGGATCTCCCTGGGATGGGGAAATAAATTTTATGGGCAGACAGGGGCTGTGGGGGGAAGGAAGTGTTGGAGGGATGGGATCAGTTGTTGGGAGTGATAGTGTAGAGGGAGAAAGTGCAGAGGAGAGATAGCTGGAATTGGAGGGCATTTGGGGAGTGGTGTGGAAACCCAGTACAACAGAAACTTTCTGGAATGTATGAAGGTGATCCTAATGAGGACTCCTAATAGTGGGGGTTACAGAGTCTCAACTGGCTAGCTCCTTGACGGGCAAGTCTTCTAATGGCAGGAGTAGGCTGTATTCAATTAAGTTGTTGGTCAAGGGGTTCCCATAGAAATCCCAAACAACACAGGCTGTTGTAAAGACAAAGGGTTGCTCTCCACAAACCTGAGAACTGACAGGAGAGCCTCACTGCCAAAGATAACACCCACAGGACCCACTGAATATGGAGAAGTCACACTGGTGCCTACACAGAGCCCTCACCCTTATGTTCTAGTTACTTTGGTGAGGGCTATGAACAGCTGAGGAGACCCTGACTTCCAAAGAGCTATGGCGGACTAAATGCTTAGGGTCTCAGCATGGGATGCTCAAAGCTATAATGCTGACTGGTCTTTTCTGGGTTAATGACAAGGAACAACCACCTAATGAATTTAGTACACAGTCATAAGACCCTAAGTTTGAAAGCCTAGAGCTGTTAAGTCCTTAGTTCTCAATGCCCAGGGCTGTACATATGGCACTAGCTTCCAAAAACATTTCAGAGAACTAAGTCTATGATGTCAAGTACTTGGAGTCATACATCTGTGGCTTTGGATGTCCAAATCTATAATTCTCTGCTTCTCAAGAGCTAGAGCTCTAAGTCTCTGAGCATAGAGCTTGAAATCCAGGTAAGGGGAGGACTTGAAGTTCCAAGGGAGCCCTTCTTTCAGATTGCTGATTTGCATCCAAGTAGAACAGGACGACCCTCAGTCATGTATACATGTTATTCTCCACTGTGCTTTTCTCCATACATAGATAACTTTCCAAAAGCTTTCTCTTATATTCTAGAAACTTATGGAAGTGTCTATGCATGCTGGGCCTATTTTGTTTTGAATATTTTTGGTGTTTTTCTCTATGGAATGTATTTCCTCTAGGATATTATTGCCTTATTTTTGGATGTTTTCTATATCAAAGCCTATCATTAAAAAATAATGTGTCTCATTATAATATACATATGACTGTATAACTGTTTGTCTGTCTATCTATCACTCTGCTTTACCCTGTTTTATCCTCCACCTCCCTTTAGACTAACCTCATCTGTCCCTTAGTCTACTTTCTACTCTTATGTCTCTCTACATAATAATACATATACATATATATATATATATATCATCTATACATACATATACACACATGTTATATACATATGTTACATACTTGTATATATTCATATCTAGTTTCTGCCTATGAAAGAAAACACATAGTATTCATCTTTTGGAGTCATCCTATGTAGTGACATTTGTTTGTAATATAACAAAACTTGTCTGAAGATCAGAGTGTGGCACTAAGCCACTAATTAGCCATAGAAGCTAGGCAGTGGTGGCTCACACCTTTTATCCCAGAGGCAGAAGCAGGTGGATCTCTGTCAGTTCAAGGCGCCCTGGGATGCACAAGATTGATCCAGTCTAAAAGAGAAAAACAGTCATGCAGTGGTGGCTCACACCTTTAAATCCCAGTACTTGGAACTCACATGCCTATAATTTCAGCACTGGAGATAGGAGTTTATGGCTGGATGCAGAGAGAAATATAAGCCAGGAGGAGAAAGAAACTCATTGCATTCAGGTTGAGGATTCCTAGAGACAGGACTGTGCATTTAGTCTGATGACTCACAGGGACAGGATTGCCCCTCTGGTCTGAGGATTCAGTAAGAACTAGTGGCTGGCTGCAGTGATTAATGGGTCTTTCTACATTAACCCCTATGCCTGACTCCGGGTTCTTATTATTAAGACCAACTAGAATTTGTGCTACTACTCTACTTCCAGGGCTTCCTCTCTCTGCTCCTAACTTGTGTTTGAAGATGTGAACTCTTAGTTTTCTATCCATGCTGCCAGGCCTCAACATCATGTGGACTCTTATTCCTCTAGAACTGCTAGAATATTCCCAAAGAAACTGCTCTTTAAGTTGTCTTGGTCATGGTGTTTTACTTTAGCAAAATAAATAAACAAACACACAAATAAGACAAATCTTTTATATTATAGATATCAATCTCCTGTTGGATTATAGCTAGCAGTGACATTATCTTTTCTTAGCACTGTCAATTCAATGTGCTTATTGATTCTGTAGCTGTGAAGATATTTTTAACTTCATGAAGTATCATTTCTCAAGTTCTGCTATTTTCTATGCTATTGGAGTCCTTTTCACAAAGCCCTTCCCTATGACTCTATGTTGATGCTTTCCCCCAATGTTTTCCCTAAATAGCTTCCGAAATTCATGTCTTACATTAAGGTTTTGATTCATTTTCAGTTGATTTTTGCAGAATGAGAGAAGCTGATCTATTTCTGTTCTTCTCCATGTAGCTATTCACTGTTTTGATCACTGTTTATTGTAAAGGCTGTCTCTTCTATTGTGTTTTTTAATGTTTTGTCAAAAATAAGGTGGCTACAGTCTCATCTCTTCTGCCCCTGTGGTCTGTCTCTTCTGTTTCTGAGCCAGCACCATGTTTTTGTTTCAGTGGCTCTGTAGTATTACTTGAAGTCAGATACTGTAATACCTACTGCATTGCTATTACTGCTCATGATTAACTTAGCTATTTGGTACTTTTTCTACTTTCATATTAAACTTAATTTTTTTATATTTCTATGAAAAAATGTCTTTGGGATACCAATGGTGAATGCACTGAATTTGCAGACTGCTTTCAGAATAGAATTATTGTTGAGAATCAATCTGCAGCCATTTGCATTTATGGTTTATTATATTGATTATGCCTTTCTTTATGCTCTCCTGGATTGTTTCTTTGTCTTATGTTTACTCACATTGTATTATGGATTTTAGAGTTGTGCTTTTCATTGTATTTGTTTTATTGAAGTTCAATGAACCTTTTGTAACTGTAAATTCATGTCTTTTGCTAAGTTTGGGCATTTTGATTATAATTTTCTTATATATTTTTTGTTTTAAAATATCCAGCCTAGGAATCCAATTTTAAATAAAACAGATCTTTCAATATTGCCTCACAGATCACAGAGACTCACATTGTTTCCTCACTTAATTCCTCTTTTACTTTCAGGTTGGATTAATTTCCATTGATTTATGCTTTAAGTTCCCTTAGGTTGGATATTTTCTATTGATTTATATTTTAAGTTTACTAACTCTTTGTTATCTCAAATATACTCATAAGCCTTTCCAATAAAACCTTAATTCAAATTATTATATTTTTATTTATAGAATTTCTATATATTTCTTTATATGTTCTATTTTTTCTGATGACATCCTATTTGTTCATTATAAGCACATTTTTCTTTGTATCTTCAAACAAAGTTAAAAGAATCAATTTTGTTTTGTTTTTGTTTTTTGAGACAAGGTTTCTCTGTGTAGTACTGGGCATCCTTGAATTCCCCCTGTAGATCAGGATGACCTCTAACTCAGAGATCCATTTGCCTCTGCCTCCTAAGTGCTGGGATTAAAGGTGTTTGCCACCACCACCTGGCTTTAAGGTATTGTTAATTAAGCATCTGGGACAACACTGATGCTTTTTTTCCTCTATTGTATTTTCTCTTGAATATGAACCAACTTTCCATATATATCTGGACATTAATATAACATTGCAGATTGTTGTGCTACATTGCAGAGTAGTGTTTTTGTTTTAACAGACAGGAAACTTAGTTGCATCCAAACTCCAAACTCTTGTTTTCCTTATACACACAGGTAGCAGCTAAGTCTCTCCTGAAGGCTGGGGAAATGGCTCCATAGCTAAGACTACACACTGCTACCCCAGAAGACCTAAGTGTGGGGATAGAAATCAGGTTTTCATGTTTGCAGCATAAGCACTTTATAAACTGAATATCTCCCCATCTTAATTGAGTGTTATTTAAAAATATATCTACAAAGCTGACAATTAGGGAAAATACTAAAGAATATTAGATACCAAACTGGATCCAGAGCTAATTCTGATAACACAACAAGAAATCGTTGTTTCACTGGGTGTTGGTGGTGCTCGCCTTTAATCCCAGCACTCGGGAGGCAGAGGAAGTTTGATCTCTGTGACTTTGAGGCCAGCCTTGTCTACAAAGCGAGTTCCAAGACAGGCTCCAAAGCAATACAGAGAAACCCTGTTCCAAAAAACCAACCAACCAAACAAACAAAAAAAGAATTTATTGTTTCACTCCTCAGAGATATTTATTTAGTACCTATTTTGAGAAAGGCATTTTAGGGCATGCAGAGACATATTTGAAAAGCTCACAGGAGTCGATCTGTTCTTGAGTGGTAATATAGGATAAAAGGGGTCAGATTCATGAGGAAGAGTCCAGTGGTCTTTCTAGAGCTGCTACCTGAGTGTTGTGCTTAACACTTCTTAATTTTAACTTCAAGGTGGTCAATTCAATCTTCATGAATACACTTGATGCACTCAAAGGTCAGTCGATTTTGTGAAGAAGTTGAGGCACTTTAAATTACATGTCCCTTTAACAGAATCAAAGTTTATATAAAGTCATTTCAAATCCATTATTTTAATCCACATAGAACCTAAGTATAGTCACAAATTGGAAGAATAAGAAATATGAACCCAGAGTGTTTAAAATTTTAAAACCTTACTGAAGTACTCAGAAAGAAGCAGAGCCTTAGTATACATGTTTTTAACTGTATAAATTAAGGGATTTTGTTATGACATTTCCATAATATATATAAAGTACTTTGATCACAATAACCACCTGTTATCCTTTCTTATTTAACCTCATCCTCCCCTTCCCCCTTTTACATCCCTAATACTTCATTTACTTCCCTTCTCTTCAGCACATAGGCTCCATTGAGAGAAAGAAGCACCCAGTAATTGTCTATGTGAAAATTTTATTCATCATTTCTAAATAAAACTTTCTGTATGTATATGTGGGGGGTTTGTGTGTGTGTGTGTGTGTGTGTGTGTGTGTGTGTGTGTGTGTGTGTTGTAACACATTTTGTTTAGCCATCATCCATTGATGGGAATCTAGGCTGAGTTTATGATCTGGCTATTGTAAGCAGTATGGAAATAAGCTTGGCTTTGTAGTGCACAGACATCTTGTGGTAGAACCTTTTGCCATTGTTCTAGATGATAAACATTAAAGAAAGAAGATTTATGGAGACAATTATGTAAGGTCGAATGTATTGGTGAAGTTCAAGAGTATAAGAACTTAGGGTAGGTATTTGATTTGGGTACAGAAGGGTAGTGGCAAGTTACAGCAAATACTCTTCCTTTAGCTCAAATCTAATCCTTTAATAAATTTTTCAAATCTCTCATTGTTCTCCATGTAGGATTCTTTATTGTCTGATCCCACTTAGCTTTTCCAGTATCTCCATGTTTGCTGCATATTATTCAACAATCTATAGATGTTAAATTATATATGCTTTTTCTCCTTGAGGATACTCTGATGACAGAGTAAGTATGTATGTGTATAAAAGACCTTGAATTGCATATGATAGCATTGGTAATGCAAAATCCAGCACTGTTAGTATGTTCTACTTTACTAAGGTAGGGAAAAAAAATCTGTCTTTCCTCTGAAGAAGCAATTTAGCCCATGCACGAATCCCCATTCTTTAGAATGTGTCATATAAAGCTTTGCTTCATGTGATTCCACATTTCTAAATGACTATAGATAAAAATAACTTCAAACACCCCGTGTTTTATTATTAACTCATCTATCCTTTTAATGTCTCATTTCTTTTTCCTAATATTAATGCAAAAATGTCCATCATTTGTTAACCCTGGCCATGAAAGGACAATTTATAAAGTTTCATTATAAATCTTCATTTAAACGGTTTACATTCTAACATTGTCCAAAACAAAAAGATCCAACCTAGATTAGCACAGTGCTGTGTATGTGTGTTGTTATGCATCCAAGTTTAAAATATCATTTGAAGTTATAGAGATTTATCATACAAAGAGATACCTAATTAAATAAAAAGAGAGGATACACTAGCTGAGTCAACTTCAGTATCTATTCCTTTGTATAAAAGGCTTTTACATGCCTTCCTCCTCAATTCTAAGAGCACACAGTTCCTTATTCCTTTCACCATGAATAGGGCTGACATTTGACAGCTTCACAAGGCTGACAGGGTTACCCAACAGCCCACCCTCCCTATTCTCAATCCAATTAGACCTCTAATCCTCTAGATGAAAGGCCCAACTGCTCACGTTCCTCATGACAACGACAGCTATTGATTATTTGTCACTGCAGCTAACACCTTCCCTGTCGAGGCTGCTCTGACAGAGGCAAACCTACCAAATTAGACAGCATTTTATCTGCCCTGGAGGCCAAATGGCACAACAAGTAAAGGCTAATAAATGGTATAAAAATGAACAAATCATAACATTATGACAGGCTGATCGTTGCCAGCAGACTCTCAGCTCAAGCTTGATGCTCTGTTAGACTGGTTCCTTCTCTTTCCCCTCTGCTCTAGCTCTGACTTTGACTGAATTAAAGGCCAGAACAATTAAGGCATTTGACCAGCAAAGATAAGCCAATTGAAGTATCACCAAGGGACATAAATGTCAATAACTGACTGCCATTTGTCAATACAAACATTCTGGAGATGCAAATGTTCAGGCCTCTGCTCGCCACTAGGCTGCACTGATTCACTTTCCAATGAGAGGTATCACAAAGGGACAGTCTGTGGTTATTTAACCAGAAAGGGGTATGTGGCAGAAAGCAAAGAAAAAGAAATCTGTGGTCTCAGGAGAGGAAGTATTCTATGAAGAACAATCAAGAGTCACTGGGGTGGGGACAGAGGTTTGTATGAGAAAAATCCAGCTAGGAAGGCAGAGACATCATTTCTTTAGAAAATATTTTGTTATTAAACAACTAGAATGCCATTATATCTTTCATGGGAAATATGTGTATAATATAAAAATGCTAGACTATAGGGAATATTAATAAATCTGTAGCTATATATTTAGTCATTTAGCAAATACTTTTGTGTATCAACCATACACTTGTTCTAGGCAAAGGGATAAAGTAGTGAGTAAAATAAAATCCTAACTTCATGGACACCTGCTACATTTTAATGGAAGTAAAAGGGTACAAGCATGGTAAGTAAGTAAACAAAATATTATTTTTGGTAGTGTTCAGTGCTTCATAAAAGCCTGAGTTGGATGAAAAGCACTGTTGTGAGGCACAGAGGGCTATTAGACAGGATATGGGTTTACTGGCATACTCTGTAAAGAGCTGACAAAAAATGAAGGAGCTCCACATGGAGATTCTCACTGGACTGGCACAGCTAGCAGACAGAGAGTAAATGCTAGGACACTCCTTGATTATTAGAGGGAACAACAAAGTCAGAGTGGCTTCAGGAGAGAACAAGGGAAGAGTAGAAACAAGGTCACATAAAGACAACAGAATTCACAACATGTACTTGGGCTTTTGCTCTGAGATAGGAGTCCCTCATAGAGTGAGGACTAACTTAGGTTATAAAGGATTATTCTGATGACGTATTGGACACAGACAGAAGGAGCTGGAGCAGAAATCAAGAGACAGGTTAGAAGCTTATCTTAATTATGGAAACAGATGTAGAGACCCACAACCAAACATTAGGTGGAGCTCAGGGAATATTGTAGAAGAGGAGCAGGAAGGATTATGGAAGCAACAGGAGTCAAGGACACCACAAGAAAGCCCTGAATCAATTAACCTGGACTCATAGGGGCTCAAAGAAACTGAACCAACAACTAGAGATGCTGCATGGTACTGTTCTTTACAGTTGTGTAGCTTGGGTTTCTTGTGGGACTCCTACCAGTAGGAGCAGGGGCTGTCTCTGACTTTTTTGCTGACTTCTGGAACCCTATTCCTCACATGGATTGCCTTGTCCAGACTCAATATGAGGAAGGTGCCTAGTTTTATTGCAATTTGATATGCCATGTTTGGTTGATATCCATGGGAGGTCTGCCCTTTTCTGAACAGAAAAGGAAAAGTGGATGAGGGAGGGGGCAGAAGGGAAGTTCCAGGGAGGGACTAGGAAGAGAGGAAATGGGAAACTGGTCAAAATGTAAATAACAACAGCAACAATGACAAAATCATTTTTAAAAAGAGAAGGACATAATAATTGTTATATTACTATTATTAACAAAGAAAACTGTGTTCACGAGACAGGCATTTTAGCTAACTAAGCCACAGAGCTAATGTGGTGAGAATGCTTAAGTCTATTTTATGTTTCCATTGGTGATTACCCTAGTCCATGTTTACAGTATTACTCTAAAAGAAATCCACAACATTTGAAGTTATTACACTGGTTTATTTCTTTACTGTAGATATTGATACCCACCCTAAGTGCAACACAGGATACATGGCTTGTGTTACTACTGTTACTGTATGTATTTTAATTTCTCCTAACTTTTTGCTATTGGATTCTTCCACATACTTTATTTTCACAAATAAAAGTTTTTTACATCAATGATCACAAACATAGAAAACTGTGTGGTAAATAAATATGAAATGAAGTGACTTCTAGTAATTTTAGTTCTTTCTGAGTGCTAATCACTGTGTTAAGCACTTGTAATCCTATAGCTACCTCTTGAGTTGGAAATTTCCTTATGACGGAAATTCAGACTCAGGGAGGTTTAGTAAATTTTATAAGGTCACACAGTTATAAAGTAATTGTGGTGGTTTGAATGAAAATTGTCCTTCATGGACCCAGGTGTTTGAATACTTGGTCTCCAGTTGGTAGCGCTGTCTAATGAGCTTACAGAGTCTTTAGGAGATAGAGACTTAATAGAGGATGTACATCACTGGGGGGGGCAGGGTTTGAGGGCTTATAGCCTCACTCCACTTCCTGTTTTCTTTCTCTCTGCTTCTTGTGTGCTGATGAAATGTGATCTCTCTGCTTCCTGACTGAAGGCTGGCTTCATGCTTCTGATACCATGCCTTCCCTGGTAGACTTGTTCCTCTTGGACAGTAAACCAAAATAAATCCTTTCTACACACACACACACACACACACACACACACACACACACACACACACACACACACACACACAGAGAGAGAGAGAGAGAGAGAGAGAGAGAGAGAGAGAGAGAGAGTATCACAATCAGTTTAAAAAAGAAACTATAGCACTCCAGCACAATGTGATAGCTAGAATGAAAATGGTGGAGATGCTATGCTGATTAAAGTGGCTGAATTCTGTGTAAAACTAGAATGTGACACTAAGGAATTTTATTGGTGACTTCTGTTTCACACAAGCAAGCAGGAAATGGGAACTCAATACTGTTAACTAAGCTGAACTCCCCTGCTGCTAGTTCTATTAAAAATTCTTAAACATCTCTCCCCATTGTTCCTCTTTTTGCTCTTGGTTACCACCTAGAATTTTATGGTAAGACCCTATTGTGGTGAAATATTTGTTTAACTATGTATTACTTTTGTTTATGCTGTATTTGTTTAACTATGTAAAGATCTGTTGATGTTTCACCTTGTCTGCCCATGGTACCTGACTGGCCTAATAAAAAGCTGAACAGCCAATAGCTAGGCAGAGGGAGGACAGGTGGGGCTGCTGGGTAGAGAGAAAAGGGGAACTAGCCAGCCCACCAGAGGCCAGCCAGACGAGGCCAGCAGTGGCCCACCCAGCCAGAGAGCAGCCAGGGGCCAGCCAGACAGACATGGAGGAAGCAGAAAAGTAGGACTTACAGAATGAAAGAAAGGTAAAAAGCCCCAAGGCAAACCGCAGATGAAGAGAAACAGGTTAAATTAAGTTATAAGAAGTAGTAAGACAAGCATAAGATAAGGCTTAGCATTCATAACTAATAAGAAGTCTCCATGTCATGATTTGGGGGCTAGTGGTTCAAGACAGCCCTTGCCACCCTATTGGTGAAGGTACCTCACACTTTGGTCCACAACATGGAAAAATCAAGTTGGTTCTGAACTAGGAAACAACCTTCCTCCTGGCTAGCTTTCATAGTAATGGGAGGTGCTATGGTAGGCTGCTGAGGAAGAAAAGTCATCAATAGTCTTACCCAGCTATGACCCTATGAACTAGAATAGTAATCAGTGTGGCAAAATATGTCAATGGATGCACTAGTGACATTCATGCTATAGGGTTGGAGCTAACCAATTGCTTTCTGATTGAATTTAAAGCACATGCCACAGGAGGAAATACATGCCTAGTATTGTGAATCAGACAAAAAATTGATGGTTGGAGAGCTCATAGCCCTAAGGGCTGAACCTACTATTATTGCTAAATGTTCATAATATTTCATCTAAATATCTATCTCTATATCCTTAAATCACTGCAGTTCTCAGGACTTCTTTGTCCGGTGAATGGTGATTAAATTGGAAACTCATAACTGGCCAAAGCACAAAGAATGAACATCTGTGAAGGGGTCAGCCATAAATGGCACATCCGTATCACACCGTATGCCCCAAAGGCTCAGGGACTAGTGAAGAAGAGATTGCCAAAAGGCTGTAAAAGCCTGAGATTTTCAGGATGGGAGCAAAACAGAGTCTTTGGACATGACAGGTTTGCTACACTCACGAAGGCACAGCAGCTGTTGTTGCCTGCAGAAGACCTGCACCAGATCAAGCCATTCTATATGCTGGAATGCAGACGGGAGTAGTTGAGGTTCTATTTACAATTAGTGGCTTATGGGGGAGAAAAATCCAGTTTTCTTTAGGGTGTGACTAGAGTGGTTGGCCTTACACTCGTAAGTATATAAGCTGCACAAACTGGTCTTGGTGGGTTATTAAAAAAATAAAAGAGGACACAAAGTTGGCAGGAGAAAGGAGTTGGGGTGAATCTGAGAGGAGCTGGGGGAAGGGTGGGAGTTAGTATGATCAAAATACACTGTATGCACACATAAAATTCAAAGAATAAATAATAATAATATATTAAAAACACTATGCTTTGTCTCAAATGAAATATGTCAAACCAAATTTTCTGAAAATGACTTGAAGGTGAGATTTTCCTAATATATTCTATCTTTTACAGTAAAGAGAAAAAAATGGAGTACAGATGTAAGAAATAAGATACTTTAAATTCCTTTTAGTTCTGAATTAGAAAAGAAAAAGAAAGAAAATCATGTTTTCATTTCTTAAAACTTATTCAGGTTCTGTCCATTGTAAAGGCTTAGGAACAATTTCCAACCCAGTAATCATGAACACCTAGACTACCAATTGTGGTATTCAAATACTTATTCTTATTGAAAGAAAAGCCTTGAAGAAATGGCCAATTCTAGTCTTGAACAAAATAAATTAAAAATTAATCTTGACTATTTTGACATAGTAGAGAACAAGTAAGCTATTAAATACTTGGTTCATGTCAAATGGATCCAGTTCTTGACCTGAAGACTTCCCAGGGGCCAAACATGGTTAAAAAAACACTGGTGGATTGATATAGTCACTATATTAAGCTGATCTTCTAAATTCTAGACCCAGCTCAGAATGACATTAACAAACAAAACAAACAAACAAACAAAACCAGGTTACCAAATAAGGATGTCATAAAACTACTCACCACTTTGGAAATTGGTAAATAAATACTTATTTTTTTTCCTAAGTAAACGGCACTAATGAAGTATTTGCTAGTAGTAAAACAAATTTATCTAGAACAAGTAATTCTAGCTAATAGTTGTTGAAGGGCTAATAGGATTTATAAATCATCCTTTACAATTACTACTGGGCCAAGGGCTCTAGTCACTGAGTATCAGTAACTATTGATATAAAACAGAGGCAATGATACATTACATTGCTCCTGATGACAAATACACCATAGTAATGAAGTAGTCTCCCTCATTTCCACCCACCCAAAAAAATATTGGGCCTGAATGAAATCAAGCCTCTAGAGCCAATTAACTAATTCCCAGGGAATGAAGAGGTCTGAGGAATGGGTTAATTGCACCTGGGGAGAGAAGCATCATCCTACTGAGACAATCCACTTAGACTAAGACAGTAGGTTAAGGTGAAGAGTCTCTCTCTCTCTCTCTCTCTCTCTCTCTCTCTCTCTCTCTCTCTCTCTCTCTCTCTCTCACACACACACACACAACTTGTAAAGGTATGGGGTAGGCAGGAAAAGGAAAGAGAGACTGAGGGCAAATCTACAGATTTAAAATATTTAAAAAAACACACAGTCACAAAATAAAATGTTCTAACAAAAATACAACATTGATCAGACAACTGGTAACTTAGACATTGATGGTCATAGTACTTTGTTTTTACTTCTTTGCTGTGCTGGAATTCAGGGCCTTGAACATTCTAGGCAAGTACTCTACCACTGAATTACATTCTCAGCTCTTGATTTTAAGATTGGGATGGCAGGTTTACTGGTTAGTTTTATGTCAACTTGACACAAGCTAGAGTCATTGGAGAAAAGGGAGCCTAAATTGAGAAAATGCCTCTATAAGATCAGGTTGTGAGCAAGCCTGTAAGGCATTTTCTTAGTGATTGATGTTAGAGGGTCCAGCCATTATGGTTGGCACCACCTCTGGGCTGGTGGTCCTAAATTCCATAAGAAAGTAGGCTGAATAAGCCAGGAAGTAGCACACCTCCTTGGCCTCTGCATTAGTTCCTACCTCCAGGTTCTCACCCTGTTTTAGTTCCTGTTCTGAATTCCATCAGTAATAAACTATGGACATACTAGTCCATAGTTTATGGACTAAATAAACCCTGTTCTCCCTAACTTGCTTTTGGTCATGGTGTTTCATCATAGCAATAATAACCCTAAAACTACAAGAGAACACTGCCACACCAACCTTCTTATTAATTATAAAAGTCTTAAAATGATTAGATTTTTAACAATAATAAATCTAAATTTTTATTTTAAGGTGCATGGGTATTTTGCCTGAGTGTCATGTGTCTACTTGGTTCTCGAAGAGATCAGAAGAGGGTATCAGATTCCTTGGGACTAGAATTAATGTGATTGTGTGCTGCCATGTGGGTCCTAGGGAAGAGCAGCCTCAGTTTTCTTAGTCCTGGAACTATTTCTCCTACCTGCAACTATGTTTTTAAAAATCATTTTCTTTTAGGGAAAAATATATACACTAGCACATATTTCCCATAATTACCCTTTAATAACCTGGCCCCAGTGTACAGAGTAAAAGCAGGATCCTTATATAGCACATGAGCCTTACTGTCTATACACATCTCCACTATACAGGAGCCAGGGCCTCCTTGTGGACTGTTCTTGGTAAATACCACCCATGCTTTCATCTTAGGACCTCATGTCTGGTGTTCTCCTTCCCTACAGGATTTATTCTCTCATCATCTTTCAGTCTTTGCCTATTGTTTTCTTAGGTATGACTTATTTTAAGCACTATATTTATATTTGTAAATTTCAAGGTTTCCTGGGTCTCCCGTGCCCCACTTTTCCTATGTGTCCCCATCTGACATGACATGATACACCATTATTTCATAATACTTACTTGCTTGTTTATTGCTTGCTCTCCACCAACAAAATAAATGCTGCTTTAAATCAGGGATTTTTTTTGTGTGTTCTTGTATTCATTTTTATATCCCAAAGATACAGAATAGTACCTAATGATTAATTAGTATCTATTGGCTAAGTGAATCTGAAAAAAATACTGGAGCCCAAAGAGCTCAGGGTCATTACACTCATTTCATATTAACTTGTTTAATCTTTTGCAGTAGATTAAGTTTGTTTAATTTAATGAAGATAAGCTCAACAGTGAACTAAAATGAAGGATATTAACCAAAACTCCCATTGTAATTGCAACTAGAACAAAGAACACATTAATACAGCCCAAAGAAGCATTCCTTCCAAAGAATATGTCACAGGGTCAGCCCACCCTGCTTATAATGCTAAAGCCTGTCCCCTAATAAGAACATAGGACACAGGGTCCTGGTTTTTATAACTCATGAAAATTCATTTGCTTTCCACTTGGATTCCCATATCAGAGAATTCTGTTGGTACATAGCCAAGACACAGTTCCAGAAGGCAATATGCAACAAATCTTCTGATTCTGAGATGGGAGCTTATCATCACTATGCTTCTCAATAAGCATATGAGGTGAAGAGCTTGGTAACAAGCTCTTGGTAGGCGGTGTTGTTACTGGCAAAGCTGAGTGATTTGAGTATTCTCTTACTTGGGAGTAAGAAGAAATGTCCACATTTGCTGAATGCTAGGAAGGATGTTAGAAAAGGGTGAAGATTAAGTCACCTCAGTTGTAAGAAGGGTCTATTTAGTTGGCTTTACTTGTAGCTCAGAGCTGAACAGCCACACTATCGGAGGGAAGCCAAAGGTGGCATATGGTAGTTAAGGCCTTTGCTTCTCAAAGTGGCTTGGTTCACAAAGCTCTGTGATGAAATGATCACTACCAGTGTTGTGGAACGCCTGCCTGACTGTATGGTGTCCATCTTCCTGTAGGCTTAGCAGAACCCTTATTTTTTGTGGATAACTTTCAGAAAAGGCTGAATGATTTTGATATATGCAGTCATGGAGAGATAATTTTCCTTTAATGGGACTGGATTCAAGCTGGGAATGAAAGGGCCAGACAAGAGTCTGACACTGAATTTCCTTGTTCTTAGGTGAGTAAGCTAAGGCTCTTCAGTTGTCTTGTTTATAGATACTGTGGTCTGTATGCAGTTCCTACAACTTATATCTTTGCTGGTGTCACTGGGCTGACAAACTCTGGCTATTACTTTATATGACAGACTACTTGATGTCTAAAGTAACAGATGTCCTTATCTCTATCATTTTTATGTCACTTGCTAAAAATTCATAATATAATAGTCACAATGGACCAAAATGGCTAGCTGTAAAGCCACCCAAACACATATGAAATACTCTAAAAACAGAAATCAGGAAGAAGAAACAAGAAAATATACACTATGAAACATGGGAAAAATAAACCAAAAAACAACAAAGCAGGTTGTATATATGCAATAAGGACATTGGGAGAGAATGATGATGGGAGTAAGACTGTCTATTTAATATTCATTAAAGTTTGACTTCTAACAAAATTAAACTAGCAAGAATGGAGGAGAGGGAACATAAAAACAAAAGCAAATTAAACAAACAACATTACATTTACAGCACGTACCACAACCAGAGAAAGAGGAAAAGTCCTTTATAAATAACTTGTGAACACAAACTTGACTACCTGCTGATAGTTCCTTTCTGTCACGGTAGAAAGCTTTAACCAAAGTTGGTAGTATTTTTACTCAGCTGGTATTTTTGTAATGTGATGCATGAAGCAATTCTGAGACTGTTCTGAAACTATTTCAGGAGTGAATAAATGTGTTGATGATGTTGGGAGACATCTCACTCTGGGGAGGAAAAGGATGTGCAAATGTGGATGGAGGAAGGAAAGAAAGGAAACTGTGGAATGAACTCAAGTTGAGAAAAATGGTATAAACTCTTAACTTCTAAAATACCTGTGTACCTATACACAAAAGCAGGGCTCAGGGCACCACATAGTATCATTTAACATGTTCTAATCTTTTGAGCATTTCCTACTTTAGATAGAATGAGAGGCTTAACAGAATATATTCATCTTGTTTAGACAAAAATACATCATGAGTCTTCAATGTGGTTCACCCTGTCCATCACCCCTGATACATGGTATATACTCTCTTCACTTTTGTGATGTTAAGCATCTCCAGTAAGTTCAAGTGTTGTCCTCTTAGTGTGTCATAACATTCTCAGTCTTTCTTTCTTTCTAATAATTTTAACCTTCATTGATGGCCACTTTCCAGATTCGTTATTCCAATGATGATTCCAAAGTGGTGAAACTGTGTATCCATTATTTCCCTGTATATTTCCTGGAAATCATTTAAAAATGTAACTCATGAATTATTGGTTGCCTAGAAATATAGCTTGTGCAGACAGTTTGTACAAAAAAAGCCCAATAAAATGCTTGCTCTTCAACCCTGGGTTATCAACAACCCTTAAAGTGACTTTTCTGTAATATTATTTTGAGTACACAGATCTTAACAAGCTGCATGTGTCTCTTCTATCCACTGCAATTGTCATCATTTTGATGGCCAGGTTGTCCAACTTTGGAAACTCCTTTATGTTGGCTTCCATCCCCCTCTGGAATGATCCCAACAGACACTGCTGTATCCTTGCCATTCAGTTTGACAAGAAATCCATACATCACCATCTATAAGCATGTCTCCATGTCTCTGTGGAGCACTGGTTCCTGTTAGTTGTACTGAGAGATCACAAATTGTGTGATCATCAATACTGTGTTAGTTATTACTTCAAGGTTCTTCATGTACAGAGCTATGATATTCACACATATGAATCTTAAGTTCTATGCATTTGTATATCACATACAGAAAATATTACTAATAAAATTAACATATCAATTTAATTTGTTTCATCCTATACTAACATTTTGGTCCATTTACTTGTGTTGGTGTCTCAAAATAATAACAGGATTATTACAAATAGTACATTACAGAATATGGGTTACAGTAAATAGCATATTTACTAAATATGGGTTATAGTTTTTCATAGTTTTCTTTTGGGTCTTCAGTGTTTATCTTTCTAGGAGTGCAGAATCAAATTATTGTTTTAAAGTCACTTGTATAAATCTTGGTGTAGTTAAGTTACCAACTTAATATACAATTAGATTCCTTTGTTTTATTTTTTGATCGATTTTAAGGACTGTTCTTAGCAAAATGTAGTTTTTAAATAATTATAGAAATCAAAGTGAAACCACAGTACAAGATGTATTGGGAGAAGTTGACCTTTTACACCTGTCCCACATGCTACATTTTCCCATTAAGGAGGATTTGCTATTAACTTTTCATCTGTTCTTCTATATTTGGGAATTAATATCTTTTCTGAAAAGTGAGTTCACATATATCCATTAGAAACTTGTCTTATTTGTCTAACAATAATTATGGAGTTCATTTCTCTACTGCAAATAAAATATGGAACTATTGTACACAATAATCTGTACTTTTTTTATACCAGATCATTTTATAATATTACATAATTTTTTGTTCCTTTTTAAATAGGTATATGGCATTATGTTATATGGTTTATTCAACCAGTCCTCAGAAAGTGCATTTGATTACAGGCTTTAACTATTATCAAGCTGCACCGGCAAGATGGCTCAATTAATTATATATGCTTAATTATATATGCATTGTTCTTGCAGAGAACCTGATTTCAGCTCTAAGTAGCCATGTCTGTCAGCTCACAAATTGCAACTCTAGCTTTAGGTGATCAGAGACCTCGGACATCTTGGCACTTACGTTTCTATGCACAGATCTCCACAGACATACACATAATTAAAAATAATCAAAATAGTTGTCAGACATGGTAGTTCATGCGTTTAATCCCAGCACTTGGGAGGCAGAGACAAGTGGATCTCTATGAGTCTGAGGCCAGCCTGTTCTATATCATGAGTTCCAGGCTGGCCAGGGCTACACAGTTTTGTTTGTTTGTTTTTGTCTCAAAAAAAATAAAAATTAATTGTAACCTTGTTTTTTTCATTTTTCCCATCCATCCATCCATCCATCAATCCATCCATCCATCTTTTTGCATTTCATGTATCCTCTCTCTCTCTCTCTCTCTCTCTCTCTCTCTCTCTCTCTCTCTCTCTCTCATTCTTTATTGTATATATAGTATTCTGTCTGCATGTGTCCCCGCAGCACCAGATCTCATTACCGATAGTTGTGAGCCACCATGTGGTTGCTGGGAATTGAACTCAGGACCTCTGGAAGACCAGCTAGTGTTCTTAACCACTGAGCCATCTCTCCAGACCTCATGTGTAATGTGAATTCCCACCAGTGGAAATTTGGGGTCGGTTAGCTCACTTCCACAAAACTCCCCGTCTTTCTCCTGTCTCCCTTCACCCCCACCTCCTACTATGTTGCCCAAAAGAACCTTAAACAGGACTCAAGCAATCCTCCTACTTTGGTCTCCCAAGTAACTGGAATAAACAACAATGTGCACACCACTCCATCCAGCTTCATCTCTTAATAGGGTCACTGGCCTTTTATACCTCAGTGACAGAAATTACCAGGCCTTTGTTAGTGACAAAACTTGTAAGTATTGCTGCTAAATTATGATTTCTTAGTTTGTTTATATCTTTTTGAAAATTAAATGTCTTTCTTGTCACTCTGTAGCCATCTTTACTAATGTCTTTTCTCTCATTTCTATATTTCTATTTCCAAAAGATTTTCTCTAGAGTATGATTTAGCAGTTAAGAGCATTTGCACCTACATGGCAGCTTACAACTGCCTGTAACTCCAGTTCCAGAGGATCTGAGACCCTTTTATAACCTTCTCATATACTAGGCACATATACTGTGCAAATATACCTACATTCATGCAATACTCAAACATATAAAATATAAAAACTAACAATAAGGAGAAAGAGTTTTCACTGTAAGTCTTCTTGGTATCTTTAATATTTTATAATATATATAAAATTATATATATTATAATTATACATTGAATTAGACATCAATTTCAAGCATGCCTGTACATACAGGCACATATGCATGCAAAGGCTGAGTACTGGTTTATACTCTGCACAACACAGCAATGACCAGTTTACATATGTAGTTAGCAGTTTCCAGTCATCATTTCAAAGTATAGTCCAACCTTTTAGCTCAAGTTCCTAAGAAGAAGGGTCAGCCTGATAAGTAACAAATAGTAGAGGTTTGAGAACCAATGAGATGGCTCAGGGAGTAAACATACTTTCAGTTAAGCCAAGGCTGATGAGCTGAATTATATCATGGGACCTATATAATGGAAGGAAAGAACTCACACCTACAAGTTGTCCTCTGACATACACACACATACCCTTGTACACATATATGTACTTGTAAATTACACTTATACACACACACACACACACACACACACACACACACACAGAGCACAGAGCACAATAAATGAATGTAATGAAAGTTTTTGAATAGAAAATCTCAAAGGATCCAAGCATGTCTTCTGAGATCTAGAACTACTTGGAATAAACTCGAGGTGCCTTTTTACTGCTTTTTCTGAAAATAAGGTAGTTTTATTGCTGAAATGTTAAACATGACTGCAAATTCTGAAAGTACTTATTTAGGTTCAGGGTGAATTTAAAATACATGGAAATGCATAATGCAATGCCCAAAACAAAGTAAATACTTTTGAACAAATGGATGGCATATTTATCAAAATCAGAGTGACAATGGGTTCTCATAGATTATATATAAATTCCAAGGGATTTAGCTGTTGGTAATAGCATGGTTTGAATAAGTATAAGGAAAGAATAAAACAATGTCCAGTTAGATAAACTGGCAGGCTGAGGATTATCCCAGTGGTAGTCCACTTGATTAGCATCTGCAAGACCCTAGGTTCAACCCTCAGTACTGGTGGCGGGGGGGGGTGTGAAGGTTGATTTTAGTACTTGTGGTTAAGCTTATTCTATATTTAGGATATATTTTTTGTATCAAAGATTAGGATGAGAATGTTGGTGACCCATAGGTTGGGGAAGATTGAATGACCCTCTTCCACATTATATCTGTAGAAAAATCAAATGTGTAGAATACAGTGTCTTTTTTGTGAGGTAGATGATAAATGACTGGAGACAGAAGATACAAAGACAAAGGAGAGGACAGCCAACTCTACCTCCTGTGTAATTCTATGGCAAAGTTTAAAACATGGGTATAATGAGATACTGCATTTGGGTCCAAATCTGACCCAATATGGACACAAGATGTAGTTTAATCAGTAGTAAATAAAAAGCAGATTTAGAGGCAATGTTTGAAAAACTTCCCACCTACAGGTATCAATGGTGATTGCCAAACAGTTAATGGGATAGTCATGTTATGCCCTGGGCTTATCAGACTAGTATGGTAGTCTATTGTAGATAGCCTATCTTCAAGAGAACTTAAGACAAATGGATTAATATCTGGTGAAAGAATAATGATGGGCAGCAGACATCAAAATGTATTATATAAAGCACGGATAAGAAAAGTGCATGGAAACTGGGGAAAACTCTGATTAAGATAGATGGCAGATTACATGAGCCTTTCCTCATATTTGTAACAATGGTCTACTAGATCTTCTAGGATCCAGTCACCACTTCTTTACCGTTCTAGCGTCCTCTTGTCTTTCACTCACTAAGTTGTTCTAAGGTTAATGCACAGGAGCTTCTATCTCTTCTCTAACACCCCAGGCATGGTCCCTGTTTAAGGCTTTGTCCCACTGTCACTTCTGCCAGTAACAAATCCTCTTCCTTCAGTACTCACCTGGCTAGCTCCCCCATCTTCTCTGCCTCAGATACTATCTTTTTTATTTTTATTTATTTCTATTTATTTACTTATTTTTGATTTTTTCAGGCATGGTTTCTCTGTGTAGCTTTGGCTGTCCTAGAACTCATTCTGTAGACCAGCTGGCCTTACCTCTGCCCCTTGAGTGCTGTGATTTAAAGGTGTGCACCACCATCTCAGATATTATCTTCAGCTATTATCTTAATGAATATTATTTTGATTGCTTTATTTATAAATACAACCTAGGCTGGTGGTGTAGCCCAGTGACAAAGTGATTCCAAGCATGGAGGATACACTAGATTAAATTCCCAGCACTGCAAACATTCACTCATTTATATAATCACTCATTAAACCACAATCTGCCTTTCCTGCTCACACTCTTCTTAGTCTCTTGATCCTCCTAACTTTGATATTTTGGTTACTCATTATTATACTTTTAAGTGACTATTTTGGCCTTGTAGAAACTTAATAATGAGAGAAGGTGCAAAGAACCTAAGACTGGCAATTAGGGGAAATGTTGTGGATAGGAATGGACAATATGCGTACTATAGGAATAATAAGCACTCCTGATACTTCTTTACTTTTATTTATTTTTTTTAAAAAAACAGCATAATATGAGGAGGATAAAAACAAGAAGAAAAACTGTATGAACAATTATAGTCATATGGCATACAGATAATTAAAAAATTAATGCTCCTATTTTCTTTGGAATTGATGTTATATTCAAAATTAATTTTTAAAAGGTTAAATGAAAGTAAATGGATCTGAAGTTCCTTTTTATCATCCATAAAGATATTCATTGGCTTTGTGCCCAGAGTCTAAAGGAAACCAGCATGAGTCTAATGAAAAACAAGCTGTAGGTCTCAGGGAAATTCAATATATTTTTCTTTCTTTTTCTTTTAGTTTTTGATTGGTTTCCATGGGAATCTGAGCTTGTGGGGATCAGTGAACCTATTCATGGACAGCAGATGCTTTATTTTCATGGCTTGGTAAAAGTAGGGGTCAGTGAAGAGATAAAGATGATTAGGCCATGAATAAGGCTGTGGGAAATCAGATTATGTTTAAAACAAATTCTATAAGCTATGCAGACTTTTAAAAAGCAATCTTTAGGTCTGCTCTACTGTTTTTGAGAGGTATGGTAACATAAGGTAAAAAGAAATGTTAGAGTTGAAGGAAAGAGCTTTGGATCATGCTGTGAACCTAGTCTATGAGAAACAAACACACAAGTACTTCTTTGGAGTTGAGATGGGAAAACTGAATTTGGGGCATATTCTTGGGCAGAAGAACCAGAAGTGGAGAAAGACGATGTGAAAACCAGAAAGAATGCTGATGGAAACCTGAATGTTTCTTTTTAATGTGGCATATCAGGAACACTAAGATGTGAGTCAGAAAACAAAGCAAACCATGCAAAGGCCAAGCTAATTCTGACAGTAGGGACAAAGTTTTAAAGAGCTTATCCAAATTATACTCCAGTTAATGTACAGGGAAACAGATAACACATGATGGATCTGATGCAATGTCAGAAAATTTCAAAATGATGATCTTAACATGTTCTACATGACTAACAACTACATGCAAGTAGACATACATGGACAAAAACTCAACTACTATGTGAATCTGCTTATACAAACTATCTTTAATCCATAGAGACAGAAAGCTTATCAGTGTCTGCTAAGGTTGGAGGAAAGAAGCCAACAGGAAGAAATTGGTTAACAAGCAAGAAACTTTGCTTTACAGTGATAGAAATGCTTTGGAAGTAGGTAGAGGTGGTAACCACGCATCATGAATGTACTAAAGCTCCTAATTTGTTCACTTTAATAATGAATTTTGTTATACAAGTTTCACCTAGACAAATTAAGTTTTAGGACTTATTTTACATGTATGTGTGAGTGCCTCCATGTATGTATGTGCACCATGCGTATACCTGGAACCTGTGTAGGTAATAAGGTGTTGGATTTCTTGGAACTGGAATTATTGAAGGTTGTGAGGCTGCTGGAAACCAAACCTGGGTCCTCTGTAAGGGCAACCAGTGCTTTTAGCTACTGAGCTATATCTAGTTAAAGTTAGTGTACTGACTTTTAAAGTCAAGCATGGTGGCATATACCTGTAATTCCAGAACCCAGAAGGCAGAGGCAGAAAGGTCACAAGTTTGATGTCAATCTAAGCTATATAATGATCCAGGCCAGCCTGGGTTATGAGACACCCTATTTAAAAAAAAAATCAAGGGCTTGTTTCATGTACGTTGAAACTGACATTTTTGGAAAGATATTCAGTTAGAGATTTCTAGTCAATAGCTTTTCATGTCTGGGATTAAGGAGAAGGGTTAGTTCTAGAGACAAAGATGGGAGAGAAAACAACGGAAGGTTCTGGGAGTCAAAGAAGAGCAGTAAAGAAGAAATAAAGGTTACTATGAGATCACAGGAGTCAACAGAAAAAGTTAAGAGGAGCAAGTGGTCAAGTAAAAATGTCAGAGAAGTAAGGAAGAATAAGGATGGAGGAAAGAGTGAGTCCACACAAATTAGGTTGTATTGTCCTTTACTGAAACAAGAACTACAAACAAGTCAAGTTCTATACCTTATAAGATTACTATAAAACAGATAAGTATAAGGTATGGCTATATGTTGGCTAGTCTGAAATAAATTTGATGCATAAACTAGAGTCATCTGAAAGGAGGGAATCCCAATTGAGAGGATGTCTCCATAAGATCCTCTGTAAGGTATTTTCTTAATTAGTGATTGATGAAGAAGGGCCTAGCTCATTGTGGTTGGTTTTATCTCTGGGCTGGTGGCCCTGGGTATAAAAAAGCAGACTGAGAAAGCCAGTAAGCACCACCCCTCCATGGCTTCTGAATCAGCTTCTGCCTCTAGGATCCTGCCCTGTTTGAGTTTCTGTCCTGACTTCCTTCAATGATGGGCAGTGAATAGAACCTTATCTCCCCAATGTGTTTTTTTGGTCATGGTGTTTGTACCAACAACAGAAACTAAGACAGGCTATAAAAGACATCTCTTCTAACATATATTTTACTTGTTTATTTTCAGCAAAAATAATTTGAAAATAAAAGTCAAAGTCATTAAGATTATATTAATTTCTCCAAACAAAAATAATTTTCCACATCTTTTAATATAAACACACAGCTTGGTTCAGGCAAATGATAGATCAGATGGGTAAGAGCCATGAGAACAGACCAATGATTGGTCAGAAGAGTCATGGGAATGGGGACATATGACAATATTTCTTAAATTTATAACCTATTTTTTGAGTCAAAGAAAAAAGTTATTTTGAAGGTTAAATATGTAAAGAGCTATGTGTGTTAAAAAATTTTAGCTAGTAAGGTTAAAGTCAGTATGTCAAGTTCACTATTTTTCCTAATTAAAGTTATTTATAAAGTACTTTATACATTTATTATGTTATATGTAGTTCTCAGTCTTTTTACCATTAGAAATCATCAATAAAAAATCCACTGAAAGTGTGTTTACTTTTAATATTATTGGCTGGTTGAAAATTGAATTCAGTGACAATTTCAAATGAAATATTTTATTAGGCACATCAATTTCTAAATGCAATTGGAAAGAATACCATAATTAGGAGAGAAATTACTTATACAGTTTTCAGATAATGTTCAAGCCTGTGTGTTTGTAAACATTAAACACAAGTTATCTGCCTTCTACAGTCTCTGGCACAGACTTTAATACTGACATTTTATTTCTTAAATATTCACAATTTTATGAAGTAGATAAGGTAGTAATATAAACCCTATTTTTACAAAGCCTTGGAGTCTTAAGCCACCTGTGTCAGGTCACAAGCTAGTGAGTGATGTCCTGTAGTACCAGATGTCTTTGAATTATGAATGGAATATAATCTTGAAATTTCATATCCAATTTCTTTTTCATTATGCCATATTGACTCAATAGAGCTGGGAATTAGTAAGTCCTTCTCATCTAGTGAATTAAGTTATCAGTTCACATTAGTTTTCCTACTGCTTTGCACTTAATCCCCAAGCATGAGAGTTTTATGGAATCAGATGCTGTGTTTGGGAGATGGGAGATGGGGAGCAATGGTGCTTCATAGCCAAGTCTCCCACTCATCATCCTTGTCAAGAGATTTGTTCAATAGGACATGAATTTCCTTATTTCGTCTACTCAGCTTTAGGATGAAAACATCTGACTCTCCATCTTTAATTATGAAACCCACAGCAAATTGCTTTCCCATTTGTAGATGCAAATAATTTCCGAGGGAAATTTTGGTTTTATAACTAGTTGTCAGCAATATTCAGATGCATTCTAAATTCATGCCATGTTCACTAGACAAACAGACCTACTTGTCAAAGTCCAAACTCCCTCACTATTCTTTGGAATGTTTTGTTCTTACTTTCCAAGGGACTTTGATTCAGAAATCATCTTACTTTCCCCCTAAATTTGTGTGTCTGCCTATTTGTACATGTATGTGGATATGTATGCATATCTGAATGTAGAGACAACCTTGGGTTCTTCTTCAGGCACTGTCCACTTTGATTTTGTTTGAGTCAAGGTCTCTAAGTGTCCAAAGCTTTCTGAATAGGCTGGGTTTGCAACACCATTCTCATTTAGTTCTTATCTTTAATTGTCTCCTTCATAAGCTTGTTTTCCTTCAATATTAGTGCTTCCTATTTCTGATCCTGCTTCTCTCTACATTCCACACTTGGGCATTGCAACGTCTATGGCCTCTATTTGCACTAAAAACTCCAGTTTGCTTTTATGAATAGAGCCTTGATCTTTTTCAAATACTTTTTGGAAGAAAGAGAAGCTCATTTACCTTCTGTATTACTAAAGCTTAAATTTACAATTGTGTGTCTAGTAGGCAGATATCTTCTACAGTTTTCTAGGGTGGATGCACTTATTTATACTCTCATGAAAATGTTGAGAACTGCAGTTATTCCACATTGCCACCACCGACTGTGGTTTTCAACCATCTCCCATTACCATTTTTAGATATTCAAGTGTCTGAGTAGGGTTTCTTACCATAGTATTTACATTTTCTTAATTACTGATGATGGTGTATACTTTTCATGTGTCTTTTGGGAGTTTTGATATAATTTTTAGTGAACCAGGGCTATATGTTTCAATATAAGTAAATCTCAAAAACACATGATCAAAATAATGCATATCACATCATAGAATTAATTTAAAAATTTTAAGCACATAAAATAATTTTGCTTATGCATGTGAATATATGTTAGAAAAATATTCATGGAATTGAAAATACCAAACTCAAACCAGTTTAAGAGAAAGAGAAATAGGGAGACATAATTTTGGATGGTAAGTTGATTTTAAGTACATCTATTCTATTTAGCTTCACTTAAAAGATCTTATATAAAATGTGAATAATAGTTTTATTTCTTCCAAGTGTTAGGTACTCGAATGTCTTTCACATTATTTCCTATTCTACCCATATACTTAATTAACATAAAAAAGGAAACAAGGAAGAGCCCACACATACGCAAAGGAAACAGAGAATTAAAAAGTTTTGTTTTTTGAGACAGGGTTTCACTGTGTTGCTTTGAAGCCTGTCCTGGAACTAGCTCTTGTAGACCAACCAGGCTGGCCTTGAATTCACAAAGATCCACCTGCCTCTGCCTCCCGAGTGTTGTGATTAAAGGCATGTGCCACCAATGCCCGGCCAGTTTAAGAGAAGACAATTGGAGCTGGGGGGTGTAGCAATTGCCTAATATGCACAAAGCCCCAAGTTGAATTTTCAGCAATGCAGAGACAGACAGACAAACAGACAGACAGACAGAGAGAGAAGAGAAGAGAGAGAGAGATATTGTCCTAGTCTCCTTATCCAATGGCAAACTAGACAAGATCCAAAGAACCAACCATCTGCAGATCCCTATGTGATAATCTGATGTTTATACCTTTGTTGTAGTATGCCTAGCAGCAATAATGCTGATAACATCCCTAGAAAACCCACCTCTCCAACAAATTAAATGCTGTAAGTCTAAGGACTCATAACTCCTATAGAGAAGATAGGGAGTATTATTCATCTTAAAGATAAGGAAACTGGGGCATAAAAGTGTTATTTATAAGTAAATAATTAAATGCAGAGAGTTTTATAAAATTATAAAGGGAGGTGATAGAAAATAGAGAATAAAGATATCTGTTTATTTAAACTTTAACAGTTTTGAAGCTCACAACTTTCATAATAAATTTATCATTAATTCATTCTTGTTTATTAAACAAGTATTGTCTATTAAGTGGCAAGAACTGTGCTAGAATTGTAGCTATAAAATGAGGTAAGACATGGCCTCTGTCCTCAGCTTAACCAAGGGGAAGTAAAACTCATTTAAAGAGCTAAGTTAGATAAACTACATCTAGAGGGATTCAAAAATAAATAAAACTAGGTGATTGCTTGGCGTATATGACTGAGTGTGAGACCAACCTGGTCTACAAAGTGAGTTCCAACACAGCCAGAGTTGTTATACAGAGAAACTCTGTCTCGAAAACAACAAAAAAACAACAGCAAAAATCCCTACATAACAACAAAAATGAGACATGACAGATGACAGATACAATGCAAAATAATGAGGCACTAACAGATACAAAGTGCTATAGGAATATCTTTCCCTCACTAATAAGCCTAAGCAAACTAAACCACTAAAAACCTAGTATAGTTCGGTACTATAGAAAAATACATAATGCCGCCGTTTATATGCTATGACTGTGGCTATATGTTAAGACCATTCATTGTAAGGCAGATGATGGGCCAGCTCTAAGAAAGCTGTTCATCTTGTATCCCAACACAGTAGCAATTATGTAGTACTTTTAATTTATGTTTGTAGATGAATCATGGTCATATTCATGAAAATTGAGTTACACAAATAGCAAATATATGTGTGTGCATTTGAAGTGTCAACCCAAGGTGTCACTCATCAGATATTATCCACCTTGTTTTAGATAGGATTTCTCACTGCCTGGAGCTCACCCATTAGGGTAGGCTGGTGGATCTGCCTATCTCTGCATCCCAGAACTGAAATTATAAGCATGTGCCACCATACCACCTTTGTTTGTTTTTTGAAACAGGGTCTCTCTACATAGCCCTGCCTATCCTAGAATTCACCATGTAGTTCAGGCTGACCTTGAAAGCACAGGCTGACCTGTGAATGCATCATCATATCTGGCTCCATACCAGCTTTATTACACTGATTCTAGGAATCAAACTCAGGTTCTCAGGCTTACATGACATCTACTGACCTATCTTTTCAGCCAAATAACATACTTCTAAGATAGATACCAGATTTAAATAGGATGAACAATACTTGAAAAGAAAAGGAAGTTTAATGGGGACTGTACCAAGAGCCTCAACCTATAGCAGACATGTGTGATTTATTTTTCCTATTCTGCATTATCATGACTATCTTGGAAATGTCTTGCAACTACTTGTTGAATCATCACTTCCATGGTGTATCTCTTAGATACAAATCTACTCCATTGGCTGGACTATATTATCTCACTGTGCACCTATACTTGGTTCCTCTATCAAAGTAGCTTTGATTGCCATGTTAACCTCCTTAGATACTTCAATCATGTAATTTTTTTAGATTTCCTAAATGGTTCCATTTGTACAAAGAATTTTTCATTAGAAAATAAACAAAACATAGGTATTGATTGCACTGTACAAAAAAAGACTTGTACCATAAAAGTTGGTATCATATGGCTGAAAATTAATGAGTTGTGTTAGCAAAATTGACCATATGTTTTAAAGTGAGAATGAACAAAATCAAAAATCAATTTGTTATGGACTGAAAGACTTAACCATGAAAGAATATGTAGGATAATTTAAACATAATCAGTGCTCAGCCTTTCCACTTCCCAGCTGCTGTTTACTGCCAGTTTTCACTGAGCCCCGCCCTGCACAAGCACAGTTTAAGTGTTGACAAGATAGAAGTTGTAGCAGGATTTTTGAGTTCTTTCCATCCCAGCAACATCATGTATACCTTGCTTTCTTCAAGGTATTCATCTATATTACAATTTGAAAAATACTTTTTGTTTTGTTTTGTAGATAGGGTTTCTCTGTGCTGCTTTGGAGCCTGTCCTGGAACTTGCTCTTGTAGACTAGGCTGGACTCTAATTCACAGAAATCCACCTGCCTCTGCCTCCCAAGTGCTGGGATTAAAGGCATTCACCACCAATACCTAGCTACACTTTGAAAAATGCTTGTAAAGGAAAAAAGCCAGGATGACTGTGGTACTCTTTGTAAGGCTTTCTTTCCCTAAATGATTACATTTTCTTAGATCATGTCCATGTTAGTTATTCCCAATGCTTTTAAAGAGTGGGCATATACTTTTCCAATTACACGATATATATATATATATATATATATATATATATATATATATATATATATATATATATATGTCTGGCAGAGTGGCTAGTTGAAATCAGTAGGCATGGTCAGACTGGATGCCTTGTCATGAAAATCTTTTCCTGGGTTCTCTTTTTCTTGGTTTCTTTCTTTACCTTTAAACATTCATTGGTGGTTATTTTTATATTGTCTTTAATTTTCCAATATTGCTACATTTCACAAACTAAATAGGTTGTTTCTTTTGACTTGTGTTTATGGTAGACTGCTTCCTTATGTGTTTGGCTGTTTTTCATTGGGAGATAATTTTTGATTTATCTTAATATGGGGGAATTCTGGAAATTTAATGCAAAGATATTCTTTAAAGTGTGTGTGTGTTTTCTCAGAAACAGGATGTCTTCAAACTCCAGACTTATCATCTCCACCATGTTCTTAAAAAATATTTCTTAGTCATTCAACATCACATTCTTGCTTTTTTGTGTATTCAGTTTTGATTTCTTAAAAATGAAGCTGCTATAAGGCAAAGGACACTGTCAACAAGACAAAATGACAGCCTACAGAATGGGAAGTGCAAATCAAAACAACTCTGAGATACCATCTTATGCCAGTCAGAGTGGCTAAAATAAAAAACACAAATGACAACTTATGCTGGAGAGGGTGTGGAAAAAGGGAAACACTCCTCCACTGCTGGTGGGAATGCAAGCTTGTACAGCTATTTTGGAAATCAGTCTGGCAGTTTCTAAGGAAAATGGGAATTGATCTACCTCAAGACCCAGCAATTCCATTTTTAGGCATATACCCAAATGATGCACAATCACCCCACAATGACATCTGTTTAATTATGTTCATAGCAGCATTATTTGTAATAATCTGGAATCAGCCAAAATGTCCCTCAACCAAAGAATAGATAAAGAAAATGTGGTACGTTTATACAATGGAGTACTACTCAGTGATTAAAAAAAAATGTCATTTTGAAATTTGCAGGCAAATGGATGGAAGTAGAAGAAACAATCCAGAGTGAGGTAACTCAGACACAGAAACACAGACATGGTATGCATTCACTCATAAGTGGATAAGTAGACATAGAGCAAAGGATAACCAGCTTACATACATCTCCAGAGAAGCTGGGAAACAAGTAGGACCCTAACAGAGAGATATGGACCCCTTAGAAAAGGGGAAAGGGACAAGATCTCCTGAGTAAATTTGGAGCATGGGGGGAGAGGGAGAGTGGTAGGAGAAAGAAGAGGAGAGAAGGTGAGCTGTGAGGAGAACATGAGGGATCAGGAAGGTCCAGTTGGAGGAAGGACAGAGAAGGAGAGCAAGGAAAGAAACATCTGGATAGAGGGAGCCATTATGGGCTTAACAAGAAACCTGGCACTAGGGAAATCTCCAGAGATCCACAAGGATGACTCCAAGCAATAGTGGAGAGGCTACCTTAAGTGCCCTTCCCCTATTATGAGATTGATAACTACCTGAAATGCCATCCTAAAGCCTTCATCCCATAGCTAGAAGCAGAAGCAGAGATTCACAGGAATAAACACTGAGCTGAACTCCTGGAATCTAGTTGCAGAAAAACAAAGAGCAGAGGAGTCAAGACTATGCTGGGCAAACCCACAGAAACAGCTGACCTGAGCAAGTGGGAGCCCATGGACTCCAAACAGACAGCTGCAGAACCTGAATAAGACCAAACCAGGCTCCCTGAACCTGAGTGTCTGCCAGTCAGTCAGTCAGTCAGTCAGTCAGTCAGTCAGTCAGTCAGTCAGACTACTTGGGCAGTTTATGGTGCCACCGGCAGTGGAACCAATATTTATCCCTAGTGCATGAACTGGCCTTTTGGAGCCCATTCCCTATGGAGGGATACTCCCTCAGCCTAGATACAGGGGGGAGGGCATAGGTCCTGCCCCAAATGATGTGACTGACTTTGATGATCTCCCATGGGAGGCCTCACCCTCTCTGTGGAGTAGATGGGGAGTGGGATGGGGAGGTGGGGGAAGAAGTGGAAGGCTGGAAGGAGAAGGAACTGGAATTGGTATGTAAATAAGATTGTTTTAAATTTAAATAAAAATTAATAAAAAGTAATTTATTGGAAGCACAAAATCAAACATAGGTCTGACTGGGCAGAGCAAGATACTAAAGAATTGTTCCCACTCTTGCTCTGGAAAGTCTAGTAGTGTAACTTGGCAAGCATGGAAAAAGAGCAACAGCAAAGCAATTGTAACCATCAGATTCTTCAAAGAGCCAATTACGTAAGTTCTAACAGATAAGTCTTAATTCTATTTACTTGCTGATACAACAAAAGCCAGAATTTAAAAAAAATCAAGACTAACAAGATGGCTCAGTGGGTGTGGTGGTTTGAATGAGCCTGTCCCCTTGGATTCAGATTTCTGAATACTTGGTTCCCAGTTGGTGGCCACCTAGTGAGGTTTAGAAAGTGTGGCCTTGCTGAAGGATGTATGTCACAATGGGTGAGCTCTGAGATTTCAAAGCCTTGTGCCACTCCTAGTTTTCTCTTTTTGCTTCCTGTTTGTGGTTCAAGGTGTGAGTTCTCAGTTGCTGTTCCAGGTACCATGCCTTCACTTTGCCATTGTGGACTCTAACCCTCTGGATCTGTCAGCTCAAATAAACTCTTTTTCCTATAAGTTGCCTTAATCATGGTGTTTTATCACAGCAGTAGAAAAGTAATATAGTGGGCAAAAGCATTTGCTGCACAAGCCTAGAGACCCTCAAATCTAAGTTCAATCCTCAAACACAGGTCAAATAGAAAGAGAGAACGGACTCTGACTTCCACATATGCTCACATATCACATATACACAATACATATAAGAATTTTAAAATTTAATAATATCAAAATAAGAAGCCTGGTGTAGTGGCTTGTACCTCTAATTTAAGACCCTGTCTCAAAGCAAAGCACACAGAAACACACACAACCACATGCACACACAGACACATACATACATACACAACCAACACTACCCACCAAAAGAAAACAAAACAAAAAAAACTCCAATAAAACAAGCAAGCAAACAAACAAACAAACAACAAACCCAAATTAACATTGAAACAAAAAGGAACAGAAAATAATGTGTTGCTGATGAGAGTTGTTATTCTGTAAATATGTTTCTCATACTGGTTAATGAATAAAGCCCTGTTGGCCAGTAGGAAAGCAAGATAGGTTGGGCTAGGAGACTAGGAGGAGGAAAGAGAAATGAGTAAGGAGGAGTCAACATGGAGAGCCCGGAGAGGTAAAACGCCAGCCAGCCGCTCTGGCTGGTAAGATGAGCCACGTGGAAATACTCAGAATAGTAGAAATGGGTTAATAATTAAGACAGAGCTAGCTGGTAAGGAATTAATAACTGGAATTGTATCAAATACAGAGTCTCAGCATGTTATTGGGGGCTGGCATGGCGGGGGGACCAGGCGGGCTGGGGGAAAACATACATGCTATAGTTGGCGCCCAATGTGGCTAATAAGAACTTTCACTTAAAACTTAACAAAAGCTTAAAAAGGGGTTTTAGAAACAAAAGAAAAAAGACAAGCAAGGCTTCTTGCTAATAGCATTTTTCTCAGTTGGGCTCTGTTCTGCTAGAGACAAACAGATTTGCGCAGCTCCTTTAAGGGAGGTTTCCTGACTCAGCATAAGCGGCAAAAAATCGCACCAATTTTAAAGAGCTCGATAACAATTCATTGGTGTGTACAAGAGCTGGCAATTGCAGTGACCATATCTCCAAGCTGGCAGCACGCTTTTGGATGCAGCACAGACACAGACCAAGGCAGTGAGCACAGCTCTCACTGCTGGCAATAAAATAGCTGCCGCAATCTTGGACAGACTGCAAAAAAAACAAAAACAAAAAAAAAACAAACCAAAATTGTGGCTTTCATTTTAGGAATGTTGTTGTTCAGCAGATAAAAGACTCGTGGCCAGAAAGAGATAAAGATTTAAAGTAAAGACAGATTCACATTAAGAAAAAGTGCTAAAGGTTTACACTATGTTTTAAAATATACGTAGGCTTGGGAAATAAAGAGAAAATAAATAAAATGGTTTAAAAAAGACAGAGTGTGGCTGGGTGTGGTGGCACATGCCTTTAATCCCAGCACTTGGGAGGCAGAGACAAACAGATCTCTGTGATTTCAAAGGAAACCTGGTATACAGAGTAAATTCCAGGACAGATAAAAGTTACACAGAGAAGCCCTGTCTCAAAATATTTAAAAATAGAAGTAAAAGAAATAGAGTAATAAAAAAAGCCACGTAAAAATGGAAAGCACAGAGAAACTTTGGATACTATACACGATTCTGTTGTCTTTAAATTGTTTGACTGCTGAGAAAATAACAACTGTTAAAACAAATGCTGCTGGATTAATTCAATTTATATATTTTAAAAATGCTTTGACTCCAAAATTTAAGCCTAAGGACAAGTTACTAGGGAAAAGGATTTCCAATTTTGTTTCCACAGAAAATGAAAAGCTGTGGATTCCTTCCAGACTAATGTGGTTTGATCAAGCCAGATCCCCTGAAACAGCGCCCCAGGTGATCCAACATTCAAAGCAGTTGAGACAAAGCAGCCTTGCAGACTACAGCCAGGATTCTCCATGACAGTGCCCCCTACCGGCAGGAAGAAGTTTGGAAAGAACGATGCCCAAATTCCCAAATATTGTTTATAAATGTTTATTTTCATTTAAGTTGGCTTTGTTATAAATGGCTAATGACCACAAGCAATCTTTTTAAAGGTAAAAAGGGAATTATGGTATAGATATGAATGCTTTGTTTTGGAATGTATTTTCATTTATTGAAACAAATTTAAGGTCAATTTTGTGATATGTATACTTCTCTTTTTTAGGATTGTGTTTATATAGTTCATTGAAAATGTAATGTATAATTCAGTACAGATTATAGAGAGTTGCTTATGATAGTGAAAACTTAGAGTTAAGTTAGTTAGGATTTCTAGTTGTATTTGAGATGGATAGACATTCTTCAAACCTTTAAAAGACCTACAGAATATGGCATTTAAAATGGTTTAGAGATTTTCTTGACAGTGAGACGTAACTGCTCCTGGCAACACCACCTTCATTAGAAAGGAAGGTGGACATTAAAGAAATTCATTACAAAGTTTGCTTTCAATATGGCAAGACTAGCCATTTGGACAAGATACTACTCTTGTCTAGACTGTTTGACTATATGCTGTATAAACTGGACGTGCAGGACCCACAGAAAAGTGACTGCTGAAACAAGATGGACAGTGCTACAGGGTTCCTGCTTCATGAAAGAGTCTGCCAGACACACTATGGCCTATGGGCTGAAGATGTAACATTACAGAAGAACTTCAGGTGACTGACCAGGCAGTGAGTTGTCTCTGTCATTTCTAGAGTTTACATATTATCCTTTTGTTGTCTTTGATGGAGTTGAAGACAGATAGTTATGGTTATAGTTTTCCTTAGTTAGGATTAAAGATAAGTTACATATAGGACATTAGACTCACAAACATAGTATAGATGATAGAATATTTACTTTAAGCCTTACTAAATGTTAATGGACTAAATATTGTTAACTGTGATTCTTATTTGATAACTGTTGTGTGATATATTTTGCTATGTTAAGGTTAAAACCCTTCTTTTTATTTTAGACAGAAAAGAGGAGATGATGGGAGATGTTATTCTGTAAATATGTTTCTCATACTGGTTAATGAATAAAGCCCTGTTGGCCAATAGGAAAGCAAGATAGGCGGAGCTAGGAGACTAGGAGGAGGAAAGAGGAAGTAGTAAGGAGGAGTCAACATGGAGAGCCCGGAGAGGTAGAACGCCAGCCAGCGCTCTGGCTGGTAAGACGAGCCAGGTGGAAATACTTAGAATAGTGGAAATGGGTTAATAATTAAGACAGAGCTAACTGGTAAGGAATTAGTAACTGGACAACAGAATTGTATCAAATACAGAGTCTCAGCATGTTATTGGGGGCTGGCATGGCAGCGGGGCCAGGTGGGCTGGTGGAAAACATACACACTACCTTTACTGATGAGGCAAGCCCCTGTCAACCATGCCAGTCATATTTACTGTCCAAGAAATCACAGTATTAGGTCATCAACGTAAATCCTTATCCTCCCTCCCTAATAATCTACTTGATATCAGTGTCTTCCAACCTATACTTTTAAAAGTTGAATTTCACACCTATGTGACTCACAATGAGAAGTCTAAAGAGCATCAAATTTTTAATATTGGGAAAAATCTTAACTATTTTTCATGGTAAGTTACTGTTCCCAAGTGAATGATTTAGTTAGCTGACAAGCTTAGGTGAAAGGGTATAAATACTTGAGTAGCAGTTAAAACTGAGATTAAAAAATGGTGGAGTGTTTTGGTTGTTGTTGTTTCTATAAATTGCTATAATGAAATTCAGTTCAGAAGTAACTGGAAGCAAACTGACAGACCTCACTGATGAGTGCATGAGCACAGTGAGCAGCAGATCTTAATGACAGCATCGTTTTATGCATTCATCTCATGAAAAGATATTTTTCTAACCCTTCAATTAATCAGCTCTATCTGGTCATTTTTTTTAATGGAAAATACCACCAATAGTTTATGCTGGATCTAACTCATATTCAGTGTTTTTTTATTAAGAAATATGAAGTCTAAAAAATACTATAAACTAGAAGTATGTCTTATAAAACTAAACTTTGTGGATGGAAAATGGTTTTTAGGCAAGTCTTTGAATTAATTTAGAAGCTTCTTGTTTTATTGTTTTACTGTGTTTATCTTAAAATTCGAAACTCTGAAAATCTGAAGTCTGAACCTGTTGTAGTGGCCCATGCCTTTAAACCTAGAACCTGGAAGGTAGAGGCAGGCAGATCTCTGTGATATTGAGGTCAGCCTGGTTTACAGAGTGAGTTCTAGGACAGACAGAGCTGCATAGTAAGACCCCCATCTCAAAAAAAAAAAAAAAAAAAAAAAAAACCAAAAAACCCCAAAATAATAAAAACAAACAAACAAAAGAAAACACCTGAACTCTGAACTCTGTTGCAACAATAACTTTAAAAACTTGAAACCACTAATAATGCTAATATTATTTTATATTTATAAGAAGCTGAAATTATTCTAAAAGTTGAAAATAAATTTCTTTATGACCTTAATGCCATAGATTTCTAAAGAGAATGAAACTTTTGATTGTAAAAGTAATATTCATGAGGGAAGAAAATAAACCATGAAAAGCATAAAGATTCATGTTCATTTCCAATAATAAGCCCAACCACAGGCAGCTCTGTTGATTTTATTTTAGCATTTATTTTCTCTCCATACATGGATTTTGTGTGTAGGTGCAAGGGTTCTTGCAGCTATATGTTTGTATGTGTGGAGGCTACAAATCAGCCCTGGTAGTTGTTTCTCATGTGCCATCCACCTTGCATTTTGTTGACACGGGGGTTCTTTATTGGCCCAGAACTCACTGCTTACTTTAGGCTGGTTATCCAGTAAGTCCCAGAGATCAGCCTGTCTCTAGTTTTCTACTTTTTTAACATAAGTTCTGGAAATACTTGTGCTTGTAGGCAAGCTCTTCACCAATGAACTTGTTCTTCACCAACAGTGCCAGTTACCTTGTTTTTATAGATTGTATACCCACAGTTATAGACTACTTTTGTAGGAGCCCAGAAGCCTGTGTACAGCCATGTCTTTACTATTTATTTGTTCATTGCACACTTCTACCAGTTAAGTAACAAAACAGCCAGTCTTCTTTTCAATGTCATTGGACTTCTCACCTTTTGGGCTGCAAGGTGAAGGGCTGTTCTCCGGCTATGATCAGTTTTATTGACATCTGCTCCTGCTTTTAGAAGAGCATCTGCACAGTCCAATCTGTCTGCCAACACGCAATACATAAGTGGAGTTCTCCCAAATTGGTCCTCTTTGTCTTTAAGAGAAGGGTTTCCTGTAAGAATAAGAATATTTAATTATTTTCCTTATTATGAATATAAGTAGGAGATACACTTGCTAAATCCTTATTATTGAGTACTGAACTAAATCCATTGCATATTATTTCAATTAAATTTAGTCTATGAGGTAGATATTAGCATTCTAACATTATTAACAACTGAAGCTCTGAGAAGTTCATTGATCTATATACATGCATACTGAGAGTAGATGGCAGAGAAGACTGGGAAATAGGTAGTTCTGCCATTTTGGGCCTAGTGGAACTTCCTGAACCTGGCTAGAGTTTGTCAACCTGCCTTTGGCCTATCACTTCCGTAAAAGAGTGACTCAGCAAAACTGCCTCTGCCCAGCTACTGCTAACATGGTGAAATATTATTCGCCCTTGCACCTCATCCCATCCTGAGGTCCCCACTCTCTTTCTTAACACTATATACGTGCATGCCTGTAACAATAAAATAAGCTCCTGCTTTGACAAAGCTCTCAACTCAGTGTGATTCTCTCTAGTGACTAGGAGGGAGGGGGGGTCTGGGTCTTCCACACTCTCCATCCTGCTCATCCCCAAGGAGGGACAGGCAGGGCTGGCTCCTCCACAGCCTTATTTGCCCGAGGGCCTGGCACTGACCATTCTTGTTCTACTCTGCTTATAGATGAAAAGAAAACACATCTTTCTCCTCCCCACTCTACCCTAAATTAAGTAAAGGGCAACAGTGAGGTGTTATCTTACCCTTTCTTAATGAGAGAGAGGATATGGGAGGCACCTGGAGAAAGCAGTTCTTTAAACTAGTGCATGGCATGACTAATGTCTGTGAAACTGACCAGAATTAGGACAGCAAAAGCTCTGGGAACTGAACTACAGGTAGAATCCTGCCCAGGTCTTAACCTGGACTGACAACCCAGAAGTAGAAAAGGCCAGATAAGCCTGCAAAACTGAGTAGATACTTGAACCAAAGTCTATAAAATTGAAACAGAATGTTTATTCTAAACCAAACAGGCTGTTAACCTTCTAAAATATGATAACTAGAATCCAGTATCATATACATAAAATGTCAAAGATACAGTTCCAAATTACTAGATAAACTGAGTTTTAAAAATATTAACTTAGTAAAAGATAACTGTGATGATCCAGATATTATAATCATGACAAAATTTAAAGAAATTATTAATGCTCTTGACACAAATGTGGAAATAAGTCTCTGCAAAGAAAGAGAAATATGAGCCCAAAGAAAATTTTAATTATTTATTAACATATATATATTTGCATTTACATGTATATACCATTTATATATCTATGTATATTTGATTCAGAATCTCACTATGTAGTCACTATGTGACCTCAAACTGTCTTTCTGTTTTGGCTTCTCAAGTGCAGAGATTACAGGTATATATAAACATGCTAGATCATAAAGTGATAAATTTCTAATTAACAAGTACAAAATCGAATAAAATAAGCAAAAGCATAACCCCACTAAATGGCTTAAGATCAGAATGAAGATGATACAGGAAAGAATCAAAATTTGATGACAGACCAACAGAAATTACTCAATTTGAATAAAAAACACTAAAGACACAAACAAAAAGTGAAAATTTGGGGATTTTTAACAGTAACAAAAAATAACAGTAATACACCATCAGTGTTTTAAAAAGTAAGAAAAACAGTAAAATACAAAAAAAAATAGTTGACCAACTGGGGAGATGATGGGTTGGTTGGCGAAGTGCTCATCATCACATAAGTATGAGGACATGTATTTGAATTTACAGAACTGGAGTAAAAGATGAATAAAAACTCAGTAACATGAGCCTATAATCCTACTGTTCCTATTGCAAAATGGGAGGTAGAGACCAGAGAACTCCTGAAGCTTCAGGCCTTCTAGCCTGCTGTACATAGCAGAGCACAGACAGGCCCTGCTACATACAAGGTGGAGGGTAAGAAATAATACCCAAGGTTGTCTTCTGACTTCCACATGCATTTGCTAAGACACACACACACACACACACACACACACACACACACACACACACACACAACCCTGCACTTTCACATATACACAAATGCACTTGCAAAATTTTAGAAAGTGTAAAATAAAAATAAAAACATGGTTTAAGACATAATGCCTAGAAGTGGCCAAAACTGTTAAAAGATGAAGGTCTACAAATGTAAGAAGATGAGAAAAGATCAAACAAAATAAACCCAAAGCAATCTATGTTGAGTCAGTCAAATAAAGCTTGTGAAAGCTGAAGACAAAGATAGCAATGATGAAAGCAACAGACACCTGTGAGAAGTACCCATTCAAAAGAAAGTTCCTCACCTAAAGCCAAAGAGGCCAGGGAACTGGCACATTTTTCAAGTATTGGACAAAACAAAACTGTCAATTCATAATCCCATAGTTAAAATATCTTTTATTAAGAAAGGTCAAATAAGGAAAAACTAACAGGATTTAAAGTCATCAGACAGTTCTCATAAAATTAATGTAGAAAGTTCTTCAAAGAGAAAGGGGATAACAAAAATATCTAGAATATCAAAAATGAAAAAAGACAACAGTGACTGAGAATGCAGTTGATTATTCTCCTCACTTTTACAAATTGTATTTTGATGACAGAAAAAAGCAATGCTGTATGATATGGTTATCTATTTATATAGAGGGAATTAAAATTTGGGGGTATGTGATACTGCAGTGGTTAAGAGTGTGTACTGTGACAGCTGGTGGTGGCACATGCCTTTAATCCTAGCACTTCAGAGGCAGAGGCAGGTGGACCTCTGTGAGTTTGAGGCCAGCCTGGTCTACAGATTAAGCTCCAGGACAGCCAAGGCTACACTGAGAAAACTTATGTCGAAAAACTGGGGGGAAGGGAGGGGAGAAGAGTGTATACTGGTATTACAGAGGACAATTTTGATTTCCAGAGCCCATGCTAGGTAGCTAACAATAGCCTGTAACTCAAGCTTCAGAGGATGCCACCCTCTGACCTCTATGGACACTGCATTCACATGCACACATACACATAATTAAAAAATAATAACAATAATTTTAAAATATTTACATGTGTATGAGAACACATGCATATATATGCATGATATGGTACACATGTGGAGGTCAGAGCACAACTTGTGATTGTCAGTTCTGTCCTTCCACCATGTAGGGTCTGAGGATCAAATTTGGGTCATTAGGCTTGGTGCAAATGCCATCACTCACTGAACCATATCATTAACTTTGGGAAAGTTCCTAATCTAATCTTTATCAATTTTGATTTATAGTTTCTCCTGAAATGTTTGTTTTAGCTTTTAAAGCTCTTCTATCATCCAGAACATTGTTTTCTTTAAATAGGCATTAGGTTATTTAATTGTTCTAGGAAGGAGTTTCATCCATGGTGGCAGGAAACAAATGAACCTGCTTTGACATTGGGCTTTTGAGAAGCCCCTCAAAGCATTTCCCGAAGGCAAAGTATTATCTTGACAATCTCTTATTGAACTACATTTCTTAGTCCAATGCCTGCCTTTGCCACACCTTCTGTATAATCCAGAAAGGAAGGGGCATTCTGCTTGAATTATGTTTATAAAAAGAATTGTTTCTAGAAATGCCCTATTTAGAATCCCTTTTCAAATTATTTGTTATAATTAAAACATTTGACACTTTGATTTTTCTTTAAGCCTTTTGAAATCACCTCTCCTAACCGTGTATCATCATGGCCATGAACTTCAATATTAATTGTATCTTGGATCCAATCCTCCAAAGGTGTTGATCTTGCTTTTAAAGGCCTAATTATCCTTCTGTATTGGGCATTTTCAAAAGCCAGTTTCAATTATTATTTTTCTAGCTTCTATGTCTGTTATCATTCTATTGACTGCTGATGACATTCTTTATACAAAATCCATGAATGCTTTCTTTGGGTTCTGTATAACTTTTGTAAATGATTCATTTCCTTTCCTGTTTCTCCAATTCTGTCCCAAACATTCAAGGCTGCTGCATGGTATAAATCAAAGAGGTGATCATTATATAAACATTGCCTTTCAAAAATAGCATAATCTCCTTCTCCAATAATTTGGTATTGGGCAATATCCATACCTATTGTCTTAGCCTTTTGTTCAATATTCTTAGCCTCTTCTCTGAACCAGGAATTCCATTGTAATTGTGGTTCAGGCTCTAGGACAGCTTTAATCAAATCTATCCAACACATAGGGGTAATGCTATTACATATTGACCAAGTGTTTATAATTTGCTTCACAAATGGTGAATAGATGCCATATGAAACTACAGCTTCCTTGAATTTCCCTAAAACTAACATTGTCACAGGCTTTCAATTATCTCCTATAGAACCTCTTTCACCTGGCACTTCCTGTAAGGTTACTGGGTGATCTTAGTCTTAGAAATCCATCTACCTTTCTCTTGTGTCATGGGATTAAAAGTGTGTACAACCATTATCTGATCTCTATAGCTTGAGGCTGGCATTGCTTTCTGAATCCGCCGGCAAGCTTTAATAAATCATAATAATGTATCACCACACCTGTAATTACATTAAATGTAAATGTTATATAAGCACACTTTAAAAAAGACATGAGACACAGGGCTGGAGAGATGGTTTATCAGTTAAGAGCACTGGCTGCTCTTACAGAGGACCCAGGTTCAATTTCCAGCACCCATATGGCATCTCACAGCTGTCTGTAACTCCAGTTCCAGGGGATATGACACCTTCACACCAATGTACACAAAACAAAGTTAAGTAAATTTTTAAAAAGACCAACAACATGCCAGTTATACAAAAAATCCATTTACCATATAATAACAAATGTTTAAAAGTAAAATCAGAGTAAAAACTTCACATGCAAACATTAATCAACGGAGTTGATAATGTGGAACACACAGAGGCATTCTGTAACTATGAAAGGTCATTCAACAAAAATACATAATAGTGCTAAATGTATATGCAAAACTGATAAATTATAAACCTCTGAAAGAAACTTGTACTTAGGAACTTTAACATTCCTCTTTCAAAATACCAACAATCTCTAAAATCAAGACCTGTAAGGATAAAGCAAGCATCATTGGAAACGCAGCAAGGTCCAGCAAATATTTATTGAACATTATGCAGTGACAGCAGATACTATCTTTTGGAACACCCACAAAGCAGTCTCCAAATAGAGCAAGAAAGTAAAGTGTTCCAGTGTGTACTTGGAAGAGAATTATGAATACTGTTTCACAGAAACAACAGTAAAAAACTTAAAGCACCGAAAACCTACCAAGTATGTTCTCTGGTAGTAATATAATTAAGCAAGTAATAAATCAAAGAGTGGCAATGGGAAATTATCAAATACTTGGGAGTTAAACAACATACTTTAAGATAATGCATGGGTTAAAGAGAAAATTTCAAGGGAGAGTTTACAACAAATAATTTTTATATAAAAATATTACAGGCATCTTACCCTACACATAAGAGAAGTTTCAAAGGAAACACACAGCACTGAAAATGTACATAAGAATAGAAGAACTGTTTCAGATTGATAAACTGTACTTCTACTTTAGTACACTAAGAAGAGCAAATTTAACCCAAATGGAGGAAGAACATAATAAAAGTATGTATAGAGATCAGTAAAATTAAAGTGAAAACAAAACAAAACAGATCAATGAAGCTAAAAGCTCTTGGAAAATAAAAAAAATTTACAATTGAACTAATGATTAAAAACAGATGATACTAGATGGGGCAGTGTTGTAGGCAGTGACAGAACACTTGACTTGCATATATGAGTTTCTATAGCCAATCCCCAACATTGTAAAACAAATAAAATAACAAAAGACAGTGAAAACAGATTTTTAATATAAGGGACAAAAGAAAAATTATCAGTATAGACTTCAGACCATTAGAAATTCAAAAACAAGGGAATATCACAAATTAATTTTATGGCCATAAAATTTCATCTAAAAGAAATGGATAAATCGCATGGAAGATATAATCTATTAAATGTATAGATATCTTCAATGGTATTTGCAGTAGGCAAAATTATGAAATGACACCTGTATTGGTTTGAATGAAAAATATCCCCTATAGGCTTATGTATCTGAAAATTTGGTCTCCAGTTAGTGACATTATTTGGAGTGTGATGGAACTTTTAATATACAGAGATTTGCTGGAAGAAGTATGTCAATCAAGGGGGGATTTCTTCCTGTGCACTGTCTCTGGTGTATGTGTGTGTGTGTGTGTGTGTGTGTGTGTGTGTGTGTGTGTGTGTGTGTGAGAGTGTGTGTATGTGTGTGGTGTGTGAGTGTGTGGTATGTGGTATGTGGTGGTGGTGTGTGTGTGTGTGTGTGTGTGTGTGTGTGTGTGTGTGTGTGTGTGTGTGTGTGTGTGTGTGTGTGTGTGTGTATGTGAGTGAGTGAGTGTGTGTGTCTGAGATGTGATCTCTCAGTTTCCTGTTCCTCTATCATGTCTTCCCTACCATTATGGAAATCTAGCCCTCTGGAACCATGAGCCAAAATAAACTGTTCCTTGTCTTTGCTCATAATGTTTTAGCACAGCAACAAAAATGCGACTAATATAGCAAGTAGGATGTCCACTTCCTAGAATACATGCTCTGTATGATCCCCTCTTAAGTAGGGTATCATTCCATGATTATCTTCTGTTTTATGGTAAATATGATGGGGTTTGCAGCAAAATTAAGGTCACTAATCACTGAACTTAAGGAAATCATGAAACATTAACTTGAGTGGCTTTTATTGAGTGATCGATGACTGAATGATTGTGGGCTGCTGGGGATAAAATTCAGTACTTATTGCATGATTTTCAAGCACACCACTACCAAGCCATACCCCACAGCACATGGGTGGGTTGCTTTTTAAAATAATGTAGAGATAAGGCAGGGGATTGGAGATATTTGAAGCAGCCAAGACACTTACCTGTTGGCCTAAGAGAGTCAAGCTCCCATAAATGTTAAAACTCCACAAAGGTAAATTCTGCCAGGATGTTCTTAGATGAGAATTATGACTTCAGATGAGACCCACCCTCGCTGACACTCTATCAGCCCATCTAAGCCATATCTAGATGCCTGACCCAGAGAAACTGGAAGATAATAAATATTTCTTGTTTTAAACTAAGTTTGTGTTAATTCTTAGGCAGCACTAGAAAATTCTTAATAGTATGACAACTGTTAAAGAAACCAACTTTAAAGTTATTCCTTCCTATAAAGTACTACTAAGATAATGTACTAAAAATTTTCCCAAGCAACTTTTGTACATTCCTGTTTTAAAAATTATTATGTAAAGGGAAAATGTAAAGATGGAAAGTTATTTCAGGGGTCAGAGATGTAGTTCAGTATATAGTACTATGTTTGACTCTGGGTTCCAGCTACAGCAATGAGAAAAATAATTTTTGAAAGGAAGACTAAAATTGAAGCACTTTGTATTATATAGTTTGAAGGCACAGAGCTACAGTAACGAAGATGGTGTGGTAACAGCAAGGACTGCTATAGATTGATATGCTATATGGGTCAATATAGCAGATCTGAAAGTATTGGAAACATACTTGCATGTACATGATTCATTGGTTTTTAGAAAGTAGCAAAGGCAAACCACAGAGCAGTATTTTAAGCACATGTAGCTGGAAAAATCTAGAATTCATAGGCAAACCAGAACCAAACCAAACCAAACCAAAACCTTTCTATCTATACTTTGCAGTGGTCTTACCAGGTTAGGCTGCTATAGCAAGAGAGTATAGATTGGGTAACATTTAAACCACAGTGATGGGAGATGTTATTCTGTAAATATGTTTCTCATACTGGTTAATAAATAAAGCACTGTTGGCCAATAGGAAAGCAAGATAGGGACTAGGAGACTAGGAGGAAAGAGGAAGTAGTTAGGAGGAGTTAGCATGTAGAGACCAGAGAGAAGAGAGTTCGGGCCTGCTGTCAGGTAAGACAAGACCATGTGGCAATTCTTAGATGAATAGAAATGGGTTAATATTTAAGACAGAGCTAGCCGATAAGAAACTAGTAACTGGCCAACAGCATTATATTAATACAGAGTCTCTGTGTGTTATTGGGGGCTGGTGTGACGGTGGGCCTGGGCCGGCAGGGAAAAACCTGCTCATAACACCACAGGAACCTATTTTCCATCATTATGGACATGGAAACCTAAGATTAAGAGGCCAGCAGGGTTGGTTGGGTTCTGGTGAGGGCCCTCCTCACCTCCTGCGGGTGGCAGACTACAACTTTCATATTTTAAACAATAAGAAAGCTAGAGAGCTCTCTAATCTCATTTGTGAGTGTTCATTCTCAAAACCTAAATAACTCTTCAAAGGCCTTACCTCTGACTATTATATTGTGTGGCTTAGGATTTCAGTATATAAATTCTGGGAAGATATACATACTTAGTTCACAAATAGCACAGAAGATAAAAATTACTTCTAAATGTATCACAGATTTAAATGTACAACTATAGCACTATAAAACGTTTAGAAGCAAACCTGTGTTAGGGATATTTTAGGTATAATCCCTAAATAATCCATATACAAATTCGTTTTCAAACTAATTCAAAACTTTTGTATCTGAAAAACATTGTTAGAGAATAAAGGACAAACATAAATGGAGAGAAAAAAATTTTAAAACACATAACTGATAATACCTTCTTTTCAGAGTAAAGAACTTGCTATAACTGACTACTAAAAAGGCACAGAATGTGTGAACAGACATTTCACTGAATATATATCTTAAAAAGAAGGCAACATCTGATGGGAGATGTTATTATGTAAATATGTTTCTCATACTGGTTAATTAATAAAGCCTGTGGCCAATAGGAAACATGATAGGTGGGGCTAGGAGACCAGGAGGAGGAAAGAGGAAGTAGTTGGGAGGAGTCAAGATGTAGATCGAGGAGGAAGGAAGACGCCAGCCGCGGCTCCCCATAAGATGACCACGTGGAAGTACTTAGATAAGTAGAAATGGGTTAATAATTAAGACAGAGCTAGCCCATAAACAATAATGGTAACTGGCCAACAGGATTGTATCATATACAGAGTCTCAGAGTGTTATTTGGGGCTGGTGCGGCTGTGGGCCCAGACCGGCGGCAGGCGGGCTGCAGGATGGCGGGCAGGCAGGAAAAACCTGCCGGTAACAAACATCATTAATACATGGGCATGTAAACTGATCCACAATGTGAAACCACTGCACAGCACTGCACTCTAGCACAGCTAAAGTGAAAACAAAACCCAAACAAACAACAACAGCTAATGCGGAGAAGACCCGCTAGGTACAGCCGAGCCCTAGCTGAAAATGGCCAGTTTCTTATTATCCTAAAGAAATACCATAAGGCCTAATAATCCCCTCACAGCACTAAGGAGAAAGAAAAGCACAAAAGTCAATGTTCACACCAAAACCTGTCTGTCGATGTTTATGGTAGTTTATTTCATAACTGTAAACAGTAGAAACATCCCAATTATTCTCCAGACACTGAGCAAAGTGCAACAGATTTACATGCAGGGCTACTGCTCAGCAAGAAAAAGGAAAGGGCCAAAGGCTCACCCAGCATGAGGAAACTCTCAGATGCTTTGGGACAAGTGAAAGAAATCAGTTTTAAAACTCTTAGTGTATTATGTGTTACTAAACTTAAAACCAGTAACAAAAAAAAAAAAAAAAAAAAAAACCATGGCTGCTGCCATGCACTTTTAGTGACAATTTTTGATGCTTTTGCCATAGTTACTGATCAGGCACTATATGGTGTGGGAAGGAAGGCAATTGCTTGGTTGGTGACTTGGCCTGAACTCTGTTGATGAAAATGAGGCTCTGGCCAAGTGAAATGTTTTATTTGAGGAAACAGCAATGCACATGGTATTTCTGCCTAAGCTATTTTGTACCTGAATTTAAGCTATTGTGTTAGGTTTTAAAAAACATATTTAAATTTTTTAAGATTATGCAATTACATTGTTTCCTCCTTTCTTTTCCTCTTTTCAAACCCTCCCAATTACCTCTTGTTCTCTTTCAAATTCATGGCCTCTAAAAAGAAAAGTTTGTTGTGTTTGTATGTGGTGTATATTTCCTAAATATATAAATGCAACCTGTTTGGTTCATATAATATCACTTTTATGTATGCCTTTAAGGCTGACCATTTTTATTGGCTAACCAACTGGTGTGGTGTTCACCAGGTGAACTGTTTCTCCCCCTTTCAGAATTCCTTACTTGTCTGTAGTTCTTCACCTAGGGTTGAAGCCTCGTGTGAACTTTCCCTTTCCATTATTCCTTCCTTCCTTCCTTCCTTCCTTCCTTCCTTCCTTCCTTCCTTCCTTCCTTCCTTCTTCCTTCTTTCCTTCCACCCTCCCTCCCTCCCTCCCTCCCTCCCTCCCTCCCTCCCTCCCTCCCTCCCTCCCTCCCTCCCTTCTTTCCTTCCCTCCTCCTCCTCCTCCTCCTTCTTCTTACAGGGTTTCTCTGTGTAGCATTTTAGACCAAGCTGGCCTGAAACTCACAGAGATCCCCCTACCGGTCTCTGCTTCCCGAGTTCTGGGATTAAAGGTGTGCACCACCACTGCCCAGCTTTATTGTGTCCTTCTTTAAAGAACACTTCAGCACATATTCTACACCTGGTTGTCCTGGGACCAAGAAAGACTAACAGCTTCTCCAATGATTTATTATTTTTGTGTATATTGGTAACAAAACAAAGAAGTCACCACTTGAAATTCAAATATATAAATATAGTCAGGTGTGTATAACTCCTTAAGGAGGCAGGTGGTCTTTTTTATAAACTTAGTTTTGAAGATGGAAGCAGTGTTACATTTGAGTCAACATGTCTGACAACAGAGATATGCAAAACATGTTAGTGGTCCAACTAGTTATGTTCTCTATAAGGTTCTTCAATATTGCATTCAGAAGACTCCCAGGACTACCACTTCATTTATAGGTAAAGTCTCATTTAAGCCCAGGCTCACTGCAAACCTAAAATATAACATAAGTGAGCATGATTATTTTATTGGTATGAATCACATCAAGGTAACACTTACAAGGAATATGCTGTAGTAAGGCTAGTTTTGAGTTGTCTTTCATAAGAAAGAGGCATTATGTAGGTGTTCAATTTGCTAGGATTCCATAAAGACAGTAGTAGCCAGATGTTAATAATATTCTCAAACATTATAAAGTGTGATTCCTTCTTGGAAACTCAAGAAAGCAAACTGAACTAGGAACTGTGGTTACAAGAATAAATGAAGAAAATTGAGAGAACACCATGCCCTGGCATAATCCTAAATGATTAGGCTCCTCAGATTCAAAGTGAAGCCAACGCTGTGGGGCTACCATGTTATGCCACCTAGAAGAGAGCAATGTAGTAGGCTCATAGCTGCCTCCTCCTTTGTCTCCTGTGATATAGGGAAACTTTGCATTTGGCTTCAATCCCAACCTTCATTTTGACAGACTTTTGTTTAACTAGTGGTTATATTTCCCAAAAGGGAAGCTTTAATTGGGTTATGTCACCACCATTCAGTATGTTGTGCCTTTGAGGAAAAATTCGTCTATTTGAGGAAATTGAAAGTATATAACCCTTATTCGTTATTACAAAAAATGAATGGGTCCTGTCGTGTGTCAGTTGGGGGTGGGGTAGGGTGGGGGACACAATGACTTTTGGGATAGTTTCTGAGTAATGAGAATACTATAGGGTTCAGGAGTTTGGGGCCCAAACAAAATAACTGAGGGAGGGATTTATCTAATTATTCTAGTCTCTTTCTATTTTCTTCAATTACAACATTTGCTAATACATATTAGGTCCACACAAAAATAATATTCTGGAGACAAAGCATTTTGGTGCCCGGGAATTTTAACTAACATCAACATGTTTTATGGAGGTAGGGCTTATGAGAGAGGGTGGCCTTCTCATGGACAGCTAACATAAAAGCAGCTGGCTAGTGTGCCTTGTGGTTTTAATTACTCTGTGAATTGTGGAGATGACTTCTCTTCCATGACCAATTGGGGTTTGTTTACCTAGGGCTGGCATTCTGCTGTGTCTGAGCACAGCTTGGAAGGCAGAGTGGAATTGTGTAGGAAAGCCACCACTGGATCTCACTCAATCACTGCAAGGCTTAATTGAAGCAGCAGAATCTGAGTGTCTAATGGGCTGGTTGGCGTGACAACCTGAGCTCCAGCTCTAATTAAAAGGAAGGGCCATCACTAGCAGTGACAGTTGTGCCATTCCCCAACTGCCGTACCACCACACTGGCCCACACAAATAAATGGGATTCTCCAATGATATCCTGCTTACTTGTTCGAACATGTCATCTTCACCTGACATCATGGGTGTATTATTTCATTTTCCTTCACTTATTTCCCCACACTTTTCATAATGTCACAGTCTTGGGAAGGCATTTGCTGTCACCGGGGGTACTCCAGAGTTTACAAAATGTTTAAAGTTATTTTTTTTCATTAAAATCATTATAAGCATCTGAAAAGATCACTTGCACCCATGACTACTTCAGAATTATCATGGCTGGAGACTTGCCATTAGATTTTACTATTAAATATGTTCCAAAGGTTATGCTATAGTTTCACTATGTTTTAATATTAAAATATATAGTAATTATATATCAATCTATTGGCTTTCCTTTGGAATTCTGTAGATTTTTAAATTAAACTTTTTTTTTATGAGAATAGGTCTATAAACTTTACCACATTGCCAAAAGAGTCTATAATCTGTGCAACTTGCTGTGTGTATGCACACAGGCATGCCTACCCCAAAAACAATGTTAAGCCAAATTCAATCAAGGTAACTGTTCAGGTAAGGGCATTTAAGGTAGCCTTTCCACTGTTGTTCAGATTGTTAGTTGCGGTCATCCTCGTATGTCTCTGGACATTTCTCTAGAGTCAGTTTTCTCTTCAAACCTATAACGGCTCCCTCTTTATGGCCTCTCTCTGTCTCTCTGTCTCTGTCTCTCTCTCTGTGTCTGTCTCTGTCTCTCTCTCTCTGTCTGTCTCTGTCTCTCTCTCTCACACACACCTATAAGTAACTGTTCAGTTCATCAATGGAGGCCCAAGGCTATTCAGTTCTTTCTTTCTTATTCTCTACATATAAGTATGAAAGTGTATGTGTATACAGAAAGATGTATCCAGACAGTGTAAGTCCCATAGGTTTTTTGTTAGGATACATTGTTAAATTCATTAACAAGTTGCAAAACAAAACACAGTGACTGATAACGTAAAAAATGACTTTATGAAGGTTAGCTAATTTTATCACTAATACTAGCAAGTATAATCATGTACACAGTCTTCCCTTGGTGTCCAGGGTTCTGGGATCTCCAGTTACCAATATCTGTATATATTCAAGTCCTTTATAAACACATGGTACTGATATATAACCCACATGTGTTTTTCCATATATCTTAAATTGTTTCTAGATTACTTATAATACCTAATACAATGTAAATCGTACAGAATTATTTTAGAATACTGTCTCAAGAAAAAAGACAGAAAAGTCTGTACACGTCCAGTAAAGTACAGAACAAGTTTGTCCCCCCCCAAATATTATCAGTCTTCAACTGATGACAGAGGGCCATCTGTACTTTAATATCACAAAAACATGAATTATTAAATATTTTAAAAGTTATAACCATTTTACTTTTTTGTTTGTTTGTTTCTGGACAGACTTTCTCTTTGTAACATCTCTGGCTGTCCTGGACATCTCTCTATAGACCAGGCTGACCGCAAACTCACAGAGATCTATCTGATTCTGCCTCCTGAGTGCTGGGATTAAAATTGTACCCTACTGCCCAGAAACTATTTTACATTTTATAGAATATTCAATTTAATATTTGAAATAGTACCTGAAATAATATCTGGATTCTTCAACTTACAGGGCTCATAATTTTATCTAACCTCTTCAGAGATGCTACGTGGGAAATGATTCTGAGAAATTATTCTTGCTCAGAAGGCAGACAGTAATAAAAGCTGTAGCTGGGTCAGCAGGTAATCTAGGAAGTGGGAAATGCTAAAGCATCTATACCATCATTGTGTTAGGCACAACAGCAAAGACTGTGACTAAAAGGATGTTTCATTCAGACAAGGCCTCTTCAGTCCTCCCCCAGGACAATGGGCAGCTCAGAAAGTGTTCGATTTAATTAGTTGTGTAAGTAGAAAGACAGTCATCCATTTCCATGGAGTCAAATGCATCACTGGCATATTTCTCCATGGAAACAGAGATGGGAAAACAGAAAATGCTAAAGTGAATGAATTCACTGAGCAGTTGGTGAACAAAGATCCAAAAAAAATAATTCATCAGTAGTATTATAACACTAGTTTAGGAAGGAGAAATAGCACATATGTAGTGATCATCAAACATGTGGTATGTAAAAAGATGTTTAAAATAGACTGAAATTTAAGATCAAACAAAACACATTTTAGCATGACCATACACAAGCTGGGAAATGCCACAGAATAAAGGTGTGGTTGTATGCACAGAAAATACAATGGCACAAAGCCTAAAAGACCAGCAGTGTCCTTCAGTTAGTAATGACTCAGGAGTTTCTTTGACAAGGTGATAGAAAACACAAGAATCAATCAATAAATTTATTAACTCTACACTTGTTACATGTAGTGCTTTTTAGTTCTAAGAATTTTCTTTTGGATATATTAATTATAGGAAAGTTCCAAGTTTTACAATGAAATGTTTGTTAGTTTATATGAATGAAACTAGTGTGCTTTTACTTTACTTCATACTCCACAGTTTGTTTTCTTTGGAAGATTGTAATTTTCATTAAAACAATGAAGAAGTCATTTTATACAGTTCTTTTTTTTCTTGAGGAACTCTAATTCAAGTTTACCCCCCTTAAGGGAATTTTGCTCAATCTGTCTCTCAATTCAATTTAATTCAACTCAATGCACTTTTAGTTCTGGCCCTCAAGGTATTTGTAAGACTATTGGGAAGGAAAGATAATTAAATAAGAGATATAATATTTACTCATTTCTTCAACAAATAGTTCTCACATGCCTACTATGTGTCAAGTAGTGTGTTAAAAATGATAATGAGTGATTCAGTCTGCACTTGAAAAAGTCATTAAATTATGAGAAACAGAAAGACATTAAAATAGTTACTTACAGGAATACAGTTATACAGTCTCTTGAAGGAAGCACATGGAATGCCAAGATAGAATACAATAAGGAGACAAAACTGAGATTGGGTTGTTAGAGCAGTTCTTTTTGAAAAAGCAGTCTTTTAGTACAGAACATCCTTATGGTATGGAGGTTTTTAAAAGTCAGACAGCTGGGCGGTGGTGGTACACACCTTTACTCCCAGCTCTCAGGAGGCAGAGGCAGGCAGATCTCTGTGAGTTTGAGGCCAGCCTGGTCTACAGAATGAGTTCCAGGACAGGCTCCAAAGCTACAGAGAAACCATGTCTCAAAAAAAAAAAAAAAATCTTGTTTCTAATTTAAATTAAAAAAATAGGAAATAATGTTGTTTCAAGTATAATGGCAAAGCCAGGAAAGACTGTAAGTGTATAGACTGTTTTTTTTTTTTTTTTTTCAGAGCACACAGAACTGAAACATTTAGTGAAAGTTAAAAAAGGATAAAAACAACAGTATGATTATTATAAAGTCTAGATAGGTGTAAGGGTATAACATGTACAAAACCCCAAATTTCACTCACAAAAAAAGAAAAGAAAGAAAGAAGAAGGGGCAAAAGGAGGCACTAAAGGAACAGGCCTATAATCCCAGCCTGTAGGAAAGAGAAGATCAGGAGTTCAAAGTCATCCTCAGCTACAATGGGAGTTTGAGGTTAGCCTGGGTCAAATGAGTTGCTGTCTCAAACAAACATAGGCAAGACAATAAGTGACCGTTGGGGTATTGACAATGTAGTATTCTTTAACTTAGATGGAGGTTAATGGGTATTTGCTTTGTATTTGTATTTGTGTAAGTTGTACATATGTTAGTTATATGTACTTCTTTCTGTTGTTCTTTTGCTGCAGCTATGGCCTAAGAAACACAAACACGAGACTCAGAGCCCACGTGGAGTTTATTGAGAGAGGGGAGAGGAAAAGAGGGGGATAGCTGGTGGCCAACTGAAAGGGGAGAGAAAGAGAGATAGAAGGGGCAAGAAGCATGAGAGAGAGAGGCAAGAGAGAGAGGTGTGCTTGGCACGCTTGCTTTAAAAAGGGGGCTTGTGCATGCGTAACCCGGTCTCTGCACAGCCAGGTAGAAGCTTGAGCAGCTAGGTAAAGCCTGACGTAGTGATTACATGGCCATAGGCGTCCCGCCCAGAGGCGGGATCCACAGACTGCCGAGACTCAACACTTTCTATTGTGTATCAAAATAAGGGGAATATACATCTGTATTTTTTCAACAAGAAAGAAAGGATTAAGGTGAAAAAATGAGGCTAATGGGTACAGATGCCTCATGAGTTTTGGTGACAAAATGATAACTACTACCATTCTTTCTTTTATCTTGCTTCTTTGCAACTGTGTACTATGGGTTTTAATAAGACATGAAACTATCCAGGGAAAGGCTGGTTCTTCAGCCTCCTTTGTCCTAGAGTGTGGATCTGTCCTTAATTTCAGACTACTTCCTTAATGACAAATTATTTCCTTGTACTATCTTTGACAAGTGAGCTTTGACTGCAAAAGACAGTGTCTGCCTTCTATCCACCAAGCAAACCACATAAATGCTAAGTCTGTGGAGACAAGTATTTCCAGTTGGTTCTATGGAGAGATTCCTACTCACCCCAGAGTGCCCATATACCTTTTTACTATTATAACGAGTCAAAAGTCTGGCTTTTTCAAGTCACTGTTATGGCAGTTTAGCTCTGCATCAATGTACTTGTGAGGGAAAGCTGAGAGACACAAATATATGTACAGGCAAATAAAAGGACAGGGAGGTGATGGGAGTTGTTATTCTGTACATATGGTTCTCATACTGGTTAATGAATAAAGCACTGTGGCCAATGGGAAAGCAAGATAGGAGGGACTAGGAGACAAGGAGGAAAGAGGAAGTAGTTAGGAGGAGTCAGCATGTAGAGCCTGGAGAGAGCAGATGTGGACCCACCACTCTCCGGTAAGATGAGCCACGTGGAAATACTTAGATAAGTAGAAATGGGTTAATCATTAAGACAGAGCTAGCCCATAAACAATAATAGTAACTGGCCAACAGGATTGTATCAAATAGAGTCTCAGTGTGTTATTGGGGCTCACGTGATGGCAGGACAGGGCGGCCAGAGGGGAGGAACAAAGAGTGGGACCAGACCATAGGTGGAGAAAACATGCTCATAACATAATGGTGTCAGAAGTGGAACTGAGAACTTCCACTTAAAACTTAACAAAAGCTTAAAAAATAGTTTTTAGAAACAAAAGAACAGAGACTAGCAAGACTTCTTGGTAGCAACATTTTTTCGGTTAAACTTTGTTTTGATAGAGATTTGCGTAGCTCCTTTAAGGGAGGTTACCAAAATTAGCAAAAGTGGCAAAAAACCTTGCTTTTAAAGAGTTCTGCTAACAATTCATTGGTATGTATGAGAGCTGGCAATGAAGATTTAGAATGTGTTTTAAAATATACGTAGGCTTGGGAAAGAAAGAGAAAAGAAATAAAATGGTTTTGAAAAGACAGAATGTGGCTGGGTGTGGTGGCATACGCTGTTAATCCCAGTACTCGGGAGGCAGAGACAAACAGATCTCTGTGATTTCAAAGTAAACCTGTTATACAGAGGGAATTCCAGGACAGATAATAGTTACACAGAGAAACCCTGTCTCAAAATATGTAAAAAGAGAAGTAAAAGAAATAGAGTAATAAAAAAGCCACGTAAAGATGGAAAGCACAGAGAATCTTTGGACATTGTACACTGTTCTGTTATCTTTAAATTGTTTGACTGCTGAGAAAATAACAACTACTGATAAAAGAAATGCTGCTGGATTAATTCAATTTATATATTTTAAAAATGCTTTGACTCCAAAATTTAAGCCTAAGGACAAGTTACTAGGGAAAAGGATTTCTATTTTTGTTTCCACAGAAAATGAAAAGCTGTGGATTCCTTCCAGACTAATGTGGTTTGATCAAGCCAGATCCCCTGAAACAGCGCCCCAGGTGATACAACATTCAAAGCAGTTGAGACAAAGCCTTGCAGACTACAGCCAAGATTTTTGCATCTTCTTAGGATCCCCCATGACAGTGCCTCCTACCAGCAGGAAGCAGTTTGGAAAGAACAATGCCCAAATTCCCAAATACTGTTTATAAATGTTTGTTTTCTTTTAAATTGGCTTGGTTATAAATGGCTAATGACCACAAATAATCTTTTTAAAGGTAAAAAGGGAATTATGGTATAGATATGAATGCTTTGTTTTGGAATGGATTTTCATTTATTGATACAATTTAAGGTCAATTTTGTGATATGTATATTTCTCCTCTTTTTAGGTATTGTGTTTATATAGCTCATTGAAAAATGTAATGTATAATTTAATGCAGATTATAGACAGTTACCTATAATAATCAAAACTTAGGTGAGTTAGGTTTTCTAGATATATAGAGATGTATTTGAGATGGATAGACATTCTTCAAACCTTTCAAGGACCTACAGAATATGGCATTTAAAATGGTTTAGGGTTTTTCTTGACAGTGAGGCACAACTGCTCCTGGTAACACCACCAGCATCAGAAAGAAAAATGGACATCGAAGAAACACATTATGGAGTTTGCTTCTAATATGGCAAGACTGGCCATTTGGACAAGGTATTGCTCTTCTAGACTGTTTGACTTTATGCTGTAGAAACTGCACATTCAGGACCCACAAAAAGGTGACTGCTGATGCAAGATGGACAATGCTACAGGGTTACTGCTTCATGGAAGAGTCTGCCAGACATTCTGCAGGACACAGAAACAGCTTGTATCAAATACAGAGTCTCAGCGTGTTATTGGGGGCTGATGTGGAGCAGCGGGACCAGTCCGGCGGGCGGGGAAAAACCTGCTCATAACAGGGAGGGCGTTTCTAAATACAAATGCTATTGGAGAATTTTCTAATATGAGAATGGACAAAAGTTTGAAGATGTTATTAGATGTTTTAAGCAAAGGGGAGTAAATTCTTTGAGAAGAAGAATGGACAGAACATAGGCCTTGTCAAGAAGAACTTTGACAGAAAGCTGAGTATTTTCCATTTTGTCAGAAAAAAAGGAAGAGGATAGGCACAGATATATGGAGATTTGTAGATATTTTAAAAGATGAGTGAGTTCCTATTTAATGTCTCCATTTCTCTAGGGATCATACAGTATTATCTGAGAAAAGAAGGAGAAATTGGAAGCCAAGCTTTCAGTATACAAGGAAGGCACCATTTACAATGGAAAATTGTGGTATGATAGATGGTTAGGTGTAGATAATTATTTGGAGCAGGGATCAAGAATTGATATATAAATCTTCAAGCTATGTCTGCTTGTTCTGGGGTTGCCAGGGTACATAAATTAGGTCCATCCAGAGTGAAAGCACGATAGCCAGGTGAAACAGAACATGAGCAAAAGAGTGAGTTTTTCCAAAAGAAAGTTGTAATAGTAGACCATGGGATCGAGGCCGGACAGGAAGAGAGATAAAGAGAGAAACTGGTGGCTAAAAACTTGGGAAGGAATTATATTGGAAGGCTCAAGGATGAGGAGAAACTGTTTCTAATTGTTAAGTGATCTGGAAGTGTTTCAGTTCAATGGTTGAGCATTGAAATGAGTGATGTGGAGGTCCCAGATGTCAAGTTCCAGGGAGGAACTTGGAATGCAGGTAGCTGAGGTGAAGGGAAAATAATGTGTCTCATAGAGAGAGAGAGAGAGATTTGTAGTATATACAAAATTTGAGGCAATTTATTTTATTCTTAAAGAAGAGTTTGTTTAGTAGAGAAAAAAGCAAAATGGTAGCAGGGGAAAAGCCAGGGATTAGAAAGTATAGAGGAAATTATCAAAGAATTACCCTTGAGGCTTACAAAAGGTTAGAGTTCACAGGTAAGAGTTTATGGAATAAGTGGAAATGTAAGATGAAATAAGTTCTAAAGGACCAAGTATGAAAGTTCAAGTAGTTTTGAATTTATTGCTCATCATCAGTCATGAAGTCATCAAACACATCAAACACACATCAAACGTGTAAATATTACAAATAACATCTATTTTCATTTTATTTGTTCTCTTTTGAAAATTGTTGACTATGTGGACTGGAGGTATTCACAATCCTAGAAAGTTTTTGTTTTAGCCATTTTGGCCTTAATTCTGTTCATTATTCATCTTGTTCTTTCTAGAACTTCTATGCTGGACTTCTAAACCATAAATACATATAAATGACAGAGAATAATTTTAAATCATCAAAAGTTATAAGCTTAACACATTGAGTATATTGCATAATCAAGTAATTTACCTCTTTCTAATCCATATTCTGAACCTTCAAGATTTAAGTTTTTTCTTGTCCAAGCACCAGAATGAAATGTAACTACTAATATAATTTTGTTAAGTTGGTGGGTTTTTTTTTCTTTTCTTTTCTTTTTGCTTCATTTTGTTTTTCCAGACAGGTTTCTCTGTGTAGCTTTTGGAGCCTGTCCTAAAAATCTCTCTGTAGACCAGGCTGGCCTCGAATTCACGAGATCTGCTTGCCTCAGCCTCCCAAGTGCTTCGATTAAATTTACAGGGTTAAATCACACTGTAAATTTAAATGATCAACAAACTCTCTTGGGACAGAGTTGTTTTTATTCGCTTGCATTTCTTTGGTATTAGTGTATGTAACCATGTATGTGTGGAAGTCAGCACTGACTGAGTGTTATCTCCAGCTGTTCTCTACCCTCTTCCTTGTAAAAAAGTACATTCATGTATTCATCTTGTTTGAGTGTGTGTGTGTGTATGTGTATGGGTGTGCATGTTATGATAAAACCCTTGTGGCAGACAGAAGAAAACCTGCATGCCTCGGTTCTCTCTTTCCACCAGGTGGATCTCAGAGACCTAACTCATGCTGACAGGCTTGGCAGCCAGGGCCTTTACTTGCTGAGCTATGTCAAAGGCACTGAACCTTGAGCCCATCAGTTCAGCCAGGCTGAGCAGTCAATGAGCTCTGAAGATCTTGCTGGCTGTCTCACACCGACTTCTGAATGAGTGCTATGATCTTAACTCAGGTCCTCATGCTTGTGCGGCAGACACTTAACTGAATGAACCATCTCCCCAGTCTATTACAGCATCCAAGTTTACAGGGGTTGGCTTACCAACAATGAGTCTCTGAAGGGCACCCTTATCTCCATTCACTGCAGCAGCATGAACCTGAGATGCTAGTGAGGATCCAGAAGACAGCACATTCTCTGAAATGTTCATCGTTTTCTCCTCAATATGAGTGACCTGAAACAGTGATTGAGACAATGAGTACAAGCACAAAACACTTCTAAAACCTGCCTTATCAGTGCCAAGTAGGTAGCTTGTAAACATAATTTATTATAAATATTTAAGTAGGATTTAACTATTTAACTCCTATTTCTACAACTTGGATAACATGGCAAATTATATGGCTTTTGTACACTTGCTTAACTGTAGAATGAGAGAATTTTCTCAAGTAATAAGAAGACAATTACATTAGGCACAGAATTTAATAGTCTTACTAACGTCTATGTAGTTGGAAGTTTTTATCCCACCTGCCAGCTCCTGGATAATCAGAGACTTAATATTAATTATAATTGTTTGGCCAATGGCTCAGGCATATAACTACCTAGCTCTCACAACTAAATTAACCCATTTCTATTATTTTATATTTTACTATGAAGCTCGTGGCTTGTTAGCTCATATCTTGTCATCCCCCACAACCTTCACGACTCCATGGTCCCTCCTCAACTTTGCCTTCTTTCTCTGTGTTTGGATTTGCCACCTGGCTCTATTCTGCTTGGCCACTGGCTAAAGCAGTTTTGTTTATCAGCCAATAAAAGCAACACGTATTTGCAGCATACAGAAGGACATCCTTCTAAGATTAATATAGGTAATATGATTTCACACAATTCTTGTTGAGATCTGATTGTGTCCTGCTTTGTTACTCCATATTGGGTAAAATAGTGGATTTTCAGCCCATGCCTTGGCCTGGGAGACTCCAGTTTATTAAAAGCTTTTGAATTCTGTTTTGAGGGTAGAAGAGTGTGATCCTGGGTGAAATGAATGCAGCATAGAATGAATGGTAAATGACTGTGCAGCGTCATGAGGGATCAGACAGGGTGCCAACCTATGAACTTTTCAAGGTGTACTGAGACCATGGAAGCATATAAACATATTAAAACAATAATAAGAAAACCAACCCCAAGGACTTACTGGACATGCTAGACTGAGGTTGGGTTGTAACTTCTTCATCTGGACCATATAAAGTGGAAGACCTAGAAATGCAAAGGCAATGGCCCTCACCAACCTATCTTCAGAGACCTGGTGTGCGCATCAAGGATTGACAGGCAGAGTTCTCAACTCTCCTTGAGGCTTCAGCTCAGCTGGGTACCTGCCTGTTGACATAGCCTACTTGACTGCAATCTTCCCTCCTACCTGTTTGCTTGTCTGGATTTGACCCCACTGTTCTTGTTCTAATTTTTTGTGCTCTCGTCTCTGCATCTGACTATATATCTTTGCCCTCCACCCTGACTACCTTGTGGCCTGATGTGAACAGCAACAGCTTGCTCTCTGACTAGTTTGGTGGTGTTACTTATCAAGGCAGACTACTTGAATTTTTTTTTATCACTCTACTTCTGAAACCTCTTGCATTCTGCCATAGCTTAAGTTGTATTCATTCTGTAAATCACATACATGCATATTTACATGCAATATGAGTAATTGAAATTAGAATAAATAATCTGCAGTTGCCTTGGCCAGATTACCAAAGTAGGTGGAATTATCTGGCAAAGGGCTATCATTGAAATGGCGGTATCTTGTGAATTTAATGTCATTCACTAAAATCTGGTATTGTAGACAGACATAAAATGCTTGCCTATGTTTCTGATGAGGATTAAGGAATTGTTCTTATTTAGAAAATATTATCATGGTAAAGGTTAGCTTTTGATTTAATTTGCGACAATGTGAGCTTACACGCTGGCAGAAAATAAGGAAGACAAAGTTGTGAGGCTCTTCAGTTTTGTCTGAGCATCTCTGTCATGTTAGAACAAAGGGTCATATGCAGGATCATATCAAAGTCACTAGAGATAAGGTACAAAACAAGGACTGAAGTAAACCATAGTAGGGAACTGCATTTAAGTTCCCGGTCAGCTGTGTGTCTTCAGACTACCTCAGCTCTTTAGATTTCAGTAAATATGAACAATTAAAAGGGCTGACTACGCTCCTTTATTCAACAAGTGAGGTGCCAACTATTCTAGGCATCACAATGAATTCTAAAGTGAATAGAGTTTTAGGTGTGCCAGACCACAAAAAAAGTTATTTGAATACTTTGAAAACTGTTAATATAATTATATCTATTTCTATAAATAGCTATATGTGCTTAACCATAATCTTAGCAGTTACCACAGTAATAGGTATACAGCTGGTGCTAAGTGAATGTTTCGAATGAAATGTCATAGGGTGAGTACCAAGTCCAAAGGGTAAATCAGATCAAATTTTAACTTCAGGGAGTAGTGAAGCTTTCTCTTTTATTTGCTTCCCTTTCCTTATTTTTTCAAGACAGTCAAAATTTAGAGACCAGGTTGGCTGGGAACTTATTATGTAGCCCATGCTAGCTTTAAACTCCCAACCCTTCTGCCTCAGCCTTCAAAGTGCTGGGAATACAGGCATGTACCACCATAACCAATCCTACTGGTTATGAATTTCTCATTTATCTAAATTTGGGTTCTGTCAGAGAATGAGATGAGTGGTATATTGATAAGGCCACTACATTAAGAAATAGTGAATTTAAGAGTCATGGCTCTACTATAAGTTTTGAAACCCTGGGAAAGCCTTCCTCTAGGCTCCTTTTTCTTTCTTTCTTTCTTTCTTTAATACAAATGTTATTTTCCTTGCTGTTCCCCCAATAAATAATTTTTAATAGGTATATCAAAGCAACTTTGTTAGTGCTATAAACTATAAATGTCTCATCATCATTAAATCATTATAAAACAAGCCTATGCAATAAATATTCTAATTATTATTGCGCAAAAGTAGTAGTGCTGAGCTCACACACAAAGAAAAGGCAGTTCTGGTTAGTATGATAGGCTTGGAGACTGTGAACATGGTGAGACTTGAGATTAGGTTCCAGAAAGAGAAAGGGTAAGGCCATCTCAAGGCAGCAGGAAAGCTGACACAAAGACTGGGTGTAAGGAGACCCACAAATGCAGAGTGTCTTCTGTGTGCAGGTAGTGATGATATGGCTAACTTCCCCACACATAGACCTGCCTGGATGATCACAGAAGATTCTAGAAAGCTACCAGACACCCAGGTTAAAAATCCCTTGCTCGTCGGTTAATTTGTAAATATACTGTAATAAGTGGTCACTGTGACTTTGGCACTGCGCCTTACAGTTTGCAACATGCTTTCCCACCCATCCTCTCTTCCTTTCACGGCCCCTCAGAAGCAATCTTAGTTAAGTCATTGACTGAAGCCCCAGCGGTGATTCTCCTTATATAACGGAGGAAGTAGCACAGAAAGAAGAGGCAGCAGGCTTCGAGGCCAGGGATGGAGGCTCAGGCCACACCTCAGACCAGGCGGGCCAAGAATCTGAAGCAGCGGCCGGGGCGGTGCTGGATAGCCTGCCCGAGCCGCCCGTGCCACTCCGCTTCCTACTCACCCTTGCCTCCAGGACTGACGTCCCGGGTTGGCACCAGGAGGCACGACCCCCACAGGACCGCCCCTCCCGCCAAGTCAGGCCACTGTGCCCGCAGGGACAGACCCCCAAGGCAGCAGAGCCCGGGAGCTCTGAAAACCCAGCCTGAGGCACTCGGCCGCAGAGCCCTCTGGGAATTGTAGTTCCCCTCTCCGAGGCGCTGAAGTTCGCGGCCCCTTCCAATCCCGAAGAGCCCCGCGCGCAGATGGCTAGCCCGACCCGGGCTCACGGCCTCCTGGGAAGGAGAGTTCCAGCTCTCAGATGACGTGGTCAAAGAGAGCAGTATGAGACTACATTTCCCGAAGTGCTCAGAGGTGGGCAGGACCCGGAAGTGAGGGCGTGAGAGGCCTCTCTGGAAGTTGTCCCGGGTGTTCGCCGCTGGAGCTCCGGGTCGAGAGGACGAGGTGCCGCTGCCGCCGGCCCTCGGAGCCCAGCCCTTTCCTAGCCCGGTCCAGTTCCAGCTGCCACCTCCTGACCCCGCCGCGGACCCCACCGTTACCATGAATCCTGCCGTCTTCCTGTCTTTACCCGACCTCAGATGCTCCTTGCTGCTCCTGGTGAGTGTATGTAGGGATGACAAACCCACCGACTGTGTCCCTGACCGCCTCCCGCCCTCCGCAAGGGGGAACGGTGCTGTCCCTGCTAGCCCCGACGCTCCTCGCCTGGCGAGGCGTGCACCCCCTGGAGCTGCCTTCAGTTTCGCCCGTCCTTTTGGCTTTTTAGGCCCGCGGTCCACGAGGCCTGCGGAACCAGAGACAGGGATCGGGACCTGCAAATAGAATTCGCCTTGGGGGAGTGATACGTGGGTGGTCATGGCTGAGGCCCCCTGGAGAACGTTTCAGTTTTGTGGATGGGGAGACCTGCTTGGGGCACCAGAATCCTACCTAAGGCACCGAGGGGACACCTGATATTTTCTCCCACGCTGGGAAGGATATGAAGACTTCAGGTGCTGGGGTCGTGTGAATCTCTTTCTGGATCCTCGAAACAGGCTGGTAAAGCCCTCTGTTGTGGCTTCATGTGATTGGTTGGAAACCCGGAACTGGAGACTCGTTTGGTGTCTACTGGGAGAATGGGAATTTAAAAGGTGGAGGGTGTGATTATCTGACAGGCTCTTCTAGGGCCTCCTGCAAGCCCTGTTGCAACTCATCTCCCTCATTGAAGCATATATCATTGTTAGTGCTCTTGGCTTGAGAATAACCAGCTCTCCTGCATACATATATGCCTAGTACTTCCCAGCCTGCTAGACATCATCCCATCTTAGAAAGGAATCTTTACGCAGTTTCTGTTCCTACCAAGTATATCTTAAGTGTGCGACTTAAGTGGCCTGTCTTAAGGTCATATTGATATAAAAGTGAAGGTGTAAATCCATATAAGAAAATGAGAGTAGTTTAATTGAGCTGTTATGATACAGTATTTGAAAGTACTTGGATTATGGTAGGTTCTTAGAAAGCTAAATTTGAGGCGAACATTATTGAACATAAACTACTTTCTTCACCGCTTAAGAATAATAATTAACTTGCAAGAAGCTGTATAGCTGGCTACAGGCAAAACTGAGTCTAGAAATAGATTTCTTGTAGTGTATATTCCACAGTATCACATAAAAAGTTCAACGTTTATGCTTGAAATACTTTGAATTCTCATTATGACTTGAAAGCCATGTTAAAAAAAACTATGTACAATACTTCGTTCTTTTCAAAATAAAATAGTGTAAGCTAAATGAAATGAAAATACTTCTGAAGACTAAAGTTGTGTGTAAACAAGGAAATATTAAATGATTGAATGTGTTATTAGCACTTTCAAGTATACTGCAGTAAATTACTTCTTTATAGAAGAACATTCTATCCCTCCCTCCCAGTGTGTGTGTGTGTGTGTGTGTGTGTGTGTGTGTGTGTGTGTGTGTGTGTGGTTTTATTATGTACTGTGGCACCTTTTAGAAATGTTAGAGGCCATATGCTTCTTAAGGACACTAATTACTAATGTTTTCCTCATCATAAAAAGTTGTATGTTGGAAATTATTTTTAGGTGACTGAAAAGTTCAAAGGTCAAAAATCTAAAGACATTGAAAAGTTGAAGCATTGAGTAGGAAAATGATGTCAATAGGGCCAAGATTAAGAAAGAGAACATTTATTTTGAAATAGCTCATGCCTTTTTTTCCCTAGAGAATCTACCAATCATGTTCAATATCCAAGTGATGGTTTCTTCTCAAATAAAGTCTGCATTTTACTATACTCTAGTTAAAAATATGTTGTGTATTTATCCCTAAGTAAAGGCAGAAGAGAGGACTAGAAACATCGAAGCCATTTTAGGTAACTCCTGTAAAGATTAATGGACTGGAAAACAAAGCCTCTGAAAAGTTTTCATAAACCAGAAGTACAAGTCAAACTAGATTCAATTTGAACATAATGTTTACTTACTTCGTTCTAATAATCTAATATTAGTTTAGCAGATATTCATACAACATCTGTCTAATCTCAACAGGGAGTAGCTTGTCTGACTGCTAATGCAGTCATAGTGATGGAACCTGCTTACTCAGTATCCCTCCTGTGTAATGAATAATCCTCCGGGTTCCCTTCAGGCTTCAACTTGATGACTTTCACAGACAGATGTAGAAAACTCCATTTCTCTTTTGGCTGAGGTCATCATTGTTCCTTTAAGTGGTTGGACACCCATAGATTCTTTTACTACTGTAAGAGCTATTTTGGACCTCATTCTTAAAAAACTACTAATACCTACTTAAATGTTTAGGGATTGTACAGTAATAGCTGAAATCTTAACGCTGAGGAGACAAGTGGCTATCTTTTCCCCAATCAGAAAAATTCTAGAAAATACCACTCTATGCCTTAAAAGCCTTATTGCATGGATAACTAACCATAGATGCTCAGTGTGATAACTCTTCCATTGTGTGTTAATTGACCTTTTTCTACTTTGTGTCTGAGATTAGTTGATTGAGAATGAAATAGGTTCTTTTCTGAATGTTTCTTGGCCATATTCTCTCCACACTGGTTTGTGTAAGTATTTAAATTGTGAGATAAAAGAAAGATGGCCAAATTGGAATGAACTTCTGTTAGATATCCTAAATAAACTCTTGTGCTTTAGAGACTTTTAACACTTTATTCCAGTTTTATTGAAGATGCCTTCTCACTAATCTCTTGATATTATGCTCAGAGAGTCTAAGTTCTTACTAGTCTGATAGTCCTATGCTTGTATAGGTCAATACTTTTGCTGTTGTTGCTCTTGGTTTTTTTTTGTTTTTTTTTTTTTTTTCCTGTAAGTATAGGAAGCCAAGAAAATGTTACCTAGTTTAGGAAGCAGTGTAATCCAAGAACTAAGTAAACACTTGTATATATTTGCCGAATATATTTTTAAGATTTTTTAAGTGCCAGTTTTAATCATTAATGTGAACAATAAAGAAAATGTCCTTTAAAAAAGTACAATTGGAAGCATGTAATTAGATTCATAATAGGTGGGTTATTTATCCTTTTTACATAACTTGTCCCATATCCATGGCTTACACTATGGGGCTGTTCTTCACAATCACTTGGGACAGTTTTAATAAAATGTTATCCTGGATTCTGTTCTCAGCCCCACAACAAACAGACAAACAGTAACATAAAGTTGCCTGGGCCGTATACCAGTTACATCTCATAGGACCCAGACATTAGTTTAATTTTCCTCCAAACACTGTTATCACACCTATAAAGTCATTCAATTATTGCTTGGTTTTTGAATATTCTTTATCATATTTGTTTTTAAAAACTGATTGATCAAATTGGAATCATATAAGTTCTGGACATGCTAGTTGGTTTCTGACTCCTATAGCTTTTGATGCCTGGAATTTTTTGATGCCAGGGCCTTGAGCATTGTAAACACACATTGTATTACTAAGCAGCTACTAGCCCAAAATGCATAAAGTCTGTTGCTTCCTCTTCCATCTAATTTTTTTTTCTTTCTTTCTTGGTAATTTCTTTAGGCACTATGCCGTAGAACATTTCACACTCTTATAATCACTGATTGTAACCTCTTGATGTGGTTTTTATGTTTTTCTGTTGGTTGAAGTAGTAGAAGTCTACAGTCAATTTTTGTGGTTTTTCAACCACCAGTTCAATATGCATTGCTTATTTTCTTATTTATCTTTCAAATTAAGTTCTTGTAAACTTATTATTTACTTCATAATCATGAAATTTATGATCTTCAAAGCCAATCAAATTGTGTTAAGATAATTCTGATTTCTTCATCTGTCTCTTCTACTCTTATCAACCTCCTAATGTAAGAAGACTTAGTATTCTTTTTTTTTTTTTAACTTTTTTGGCCATTTCTTTTTTTTTTTATTTTTTTGTTTTAATTAATGTAAGTTATTTGCTCTGCTCTTTTGTCTGTATGTTTTTCTAGTTTGATTTAACTACTTTTTTTACTTTAAAATTATAAAAAATGCCCATTTAGCTTAAAGTTTTATGTTAAAGGTGTTGAGATGGAACTATTCCACAGTATGTGTGTGTGTGTGTGTGTGTGTGTGTGTGTGTGTGTGTGCGCGCACACACACAGAAGATGACTTCAGATGTTGTCCTTAAATGATGTCTACCTTTTTTTTTCTTTTGAGACTCACTGGTAACTTATTGGAACTCACTGGTTGGTAACTTAGGCTGACTGGCCATGGAGCCCTAGTGTCCAACTTCCCAATAGAACTATATGGTTGTACTACTATGCCTGACTTTTAAACTTTAGTTTAAAGAATTTTAATTTAATTAATTCTTTGACAGTTTCATATATGTGTATAGTATGTCCCAGTCATTTCCATCCATACTAACCACTCTCATCTCCTGTCCTTTTTCTGCTGAAACCCATACCAAGAAGTTCCCTTTCAGCTACCATGCTTTTAAAAAAGTGTGTTTGCCTGTGTGGGTGTGTATCTGTGTGTGAGTGTATGACTCACTAAGTTTATTTAGAGTTGCTTGCATGAGCTTGGGTGGGGAGGTTAATTACTGGGGCATGGGCTACTTTTCCATGGGTACACCACTGGTGAGATGAGACCCCCCTTCTCCAATGATCATTAACTGCCAGTGTTCCCTCATGGAGCCATGGGGTCTCATGTCCCTTCCAACCATGAGGAAATGCTGAGACCCTGTCTTGTGCAGGTAGCCACAACTGCAGTGAGTTCATAAGGTCAACAGCCTTGTGTCCATAGACTTCTTTTTGTGGCATACCACCTTATTCTTCAGATCCTACCATCTTTCCCATCTTTCTTCCACAGGGTTCCCTGAGCTTTGGAGGAGACAATATAGATGTCACATTTACACATTTAGGATTGACTACTCTATTATCATCTGTGATTGCACATGACCAGTTATGAGCCTCTGCATTAGCTACTGCCATCAGCTTTAAGAAATTTTTCTAGGGAGGGCTAAGAGCAGCACAAAGCTATGGGTGTAAACACGAGTATCAGAAGACAGTCTGATGTGTCCATTTAGCAAAACACTATTTTTCTTGGAACTCACTCATTAGGCTAGGCTGACTGGCTAGGGAGCCTCTGACCTTTCCAGTCACTGGATCTTGCCCAGGTTTGCAATGCCAACACCTGAGTTTTCGTGGGGGTTCTGGGAATTGAACTTCAATCTTCAACTCCTGTGTTCTACTTTATAGTGTCACTGGTTTACTAGTGTTTCCATTACCCCCTGCCCCCCGCTGTTACAAATAGTTCTGCAAACATTAGCTAAAGCATATACAGTTTTGATAGTATACCTTTAAGATAGATTCCTGTAAGTGAAGTGAAGTTGCCAGTGATCAAAAGGAAACAGAGAGTACTTGGAACTTTGTACATGAAACACTACTACCCTGGGGTTTTGCCATTTTGTGATCTTGCCAACACTGTAAGAGAATTTCTCTATAGTCCTTCCAGAGTCGAATTGGGTATTTCTCACTGTGGTATCTCATTTAATTTGTTTCTTTTAATAGGTGAAGTTTTTCTTATTGTGTGCAGATAATTTGCATATCTTTTTGTGTGTCTTTGTGACTATACAGTATTAGAGTGTGTGGTATTCTTAAGGATAGATGGTACTGAAATACACTTCTGAAAAAAATCAGTCTGAGTTCAGTAGTATGTCTGGAGGGCTAACATTTGTGAAAGCCCAGAGGAGATATTCATTGTCATAGTTATAGAAAACTTTAAACTGCATGATAGGGTATTAAGTACTTTTTAGAAGCTCAGTCTTTAGATGTACTCTGATTTATTTACTTCATCTTTTGTGAAGATACTTAAGTTATTGGCTATTTTGCTTTTACAGAGTTTTCAAGTGTACAAAAGAAAACACATTGAAAAATATTCTTTCTAAATCTCCAAATATATCCCATAACTGTATTTCATGGATCATGCGAATATGTCTGTTTAATAAAGAAAAAATATCTAATTTGAATTAATAATTTTTTGGTTATAAATCAAGTTGAAACTTACATACACACACACACATGCATGCACACATGTACACGCACACATGCAACACACACACACGCACACCCTTTATGTTTTATATGTAAGCAGGGGCCAAAGAATAACCTCGGTTGTCATTTCTGAGACATCTTTTGTTTTTTGAGATAGGGTCTCCTTGCTTGCTTGTAACTTGCCAAGTAGGCTGGGTTGGCCTTCCAGTGAACCCAGGGATCCTTTTGTCTTCACCTTCACGGTGTTGGGATTGCCATCATGTGCCACTTCTTTGTGGGTTCTGGGATTCACTCAGTTTTACTTATTAGGTGTCTCCTATCTCTGAAGCTTTTCATATTTGTTGACCATTTATATTTCTCTCTGTATGTATAACACACACGTATTACTTGTTCATATTATATATCCTCATTTCAAAAACTTGATAACTCTTCCAGTGATTCAGAATAAATGCTATAATAAGCTGTAGAGAATGGTTGAAGGTGTTTGTTAATTTGTTTATTTGTTTGTTTATTGATGTATATTCAAGAGTGTAAGAATGCATGTCAGGGCATCTATATGTAAGTCCCAACTCTTCCATTTACTGAACAATGTAACCTTGGAAAAATAATTTAAATAAAAATTTTAAGTCTATAAAGTAAACATTGGATTTCATAATTCTATAATTTTTTTGTGTGTTGAATCTTGCTTTCAGAAAGGATAGTCTTCTGACTTCCTCTAACTGTAAACATTTGGTTTTATGCTTTGTTAAAACATCTGTTAACTTTTTAGCACGTTATAGGACTGTGTCACTTACCCTGTTATCTTCGTAAAGACAAGCATGTCTGGCCACAGTTTTCCAACATGGAGTATCTCTCTGCTGGTTCATTTGACTAAGGAAGTGATTAAAAACAGTTTAACTATCTCCACCATCTATCCATTCCTGTTAGTCTTTCTTTGCATCTGGAGAAGAAATCCGTCTTCATCCCAGGCTGTAGGAACTTGGTCTGCATCATTAGCCTTGTTTATCCCTTCTGTCACTTGAGTGCCTGTTTGCCATTTTCTATGAAAGAGATAAAGATGATTAAGATACATCCTATGCTTTCAAGAAACCTGCACTTCACTTAGAGAAAGAAGCTGTGTGTAAATAATTAGAATACTAGAAGCAATAGGTGATTGATACAGAAAGGTCATAGACCTTGTTGTTCAAAAGTGTGGTTGAGTGTCAAGTGATCTCACATTAGGACTACTGAATCAGAGCCTGCATTGTAAGAATGCACTTGAGTGGCTGAAATGTATGTTGAAGTTTGAGAGATACAACTATAGACATCCCTAAGAAACAAATTATTTTTCAGTGGAAAATTTCCAGCTCACTGGAGAAAGATGAATTTGAGCATGAATAGAATAATTTTTAGTTGAGTGGAATGAGGAAAGAGGGTTGTGACTTTTAATAGCATAATGAATCTTTTATATGAATTGAATAGCTCTGTGTGTTTTGTTGTTTTTTTAAATAATTCTCAGGGTTTTTTTTTTTTGTTTGTTTGTTTTTTGGCTGATATGGCTGAATGCCAGAATTGACCCTAAAGAAGCTAGCAAACCCATTGGCCAGCTTTCATTAACAGTTCATTATTAGTTTAGAAAAAGATGTTAAAAATCATGGTCTTCAGTGGATTCTAATGAGCTTCATTCAAGAAGGAATAGGAAAGCATGCTACCTTGGAGTCCTGTGTGTAATGTCCTGGATCTTAGTCTTAGATTTCCTTGTTAGGACTGAGAAAAATTCTAACAGTTTTGCAAATTCTTGGTTATATTGTAGTAGAGAGCTCTACAATTTCTCCAGCCTGATGAATTTATCATGTAGAAGTAATTATACATACTGGCTCTTAATTTTAAATGTTTAAGATAAGACTGTCATAGAGAAGAGCACTAAAAAGACCCAGGAAACTTCCTAAGAAAAACATTTTAGTAGATTTGAACTCAATAAACTAGGCTTCATTATACCAATGACTATCTCATTTCTTCTTTAGATGATCATACTCTGGACTGAGACCTTTGATAATTAAATTTAAGAGATTTTAGGAAAGTGCCTTTAAAAATACAGGAGGTTTTTTTCCCAAGTGGCTCTAGCAGTAGTGTCTTACTTTACTTGCTAGGAAGACATAATTATGATTGGACTGTGTGTAGAGTAGTGTCTGAAGTTCTATTTATCAAGTTGTGCTGTTCATAAATATTCACTAAAATTAGAAGCTGCGAGAAGTAATTCTCATTTTCAAATGCTTTTGTTTTTGGCACCTCCCTAGCTCCCTATCAAATAGGATTGAATAGACAATGAACTCACTCCAATTCAAAAGCAATGTAACTAACTTTGAGGTTTGACTATCTGCAATTCACCTCCATGGTAAAATCTCATCTGAGGTCTACATCTTTAAGTGATACTTTAGGAGAGATTTAAAATTTTGTTTTATTGTGTGACAGCTTTGTACACTGATGATGAATTTTGATTATTTTCATGCCTATACCCTCCCCCCCCTTTTTAAATCCCTTTTCCTGTCCCACTGGAATCCTTCTCAACAATTCCCCCTCCTACTTCCATGTTTGTTTTCGTGTGACCCATTGTGTTTAGTTGGAGTAGCTTGCTTGAGTGTGGGTTGGAGATTATGGAGCATGGGCAGTTTATCTGTGGTTACACCACTGAAGAAAGTGATACCCTCTGCCTCAACAACCAATTAATCCGCCTGTTCCAGTCAGAAGCTTCTGTAAGGAAGATGGGCACAGCAGTAATCTGTTGGTGTAGACATGAGTACTGGGGCTGGAGAGATGGCTCACCAGTTAAAAGCACTTGCTGCTCATTCCCAACACCCACATGATGGCTCACGATTGTCTGTTACTCCATCTTGAGGGATCCGGTTTTCTCTTCTGGCCTCCATGGGCATTGCATGCATATGGTACACTTACATGCGTATAAATTTTTTTAAAAAAAAATCTTTTAAAAATAGTATTTAGAAAGCAATTTGACAGAGTGACCATAGCAAAACAATAGTCCTAAGACCCATGATTCCCCTCATCCACCCTCTATCATGGGCTCTTTTGGCCAGGTTTATAGAAGTATGCATGAATTTTCAGTAGGAATTTTACTAAGAATGCACCTCCACTGTATAGTATTTAATAAAATGGTATATAAAAACTGACCTCTTGATAAATTTCTGACTGCTTACTTCAGATATTAGGACAATATCTTTACCAGGAGCTAATCTTTTTATAGATCAGACTAGCCTCAAACTCAGAGAGATCCATTTGCCTCTGCCTTGGTAGTGCTGGGATTAAAAGCATGTGCCACCACACCCAGATAGGAGTTAATCTTCGAATTTGATAAATCTAGATTAATGCATGCATGTATTTTCTTGCTCACTTGAAAATGGCTAGAAATTATATGAGGTCATAAAGATAAACTAGTGTGTTTTGAAAAGTAGCCTCCTACTTAAAGCAAACTGCTGCAAAGGGTGAATAAAATATGAAGTACTGATGCAGTATAAATCATAAATGAGTCTGTAAATATCTGATTTTATATTTCTTGCTAATTGGCCTGTTTAGTTACTTTGTTGTGTTTTAAGTTTTAGGGGAAATGCCACTTTAAAAAACAAACCACTAATACAGCATTGAAATCTTGTCTCTTTAAAAGACAGTGTGACATATAAGTATGTGAGTTAGTTACCCCTGAGAGAAGAGATTGGACATTATCAGTTCATCCGAGTTTTATTACTGGAGTTCTTGTTCGAGTATAGCAAGAGGTAAGCTATCTGGTGACAAATTCATGCCTCTGTGTATACCAAGAGGTAAGCTAGCTAGTGACAAATTCATGCCTCTGTAATGACCCGTGCATTTTCAGAACTGAGAATAAAGAAATATTTATTACATTGATTTCTTTGGGAAAAGGTGCTCAAAATTGACTAATATTTAACCTTTCTAGCTAACAAGAATATTCAATTATTATTTTTATGTGTGGATGAATATGTTTATACATGTGCATGTGTGCACATGTGATCATGGGTATGTATTTGTGTGTGTATGTAGGCCAGAGGTCAGTGTTGGGTGTCTTTCTCATTTCTTGTCCATTTTATTTCCAGAAAGGGTCTTTCACTGGTTTGGCTAGACTAGAGATCCTCCTCTCTTCCTTCCCAGTCCTATGTAAGCTTTTCACAGGGTAGGGATTCTCAGGTCTTTGTATTGTGCTGCCTGCTTTTACTGACAGAGCTGTCATGGTTTCCTATAGGGAGTCTTCTGATCCACTCACAATGAACAGAAGTATAGCAGTATTGTGAATGAGCTTTCAGAAACTTTTTACAACTGTAGTCTACAACATTTTTAAACGCATTACTTGCCTGTATAGGATATTTATTTGTGCTTGCAATGGTCTTAGGGTAGCTTCCAGAATGAAATATTTTTCTCTTAATGACAACTTAAAAATATACTTATATGAATTTAAAGATAATTTGAGAATAGCATTTACTTACTTCAGGAGTCAGAATTAATCCCATATCCTTTCCACTTTCATCCCCCCTTTTTTTAGGCAGTGTCTTATATAACCTGAAACTTAGGATCTACCTGCATCTGTGCTGGGCTAACAGGTGTGTGTTACCTCACCTGGCATTGGCCCATATCTTGATTCACAACTTAATCACTTCTATTTCCTGTATTTTCCTATTAACTTTTGAGGAATAACAGATAGTTTCTGACCCATAGGAAGTGGTGTGTATGCTTCTATTATGATTGTATGAAACAAAATAGTTAAGAATTGACATCTTTTTATTCATCTTTTTTTTTAAGTACACTCTCATATTACAGATATACTTAGATACTTTTCTAAAAATACCATGACCAATGTAACTTACAGAGGGTTTATGGGGATTTACAGTTTCATAGGGTTAAAGTACATGACCTTTGTGCAGGTGGCAGGCAAGCATGGCTCTGGAGAATAACTGAGAGCTCATTCTTAATCTATAAGCAGAAGGCACTGGGAAGGATATGAGCTTTTGAAACTTCAAAGACTACCCACAGTGACATCTCCCCCAACACAGCCCCACCTCTTAATCCTTCCCAAACAGTTCTCCCAACTGGGACCCAACATTCAAATATATAAGCCTGTGGGGACCACTTGTTCAAACCACCACAAATAAGAATGGCAGGAATAGGAAAGATAGTGCTCTCATGTAGGGGTGCTCTCATGAGGTGCTCTCATTAGGGGCTTGTGAGTGTGAAATAATTAGGAAGGTAACCTTTGACAGAAGTAGGAGTCAGTCATTTGGATTTCTTTGTGGGAGCCTCTTTGTATTCTAGGACCTTAACCAGTGCTCAGGTCCTTCATGTTGGAGTGTCCCAGGGACATTCAGGGAGCACCTACGCAGCAGTGTTGTCAAACAATGATTGTTTGTATCGGGTATTGGAAGATTTTATATATATTTAAACAAACAAAAACAAAAAGAGCATTTGGCAAATATGTGCTTACTGTGTGTGTTTGCCAGTGTTTCACATTCTGTGATGATCTGACTCAGGTAAAACTTCCTACTGGGGTATTGGTAATATTTATTTCCTCAGCTTTGGCCCAGTTGCTTCAGCCAAATAGTACTGGTAGTCTCAATTAAAAATATTCTCTAGGTATAACAGGGGAATGTCATCCTGAAATGTGAAAAGCATTGTGGTAGTGATTTAAAATGTTAAATCAAAAGATTTCCTGACCTGATGTTTTGACTCCTGATAGTACTACACTTTCATGGTACTGAGAAGTATAATGAATTTAAAAAAAAAAATGCTTTCACCAACCACTGAACACATTTTAGCCTGCTGCCTTCCAGTTGTTTTGTGTGTATTTGAGTGTAGCTTAAATAATTATTTTCCTCTTTTGAAAACAAAAGCTGGATTTTCCGTTTAGTCCTGGTAAAAAAGGTAGATTACTGATTCATGGAAATGTATCATGAGGAGGAGTGGTGGTGGTGGTGGTGGGGAGAGCATAAGGGATCAGGAAGATCAAGTTGGGGGAAGAACTGAGAAAGAAAGCAAGGAAATAGATGCCTTAATAGAGGGAGCCATGATGGGCTTAATGAGAAATCTGGCCCTAGGGAAATCTCCAGGGATCCACAAGGATGACCTCATCTAAGAATCTAAGCAATAGTGGAGAGGATACCTTAAATGTCCTTTCCCTAAAATGAGATTGATGGCTACCTTAAATGTCATCATAGAGTCTTCATCCAGTAGCTGATGAAACAGAGATTCACAGCTAAGCACTGAGCGGAACTTCTGGAATCCAGTTGTGGAGAGGGAGGAGTGATAAGCAAAGGGGTCAAGCCCATTCTGGGAAAACCCACTGAAACAGCTGACTTAAGAAAGTGGGAGCTCATGGACCCCAGTCTGACAGCTGGGAAACCAAACCAAGCCCCCAGAATGTGGGTGTCAGTTGGGGGCTTGGACAGTCTATGGGGCCTTTGGCAGTGTAACCAGTATTTATCCCTAGTACACAAATGGGCTTTGGGAGTCCATTTCCTATGGAGGGATACTCTTTCAGCCCAGATACATGGGAGGTGGGGGTGGGATGGGGGCTAGGTGGAGTGGGGGAGGTGGGGGTCATTAGGTTCTACCTCAAATGATGTGACAGACTTTGATGATTCTCCCATGGGCGATCTCATCCTCCCTGAGGAGTGGATTGGGGGTTGGTGGAGGGAATGGGAGAGCAGGAGGGAGAGGGAACTGGGATTGATATGTAAAATAAGATTGTTTTTAATTTAAATAAAAATTTAAAAAATGTAGAGAGAGAAAAGTGTTGCATGATCCTGAGGAGATGTGAACAATGAGTTTTAGTGGAATTACTTACAGGTATGTAAGTTAGGAGTTACTTAAGGAGCCTGACATGGGTTATGCTTACAAAAGTTGGAACCCTGGAACTCACTGCATGACTTGCAGGCAGCTTAACTGCTCCTGCTCATCTTGTCTGAGAGAGTGCCCTCAGCCATGCTTACTGCTTTTATAATCTTGGTGGTGGTGGTTGGGGTGTGTGTGTGTGTGTGTGTGTGTGTGTGTGTGTGTGTGTGTGTGTGTGTGTAATGCCCGAAGCTTTGGAGTTAGTTGTTTGCTGCCCGACTTTTAAGAAGCTCCCTGTAAGATGTAATGTTTTTAATCTCTGAGGAAATTACTATAGGACAAGGAAATTGCTATAGGACAAAAAAGATACCCTTGTGCATATAGGTAATCTTCCCCTACCATTTGGAAATGTCTGCTAGTTTACCTACCTAGTTCAGTTGTTTATTATTTCTGAGCCTCCCCTTTCTCAGCTGTTAGATGGGGACAGGAACTCATCTGTAAAATCTTAGTGAACAGTGAGATTAAGAATGTGCCTATAACCTTGTTGGAAACTCTTCTAGCTTATGCCACATAGTGGACACTCAATAAATACTGTTAAGATAAGGGATTCAGGAAATAAATGTCTGTCTAGTTTCATTAAAATTAATGTGCACTGAATTAATAACTCCCATGACTAGTATCCACTCCCTGTGAACTCCCTATTCATTACAATAACAAATGGCTGGCTCTGTCATTGTACCACCCATTGTCATTAGTTAATTAAAGATAACTTAGAAATGTGGTACTAAGTGGGTAAGTTATTTGTCAAGCTCTATTTTTAACTGTACCTAATTAATATTGTACTTAAATTCATTGTATAATTATGAAAATAGTATACAAAGATGGGATAGTAATGATCTATTTTTTTTTTTGAAGAGTCCACTGGTTTTAGCATTATTAGAAACCTAATTTTTTAAATCCCTTTTCATTCATAAGTTTAGACAATTCATATAGCTTATTTGAGTCTTGAATAAAAACATTTAGCAATTGTTTTTTTATATGCTAGGCACTACTAAACTTTTATAAAAGTTAGAACATGATCCCTACTTTAGCTTCAGTGTAGTAATGTTGTAAAAAGATATTATGTATGTTGTAAACTGTAAAAATAAGTTACTGGGGCCAGTGAGATAACTCAGCAGGTAAAAGCCCTTATCATACAAGCCTGACTACCTATGTTTGATCCCTGAAACCTAGGTAAATGTAGAAGGAAAGAGCAACTCTACACAGTTATCTTCTGACCTCTACATACACCCTGGCCTCATTGCCCCTACCTCCAACCCCTTTTCTCTCTTTGTTTCTCATGCACACATGTTAGCTTTCTCTCTTTAATAATAAATGACTTTTACATTTTACTACTAGAGTAAAACATTTGTGCTTGCTTTAAATATGCTTCATTCCTGGATTTTTTACCTGAATGTTTATTGTGTCATGAACCTCTGTTTGAAGGAGAGATGATGAATTAAAGTAGTTTTAAGGTCAGGATGCCCACAGTGACTGGCAATGCTAGGAGGTATAGTGATATTGAGAGTTGGAAGACCCACTTCTGTTCTGACTCTCTTCTTAGCTATGCCATTGCCCTTCTCCTAAGCCTTGTTTTTGTAGTTTAAAATAGGGTATAATTATTTCTTGCCTCCTATCTATATGTGAGAGGTGTTTGCTTTGTCAGGTAAAGGTTGGGGAGGGAGAGCTTGTCAAACCCATAGAGCCATTGTGAAACCCAGAAAGCACCTTGTGGGTGACTGGTTCTTGTGCTAATCAGTGATACGTGAGTCTGCTGGAATGGATGGATGAGGCCTTTTTTTTTTTTAAGTCTGATTCTAAAGTGTAGTGGTTTTGTAAAGTACTAATCAACTTGTCTGTTTCCTCTGGTGTTTAGTACGTGGTCTTATCAAAATAGTGAAAAATGTAATTATGATTGATAGAAAAGAAACTCTAACTTGATATACAGTTCTTTTAATACAAAAGCAGGTACATTCCTGTAAGTGGTACAAATGAAAGTGGGGAGATACTTTCCTCTCATCTGTTTGAAAGGTATCATTAGCTCCACATACAACAACTTCATCTGTTTCTTGAGCATTTGGAATCATTCAGAAGTCTGTCTGCTCTAATGGACATAAGGTATAAGGAAAATGATGATTCTTTAGAAAAGTGTCATTTGTAGTTGACTTTGGTAAAGGAAGAGAAGATTAGTACTTCAGACTTGTCACCGAAAAAATGAAAAACTGTTTGAGTAAGTATAGAAGATTTTAAATGTCTGGTTTATAGTTTTCTTTGCTCTTGTAAGCCTGACTTACATATATACCAGTTACCCTTAAGTATTGCTTCCAGTATTGCTTCGACTTATTTATACAGAATTGTGTACATTTATAATCTTGATTACTTTTAGTAAAATTAGGCCATTAAGCAAATTTGTTTATAGGTCCAATGAAAACTGGTATAAAGCCTGAGTGTGGTGGTCTGTGTTTATAATCCCATCAGTCAGGATTTTGATACAAAAAGATGGAATGTTCAAGGTTAGCCTTGAACTATAAATAACAACAAGGAATCATCCTGATAGATAGTAGTACATTCTAAATTCCCCACTAGGTACGGAGAAAGAAAGAGCCAGCATTTGAGAAATAAAAGGAAGATGTGAGGGGGATCCTGTGGACCCTGCTTCAGAGCTTCTGTCTTTTCCTGTATCATCTTTTCACTAATTCTCATGCATGTAGCCATCGCTTCTCCACAGATGGAATAACCGACTTTTTCCTTTAGTGGTTCTTTGCAGTTTTAGGTACTTTTATCTTGTGTGTGAAAGACAAACACAACTGCCTGACTTTCCTTGTTTGCTGATAGAAAGCTGTTCACCCTCATTCAGCAGTAGAAGGAATCTGTCAGCTGTTTTCCCATTGACTGTGGCAAGGCACATATTAGTGAAACTTAAGTAGGCTTGTGACTGCACAGTAATCCACTGCCCTAAAATACTCATGTTTCCCTTTCAGCTCTGGTCACTTAGATTTGAAACATTATTTTTCTGACTTATTATAGGAGGAGAAATCTCTATCAGGCTTTCAAATATTTGCTTATTACACCCAGTATCTTGTATTTTTCTCTCCTTAATACACTGATGCACTGTAGTGATTTTTTTCAGGGTTACATAGAGAATTACTTTGTCTGTCTGTCTATTTATATTATTCTTGAGCTAGAACAGTAGCTCTCAACCAATGGGTTGTGACCCCTTTGAGACCAAATCACCCTGTCACAGGGTTGCATATTAGATATCCTGCATATCAGATATTTATATTATGATTCATTACAGTATCAAAAGTACAGTTATGAAGTAGCAACGAAATAATTTACTACTTGGGGCTCACTACAACATGAGGAACTGTAGTAGGAATGTTGAGACCCACTGAACTAGAGGCTCACTTTGTCCTATTTGGCTCAAACAATCCCCTTTCTTCAGCCTCCTACAGTGTTAGGATCACAGGTATGAACATTCACACACAGCAGAGTTTTTATTGTAATAATCCTCATCATGCATACATTGTAATCTGCCCACACATGAATGAGTGCTTATGTTTTCTTAGCTATGAAGTTGGTGTGTCATTTTGCCATTGGTGTATCCTTTTATATTCTTTGGCACTGATAAAATTGTTTTGTTGTTTGGCTGTTTTCCACATTTCTTAACACTGGTTGAACTTATTTGTAGATATTCCCCTGACACCTTTTTGTTGTTGTTGTTGTTCATTCCAAGTTGGTATTTGCTTTGTCAGGTTGGGGAGGGAAAGTTTGTCAAACTCATAGAGCCATTGTGAAACCTTGGGGGTGGCTTGTTCTTGTGCTGATTAGTGATATGTGAGTCTGCTGTCCTTTGACCCTCTGAAGTAAAGGGATGGATGAGGCCTTTCATTTTTAAAAGTCTGATTCTAAAATGTAGTTTCATTAATATTGTTTTTTTAATATGTTCTTTGTATACTAAATTTATACTGCTATACCTTACACGTTCTCTAATTGTAGTTTGATTTGAGTTTTTTAAAGTATAATTTACACCATTTTCAATGAGTAGCGAGTTTATTTCATTTCCCATATTTAAACCTATAATTCTTTCCTTTGTTGCATTGTCTCCTGACTCCACAGTTGTGGAATGAATGTTAAATACTGGTAAGGAAATCAAATCAGAAAGCCACCACAACAAAAACACAAGGATGAACAAAAAAACATTAGAAAAGGGGGAGAACACTACACCCCATCTCTTAACATTCTCTTTTTCTAGTAGTTTTGTCCTAGCAGATCAAACTTAGAGGCAAGAGGGACCATGTTTTTGTTTGTTTGTTTGTGTTTGTTTTTTGAGGCAGGGTTTCTCTGTATCGCATTAGATCCTGTCCTGGCACTCACTCTGTAGACCAGACTGGCCTCGAACTCACAGAGATTTGCCTGCCTCTTCCTCTGCCTCTGCCTCCCAAGTGCTAGGCTTAAAGGCATGCACTAAGGCCCAACTAAGAGGGACCATACTCATTCATGAACTTAACTTGACTTGAATTTGTCTGATTTTTATTTAATGTGTTGATAAATAAGGGCATACATGAAGTCCTTAATACTGTTTGAACTTCATTCTGATATCTCAAAACTGCCCATTGAATAAATATCCTGTTTGGGGCTTTTGTATAGCAGGTGACAAGCATTCCAAATATCAAGTGGTGATTTAGATCTGTTAACAGTTTCATTTCAGCAAAGAAACAGAGAATTGAAGAATAAATTCTGTACAACAAAGCCAAAACTTTGCAAAGAGACTATGTGTTAAATTATACAAATTAGAGATTTTATATTCAATAATCAGATGATTTTAAAGTAATTCATATTTAAATTATAAAAATAGATGCTAAATTATTGTACATTTCTGAATATGAACTCTCATAAAAATCTCCAATTGCATTCATAACTATTCCGTACAATTAGTTGAGGTTATGTTTAAATCACAACTTAACTGTCTGTGATTTGATGCAGCCTTTGAGTTGAGGGCCAGGAAGCAGAATTTTTTGCTGCTAGCTCTGACACTAATCATGTAACCTTTGGACATGTACTTTTTTGCCTTCTCTTTGTCTGCAGATATCAATGGCTGCTTTGCGCCTTAATAATCCTAGATTTTTTTTTGAAGTTGCTGAGATACAGCTGAAGGGACTAGGCTAACGAGTGCTTTATTACAGTGTGTGTAAAACCAAAACCACATAGTATCCTAAACTATCTCTTGTGATTGTCTCATTAGAACCAAATATCCAAGGTGAATGAAATATTATGCTAACTTTGGTTACTACTTAGTTGTAAATTACTGTATGGTCTGTTGAATACTGCTCATATCGTATTTAGTCATTTATAATTCTACCCACAGAAAGGAGTGTTTAAAGAAGTACTAGACCGTCTGTAATATCTGTAAAATTATCTTGAATGAAAGTAGTGAAAGGAACTTTATAGTTTAAAAGGACATAAGAGGGCTGGAGAGATGGCTCAGTGCTTAAGAGCACATGCTGTTTTGTTCAGAATCCACATTAGGCAGCTCCTAACCACCTGTAACTCCAGCTGCAGGGAATCTGACACATCTGGCCTCCAAGTGCACATACCCAGACATGCACACATGTACATAGTTAAAAATAAATGTTATATACAAACTTTTGCTATAAAAAGGAATGTAAGAAACTAATTACACAAATGGGTATGTTCTTAAGCAGGTCAAAAAAAGTATTGAATTCACTTATTTTGTAATCTCAGGGATAAATTTTGAGATAAACATACATATGTACAACTAGCTTCTTTCTTTCTCTGGATCTTTGTAAATGTAGATTTAGGATGACATGTACCATAAAGCTACAGTGAGTTGGGAAGTGTTCTTCAACCTGTATTCACTAGAGCTTCATAATGTGACTTTGATTATTTGGAAAGGAGGTCTTTATAGTCCATAGTTAAGGCTCTTGAGATGGAATCATCCTAGATTTAGGGAAGGTCCTATCTCTAGGTCTTGATGTTCTTATGAAAAGAGAAGAAGGAACAGAACAGGTGAGAAGATGGAGGTTGTAATTATAGTGATGAGTCTCTGTAAACTAAGCAATATCAGTAGCCACTGGAAGACACAATGATGGTTCATCTCCAAGAGCTAAGGGAGAACAGTGGGTTTGCCAGCACCTTGATCTCAGGTTTCTGGCATTTAGAATTATAAAATAATAAATTTGTTTTAAGTCTCTGTATTTTTGTTAATTTGTTGTGGCAGTCCTAGAAAACTAATATAGAGACAAAATTGCGCTGGTTCATGTTTAAAACCCCTGTAAATTTATGATTCTATTTGGTACCACTCATGTACTGCTTAACAACAAGGCCTGAATCATCATTTTTTTTTCATGTGATAATGACCTTTGCACCTAAAATCCCTAAGTCTACTACTATAAATTAATGAAAAGTTCATCCCACCTTGGGAGTACCTTTTTTTTTTTTTTTTTTTCTCTCTTCTCCTCTGACAAGTTTTCTTTGTATTCTATTCTATTTTAGCATTTATTTACTTTGTACTATACATGGCACTTGGTGTACAGTAGAGACATCACAATATTTGCTAAGAGATTGATTTGATTAAACAACATTAACTTTTCATTCCTAGGCATTCTACAGTTCCATGATGTTTAAAATCAGTCTTACGTACTTAAGTGGGAAAGATAATCAGTGATACGGTGGCTAGAAAAGAAGGCACTTTGTGAATATTGTGTTGGGGATTGGAACTCACATGAAATGATGACAATGCTAGAGATCTCTTCCAAAACTATATAAGAAAAAAACTTAGGTTTATTGTAGAAACTAGCAAGTAAAAAGTAATGACTATTTATAGCTGGAATCAGGATAATTTTTAAAAAGTGCTGTACCTACCAATAAATTTTATTTCTACAAGGAGGAAAAGGAAAGTCACTATAGTAGAGATGAGCATTTTTATCCTATTTTTCAGTGAGTGAAATTACTAAAGCAATTTCAATGAACATTTTGTTTTAGACACTGAAACAACAGCGTTAGATGGTCTTTGTAGGCTAGACAGTTTCTAAATGGAACTCTTTCAGAGGTCAGTATAAAAGTCACAAAGATGTATTTTGTCATTTATAGTTCTCAGTGTCATGGCATGTAAAGATGGCACTGAAATAGAATCATGGGCTTCAAAGATTACTCAGTTATAAATTATCTTGCTGCTATATTTTTTCATATTTCTTATCAGCTCTTCAGTTCCCACCAGCCTTTATAAGTCAAAATATTAATTATTCAATATTGCAAATTTCAAGGGAATAGTAATGTTGGGAGTATTCTTTTTCTTCGTCTACTACCATTTACCCTCTGATTGATGGGTCAGAGAGCTTATAGGAAAATTCAATCAATTGTAAAGTTTTGTCTTACAAAAATGAACATATCTTTCTGTTCTAAATGTTAATTACAAGCCTGTTATGGGCAGCTTACTAAGAATGTATCTACCTACTCTTAACTTGAATTCGTGGCCATACATGAAAGAAATCACAGGCATAGTTGCATTGAGACAGACAGGGCTTACTGGATATCCACATTCTGCCTCTTAAGAGTTTGCTGCATACCCAGGGAGATTTTCATCAGCATAGGAATTGATCACTGTGTAGGTTAAGTGGGCACAGTAGTTTCTGTGTAGAAGTTAGTAGCAAAGTTTGGCTGAAGTTCAAATCCAGCATCATTGAAAAATGAGGAAGATTAATTGGGGCCATAATATCATGAATGTTGGACTTCATCCTATAGTAAACTTTCTTGGAAATGGAAGTTCATGGAGCTAAATAACACATCATTTTGCTAAGGATGAATATGAAAGTAGTATGCAGAACAACATGTCTGGAGGAACAGAAGATATAGTGAACATGGCCACTACTCTACGAAAAGTAAGTCTGTATCAAGCTAGCTTTCTAAAACAAAAACCTAGTTTGCATTAGAAAGTCTTTTTTTAAAGCTATAAAAGATAACAAAAATGGCAGAAATAAAACTAAGCATACCTACTGTGTCGGTGACCATAAAAGATTTAACTGATCTATTACAACTTTTTATGTTAAAACACAAAGTATAACTTAACTCTTTTTTTCCTGAAAATATACATACCTATAAGAAGAAGGGATTCCAAAATATTGGAAGTAAAAAGTAAATGTGAGCAATAAACAACCTGGGGCCCCCATCTTACTTAATTAGATAGAGTGTGAGGTGAAGGTCATTTAACAGTGCAGAAAGAAAAGAGCATCTTAGAAAGCTAAAGGCACAGTTTTACATTGTGCAATTTACTGTGTAGTCATGAAAAGATTTTAAAAGTAGTGAATTAATACTATAAGCTTGTGTAATGATAGAGTCATGGGATTTGGTAATGAACATGTTTTACCCTAGGACACAGTACTCTGGTTAGGAAGAAGAAATTAGAAAGCCCGAGAATCATCCAAGAACTGAGTGTAGAAAACAAGTAGCCAAACACTTCAGTAAAGAACTTCACTCAAGGCTATGTACTCCAAAATGCATGTTTAATAGTGAAATAAAGGCATTCTTTGGCATGTGTTGGAGGTTTTTTCCCCACATTTTGCAGGATAGAAATGTATGCACTAACAGTAAGAGCTGGCAAGTAGGATTAAAGGATTTGTTACATAATTTAGGAGAAAACATGGTCTATTTAGTATAAACCTTAATTTTTTTAAAAAAAGCTAAGTAAAAATATGGTATTTCCAAAGTTTAGTATTCAAAAACATTGATGTGTTCTATCTCACCCACTATAAAATGTTGGCTGTCTTCCCTTCCTGGTACTGCTTCTCCAACCCTTCATCTTTCAAATATTGACTCCCTGTTTTAGCATCCATTTCCTTTGGGAATCCCAAATGAAGTTAGCCTGCCATTTTTTTTTTTTTTTTTTTAAATAAAATTCCACTTTCTAGTACTAGCTGCCTGATCATTTTTTTCAAGGTGTCATTTTACATGTTTCCCTATATTCAGTATTTCCTGTATACCAGCGGACTTGTATAGATAGAGTCAAATACTATCTTTCTGTTGTTAATAACTTCACAGGTGATCCGGAATAACATTCAGTTGCCTATGTTAAATTGACTCGTCTTATTGAAGCATGGCAGAATGATTTATTTTGGCTCATGGTTTCAGATGTCCATGGTTGGCTTTCTTCAGGCCTCAGTGCAGCAGTATATCGTGTTGGTGAACTCACCATGGCAGCTGAGAAACAAAAGGCCTGGGACATGGCCAATACCTTACTGTCTCCTCAACCTAACTTTTTTCCCTTGTGCCTTCATGTGACGTTCTGCCACTTCCCAGTGGAGCCACAGTCTGGCAAGCAAACCCCATGACCTCTAGGGAGTGTTTTAAATGAAAACTGTAACACAGTGTAGCTCAAAGACACAGTGTAGCTCAAAGAACAGTTGGAATTTTTTCTTGGCATATATTTGCAAATATTTTTCTAGCACAAAACTATATACTAATTTGGAGACCACTATACACTGAATATTGTCTCCTCACTACCACTACCCCTCATCTCCATGTTCCAGGGTGTATGCAAGAAAAGAATGTAGTTGTGATCTTGACTTTTCTCCAACTTCTGTTTGTTAGTTGCTCAAAGTTTGGGTTCTAGAAGAACAAAGTGTGATTTTTTTTCAGTAAATAACTCTTTCCACACAGTAAGACTGTCATCCCCAGCCATGAAAGTCATTTTATACTAAGAACATTCCCTCTGAAGTTCAGAGAACTACACTTTCTTTCAGTTAATTTAGTTCATCCCATATTTAGATATAGTAGAGACAAACAACAGATGTCATCAGTTTTTATTGGAAATCCATGTATGATCAAACAGTAGCAAAATGTATGAATTGCAGCAACTTTTATTTTTTTGTATTTGCCTGTGGCTGTTTTACTGGCTTAGTTTGAGATTGGGGATTATATTACTTATATCTGAACTTGGGTGTGTTAGAAGGGGGTAGGCAAAAAGTTTATCTTTCCTAATATCTGCATGTGTTTTCTGTTAATGAAGAATGTTTTTTTTTTTTTTTTGTTTTTGTTTTTTTGTTTTGGTGCTTGTTCATAAATGCAGATTGCTTCTGATGGTGCCAAAATAGGGTTCTTTGGTACAAGAAGGCTGTACTGTTGAGAAAGCTAAGGGTTAATTAAAAATAGCTTTTCAATATTAGGTAGTTTGGCCTGTTTTTCCTTTCTCTTTGGACTTCTAGTTCATTATATTGCTCTTGAGAATACTAACAGTACGAGATGTGCCTTGATTGATATCCGACTTCAAGGCCCTTAGTTCCTGTCAGCCTTAGCTTCTTTTCTTCAAGAGTCTTCAACATCTAGCTTCTTACAGCCAGCTGCAAACCCTTTATGTATTTTTTGTCTACCACTTAATGCAAAACTGAGAGAAAGAATATGCTGACATTGTAGCCAGAGAAGTGACCTTGGTTCTATGGCATTAGGACTTCAGGAGGTAGGCTGACTGTCAATATGGATTCAAAATGCAAGAGAGCTATTACCAGATACATCACTTATTTCTTACTATAGGGGAGATTTAGCAAGCACTTTGGAAAGGATTTTCAGAATCTTATACAAAAAGCAAGCAACTGAAAGCTAGCAAAAGTACACTAAGGCATTGCTACAGAATGTCTGATGGACATAATGCCCATTGACAGCAGCAATGCCACAGGGAGAAAGCATTCTCTATTTAAGCTATTCATGTTGGTAATTTGATGCAGAAATATCCTTTCAAATTATTTTTAAGGAGAAGGCAATATATTTTACAAAAATAACATATAAATTTCGAATAAAGTTACAGATTTTCCATATTTTGAAGTCAAGCAATCTACATCGCTAAAGAATTGTCACAAACCTGTTGATTGTGTTCATATTTGAGGACAATAAACTTTGTACATAGTTAAATGAATGTATATGCTTGTCACTAGAGTATAAAGCTTTGTTCTCTAAAATAGTGCATTGTAAACTTTAGTGTGCATAGCAATCATCTGGAAGTCTTATTAAAATGAAAATTTATATTCATTAGGCCTGAGCTGGAACCTCAACAAATTCTCAGGTAATCCCAATGCTGCAGGGTCAAGGGGCCACACTGAACAGTGAGGTATTAAGACGTTGGGCTTTAAACAAACAAATTCATCAGAAATGCTTCTTGTTTTCTAAACTCACTCATAATAAGATGTTCTAGCGAACCACTTAAAACCTAGAAAACACATCCATGAATGTGAATCTCACTAATAGAAGAATATTTGATAACTACTTCTGTCTTATATTTTACTAGCAATGAGCCCTAAAACTGCCATGCCATTTTTTTCTTACCTTACAGCTGGTACAGTACAGTTGTTAGGTTTCTACTGACTGGTGTGATGTAGCTGTTCTCTTTTTGGTAATGATTTACTGATGAGTCTGTTTATTTCCCCTCAGCCTCATTATTAAGGTTTTAATCAAATAAAGATTGTATGTATTTACAATTTACATTATGTTTTGATGTATGTATACATTATAAAATTATTAAATCAAACTAATTTTCATATTCATCACCTTACATTCCTTTTTTTTGTGATGTGAACATTTGTGATCTAATTGCTTATCAGTTTTCGAGTACATTATTATTAACTCTAGTCACCATGTTGTATGGTAAGTCTAAGTGGATGGCCTATGTGTTGGACTATCTGAAACCATGCCAAAGCCTGTAAAGAGAACTGAAAGGAGGTCTTACTGGGGGGGTTTCAGGGCAGAAATGCAGATGAGCTTCTGTGATAGGTGGGGCAGATTGCTTCTGATATTTGTTTTAACTAGGTCTCCGAATTTTCATCAAGTATTTTGTTTTCTCTGTCAAATAATAAGTCCAAATTGTTGCATTTCTTGTTTTAACTTTATTCTTCTCAAACTTGTTAAAAATATTCGTTGACTATTTTCCCTGACCTTTTTCTCCTATTTTCTATCTAAGAATAATATGTTGATGTTCTGTAGAAAGTGATGTAGGAGTTCACATGAGAGAAATGAGTCACTGTTAAAATGATTACTGTTATCTGGGACCAAGAAGAAAGTCTTCATGGAAAGGTACCTTTTACTTGGATATTGAAAGCTAGGTAGCCTTTTCTAGCTGTTCCAACAGTGATTGTGCATGACATGAGTAAAGTGTGGAGGCAGGAGAACAATGAGATGTGTTTTAGAAACCTCAGGTACTGTAAACTTTTTGCATTCTGAATTTATAACTTTGAGAATTGGGACTATTTGTGAGTGACCTTGAAAATGTATGCCACGGTTCTGATTTTACCCTCTGGGGTACAGCCTAGTGTTGCCAGTGCAGTGAGGCTAGTGATTGGCATAACAGTCTCATCCTTACTCCTTTGTTCACTCTTGCTCTGTTCACATCTTAGCATGTTAGGTGGGGAGGTAATACTTCATGATTTAGGATTGGTGAAGAGCGACCCTTAGTTACTTTTCAGTTACTTAGTTCCTTTCAGTTACTAAGGGTCTGCTACAGTAATTGTGTATAACTTTTTGCCTGAAAAACTGCCTACAGACCTATCTTACTAAGTTTGAAGCCAGCCTGATCTATAAAGTGAGTTTCAGGACTGTTAACAGAGAAATCCTGTCTCCAAAAACCAAAATCAAACAAGCAAGCAAACAAACAAACAAACAAAAAACCCAAAACAAAACAAAAACCCTGCCTATAGAGGGAAAGGGTTGGTATTTACTATATAAACCTCCAAGACAACGGGCTTAATTTGCGGTCTCTTAAGAAGGCTAGAATTTACTTATGTCTGTTGTGTGTGTGTAGAATGAATATGAATTTATTTCTTGTGACAGGATCTCACTGTATAGTCTAGGCTGTCCTAAAGCTTATGATCCTCCTGCCTGAGCCTCCAGATTAAGCATGTGCTACTCCGTTCACTTAGAATGTGTGGCTGCTGTAACTGTAGTTCATTTTAGTTGGAGCATAGGGTATCATTGGAAAGCAGTAGGGTGTAACTCAGGAGGGAAGGTGCAGCTAGTTTATGAGTGGCACTAGATGCTTGATAGTGGAGTTAGACTTCTCCACTCTGCTGTAGATAGAAAGTCTTTGGAGGTTTGTGGTCAGGGAAATTGCTACACACCAAGCCCTATTCAGAAAAATTAGTCTGGCCTCCATGGGAGATATTCCGTTTAGAGAACATCATAATATATGATCTCTTAATGGTTCCCATTAAGAATATATTTGGATGGGAACTTCAGGTAATAAGGGAAGTAGGAAATTATAGTTATTTCTTAAATTATGAACAATTCATATGAAATTATGTAAACAAATTCACCTTCAGTATTACTGTTTTGTTTTGTTTTTAGTTTTTTGAGACACGGTTTCTCTGTATTGCTTTGGAACCTGTCCTGGAATGCATTCCATAGTCTAGCCTCAAACTCACAGAGATCTACCTGCCTCTTTCTCCCAAGTGCTGGGATTAAAAGTGTGTGCCACCAACATCCGGAATATTTCTGTTTATTTATTCTTGACTCTAAAAAAGGTACTGATGGTTCTTTCAAAAAAGGAAACAGCATTGAGGCTTAGCACTGGGTGCCAGAGCATCTTATGTTGTGGTAATGAGGACAGATATATGTTAGTATTATAACTTGACCTAATTGAAAAAGTGGTTAAAACATTTTTCCAAATTTATTCATGAAATAATTCACTTTAGCATGTAATCAGCATTTCAATGTGATAACTAATCTGGAGAGCAGTTTAGTTTATCAGTAACTCTTGTTGACTTTGGCTTCCTTTTCAGATCTATTTCTATTCAGCATACTGGGCTGCTGAGAAAGGGAAGCCATTTTCTTTGAAGAAAAACAGCTTAAAGGGTGATTGTGTGGTGGTTTAGAAGAGGTGCCCAGGTAGAGTAGGTTTTGTGTATATAGAGAAGCAAAAAGTGGGCAGGATTTAGGTGTCTTATAAGTACTGGCTTCATTAGCCAGGCAGGTGGCCTTGAAGGAAGGTGAGCAGGGTAACAAAGGAAAGATTTTGTGGTTCCCACAAGTACCTCAGTTTTAAAAACTCTCTAGATAATGCTGAAGAAGCTCCTACTGTTGGAAGCTTTTAAAAATGCTGTTTGTCCCTCCCTTCTTTCTGTACACATGAATGCTGTGCCACATAGTGTGGAGGTCAAAAGTCATCTTTTGGGGGTTCTCTCTTCCTCCTATATGGGCTCCAGACTATCAAGCTTGGTGGCAAGCATGTTTACCCACTGAGCCATCTCATTAACCCCATTTAAAGACTTTTAAATACTGAGTATTTATTATGAGATCCTTTTTTATTTTATTTAAATGCTTGAATACTCTTCTTTATAAGATTACATCACTAGACATCTCCGACTGACTTGCTCAGTAGTTGGTATACTAATGTGTGTTGAAGAAATTATCTAATGAATTATGGAATATGGTTAGAGATATCTCTCTTCATTTTTGCAGTAACAAAAAATTATATAATGAACTGGAGAGAACAACTTAAGTTGTAAAATACTTTCACATTTATGTCTATACTTACATATGTAGTCTGTTGAATTTATAATATTTCACCGTTAGCTGTATTCTCCATGGCTATTAAGCTCTACTATTTAAAATTCTCCTCCTTCCCCTTGTGTGTGTGTGCTCACATGTGTGTGTCTATTTTTTAAAATTAAAAATCTTACTTCAGGTCTGGTGATTCTTGGTTTGGGCTCCCTTGGCTTTATTTCATGTGAATGCTATAGCATTTGATGCATAAAGTTGTTTTCCCAAGGGAGTCATTATTTAGCCCAGGGCTGATAGAAAGAGAAACAATGATTCAAATAAACTTTTCATATTGTACATTAATAGAAATGTAAATGCTAATAGGAACCCCCTTTACTCCCTAGAGGGAAGAGAGACCATTGGGTCAGAGGCTGTTCCCTTGCTTGGGGCCTATAACAAACCCAACTGCTAGTTACACCACTTTCATCAATTGTATATGTCCTAGTACAGTATTTTTAAGTAGTAGTTGACTATTTATTACACACAAATCAATTATTACCTCATTTTTATTACATATTATGTAAATGTTTTGTCATGTAACTATTCAAAGGAAAACACAAAGTTAGAATTTAAATGTTTTACTTTCTGTAAACATTTTTTCTTTTCTTTTTGAGATAGGGTCTTACTCTGTAGCCATGGCTGACCTGGAACAAAGAGTTCCTTCTGTTCATCTATCTGCCTGTGATTCCCAAGTGCTGAGATTAAAGGCATGTCTCACAAGGCCCAGTGTGAAAGTGTGTATTTTAATATGTAACTCTTGAAAAATAGGCTTCTTTGGGCTATGCAGTCAAAGATCATATCTTTTTTTAAAGTTTATTTTCTTTTTTTATTGAAACTAAATTTTTTCCATACAATATATTCTGATCGTGGTTTCTTCTCTCCATCCACTCCCAGATTTTTATTTTTAGTTTTAGCATTTAATACATTTTACCATTCTATTTGTTCCTAGTTTGAGAGATTATGAGAAAGATTGTTGACATTTGTGCTTGGTAAATTCTGTTATTTTTTTTATGATCTTTTAAAGTTTATTTTAAAACAATATTTTCCCATTTTACTTACCAATCCTTGTTTCCATTTCCTCCCCTCTTCCTGCTCTCCTTACTTTCCCCCTGTTTGACCCCCATCCATTCCTCAGAGAGGGTAAGGCCTTCCATGGGGAGTCAAGTCTGGCACATCACTTTGAGGCAGGACCAAGGCCCTCCCCACTGTATCTAGGCTAAGCAAGGTATCCCTCCAAAGAAAATAGGCTCCAAAAAGCCAGTTCAAGCACTAGGGATAAATCCTGGTTCCACTGTCAGTAGCCCCACAGACTGCCCATGGACTCACAATTGTCACCCACATTCAGAGGGCCTAGTTTGGTCCAATGCAGGTTCCCTGGCTGTCTGTCAGTCCAGAGTCAGTGAGCTCCCACTAGCTCAGGACAGCTGCTTCTGTGGGTTTCTCCAAAAGGTTCTTGATACCTTTGCTCATATTATCACTCTTCCTCTCTTCAATTGGACTCTAGGAGCTTAGCCAAGTGCTTAGCTGTGGATCTCTACATCTGCTTCCATCATTTGTTGGATGAAGGTTCAGGTAGTCATCAATCTGATTACAGGGGAAGGCTAGTTTAGGTACCTTCTCCACTAATGCCTAGAGCCTTAGCTGGGGTCATTCTTGTGGATTCCTGGCAATTTCCTTAGTGCCAGGTTTCTCAATAAGCCCCATGATGACTCCCTCAGTCAAGATATGTCATTCCTTATTCTTCCTGTCTGTCCTTCTCCTATCTCGACCATCCACTTTCTTCATGTTCTCCTCTGTCCTCTCCTCTCCTCTCTCTCCTCTCCTCTCCTCTCCTCTCCTCTCTCCTCTCCTCTCCCTCCCCTCCCTCCTCCCTCCCCTCCCTCCCCCCTCCCTCCTCCCCCTCCCCTCCCCCTCCTCCCTCCCTCCCCTCCCCTCCCTCCCTCCCCTCCCCCTCCCTCCTCCCTCCCCTCCCTCCCCTCCTCTCCTCTCTCCTCTCTCTCCCTTTCTCTTCCATATTCCCCTTTCCTTCCCTCATTCCACTCCCTGATGCTCCAGATTATCTCAGGAGATCTTGTCTATTTCCCCTTCATAGGAGGATCTATGTATGTCTCTCTTAGGTTTCTCCTTGTTTCCTAGCTTCTCTGGGGTAGTGGCTATAGGCTAGTTTGTCCTTTACTGGTTACATCTAATATCCACTTATGAGTGAGGACATACCATATTTGTCTTTCTGTGTCTGGGTTACTTCACTCAGGATAGTTTTTTCTAGTTCCATCCATTTGCCTGCAAATTTCAAGATTTCATTATTTTTTCCCACTGAGTAATCCTCCATTGTGTAAATGTACCACATTTTCTTTATCCATTCTTTTCGTTGAGGGGCATATAGGTTGTTTCCAGGTTCTGGCTATTGCAAATAATGCTGCTGAGAACACAGTTGAATCGTTGTGGTATGAGAGTGCATCTTTTGTATATATGCCCAAGAGTGATATTGCTGGGTCTTAAGGTAGATTGATTGATTTCCAATTTTCTGAGAAACCACCATACTGATTTCCAAAGTGGCTGTATAAATTTGTACTTCCACCAGCAGTGGAGGAGTGTTTGTTATCCTTATTCCACATCCTCTTCAGCATAAACTATCATCGCTGTTTTTGATCTTAGTCACTCTGATTGGTGTGAGATTGTATCTCAGAGTTGTTTTCATTTTCATTTCCCTGATGGCTAAGGATGATGAGCAATTCCTTAAGTGTCTTTGGCCATTTGAGAGTTTTTTTTCATCTTTTATTATTATTATTATTATTATTATTTCTTATTTTACATATCAATCCCAGTTCCCTTTCCCTCCCATCCTCCCATGCCCCCCATCAGCTTCCCATCCCATCCCCCATCCACTGCACAAGCAAGGTGAGGCCTTCCCTGAGGTATGATCAAAATCTGTCAAGTCATTTGGGGTAAGGTCTAGGCCCTCCCCGTTATGTCTTCAGGCTGAGGGAGTATCTCTCCATGGGGAATGGGCTCCTGAAGTCCATTCATGCACTAGGGATACATCCTGGTTCTACTGCCAGAGGTCCCACAGACTGACCAATTCTCCTAGCTGACATCCATGTACAGGGGCTCTGGTTTTGGTCCTATGTTGGTTCCTCAGCTGTCAGATTGTCAGCTGTTAGCTGGTTCCCACCAGCTCAGGTCAGCTATTTGTGTAGCTTTTCCCAGTGTAGTATTGACCCCTTTTGTTTGTTACTCCTCCCTCTCTGAAACTGGATTCCAGGAGTTTGGCTTAGTGCTTAGCTGTGTATGTCTGCTTCTGCTTCCATCAGCTACTGGATGAAGGCTCTAGGACAGCACTTAAGGTAGTCATCACTCTCAGTACAGAAAAGGATATTTAAGGTAGCCTCTCCACTATTGCTTAGATTCCTAGTTGGGGTCATCCTTGTGGATCTCTGTACAATTCAATTCCCTAGTGCCAGATTTCTCTTTAAACCTGTAATGGCTTCCTCTATTGATGAGTCTCTTTTCTTGCTCTCCTCTGTTTATTTCCCCATTCAATCTTCCTGATCCCTCAAGTTCTCTTCCCCTTCCTCTTCTCCTCTCCTTTTTCTCCTCCCACCCTCCCTCCCCTCTTCCCCATGCTCCCAATTTGTTCAGGGCTCCAGAAGTTCCTTTATTGTTCAGGGTTGTTTGGGCTATCCTTGGTTTTTTATTTTTCCATATAAAATTGAGTATTGTTCTTTCAAGATCTGAGAAGAATTGTGCTGGGATTTTAATGGAGATTGAATTGAATCTGTAGAAAGGGGCTGAGAAAGAAATCAGAGAAACATTAGCCTTTACAATAGCCACAAACAATATAAAATATCTTGGGATAACTCTAACCAAACAGGCGAAAGACCTGCATGACAAGAATTTTGAGACATTAAAGAAGATACAAGAAAATGGAAAGATTCCCATGCTCTTGGATAGGTAGGATCAACAGTAAATTCTGCAATCTTGCTGAAAGCAATCTACAGATTCAATGCCACTTAAGATTCTTCTGTTGAGAATTCTTTATTTAGATCTGTACCCCATTTTTTTTTTTTTTTTTTAAGATTGGATTATTTAGTATCTTGACATCTAGTTCCTTGAGTTCTTTATATATTTTGGAGATCAGTTCTCTGTCTGATGTGAGGTTGGTGAAGATCTTTTCCCATTCTGCGGGCTGCCAGTTTGCTGTATTATGTGTCCTTTGCCTTATGAAAGCTTCTCAGTTTCAGGAGGGCATGTTTATTAATTGTTGCTCTCAGTGTCTGTGCTACTGGTATTGTATTTAATTAGTGTCTCTTGTGTCCATGCATTCAAGGCTACTTCCCACTTTCTGTTCTGTGAGGTTGAGTGTGGCTGGGTTTATGTTGAGGTCTTTGGTCCATTTGGACTTGGGTTTTGTCCATGGGGATAGATATGAATCTATTTGCAGTTTTCTACATCTTGACATTCAGTTTTGCCAGCACCGTTTGTTGAAGATGCTTTCTTTTTTCCATTGTATAATTTTAGCTTCTTTGTCAAAAATCGGGTGTTCATAGGTATGTAGATTAATATCAGGCTCCTTGATTCCACTCTGTTGGTCCACCTGTCTGTTTTTATGCCAATACCAAGCTGTTTTCATTACTGTAGCTCTATAATAGAGCTTAAAGTCAGGAATGGTGATGCCTCTGGAAGTTCCTTTCTTGTACTGTATTGTTTGGCTAGCCTGAGTTGTTTGCTTTTTCATATGAAGTTTAGTATTGTTCTTTCAAGGTCTGTGAAGAATTGTGTTGGGATTTTGGTGGGGATTGCATTGAATCTGTAGATTGCTTTTTAGTAAGAATACCATTTTTATTATGTTGATCCTTCTGGATCCAAGAACATGGGAGATCTTTCTGTTTTCTGATATTTTCTTCAATTTCTTTCTTCAACGTGTTTAAAGTTCTTGCCGTACAGGTCATTCACTTCTTTGGTTAGAGTTACCTACCCCCAAGATATTTTGCATTGTTTGTGGCTATTATAAAGGGTGATGTTTCTCAGATTTCTTTCTCAGCTCTTTTATTATTTGTATATAGAAGGGCGACTGTTTTTTTTAAATTGACCTTGTGTCCTTCCACAATACTTAAGGTGTTTATCAGCTGGTAGAATGTTTGGGGGTCACTTATGTATACTATTACATTGCCTGCAAGTAGCAAAAGTTTGACTTCTTTCTTTCCAATTTGTATCCCCTTGATATCATTTTGTTGTCTTATTGCTCTAGCTAGAACTTAGAGTATTATATTAAGTAGATATGGAGAGAGTGGACAACCTTTTGTTGTTACTGATTTTAGTAGAATTGCTTTGAGTTTTTCTCCATTTGGTCTGATGTTGGCTGTTTGCTTGGTGTATATTGCTTTTATTATGTTTAGATATGTTCATCTCTAAACATAATATCCCTGATCTCTCCAAGATCTTTGTCAAAGGCTTTTTCAGCATCTAATGTTTTTCTTTCAGTTTATTTGTATGGTGAATTACATTGACAGATTTTCGTATGTTGAACCATCTTCCCTGCATCTCTGGGATGAAGCCTACTTGAACATGTTGTTTTTTTTGTTTTTTTGTTTGTTTGTTTGATTTTTTTTTTTTTTTTGATGTGTTCTTGGATTCATTTTGCCAGTATTTCATTGAGTATTTTTGCATCAATGTTCATTGGGAGATTCATCTGTAATTTTCTTTCTTAGTTGAGTCTTTGTGTGGTTTGGGTATTAGAGTAACTGTATCCTCATAAAAATGAGTTTAGCAGTAATTCGTCTGTTTCTATTGTGTGGAACAATTTGAGGAGTGTATGTATTAGCTCTTCTTCAATGTTTTGGTAGAATTCTTCACCATCTGGCCCTGGGCCTTTTTTGGTTGACAGACTGTTGATGACTGCTTCTATTTCCTTAGGAGTTATAGGCCTATTTAAATTATTTATCTGGTTTTGATTTAATTTTGTTATGTTGTACCTATCCAGAAAATTGTCTATTTCTTTTCGATTTTCCAATTTTGTATAGTATAGGTTTTCAAAGTATGACCTAATGATTCTCTGATTTCCTTAGTGTCCGTTGTTATGTCCCCCTTTTCATTTCTGATCTTGTTAATTTGGATATTCTCTCTCTGCCTTTGGGTAAAAGTTTGTCTGTCATGTTGATTTTTCTTGAAGAACCAGCTTTTGTTTCATTGATTGTTTGTATTGTTTTCTTTGTTTCTATTTTACTGATTTCAGCACTCAATTTGATTATTTCCTGGCATCTACTCCTCCTGGGTGAGTCTTGTTTCTTTTTGTTCAGAGTCTTTGAGGTGTGTTGTTAAGTTGCTAGTGTGAGATTTCTCCATTTTCCCTATGTAGGCACTTAGTGATATGAACTTTCCTGTTAGCACTGCTTTCATAATGTATTATAGATTTGGGTATATTGTGCGTTCATTTTCATTGAATTCTAGAAAGTCTTTAATTTCTTTCTTTATTTCTTCCTTGACTCAGAGGTGAGTTAATTGAGCATTGTTCAATTTTTCAATATTCATGAATTTGTAGGTTTTCTGCAGTTAGTGTTGTTGAATTCTAACTTTAAGCCATGATTATTCAATAAGATACAGGGAGTTGTTCCAATTTTTTGGTATCTGTTGAAATTTGCTTTGTTACTGGATATGTGGCCAGTTTTAGAGAAGATTCCATGGGATGCTGAGAAGAAGGTATATTTTTTTGTTTGTGGATGGACTGTTCTAGTGATGTCTCTTAAGGCCATTTGAGTCTTAAGGCCATTTGCCATGATGACATCTGTTAGTTCTCTTATTTCTCTGTTAAGTTTATGTTTGGCAGACCTGTCCATTAGTAAGAGTGGGGTCTTGAAGTCTCCTGCTATTTATTAATGTTTGGGGTTTGATGTGCTATTTAAGCTTTAGTAATGTTTTTTTTTTACATATGTAGGTGCTCTTATATTTGGGCATAGATATTCAGAATTGAGACTTCATCTTTTGAATAATTTTAGTTTTAAGTAGACACCCACTTGTTTTTTAGGTTCATTTGATTGGAAAATCTTTTCCCAACCTTTTACTCTAAGGTAATGTCTCTCTTTGTGGTTGAGGTATCTTTCTTATATGGATCCTGTTTCTTATCCACTCTGTTAGCCTGTGACTTTTTGTAGGCAAATTGAGTCCATTATATTAAGAGATATTAATGACCAGTGATTAGTGTCTGCAGCACATCTGTCCAGGACCTTCTGGCTTTCCAAATTTCCATTGAAAATTCAAGTGTAATTCTGATAGGTCTGCCTTTCTATGTTACTTGGCCCCCATATGTAACTTAGCCTTTTCCTTTGTAGTTCTTAATATACTTTTTTTATTCTTTATGTTTAATATTTTGATTATTATATGGTAAGGGAAATTTTTGTTGTTGTTCTTTGAGTTTATTTGGTATTCTGTAAACTTTTTGTACCTTCATAGGCATATCTTTCTTTAGGTTGGGAAAGTTTTCTTCTATTATTTTGTTAAATGTATTTTCTGTGCTTTTGAATTGGATGTCTTCTCCTTCTGTCCCTATTATTCTAAGGTTTGGTCTTTTCATGGTTTCCCAGATTTCCTGGATGTTTTGTGTCAAGAATTTGTTGGATTTAACATTTCCTTTGACCAATGAATCTATTTCTTCTATCGTATCTTCAATTCCTGAGATTTTTGTCTATCATCTCTTGTATTCTGTTGATTATGCTTACATCTGTAGTTCCTGTTTATTTACCCAGATTTTCTATTTCCAGAATTCCCTTAGTTTGTGTTTCCTTTATTGCCTCTATTTCAATTTTCAAGTCTTGAACTGTTTCCTTCACCTGTTTGGTTGGTTTTTCTTGATTTTCTTGGCTTTGTTTGAGATTTATTGATTTCTCTTAACTTTTTGAGTTTTTTCCCCTCCATTTCTTTTTTCCCCTATTTTATTAATTTATTTTTTACATTCCAATCCCAGTTCCTCCTCTCTCCTCTCACTACCCCATCCTAGCAGCTGCTCCACCAAAAGAGTAAGGCCTCCCCTAAAAAGTCTACTAAGTCTGTCCCATCATCTTGTTGATCCTCCATTTCTTTAAAGGGATTTTTCTTTTCCAAGAGTCTCTGTCTTCATAAAGTTAAATTTAAGCTCATTTTCTTCTTCTGGGTTAGAATGTTTAGGTCTTAACTGTTGTAGGACTATTACCTTCTGGTGCTGCCTTATGGCTCTTTAGGTTGTTAAATGTATTATTGCATTGGTGCCTACCCATCTCTTCTTCCAATTGGTGCAGTCTCTTGGTCCAATTCTTGCTGTATATGTCTGTGTCTCAGGGATCCTCTCTTGGCCCAATCGTTGCAACTGCTGTCTGTGTGTCAGGGAACTGCTTTTGGTCTGCTCTGTACAGGGGCCATCTGTGCCTCAGGGAGCCATTGAGGTCTTCAGGATGGTTGGGTTTGGTGGCAGAGTGGAAGTTGTTTGATGGGGTGGTGCTGGAGTTGCTTCCTGCTGGAGGCTTGCCTGCTGACTTGCTAGTGTGACTGAAGTGGGTGAGGGAGGGGCCAGGGTTTTGCCCTGGGCCTATGGCCTAGAGAATAGGTATAGCTGGGGGCTGGTCACTTCACTTCTTGGTCCTCTCTGTACAGTTGCAGTCTGTGTCTCAGGGAGCCACAGAGGTCACAGGTGGGGGTCGGTGGTGGATTCAGAGTAGGACTTACAGATTGCAGGGTCCGATGGGTAGTCTAAATTCTGTTATTTAATAACTTGACTTTGATACTGATCAGGTTTGTTGCACTTTTTTTGTTTGTTTGTTTGTTTGTTTGTTGCTATAGGTTTTTTCCTCTTACACACAACTATAAATCTTGCTGTTCTAATAAAATTGAGTTCCATAGTTATTTTTGATTGGTCATAAATGTATGTGGAAAGACTCTTGGGAGTAGGGAGGAGGACATGAAGGATCAGCAAGATTGAGTAGGAGGAAGAATAGAGGAGAGCAAGAAAAGAGATACCATAATATAGGGACCCATTATAGGTTTAAAGAGAAATCTGGCATTAGGGAAATGTTCAAAGTTCCACAAGAATGACCCCAACTAAGAATCTAAGTAATAGTGGAGAGGCTACCTTAAATACCCTTCCCCTATAATGAAATGGATGACTATCTCATATGCCATCTTAGAGCCTTCATCCAGTAGCTTATGGCAGAAGCAGAAACCCATAGCTAAGCACTGAGCCAAACTTATGGAATCCAGTTGTAGAGAAGGAGGAGTGATGAGCAAAGGGGTCAAGGCCAGACTTACTTGAGCAAGTGAGAGGGAGCTCATGGACCCCAGACTGACATCTGGGAAACCAGCATAGGACCTAACCAGGCCCCCTGAATGTGGGTGTCAGTTTTCCCTGGTATCTCTCTTAGATGCATGATGGCTTGAATCAGTGAACTGAGTTTCATAGCAATACTTTCAAAATGGCTGGATAAATTCATAATTTTCTTAGTTATTTACAAACTATTTGGAAGAATTCTTTGACCAATGTCTAGGTACAGAAAGCTAAATATCTCCTATTTCATTGGCCTAATGAAGGTTAGGATAGCTAATAATGATTAAAATCAATTGGTAGATGATTTTCTAAAAAGAAGTAGTCAACTTTATTAATTTGTTTTAGACTACTTTATTTTTTATGTAAATGTTAATTTTACATTTAAATATTTTTCAGGTAACTTCGATTTTTACACCTGTAACAGCTGAAATAACAAGTCTTGATTCAGAGAATATAGATGAAATTTTAAGTAAGTATCTTGATTTGTTTTTTAAATGTTTTCTTCTTATAAATAATTTGTAAAATAAGATTTCAGTTATCTACAATAGTTAAGAAACTGGCATTCTGGTTCATTTCACTGAGCTTAAAGGGCACTTTAGGTTTTGGTTATTAGTAAAATTTCTTTAAATGTGTACCTTCTTTTCTGGGTTCTAAGACTTAACTTTTTTGTTTATTTGTTCTGGCATAGCTGCTGTTCCTAATAATGCATTAGGTGCTCTCCTAGGGCCCTGTTGCTTCCACTATACTCTACTAAGTAAATATTAAGAATTCACTTTAAATGACTTACTCTCCAGTCTCTTTTACAACATTGATCCAATTAATTGTATCTAATTCAGTAATTGTATTGAATGTATTGTTTGCTGACAGTGTGATTATAGGTAGAATTAACTTGGGATATTCTGATTTTTGCAAATACTAAAGGAAAGGTCAATGCATGATTGATATGTTGGGTGATTACAGTACAGGAGATCAAAAAATGTGTGCAATGGCTATAAATTCTTCTTTAAAAACAAAACAAACAAACAAACAAAAAACACCATGTCTCAGGTTTGCATATGACCAAAACTGAAAGTGTTAGTGGTAACAGGAATTAAAAGGCATTGAGTATCATACATTGCTTTATGTTCATGGAGCTTTAAATGTTAAAAGAATCTATTCCCACTGCATGTGCTCTCTAGAGCATTATCTGTACACCAGGTATCAGAAAGACACAGAGGACCTATTAATATCTGTGCTGTTTGGCCAGCTCCCAAGTTCCTGGCAGAAGCCAATAGACTGCACCTAACTTGAATTTTTGTAAGTTCCTGGGTGATGATGGAGCTTCTGATCCAAAACTATTTTGTGAATCACAGCTTGAGTGAACAGGCAAGTAGACCAGAATGTACAAGTGAAAGAAGGAACTTGAAGTGTATGCTATTCTCCTCCCTCTCTCCTTCCAAATTTGGTACATCTTTGTGTATAAGTTTCATAAGTGCTGAAAGACTTTTAATTTTCTCTGCAGTGGGTTTAATCAAAAGAAGCAGTACTGTGTCTTTCTTGAGCCTTTGGATCCTAGGAAGTGAATCTCAATAATGAGATTTTTTGTGTGACAGATTATTAAGGGTAGGAACTGGGAAAAATGGATATTATAATGCTATAAGTAGACTTTTGAGTGAGAAATAGTTAACTGTTCAGATCTCTTCAGCTAATGATTGTACTCGCAGAGCTGGTTCCAAGTTACTATGTGATGGAATATTTAAAATGGATTATTAAGCTCTGGACCATCCCACTTTATGAGAATGGATTGCATAGAAGTTGACATGCCTAATCAGGATTTGATTTCTTTTTTGCCTTATAATCATTTGAGACACAGTAAAAGCATTTCTGTTTCAATAGGGGATAGAGAAAAAGTGTTAAAGTCTTTCAGGTGAGAGGTTATTATTATTGTAGATCTTTAACTGGCCCTTTATAAATAGGAAAAAGATCATGATGAAAATTGTATTTTTAAATGTCACATAGACACAAATAACTTTGATTTTGTTTTTCAATTTCAGATAATGCTGATGTTGCTTTAGTAAATTTTTATGCTGACTGGTAAGTAATCTTGGTTTTAGTTTGGGGTTTGGTCCCTTCCCCCTTTTCTTCTACTCCTTTTTCCTTTCTATTTTCCCTGTCTATGAGAAAAGAGCATGGAATGAAATTTAGGGTTTAGGTGTGGCAAGCTTATAAAAATAATATTGATATTTTCAGCTTAATACCTTTTCCCAGGAGATCTGTAGTTCTTGCTTTGAATCAGATCCTGTCTTCTTTGTTTATATGATACTGTGAGACCATTTTCTTCTTTTCACTTCAGGTTGATTATCCCTTATCTGAAGTGCTTTGGCTTGGAAGTGATTGTGTGTGTGTGTGTGTGTGTGTGTGTGTGTGTGTGTGTGTGTGTGTGTGTGTATGCCTCTAAAATTTGAACTATTCCCAAATCTGAAACTGTTTATCATTTGCATTTTCAGATTTCCAAATTAGAGATGCTCAACTTAGATACTGTTTTTTGTTTTTAAATCTGTTTGTGCCCTACCAAACAGACTTAGTATTCCCAGAATCTAGAACATGATGCTTAAGTATGCTAAAGAATGTGTGATGGAGACAGGAATGAGGGAGAATTAATTGGACAATGATTTGAAACTCTGGCATTATTGTTTTTAACCATTCCCTAAAAGGCTTATTGCCTGGCAGCTGCCACCACCCTGCTTTGGGCTAGCTATTTATTATCTTGCAGTTTTCTTAGTTCCCTGCTACAGTCTCCTCCCTTGGTTTTTCTGTGCCTCTAGTTTTACATATGTCCACAATATTCTCTGCAGAATAAGTCAGGGTTTATATGTTACATATTTTTATATTATGTATTTCCACCATTTTCTCTGTAATATAAGGCTGATTTCTTCCCTACAGTACAACTTATTTGAGTTTATGCTCTTATCTTAAACCTTCTGAATCCTTGGGTTAAAATTTAAGCCTCTTGCCTTGACCTAGAAGGCCACTCATGATTTGCTTGCTTACATTTCTCACTTCTTTGTGCCCCACATTCTGCTCATCACACCAGACTTCTTTCAGTTTCTGTGAAAACTGACACCATTCTCCTGCCATCTTCCCTGGCTCATTTTCTGTATGGCTTATTTCTTGTTCTCACATACTTCTTTATTTGTTAATCATCTTTTAAATATTAGATGGAAGTGCCACTTTCTTCTGGTCATCTTCATGTACCCTTCTGTCAAGTCACATTAAGAAACATTTTAAAGTGTCCAGTTTGCAATAATTCAGAATATGGCATTTTAATTTTACTATTGTGTAAAAAGTAAATGCACTCAATAGAAACTGGTCTTTAAATTATGACCTCTGTCTGGCCTGGTGACAAGCAGCATATATTCCCTCTAGGGTAGACGCAAGGTCAGCTCCCAGCCAGACCAGTCAACATGAGGGTGAAAAAGTGATACTCTGCCCTGTGCTGTTTCTGAGCTGTGCTGTTTAAAGGATAGACACTGTGAATGCATTTTTGCATTAAGATACTTTCAGTTCACATTAGATTCCTTGGATTTAGCTCATTTGTAAGTCGAGGAGCATATGCATTTCTCACAGCTCCAATCTTAACCAGCTGTAGCCCTACACATGTTACAATCTTGGTGATTCCCAAATACCATCTTTGCTTTGTGGAGATAGTTACCATAACTGTACTTTAAAATTTCATCCTCAAGCACTTTTCAAAACATATGGCTCGTAAGTACATAACAGTGTCTCTTGAATGAGTATGTAGATGCATTATACAGGTATTTAAAAAACTTTAATAAAATGTTCATGATTCACAGGAAAATACCGTGTAGTATGCAGCATTTTTCAAGACAAATTAGGATTAATGTTAGTCATAAAGTTGGCTAGAGATTATCCAGTCCAGTTTACTTTACAGGTAAGGAAGCTCAGATCCAAAGGAGCAAAGTACTTTCCCTGTGACTGAGGAATTCTGGTTATGAGAAAGCTGAATAGTACATGTAAAATCAGAGTTGGAATATGGACTAGTAGCAGCTATTTGAGAAAGCATATTACCTAAAGAATATCTTTTACTATTAATGGCGAATTGGTGCTCTTTTTTTTTTTTTTTCCCCCAACTAAGAAAATGGGTAATTTGCTGATTGGCTTCCTGTGTTTGTTTTCGAAGGCTACACTCTGTTCTCTCTGGGAATTGGTTCTCTTATGTAGCCGCCTAGAAGTATTGTAATACCTCATATGAACCAGGGTAGGTGCTTAGTAATGGCAAGCTCTCTCTATATTGTTTTAAGGCTCAGATTGCCCTGCAGGTAGGTATTGTAATTTCCATTTTAGATTAAGGAGGTTAATGGCCAGTAAGTGGTGGATCTGGGATTTAAACTCAGATATTTCTAAAGCTAAAGCTTATTTCTCTCCTGCTAGATCATAATAGTAAATGTTTCAAAAGTGTCTCTGCAAGACTGTTACTTCTGTGGTTGATTGCTTAAGGGTTATTTAAGCCCTCGATTGAAAATTGGGTTCAGAAGACCATGAAAGTCTTTTAGTGATTGCATTACTTTTGTGGTGTTACCTGTGTAAATGTAGCGTTTATGTGAATACAAATTTCACCTTCCCCTTAAACTTTTAGTATTCAAACAGATACTGTTTAAATAGGAATCTGCTTGAAAACTTAACTGGACAGCCCAGAGAGGAATTCTTGGTATAAGACTTCCCTTTGCTCTGGAGCCAGAAGCCTTCCATCCTTTCTCAACTAGGCCCCAGCTAAAGATCTCAGAACCACAAACCAAACCCTGGCTCTGCCTTCCCCAGCCCTCTGCCTAGTCTGTTTTCAGAAATTTTTAAGTATTTGCAGACCTTGGATTTTGGCTGCTCTAGTTCTCGAATTTATCAGCTTGCTCTATTGAATGCTTATTAGAATATGTAGTTAAATAAGACACGGTCCGTGATGTCCACAGACCCTTCCTACCTATCCCAGACAGGAGACTTACGATGGTAAAGAGGGAAGAACCCCTTGAAAGCAAGAATCTGAAGATACAGATTGTGTCTCTTGATATATTCTAGAACATCTCCTTAGGAAGTCAGGTGAGTAGGCTAGAGAGAGAAACAAGAAGAAATAGGGAGGAGCTGTAGTGCTGCATCCTTTTACATACCCTTCACTGGATTATTGCTAATGTATGTGAAACACATGAATTAGAATTCATGGCTTTCTTCAAGAAAATGTCTTGGTGCATAAGGGCTCTAAAAACAATAGTAGCAATTATAGTGTTTTACCATGTCATCCTCAATATCTTTTCCCACAAAATGTCCATTTGCCCCAGCTGGTTGTATGTGTTACACTATTTCTTTCCCATCTGCCTAGGTCCCTTTAATCACCCACAATATGTATTTCTGAAGTTGATGGCCAAAGGAGGGGCAGCTAGGATTAGAAGTAACAGTTTCCTAGAATATTGTGGATATGAGCCTCACTTTTAAATAGATGAGAAAGGGGAACATGATCATAGAGTCTTTAGAGATTAGTACTTTTGCTGCTGGGCATAGTATGTTTATAGGTTTTCATAGATAAAGTCCTGTTTTAATGTGCGGGTATATTTTGAAAGGAAAATACTCATTACATGCCATATATTCCTTTAGTAGAACTGTTTTATTTAATGTGTTAACTTGTGTCTGAGATTGATGGCGTATCCAGGTGGATTTATCTAGCATTGCAATAAACTAAGATTTTTACAATACTATAGAAATATGTTCATTGTTCAGAGAAAGCTGGTTTCTTCTGTAAACATTCAGATCTTCACAGTTACAGCCCAAGCAGTGTAGGTTAGAGGGTGTGCTGCAGGCTGTGTCAGGGTCTGTGTGAGGGATCCATAGCTGCATAACACTGACAGTTGGTCATGAGGCAGAACAGCAAATCAATTTGATTGTTTACACAGTAGTGCACTGGAGAGTATGGTCTTTGAATTCAAGTTGATTTCCTCTCATTCATTGACAGATATCAGAAGCGTGGTTAAATTGAAAGTGTGATTGTCCCACAAGTTGTTTATTGTACATATGCTAAACATCAATGAGTGATTACTACCTTCTGCATTTCCCTGCTAATTGGTGTGCTTGTCTGTGTGTAGGTGTCGTTTCAGCCAGATGTTGCATCCAATTTTTGAGGAAGCATCTGATGTCATTAAGGAAGAATATCCAGATAAAAATCAAGTAGTGTTTGCCAGAGTTGATTGTGATCAGCACTGTAAGTAACTAAGTAGGAAGTCTGTAAAAAACCATCATATTCCCTCCTCTGCACACACATACACCCCTACACATACTTGTTTTTTTCTTCTTATGCCCTGCTTTAAGTGAAGACTAAATCTAAAAGAGTCTGGAACCTAGAATAAATTTCTAATATTCCATCTTTTTTTGTCTTTTAAACAAAACTCCACTTTTCCTATGTAAAAGATATTTATGTTTTGGATTTTTGTTTGTTTGTTTGTTTGTTTTTTTAATTAAAATGTAGCAGGCCAAGTATATAGGTGGCAGCTAACTATAATTTCTACCAAAGCAAATACTAAAATCAATAAATATAATTGAACTATAGTTTTGGAAAACAAATAGGGATTTTTATTACTCTTAGAAGCATGTAAAATATTATAGTAGTCAATTTAAATAAGACTGTAACGTTATGCAAAAATATGATACTCATTTCAAATAATATAGTATCAGATTTTTGTGTTTCTGTTTATTTTAATGATTCTGCTAACACTGACTTTGTGTTTAAAGTGTAATTAGCTGCAGTTACTATGGTAACTATTGATCTATTACAAAAACTTTGGGTAGTATCTAAAAATCTATTTTCTTGCTTTTTGTTTGTCTCTGTTGTAATGCACTCTGTAAAATCTTGGTGGTTTTTAATATAAATAGCAGTGTTTTCCATTTTGAACAAGTGAGCTAGCAGTTAGTGCTTCCTTCCACCTGTGCTGCTTCCTGTATTCCAGCCTTCCCTTCGCAGAGGAGCACCAAATGAGTTGATCTTGGTAGGTCTTGTGTTGGGGTCTTAGCTGTTTCATCAGAGGCACTGGAGTTCTTTGAGTAGCACTTCTTCCTTTCTTTCTTTTTCTTGATGCTCCCAGTTGTAGAGACGTAACAACTTACTAGTCTATATGTCAAGCATTTGACAGTTTCTAGAAGACAAAAAACTCATTAAAAGCTTGTTTGTAATGAGTTCTTGGTAAGTTACAAAGCTTTCTCCTGTTCTGCAAATTTCTTGTTCTTTTTATTTGACCTACTGAATGAATGCACTTACTTTGCTTCTGAACACCTGTTCTCTCTCTCTCTCTCTCTCTCTCTCTCTCTCTCTCTCTCTCTCTCTCTCTCTCTCTGTGTGTGTGTGTGTGTGTGTGTGTGTGTGTGCATCTACTTCTCTTCCCTCTCTCTCTCTTCCTCCCTCTGCCTCACTTTTTCCAAGTAAAGAAACAGAAATAAAGTGACTTAACAAGTGGTGCACAGCTTAGTGTTCATTAAGCTGGAATTAGAACCCTGATCTGACCAAAGCCCACACAGAGCAGTTTTGTTCTTTCCTGTTTCATTCAGAGAGCATTTTGCAGATTTACTAGCACTGCTCAATGCCAGGCAGCCAAGCATTTTCTAACAGCATATTATTTCAAAATATCATAAGCCATACCCCATGTTTGTGTTTGTTAAGACTCACAGCTGAATTGAGTAAAGAGGGCAATAAAAAATTGTAGGTACAAGCATAGATGATGTCTGCACATGGCTTTCTGGAGTGCTTCCCTCCTGCCCTTTCACTGATAGAGCTCTTGGCATGCTTGGTTTGGGCTCAGTGTTCAGATCTTTCAATTCTTTTTTTATTTAATTATGTTACAATGCAAATATGAGTTCCTGAGTCCCCACTGACACTGAATTTGAACTACTGTGCTTTCATACTTGCAGTCATGGAGAAGAGAATTAATTATTTCTATCATTGAACCAACTATGGGCATCATTTATGCTATTTTTTAAACAGATTAATTTATACAGTAAATAAATCTCATTATTATAAGTTTCTTTTTATTGAGGGAGACAGCCATAGTTCAGATGTTGTTTTTAACCCATTGTTGTTTACTAGTAAAAGTTAATCTGCAGTGTTAGGTGCTCCATAAATAGTTTTCTCATGTGGGTAACTTTTCCTTTTAAATAAATGATGGTGTGAAATTTATTGGTGATTTATTCTCACTTTGTGGTTTATTCACCTTTTTGGTGTTTCCCTTAATTTTAAGATGCTCTGTACTCTTCTTGAGAAGAAGTTCTGAGCTGGAAGAGCATTAGGAATTCTGTTGTGTGAGAAGTGCCTGATAGTCAAATCATTCTCTGCTAGGCTTGCTTTCTATAACCAGGTATTATTAAGATATACTTGGCGTGTGAACCCCAGGTTTAATGAGACAGTTGTATAAGCTTTGATATGTGCTTACACCATGGTTTCATCTCCACAGCTGAGAGCTTTGTCATCCCTTCATATTTGCATTGTGCCTTTTATGTACTTTCTGCCTCAACTGCTCATACCTTCAGCAGATCCCCTACACATACTTTTTTTTTTTATTATTGGTCATTTTATGTAAGTAAATAAAATCATAATATGTATGATTCTTTTGTTATTTTTAGCCTGGTTATTTTGAGATTACTCCATGTTGTGTGGTTATTAATAACTTTAAGGGTTTTTTGGTTTTTTTTATTTGAGACAGAGTCTCCCTGTGTACCCCTGGCTGGCTTTGAAGTACTGGGATTAAAGGCATGCACCATTATGCCTGGCTCGTTTGTTTTTAGTATTTAGTGACATTCTGTTGTAGGGTGATAGAACTGAGCTTGTGAATGCTTCAGTGTGCTCATATGATGGTTGTATATCTTTTCCTTTTGCATTCAGTTTAACTTGTGAAACTTAAACGCTCTAGCTGTGAAACAGCAGCATCTCATTTCTCCTAATCAGTCCTCAGTCCTTGTGAACTGCCATTCCAATTTCTCTTTTTAGAATTTAACCATTCTAGATACCCTGCTTAAGTGGAATCATACAATATTTTTGTGATTGGCTTATCTTGCTTAGCATAATATCCTTAAGACTGGTTCCCTGAGCCAGGCAATGGTGGTACACATCTTTAATCCCAGCAGTTAGGAGGCAGAGGCAGGCAGATCTCTGTGAGTTCGAGGCCAGCCTGGTCTACAAAGCTACACAGAGAAACCCTGTCTTGAAAAACCAAAACAAACTAACAAACAAAAAAAACAAAAAAGACTGGTTCCCTGTCAAAGTATATGTTGTAATTTCCTTTATAAAGTGAGATATCCCAGTGTTTATTATAATAAGTATATAACATATATAATAATAATAAAAAGTTACATGAATCTAGTTTTGTAAAATATCTTATTGTACTAAACCTTAAAGGAAACTCTTTCTTTTTGATGGACTTCATCAAATTGCCAGAATCACTGCTTAGCATGTAGTCGTTATTAAGGGAAAGGACTTGAACATAAACACTATGGTACTATAATTGATCAGATAGCCAAGACAACTGCTGAGTGACTAATGAGCAGGCAGTGTATGCAGTGTGGATATGCTGGCTAATGGGAGGAAGTAAGGCATGAGATTTCATCACACCACTCAGAACAGTGTCTAGTTTAATAGTTTAGTTTATTTCTGGGTTTTTTATGTAGTACTTTTGGCTGCAGTTGACTGTGAATGTGAAACTATTATATACCCCATTTTGTTTATCTGTCATTTATTAGTGCATAAGTGTTTCAGTTCCTCCATATGTTTGTTAATTGTATACATTATACACCAAGTGTTATGTGTACTAAAATTTTGAAAAGAGTAATCATTTCATGGATATGAGGTGATACGGTTGGTTTGCATTCTCTAAAATTTACTGATGTTGAGTACCTTTAAATATGCTTTTTAGTTATTGGAAAAATGTTTCCTTTAAATCAGTTTTTGTCTTTGTGTTATTGAATAATCAGAGCTCTTTATATATTCTAATTATTAGTCCTTTGTCACAATATGACTTTCAAATATTTCTGTCATTTTGCAGGTTGTCTTTGGTTGTGTTCATAGGTTTTTTTTTTTTCAATCCTGTAGAAGAATTTATCTGTTTTATATTTGTTGCCCAGGTTTTTAGGTGTCATAGCTAAGAAATCATAGCAAACCCAATGTCAGTAAGCTCTCCTATGTTGTGAGTAAGGTACTCCTATACCATTCTTACATGGTCTTTGATACTTTTTTACTTAATTTTTTTGTATAGAGTAAGGTAAAAGAAGAGTCTAACTTTATTTTTTATATATAAGATACCCAGGCTGTTTGGAACCAGTTGTTGAAGACACTGTCCCCTCACTTAGATGGTATTGACATCCTTATAAAACAACAGGTGATGGCGTATGTTATCATTTATCTCTCAAGTACCGTGATCTCTGTCAGACAGTTTTATGGTAGCTTTGTGATAACATTTGAAATAAGGAAATGGGAGACTTCAACTTTGTTCAGGATTGCCTTTTATTGTTGTTTTTAGTTTTGTATTACTTGTTGATGTTGTTGTTGTTGTATATGCCACAGCATGCATGTTGAGGTCAGAGGACAACTTGAGACAGTCAGGTCTCTTCTACTGTGTGAGACTTGGGGATCAAATTAAAGTTGTCAGGCTTAGATACAATCACTTTTATCTTGCTGACCTCCCGCCTTTTACACATTTTTAAAAGTAAAATATATAATTATTTCTATTCTCCCTTCCCTCTCCACCCTCTAGTCTCTTTCATGGACCACCACCCCTTTTTCATGGCCTTTTTCTTTAATTATTATTATTACATATATGTGTGTGTGTATGTGTGTGTGTATGTATGTGTGTGTATGTACATATATTTGCATAAATATATACATACAAACTGCTGAATCCATTTAGTGTTTTCTGTATGTATATGATTTCAGGGTTGATCACAGGTACTGGGAACTAAACTCAGGTCCTCTGCAAAAAGAGTAAGTACTCTTAACCACTGAGCCATCCTTTTTGTCCCATGTTCTTAATTTTAATAAAGTCCTACTTTCTAATTTTTAATGGCTCATACTTTGGATTTTGTATTTAAGAAGTCTGTTCCTTTCCAGATACCACAAAATTTTGCTGCCTTGTTTTCTTCAATAATGTTCATGTATAAAGGTTTCCATTTGTTCCCATTGTTCATTTAGAGTTAATTTTTACAATAAATGAGTTAAAGTGGGTGGGCAATTTGTTGTATGTAGTTGTCAAACAGATTTGGCATTACTTATTGGTGAAAAACCTCTGTCTTGTGGTTGCATATTGTGTGGATTGTTGTAGTTTATGGAGCATCTTGAAAACAAGTAGTGTAAATCTTCTAACTTTGTACTATTCCCCCCTTCCCCAGTGGCTTTGGCTGGTTTAGTGGTGTATTTCCATGTGACTCCTAGCCAGGATTCTACTTAGAATTAGCTTCATTGGGACCACCAGTTTTGGGAGAACTGTTATTTTAGTAATCTTATGTCTTTTGATCCATAAACATTCTTAATCTTACCATGTATTTAGATGTTTTTCATTTTCCGCAATGTTTTCTTGTTTTTCAATCTGTATATGTTATTTTTCTGATACTCTTATAAACTATTAATATATTTTATTTTTGATTGCGCGCGTGTGTGTGTGTGTGTGTGTGTGTGTGTGTGTGTGTGTGTGTGTGTGTGTGTGTGTGTATCTTTCTTTACTCATTTTTCTCTACCATCACCATCTCGTGTTACTACACTGTGAAAACTGGGAGCTAGGACTCGGACTCTCCCAGTGCACTCTGGTCATATCTTACCAGCTCTTCCACTGATGTCTTTCTTCTCATCCAGGCAGTTTATTTACTTTTCAGCTCTTAGGTCTTTCTGACTTTTTTCTTTTTTTTTTTTAATCTTTATTTTCAGAACCTAGGCAATTTTCAATTTGGGTTTGTCTAGGTCCCCTAATCCCCAGACTTTGTATTTTTAACTATGTCTTACCTTTTGAAATTCTTCTAAGTGCTGTTGGCTTTTAAGTTTTAATTTGTATTTGTTGTTATTGTAATTGTAGAAATTGAAATTAGCATTTATATATTGCTCTGTGTGTTGGATTTTAATTGCAGCAGTTTTACATAAAGTCTGTATGGTTTTCTAGTGAAAATGATTGTACTCTACACAAATAAAGTCAGTTTTCCTCCCTGTGGTCACTATTTCTTGACCATATTCTATCCAGAGAAGTTCATGTTCTTGTTGCTTTGGGATTCTTTTAGTTTCCTGTCTAGGATTTGTTTCGTGTCTAGGATACACGGTGGCTTAAGAATCAAGATATCACCCTGACTCTGCATGTCTCATTCTATTAGTCACCTGTTAGCTATTATGGCAGTCTGCTCTGGCCTGTCTGCTGGCACTTCAGCAGATTCAACTGTTTCACTCAGACCTGCATCCAGAGTCATAGTGGTATGTATTGGAGAAGTTCCTGTGAGAAGTTTCTAGTTAAATTAACTGGTGAGTATATTCATGGAATGCTTATGTGGATTTCAGTTGTTCTTACATATATTATCTCAGCTATGGGCACCACAGTCTGTTGAGTTAGCTAGTAGTATTTTCAACAAAAACTTGCATGCCTATTCTCTGTGATGACATTGATTGGTTCTAGAGATAGGGCAATAGACTACATAGAGCTGAACACACAGTCCTTTGTTATGACAACGTCTCTGAATATGGGGTATTAAATGTTGTGATACAGTGTATTACTTAAGTGTAGCTTACCCTGATGGGATTAGGGATATCTTTTCTGAAGATATGATACAAAACCAGAAGGATGAGTAGTGCTTTTGTTGTAAGTTTGAACTGTATTGTGACAGGTGTGTGTGTGAAAGATCTCACTGTGGTGTAACAGCTATGCATGAAGGTCAGATCTCTGAGCAGAATCTTTTTTTTTTTAAATTAATTTTTATTTAAATTAAAAACAATCTTATTTTACATACCAATCCCAGTTTTCTCTTTCTCCCCATTCAACCCCCCATCCACTCCTCAGGGAGGGTGAGGCCTCCCATGGGGGGATTTTCAAAGTCTGTCCGATCATATGGGGCAGGACCTAGGCCCTCCCCTGTGTATCTGGGCTGAGAGAGTGTCACTCCATGGGGAATGGGCTCCCAAAACCCATTCATGCATTAGGGATAAATACTGGTTCCACTGCCAGAGGTTCCCCCAACTGACACACATGTTCAGGGGGCCTGGTTCTGTCCTATGCTGATTTCCCAGCTGTCAATCTAGGGTCCAGAAAGGAAAATTCATCCACAATCTCTTGTGCCTCAATTGTCAACTGAGTTGGCTTTTACACATTTCCATGCAGTAACTGACTCCACATATTGAGAGTATTGCTAGTGCTCTTGATTAGGGAATTTTTACTCAGCTCTTTTTACAAGTTTCTGCAAGTGCTGAACTTTCCTATTTGACTAACCTGAGAATTTACTTTGTTCTCAATTGAAATATGTTACTGCTAGATAAATAGGTTCTGTTCAAAGTCAGGAAGATAGAAACTAAAATATCAATAGTGGTTTTTCATAGAGGCTAGTAATGGCTAATAGTGGTGGCTAGATTGTAAGTGATTCTGTTTTCTTTATTTTCCAAAATTTTTTGTCATTTATGCACATTATGCACAGTCCAGCTCCATAGCTATCTGGCAGTTATCACAGACAGGATAGCTGGCATATACTCCTTACTGTATGATCACATGTCACCTAGAGCCTCCTTGTTTGGGAGTGCAGAAACATTCTAATGGAATGTTTGAATCTGGAAGGTCCTGTCTGCCCCTGGCCGGACCAGGTTCTCTGCTGACCTCCAGTGGCTAGAGTTTGTATGGCATTAAGAATAGCAGCTCATATATGTTGGTAAGTACAGACCCACCCAACTTCCCATTAGCATTTCCTGGTAAGTTCTTTGTCCTTGAATTAGTGTGCTACCATATACTTGTGTTACTCTTATCTGTCTTCCAATGCTACTTGAACTATCCTTCTTTGAAATAAGCTTTTATTAGAGCTGTGCATAAATCCTACATAAAGAACACAGAAATATAAATGTGAATAGGACAAAATTTTATTGGTGGGTAAAAGTAGTTGGAAAACAAGCCACTATAAAAGAAACAAGTCACTTATAATCCACCCGCCACTGTTAATGATTCGTAGCTGCCACAGAGGAATGCCTGGAAATAAGTTTGACTCTTGCTGGCTTTCTGCATTACTCAGGGGAGCCTGAGCTCTAAGTAAGCTTCAAGATTCAAGGTCATTTTTTATTTTTCTGTTTAGGGTTTTATTTTGTTGGTGTGTCTTAGGGGACCATGTTTCAGTGGACCATGGTTTGAGAATAGGAAGAAGTACAGACACAGCAGTAGTTCTTCTCCTAGGTTTTAAACAGTTAGAACTTCCTGTTGAAACCATCTGCCTTCTTGGACTGACTCTGTGTATAATAGTAGGCCATCGATGAGACAAGAGCATGACACAATTTCCCCATTTGGAACCCTGTTGGGTGTTTGTGAGGCAGGTAGTAAGAGTTCATCAAGGAAAAGTTAGTGACCATGGAAGCAAAGTACATGCTAATTTTCCAATCAGGAAGCAGTTAATGTCCTGAAATTTCTAATTCCTCTGACATCCATTTTAACATTTGATCTATCCAGTTAATTTTTAAAAACCATTTATTATACCCCTTAAGTCATTCTTTGTTACACTGTCAAAATGTCATGCTGTAATTATCTTAAAATCACTTTTGACCAAAGCTTATAAAAAGTCACCTTTAGGTCTAAAATTATTGATCAATGTAATTTTAAAGGTTTTGCTTCTTAATAATTAAAAGTTACCTCACTGTGTAACATACCTGCTGTCATGATGTTGTTCGAGAATGAATTCATTGACTAATCTCCTAATGCTCTCCAGATATCTGTAAGTTTTTGTCTTGATAATCAGATCTTTAAGGCAGCCAAACAGTTGTAAGGACTGAGTTTGGGAACAGGTTGGTGCAGCCTGTACCAGCACTGCGGTACTGAGTGTTTTGAGAGTCCAGCTCCCTAGCTATCTGGCATTTATCACAGACAAAATAGCTGGCATCTAAATCCTATTCATAGAATTTTAGACCCTCCAGAACCTCTCTGATCTTCTTATACTCTGCTGTGAACAGATTTTTTAGTATAATAAGTTTTCAATTTCACTCATTGATGTATCAGTTTTGGAAAGTTAAAAAGAGAAAGCAAGAGAGATCATGAATGCACATGAAGTTTGGTTGTAGGGGCTGGGAAGAATCTAAGAGTAGTTAGGGGAGGGGGATGAAAATGATCAAAATACAATGTATACAGTTCTCAAAGAATTAATTAACATAGTATGTTTTTAAAAGTTGGAAGCATCCTATTGTCTCTAGTAGTGCCTTTTACTGTCCGTTTTAAAACAGATTCTTAGATTGTAAATGAAAATTAAATGCTTCTTATTAGATTAGTCATTTTGTTTTAGGCCTGTCACATATCCTTTCTGCTAATTCCTTTGTGGGAAATAAAGCAATATGTTAACACCTTGCTCTAATCTTAGCTACTCACCTAATTTAACCTTATTAATAATGCATATATGCCTAGTTGTATGTAATAGGATGTCTGTGGGGCTTGATGTTTTGAGTTTAATTTTGGCCAATATGGTAGGTAAATTTCATTTGGTAGTTTAATCAATAACTTCCCGAGCATGCTTTTATGCTTATTGACCATCTTTATGGTCAATATTGACAATATCTTTAATTCATTTCTCTAAAAATTATTTATTTTTTGTTTTTTAAGGCAAGTTTTCACTGTGTAGCCTTGGCTGTCCTGGAACTCACTCTATAGAACAGGCTGGCCTCACACTCAACAGAGATTTGCCTACCTCTGCCTCCCAGGTGCTGGGATTAAAATCGTGCACCAACTGCCCAGCTAGTTGAATTTTTTATGGTTCTTTTACAATGCATTTATAAGTTTTATCATTTGTTTCTTATATGTTACAAGTATCTTTCTCCTAGTTTGTTATAAAAACTCATGGTCTTGCCAGGTATAATGGGGCTACAAGCAGATAGATCCTAAATTCAAGGCTAATCTGGGCTATATAGAAAACTCGAAGGCAGCTTGGGTTGCTTAGTGAGACCCTGTTGTAGGCAGTTTTTTTGTGAGGACCACTGGTTAGCTCTGTCCCACCAGGCCATTCCCAAATAGCTACACAGAGACATAGTATTATTTATAAATGCTTAGCTGATAGCTTAGGCTTGTTACTGACTAGCTCTTATAACTTAAATTAACCCATATGTTTATCTATATTCTATGTGGCTCAGTACCTTATCTCAATATGGCTTCATTATGGCATGTTCATCTCCTGCTTTCTGTGGATCTCCTCAATACTTCTAAGACTATGTGACTCCTCTTTTCCTCCTCTCAGTGTCTTCTCTCTCTCTCTGAAAATCCTGCCTAGTTATTGGTCATCAGCTCTTTACTGATAATGAGAGCAACACATCTTCACTGTGTAGAAAAAGGATTATTCCACAGCACCCTGTTTTGAAAAAACAAACAAATAAACAAAAAAAAAAAGCAAAACAAAACCATGATTTTCAACATTTAAGTGCTTCCTTATCTGTGTAACTCCAAAATCTGTCAAATCTCTTGGTAGTGTGTGATCTTGATTCAGGGTTACAGGCTCTTTGTCTGAGTAAACATTGTCTACTAAGTACCCTGAGGCTAGAGAAGGCTTCCTCTGTCTTTCTGCATGCTTCCCTCAACACCCCCTCTATTTCCTGTGTTGCCCTGGCATTCAGTAAATGCCCTTTGGGAGTAGGGCTTTGTGTCTCAGTGCCCTTCTGCTAGGCCAGGTGTCTTGTCTATTAAAGGCTTCCTGTCGTATGTCTCTTTTGCTTTAGCAGGTAACACTCAACCCTAAACTGCAACTACAGGTATAACTTCCTAGAGGAAACTTCTATGGAAGAATGTGACGGAGATCTTGGCTCATCTAGAAAGAGTCTTTCCTTTGGGGGACATTTCAGTTCATTTAGTCATTGTGACTTGTGATTTCTGATATCTTTTAAAAATGTACTTTTTTAAAAGTCCACTTTTCATTAGTCATTATGGTGAAGCAGTAGATTTCTGCTGCCTACTGTCCTTTGTGGACTTGAAGAGCCTACTGTAGATTGGTGTGCTAATTTTTAAAGTGTAAATATGCCCCTCCCAGCATATTACACTAAAATCTTTAAGCAGATATCTTTATTTCTCTCCTGATACCAGCAGGAAATTTTTTAGTGTTTTATCAAGTTACTTGGTATTTATTTAAATATCATCTATATACAGTTAAGGAAGCCATTGTCTACTTCTGAAGTATGAATGGGCATTCAATTTTATCAAATAGTTTCCTTCTCCTTTTGAGGTAATGCAGTTTTTTGTTTGTTTGTTTGTTGTTTAGCATTGTGAATTAGTTTAACTGATTTTAAATGACATTTCTGGCTCCTTAGACCTTTTCTAGTATTTGGATAAATGAAAGCAATGAGGAATGAAGTTTTACATGTGTGTTGCAGGGGCATAGTTACAATTTCAACTTAATAATTTTAGGACCATTTATATGTTTGTTTTGGTAAGTTGTATTTTCATGGAAACTTTCCCATTTTATTTTACTTTATAGTCATTAAGTAAGTCATTGATAATGGCCATTAGAATTAAAGATCTCTAAAAACACTATTGAGAGAGAACAACATATTAAAAGTTCTTGATAAACTAGGGATGTTGCTCAGTGCTAAGAGTGTTCACCCAGCATGTGCAAGGGCCTTGTTCTCTTTGTGACATTGCAAACAAATTGAATTTAAAAAAAAAAATTGTATTACTTCCAATTCAGTTGTTACTGTATCACATCAGTTTTATTTATTCTTAAGAATTAATAAATAGCAATGCTTTTTCGTTTTGGGGTTTTTTTGTATAAATCATTCAATCTATTGATCTTTGGGGGAGTATGATATTCTGTTACTATATTACAATTGAGCCATTAGTCTTGTGGCTTCATCAACATTAGCTGGTTCATTTTCATGATGCTTCAGCTCTTTCTGCACAGATTTAAAAGAAAGGCATTTTGAAAAGTTTGCAAGTTCTTTCTGTATATTTACAAAAGCTGTGTTCATTCTGTTGACTTTTTCATCATTCATAATGTTTATCTTCTTAAGATTAGTAGTAACTGGTTTTACTTTGGTTTTAGCCTTGATAGTTTTTTTGGCTGAAATACAGTCTTGGACTTCTGCCCTTTAAATTTGTTTTTGGCTGTTGTCAAACTTTGCAAAATTCACGCAGGTGCTCAGGTTCCCAATGACGCCATCCACAAACTCCAATAGCAATGTTTTTATTGTATATAACATGTTTTGAAGTATATGTATACCCAAATAGTAAAAGGTCACTTACAAATTCACAGCCTCTCATAGTTGTAATTTTTATGGTAAAAGCATAGAACACCCTATTTTCAAATTTTAGCATGCCATTGTCAACTGTTGTTACCTTGATGTACAGAAATCTTCAAATTTATTCCTCCAAAGTGTAGTTGTGTATTTTCTGAGGAACATTTTTTTTTTTTTTTAGTTTCACCCTGGTCTCTTAGTTACCCTGGTCTCAGCCTTTGTTTTTGTTTTTGTTTTTGTTTCTTTCTTTGTTTTAAGATTCCACATATGGTTGAGATCATGCTGTTTTGTACTTGGTTTATGCCACTTAAAACTTCCAGGTTTATTCATGTTGTAACAAATGAAAAGGTGTCCTTATTTTTATACTTGCATTGCAATCTGTTACACACACACACTTCTTCATTCATCAGTGATTGGTATAGGCATTTAGGTGGTCTCTATCTTGAATGTTGTGACTTTTGCAAACACAAATGTGATCTCTCTACAACATTCTAACTGCACCTTTGGATATATACCCCAGCAGCAGACTCGTCAGAGTCCTTCATGTCATGTTCTCTTTTGAATTTTCTGAGGCGCTTCCACGCTGTTGTCCATAGTGATTCTTTCAGCTGATAATTCTTACCAAAAGTAATGCAGAAGTTCCCCTTTTCCAGCTCCTCACTAGCACTTTTCGTTGTCTTTTTGTTAAGTCAGTCTGATTAAGTGATGTCTGTGCACTTTCCTGTGTGTGTTGCTGGGGCCATGCTGGACTAGACAGGTGCTCTACTGCTGTGCTCTTTCTCAGCCTCTCCTTGTGGTTTTGAGATACATTTCCCTGATGGTTGGTGATACTAACTTTTTTCTCTGTATACTTTCCGATATACTCTTGTAAACTATCTATTCAGTTCTTTTGCCATTTTAAAAATTGAATTATTGTATTTTCTGCAGCATACATGTTAAATTTTGAGAATTGGCTCTGTTCAGTGTTAATTTACAGATATTTTCCAGTCGATAGATTGTCTCTGTACTTTAAATAAGACTTATTTCCTTTGCTGTGTAAAAGCTTTGTAGTTTGAACATTTGTCTAGTTTTGCTCTTGTTGCCTATACTTTTGGAGTTTTTTTTTGTGTGTGTTTGTTTTGTTTTGTGTTTTGTTTTTATTTTTCGAGATAGGATTTTTCTCTGTGGCTTTGGAGCCTGTCCTGGAACTAGCTCTGTGTACCAGGCTGGTCTCGATCTCACAAAGATCCGCCTGCCTCTGCCTCCTGAATGCTGGGACTAAAGGCATGAGCCAACACCGCCCAGCCTACTTTTGGAGTTTTATCCCCAAAAATTCTTGCCCGGGCCAATAGCATAAAGTGTTTGTCAGTTTTATATTTTACTCCCTTAGGCTGAAACTCTTGATTCTTAGTGGCCTTACTGATACCAAATACTTTACCAAAAACCTGTAAAATTTCAAAGCAACAATACTAGTATTGTTTTAAACATTTTATATTTATGTTAAGTATTTGCATGGTTTCAGTCAGAAGTATAAAACCAAAGTGTAACAATGAAATTTATATTTCTTCCATGGGTCTCTCATTTTGTCTCACTGATGAAAGCTTTCGTTTCTTTTTTCCTCCTTTGGAGGTAGAAGAGGAACAGATTTATAAGCTAAAACATATATATATATATATATATATATATATATATATATATATATATATATATATATCATATATATGTATATGTATATATGTATGTCCATTTGTACACATGTATGCATTTATATTTCTCCCCCACATTTCTTATGCTTTCACATCTGACTTTTTTTTTTTTTTCTACTTTATAGTGCATCCTGAGCATTTTACTTTAGGAATATACAGTGTTATTTTTCATTCCTTTATGTAACAGCCTGGTACTTCATATTATGGATGTCCATCCTTTACTAAACCAGTCTCTGGAGGTACTTGGGAAAATTATAGCTTTAAAAAAGATGTTTTCAATTCTCTGGACAACATTACTTCATTGGTCAGAGGAACTGTTTGATACAGTTCTAAAAGCTTTTTAAGTAAAAACTCCATTGTACTTAAATATCAATACAAAAGTTCATTTGTCATATATTATGTGTGATGTGCTGGAGAGGAATGTGTTTTTAATGGGAAGGACGTTTTTCTTGTGACTAAGCTACATTTTGTGGTCTTTATCTTATTACAGGTGCCTCTGTATCTTTAAAACTTATACTTGTTGATATGCCATTCTCCCTCTAGTGTAATCTCATTCATCCCTTGCTCAGCAGGGCTCAAAAACACACCGTCTAATTGTAGTTTGCCTCTGAAGAAGAGATTGTAGCTAATGTACTTTCTGATTCTGCTTTGAAGGGATCAGCTCCTAAACCAGGCAGATTATTGGCTTTGTTAAATATATACATTGTGTTAATAATTCAGATTTAAAGAACTTTGGTAATGAATTGTGATTTTTTTCCTTACAAATTCTCCATGGATTTTATCCTAGTATTATGTGATCTAAATTGTGTGTAGACTTTTTTTCATTGCCTCTTTTGAGAACCCATGCTCCAGCCTTAACCTAATATTCCTTTAGTATTTTCTAAATGCTTATCCTGGAGAGAAAGCAATGCAGCTTTAACTTATCAAATATTGTAAGTACTTCTGCCTCTTCCTGAGCATCACAAAGCCCTTGGGATGTATAATGTAATTTACTTCCGGCTTATCACCCTCCTAGCTTATATGCTGCAAAGGCATAATTATTATTGTTGTTTTTTTTATTCAAATATCCATCTGTCATACTTGTATGCTATCTATGTATTTGCATTGTCTCATTTGATTCATATAATAACCTTATTGTAATAGAAATTACCTTACTGTAACATATGAAGTGAGGGCATCACAGTTTATGCATTTTTAAGGTTCACACAGACTGTAAGCAGTAGATTCAGAATTTAAGCCTAGGCAGTGAGTCCAGAGCCTGGTCTGATAACCAGTGTAAAGTCATGGCTGAGTATTTTCTTTTCTCTTTCACTAAGAAAGATGTCACTATATAATTGTAATGTTTCTCTCTGTTGGACTAATATGTTCATCCTGAGTGGTAGCTAACTTCCTTTCATGAATTCTTTTAGCTGATATAGCCCAGAGGTACAGGATAAGCAAATACCCAACCCTCAAATTATTTCGCAATGGAATGATGATGAAGAGAGAATACAGGGGCCAGCGATCAGTGAAAGCGCTCGCAGACTACATCAGGCAACAGAAAAGTAACCCAGTTCATGAGATTCAAAATATAGATGAAGTCAACACTCTTGATGTAAGTTAACTTATGGTGAATGAAATGTGCATTGCCCATGTAATTCACACAAACAACGCATAATACGAATACAGACTCTGCATGCGTACTGGAAAGAATTTGTCTGAGATTAATTCTCAAGGGAAATGCTAATGTTTGCTAAACTTCCAGATAAATGTGTAACATACAGTGAAGCTACACTAATTGAATTAATATAGTACAAAGAGAAACCTGAATTATACATACCAAAGTTTGCCTATTTCCCATGGTTGACACCTGCAGAGTATCTGCCTTAATCACTATTCAGCTCTATTAGGTTTTAAAATGTTTCTTTTAAAATAGCCCATCTCAATAAACTTAGCAAACTTCTTTCTTTGTAAATTAAGTAATTAAGTACACACACACACACACACACACACACACACACACACCAAAAGCAAAAACTATAGTATTTAGTCTTTATTATAGTCACTACTAGGTGACATATTAATAAATTAGCCAGTTACCATTTCATGGTTGTCATCAGAGGAACATGATTCCTGAGCCACAGTCAAAGGATGTTCTTGCCCATATCTCAGTAGGTCTTATGAGCCTATGAGTCTATCTTGTTATTGCTATCCCCAGGCCCTGTGTCCTGTGAGAACACGCAAAGGGCCATGCTAGATGCTTATACCGGGAGTGGGTTGTGGTACAGAAAGCCATTTCAGAGCAAACAGCAAATTTTCTTTTGTCTTGAACAAATCAATGTTTTGACTGTAAGCACAGCCCTGAGAACTGTCCTGTACAAAGAGTAGACAGGGTCTTATAGAGTAAGTTAAGTATATACAGTACTGTATGGAGGCATTTGAGACCCATGGACGAGTCTGAATTGGTGCAGTTTTAATAAATTTATAGTCAAATTTTATTGTAGCAAATACTGTTTTTAACCTAGTATAATTGTTCATAGTTTTGGACTAGGCATTAAATGCTATCATTGTATTCATAGTTATTCTTCGGTTGCAGATAACTGAACTACAACCAGAGCTGAGTTTCAGAATAAAGAATAAATGAGGTAGCATGCTCTAGGAACTGTATGTCACAAAATAATTAGATACTTTATTTTACAGCGCAGTAAGAGAAGTATCATTGGATACTTTGAGCAGAAGGATTCAGATAATTACAGAGTTTTTGAAAGAGTAGCAAGTATTTTACATGATGACTGTGCCTTCCTTTCTGCTTTTGGGTAAGTATATTAACCAGCAGCCTGCTAGGAGGTGAGCTTGCCTGTCACATTCAGTTCTTGTATCTGGTCATGTTCTAAAGGTAACCTCTCCAAAGATGACCTCAATCCTTTTAAAGTCACCAACTAGTTAAACATATGGCCAGTCCTCTAACAGCCTTAAAGTGTTTGTTTGTTATGCCATATTATGTTTCAGAATATAGGTAAAAACATTAGAGTAGTTATCAATGAGCTCTTTCATGACCTGATTTCAGTTCACTGACCCTTGTGCTAGATAAGCACTGCTCACCTGGCTGAACATGTTCTCTTCCTAGTTAAGAATCATAGGTGTTTTGTTATTGTCCTTTATCCCCATATCTTTACCACCTTCCTTTCTTTCTTGTCTGAAAGTAGCACCTCCCCTCCCATCCCATCCCCCACTTCCCTCTGCTGGGGCTCAAAGCCATACATACATATACATAGTAAGCATGTGCTCCACCTGATTTGTAGCCCCACTCTACAGTTTGACTTCTTAAGACTGATCTATTCACTCATGGAAACTGCCCTTGTTCCTCTCCCCGAGACTTTGATCCATTAGTTCTCCTGCTTTCTCATGGTTTCACCCTGACCCCTTTCAGAAACTTTTTTTTTTTTTTTTTAACCCAAATCATGTTTCTCTCTTTACTGACTCACCGCTTTCATCTCTTGAGCTGTAATGCCATTTCTTTCTTTTCATTTCTACTTTTCTAAAGGTTAATTTATGCTTGGTTACCTTGACTTTCTCAAAGTCTTCCAAATAAAAACCCTTAGCTTCTTAGAAGTTGGCTTTCACCTCCAGCCTTCTAATGAACCTTGTCTCCAAACAGTCACAAAATGACTCCTTGATTGGCTAACCCAGTGGGTTTTCTTCAGTTTATTCCCCACAAATTCTCCAAAGGCTGAGACATCACCTCCCTTGCTTTTTTTCTTGTCAACACTTGACATTGAATCCCTCTGGTTTGCCCCTCACAGTTCTATAGGTGAGTTGACTGCATTGGGTGCCAGATATAGGTGGGTTGTAATTAATTAACCAGACCCTGTAGACTGATAGATGTTTATTTTGGGAAAGAACTTGTACAGAAAACAAGTGGCTGACTGGAGGCGTTCCTGCTCCAAAGATGTAGACACTGCCTCCAGGCATGGTCAGTGCTATAGATGTGGAAGTGAATATCACTAAACAGTTCCTTTCTCTCCTCTCTCTTTCTCTCTCTCTCTCTTTCTCTTTCTCTCTCTCTCTCTCCCTCTCCCTCTCTCTCTCCCCCTCTCTCTCTCTCCCTCTCCCTCTCTCTCTCCCCCTCTCTCTCTCTCTCTCTCTCCCTCTCCCTCTCTCTCTCCCCCTCTCTCTCTCTCCCTCTCCCTCTCTCTCCCCCTCTCTCTCTCTCCCTCTCTCTCTCCCTCTCTCTCTCTCTCTCTCTCTCTCTCTCTCTCTCTCTCTCTCTCTCTCTCTCTCTCCTCTCTCTCTCTCTCTCTCTCTCTCTCTCTCTCTCTCTCTCTCTCTCTCTCTCTCTCTCTCTTTCTCCCTCTCTCTCTTTCTCTCCCCCTCTCTCCCCCTTTTCTTTTTTATCTCTGTAATTACTCAAGGTTTAGTCTGTCCTTCACCCTCTCTTCTTGGAAGTTACATGGCTACCTTTGGCTTTAGTACAGCGTGACTTCTTTTATTTGAGGCTCTTAACAGTTGTGTTAGTCTGATTGCAGTAGCTGCTCTGATGCCTTCTCTGGTTGATGACTTCTGCTTCTGGTCCTTGCTTTCATGCTTTTGTGGGTTTTTTGTGTGAACATTATCTGTTTCTGAAGATCACTGTACAGCCTGGGCAGCGGACATTTCCAGCGGGCTTTCCCATCACTGCTGTTTGGTCACATAGCCCACCCCAGACACTCTGAGCTAGCTTCTGTCTCTGCACCTTTGCTCTTGTTGCTCTTGTGTCCTGAGGTAGTTTTAGTTTCCAGAGATGCTGCACTACTTTGCATCCCCACCAACAGTGAATGAGGGTTTCTCTTTTACCACAACCATGTCCAGCATTTGTTGTCAATTGTTTTGTTGGTCTTAGCTATTCTGAGTGGGATGAAATGAAAATTCAGAGTTGTTTTAATTTACACTTCCCAAATTGCTAAGGTTGACGAACTTTTTGAGGTATTTCTTAGCTATTTTTATTCAATCTGTTGAGAACTCTCTGTAGAAATCTAGTCCATATTTTAAATTAGGCCATTCATTTCTTTTACTTTTTGTTTCTTGTATATGGCTGGTAATTAATTTTCTTTGAGATGTGTAACTAGCAAAGATTCTCTTTCTGTGGGTTTCTTTTTCACTCAGTTGATTGTTTCCTTAGCTATACAGAAGCTTTTTCAGTTTACAAGGTTTCAGGTATCAATTGTTAGCCTTAAATCCTTGACTAATTGAGTTGTGTTCAGAAAGCCCTTTTCTTGGGCTGGAGAGATGGCTTAGTGGTTAAGAGCACTGGCTTCTCTACCAGGATTCTGAATTCAATTCTCAGCAAACACAAGGTGTCTCACAACCATCTGTAGTAGGAGCTGATGCCCTCTTCTGGCATAAAATTGTACATACAGATAGAATACTCATACACATTAAATAAATAAATAAATAAATAAATAAATAAATAAATAAATAAATAAATAAGATCAACCTAGGAAAGTCCTTTCATTCACCCTTATTTTGTAGAGTAGTGCCTGTGTCATCTTCTAGCAGTTTTAGTGTTTCAGGTTTTAAATACATTTGGATCTAATTTCTATACAGAGTTATAGATATGGATCTAATTTAATTCTTTTCAATGTGGACATCTAGTTTTCCCAGAAACATTTGTTGAAGGTGAAATTTTTTTTCTCCAATGTATGTATATCTTTGCCTCTTTGCCAAATATCAGATGGTTGTAGATGTTTGGGTTTTCTATTTTGTTCCATTGATTTCATGTCTGTTTTGTGTCAATGCTATGCTGTTCTTTTATTCTTTTTATGACTATAATATAGCTTCAAATCTGGAAAAGCAATCCCTCCAGGATTCTTTTTGCTCAAGATTGTTTTAGCTATCCAGAATCTTTTCTGGTTCCATGTGAATTTAAGATTTTTTTTTTCTATTTCTGTGAAGAATGTTGTGGATATTTTGATTGGGGCTGCTTTGATTCTGTTATTGCTTTTGGTAGGATGGTCATTTTCACAATATTAATTCTACCAATTCATGAACAGGATTGGCAGAACGGGATTCTCAATCTCTTCAGAAATTTGAAGCGTTCATTATAGAAGTCTTTTGCCTCCTTGGTTGGGTTTATTCTAAGATATTTTATTATTTTTGATGCTGCTATAAATTGGAAGTGTGCCTGTGAGCTCTTTCTCAGTGTTGTTCTAGTGGGTAGAAAAGCTACTGATGGTGAACCCTGCTATTTTTCTGAAATGGTTGATTATTTCTGCAAGTTTTTTGGTGGACTTTTTGGAATCTCTTATGTATAATATTATACCATCTGCAAATAGAGATATTTGACTTCTCCTTTTCTTGTTAGTATACGTTTAATTTCCTTTTTCTTTTCTAATTGCTCCAACTATTGTTCACAGCACTCTGTTGTAAAGAAATACTTAGGATAGTGGGGCAGCTCCATTTACTCCTAATTCTAATGGAGTAAAACTGAGTATTTCTTCATTTAGGATAATATTGACTGTAGGTTTGTCATATGTAGCTTTTATTATGTTGAGGTATATCCCCTCTAGTCCTACTGTTTCAAGGACTTTTATCAAGGAAATGCATTATATCTGTCAAAGATATTTTTTTCTGCATCTATTGAGATGCTCATGTGATTTTGTCTTTAAGTCCATTTGTGTGGTTTATTATACTTACTGATTTACAGATATTGAACCAACTCTGCACTTAAAGGATAAACCACCTTGATTGTGGGGGATAAGCTTCTTGATAGGTGTTTGTATTCAGGTTGCTGGTATTTATTGAGGATTTTACATCTCTGTTCATCAGGAATAACTGTCTGTAGTTGTTTTGTTTGTTATATCTTTACCTGGTTTGGGTATTAGATTTATACTAGTCTCAAAGAACAGGTTATGGAGTTCTGTTCCTATTCCTTGCAGAGTTTTAGGAAAGCTTGGTTGTAGTTCTTTTTTGAAATCTGATTGATGATGTGTGTTGTGAATTCGTCTGGATAGCTGGAAAGTGTTTATATTACAGTTTCAATTAACTCCTTTGTTGTGGGTCTGTTTAGGCTATTGGACACTTCTTGATTTAAATTAATATTTTGAATGAATCAAGAAATTTAGCTATTTCTATCATATTTTCCAACTTAATGGAGTGAGGTTTGTTTTGTTTTTCTTTTAAGCATTTCCTTACAATATTGTGTATTTCTTTGGTGTCTGTTGTAGTGTTCTCTGCTCATTTCTGATTCTGTTAATTTTGATTCATTGCTTGCTTTCTTTTTATTAAGTGGTCCAAGACTCTGTAGACCTTATCACCTCAGAGAATCAGCTATTAGAGTAATTGAGTCTTTGTACTTTTGTTTGTTCTATTTCTTTGATTTTTATTATTCCTTGTCATCTGCTGAGTCTAAGTTTGGTTTGTTCTTCTTTTTCCAAATTCTTGAGTTGCATCATTAAGTCCTTTGTGTTCTCTCATTTTTTTTTTTTAATGTAGGTGCTTGGGGTTGTAAACTTCCCTCTTAGAACTGTTTTAATATAGCCCAGAAATTTTATTATATTGTGCTTTCATTTCCTTTAGTTCCAGGGATATTTTCATTTTTTTCAATGACCCACTCATCATTTAATTTCAGTTTTTTTTTACAATATTATATTTGATTAGTGCAATTACATTTCTACCCCTCCTTCTCCCTCCAACTTCTGTTTACAATCTCTTCTTTAATTATTGTTTCATATATAAATGCATATACATGCATACATACATGTACACACATAAAACACACACACACACACATTTATCCTGCTGTGTCCATTTAGTATGTATTTGTTTAGGGCTAACCACTTGGGATTGGTAACCTGACCAATTCTTCCCCTCTGGGCAGCCATTAATTGCCTTTAGGTCTTCCTTTAGGGTTTCCCCCATCCACATTAGAATGTCACCTATTATTATCATTATACAGGTCTTGTTTTTGGAGCCTTATTGAGGTTTCATGGGTTCAACTTCCCTGTCATATATAGAAGACACAATCTCCCAGCAGACATCCAAGTTCTCAAGTTCTCTGTGTCTTGCAGTCTTTCTGTCCCCTCTTTTCCTGTGACCCTGAGCCTTAGTTGTACAGATTATATTGGAGATGTATCAACTGGCTTTGGTACCTCATAGCCAGTTGTTCCCTGGTTTTAAACAGTTGATTTCTGACAAAAAGCATTTTTGATGAGTGGTGAGCTACATGTGTCTGTGGGTATAAGTACTTAGAATGCATTTAGAAGTTAGGTTAGTTTAGGAAAATAAAAGTAGTAGACTCTCTTCTAGGGTTCCATGACCTCTCCAGATGTGGATAGATGCTTAGGTTTTCATTATAAGGTATGGATTTCTTCCTATTGAGCAGACTTTACTCGAATTATACAGCTTTTCTTTGCCCCTATTAGGTGCCATGCTTATACCCTTCGGGATATCTTGCCCTGCTCATTATTGCCTGTTTTGTAGGCTTTATAGCTGGGACGGACTGTTGTGTTCTCCTGTGACTGTTGCATAGCACCTTCTGATATTATGAAAGCAAGCCTTCAGAGAGGAGGCTTTCAGGTCTGTTCCAGGTTGATTCCTCCAAGTCCTGTGTCCAAAGTGTTAGTGTCTTCCCTCCAAGTTCTAAGGGCAACCAAGAGCAGTGCCAGTAGCCTGTATTATTTAGGGAATCTCTTCAATTGCCCCTGCCAACAACTAGAAGGAACATTCTCCTGGCCTGACACTGGGGTTCTTGTTAGATAGTTCTGGCTCTTGGAGGGAGCATCACACCAAGAAGTGTAATTTCATTTGAACTACGCATACACACACACACACACACACACACACACACACACACACACACACACACACACATATAAAAGTATATATACTCTTGAATACTCTTAAGTAAACATAAAATAATGTTTCCCTATGGTTTTTGAGACATCTTTAGTGATACTTCTCTCTTTCTTATTATTGCCCTCCCTTCCCTCTTCCCAGTAAAATGCCCTATTTTCCTCATCATGGCTCCTGGGTCTCACTGTCCCTACTAGATCTCTTTCCTTACATTTTTTTCTGTCATTAGTCTAGGTTAACCGTCTTTTTTCTGGACTATGTAGTCAGAAATTGAAGTTGTTTTGCTGTTTAATCCACAAATTATGTGGGAGAAGAGAAAGCTACTCTTTAAGCATTTTCTGTACTATTCATTGTACTAGGTATATTCATTTTATATTGTATATTCATTATACTAGGTAAATAATTGTTATACAAGACCAAATATTTATATGTCAGAAACTGCAGTAGGCCTAGAAAATGACACTATCCAAATACACAAACATGCTACTTTCTAAAACTGTGTTTATATGGTATAGGTTAGTTCTAGCCATTATTTTTATAATTGTCAAATTTAAAGTAAGAAGTAGAAAGTTAATGTATTTTTTATTAATCTCTGTGAACAAATTAATGTCCTTAATCTATAGATGGTAATCAGTTTAGAGTCAGAATGGCTATCATGCTGACCCTGTCAATCCAGACTTATAAAATCCTAATGCCAAAACAGCTGACTGTAATGTTGTTTTAAGAACTCATATTGGTTTACCTTTAAATGTATGCTTGTCTTGGTATTGCATAGTCTAGTGAATGGGACTGGTAATGAACAAGTATATATGTCATGTTTTTATAATTCATGCATTGCAGTGATTAATGAATTCTATTATTTTAAAGTACATTGTTTCAAGTGTTTTTCAAGACATTACTATTTTTTCCTTCTATCTATCAGAGATGTTTCAAAACCAGAAAGGTACAGTGGAGACAATATAATCTACAAACCACCAGGGGTGAGTTGCTGTTTCACTGTGTGCTTAATACACCTTAGTTAATACACATATAATATAAGCAGTAGCTTTGTTTAAATGCTAGTAGAATCATACATTGATGTTTAACTTTTTAGTACTAGGGGTTGAGCCCAAGACTTGTGTATGTCAGGCAAGTGCTCAGACACTTCTTCATCCTGGCCCTTTTCAAAATATTTTTGAGACAGGGTATCACTAAGGGGCCTGTGCTTGCCTTGAATGAGACCCTTCTGCCCTAACCTCCAGAGTAGTAGGGATTAAAGGCTTATGCTTCCATGACTAATTGATATAATTTTGAAAAGTATTATGGTCTAGTAAACCATGTTTTTGAGTGAATATTGGGCCACAGAAGCCTGAAGTCACAAACCTGCAATGACATTGGAGCATTGGAGTCCCCTGGCATTCAGTCTGGGAGCCAAATGTTAAAGATGCTGAGCGATGCATGTCTGTCACTCATTTGCATTGCACTTAACAACCTATAGACCTGCTGGAATTAAATATGCTTTTCATTAATAAATCACATAGATTGTTTTAAACTTGGCCTTTGTTTTTCCCTTTTCCCAAAAAGTAAGTGTGTGTGTGTGTGTGTGTGTGTGTGTGTGTGTGTGTGTGTGTGTGTGTATGAAGAATTTTTATACAATATGTTACATTCATTCCCCCTACCACTAACTTTGCCCAGATCTACCCCACCTTCCTACCCATCCAACTGTGTGTCCTTTTTTTTTTTTTTTTAATCCATCAAGGCCAACTTGTAGTACTTAAATATTCTTAGGTGTGTCACCTTCCACTAAAGAGTGGTTGACTTACCAGGGACTACACTCTTGGAGAAAGCTAGTTGTTCCTCTCTGGGTAGCTATTTGTTGCTAATAACTCAACTGATAAGGATGGAATTGAGTCCCCAACTCCACTTTCCATACCAGGATTTGGTTTGTGCTGTCAGCTTCTGTGAGTTCGCAAGTACAGCTGCCTTGCAGTGTCCAGAAAACACTGTTTCTTTCCCTGTAGTCATTGACCCCCTCTGGTTCTTACATTTTTTTCTGTCCCCTCTTCTGTAGTAATTCCTGAGTTTTGGGAGGAGAGCTATAGTATATATGTTCTATTTCGGACTGATCTCTGCACTTGGGCCAGTTGTGGGTGTCTGTATCAATCATCTACTGCACATAGTTTCTCTGCTGAGAGTTGAAAGATGAATTATTCTGTAGGTGTAAAATGATGAGTTGTTTAATACTGTGTCTGTTTAACTGATTAACAACAGTGGTAGGTTCTCCCCTTGACTAAGTGCTTTAAAAAAAAAAATACCATGTTTAAACATTGAAATAGTTATGCCTGAATAATAGTAGGAACAACTAAGAAGCAAAATTTCCAGTAATATTTTCTCAAATAGACATAAAAATCTATCACTATGAATGTTTCACATCCCAAAGATTGAAACATATTTTCAGGTCATAGTTTAGTTGTGTGCATGCATGCATGCGTGCAAGCATGTATACATGTGTGTTTTGAGACAGGGTCTCTGTATTATGTGGCTCTAGCTATCCTAGAACTCACTATGTAGACTGGACCACCCTCAGACTGACAGATCCACTTGCTTCAGTGTCCTAAGTTCTGAGATTAAAAGAATGTGTCATCACATCTAGCCAAAAGTCACAGTTTTTATTTTAATGTGTTTATAATGTCTTGACACTAGAATAAATTTTTATGAAGAGAACTAATTTATCATTACTTTTGTAGCACATTTTCAATTCCTAATTCAGTTAGTGTTTTAATCAATTCCTTTTGTTATAACATGACATCTAAGGTGGGTACTTAATGAAGAAGAGATGCTTCTTTTGCTCACATTTGAGAAGCTCAAAGTCCAAGACTGGGTGATTCCTTCTGTTTTGTATCCTTAATGCTCCCTTTAATTGTCATGGTAAAGGAGTAGAAAAGAGAGATAGACAAAATGGGCTGCATGGTGACATAGGAAAGTGAGACCAGCCAAGACCAAATTTGTTCTTTTTATGACAAGTTAATACTGCAAACCTACATTAATCCCGATGGGGGAGACACCTGATTGCTCTCTACCCTCTGTCACATTTTTTAAAGTTCTCCTTCCTTATGAATCACCACACATACGAAGTTTCCAGCTTGTGAACTTTTAGAGGACACACCCAAGCTGTATTCAAACATGGACAGATTGGCATTGGCCAGTGCTTTCTTAGGTGTGTTTCTTTAATAGTAGTTCCTCAGTGTCATCATCTCTAACTTTCGGAGCCCAGTAGTGTCTTTAATGTAATGTGGTCATTAAATCTGAGGAGCGGGGATCTTTTACGTCACAAGTTAGATTACCAAGTCCCTAATTACTACAGGTTTGTCCTTTTTAAAAAAGACAAACTATTACTGTCTCTCTTAGAAATTCATAGTTGATATTTCTGGGTTAGTAGATGGATTTTAAAATGTGTTTTAGCCAGCAAAGATTACAGTAATTTTTATTTCTGTTTTTATAACAGCGTTCTGTGCCAGACATGGTGTACTTGGGAGCTATGACAAATTTTGATGTAACTTACAACTGGATTCAAGACAAATGTGTCCCTCTTGTCCGAGAAATAACATTTGAAAATGGAGAGGTGGGTGACTTTAATTCAGTTGTGTGAAAGAACTCATTGCCTCTGTTCCCATGCTGTCTAGCAGTTACCAGTTGTAAGAATCATACATTGGGCACATTTGGATCTTAGCTGTTTTCATAGTGTGGGGCACTGGCTACACAACTTTACTATTCTAGAATCCTTCTTGCATTTCTTGTAATAGCAATACTTGGGAATACTCTTGAAAATGGACTTGAAAGTAACTGATGTGCTTTTGATACCCACTGTTGGGTAAAGATCCCTGTCTAAGTGGATTTTCTTTAGTATGGCATGTTAGTTACTGTGGGCAGTCCTTTGCCATTAAGTTTTTCTGGTTCCTCTCATTCTAAAAGAAACAATTGAACAGTTATTCTGAAATCTTTTTCATTTTTGTTCCTGTCTTTAACTTTTGAGAAGGAGGGCAGATTAGATTCTAATAGCTCACCTGGTGAATGGATTTTTGGTTGTTGTCTTGGTTCCTTAGATCTTGTTTAGCATACTTACTTTTCCTTATTGCCTTAGTTAAAAGGCTCAGGAAGATTTGAATGCTGTACATGATACATATGCTTTAGAAAAGTTTCAGAAACAGAATTGAAAAGTTCAGACCTGGAAAGTCTTAATTAAACATTTTCTTCCCCCTGTAGGAGTTGCTACATTTAGTAATTCTCTTTTGGTTTTTTTGGTTGTTTGTTTCTTCTATTGACTCACTGTGTATGGTGGAGGAAAGGCTTGCAAGTTGCAAGTTGGTTCTCTTCTACCGTGTTTGGATGCGGGCTCTCTTGTTTGATCCAAAGTTTGTGTTCCAAGCTGTGAAGTCCTGCAGATTCTCAGCCTCTTTCTCCCATTTCCGAGAAGGGGAACAGATGTGCACTGCATCTGACTGTTTATATTAATGCTAGGGATCTCACATGGGTCATCAGGGTCACAGCAAGCATTTTACCCGCTGAGCCATCTCCATAGCGCCATGTTTAATACATCGAAAGATACAGTGTATGCATCACTTAAACTGTAGGGGAGCATTTCTTTCTCTTGAATCAGGTTTTCTTAGAATCTTTCTGAATACTGTGTTTGCTTGGTTAAGAATCTGTTGGTGTAGACACAGAGAGACAGAAGCCTGGTAAGCATCAGTTAGTTACCAGCTACTGCATATTTGATTTTGGAAAAATCATTACTATAGATTTCAAACTAATATCAAATGTTTCCAAATGTGTTTGTTGTTTCTCTCTTAGCAGTTGCATGTTAACAATACTTCTGTTGAGTGTAATAAAGTAATGTGACATGTGTTTTTATTTTAATTTCCTAGCTCTTAAATCTTCTCTGTGGGAAGTGACCAGTCTTTCACAGTAGTGTTAAGTAGCACTCATTTCTTTGTTTTTTATTCTGTGTTCGCCAGTTATTTCTGCATAGGAAATCTGGGAGCAGAACCAGGCATGAAATGAGATTATCTGTTCTCAGGGTTTGTCAGTCAGTATTTGACATGTCCAGAAAAAGGAACAATATGGAATTCAAAAAGAAAATTAATTTTTTCTTTAGAAACAGGGTAGGATGGGGGTCTGCTTTTAAGAGGGGACAGTGTAGTCCTGAGACAAGGACTGAAAGAAAATGGTGTGCTGAGCACTGCAGTAGTAGGCTAGCACTGCCACTCATTTTGCATGTTTACCATGCTAATTAGTTGGAAGCCTCCCTGTTAATTCTGAATTGAGCTGGGTTTGTGCACAGAGCTAAGGTATCCTATGAGCTGATGAGACTGTTACACTAGGGGAAGGTACAAGCTAGGGCAGAAAAGTACAGAGAGAATCATGGGGAGTAGGATTAGTAAGTGAGAATTAACAACAACAACAAAAATGTAATTCAAGAGAGAAAAGATGAGTAAGAAGAAAATTTAAATCTAATTACCAAAAGGTGAATGTAATGCTGGGAAATGGGAGCAGGGGAAGATGGAGAGCCACAGTTAATAGATGTAAGGTTTGTCTGTGGAGTGATGAGTGTGTTCTGGAGGGAGTGATGATTTCTTTTACACAATCTTGTGAATATAACAGCAGATTGTCCACTTAAAAATGATGGACTTTTGTGGATGATAGTTACCTCTCAATTAAAAGAAGGGATAATATGATAAACTTAATTATTTATCCATATGTACAAGTGAAACAAATTTAAATGTGAGGTAGGACCCAAAAGGAAGCCTCTGTAATTTAAAAAAAAAAAAAAAAAAAATTTGTTATTGAAGATAATGATATCATTGCTTCATACTAAAACAGTTTCTAAATTTGATCCTCATGGCTAGCTAATGGAGATAACTATATGAGGAGGACCTTTCTGGACTTTTTCATACAAATAAGAAGATAGCAGTTGTTAAGATTAGATGACTCAAATCTACTCATGTTTCTTATACTCTCAAGTAACAGGAATACAAGTTTTAATAGCACTTTGTCATTTTCAAGTTGCCTTGTCTATGTGCATATTGAAGACACACACAGCAGCTAGCTGTTTGTTAATAATGTTGATAAACTGTCTGTTGGCTGAAAATGACTGTAATGTGGAGCTTTGTGTTCTGTCCCTAAAATACTTTCCACCTTTGGGTAGGTTTCACATGGTGGAATGTTTTTATAATAAACTTTACAATAAGCATGGGTTTATGAATCAAATTTATTTATTGCTGGCACACTTGGGTTTTCAGTTTTATTTGTGAAGACTGGCAATACTAATCAATGTTTATCTCATTCCTGGATTAAGATCTAACCATGGTTCTTTCTTTGTTCACCCTAACTGGCTTCAAGTGGCTGCCCCAGTCGTCATATATGCAGTACTGGCTAGCAACTGGTTTTCAAGCTTCCTAATGCTGTGACCCTTTAATACAGCTCCTCATGTTGTAGTGACCCCAACCATAAAGTTATTTCATTGCTACTTCATAACTGTAATTTGCTACTGTTATAAATCCTAATGTAAATATCTGATGTGTGACCTCTGTGGGGGTTGTGATCCACAGGTTGAAAACTGCTGGGCTAAAAGATTGGCCAAGGACCTTTCAGGTGAATCCATGACTATATCAGAGCAGGGCATGTATGTTTCCTTAGTGCTCAAACCTAAGATGCAAACAGTTGAATTCATTCTTTGTTAAGTCTCATTGTTTTTCATACCAATTAGACTCTTTTTCCTGATTACTTGCAACTATTAGTTACATGGGTTGAGTCCACATTTTTTCCACTTGGAAAACAGCTGAACTGAATAGAGAGACCACTGATTTTCTTCCAAAACTTCATTCTGCAGGAATTGACAGAAGAAGGTCTGCCTTTTCTCATACTCTTCCACATGAAGGAGGATTCAGAAAGTTTAGAAATATTCCAGAATGAAGTAGCCCGGCAATTAATAAGTGAAAAAGGTAGACTGTTCAAGGTGTTTATTTTCATCTTTTTTCACTGTCTTTCTCTTTCTTTTCTGTTACATATTTGGCCTAAACCCACTTAGGCTAAAGGTTTAACCAGTTACTTTAACATGTGGGTTTAGATGTAAGGGCAAAGAAGCAGTGGGGTTATGTTGCAAAGCAGGGTTTTCTGTGTTTGCCTTTGTGTTCTGTACGGTGACAGTTTTATACAGGGGGAAAATGGCATGCACAGTGGAGTCCTGGGTGAATAGTACTATTTGGGGAACCTTTTCCTGGTACCTAAGTGCTTCTCTGACACATTTCCAAAGACATTTGCAGAGACATTGCTAAGAGACAACACACTCTAATCCACATTTATTTCTGTATGAAAGTTGGGCAGCTGTCTGCATTTCTCCATGGTATTTTAGCAGAATTTGGGGTATCAAACAGCTTCTCTGTACTGAGGATAAAAGGCCAAATAATGTAAACTAAAGGCATGGTAAAGATCTGCATATTTTAGTAAACATTCTAGATTTGAATTTGACTTAAAAATAGTTCATTAGGCCACAAGGGACATGAAGACAGTCCCAAGGGAACAGTGTGGCATTAGACTCAGGGGACTTGCTATCAGAATCTGGGGAACCTACACAGCAGATGACTGCCAATTGAAGAAGTAAATTCACAATAGCATTCAAATTTGAGTTCTTATAATTTCTAAGGGATTAGACTCTGCCCTGAGAACTAAAAGAATTTTGCTTCTTTTATATACTCTGTTTAGGTTCTCATTTTTCCAGTCTGTATTAATTTCAAGAATGTTAATGCTTTTGTTTATTATGCTGTTTTTGAGAGTTCATAATTAGTGGGTACAGTTAAAATTCTAATGTAGTTCTAAAATTCTGTTTCTTTCAAAGGTACAATCAATTTCTTACATGCAGACTGTGACAAATTTAGACATCCTCTTCTGCATATCCAGAAAACTCCAGCCGATTGTCCTGTCATAGCTATTGACAGTTTTAGGCATATGTACGTGTTTGGAGACTTTAAGGATGTATTGTGAGTATCTCTTTTTGTTCTGTTTAACATTACTGATACATCTCACAAAGCTGAATATAAAACAATTACTTGGCTATTTTACATAACAGTATATTGTGAAAGTAGTACTTGGGGTGGATGTCAGAAGTTAGTGGTTCCCGTAAGTTCCTTGTGTATGTGGAATCACTGACTAGAAAATTACAGATGAAGATGATTGGGAACTAATCTCTGAAAGAGTGTGTACTGTGGGAAATTAGCTTTACTTTGAGGTCAGTCTTTGGCATGTCAAGGAAAATATATATCCTAGGCCAGGCTGAAGCATTGCTGGTGTTGTTTGTTTGCTCATGATTGCATGTTGTAAGAATGTTAAGAGTATGGATATACTCGATGGGTGGTGGTGCTGCACACCTTTAATCCCAGCACTTGAGAGGCAGATGCAGTCAGATCTCTGTGAGTTTGAGGCCAGAACTATGGAGCGAGTTCCAGGACAGGCTTCAAAACTACAGAGAAGCCCTGTCTCAAAAAACAAAAGGGGAAAAACAAAAAGAGTATGTATATACAACTCTAATGGCGTGTAAATAGAGCCTTTCCAAGGACAGGTACTAATAAACATGGAAGCCTTGTGACTACTGCAGAGACTGAAATCTTACTAGCTTCCAGGATGTGAAGTACAGTGATTAAAAGTTTGAAGTATTAGTATATGAAAACTGTAAGCAGTAAAATTTAAGTGATTCACAAATGTTTCTTGAATAATTCATTTAAATTTTCTAAATCTCAAAATATTATTCTGTTGAGAGGGTAAGTTGAAGCTTCCCTGCAGAATAAGTAACCTACATACTTCAGAATATTTTAGTAGAGTTGTGAGTTTTCAGAAGAACCCCAGTTCTAAAACCCATGAAGTATTGAGTTCCTCCTTGAGCTGGTCACTGAACTTCTGTTCCTTTGCCATGTATAAAGTAGTGTTGATAGTAACACCTGCCTAATGAGAGCTAATGAAAATGAGTGAGACATGTTGCCTGTGCTATAAGCCATCAAGTTGTAACAAATCCTAGTGGTTGGTTGTATTATAAATAATAAAGTATGTCAAATTTTTAATTTTACTTACACTTAAAAACTATCATTTAACGTATTAATTCATCTAATGTTTTTTGTAGGTCTTTAAATGATAGTTATTATGCTAGGTATCGAATGTGTAAAATCTACTGTGACTGTGTCTTCTGAGCTTGAAACTGGCCCAGTGCTGTGCAGGCGGTAGGACTTTTGCCTGTTAGGGACTGTATGGAGTTTAGGTCTGTGGATGTTGACCTGTTGCCTGAACCCAAATGGGCTGGTTTGGAACCTGGAGTCTTGACTGGAGGCTGAGGAGTATGCAGATGTTGGCTAGATCTTAGACTTACAAAGTAACCTGAGCCTTAAGTTAGTGAGGGAAATAATAAAAACCAGCAGATGAGCTGGAGAGATGACTGCAGTTACTTCTGGAGGACCTGGGTTTGATTCTCAGCATCCACATGGTGGCTCACAACTATCTAACTCCAGTGGGGCTAATGTTTGCTTCTGGCTTTCTGTGATACACAGACACACATGCAGACAAAACACTTAAAAGACATAAAACATTGTTTTCTTTATATTATTTTTAAAACAATCTTATTTTACATACCAATCACAGTTCCTTCTCCCTCCTGCCCTCCCACTCCCTCCACTTTTCCCCTACCCCACCCCCCCCATCCACTCCTCAGAGTTATGTTTCCCATGGGGAGCTAACAAAGTCTGTCACATCACTTGAAGCAGGACCAAGGCCCTTTCCCATCCCCCATATCTGTATCTGTATCTTTTCATAGGGAATCTGCTCCAAAAAACCAGTTCACACATATACTTGGGATGGATAAATAATGGTTGCACTGCTAGTGGCCCTACAAACTTCCCAAGCCACCCAACTATTATCCACATTCAGATGGCCTAGTTCAGTCTTATGCAGATTCCCCAGCTGTTATTCCAGAGTCAGTTAGCACCCAATTGCTTGGGTCAGCTGTTTTCCCCATCATGCTCATATAATCGTTCCTCCCTCTCTACAACTGGACTCCAGTGTAGATGGAAGTTTCTGTCCTGCCCAGTCCTACAGCCATTCAATCCCAAATAAACACACACAGGCTTATATTAATTATAAACTGTTGGCTGATTACTCAGTCTTATTACTAACTAGCTCTTAAAACTTACATTAACAGATAATTCTGCCACGTGTCTTGGTACCTTTTCTCAGTGAGGCATTCTCATCTTGCTTCCTCTGAGTCTGGCTGGAAACTGCATCTCTGTATTTCCTTCCTCTTCCCAGAATTCTCCTAGTCTGGTAGCCCCAACTGTACTTCCTGCCTGGCTCCTGGCCAGTCCGAGTTTTATTAAACCAATACGAGTGACAAATCTTTACATTGTACAAGAGCGTTATCCCGAGTAAATAAAATCAGAAATAGAGGAATCATTATAATGTCACCAATATAAAATAAATAAGAGTATCAGAAATAAAATGAAAAATGTGAACAAATTGATAACCTTAAAGAAATGAACAAATTTATAAGATGAATCATGAATAAATAGAATTTTTGTTGCTTTAATGATGAACTATGACCTGAAAATATAAGCTAAAAAACTTTTTTCTTCCACAAGTTGCTTATGGTCATAGTGCTTTATCAAAGCAATAGAAAGCAAACTAGAACAATATCCAAAGGAAATTAAATTAGTATATCAACCTGATATCTGCACTCCCATAAGAATCAACCTACATCTACATCAGCTGAAAAATGGATAATGAAAATATGACCTCTACACCAGGAAAGAGACTCTATCATTTGTGATAACATAGATCACTAGGGGAGCTATTAAGTGACATAATGCAGGTACAGAAAGATAAATTGCATGATCTTACTTTATGAGTAAGATGATTGTGTGATCTTACTTTATGAGAGTGAAATGATATTGAACTCAAAGAAATGGGAGTAGAAGAGTGATTGCCCAAAGTAGGAAAAGAATTGAGAAAGTAACATGTACAGAAGACTAGGGAAGATGAAGCAGGCTGTATTAGTTAACATTCTTGTCTTTATGACAAAACATCTGATAGAAACTACAGAAAAAGGATTTATTTTAGCTTACGGTTCATGAAGTTCAGTGCATGACCACTAGGTCTTGTGTTCTTGGGGAAACTGTAATGACAATAGGAATGGGTAACAGGAAGTTCTGACTTCCTATCAGACAAGAAGCAAGAAAGGAGCTGGTCTGCTTCAAGTGTGCAATCCCTGCACTTACTCCTCTACCTAGGCCCTTTGTCTCAAACTGTTGACACGCTGCAAAACATTGCCATCACCTGGGACCTAAGCATTCAAAACCTGAGCCTATTAGGAACATTTTGTATTCAGACCTAACAGAGGGGCAGAGGAAAACTTGATCATGATAATCAAGTAGGGAGTAGTGCAACAGAAGGGAGTGCTCAACTACAAGATAAAGGTGAAGAAGACAGAGACTGCTCAACTACAATGTAGAGATGAGGCATCTGTTAGATTTGATAGTCTACATTGTAAGAGTTGCAAGTTAAAAAAGGAGAAAATAGAAGCTCTTGGAAGAAACTGGCCTATAAAAAGAATAAATGAGAAGTTGTGGGGATAGTTCCAGAGAGGCATGGATTAAGTAATTTTAGTTCTCCTGGGTGGAAAACCTAAACGTGATTAAGTGCTTGTGAAGCAGAGTCAAATGGAGTAAAGAGTGATTAAGATGGGGAGGATGCTACTTCATGAAGTAAAGTAGAGATCATAAAGGAGGCGAGAAAGAAAGGAAAGAGAATAATAGCCTTCTAACATTGAAAGGGGGGCAGTTCCTTTGTGGGTTGTTTCAGATCCTGGTGGACAGCAGAAGACTGTTGAAGCACCTGTTTTTGACTGGCAAGTAAGATCACCTGCTGAAAGGGAGGCAGTTGAGAGAGCAAGGCTGTGTTGGATTTAAACGCAGAACGGCTTACCTTATGATCCATTTCTTTAACATCCAGGCCTGTTGAAAACAAGACCCGTTTTATATAGCAGGCCCTCAGTTGTGTGAGCATTTACTGTTGTGTGAGATCTGGCCACCCTACCTAGTTGGGTGTCTTGTTTTGCCCTTCCCCAAAGACTGTACGCTCGAGCTTAAAGGCACTTTCAAAAAGAGAACACTGATGGTTGGGCTTTCTGGGAGCTCACAGGCAGTGTCTTAGTCAGTGTTCTATTGCTGGTGAAGAGACACCATCACCATGGCAACTCCTATAAAAGAGAGCATTTAATTGGAGCTTGATTACAGTTTGGGAGGTTTTATCCATTGTCATCATGGCAGGACTATGGAGGTGGCACCATCTACCAGACATGATGCTGGCAAAGTAGCTAACAATTCTTTATCTATATCAGCAAGAGAGTGAGCCACTGGGCCTGGCTTGAGTTTCTGACACCTCGCAGCCCACCCCCAGTGACAGTCTTCCTCCAACAAGGCCACACACCTACTAGTACTTTTAAGTAGTGCTACTCCTGATGACTAAGCATTCAAACATATGAGCCTATGGGGGCCATTCTTATTCAGACACCACAGGCAGTAACTGTCCTTGGCATTATAGTATTGAAATGCTCTCAGGCCAGTGTGTCATTTTTTAGAAGTTCATCAGCACACCTCTCAGCTTCTAGTAGTGGACAGATCTGAGGGCATGCATGTGCATCTGTATCTATGTGTACTTTTGACCCCTTTTTTAATGAGGAGCTCACAATCTTAACTATAAAATCTTAAATTATTCTTGGAATTTTTAAAATTTAAATTCCTGGGGATATTGTGTTACATGTGTGGGAGTCCCCTGAAGGACTCCCAACTTGCTCAAGTCCTGTTCTACGTTTCTAAAGTAATCTCATTTTGGAGTCCTTAAGTTCTGGAGAACACAAACAAGCACTGGCAATCATTCCTTTAAAAACATGATTTATTTTGTTTTTATTTATGTTGTGCCATGAATGTAAGAGTTAGTTACAGGTGGTTATGAGTTATGGGATAAGGGTTCTTGGAGTCGAACTCAAGTCTACTCTGGAAGAGCATCAAGAACTCTTCATTGTTGAGCCATCTCTCTAGCCATGTGGTTATGCTCTTAATCACTTCACTCGGGCTTTTTCCCCCCAGCTGTAGCCTTCTGGGCCAATAGATGGGTTGTTGGCTAAGTAGAGCTAATCTATCAACTAGTGGCATGCTGTGTCCTGGGGAAAGAAAAATGAAAGTAAATCTGAGCCAATAGGAATTTTCAAAGAAATCTGGCTGTGAGAAATGATCTCTATACTGCAAGTGGAGCATGCCTTTAATCCCAGCGCACCAGGGGCAGAGACAGGCAGGTCTCTGAATTTGAGGACAACCTGGTCTACAGAGCGAGTTCCAGGACAGCTGGGACTGTTACACAGAGAAACCCTGTTTCAAAAAACAAAGCAATAATACTGCATTTAAAGATCTTTGAAATAATTCACTTCTTTAATTTCTCCTTTAGGTGTCCAATTTCCCCTTCCTTCTAACAACATTTTTAGCTGGGAAGTAGTACATGCTGTGAGAGCTAAGTGCTGAGCCTATGTGATGCTGGTGTTTTTAAAAACCAATAAAGCATGCAACAAGGTGAATCTGACACATTTAGTGGCCTGTATAATTGTTATTGTGCTGCCTGGCAATTAAGGCTGAAATGATAAGCAGTTTCCATAAATTACCATCATTACTATTACTTAATAACTCAGCATTTCTGGAGTCATCTGGTAGAAGTATGATTGTTATAAGAGAAGAGCAATCTGCCCCTGCCAGAGGTGGGCATTAGAAGTGAAGACTGCCAGTCAAAAACTTACCTTCTTTTCAGAGAAATCGGATCTCCTTGAAGTAAAACAACTTGCAAGGCCACACAGATAACCAGTGGCAAAAGTAGGATTTATATCAAATCTATTGGACCCTAGAGTCCCAGTTCACAGTACTAAATACAAACAGTAACTGTAAACAGTGGAAATGCTAGTATTTGAAGAGCTAATACTTTGCAGTGACAAAATAGATCACAGCTCTTGAGAGCCTTGGCTTTTTGTATTGTGCTTAGGTTGGTTTTCTGTCAGTTTGAAAGGAAAAGATTTTATATGAAGATGGAAGAGTAGGGGTATTTTTCAAGACACAGAAAATAATATTGTGCTGTTCTGCAACCTGAGAAAAGTGATATGAAACTGTTAAAGGACTATGAAGAAAACTTAAGTGTCTTTGGGGCTGGAGAGATGGTTCAGCGGTTAAGAGCACTTGCTGCTTTTTCTTCCAGAGAACCTGAGTTTAAGTCTCAGAACCCATGACAGTTGCCTCCAAGTTGTCTGTAACTCTAGCTCCAGGAGATCTGATGCCCTCTTCTACCTCTGTGGGCACCTGCACACACATGTACTTATGTAAATACATATAGAAAACTAGTCATCTTTTAAACTGTAGTTCTAAACTGTCTGAGATTTCAGGTGACAAGGAGGAAAACAGCAGCTAGACCGATTACGAGACATTCCTTGCAAACTTTTGTTACTTACTGTCATACATGCCCCAAATGGAGTAGATTAAGCTGATGATAATGAAGTCCTAAGTCTGGGCTCCATATCATTTCTCCCCAAACACCAGATCACTTAAAATAAGTGTTGTAATTCCTTAAACTCGGGTAGCTCATTTTGTCAAGGAGGGGGGTTCAAAGAAATTAGCTCATGAAGCAATATAAAACAAGGCCATAGAGGAGGCTATCCACTACTACAGAGCTATCTAGTATAGTTTGAAATGCTTTTTACTCTTTTGGCTCTTTGACTTTTTGAGGGGCTTGCCACCCAGATCCCACATAAATCACACAGAGAGTCTTATTCTTATGAATTCCTCACCTTAGCGTGGCTTCTTTTCTTGCCAGCTTTACTTAAGTTATCCTATCTACCTTTTCTCTCGGGGCTTTTTTCTTTCTGTATGTCTTACTTTCCTTCTTACTCTGTGGCGGCTGGATGGCTGTCCCCTGACATCCTCCTCTCTTTGTTCTCTTCTTGCTCTTCCTCGTTTTGTTTCTCCTTCTGTTTTATACTCTCTGCTTGCCAGTCCCAGCTATCCTGCCTCTCTATTGGCTGCTCAGCTCTTTATTAGGACTATCAGGTGTTTTGATAGGCACAGTAACACAGCCTCACAGAGTTAAACTAATACAGCATAAACAGAAGTCACACACCTTAAAACATTCTACTTCAGTCTAGAACTGTTCTCTTAACAAATGAGCCATCTAATCTTGGAAGGTGTAAGCTAGAACAGGATCATAGTTCAAAGAATTCAGAAAGATATTCAGAAAGAAATATTGTTCAGTTACCACTAAAGTATGTTCTGAGAATCTGTAATTTTATCTAGGGTCCTTCCCCTGTGAAGTTGGAAGTGCGGGAGAACAGGGTTATTGGTGGAGCTAGCACATTACTTTTCCCCTTTCTCCTGTGTTCTGCTCTTTCTTGTGAGACTCATAGTTGAGCCTAGGCTTCCTGTGTGCTGGGCAAATGCTGCCTTTCTCCTTTTTTAATCTTGAGGGAGGGTGTTGCTGTCCAGTGTTGGTTAGAGTTTGTGGTTCTCCTGCCTGGGAACACATACATATTGCACCATGCCCAGTATCATAATGGCAGTGACCAGGGAGACATGGTGCTGGAGGAGATGAAAGCTCTATATCATGATCTGTAAGCCACAGAAGCAACTAGGCATATTTTAAGCATAGGAGACCTCGAAGGCAACCAACCCCCACAGTGACACACTTCCTCCAACAAGGCCATCTCTACTCCCAACAAGGCCACACCGTCTAATAGTGCCACTCTCTATGGGAGCCATTTTCTTTCAGACTACCACACCTGAGCCAACTGAACATCTTCATACTGAGAAAGAATTTCCCTCTCATGGAAAATTAACTTCAAATTCATCATAGATCTAAGTAGAAAACAAGAAGCAAGAAAATCCTTAACAGTCAGGGGAGACACAGTTCTGAGAGCATCAAAAGCACTTAAAAAATAGATTGTTTTTCATCAAGTTATAAACCTTTGTTCTGTGAATGATAGTGTTAAAACTTAGGCAAGATACCGAGATGGCCAGTTAGCACATGAGCAAGTTGCTCACGGTCATTACATTACAAGAAATGCAAGTTAGCATCCCAGTAAGAAGATGCTGGTTCATGTCCTTCAGCTGCCAGAGGTGTATTAACAGCAGTACCTGCCTTCACACGCATGTGGATGAGCTGCAGTCTCAGTGGCACACTGATAGACTGTTCGACAGTTTCTTTGTAAGTTAAGCATATATGTAGCATCTGATCCAGTGTCTGTCCTAGAAAATAAAGTTCACACAAAAGTCTGTGCACGTGTTTGTCATAGTATTTATTGTTTCTGATCACCAAAATCCTGACAGAATCCAGATGTCCTCAATGAGATAAATGAATAGACTTCTATATTTCTCAGTGGAATAGTATTTGGCAATAAATAGATATATAAGGTGAGCAAATGTCAAATGTATATTGAGATGAAAAAGCCATTCTTGTGAGAACTTGTTATTAGTGTATGTATGGATTAGATCAGCAAACATGTGAGTGGTTGCTAGGAATTAGGAGGAAAAGAAGGTTCAACTGCAGAGAGATGCTGGAGATCTTAGCCTGTTTGCAGTGGTAAGAAGATGATGTGCATTTGTTAAAACTTAGCCAACCAGTGGTGGTGCATGCCTTTAATCCCAGCTCTCTGGAAGCAGAGGCAGGTGGATCTCTGAGTTTGAGGCCAGCCTGGTCTACAGAGTGAGTTCCAAGGCAGCCAGGACTACACAGAGAAATCCTGTCTCAAAAACAAACTTAAGGAACTTAAGCTGCGTGCCATGGCTCAGCAGTAACTCAGCATTTGCTAGTAGGCAAAGGCAAACAGATCTGTGAGTTTAAGACCAGCCCAGATATATGCTGAGACTGCCTCAAAAACAGCAAAACAAGTTATAGAACTTAAGGGGTTTGTTTGTTTGTTTGTTTGTTTGTAAGGAATTATCTATTATGTATCAGTTTTCGAAAATAAACATAGTTCCTACCTTGTGCACTTGTCAGAGGGTGGTCACAATTTAGTTTTTGTATGTGTATGTTTCACTTTGTCTAAAAATAAGTCGTTGTAAACAAGTTTAGAGGGTGGAAGAGACTTAATGCTCCACACTTAGTGTTCCAATTAGGAAAATAGCCTGAAATGCAAAATAGGATTTATTTATTGTGCCAGTCTTCTTACAGGTTGCCATGCTGTCTACTCTAACAATTTATTGCTCCTTCACTGATTGTCTCCTAATAATGATGGATGCTTTCTGAACACATGCTAGCTAAAAATTCTTCCATAATCTACCTGCTTCCAATGTCATCCAAGTCTGCCCTCCTCCCTGGCCTTTGCTTTATGCTTCTTCCCTTGTCTCATGACAAGGGGAAAATTGTGATCAGAGAAAAGCCTTTCTTGAGTATTCCCAATTTGTTATATTTAGGATTTACTGAGTCATAAGGTATTCCTTGACTAGCAGTAGTTCTGATGGCCTTAGGAGCTTGTAGACAAACAAGCAGCATTATCTCAGGTGTGCTAGAACATTTGGAGTCTGTGGCTTGAATTTTATACTTCAGCACGTTGCTGTGGTGAACAGAAGATGATGTCAGAAGCGATGTAAATTGATCTCCTCTCAGTGTTTATCTCTGGTGTACGTGCAATTACTTTTGCACCAGAGAACCTTTGCAAGGCATTCTGTCAATACTGCAACCTGACAGTCATTTATATTTGTAAACTGTGCATTTGGCACCTGCTGGTCTCTATTGCATTGAAGCTAGTGGGGAGCCGGCATGGTATACAATGAAGTTATTGGTTGTTACAGCTCAGTGGGAGTTATTGAAGGGGGAAAAAAACAGCACTTTGGACCTCAGGATAGACTTTAAAAAGAAAAACAGAAACTGGTTATATTAACACAGACTAGCTATTTTTTGCTGTGAAAACAAAACAAAAATATTAAAAAGTCAGCCTGTTGTACCCAAGGAACAAAAGTATGTGTGGAAGTACATTTTAGTTTTGTAATAGATAGAAAAAAATGGTTTCTATTTGAAGTATATAATAAGTCTTCTAAAGCACCAAAATTTCCATAAAAGGCAGGTAGTTCATATATACAGAGGATAAAGTAAGCAATGAAAGGAAAACATTCAATTTCTCAAGAAATGTAAATTAAAACTGTTACCTGTTAATTATCAAATTAGCAGTCAACTCAGTTTAAAAAAAAAATCATGTTGGCAAAGACTTTAAAATGCAAATCAATGAATGGCAAAAATGGATTAGCCTTCTAGGTGTCATTTATTCCTACTTTATTGGATACAAGTCAAGGAAATAATTCTGAAGAAGGCCTGCTTTGTAAGTCTGCTTTGCTTAGCATGGTCTGGGCCATGTCAAAAGAGGACTCTTATGAGGGTACAGGATCCATAGGCTCATGCTGGGTTCAAATGCTGAGACACGGAGTGGTGCTTACTAGTGCTCTGTGCTGGTAAAAGTATATGAATTCACACACACACACACACCATATAGAATAGAAAAACACATCTGGGATACAGCATCTTGATAGCATCACCTTTGTTAATGGTAAGTATAGAAAAATGTCTATGGGTCAAATACAACGATTAGAACATAGGGGCTGGGGAAGTAGTTCAGCAATTAAGAGCCCTGGCTCCTCTTGCAGAGGACCCGGTTGGTTTCCAGCACCTACCTGATGGCTCCCAACCATCTGTATTCCAGTTCCAGGGAATCTGATGCCTCTTCTGGCTTCTGCAGACACTATGTACTAGTTCAGTAATACATGTACACACACATACACATAAAATAAAAACTAAAATATTAGAACCCCAGATTACTATCTAGTTGCCTATAGTAGTTGTGGTAGGATTGGTGGTGTATAGTAAAGAATTTCTTTAGAGCACTAAGAAGTTAATAAATTAGAGGTCAACTAGTTTTAGCAATTGAAGCTAAATAATTATTTGCTTTTGTTTTTAGAATTCCTGGAAAACTTAAACAGTTTGTATTTGACCTACATTCTGGAAAACTGCACAGAGAATTCCATCATGGACCTGACCCAACTGATACAGCCCCAGGAGAGGTAGGACTTACATGTTTACCAGGGGAGAGTTTCAGCTCATGATACCTCTGTAGAAATCCTGAACTGACTACAACATATTCAAGTTATGCTCCTTTAAAGTTATTATGTTAGGCTTCCAGAAAACTTGTAGATTGTTGTATCTAATTTCTCAGTCATCTAAACTTGGATGGTCTCCATATGGCTATTCAGGGCTAAAGACTTTGGTTTCAGATAGAAGTAAGAAGTAAGACTTGGGAGAAGATGAACAGACAAATCAATGGTTTCCAGTGGTTGTTCCAGCTTGCTGTACCCTCACTATAAAGAAAGGGAATGGTTTCTTATTTCTCTCCTGCATTCTAAGAACCATCACAGATGCTGTATTTATTGATAATGCTCAAAACTTTGGACTCAATGCAGCTTTCCCATTTGATATTTGAATGCTTAACAACTATTCATTAACATTTTATAGTAGTTTTATTCACATAAATTCTCAGTTGAAATATTACTATATAGATTGATGAATTAGGTATATTCTCAGAATGGATTTTAAAGCCTGAGAATTTTATTATTTCTACTTTGTAAACTTTATTGTAAGTAGATTATAAGTAGTTTTTATGTCCCTCCTTTTTTCAAGAATCCTAAATTTCATGTTGATGTGTTATTATTTATATCAGGTCTATGACCATGAAACTAAAAGGCAGATGATGTACATTAAATCCCTTGTTTTATATACCAGGATTTGAGCCTGCCACTTTGTCCAAAGAACTTCTATTTATCAAAGAAAAAGAAAAAGAAAAAAAAACCCTAAATGTTCCCTACCTTATTTGGAAGACAGATTAGGTTCAAAGTCAATAGTTCTCTTAGGAAGTTGATAATATGCTTTATTTGAAAAATGTGGTCATTAAGCTACTATTGAGGGAGAGGGGATTCCACTAGTACAAAGGTAATTATTTTCTTCAGCCCACAAAACCTGTTCCTTACCCTTTATCAGTGTTCTCAACTTTTCTAATGCTGATGCAACCCCTGAATATAGTTCCCTCAAGCTGTGTTGTGGTGACCCTTAGCCACATTGCTACTTCACAACTGTAATTTTGCCACTGTTATGGATCTGATCTGAAGGATGGTTTCAGGTGATCTCTGTAAAAGGGGCATTTTCCTCCCAAAGAGGTGGAAACCCATAGGTTGAGACCCACTGCTCTATACACTCAGGAAAAACATCTGTTATATTGTAGTGTCCTGATTTGTTTCACTTTCTTGCTTAGACAGTGTTTTATTTATATTTCTGAACTAAAACCAACTGGGTACAAGATACAGTACATGCTTATAGTAATATAATTTTAGCAGAAAATAGTATAGTATGTATTTCAGCAGAAAATTCTTACTGAGGAAGTGGAGCCTTGCAAAGTCAAATAGGTATAGGCACCTGCCACCTTCTGTAGATGGATGTATGCTACTTTGTGTTGGAATGTCTGACATGCGCAATGTGATATCCTGGGCTTGCTCTTGAGATGCTTGCAGTGTGAAAGCAAAGTGCAGACTGTGCTGCTCCTCTCAGAATTGGTAGAGTCATCTGATCACTTCCCTGTGCTTTGTCCACTTGGCATATAACTATCACAGAGTTTATTACAGTGTTAACTGTTTTTCCTCATCTCAGCCAAGTTTCACTGGTTTCTGGCATCAAGATAGTTGATAAATAGCAGCTTAATTAACAGAGTAGGGATCATTTTAGGCAATCCCTCTTAACATCATTTGTAAAAGTGAAGGGTTAGGACCACACGAGGTTGTGTGCCTCGGTGGGGTTCATGAGGAAGCACTGGGTGTTTGGTGTTTTTTGTCAGTAACCATGACAGGCCCGGAGTCAGCGGTCCTGTGGCAGCAATGCTCTGAGCAGAGGAGGGACATTTATGTGAGAAAACAAGATAACAAACTTACCTCTTGACTTTGGTATGCACTGTTTCTCCTATTTATTAATAAGCAGGTATTGTAAATATAAAAAGTATGGTAACTCCATAAAACAATTTAGTACAAAGAGTCTTTTTTTTTCTTTTCTTTTGTAGCAAGACCAGGATGTAGCCAGCAGTCCTCCAGAGAGCTCCTTCCAGAAGCTGGCACCCAGCGAGTATAGGTATACTTTATTGAGGGATCGTGATGAGCTGTAAGAACTCAAGAACACTGCAAGCCTTTCAACAGCAGCATTGGCTTCTGTGGTGGAAATAGCAAACCTATATTTTCATAATTCTATGTGTATTTTTATTTTGAATAAACTGAAAGAAGTTTTGGGTTTTTTAATTTTTTTTCCTCCCCCTGACTCAAATGCATTGCCATTTAATACAGCCTCTTTTTAAGAAATCTGCTAGGGATGAAAAACATAAAATAAAACCCAGAGGCCTATCTCCACTTTCAATCTGTCCTGCACAGTTTTTCTAATGCAAGCGGAAGGTGGCATTGCCAACAACATGCCGTTAACTCGCACTACCACTGCAAAGGCAAGAGTATCCGGCCCAGTTCCTGTGTGCTGTATGCTTTCTTCCTTGTTTTCTTTTCACACGACCTATTGGTATCACAGTTCTAAAAGCTAGGGGGTATATATTCTAGAGACTTGGGAGGGGAATAAATTAAAATTTTCACACTGTACTGTGTTGTACTGGTTGGTTGGGCATTGCTTATGAAAATTCCATAGTGGTTCTTCTCAGATTCCTAATGTGTAACTTAAGCATACTCTGAAGAGGAGGAGAGCCATAAGCCAGAGCATTTGGCAGAAATTGTTCTTATGAATTAAGAAAGAAGAAATGGAAGTATTATTAAATTTCTGTGTTTGTCTGAGAAACCAGCATACGGATGACATTTAAAACTTTGAATGAATTAACCCTGAAATCAGCAAAGTAGAGATACCAGTGGAGCAGGTTACTAGTGTTAATCTAGAAACTTTCAAAGCTCTTTTTGTCTAGAAATTTCCATTTTCAAAGAGAAACTGTATTTCAATTATTGTAAGCCGCCTCCTGTCTTTTGTAGTTTTGTTATAGTTATGTAGATCAAAGACAAAGATGTTAAGGAACGTAACGTTTTAAATTCTTCTCCCATTTTCAACTATTGTGAATTATTAGAGGGTCTCACCCTCCAGCTTCCCTGATTCCTACAGTATGTAGTCAGAAGATCCCTGCCAGGCCTCAGTGCTGCCTGGGGCAAAAGCAGAGGGAGAGGACCCTCCACATTATATCAGGAATCCCAGGACCAGGGGTCAGACAGGCTCAATATTGGCTTTCCTCAGGGCCTGGTATGGTGCTATAGGCCAAGGATCATTTATCCTTGGGATATAAGTCAGTCCCAGTTTGGTTGACATGTGCCATTTTATGTAGTATGTGTTATATGTAACATCTTCCAATCCTTTTAAAATAAAATGAATATTTATAATGGATATTTAATAACTGTTATTTTTAAAAATCAGCTTCCAGTTCTTAATTATGCATGACTTTGTCCATAGTTTCTGTAGTTTTATTCAGAATAATAAATATTAATGAGGTTATAAGAGGCATGTTTAGAATATTTCACCAGATTGTGACTAGAAAACTAGGACAGAGTTTTCTAGAAGCTAGCGTTTATTCTGTCACTTTATTGCTTTTAGTCAGTGTCCTGAGTGTGATCATAGTTGTTGTCAGTGATGAGACTGACCAGATCTGAGGGATTCAGGATGAAACCTCACAGGTACATAGCAAGCTCACATACAAGATCAAAATACACCAAAAACAACAACAACTAGCTGTAATAAATTGTGACCCTGTAATTAGGTCTGAAAGATAGCACTCAAACATTGGGCTGCAGACAGCTTGCTGAGAATAGTTATTAGGAAAAACTATAGTGGAGCACAGCTTCAGCATGGCCTAAAGTGACAGAGCAGACACAGAAGACTTGGTGTTATACAGCATTCCTACAGATCAGGACTTGGGCTATGCCTGCCACTGCCATTGTCTTCTGGATGCTGAAGCCATTAAGGATAGTGGTATTGAACATTGTGTCTGTATTCGTAGTGGCTACCAATTTGGACATAGTCATCTTCTAATGTTTATTGAGAGAATAAGAAACAAAGTGACCTTGAGTAATTTTTATACCATGGAAGTCCTTGTCACTCAGCAGTACTTGATGCCAGTATATAAAGAGTTCAGGTGCACTCCATGAAGAGAAATTAGGGCAGTGTTTCAAAACATAAGTATAGAGATTGATTTTAGACAGGCATGGTGGCACTCAGCACTCAGGAAGCAGAGGCAGGTGGATTTCTGTGAGTTAGAGGCCAGCCTGGTCTACAGAGCAAGGTCCAGGACAGCCAGGGCTACACAGTGTAACCCTGTCTCAAAAAACAAAAAAATATTTTTTTTTCTTAGAGAAAACATGGTGAGAGCAGTCTAGATATTTGAAGGGTTGGCATTGTCTGTCTGGATCCCAAGGGTTGATTAGGATTGAGGAAATCATGCAGGGAAGCGATACCAATTGACAGCTTCTCAGGTTTTTGGTGATGTAACATTTTACTTAGAGTTGCTTATAGTTTGTCATGTCAATGACCATATGAACTATCACTGTGACAAGCTATTCCAGATTAAACAAAGAGGAAATAGAGGTAATGTGCTGGGTGTTGGTGGCACATGCCTTTAATCCCAGCACTCAGGAGGTAGAAGCAGGTGGATCTATGTGAGTTTGAGGCCAGCCTGGTCTACAGAGCTAGTTCCAGGACAGCACCCAAAGCTATACAGAGAATTCCTGTCTCAAAAAACCAAAAAACCAAAAAAAAAAAAAAAAGAAAGAAAGAAAAGAAAAAAGAAAAAGGAAACAAAGAAAGAAAAGGAATGTGCCTAGCATAGAAGCACTGAGTTCCAAAAATTCCATTTAGAACATTATGCTGGGGTTTTAAAAGATAAACACCTGAAAAGATGTAGGATTTGTCTTAGGTATGATAATGTGAAACAGCATGATGTACCGGGAAAGAGTACTTGTAGGAAAGCTGCCTCACTGGAGGCTGGTAAAGTGAGCAGTGGCTCAGGATACCAAGTATGGGGTTTACACTATACTGCAGAAGCAGGTCTCAGACTGTACTATTCCACACAAACAATGTCAGTGCTACAGAAGTGGCCTTACTGTACTCAGTCTATACTGAGCCCTAGGCCTCTCAACTAGAACTAGAAAGGGTGCCAGATTGCACTGAAGAATGGATGATTAAGAACCAGAAGCCAGATTTCTGCTTCTCCGCCAGGATAATGAAACAAGACCTCCACTGTCCTCTGGCCTCCATGAACATGTACACACACAAGCATGACAGGTTTAAATAAGTGATCATCTGAAGTGTCTATTGCAGAGCTTACTGATGAAGTCAGTTGGTTAGGGGTCTTGTGCAAAACGAAGGGTAGCTGGCACAATAAAAGCTACCAAGGAGCATGCTATACAAAACAGTCTCTGAAATGGGAATGCTCAGAATGAACTCAAGAGAAAGTGCTAATGTTGCGAAGAAACCTTTAAAAAAAATGTGTCAAGGCGAAAAGAATGTGTAATGATAATCAGGAAAACCGGAACAATTCAACCCTATTTCTTTGACAGATATACTCTGCTTGGCCAGAAGTAAAATGACATAAAATTTAAGTGTACACACCTACACAACACATACACATACACATACACATACACACACAAAAAAAAAACACTTCCACACACACACACAAACACACACACTTGCCACCTTAAATTATTTTAAGGCTCTGGCCTATACCCTGTATCACAGAGCAGTGTTCCCTATTTAACTATTGGGACAGTCTGAGAAACCAGAATTCACAGTTAACTGAACACAGTATTCCAATTTTCAAAATGTGGTTCATGTGATTTAACTGTTTTTTCTGGATAAAGTCATATGAACAAGATGAAATGCAGTTGTCTATGCTGGGGAAGATTTAGGTAGTTCTCAGAGCTGGTGAGGGGCTGAAGAGAAGCTACTCCAGGGTCACTGCTGGCCATAATGACTTATGTATTCATTAAAAGTTTGCTAGTACCTCTGCTTAGCAACTTTTTAACCTTTGTGTAAAATTTTGTATGTATTTCCAAGTAATAAAACTATATTTGTAAAATACTTCTAATTTGAGACTTTTACTATTTTCATAAATACTGTATTATGAATGTTTTACTTGGAATCTAGATGACCAGAGCCACTGGCTTTTCCAGGTGTAATGTTACTTTCCAGATTATGTCACCATGCTTGACTTGATTTAGAATGGGAACCAGTAAGGTCATGTGTTGCGGCAGGTTGTTCCTGCCGGCGCCAGCCTGCTAGCCCTCCCCCGCCTGCCGCCAGTCTGGGCCCACAGCCATACCAGCCCCAAATAACACTCAGAGACTCTGTATTTGATACAATCCTGTTGGCCAGTTATCATTATTGTTTATGGGCTAGCTCTGCCTTAATTATTAACCCATTTCTACTTATCTAAGTATTTCCACGTGGTCGTCTTATCGGGGAGCCGCGGCAGGCGTCCTGCTTCTTCCCCGGTCTACATCTCGACTCCTCCTTCCCATTTTCTCTTTCCTTCTCCTAGTCTCCTAGCCCCACCTATCTAGTTTTCTATTGGCCACAGAGCTTTATTAACCAGTATGAGAAACATATATACAGAATAACATCTCCCATCAGTCATGTGCAGATAACTTAAACCCAGCCTTCAGTTGATGTGTCCAGGTACTGTCAAGAACACTAGGAAGGTGGAACTGTCATTAGACCATGGAGGACCCAGGAATAGTGCTGCTTCAAGTTTCTTCTCTTAAGTCTCAACCTCCCCCCACCACCCCAACACACACCCCTTATCTAGCAAAGTCCACCTGGTTTATGTGTAGGACAAGTGTCACCTGATCCTGGTTAGTCTTCTTACACAAATTAGAGTCATCTGGGAAGAGGAACTTCAACTGAGGAAACACCTCTATCAAATTGGCCTGTAGGCAAGCCTGTGAAGCTTTCTTGGTTAATGATTGATGTAGGAGGGGTCAGCCCACTGTGGATGATGCCACCCTTGGGCAGGTGGTCCATGGGTTCTAGAAGAAAGCAAGCTAGTAAGTACCACTCCTTCATTGCTTCTGATTCAATTCCCGCCTCAGGTTCCTCTCATAATTGACTATAAACTAAAAGCTAAAATAAATGAACTCTTTCCTTCCCCATGCTGGTTTTGATTCTGGTATTTTATCGCAGCAATAGAAAGCAAGCTAAGATGCATCTGTATTCCCATAGTCTTTTATGCATTCTAGGTTACTCACAGTTGGGAGTACATGATGGCTCTCCTATGTTCTTCTGTGTGCATATAGGTTATAAGGAAAGTAGGAGAGGTATCTTTCTGTTACAGCCCGTTGATATACTAGAGGAATCTGGAAGATCTGTGATGGGAAAGAGAAAAGCTAAAGTACAGAACAAGCAAACAGGTGTCAAAGACAAGAAATTGTCCCTATAGTTGGAATGGATTCTGATAACAAATCTCTATCAGTTATCTGTTTTGTCAATTGCAAATATCCTACAAATGAATCTGTCACCTCTGGTCCTACCTGCTAAGCTACCTTTGAGCTCCAAAGCTGCCAAAAAATAAAGGTTCACAGTGCCCACCAAGCTAGAGAAGTATAAATATCAGAATGGTTGCTGTTTTAAACAATGGTCTTGGGTACTGGGGATTTTCTCCTAACTCCACATTTTCTGTAAGTCAGATCTGACTCCAGTGTAGTCAACTATCTTGTAGACAATGAGTTAGTTGACAAAACTGCCATGATAAACAATAGGTTTAGGAACTACTGTTTCCAGGCTACAGATTCAGCATTTAATAAATTGTGCTCCTCCCATTATGAAACTAAAAGTTGAAGAGACAAAATAGTAAAATGGTGGCTGTAATCACACATACCAGCTATGGTCTGAGCCACAGAAAACAGAACCACCTTAGACTAGGCACAGAAAAGCCACACTACTACCCAGGTTAGGATCCTCTTCTCCAGGAAAGATGGTATTATTAGAGGTTGTTGTTTCTGTTTCTTACTGGTATTTACTATTGTTTCTCCAAACTCATCCATTTGTATAAAAGATCACCCACTAGCCCTTATATGATGAACCCTGTGTATTTAATGACAGCTGCGATGGAGGAAGGTTATGTCTACTCTTCGTAAACTTAGGAATAAACTCATTTTGAAAGATGATTGGTGCTTTTTCTTGCTCTAACCACTACCCAGGAAAGAAAGCCAAACATAGCATCACTGGCTACAAACAGGGAAAGGGGGCATCAAAATGGATCTGATGTTCTTTCTGATTTAAGACAGGCCATGTCAGAAATTCTTTAAGTCAAAAAAAAAAAAAAAAAAGGCTAAGGAGACCATGGAGTTTTCAGAAGAAATACAAATGACTAGTAATTATTTTTAAGTGTTTAGTATTCAGCTTTCAGGGAAATGCAAATTAAAACTTCTCTAAGATACCCATCAGAAGAACAAAGGACAGATGCTGACAAAGGTGTGTGGAAAGAAGAACCCTTATTAGGTGTTAGTGGCAACAGTACACTGGTGCAGCCATACTTCAAAGAGCTAAAAGTAGAACTACCATTTAGTCCCGTGATACTACTAGATATGTGCCTAAAGGACCATGGATTGTACTTCAGAGATACTCACCTCTCCATGTTGGTTGCTACTTTGTTCACTGCAGCAAGGAAATGGAATCAGCTTAGATGTTCATCAACACGTGAATGGGTAATTAAAATGGGGTACATAGACACAATGGAATTTTATTCAGCTGTAAAGAAAAATGAAATTCTGTACTTTGCAGGAAAACAGATTTTTTTTTTTTTTTAAGTGAGGTAATCCAGGTTTGGAAGTACAACTGTGTTCTCTCACATGCAGAGCTTAGCTTCTAGTTTTTAGGTATGTGTATCTGTGAGAGAGTGAGTGAGGGCAGAGACCAGGAAACTAGGAAGGAGACCATAGGGTTGGGAGTAGGTTGTAAAGGACTCTTTAAGAGTGAGGAATGCAGAAGAGTAATACCAGGAGTGCAAGGGGAAGGTATGGGGGAATGTCAACCAAAACCAAATATGTGTGGAAATGCCATAAGGAAACATGTTACTTTGCATGCTAAAATAAAAATTTTAAGTATGCATAACATGTTATCATCATTTGTCTAAAGGAAAGAGTATATCAACTTACTCTTCAAATTCAATTATTTTCTCATCTCTTCTCATTTTATTGTTACCTAATATTGCATTCACTATTCTTATAAGTACACCATACTTGCACATTAATGCACATGGGTTTCATTGCTGAAGAGACACCATGACCACAGAAACTCTTACAAAGGAAAACATTTAATGGGGCTGGCTTACAGTTCAGAGGTCTAGTCTGTTACTGTCGTGGCAAGAATGGTGCGGTGCAAGCAAACATAGTGCTGGAGAAGTAGCTGAGAGTTCTACATCCAGATCAGTGGGACTGGCTTGACCTTCTAAAACCTCAAAACCCAGCCTCCAACAACACCACAGCAATAATACCACTTCCTATGAGTCTATGAGGGCCATTTTCTCTCAAACCACTATGCTGGAGAAAATAATAGTAAATGTTAACTGTAGTCACTACTAGTTATAGTTAATCTGAATCAACCACCATTCTGGGCATTTAACATACGTAATTATTTTTAACACTTAAGGTCACCCTGTGTCATAGGCAAGGAGATATCAAAGGAAAGGTCTGTAAGAATGTGTTGAGCTATTGACCCCCCCCCCTACCCAGTGGCAGTAATCTTTTATGAGTAAGACTCACAGAGAAAAGGCAACTGTAGTGCCATTTACCATTCCTATCAAGAGCAACTGTTTGGTGGGATAAGTGTATGGACTTTAGCATCAAAAAACTGGGTTCAAATCCTGTCAAAGTGTGTCCCTCTTCAGCCTTATTTCAGCCCAATTCCATTCTCTGCTTGCCCAACAAAACCTTTGCTCTCCTTCAGCTACCTATTTCAATACTAGTCCATGCAATTGTAAGTCTCTTAGGCCCTGTGATGATTAATATCTAGAATCGCCAAAGACACAGAATCAAGCCTTTGGGACGTGTTTGTGAGAGAGTTTCTAAACGAGGTTAATCTGGGCAGACCTTTCCATGGTCATGGGTTCTGGACCACATAAAAAGGAGAGCCTTGAGCACCAGCATTCATCACTTCCCAGCTGCAGGTCCAATGCCAACGGCTGCCTCAAGCTCCTGAAACTGGCAAAATAAACCCGTTTCAAAAGCTTTTGTTATTTGTCTCAGCAACAAGAGAAGTAACTAATATAGAGGCCTACTAATCCCACAATCCAACTGTATAACAGTAGATTTAAACAAAACAAAAATCCCATGGAACTTTTGCTGTAATGGAGATTCAGGACCTTTCTTCCTGATCAGAACTTTTAATCTGACAGAGAAATGTCTTCCCCTCCTGATTCTGGAATCTTCCTGACATTCAAGTACTCAATGTATTTCCCAAATTTCTTCTTGTCTCTGACCTCTTAATGGGCAAAAATGGGTACTACACACAGACTGGCTATGTCCTAGCTATTGTACATTCTATTACATGCCTCCGAAGTTAGGACTCAAATGCTATGGCCTTGTCACTCAATTGTTCTCTCTTCTCATGACTGTATTTCACACCAAATATATATATATTTGAAGATGCAAATGTATGGTCACATCCCAAATTAAGTTTCCAGTCTAATCAGAGAGATCCTACTACCACCCACTAAAGAGAAAATTTCAACTCTGAAAAAACCCACAGGTGAAAGTATCTGTCAGAAATATGACCATGGCAAACTAGATTGGAGGTTCTGGACACTAAAAGGTAAATTCCATGGCTTTTCTCTATGGTTTCCAGTGAGTAATCATCGTAAAGTAAGCATTCAGTATTGAATAGGAGGATCTCACAAATGAGAGGTGAGAAAGGAAGGTAACTACACTAAATATACCAAAAGCTCCAGCCAGTATGAAGGATGTTTATGGCAACTAATGGGGCCCTTTCACGGGGGCCACCTAAGTCCATCAGAAAACACAGATATTTACAATTCATAACTGTAGCAAGGAAAATTTTATGGTTGGGGCTCACCACATTAGGAAGGTTGAGAACTGCTGTTCTAGAGTAAACAATTACTATATTATGTGTGTGTTTGTGTATGTGTGTGTATATATACATATATATATGTATATATGTATATATACATATATATATATATATATATATATATCCACTCTCATCTCTTTCCCCAACCAGCTTCATTGTTAAGTCATACATGCAATTCCTTGTTTTCTTGTTATTAACTCTGAGCTTTCCTATGTCATTTTATTTCATGGAATTCCTCACTCACTTGAAACAGAGCCTCTTTTCTATCAGGCATATTATTCCTTACCTACTGTTCAAACCCTGAGCTCTACAAAGCCTTCCTATTAGTTTCCAGTTACTCCTTCATTGAGACCTATACTACTTTGTCCAACCTCTTCCTGGTACTTAAAATGTTTTGGTGTGACATGTCCATTTTAGGAAACTGCATGGCTTACTATCATAGAATCTACAGGTCTGTATATGACACATTCAACACACAACAGGAAATCAGCTTAATGTTTGTTAAATGGGTGAATTTTATTGCTTATTTCCTTATTTAAGCACCACTCAGCAACATAATAAATTAAAAATCAATTCAGGAAGAACTTAATTGTGCAGAAATTCTTGCCTTTCCTTGTCCTTACCTTGGCAACACCTATAGATCAATAATGTGGAAAACTCCTTTCAGAGGTTTAGTTAGTGAGACCTAAGTAACACAATTTAGTAATTAACATTAAGAGGGAAATCTCAAACAGATGACAAGTGTGTGCAAAAAGCAAACTACTGAATGTCTTGCTCAAACAAGTTGTGCAAGAAGTGAAAGGAGCTGATGGAGCTCCACTTGCTATGAAAGGGGGATCCTTGTGTTTAGGCTACAAAGGCACAAGTGGTGAGAATGACCCTGTTTGGAAGGTTAAGAAATTGCATCTTATCCCCTAAGAGCATTGCTTTCCATTTTGCCTGATTTGAACCACTGAAATTGTGCTGAGACCCAATCTTCAGCAGGCAACTTGACAAGGCATAACAAAAACTTAATAACACATGAAGGATCCCCCATACTTCAGATCATTCCATTAGATGGTACACAAAATAGCTTTGTGATCTTGAGCAAGTCATTTGCTTTTGGCACGTCTATGTTTTTATTTCAATATATTTGTTTGGTTAATATTGCACAGATGTATTTTTGTCACGAATTTCTTTGAAGGTAGCAATGTAAATACATAACTCTTTTACTATTATTTAGAACACTCAAGAAGTTTTTTAATGAAAGGGTGTCAAACTGATGAACCCAAATAGAACCATTTGCTAGAAACACAAGAGTTAATAACAGTTATAAAACAGAGTCAGATGCTTACAATTACATCACTTGGGTGATGGCAGCGGGAGGATTGCAAACTCAAAGCCAGCCTGAGCTACCAGTAAAACCCTACTTCAGGGAAAAAAAAAAAAAAACAACAAAACTCCACACACAAACAGAATCTGAATGTTTTATGACTGGCTCAGAAAGGAAGCACCCTTGCCCCATCAGACCTCCAACTACTTGGGAATGTCATCAGATAACTGTAACCACGCAAGCAGCACAGCCACATTGTAATCTGGGGAGAAAGTACTACATGAACAAGGTGGACCTTGGCCAAGGCTTTTCCTCCTCTGCCCAAAATACAGTTGCTATCTATCAATGAAGGGTTTCTGGAGTCTCGTCTCAGAAATGTCTTTGCTTATTAACAACTCAAAAATTGGTTTGGCTTCTGGGCTTTACTGGAAGGAAATACTGTGTACTAGGTATCTATAGTTCAGCCTCAAAACTTCTTGTGAACAGTGTTATCAGCACCCTGTTCTCATGCTGCAAAAAAAAAAAAAAAAAAAACAAACAAACAAAAAAAACAGAACATAAAAGACAGACAGGCAGAAGGACATTTGTGGCTATACAGAAGTTTCAGGGTAACCCAGTCCTTGCTCCAGAAGTATGGCCAGTATTAGGCAGCTTCAGCATTCTCACTTTCTAGGCATGTTAGGTCCCTGGCTTCCATGTGTGAGGTAGGACAGTTATGCCAACAAAACATACAAAACTGAGATGGGAAGAGAGCAGGGTCACAAAGGCCCGGGAAAACAGAAAGGTCTGTGGCTTTTCTTATATGATGTGCAATTCTTTGGTGGCAAATCCAAGAGCAGATGTTTAGAAATAGCCTAAGTGTCACCAGCACCCCAGGGGCATCATTTAAAGGGTAATGTTTAATTGATTCTAAAAAAGCTATGAGAGATCTGTTTTTAAAGTACTAATGTTTATTTTTAATTTTATAAATCTTTAAACAATGATCATACCTATGATATAAAGCTGTGGGTAAAGGGTGGGGCAGGATAGTGGCACTCTTTATTTTATACTTGAGGAATAGAACAGTGCTGTGTTCTGCCATGGCCACAATTAAGAGCAGCCTTGGGCACAGATGAGGAACCAGAAGACAAAGAAGAAAATGACCAGTATGGGTTGTTCACAGCTGGCCTTACAGCCTCAGGCTTTGTGAAAGGCAGCACAGCATATCCCAGAGAGACTGAGCATCACCATACCCAGTCCCATCCCCACTTGCTCCTTTGGAATTGAATGACTCTGCATATTACTTAATTCCTCTAAAGCCCAGTTACCCTCTCCATAAAGGCCTGGTGAAATGCCTTGCTAACTGCTTGGGAAGCACCAGTTATCCTCTAGCAAAAGGTATTTTCCGAAAACTGAGGGTGGCAATCTATTTGTAGACTGAGATTGGTTTGGGGTTGAAATTAGTATGTTGAAAAACAAAACATAAAAATTTATTACACAATGATAAACATATATGTATATGTGTACATACATATACATATATATATTAAATTTTAATACATGTTTTACTGTGGGTTACACCAAAATTTCAGAGAAATTCTCAGACTATAACATAAAAAAGTCTTTGGGAGTACTGCCATTACTGAAATGAGTCTCTACAAATTTTATGACCTTAATTAAAGTAGTCCTTTTTAACTGGTTGAAATAAAAATAAGACATGAATCATAGACAAGATAAATTTAACTTGACACGATGGGACATATTAAGTTCAATTTTAAGATCACTTCTGTGTCATATTGACTAATTTATACTTTTAAGTACTTTATATCATTTATAGTTGATTAAACACCTCTATGCAATTTCCACAGAAAGTTGGCTATTTGCTTCTATTGTGGGGAAATGGGGTACAATTTCTAAGTAACTTTAAAGCATAAAATTTTAAAGAAGGCTATAACTTAAGCATTCAGATGAGTAGAGTCAAAAGCCCAAATACTGACAGTTCATGAGCATGTCAACAGGTCCCACAGTGGCTCAGTAAAAATGTAAAATCCAGATGTGTATTTCAAATACATGCCTCATCCCAATTCTTTTAAATCCTTTGTGCTGTGGCTATTATGACACACTACAGAGTGGCCTTTTTGGGATTGGCAGAATGAGCATTAAGCAATGAGGAAGATGAAGTAGAACACAGATTAAACAATGAAACAACATTGCTTATTCTTCTTATTTCAGCTAAGTAGGCTGGGCTGGCTGTATCAGAGTTAACCATGATGGAGGTTCAAGGATCTTGCTGTAGTCAGGCGATGGTGTCACACACCTTTGATCCCAGCACTCCAAGGCAGAGGCAGGTAGATCTCTGAGTTCAAGGCTGACCTGGTCTATAGAGTGAGTTCCAGGACAGCCACGGTACATAGGGAAAAAAAATCTTGAAAAACAAAACGAAATTTAAAAAGAATCTGGATGAGTTCTGCCTCCTGCTCAGGTTTGACAGACCCGACTTAAAGGACCATCAAGAAACAGAGAAAAGGATGAAGTTAAAGTGATTACTCCAAATACTTGATTCCCAGTGTCAGACAGTGATGCAGAATCTGACACTCAAAGTACTTTTTTTTTTTTTGTATTAAAGACTTATGTAGGCAGATAACAAATACTTGAGACTTCCCAATAATTTAATACAATGTAGTGCTTTGTCTCATAGAGTACATCAGTAAGACTCAAAGCATGGAAGGAAGGGTCTTGTGACATAGAGGGGAAGGTAGTGATCCAGAGAGGTCAAACATCAACACAGCTCTTAAAAGAAGCTAAGTGATAAACCCTTCTATCCTTGAACCCATGCTCCCATGCTCTAGCTGACTGTGCTTTCTTCTCAGGAGAGATTGAAGAATGAGGCGACCAGTGTCTTCTTCCTATTTCAAATGTGTTAGATGGGGTTGGAATGATGGCTCAGGTTAAGAGCACTGGCTGCTCTTCAAAAGGTTCTGAGTTCAATTCCCAGCAACCACACAGTGGCTTCAAATGTATTAGGATGCAGGGTGAGGCTGTCTGACATCTTAAAATTCCTTTCCTCTAAATTTCAAACCTTTTTGTTTGAGGCAGACATGGAGCCAGACTGGACTATGGCTATTGTCCATGTCAACTATTGGGCAAACACCACAGATCTTTCATCGGGTCTGAATCTTGGCCATCTAAATGTGAGAGAAGGAGAAGTTAAGTGTGAGCACTAGGAGGGACAGCAGCAGTTAAAGTGAAGGACAGGAGATGCCATGGAAAGGGCAGCAGTGACAGAAGTGAGGTAGAAAGCTCCATCTCAAAGGGTCTGAACCCTTTGAGGCAGGCGTGTCAGCCCCTGGAAGCTCTGAAGTATCCCATGATATGATCTTGCACTCCCCTTGGACCAAAAATGATGAAAATATTTAAATTTTCTTTTTTCAACTTAAGAGATGACAGGTTTGGGATAGCTAGAGATCAGAAGTGATATAAAAGGGAACATTATGAAAAAAAAAATCCTCACAACATGGTAGAATTCCTCCTAGAAGCAGAGAGCCTTCAGAATCAGCAGCTCCAAGTGGGCTTGGTGGCTGGGTTAGTAGATTCAGCACATAGATTCTGTGCTCCTTACTGGAGAGGCAGGGGAGACCAGAAAATATACCCATGCCACAATGAACAGGCTGTAAAGAGAAAGTGGGCTTCTCTTTCCATTTTATAGTATTGGTTTCCTTCACTAGAAAATATAGACGGTCCAAGTACAACCAGCCCCCAAATACAGAAGTAGTTCACCTGTGCCCTTTGTTAGGTGACAACATACCTACCAGACAGAAAGACTCCTCAACTCAGCTGTCTCTCCCTATAGGAGGAAATCATCTACAAATACACTGGCCCTCATGTACCCAATACATTTCTATACATCTTAGATCCTTAGAGTTACAGGTTCAGTTTTCACATTTCCAGGCAGAACATTTGCTCTTTGGCAGTCTTTAAACTGGACCCGACAGACATCACACACCCTCAGCCCAGGATCCTCCCCCTCTAACATCTCCATTAACAGCCAACAAACAAACACATCCAATACTGGTAGTTCAACACCACATGGACATGGAGAGCCTCTTCCCGACACTCTTCCAACAGCTGAGCCTTCAACAGCAGCAAGGTGCTCCTTAGGACGGATGCATTGGCACCAGTTGGAGGCTTGGGCTTTAACTGCATTTTTTGTCACTTTGGCTAGGGAGATCTGGACAGCTGGAAGTGAGCTTCTCCATCATTTTCTGTTTCCTTCTTTGTATCAATTTTCCACCTGTGAAGCCCAACACCCCACCACCAAGTGCAGCTGCAATTCCTGCCACTTTGAAGCCTGCAAGGAGGCCGATGGGACCCCCCACCACTCCTCCGATGAGTGCACCTGCCACAGGCAGAGCTGCCAGCTTGTATTTTGCAGCCTGTAAAGGAAAAAAAAATTCAATTTAGAAATTGAGTAGAGAAAATCTGCCTGTGGTGATGTGCGTTTTCCTCTCATTACTCCTGGCAATGCCTTTTTAACTCTGGGTTCATAATTAACCTCAGAGATTATTCTTGGGTGTGTGTGTGTGTGTGTGTGTGTGTGTGTGTGTGTGTGTGTGTCTTCCACAGGTACTGCCATTGCTCCAAACCACAGAACTAAGGGAGGTTAGTGGACAGCTACAAATTGATTTTACTTGCAAAACAATCAATCCACTATCTGGCTGGCTTTATTTAAACAGTTTCATCAGCCACTGGCTCCCACCAAAGCTTTGATTCAGCACAGGGGTTATTCCACACTAGGCACCTGGGCTGAAAATCACATCATATGGATAATAGATGGTCACACTCCTCGAGTGCTGCTGCAGTCTCACTTTTGCTCTGCCTGGATTAATGGACTGCTCTCTCTTCTCCCTAGGCCTCTGCAGTATTCCTTCATAACAACTAAATGCCCTAGAGTGAGACCACAGTTCATTCTCTTTGGGGGAAAAAAAATCTCTCATGATAGAATGAATCTGGGAGTAGAATATTACAGCCATTGATTTCTTACACTACCTATGTGTCATTTCTTCCTTATTTCCTTAATTGCTGGTTCCCTCAGCACTGAAGAGAGCAGATCAATTGGGTTAATACTGGAGAATCCTGGGAGCTGGAGTACCATTGATTTGTCAGCAGGAGCAGAATCTTACCTTCCCCAAGTTTTTGGTTCCCTCTTCAACATTCACAGCAGCACTGTTGACATGGTCTGCAATGCTGTCAATCTTCTCCTGCTGAGACTGGATGCAAAGGAATTATGAGTGAGAGGTCCTGCTGGGGAGCAGTGGGAAGCCAACACACACTATTTTAATTCCTGTAATCAGGCCCAGGGTACTGCAGCCTTGCAGTCTTAATAGTGGTTCATTAATAGCATCTGATAAACCACGTAGAAAGTACAAATTCACTTTCATGGAAAAAGAGGGGGATTTAATGATTGGGTAATAAAAGGGTGGTACCTTCATAGCAAAAAGCACCTCACACTGGAATTCATTCAAACATACAAACATATTATTCTCCAAAAGAACCTACTTTGTAGGAAGAAAAAAAAAAATCCAAATAAGCATTTACATGTCATGTTGGGTTTGATAGCAAAAAAGGAAAACAAATTCAAACAAAGTCCATAACTTATCTTCTTTGGAGATTCTGGTTAAATCAAATTTACTTTAGGAGTAAAATGCCTTTGATCCAACAAATACAAATTGTTCTTCTGTAAGAATGAGACTACAATGCAGTGTGATCCAGCATGAAATCTTTGCCCTTTTGATATGCAATAGGGAGTAATGAAGGAACCTGTGGTCTTGAGTTTTATACTAAATAAAATATAGTTCAAATTAAGATAGTGCAGATCAACAATATTAATACAGCAGTCTACCTAAAACAGCAACAACAGCAGCAGTGATCATGACTACTGGAATCCCTGATGGATGAATGGTGTGGCTGGGGACTGCTATTCTCCTCTCTAATGTATGAAATCACCTCAGTGTCACTCATGAGCTCTGCTCTGACACCTCAGGCACAAGTACTCTGTCCTTACCCTGGAACCAGGATCTCATCAAGATCAACTTTATTTAGTTACACACACACACACACACACACACACACACACACACACACACACACACACCCCATTTTGATGGTGAAGTAGAATAGTCCCTCACCAATGCAGAAACACATGGGATCACTATGACCATCAGGGCATAGGTAATTTCTTTCACTTCTTTGCAGAAAAATATAGGAGAACCTCTCTTTCACTTCACATAATGCCCCTTATACAGTGATTCAACTGTCTTTAATGCTAAACCTATCAAGGCACATATTCCTATCCTAATCAGCATTTCATGTGAGAACATAAGTGCAACGCAGCTCACAAGCCCCCGGCTGCTTCCTATTAGCATTATTGATATTCTTTCCCTGCCCAACATGCACCTTCTCTCTGCCAGGCCTTTTGTGGTAGCTCTTCATTCCAGGATTTGCCACCACTATCTTGACATCCCTAACATTCCTAAAATTGTCCTTTTTCAGTTTTCTTTTTAATCTGTCACAAAAATATAGCCAAAGTTCCCAAACTTGAGTAAACACTAGATCATCTGCAAAGTTTCTGGAAACATATAGTTGGGCCTGCCACAGGTTTTTCATGTGGCAGTCCTGAAATGAAAGTGTGTGTGTGTGTGTGTGTGTGTGTGTGTGTGTGTGTGTGTGTGTGTGACACAATACAGAAGAGGGTATCAGATCTCTTAGAGTTGGAATTACAATTACATGAGGTTGTGAACTGCCTGCTAGGGTGCTGGGAACCAAATTCAGGTCCTATGTAAGAGCAGTACATGCTCTTAACTGCTGAACCATCTTTGCAGCCTCCCATTTCACACACTTGGAAGGTCACTATTTTCCAATATAAAACTGGAACACAAAAGCTAGGATAGGATACTCTGTGTTCAAATCCCAGCACTGCCCTGGTATGTTCTTGGGCTACGTACTCTCATCTGCTACATGAGGATAGCGGTATTCCTACTTCATTGTGTTAAAAGGAGTATACAATGAGATGACTGCAAAACAAATCTAGAAAACAGAAACACCCATCCTGGTTTTCCCAAGGAAGTGCTAACTCTCAGCTTTCCAGCAAAACAGTTTAGAACTCTTGTTCCTATGATAGTGTTCTCAGAAAACAGATCTCCCTTAATGTTCACTAAATTTTCACAACAGCAAAGCTCCTTTCAGTCAAGTTTTCTTCTTAGCCACAGAAGCAAAGCGCCATGGTCAATACTACCCAACTTGCCTGTATTCTTGACAGTATTTCTGTCTGCCTTCCATTCTTGCTTGAAACAATCCATGCTAGCAGATAAGCCACTGCATAAAATCCTATCACCAACTTTTACATCTTTATAGGCTATGGCAGAGGGTAAAGTGTTCCTTTACCTTGGACTGAGGAAAGAGTCTGCTAGCGCTATTGCTATGTCCACAGGCCAAGTGATCACAGGCTTCAGGAAGATATATTTTCTGTGCCCCTTCCTAAAACATTGGATACAGCAATGTCTTAATCAATGGCTGTCTTAATCAATGTTCTGTTGCTGTGAAGAGACACCATGACCAAGGCAACTTATATATGAAAGCATTTAACTGGGGGCTTGCTTAGTTTCAGGGGCTTAGTCCATCATCACCATGGCAGGAAGCAGCCCAGTGACAAGGAGCACAGTGGCATACATGGTGCTGGAGAAGTAGCTAACAGCTACATCCCTATCAGGCCAAGAGACATAGAATGGGCCTGGCATGGACTTTTGACATCTTAAAGCCCACCCCCAGTGACAAACTTCCCCCCAAAAGGCCATATCTCCTAATCCTTCTAATCCTTTCAAAGACTTTTGCTCTCTGGTAACTAGCATTCAAATATAAGAGCCTATTGGGGCCACTCTCATTCAAAACATCACAATAACTTTTTCAGTTTAAAGTAGACTATTAAGATAACCAATTTTCCCCTATAAAAATCCTTTGGAACAATTGGAGAAATGAATACCAGGAAAATGCTGGTATTACAATTATTACAATTAACTCATTATTTCAACTGTAATGTATTCAATAGTATGACTACCTGCCCCAAATGAGTCCATCTTTCCTGGGGTTGTAGCCCACATCTGTAGTACTACATACCTTGGGAAGCTTTCTTAGACATGGGGATAGGAGAGGCCAGAGGGCAGAAAGCCCTACCCTAGGATCAACAGATATCCCTCAATTATGTAGACCTCGCTGCTTCTTCCTTTTAGTTCAGCTTCAATCCTCCAACTGTCTGTATCTTTAGATTCCACTTCATGCATAAGGAGAACTTGGTGACACCCACAATAATTGTAGTTAGCTGTCAATCACAATCAGGAGAATGCCAAATCACACTGCACTTAGAGCCAAGTCCTTAGCTCTTTATGCTGGACCAACCTGCACATATATAACATCACCACAGTATATGAAACCAGGCTTCTCCCAACAGTGATGGCAAAGGGCCTCTGCTTCTGTCTACCCACTTTCCCTCTATGCTTCTGATTTGTTTAAGTTTGTTTTCATCTACCTAGATTTCCCACACTGGCAGTCTTCACCCACCCATACTCAGCCTGGATTTAACTCTTTGGCACTTAGAACTTAACAATGAACTAAGCCATTCATAAGGCACATTTTAAGGAATATTCAATTAGGTTGCCCTAATGGCCTGAAAATAGCTAACTCTATACAGACAGTTATGGGGCACCTAAGATTCAGGAGAAAATGTTTATTATTAAGTTAATACTTATTGATAAGAATGCAAGTTGGGTAGATGAATGAAAAAACTAATGAGGAGTTTTTTTCCCCTTAAATGCTTGTTGTGGGCACTTTTCAGTCCAACATGAAATAATAATTCATGTTATCTTATCAAAAATAATAAATCACTCAGCAAATTCATCCTCAAATTCACTTATATCAACAACAAAGCCCTTCCTTGGAGAGACTGTTTGTTGTACAAACTTATTAGTGTGCTTGAAGAGCTATGAGTTTTAGAATGTGCAAAAATATAGCTAGTTCCCTTTATTCCTCCCTAAGTTTCAGCCTTAATCATATGCAATCACAGAAACAGAAAAGCCCAGAAAGAATTAGAAATGTGATACACAGGAAGAGAATGGCTATCTTGACCTAGCAAAGGCAATAAGCAGGGTAGAGAAGCAGGAACACTGCAGTAGGAGGGGACTGAAGGTTGCTGGTGGCAAAAGTAAAAGGTAATATAAAGACCCAAAGCAAGGTTTCAGAACAGCTGAGGTAGATGGGAGTGAGACGATGAAGGATGCTGTCTGAAGTATTCCTTTGCAAAACCTGCTGTCAAACAGCATGCTAAAACTCACAGAGACCATGCATGGATAAATGTAATTGCATCCCTATTCTAATGCAGCCAGAACAAAATTGAATTTCAAAAGCCACAGAGAAAAAGACAGAAGATAGAAGTCAAAATAGACCCAGCAGTAAGGATAGTATGTTGTCCAACTTCTGGCCCAGAGTTCTTTAAATTCTTTGTGACTAGAAAGAAATAGGGCTATTCACAAGAAAGGAGCACTTGTACAGACAGAGCAGTGGCCTACAGATATTAATATCATCAGAGTTACTGGGCCATACTGTAACCTCTCATTATCTTTATGGATCCTTTGTTTTAAAGCAAACTAGGTACACACCTAAGAGTCTAATGACTTCCAAGTATACAACTTTGTGTTAATTCCTTCATGAGGTAGAGGCATCATCAGCATTACCCTATAGGACCTTTTGATTCTACTGAGTTTAGCACAGCTGTGCATACAAAGAGAGTTCCTTAACTGCATTGTTGTCCAGGTACAATCATATCCATGTGACAACAGAGGATGTGGCCACTCCTGTGTTCCTTGCTTATCCTGTGAGTCCCTGGCCATGTGCCATAAGAACTCAATCATGATGGGAAGGATAGCAACTCTGAGCTCCTGCCAAATAGCATTGGATCTCCTGTCCTTGCAGAGATGGTTATGACTAGGATATTTGTGTGGAGCTGAGGCTCTGGCCAGAACCTTCTGTGTAAGTGCTTCTTAGACTGAGTTGTGACCTGCTTACTATATAACATGACTGAACACACAACTGCTAATTCTCCACAAACTGTATTCTTTTCTTTCATACGTCTACCCACCAGAAGAGAAATGCATTTGTCTTGAGAAGAGCTAAGTATATCTTTAGTTTGTTTTTTTTTAAATCAACTTTAGTGAAGTATAATTTATACATATTGAAACACATTTAAGTGTTCAGAATGATGGCTTTGGCAAAGTGTATATATTTATGTAACCATGCACACTCAGACTTTATGAACTACATTAGAATGGGAGATTACTACTAATAATAACTGGATAAATCTTGATTGTAAACAACATGTGTTGGGGGTCCCTGTATCACTCCCTATCATCTGCAAAATAATAACAGGCCATAAAGACAGCTAGTCTAGAACTTCTAACATTTTCTTCTTTTGACTTAGAGGCATCAGAAATAATTCAAACAATTTACTGCTTTCAATTTTAGTCATTATCATTCAAGAAAATATCCATAAGATAGAACATAAGAAGGACAGGCTAACACCAGACAGTCTAAAACTCCACAAAAGAAGGAAGTTTCTAAGAAAAGAAAAATGTATTTGGGTAGGTAAAAGAAACAAGAACTTTTATCTCAAAACCTTGAAAGCCTGCTATATTGAAAGAAGACAAACTCTTCCATATGTGGCTGTAGAGGACAAATGTGCCCAGGAGAAATTATATGACAAAATTTGCATCAGGAAGAGTTTCCACCCTCTCACACAACCTTCAAAAGAATGGCTGAACACCAGGTATCCCCATCCATACTGTTAAAAAGACAGGAGGTTAGTGGTCTGAGAAGCTGGGGCAGAGTACAGGGATAGATTAGCAAGCTCTGAGGAGCTGTGCTGTAGGAGTTTCCACCTCAAAGCCAGACCTTAGGGAAGCCATGACTCAGAGAAGTTGGTTTGCAATGCATGGCCTGATCAAGAACAGGGAACTAGGCTAGCTGAAGCACAAACAGAAATTGCTTTGCACCTGTGCAAACAGGTGTTCACACATGTACTCACACACTAGACCTTTCTATAATTCCCAGGGGAAGACAAATAAAAAAGCAGTTTCAAAAAATAATGACAGAAAATCTATCTTTCCTCCCAAAATATAATCTATGACAACAGATTCATTCCGGCCTCAAAGGTCTTTGATTTTACCTTCCTCTAGCTTGATCGTCAGAAAGCCGTCTGAGCATACTTTATATTATACAAGGGTTACTATTCTACCTACAGGTTAAATTCTTGCAACTGGTTCCTAACTCGACACCCTGCCCATGACCTCCTTTTCATCATTGTAACAGTCTTCCTAAGGCACAAACTGGATTGCAGGACTTCAGCTTGGTTACATATTTGTACCAGCTCCTTCAGGCCCACCAAAGCCACCTAAATTCAGTAGCAGCACAGGCTGGCCCTCATCAAGCCTTGCTTGCCTCTGGTACTGCAGGATTTGGATAATAGGTATACTTAGTATCCTTTGACAGTCCACAGAGCTCACCATGTCTTGTTTTAGTTCACCTGTTCTGAAGTGCCTAACTTGTGGCTCTCTGTGAACATCAATTTTTCTTCAAGGCTCATGTTAATACCAGCTCTGTGATGGTAACTTTAACCCTGCTGTCTTATAAATCATGCCTTCCTTCCTAAAATACATGCTTCTTCTTGGATCTCATGAGGCTTCTCTCTATACCTTACTTTGCATTTAGTTATCATGCTTGAAAACTGAGTTTGAGAGTTCCAGCCCACCTCTTCCTTCTATGGAGTCCCCAAAGGCAGCAAGTAAACTTGATTTATGCCTGTACACAACCTTGTCAGACTTCCAATGCTGAGAATCTAGAAAAGTACTTTTTACATAATCTTCATTAAATTGATCTAGAACTTAGAGACCATATTCATAGTTCAATACCATTTCTAAGTTATAATCTAGACTCAGTGGTTAAGAACAATTGGTGCTCTTGCACTGGACCCAAGTTTTGTTCCTAGCACCCATATAGCCACTCAAAACCATCTGTAACTCCCGTTTCAAAGCCTTCTTCTGGCCTGTAGGCATCAAACACACAGGTGTTGCACATTCATACATATAGGAAAAACACTCATACTCATAAAGGCAAATATTTAAAAAATGTGACTTCTATTAAAATTCTAATAAAAGGGGCAGTGACTGATCAGTTCTGAACATCAGTTACATACTTACATTCACTAAGAGGGAGAAATCAGTGACCAAATGGTTAAGTTCAATTAAGTCCTTTAAAAAGAAAGAGAGAAGAGAAAAGAAATTACTTACTTTTACATCTTACAGTTAGCAAAAAGAAACTATGTTTAACATACCGCTTCTAAGTTATCCCAGGACTCAGCAGCATTTTGGTCTCGAGGAATTTCAGGCAATGCATATATCTGAGTCAGACTCTGAGAAGCAGCTTCGGCCTCTGTAGTATGGAGTGCTCCTGGATGAACAAAGGCCTCATTAGAGCTTGCTTCTCAGAAAGGACAGAACACAAACTGGCTCAAAGACAACTAGCATACAGAATACTTCTAGTTCTATTTAGGCTAAAAGTAAATGGATCCATCTATAAAAACAGCATTATATCCCCTTGGCTAATCTGTTCTCTAAGTAAGTTCATGCGAAGGCACCAAGCTCTTCATGCAACTGAATGACAAGAGTTAGAGGTGGCAATGTGAACTACTAAACTTGGCCAGTGTTCCATAAGACAGCAGCAAGAACAGTATCGCTTGTTCTGCTGCCAAATCGTCAGGCTTGGACTTAGGTATTTTAGTGACAATGATCAGATACAACAGGTGTCAAAGGCAGAAAAGTGGGCCAGTGATGGCTCAGCAGGTAAAGCACTTGCTGCCAACCTGACAAAGAGTTCAGCCCTGGAACCCACCTAGAGATAAAGGACACAACAGATACCACAAAGCTGTCCTCTGACCTACACACACACACACCTCTCACAACTCATAACACTCACACCACAACACCACACACAATAATAAATATACATAATTTTAAAGTAGGACAGTAGGCTGGGGTTTAGCTCTATGGAAGGGCACTTTGGAGTACTAGTAAAGAAGGAAAGGGATGTAGTTATGTGTTTGTAGCAACTAACATCAGTCTCTGTTGGTGACAATCTCATCAGCAATGAGAAATTTTGAATATGTTAACTGTTTTTCTTCTTCCACATACTTCCATGGTTTATTCCAAGCTGGTTTCTCCATTTTTAAAAAACTTTCAACACACAAAACTATTTACTAATATTACTATACTATCAAGGTAGTATATACTACAAACATCTACCTTCAGATCTTTCTGGGTCTTCACACTGGTTTTATCATTCTTTCATTCATGAAATTGACACCTGTGGCATGCCTAACAGAGACACAACAGTAGGCTACAAAACCATGAAGTGGCAACACCACTTCAGGCTATTATTAGCACTGTGGATCTGGTCAGAAAGACCAGTGTTAGAATCCCGGTTTGGTGGCTTGCTATTCCTGTTTGTAAAGTAAATTGCTATTTACTTTGCATAGAACCTGACCCTGCTGTTGCCACTGCTACTGTTGCTATCATGCACAGAGCTTTCATGGAACCTGTGGTACAGACATCTAACAGTCAAGCCAGGTCAGTATGATGTACCTAAGTGAAAGACTGGCATTAAACATTGACTTGTAGAGAGAGAGTAGTCTGGGACTGAAGCCTGAGGATGAGAGAAAATAAGGCAGGTGGAGTGGAGTGATAGTGCAGGGAGATGCCCAACGTGACTAAGTCAAGCAGAACAATGAGTGCATAGGCATGACACTGGAAGACATCCAGTGTAGCTCATGCAGACCGGAGTGAAGACAAAAGCAAAGGTTGAAGAAGACGGTCTAAGACGAGAGATTACTTGGGGGCATCAAAAAACTTTTCCACATAATCACTACCAAACTATTAAAAGGAACTGGAGACTGCTGGGAAGTTGGAAGATGCTATAATCAGATCTTAGCCATAGTGTGAGGAACACATTAAGGACAGAGCTGACAGATGGCAGTGAAAACTAGTTGGGAGGCTTTACAATATATCTAATGCAAAATGATGATCTCTAGCCCTAGGACAATGACAGTGGAGGTACAGAAGACTCCAGAACCTCTGCTTACTACTCTACTTCAAACTCAAAACACCCGCAATCCCACATTCACATCTTGTAAAATTACATTTATTTATTAACAGGTATCTGTGCCATGATGCACATATGGAGGTCAGACGACAGCTTGATAGTGCAGAAGAAGGTCATCTCCTTCGTGGGTCCCAGGGATCAGACTCAGTTCTTGGTGACAAGCATTACTAATTGCTAAGCCATCTCACTGGTCCAACTTTAACATCATGTGTTGCCATTAGTATGAAAGATGAAAAAAATGAATAATACAGAGTACTACTCTCAAAGAATTTACATTATAGAAGAATTAGACATACAAAGGGGTGATCATAAAAAAGAGGGAAGACTGCACTGGAAATATAGAAACAGACTTTGGAGGGAGTTCTAATCTAGCTTGATATGACAGGTACTTTAGATTTTCTGAAAAGGTGGCATCAATAGGCAAAGAAGAGAGGAACATAAATGCTAGATGGAGAAACCAGCATGAGCAAAGACCTCAAGAGAAAAGCAATACAGCTAAGATACCATCGGCAGCTGGCATTATCAAAGCATGAAGGGAAAGACAAATGCAAGGATAAAAGACACTGTAAGTGAGGAAGGGCCTTTCTGAACAGGTAAAGACTTTATGTGGCAGACAACAAAAGGCTGCTGAAGGCTTACAAGTCGGTTAGGAAATGACATGATGACTTGTGACCTGACCTATTTCTGAGTCCGTCATTACAAACTGTATGAATTCCTACTTCCTTTCCATTCCTTTTTTTTTTTTTTTTTTTTTTTTTTTTAAGCCAAGCCTGAAAATGAATGATACTTTATGAAACCGTGTGGTTAGTTTATATTCAAAGTTAATGAACACTTTATTCTTTAGATAAAAGCTTACTTGAACTGATCAGGAAGGGCATAATCAGCTGAACAAAAGATGACAATGTAAACACCAGAATTCATAGTGGTTATTTTTCAACTCTAACTATATAAAGATTATATAGGAGATTACAGGAGTGTTACATTGCCCATATAGTATATAGACCCAGTTTTTTTAAAATATGCTTTTTAAAAGAACATTTTTATTTATTCTTTGTCAACAATATATTTTGATAATGACCAACACAACGCCTCCTTCTACTCTACTGGAGTACCTCTAGTACTCCAGCTCTTCCCATCTTTCTGCCCTCCTTTTCCTTTTTTTTTTTTTTTAATATTAAGTCTAATTGGTGCCATCTGTATTGTCTATGATTTTATCTTAAAGAATAAAATTATCAAACACAGAGTACATTTTATAACATTATAGTAAAGAGCCAATCTTGAAAGCTTTCAATGATTTTTTTAGATGCTTAAAGTTTTTAATTTTTACTTCAATCAAGATAAATGAATTGACCTATGACCTCTTTTTCATTTCACATTCCATGTAATTTCTTGATCAGTATTAGACAGAACAGAGGCAGAACTCTGTAACTGTGCACACTCTAAGGGTCTCAGGCCATAACCTATATACTATTAGAGAAGATTCAAACGGAATAGGTAGGGTCTATAAGACAAGAAAAGCCTACCAAATGTAAATGCTTTATCAAAAAATAGGGATGGGAATTATCTGACATTTTAAACAGACATGAAAGGTTTCTGTCAGCACAAAAAGAGATAATTAGGTCATTTCCATCTCACTTGAAACCAAACTACGTATGTGTCTTAGTTACAACAAAGATGTCCTTTCTTTTCCGTGGAAAACCTTGTTATTAATTTACAACTCTGAACATCACAAATCAATTCAAGGCATGACTGTCAAGAAAGAACTCTTTTCATTTCTACAATGTCTGCAATTCATTTATTTCAATTTGTACCTTAGTGCTCATCCTTTTGACTATGAACTCATAAACTTTAAAGGCATGAATGTGTGTGGTGTGTGTATGGGTGATGTGTGTGAGTATGTGCAGTGTGTGTGTGTTTTCTAGGCCTACAATTGGATGTAAAGCCTTATTACTGTCTATCTTTTCAAATAAACCTAAGATGGTAAACTCCCTCTGGCTGAAGTAATAAATAAGCTAACCAACAATGTTTTGCCCTCGCTTTTCCTCTATTCCCTGTGAAGAGCAAAGACTCTACCAGAAAGTACAGGAAGAAGCCTCCTTTAACCTTCACGATATCAGTAGTGTTTATCTACAAAACTAAATAAATTCAAAGGCAATCAATCCTTAAACTTTTCAAGTTCTGAGATCTTAAAAATTAAATTCATTTACTGATCATCATTGAACATAAACCTACCTATCAAAATAAGATGACTTCTAATTCATAACTTGATGCAGAAGAGGATTTTTTAAAGTTCAAATGAACAGAAAATGGATCTGAATACTATCAGACAAAAACAGCTCTGTGTTCTGCAGAACCATTCAGCACACACATACACCTGAGGTTAAAAATCTACTACTGCTTCAAATTCTATGTGTTGCTCTGAAGTTAGCATCAGTTTTAAGACTGAGATCTTTTCATTCATGAGTATTTGTTGGAAATGGACTAAAACTCCCTTCCTGATGTGCTGCTCAAGGGATGCTCTGGATACAGGGATGGGATAAGACAGACAGGAACTGCAGAGAGGTACTGCATCACCCCAAATGACATGGACCTCAATTCTGAGGGAAAATCGCATGGATAATCTCATCATTTCTCCTGATGGGGAACAATGAGAAGGAAATATAGTCAACACACAATGAGACAAGGGAGAATCTCATATCTAGCAGGACTGGCAGTCACTGGCTTTTGGAATTCTCAGAATCTGGGCATAATAAACTGTAACACACACACCTTCCCCCTAAACAATTATTTTCTAGAGAACATAAGATGTCCTATTCTACTCATTATTTCTATCTGTAAATGGAAACTATTTCTGTATTTTTGATCTCACTCATGGAAATGTGGCATGATTGCTCCTAAATCTGTTTCTAACCAATGTATTTAGAATCAGATTTATAAATAAGAAATAATTTTAAGACATTTAACTTCCATGCAAACAGCACACATTTATCTGTATAGGCTAACACTACTATAATGGATATGCAAAGCATAGGATAAAAACACACAGAGTAACAGAGGAGTCCATAGCTAGAAGGCAGCTGCAGCACATGCCCAAGCCCACTCCACCTCAGAAGCCTGTGAAAGTTCATTCCTTGAGCTCTTCTCATTATCCTCCTTTGTTAATGGTATTTCTGCATATAAGGCTTACTCTGTGATCTCAAGTGCTGGCTAGACCCAGATTTTCATGGGCAGTGGACTTGGGGTGAAAAAACAAGCAGTCAGAATCTGAACTCTCCACTCTGTATTAACTATTCCTTGGCTATGTGGTTTTATAAACAGAATGACTACCTTAATCATATCAGCACTATGTTCTCCAGGGGCAATCATTAGATGTCTAGATTATGTGACATTCCATGAATTAAGAGGTTTGAGAATTGATAGTTGAAATTTTATTTCTTTAATACACATGCTTCTGATTCTGTCAAGTCTCAGGCTTCACAATGGCCTTCCATTTATAGTAAATAGCAATTGGCATGGAATGAGTAACCACGTAACTCCTCAGTGATATATACTCAACTGTGTTAGCCACTAATAGTGTTGCTTGGATAAGTGCATACAATGCAGTGATAAAATGTAAATTAAAGCAATTATTATGTTACTATTTTGAGAGAAATCCTGGGTGAATTCAAGTATTTTGCATCAGATAAAAAATACTAGTGATGGGCCACTTGAAGTTAAATAGTAGGAGATTGACACCAACTACTCTTTCTAGAAAATCCTATTATCTTCACTGTCGTTACTGCCATCATTGTCAAAATGTCTAGGTATAGAAGATAGTCCATTAACACATGGAAGTAGAAAGCCCAGTCTCTACCTATGCACAAGAGGCATCAACTCATACTCTATGGTAGGAGCAGCCTCCTCTGTACCATATGGTGGTGATAACCACAGAACTGTGAAAACAGTAATGACAAACTAACAAAAAGCTTGACCCCCAAATATTCTTTAAGAGCTGAGCACTAACATTTTAACACTGGCCATGCAGAGAAGTGACTGAAGCAGTTTTTGTTGTTGTTGGTTGGTTGGCTTAGTTTTCTAAGAAAGGCTCACTTGTGTACTTAGGATGGCCTTGAATGCTCAATTGCTTACCCTAGTCTAACTTCCCAAGTGCTGGGATTACAGGTACACAGCACCATACCAGCTCAATAGCAGCATATCTGAAATGACAAATTGTTCCTAACATACATTTATTTACTGTTTTGTTTGTATCTATAATACATCTTTGAAACAGCTCAATAAGTGTAAAGCACTGTGCAAGGTACAAAGGCTACAAAAAAAAAAAAAAAAAAAAGAAGAAAAGAAGGAAGAAGGAAGGAAGGAAGGAAGGAAAGAAGGAAAAAGGTTACCTAGGAACTATGTTAGGCAGCCTAAATGTTTCTGTATTCCCTTGCAAAGTACTGAATCATTAGCAGTGAATATATACACATTTTAAATAATCTAAGTTTAGAGATAAGGAGTAGAAACAGAGTGCTCTGGTAGATAAAAAAAAAAAAAGGAAACCAACCAGGTACAGTGTCCCTGAGTTACCATTTTAATTTCTAATTAATTTATAGCCCATATTTTTCAAGAGGATTAAAAAATCTCTTAAGGAAATTGAATAAAATAAAAAATAAACAATAACAACCGAAAAGGAAACTAGGTGAGCAGTTATAAAATAAAACCAACATACTTTATAAGTTTAATTTTTGGTGATTACAAAATTTGGCTTTACAAACTCCTGTAATCCAGTTGCAGAGAGGGAGAAGTGACAAGCAAAGGCATCAAAACCAGGCTGCAGAAACCCACAGAAACAGCTGATCTGAACAAGGGGGAGCTCATGAACCCCAGACTGATAGCTGAGAAACCAGCATAGGACTGACCCAGACCCCCCTGAACGTGGGTCTCAGTTAGAAGGCCTGGGCAGTCTAAGTGACCTCTGACAATGGAACCAGGATGTATCCCTGGTGCACAAAAGGACTTCAGGAGCCCATTCCCCACGGAGGGATACTCCCTTAACCTAGAGACACAGGAGGGCCTAGGCCCTACCCCAAATGATTTCACAGACTGTGATGATCCCTCCTAGAAGGCCTCACCTTCCCTGGGGAGTAGATGGGGGATGGGATGGGGGGGGTCTGTGGGAGACATGGGAGGATGGAAGGTAGAGGGAACTGGGATCAATATGTAAAATAAAAAAAATATTAAAACTTAAAGAAAATTCCTAAAACAAAAAAAAAATGGTTTTAAGCTTTCTAGGAGATAACTCAATTAGAGAAAACTTATTATTTACTCACTACTTGAAGATTTAAATCTAAACTAAACCACCCAATTAAACAAAAACCAGCCACTTTTAAGTACTATGATATATAAGCCAAAAGTTTTTTCTGCATGAAAGATACTAGCATAGTGTCACCAAGGATTCTCAAATACATTTCTACAAATGACATAACACTGTGTTCATACGGCTGTTTCTTAAGGCTATTGCTTCACCAAAGTTGGCGTCATGATCCCACCATAGATTTTCCATTTGTTAGTTAAATTCAGAGAATGGAGAGTAGAGAAAGACCTGTGTGAAGCCAGAGTCTACTAAGAACAGCTCCCAAACAGCCTGCCCCTGCACTGGAGAGGAGAGAGGTGGACACCACACACAAGGACAGCATTATCTTTAGGCGTAACTTAAATATTTCTTTTCAATATATGAACAAGCAAGTACTTATAGCCCCAAAGTTTCAATCCACACAGTTTTATCTTGCAAAATTTCCAGGTTACATATATCTGGTCTGTTTGGGACTGGCCAGCAGACTCACAGGGACATACAAGGCCTCTCTCCATTGTCCTGGAGGGGAGGGGTTTAGCTAATGGCACAGCTAGGATCAAGAGTAAGACATGTGTTACCACCAACGGTTGTGGATCTGGTCAGAGAAGGCTGTAATAAAGCTTCTTCCTCATTGAATTGTTTCTTGAGTTCTTCAACAGACTCTAAATGGAGCTGGAGAAACTCTGCTGTGGCCACGGCTGCTGATTCCTTAACAGGATCAACCATCCTCTTCAGAAGAGCCAAATCATCCCTGTGAGCTTTCAAGCAAAGCTTTTCCATTTCTCGGATATTGGAGCGTAGTTGCTACAAATGAAAAGAAAAAACAGTGCCATCTCTCAATACAAGACCCATTTCTTCTCAGAATAATTTGCTATAGTGGTTGTTATATATTGCCTACTACAGAGGCACACAATTTTTCAATTTCCCACATCTCTCTTGGCTGGCCAAATCCAACATCTTTGGAATCCATGCCCTCAAACTTTGAATTTGTATAGTAATTTTCCTTTATTGCATGTCACTACTACACTGTACATACTGTATGGCTAACATTTAGCTTGTGTGGCATACATGGAACTAAAATATTCTAAGGACCCATATGATCTGTATGGCTAAGTCACAGATACATTGTATAACCTCTGATAAAAGCAAACAATTCCGAAATGAGTAAATAAAAATGGAAATGAAAATGAACCAATAGAGCAGAAGATAAAAGCATGTAATAGTGGCTCAGCACGTAAGAGCAGTGGCTATTCTTCTAGACGACCCAGGTTCAATTCCCAGCACCCACATGGCAGTTCACAACCATCCGAAACTCCAGTTTCAGGGGATCTGATGACTTCTTCTGGCTTCCATGGGCACAGCACGCACATGGTGTACAGACACACATGCTACATATAAAATTAAAATATTTAAAAAAGAAAGCACATAATAGAACAAATGATACAATCAGTAATGATATCAAATATAAATTAAACAAATATTCATTATAAAATAAAGATTATTTTAAGACTGGATAAACAAACAAGAGATACATTGAAACATAAATATAAAACGGTTCAAATTAAGAGTTAAAAAAAAAAGCCACACAAACCTTACCATCCCTCTCCCAAGAACAACTGTAGCGACATTACTTCAGATAAACAGACTTAAAAGCCAACACATTCCCAGAAATAGATAATCTCTTCAGAAATATATAGTAACACAGACAGAATACATACCATACAAAAGCTGACAAAACAAGTTTTTTTTCCTTCTGTTTCTCTGTGTGAGTACCCACATTTGGATTGTGTGGGTGCACGTGGTAATGCACATGCGTGTGTGGGAGCCACACACTTGACATTATCTTTCTTGGTTGTTCATCACTTTGCTGTCTGAGGCAGGGTCTCTAACTGAACCTGGAGTACACCAATTCCAGCTAGTCTAGCCAGAGACTTGTTCTAGGCATTCCCATCTCAGCCTTCCAAGTACTGTGGTGACAGGTGGCCACTATGCCTGCCTGTCTTTGGTCTTTATGCTTAGGTGGCAAATGTTTTATCCACTGAGCCATCTCCCGAGCCCAAAATTTTGAAATAAATACAAAGTCATAAGGAAAGGTCTTAAAAGCTGAAGTAATTAATAGAACAAATGGCAAAGTTATGTTAGGTATAGAGGGTCTGAATAAGAAGATTAACACAGCTTGGTATACGTTGCTTAGAACATTAACCCAACCTACTAAAAGTATATACATAAAAAACAATGTAAAAGTAACTTTCACAAATTTAAAAAACATTGACATTATACACAGCATGCATTCTGAGCATATTAAAGTTAAATTTGAGATCATTAATGAAAATATGTCTATTGTATGTCTAGAAGGAAGAAAGATATTTCTAAATAGTCTGTAGTTAAAGAAAGAAATCACAATGGAAATTAAATACCTATGGCCTGGATGCCAAGAAAGGCAGTACATACTAAAATGTATAGTGTTCCCTATAACAAAAGTTAGAAATATATTCTCCAACTACATATATATTAGGAAAGCGCTAGGCTGTCCCTAGGGGCTGCCATAATACTTAGCTGAGTATGTCCCTGTGGTATTTGAATAAGAATGTCTCCCATAGGCTCATATATATGAATGGTTACTCATCAGAAGGGTGGCACTACTTAAGAGGATTAAGAGGTGTGCCCTAGTTAGAGAAGGTGCGGCCTTGTTGGAAGAAGTATGCCATTTGGGATAGGCTTTAAGGTTTCAGAAACCCAAGTGAGGCCCAGTGATGCTCCTGTGCACCCCCCCCCCCGTCTGTCTGTCTCTCTCTCCTGCCTGCCTGCTTGCAAATCAGGATGTAGAACTCTCAACCTCTCTAGCACCATATCTGCCTACTTGCCACCATGCTCGTCACCATGATGACAATGGATGAATTACTCATGGGAATAGTAAAATACTAGTGCCTTGATACCAAAAGTCAACAAAGGAAAAGAAACTATCCACAGCAAACTCATGCAATCTCACAAACAAGGTACAGAAATCAGCTTGAGATGTAGGGGAATTCAGTACAGCAACAGTAGTGAGCAGGCCCCACTTCAAAAGATGGATTGAAGATACTGTTACAGACAACAATAGTAAGGGTCTGTTTAGTTCAGTCTCCATGGTGTTCTGAAATAGGCTGAATCAATCTGTTGTCTGAAGGAGTCATTTGGTGGCAAATTTAAACAGAAAATAGGAAGTAATTGTCACAAAGGTCAGGATGGTGACGCCTCTGGTGAAGGGTGGTGGTTTGAAGCAAGGCCACAGGCCATTCTAGAATGGTTGCAGCTATTCATGTTGGTACATGAGTACCTAAGTGTAGTTACTTAGCAATATATTTATAATGTAATTATTCTATAGTACATTTAATACAGTTCAGAGTTAAATGTTTTGAGAAGAAATTTACATTGATCTAAGTGATAACCAATCTAACAGACAGGGATAAAAACACCTGTATAGGGCTAAGACACAGTTGTGGTCTAACTGTGGAGGGATGTGAGTTATTAGACTATGAATATTTTTCCTTTCATTAGGTGAAAGAAGTAATGAAAGTGACTACTTCTTTGGGATGAATTCTGACCAACCAACATAAATCCATACTGTAGGAGCAAGCCCCGTGAGAAGGCATACATCAGTAAGGAGTGACTGACAGTCAGCAAGAAGAAACTGAAATTTCTGAGTCCTAGGGAAAGTAAATTTTATCAGATTTAAAGAAAATGACTGTATGATGTCACAGCATAAATTACTTTGATAAGATTTAAGACAAAGACAGTTTCACTTATGACACTATAAGAGCAAATAAATCCCAAGTAAGAAAAGAAAAGTGACATCTAAGGAACCAGCTATGGCTGTAGGGTACAATATGGGAAGTTGAGAATCTTGAGACACTTACCACAAAGGAGAGGAGAGGTAGGAAAGCCAAGTGAACCCAGGAGTGATGTGAAACAAGGAGAATCATGCAAGTAAGAGCCCAGAATGAGCGGAGGCTGGCAGAAAAGTTAAGAACAATAAGAAGATATAAAAATACATGTACGCAAGAACAAGAGAGAAGGCTGGGGCCCACTGCTTGGGGCAGATGGTGTAATGCTAACAGATGATGTAGAAAGCAGAACCACTTAGCTCCTGCTTTGCTCTTGATTCTGTATTAAGGAATATTTCAAAATTGCAAGGGGGTAAGAAACATGCCCAAAGGAAATCTGTGTCACTACAGAGCTTTGGATAGGTTTCACAGAGGAGGAGCTTGTTGTAGTCTCTGAAAAAAACAGTCTTAGGGAACTAGGACACACGAAACACAGAGCCCTCTTGGTCTGCATGTCAGCAGCAGCAGCAGAACACTGTATTGTTTCCATATTTAACAGCATCAGGCTGAACTAGCTTACACACTGGGCCAAAGCACCAGGCCAAGTGAAGTAGCAGCATCTATCCTTCCTAGAGGGAGACAGCATGATGCCTTAGATGCCATCCACACCATCCTACCCTATGCCAATTAGGACACAAGTCAAAGATTCAAAGTCCAGATTAATCTCATAAATATTTTAAAGCAAAAATCAAGTTAAAGTCCTATGAACTCACAATCACCTAGAGAAACTTCTTTTCTATTGACACCAATTAGGAAGCTACTCCTTGCCTGCCATTTGCTACCTCCCCTGCCCTCTCTGTTGATGCCTTCCCTCTGAACTATTGTCTGTTGCCTCATTAGCACTCTTTTCTATTGCCCACTCCCCCATGCCCAAACCTCTACCTCTTTTGGAAAGAAAAGGTAGACCCAGTGTTCCCTCTACCTCCTAGTAAGATCATGAAAGGCACACTTCATATCTGCTGAGTCCCTGACCGGTGTTCCTTTTGTGTATCTGTGCAGATTACAGTACTAGGTTGACTTCCTACAGGCAGTCTCCTTCTAAATGAGCTCTGAAATCTCCTGAACCAGAATCTCTAAGGTGAGAGCCTCAGATATGTCTGCTCCCAGCAAGTTCCATGTCAACATCTGGAGAAGTGGGGCTGAGAACATTTCTATAAAGGCCACATTGATTGTCCAGTAATTTACAGTGAACTATAGAAGCAATCCCTGAAAGTATAGTCTTTGTTCAGGGATTTATACAGTAACAGTTTCCAGCATCTTCACTTCCTTGTAAAAACTGGCCATAAAAATCTTTCTTAATGTTAGTACTTCCTTAGTCCAGAGAAGAAAGGTTTTAAGCCTACTCTACTTAAAGTTTCAAAATCTTAGTGACTGGTTGGTTTGTCCTGTTGTCCAGGGACAGCAGAGTTCTGAGGCGAGCATTGGAGAGAAAAGAAACATGTACTATACCCCTGGAGATACCCTGGAGCCACTTGTTAGAGCAGTGTTTGGTGGAAAATAAACTAGAACCTGGAAGTGAGGAACCCATACAAGGCCAGGAAAAAATCATCTGAAGAGATTAAAAGAAATAGCGTCCAGCACTCATACAGGGCAGGAGGCAGCTGTCTCCACCAGCAACACTGGAACCCTTTCATCCACACAGCACTAAAGCGCTCAGAAAGGTTGTCCTGAAAGGAGGAATAATTGAGCAGACTGAGCACTTCTCCAGCTAGGCAGTACCTAGCATTACCACACTGGTTCTGAGTAACTGGTAACAAAATAGCAATTCAGAACAAGGCTCAATAAATATTGTAGTAACATAAAAACATACAGCGGTTAACAAGATCAAACATCATCAGACAGATACAGAAACAGGAGAATAGGAACCATAATGCAGGGAGTAACCACAGGTCCAAAACAGACCTGATTGACACAGATCCTAAAGCAATAGAAAGGGATATTAAGTTATTACAACTGCATTTCACATGTTTGAAAAATTAAGTACCAAAAGGGAAGATAAAGAGATCCAAGTCAAAACTCTCTAAAGATAAAAACTTCAGTGTGTGTTAGATGAAAATAGATTAGACACTACTAGCAGAGACTTGTAAATAACAGCAGAGCATTGGGTGTCACTCAGAATGAAAACAGAAAAGGAAGCTCTTTTTTAACAGAACCAGTCAGTTGTGAGGTGACATTAAAGCAAATGCACATGTATCTGGACTTCTTGGAGAAGGGAGGGAAGGGGACAGAAGAACATACCAAGAAGAAAATAATGGCAGAAAACTCTCAAAAATCAATGCAACAGTAAACTGAGAGGTTCAAAGAAGCTCAACAAGCTGAAAGCACGTGATAGTGAAGAATGCACCATGTCCTGTGAAAGTTCCCAAAACTGTGACAAAAGGAAAGCCATAAAAGCAGTGAGAGAAAATGGACATCTTACAGAGGCACAAAGATGGAGATGGGCTGAGGAAAGTTCCTCACAGGACCCCAAGTAAGCGGACAACTGAATGTCTTCAGAGTATAGGAAGGAGAAAGTCTACAGAATTCTACACATGGTAAAGTTTCTATTTTAAAAAAGAAGTGAAAGGATTCATCTAGTTACAACAGTACTCCAAACAATGTTAAAATCTTTAAAAGCAAAAGAAGAGAAGAAACACAAAAAGATGGATCCACACAAAGACATTTGTAAGCATATCAGAAACAGAAATAACATGGGCACGACACAGGCTTTTATACCACCAGCAAGTTACTTTACATGGCAACTAAGTGTTCTGGGGGCTACGGGGAAGGAGGAATGAAGTACAGGAGATCAGCAGCATAAAAAGGCAGGGGAGAAACACACCTGGCTAAGTTTCTTAAACATGGGAAGTCCTGTAATATCACTTGAAAACAAGCAGTAGATGAATACTAAAACAACTACTAAAACAGCAAAAGTATGGCTAACAACTCAAGAAAATAGAGTGCAATTAGAGAAAAACCACCTCAGTTGAAATGGAAACAGCTGGATATGGTGACAAATGCCTATACCCCAGCACTAGGGCGAGTAAGGCAGAAGAATCAGGAGTTTGAAGCCATCCCCAGCTACACAGCCAAACCCTGTCTTAATGTATATATATTTTTATATGTTAACTATGTATATTATATATTAACTATATGTTATTCATTAGGCAAATGAATATTCGTGTTACAAGGCACATTACAGACTTATTAAAGTCTTTTAAATAAAATTAAAAATACTGACTATATCAAGTATCAACAGGGACATAAGGAACTAGGTGGGAATAAAATGAAACAATTGTTTTGAAAAACAGGCAGTTTCTTTAAAAGTAAATAACTACATGCAATGCCATTATTCAGCTTCTAAGTTATGTACAAGAGAAACAAATCCTTTGTCCATAACAAAATGTTCACAACAGCTTTATTTGTAACAGACAAAACAATAAACAAACCAAATGTCCACGAACAGGTAAACAGATAAACTATGCTATATTCATATAATATGTTATTCATTAATAAAAAATTAAATATAGATGCATAGAACAATAGTCATAAATACTGTAATAGTCACAGTGAAAGAAAATAAATTTTATGTTGTATAATTAATTATGTTTTTCATATAATGTATAGATTATATAAAATTCTAAGAAATCTCCTACCTAGTACATAGCAGCAGAAAGCCAGTTAGTGGTATGAGGGTCAGGGAAGAGAGCAGAAGGTCGTGTCAGAGACAGATCAAGAAGGTGCAGGGTACAGAATTGAGGAGAGAAATGGTTCAAGTGATCAAATATGCATGACCTTGATTATAGAGATTGCTTTATCATATAGACACAGGTCAAACATACATTAAAGATTAGGTACTTTAAATATGTATACCCCAAGGTATGGCAGTTAATACCACAAGAAAATTATTTGAGGAAGAGGAGAAGAAATATATAGCAATAAATTACTTATATATAGTTGTACTTATTGTCAAGCAAAGATTTCATTGAGATGAAGTGGGGGGGTGAGAAGAAGAATGGAGGAAGAACACACACTGGGCTTTATTAGAACTGGAAGTTTTCTTGAAAAAAGAAAAGGAACTATGAAAATTGTGAGGATCTGACATTGATGAGTAGTAAAAATGAATGGTGTTTATTATATTATCTTACAATTTTAAATGTTCTTCTGTGTTTAAAATATGTACATGTATAATGTTTTTAAATATGCTCAATGTTAAGATGTCATCAGGCAGCTTCCTATTCTATTAGAATTGGGGTAGAAAACATATAGTAGAGTTACAATGATAGCAGGTAAAAGTCTAGCTTGTCAGTCACATGGGGTAGGGTGGGGTAAGGGTAAGGGTATATACCTTCACTAACTAATGTTGTATGTTGTGTAGCACACTAAAATATTGTATCCTGGAAAAAGGCTTGCTTACAGGAAGTTAACAGAATTTAAAAGCTCAGGAAGTGAATAACTCACAAGTCTGAGGAAGTTTTTGAAACTTACAAGAGCCACAGTACCTCCCACAGTGTATAATGCTGGGTAGAAGGGACTTTCCCACTGGCCAGGATGCCTAAAAGCCAGAGAGCTCCAGGGAAGCAGCTCTTGTGAGTTGTCAGCCCTGCTAAGGTGGATTTTCAGGGATGCAGCTGTGTTCAACTCATTCATACTTGGTCACTGGTTCACTAAGCTAGATTTTGGTGGAACCATTTCTTTGATCTATTGTTGACTCCCTGTATGGGATGAGTACATATCTGCTCTTGCCTTCCCAGAAGCCACATAAAAAACATGTCTAACAAACAGTACCCTGATCATTACACTAGCCACCTTTTTCATCTGCTTGCTCCTATCCTTGCCCCCACAAAACTATCACTATTATAACAGGAAAGAGATGTCTTCAGGTTGTCTCAGGTCACTGTGTAACTCAAAACCTTCCAGAGCTTCCTCCTAACCCTGAGTTGCTGTTTCCTGCAAGGCCTCCCATGGTCAACCCAGCTGGAGTCTGAATTCATTTCCTCCATACTCCTCATTCACACTAGCCACACAACCTCCTTAGCACCCAGTAGACATGCCAAACATCCTCCCACAAAAGCCTTCATACCACACTTTCCCCATGCTTGGGGAATTCTATTTCTGAGTTTATGCCTTCAGTTTCTTCAGAGATGTCCTAAAATGTTATCCAGAACCTTCCACAACCACTACTTATATAAGAGTTCACTACTAGGATTTTTGATCCCTAGCTTTACTTTTCTTCATGGCAAGTGTAACCATTAGTTATGTTAGGTATTTATTTACTTTTTTTAAAAAATCTTTAAAATTAACAAATATAAACAAGGATGTAGAGAAAGGGGAACTCTTGGGACACTTTGTATGGAAATCTAAATTAATACAGCAACTATGAAAATGATACAGAGGTTCCCACACACAAATATGATTACCCTGTGGCCAAGCAGTCCTACTTCAAGGTGTATATTCAAAGGAAATAAAATCAGTTTGTCAAAGGGGTTTCTATCTGTATTTCCATGCTATCCACAGCACTGTCTGCAAAGCCAAAACATAAAGCCAACGTAAGTGTTAACCAGTGGTGAGTAGGTAATGAAAACCTGGTGGCAGATATACAGACAACTGGAAACTATTCACCCAAGAAAAGTAATAAAAGCCTTTCATTTGCAATGTGGATGAATCTGGAGGACATTATTCCAGGCACAGAAGGAACAATGCCAAACTATCCCATTGATATCAGAATCGAAAACAGTGGCTCTCATAGATGCTGTGTGTAGAATAATGGTTACCAGAAGCTGGGGAGGGGAAGAAGGAAGGGTAGAGAAGTTGTTTAACAGGCACAAAACTACAACTCTAGCGCAATTCTAGTGCTGAGAAACAGCAGGGAACTATACTTAACTACACTTCCTGGTATGTGTCCAAACACCTAGAGGATTGTGAATATTTCCACCACAGCAAAATGACAAAAGTTTGAGGTGACAGAACTGCCTGTACTGCATCAGTACACTCACTGAAAATATCATTCTGGGGCTGAAGAAATGGCTCAGTAAGAACACTGGATGCTCTTGCAGAGAAACTAGGTCCAGTTCCCAGCACCCACATGTCCACTCACAACTCCAGTCCAATGCTCTCTTCTGGCCTCTGTAGACATCGAATGCATATGGTACAAGACATACATCCAGAAAAAACACCCATACTCATAAAAATAAAGTAACTGAAAAAATCACACCCCATAAATAGGGACGTAAATGTTGTTAAAAATGTACACTTCAGGCTGGGGATATAGCTTTGTTGTAGAGTACTTGCCTGGCATATATAAGGCCCTGGGTTCAGTCTCCAGAAACAGAAAAAGAATAAAACTTAAAATAAAACTAAAACCTCTTGATTCTGTCCCCTTGCCACTCCCCCAAATACAAGATACACAGAAGAATTTTCTTTTCTTTTGCTTATAGCTCTTCCCAGTGTCTACAATAACACTGAAGAAAAGGTAGATGATAAAATATTCCTGTTCTTCTAATAGTCAGCCCAGAAGGCAGGAATGCTAAACCCGGAAACAAGGAAGGGTTCACACACATGAAGTCCTGGTTCAATACCAGCATGGCATAAACCAGTGTGGTGAATGTTCCTGTAATCCTAGCAGTCAGAGGTGGAGGCAAGAGGATCAGGAATTCATGATCATTCTCACCCACAAAGAAAGCTCCAGGCCAGAAATGTTCACAAGTTAGAGCAATGGGGTCATAAGGGAACCAAGCTTTAAAAAGGTAAGTTCATCAACTCAGCATTTAACAAGCTTTGCAATAAACAAACTGTAATCTATGGCCAAACTTTCAAATAAAAACACATCCCCACCCATTTAGATTAATAACTAAATTTAACAACTAATGCTCTTTTCCCACATTGTTCAGAAATATCTCCAAATTCTTGTCTAAGGCTTAAGATATAGTCAAATATATACTTCTCTATGTGGGTGATAACTGTAAAAAGCAATTATTCTAAGTTAATTGAGAATTCTGAAAATGGCTAATTATGTATTTGATGATTAAAAGATGAGTGGCTATGCATATATTTGCCTTCATTAAATATTGATTTAAGATTCCTAATGTGTTTTTATAACATGCAATTTTGAGAGCAAATTGTGTATAACAGAAAACATTTGGTATCATAATAATTAATCAGATTTCTTTACAAACACGAGCACAAGTCCACTGGTAAACATTTAAATACTACAGCAAACATACTCTAGACATAGTATGATTTACTGCTAAGGGCTCCAGAGTCATAAATATTTAATTAAAATAAATCTGCACTATTCTTTATTTGCACTGTATACCTCATAAAGGTTACTGATAGTAGTATGATGTTACACATGTTTCAGTATCAACCAGCACTAACCAAGTGTTAAAAAGATTGAAAATCGCAACTGAGGGCATAGATTACTAGAAGAGCACTTGTCTAGCATGAGCATGGGGCTGGGGGAGCAGGAAAGGACACTAAAAATCAAAGGTCTCCTTAGTTCATTTATTCAAGTATTTAATGAGCATCTACAATTATATGTTAAGGCCCATACTTCAGTGTCTAGCCACTTGAGTTAACAATAAGAGATTATAAAGAAAATATGACTAAACATGGGATTTGGTTCCCACTATGGAAGTTGCTCTGAACCTTCCTCATGCTGTGACCCCTTACTACAGTTCCTCATATTATGGTAACCCCCAACCATAAAATTATTTTAGATGCTACTTCATAATGTTATGTTAGATGCTACATAACAAACTGTAATTTTGTTACTGTTATGAATCCCAATGTAAATATCTAACATGCAAATGGTCTTAGACCTGCTGTTATTACATGGGCTCTGCAGGATCTTGGCACATATGACTGACAAACTTACAATCATCCCCACAGTTAGGGACCATTATGCTAATTTAACAGGTGAGGAAACAAGTTCAGAATGTGTATGTAACTTTAGTAAAGCAAACGGTGTCAAATATGATTCAATCAATTAAGAATTTATAATTTGAATACAGTGTAATGACATTTTACATTCAGAAAAAAATAGAAATAAAAACAGAGGGAAAGTGGACATAGGGCCTCACTTTTAACCAAGATGCTATTTGCAATTGATACATGCTAGCAAAGGGAAAATCAGTTTTCTACCAAAAAAAAAAAAAAAAAAAAAAAAGGTCACTGGGCGTATCAATCACACCCTGGGGCAGGCCTCATGCCCAGGAGTAGTTAGTTGGCTAACACAAAACTGACGCCATGGATCTTGTGTGCCCTTTATTTTGTTTTTCTCTTACTGGAATATTTTTTGACAGAGAAAGAGAGAATATGAAGTCTAGAGGGTAGAGAAGTAGGAAAGATCTGGGAAAGAGTTGAGGGGAGAGAAGCAATATTATCAAAATATACTGAATGAAAAAAAATTTTAAATCCTTTTATAGAGGAGCTGCTTTGTTTTAAATAATGTTTAAATTACCTTTATATTTTATTTTAGGTAGGTGTGTGTGTGTGTGTGTGTGTGTGTGTGTGTGTGTGTGTGTGTTTGCACATGTAAACATTCAGAGAACAACCATTTCTGGCAGTTGGCTCTCTCCTTTAGCCATGCAAGTTACAAGTATCACTCAGGTTGTCAGGCTTGGTGGCAAATGCTTTTGCTCACTGAACCACCTCTCTGGCGCTAAGTGGCAATTTTAAAAGGATATATTTGAACAAGCTTTTTTTGGTGTTTTTTCTTTTGGCTTTTTAAAGTAAGGTTTCTCTCTGTAACCCTGACTATCCTAAAACTTGCTCTGTACATCAGGCTGGCCTCAAACTCAGAGATCTGCCTGCCTCTGCTTCCCAAATGCCGGGATTAAAGGAGTGTGCAACCACCACCACCACATGGTTGAACATGCTTATTTTTAAGCAACCCTTTCAAGTGGTCATTATGTCAAATTTTTGAAAAGTTCAAGTTATCAAAATAAAATAGGAATCTGGAAATATGGTGATACTGAAAGAAGAAGATAATAAGTTTCAAAAAGTTGAACTGGGAAAAGAAAATCCAAAGAGATTTAAAAAAAAAAAATCATTAGGAGTAAAAAGACTTTAAAAGTAATTGGCTGTAAAAATCTATTTATGAAAACTAACTACATATGTACATAAACAAAAAATTTAGAAAGCCTAATTAAAAGAAAGTCAACATTGAACACTTCTACACGCATTGCACACTTTTACACACACACACACACACACACACACACACACACACACACTATGATGTAAGGTACAAATAAATTAATTACTACCCCATATAGTGGTGTAACTGTTAATACTAGAGACAAAGATGGTCAAGAGTTTGGGGCCATCCTTAACTCTATAGTTGGTATAAGGCCAACTTGAGCTACATACATAACAATGTGTCTCAAAAACAAAATTAATGAAGTAGTTTTAAACAAAATCTTGTTTATCATATAATACTCATACAAGTATGGAGAAAATTACTCATACAAAATACCAAAAGCATAAAACATAAAAGACTGGAAAATTAATCACATAAAAAGTCCTTTGTCCCAAGAGATGAAACCAACGTGAAAAGGTGGGTTTTACAGAAACCTGGTTCTGATAAACCTGAAAAACCTATAACTTGTTTCTCAAAAAAAAAAAAAAGTTTCTTATTACAAACTAGCCATGAACAAGCCTATACACTAAGTGAAGAGCAAAAGTGAATAAGGAAAGGCATGAATCTAACAAGTTTGATATCATTATTTCAATGGCACACATAAATCTTTTATGCCAGATGGAGACCAATAATGTCAACATGATTTTAAAAATTAGTACACAAATTCTCTGACACAGTCAATATCTCAATAAAAATCATGTGATTGTTAGTGAAACATTAAACAGTCAAGATGGTAAGAAACCCAAGTCATAATAATCTCATGACCATTAATGAGCTCAGGACCACTGGACTTCACTGAATCCAGATGGCACCAGACCTGCAATCTGGGAAGAGCCAACAGCCACCTCTCCCTTAGTCTGGTAATCTAGTTACCACCCAGTACAACAGAGAGACAAGTTGTATTTCCATCTCAACCTCAAACTGATCTGCTTTCTCCATCTTCTTATTTGAAGTTAGTAATATTTATTCCTTGTACTCATTTCATTTGCCCTCAATTTTCACTATATTACAGCTATACTAATTTAAATATATGTTTGAATATATATTTGTATTTGTGCATATGTGTTTGCCTGATGTGTGTGTGTATGTGCTCCTGTGTGAGGTAAAGAACAACCTCTGGTGTTGGTTCTTACCTTTCACTGTTTTGCAAGGTCTCTCTTCTTCACTGCTACATTGAGTACTCCAGACTAGCGAGCCTGAATCTTCCAAAGGACTCACCTGTCTCTGCTTCCCATTTTGCTATAGGAATGCTGGAATCATGAACATATACTATGGCGTCCAGGTTTTAATATGGATTCTAGGGACTGAATCCAGGGTCTTAGGCTTCTTTTTAACCCCTCAGCCATGCAACCTGAGTTCCAATTTCAGTGAAACAGATTGACAACCCTTTTTGTAGGGCCAGGTAGTACACAGCTTACACTCTGGAAGGCATATGCTCTCTGTCACAACTATTCAACTCTGCATTTGTAAAGTAAAAATAGTAAGTAAAGAAATAAATAAACAGACAGCTGTCAGGCCAGGTACAGTCTGGGAGTCATTTTGCTGACCCTTACAATAAAATAGCATGTGTACACATTAGTACATGTGAGAACATGTGACCCTTTGTGCGGAGCAGAGGTCAGCATCTGTTGGGTGTCTTCCTCTATTCCTCTCTACCTTATTTTTTGAGACAGGATTTCTTACTGAATCTGGAGCTCACCAAGTGTCTAAACTGGCTGGAGAGCAGGTTCCAGGGATCTGCTTGTTGTCACTAAGGTTACAGAAGGGAGGCAGGAGGACAAAGTGGAAAGCTAAAGCTCCACCCACATGGCAGCGGTGAAGAGATGGCACCTAAACTACACAGCTACATGGATGGGCTAGTCAGTAACAACGAGGTAACATGGGAACGGAGCCAAGGGCCTCACAATGGATTCTTCCAAATAGGTCTCAAAGATAGAGAACTGTGGGGTTCTGCCTCTACTGTATTGTTCTTTTTTAAAAAATTCATGCTTACAGCTTTTTAAGATACATTTATTTACTTATTTATTGTGGGTGTGCCTGAGTGCCACAGCACACATGCTGAGGTTGGTCAGAGGACAACCAGATGAGTCAGCTCTCTCCTTCCCCCATGTGGGACCTGGAGATGGAACCTAGGCTGTCAGGCTTGGTGGCTAGTGTCTCTACCCGATAAATCACCTCACAGGCCCTAAATTTTCATTCATTATTTTTTCTTTGTTTGTTGAGACAGGGTTTCTCCATAGCTTTGTAGACCAGGGCTGGTCTCAAACTCACAGAGATCCTCCTGCCTCTGCCTCCCAAGTGCTGGGATTAAAGGTGTGCACCACCACCACCACCACCAGGCCTGGCCCTAAATTTTAAAAGCCAGTTTAAAATAATTAGAACTTATTTTTTAAAGTAAGTAACTAAATATGGGTAATATATTTCATAGAATTCTGTATCTCACAAATTATAGATGTCAGTGTCTTACAAATACAGCAGCATAACAGACATGAAGAAAACACACAATTAAGAAATATTTGCCTAAGGCATATGTGAAAAACTTTAACCCTTCAGAGCAAATTTTTTAAAAAGGTTAAAACTACAAGCAGCATTATGTCAACCAACCAATTAATTAATACAACCTTAGGAAATACTGTGAGTTTTGTAAGGATTTTGGAAAATGCTTTGATTGTGAAAATGTAGGTTAACTTATTATTCCTGAAGGAAAAGGAGGTAACATAAATATGACTGAGCAGTTCCTGGTAAAACTCTAATAAATACACAAAAGAGGGTCAGTTAGGAAGGAGGAAGCTGAGTAACCCCTACCTCAAAACCTACAAGTCCTCAACATTCCAAAACCTGACACTTTCCAGCCAGTGTGATGGCATAGCTGACTTCATGAGATGGAGCTCAACACTGAAGCACTAAAAGTCCTGCCATGGCCTCAGGACAGTGTGAAACAAGAACAGACTTCATTTGCGCTTGTCTTATCTCAGACATCTTGAAATGAGCATTTTAGGTAAAATCTTATCATTCCCTGAATTATTTTCTCAAGACTGCCTTTTTCTATTGATTTGCCCACACACAGCAGCCTTACCTGAACAGTGCGCCCTGCATTGATGTGTTCTTCATGCAACTTGTCCCAAATTCTGCACCGTTGATACTATTAAATAAAAGCAGGGAAAGTGCTGAATTTTACATCATGAGACCATGTCCAGTTGCCACAAAAACCTTTACCCATCTATTCAAACATAGCAGAGAGGGAAAACAGTGGTTTTTGTGATGATAGTTAACTTTCTGAAGGCTTTCAATATTACATATTAAAAATTTAAAAACATAAAAATTTATAATAATAAACAATAACACAAAATATTATCAGATCAATTTACTTTTTTTGTAACCAAAATACAGTTTTTGTCTTTCTACAGTCTCTGGGGAAGGGAAATACAGATAATGAAGACATAAAAGAAGTTGGGAGATGTACAGCATCCTCACTACATACGCAGAATGTTAAATGATTGTTAATCGTGACGATAATGTTTAAAACCAAGATCAGAACTTTTAAAAAAGCAATAAATCAGGCCAGGTGGAGGTGGCACACGCCTTTAATTTCAGCACTCGGGAGGCAGAGGCAGGCGGATCTCTGTGAGATCAAGACCAACCTGGTCTACAGAGCGAGTTCCAGGGCAGCCTCCAAAGCCACAGAGAAACCCTGTCTTGAAAAACCAAAAAAGAAAAAAAGAAATAAATCTCAAAAGCAGGCAGGAAGAGAGGAGAAGATGCTCAAGTACAGAGGGACAAAGACAAGAGTGACAAAAGTCTCTGATAGACAACACAAGCCAGAAGTCAATGAACAACATTCAGATCACAGAGGAGAGACACAACTCAACTGCAAGTCCCACCCAGGGAAGTGAAGGAGAACCATATGCACCCACACAGCACACCTTGTCACTGGCGCACAGACACTGTAAGAAACGTTGATGGTACCTGACGGAACTCTGATTCTCCACAAAGGAATGAAGGGTTTAGACAAATGGTAAATACACAGATAAATAAATATAAACTTTTTAATTATTTCTAAACTCTCAGGCTGGCAAGATGGTTCAGCAGGTAGGTGCCAAACATAACTACCTGAATTCCATCTCCAGGACCAACTCCTGAAAGTTGTACTCTGGTCTCGGCATGCCAACATGACATATGTGCCTACACAAACACACACACACACACACACACACACACACACACACACACACACACACACGATAAGTATGTATATTCTAAACCATGAGGCAGCTGCTAGAAAGTAATCACACAGATTACATCATACCCTTCTCTAAGACTGGAAAGAAGGTCAAGATCTGATTTGATGAGTCCTAATCAATAACATACTAGAAACTCTAGTCAGCACTATAGAGCAAAATGAAGATGAAGGAAGGAATGAAGGGAGGGAGGAAGAGAGGCATGGAGAGAGGTGAGGAGGAAGACACAGAGAGATGGACAAATGGAGAAAGATCAGAAAGAAAACTATCTTTACAGGTGGCATGACTTGCTACACAGAGATACTAAACAATCTATAGAAAAGCTACACAGCATTAGCAGATAGATCAGAGGCTAAAGGTCATAAAGTGAGGATTACTTACATAATAAAGATAATATCTACTCCAAAGTACAGAAAAAAGTAACTGCCTCACCTTGAATAGCAAATATTAAAAATAAAAAAAAAACAGGGACAAACATGAAAGACAACAGGAATGTTCTAAACCTAATATACAAGAAATAATATATATTGACAGATAGTACCTATGCTGAAGACCTGGGTAGGCTAATTCAATAATTACATACTCCACTTTTGAGTGGCCACCTTGTGCATAGGATTTTTTTCATGTGTGTGTGTGTGGTGTGCGTGTGTGTGTGTGTGTGTGTGTGTGTGTGTGTGTGTGTGTTGTGCATATGTGCTTACCTTTGTGTGAGTGCATATGTTAGGAGGTATGCATGTATGTGATGAGCGTGTAGAGGCCAGATATTAACATTAGTTATTGTGGTGGTTACTATATGTACCTCAGTTATTCTCTACTTTATTTACTAATTCAGGGTCTCTAACTGAACCTGGAGCTTGCTGACTTAACTAGTCTCACTTGCCAGCTTTCCTTGGTGTCCTGGCTAGTTTCAATGGCAGCATGACACAAGCTGGAGTCATCTGACAGGAGGGGATCTCAGTTGAAAAAAATGTCTCCACATGATCATAAGATCAGACTGCAGCCAAGCCTATTGAGCACTTTCAAAATGAGTGATTGGTGTGGGAGGGCCTTCCTGTGGGGTGCTACCTCTGGGCTGGTGGTTCTAGGTATTATAAGAAAGCATGTAGATTCAGCCTGTAAGCCAGCCTGTAAGCAGCATTCTTCCAAGGCCTCTGCTTCAGTCCCTTTCCTGCTTGAGTCCCTGCCCTGTCTTCCTCAGTGATGGACTGTGACCCAGAAGTGATTTTGGTCATGGTCTTTATCACAGTAATAGAAATCCTGACCAAAACTTCTGGAAATCCCATCTCTGTCTCCTCAAGTTTTGAGATTACAAGCAGATTCCCATACCAGTAGACCCAAACTCTGGTTCTCATACTTGTTTGGCAAGCACTTTATTTACTGAGCTTTCTCTCCAGTCTCATCGTATAATATGTTACTCCTTATAATGATCTTATATAATTGTAATTTCACCATCATAACTGTATGGAAACACAGACATTTGCAGCTTTGTTCCAAATAGTAAAACATGGATGTTAAGTCTACAAACATTAAGGTCTACTACATAGTGCCGTGTTAAGGTAGATGTTTATATCTGAGGTGATAACATCGATCAAAGCACCCTCCACAGGAAGTGCCTAAGCTGAGAGTTGAACAACAAACAAAGTTTGAATGGTGGCAGAGGGTAAAATTCATGTCATTAACAGATGTAAGACAGAAAGTAAAACTATTCAGTTCAGTGTCTTCGTCTACCTTCTTTAGTGAGGAATTCACTTTCAAAGTAGAAAAGCAATGACAAGATCATCAGGAGAAAATTAAACTAGCTATGACTTGGAGCATGCCTGCAATGTCAGCTAACCATGTAGCTGAGGCAGGAGGATTACCTGAGCCAAAAGTTCAGGACTGGTTTAGGCAACATAGGGAGACACTATCTCAACAACAAAGACAACAGGTTTAGGGATATAGCTCAGAGGTTCAGTGATTGCCTAGCAGTAAGAAGTTATAGGTACTGTCATCAGCAAACCTAACCCTTCCCCCCCCCCAAAAAAAAGAAAGCAAACCAAGAAAGAGTAAACCTACTCATTTCAAATGAGTTCAAATTAACAGACACAAGAAAATGATATCTGAGTGAACCAAGAAACCTTGCAAAAACTTCTGTTTATTTATGAAGAACTGGAAAAATCCCTAATATTTGCAAATATTGACCTAATTTCACAAAGATATATATATATTTAAAAGACTTGAGCTATAAATATTAATGTAAATATTGGGGAAAATCTTTACTAGATTAGTAGAGAGATGTCATGTGAGATTTAAGGAGCTGGAGGGCCTGTTCCTTTTCTGTCCAGCATTCTCACTGATCTCTTCAAAACAAACAACATGTAACTATCAACTTCACAGCTGACATAAGAGAGAAGGGTTAACATAACTGAAAGGTCACAGCTGTACTGGTGAGAATTACAGTAATGTACATGGGAGGCTCTGCACTGGTGCAGAAAAGAGAAAGAGTAACAGCACTATCTGGCTTCACAGCTACCAGTTCACAGGAATTAAAGAATGAGCAAGGAGTGGTATTCTGAGATGACAAGTGCAGTGTTATGCTCTACATCCATTCATTCTCTGAATCTGTTAGAAGCGCACTCTCAAGTACATAAAAGTTGGATACATGTACTAACATAGCAACTCTTCTAAATGTCTCTCCCTCTACAGAGTGGTGCAGAGTAAAGTGTGATGTGCAGGCCTGTAACCCCAGCACTGGGAGGATAGGAAAGGAAGGTCAAGGCCAGCTAGGGCTAAGAGTGAGACCTTCTCTCAAAGAGCAAACAAGGGCTGGAAAGATGGCTGCGCAGGTAAAGGTGCTTGCCCCGAAGCCCGAGACCTGAGTTTAACCCACACCAAAGAGGAAGAGAACTGATTACAAAGGTTCTCTGATCTCCACATACACATAATAAATAAATGTGAAAAAAACTAAAACTAAATCAAACAACAATAATACTTGATCTGTAAAGTTACTGTAAGACTAAGAGCTATTACTTATAACTCTCAACAAAGGAAAGCAGCAGTCTTTGCTACCACTGTCTTTACTTGCCCACTTATCAAAGAGGCTATAGAAGAGATTACTGTCTCAATGGCATTATCCTTTATTATGGTGAGTTACAAAAAATAAAAATAATTCAGTTTGCTACTCCTTACTATTCAATCTTATGTAAAATTAGGATATAATGTGAAAAGCTACTATCCCAAATATTTGGTGAAAGTAGAGGGAAGCAGAGTGCTATAAAATATGTGTGAAAACCACTAGGCGCAGTTAAGTTTGGACAACTGGCAAGCATCTCTAAGCACAAGCTTTTGCGTGATATGGTCTTTATCTATCTGCACAGTGGGACATGCAAGTGATTAAGCTGGAACCACAGCATTATGCTGTGGGTTTCTAAATACAGAAACACAAACTTGAAAGTGGCCCCAACAACAAAAGCACTCCCTACATCACACAGAAATGTGGCAATCATCCCAGGGTGGTTCAAATAGCACTTGCAAGGTCAAGTGCCAGGTTCAATAAAGCCCTCATATTTTCTCCTAATGCAGTAGGGTTAGCTATAGTTCAGATACAACAGGAAGGCACAACCAGATCACTAGAAGAAAGGGGACTGTTTCCTTACATGTGTAACTTTTGTAAAGTAGGAAAATATTTCTGGAGGTTTCCAAATTCCTCAGGTTTTTGATCAAGGCTTACTGACCAGAACTACAAGATGTGTCTATAGCTCCTTCATAACCCAAGAGCTGAATTATCACATTCATTAGACACAGTATCATTCACCATCACCCGAGTTTGATAAAAGAGATAGTCACAGGATGGGGAGGGGGTTTTTGTAATTACAAATTAACAAACAATAAATATGAACAAATACATAACTATGAAGTCAGCCTGCTTCTTTTATTTGGTACTGCTGTGTTCAAGCTGCAAGCTATCTGTCTACTCCATGTCACCCATGGACTGTCTAGTCCATGTCATATGCTGCCTCTGATCATTGTTGGATTATTTTCTATCTTGTTTCCTTAATTGAACTGCAAACTTCTTAGGAATTGAAAATCTATTTTTATATGTCATTCAAGGCTAACAATCTAAGAAATGGCAAATACTAAACACCAATAAATACTTAAGGAAAGCTAATATTTATTTCCTGTAATAAATAATCTTGTTTCTCATTAAACCTGGCAGATTGAATACAAATATTCATTTCTGCTCTTTTCCAAAATCACACGAAAAGACAATAAAGAATGTTAAGAGGTGAAAATTTACAAGAGCAATGAGAACACAAGAGAAGACACCAATAGACAAGAACTTTTAAGCAAACTTCAGAAGGTGGGAAGAATATAAACGCATGCAGTGGGTGCAGCAGACCAGAGAGAACAACATCTGAGCTTGAAGAGATGGCTGGAGAGGAGAGAGGCATGGAGGCCACAGGCAGGTTCCAGGAAGGCTGCACACCCAGAAATACTAGGTGTGGGTGACCAGTTAAGAAGTATGGTGGAGAGAAAAGCAGAATTAGTGGAAGGCTGATATAAGCCACATGTAGTTACCACATGTAGTTATCACCTTCCCACTTGCTCAAGAAACTGCCCTGCCCCATGCCCACAGAAGGTAGTCCTCTCTGCAGGGACCAACCAGAGAAGATGCGGCCTGGACTCCAAGCCTAACAAGGGCAAAGATGGGATGGTATATCCAAGCAGCCTGGACCAGGAAGCTCTAAATGGTGGTGAGCCTGTCATCTTCCTTGTTTACTTTCCTTCTCTTAGGTCAGATGGATGGTCCACCCAAATCCCACCTCATCCCTGTTACAGCATCACCTCTAATAAAATAACTCCAACAGGTAGGCTGGGGTTTAAAAAAAAGAACCATAATCTGTAAATGTTAAGGCCTACTTCACAAGGTTGTGTTGTGTCAAGTAATGTATCAATCAGAGCACACTCCATAGGAAGGTACTAGAGCTGGAATTTGAACAAAGAACAAAGTTTGAATGCAGTCAAATGATGGGGTGCATGTCATTAACAGATGTAAGACAGAAGTAAAATTACTCAGGCCCATACTTCTACCTTCTTCTTTACTGAGGAATTCACCTTCAAATAGAAAAGTGCTAATAAGATCATTAGGAGCAAAATGAGGCTAGGTATAATGGAGCATGCCTGCAGGTAATGGACAGCTTCCATTACCATGAGAGATAAAATTGAGCAAACCTAAGGCAAACAAATTCCACCTTATCTGATAGGCCATATGGGATTCTCTGCCACTTGCATCTTAGCCATAAACTAATCCATAGAAATCCTGGGGGTATATCCCTCATAGCAACTTTCTTCTTAGATCCCTATTACCTAAAAAAGCTGAATGCTAAGGCTCCAAAGTTCAGGATCACATGTTAATAACAATCATCGTGTGTAACAGTGCACTGCGGAAGGACCTATGGAACATGGCCCAGGTGTCCACAGCACACTGCTCTCATTGTTTTCATTGTTGCAGAATCACTCTGCTAAAGGCTTACCTTCAATTTCCCTCCAGTCTGGCTTTTTTCTTTTAAATTCATATTGGATGACTGATGGCCAGAATAATAACTATTTTATCTTTCTACACCTTTTCCTAAGAATAATATGCCTTTTTCAAAGAGAGGCACTGTAAGACACCTGGAGCCTAAATTTAGTTAACTGTCCTGTACAGAGTGAGTACTAAAATTTTTAAATATGTTTACATGCCATAGTCTATCCATCAAAAATATGCTATTCAAGAGAAAGAGGTATTTCCATAATAAACTAGAAACCCTACAGACAGTGAAATATCCAAGTATATTTTTTAAAAGTATAAATCAATAAGAATTTACCTTCTTAGCTTTAGATATTAAGATCTGTCTATTATAATTATCTGATAATGTCTGAAGGTTTCATAAGTAAAAATGCTAAAATAGGAACATGTTCAGGCAGAGCAAAATCAATGGCACTAACTCCAAGATAATTCTCTTGTGACACCTGGTAACTAATCCAACCAGTAACGGACCCCTTGCTGCAGGGTTCTCACTTTCCATAACAGGACTGCACACACACATAGCTAGGATTAAAGGGCAATGGCAGCGGCCATTTTCATACAAAATAAGGGAGATGTGTTAAATCTCAAAAGTACAGTGGGACAATAAAGGGGGAAATGGCTATAACAGCCCACAGACCCCTTGTCTCTACCTTTCAGAATCAATTCCTTTACCTAATTCTTATCATCTTCGTTAATGGCAAAATTGGTATAGTTCAGGACTTTGAAACCCACCTTATCAAATCTTTTACACATTTTTAACATTGTAACAATCTAGAAACAGAATTGTTTACTTTGGATTGCTCAACTCTAGGTAGAAGATTTGATAAGGTATGTTTCTCTATCCCATTAAGCAAAGCGTGGAATCCTTTCACATGCTTGCCAGTTTACCAGACAATTCCTTCCATACCCTTACAAGCTAGAGCTATCACTTAAGTGTTATATGTAAAGAATAAGAAATTAAGGTGTGAGAAAAACACTAACCCTGAATTCTAAAAACACCTCAGAGAAATTTCCATTGCAGACAGCTTAGAAATTAGTTCTCTCTCTCTCTCTCTCTCTCTCTCTCTCTCTCTCTCTCTCTCTCTCTCTCTCTCTCTCTCTCTCTCTCTCTCCTCTCTCTCTCTCCCCCCTCTCTCTCTCTCCCTCTTTCTCTCTCTCTCTCTCTCTCTGTGTGTGTGTGTTTGTGTGTGTGTGTGTGTGTGTGTGTGTGTGTGTGTGTTTTAAGGTGGTTAAATACTAGAAAAATCAGTAGGAGAAAAAAATGATTTTTGAGTGAATAGAGCTTATACTGAAAGGCTTAATGACCACATGGCCCACCCTAATCCTAAAATTAAAAAAAGAGAAGTAGAGGAACACATAGCTCAATGCTTAAAGCAGAAGAAAACCCACCTTTCCAAGTCAGAGCTCAGTTCTCAGTAAACCTGAGGCTGCTGCAACTGTCACAAGCCCCACATCACAGCCTGTCCAGGGCTGCTGCTCTCTGAGAAACTCATCTACTCTCATTTCCCCAACATACCTTGGCAGTACTTCTCAATTTGGGGCCTTTGTTAAAGAGAAGCAGTAGAGAAAGGAAATCCCCTCACATCATACAATTATTTCCATCTTTACATGAAGAAGACAGAAGTTACTGATAGGCACAAGTTCAAAACACTTGCCATGGGGTGAATGAGATTAAGGCAGCTCCATTAGCCATAGCTCCCACCTTCACAGAATGGGGCACTATCAAACAGTTTGAACTTAATTACTAACTACCTAAAACTGCCACATGTAAACTCTACTCCCATCTCCCTTCGTCAACATAATAAAAGGACTATATGAGAGATACATTTGTAGAGCATGAAGACTAGCTATCAGAGAGTTGAAGGTGTCTTACAAAGTCTCAGGTTCTCTACTCAGCTGAAATCCAAAGACAGGAAGTAAGAATCCATGCAGGTACCTGCTTCTGCAATGAAAATGAATGCTCACCTTCTCAATGTTTATCTGGTGTTTTCTTAACCTCTCCAGGTCTGTTGGTATCACTATCTTAGTGAATTTCTGGATAGCTGGTTCTAGTCGTCGCAACCTCACTTTTTCTTCATCTTCAGACATCCTGTTGAGCCACTTCCACTTGTAGTGGCTCTATTCTCTCATGCAGAAACACCTAACAAGGAATATTTAAGAATGCTTTTACAACAAGTTCCATTCCTTTTAGAAATACACAAATACAGGGCTAGAGAGATAGCTCATCGCTTAAGAGTACTGGTTGCACTTCCAGAAGACCTGGGTTGGTTTCCAGCATCTACATGATGGCTCACAACCACCTGTAACCCCAGTTCCAGTTCTAACACCATTTTCTGCCCCTCTGTGGCTCTGCACATATGGTACACACAAGAAAACACTCACATATATAAAAACAATTTTAAACTAACAAATATGTAATTACTCTTTTCTCTAAATACATATGAAACCCAACTTTGAATTTGAAGGGCTTGGTTTTTCTATGAAATGATGTATATTCAAATATTCTCTTCATTAAAGTAGTATCTAGTCATTCCCAAGTACTTTTCGAACTGTTTCATTTTCATAGCACAGGCAGGATAGGAACTGTGTAACTATAGGTTGTCCAGGAAACCCTGATCCTTTACCTCCCAAGCTACTCAAGAATGTTCAAAAAATATGACTAAGTTGGGGCCCATGAGATAGCTCAGTGGGTAGAATAGCTTACCACCAAGACTGAAGATCTGAGTTCAATACCTGGAACCCACTACTAGAGGGAAAGATCTGACTTCTCTAACTACGGTGTATGTGTCCCACATGGGCACACACACAGACAAATAAACACATACACACACACACACACACACACACACACACACACACACACACTTTAAAATTGCAGTCAACACGTTCAAAGAAAATATAAGAATAAACAGAATAAAACTATCAATTATCTCCTCAACCTTAAGTACCTACTCTATATTTTCATGGCTGTCTCCTGAAGTCTTTTGCAATGTGAAGTATGTATATAATCACTTCTAAAAATAAGGCCTTCCTGATAAATTGTACACTGAACAGCCATCTTTTAAAAGAATTGACAAATAGAAAAACTGCAAGGAAAATTTTCACTCAATATTTTTGCTTATATCAAAATCCACCTCCAATGTCATATAATGTAATTGTGTAATTATATACTTCAAGTACAGTGCAGACTACAGAAAGTCTTTCACTGAAGCCCTCATCTCTTCCTTTTTAAACTAGGCAATCAGCAATGTCTACTAAATGGCCAGCAATAGAGCTCCAATAAGAAGCAATTTACAAGGTCAGGTGATGGCTTGGGAGTAAAGGCACTGGCTGCCAAGACACAATCTGAGTGTGATCCCCAAGTCCTACATGAGAGAAAACCGACTCCCTCTGATCTCCACAAGCACACCATAGCACATGAATGACATGCACACATAAATAAATGTACTTAAATTTTTTTTTAAAGAACCAGATTCCCTGCAGATACGTGGAGATTATTTTTGTGTGTATGCATAACCAGGACTCTACAGCCATATAAAAAGTCCCAGCTTATGCTTTTAGAGACAAGACAGGAGAAGTAGGAACTGGAAGTGAGCATTCTCCACAACCCCACACTGGCTCTAACGAGACAAATTTTACTTACATCAATTTTTGTAAATGTGAGCTTGTAACAGATTTTACATAAATGATGATGTGTTCCTCTACTTAGTCAAGCTTGAACACCACCAAAGTATGTCATGCTTTGATGCCACCTCTTTAGCCCACAGCCCAAAAACAAATTGAACATGTAATCCTGTTGGACTGTGGCTTCTTAATCCAGGCCTCAGAGATACACATTCATGTATTGATTCTGTGAGACCCTGATTCTTTAAGATTCATTGTTTTCAGATTCTCAAAGAGATATAATGCACCAAACATTAAGAAGTGCTTTAAACAATGTTCTGTTTTCTTCCTTTCTTCCACAGTTGAAAATCTTGACAAAATGACTATAAAATCAACTCCCATAACCCTTGGCTAAGAACTTGGTTCTTATGCCCAACACAAGCTCCCAAGGAAAATGTTCAGACACCAACAACAGAGTTAAAACTGAACCCCAGGACAAACAGAAACTAGAGACATGTGGAGAAGTGCAGTGTGAAAAGAAATAGACTCAAGAAACAAGCAAACAAAACAAAAATAACAAAGGCCTTAGAAATGAGAAAGTGATCAAAAAAGAAAAGTCAAGTCAAATCTATCCTTAAATATAAAAAGACATAAATGAAGAAACAGACTTTTCAAACGCACATAAAAGGAGTGGGTTCCTTTTTAAAAGTAATATGTTACAAAGGAGTTAACAGGCCAATTGGAACATAAGGCAAGTAAAAAAAAAAAAAAATTCTAAACTGAAAGCCTCAAAAGATGAGGTAAACAAGAAACCAAACATGGATGGAGAGAGGACTACTGAATGGAAACTATCAGAACTAGAAGGGTAAAAAGATGAAGAATACAAATGAGGAGATAAAGGACACAGATACACAAGCTCAGTAATGAATAGAAAGAATATGGAAAACAACCAACAGAAATTATTCAAAAAATATATTCTGAGAATTAAAACAGAAGGTCTCAAGTTGAAAAAGCACATAGCCCAGTTAGTATAAATAAACAAACTTACCTAAGCACATGATAGGAAACTACAGAGCATCAAGGACAAAGAAAAACATCTTAAAAGCAAACCAGAGATAACAGATAAATGAAAACAACAAAAGCAGCCAACTTTTCATCAAAGCAATATATCAAAAGATAGGAATGTCTTCAAAGTACAAGGGAGCTGGTACATACCCAGGCAAATTATCATTTATGGTGAAGTCAAAATAATCATTTTCAGATATGCAAGATGAGCTTAACAAACTCATTAAAAGAATTACTAAAATGGAAGGGAGGGAGGGGAGAAGGGAAGGTAGGAGACAGGGACAGAGATGAGAGAGACAGAGAAAAAGCAAGTGTATGTATGTGCCCATGTACTCATGAGAACATGCTCACAGTTATGTTCATGAACACTTCTTTTTGGTACCCCACCAGGATCCCTAGTCTGTTAAGATATCTCGTAGGTAATGTGGTTTTTTAAACACTTATAGAATTCACCCTTCTCCCCCTCAAAACACTGCAAAGAGTTATAAAATACATATTTAACAATAAAGAAAATAAAATGATAGAATGAGCATAATAACCTATTAACTGAATTGAATGGATGAATGAGTGTTGGATTTATTTTGAATAACATGATCAAATACATGAAAATGTTACCATGTGAATACTTTTATTATGTACTTACTTTTAGTAGCGTAGAATTACACTGTGAATGTTCCATAATCTAATCATCCATTGTATGCTATTTAAGTTGATCCCAATTATCCACCATTATAAAGTCTTTCCTCATATATTAATCCATTCTGCCACCCACTATTACTTAATATAAACAGCTAAAAATAGAAATATTAAGCAGACAAACTTTTTTTAAAAACATACACATTGCCAAATGTGTTCTTCTTCCAATTTACATTCCACTAGAAGTACTTCTCCATATTCTAAACAATGGTTTGACTAGATTAGGGGGTGGAAGGCAATGGTGTCTCAAGAGACTTTTCTAGTTCATTCTCCTACTAACTAGAATTTAAAATTTTCCTGTCGTTTTCTATTTTTAAAAAGTATTATAGTTATAACATTCAAATGATTGCAGGCACAATGTTACCAATAACAGAATATTGTCTAGCATGACATCACATCATGGAATAGTTCAGATTTGTCATCTGTTATAGGAAGATCCCAGTTTAGTGGCAGAATGTGGTGTAGAAGTGTTTGCATACTGACTGAAAAAATATTTTTTCTTTACTCATAAAGTTGGAACATGTTACATGATCAAAACACTAAACTAAAAAAGGGTAAAAGATCTCACACCTGTAAAAACGTCCAAAAGTATACAAATGCCTAATTTCCCAAACTACTGTGAAGTTGTTCTATTATTTTAATGGTCTAAAAAAGTATAAAATATTTGTGTTAGAATTTATTCTGCCATAGTATGGTGATATATAGCTATTTGCACTTCTTAAAACCCATGGAACTATACGCATTAAATGCTACTGAATAAAATTTTTTAAAAACTAAGATATAAGAGAAATATAAGATGAAAATTAAGCTATCAAAAATAAGACTGCATTACCATGGAACTAAATGGGGAAGAAAGCAATCAAAGCCCAGAACATGGTAGTTTTGCTGACCATTGTAAGGCATTGTAAAGATTAAAACAGATGCACTATGTTTCCCTCTATTGTGGAATGTTTAACTATGAAAAGACATGTTGCATTTGTTTAATTATATAAAAATGTGTTGCTGCTAAAATTATACAATGGAAGGAGGAAAGCATCTTCAACAAATGGTGCTGACATAACTGGATGATGGTGTGTAGAAGATTACAGATAGATCCATGTCTATCGCCATGCACAAAACTCAAGTCTAAATGGATCAAAGACCTCAACATAAATCCAGCCCCACTGAATCTCTTAGAAGAGAAAGTGGGAGGTACACTTGAACAAATTGGTACAGCAGACTGCTTTCTGAACAAAACACCAGTAGCACAGACACTGAGATCAACAATTAATAAATGGGACCTCCTGAAATTGAGAAGCTTCTGTAAGGCAAAGGACACAGTCAACAAGACAAAACGGCAGCCCACAGAGTGAGAAAAGATATTCACCAAGCCCACAGCTGAGAGAGGACTGATCTCCAAAATATACAAAGAACTCAAGAAACTAGTCACCAAAACACCAAATAATCCTATTAAAAAATGGGGTACAGAACCTAATAGAGAATTCTCAATAGAGAAATCCAAAATGGCTGAAAGACACTTAAAACAGTGCTCAACATCCTTGGCCATCAGGGAAATGCAAATCAAAACAACTTTGAGATACCATCTTACTCCTATCAGAATGGCTAAAATTAGAAACACCAATGACAACTTATGCTGGAGAGGATATGGAGAAAGGGAAACACTCCTCCACTGCTGGTGGGAGTGCAAACTTGTACAGCCATTTTGGAGATCAGTATGGTGGGTCCTCAGGAAAATGGGAATCAGTCTACCACAGGATCCAGCATTCCACTCTTAGGCAAATACCCAAATGATCCACATTCATGCAATAAGGACATCTGTTCAACTATGTTCATAGCAGCATTATTTGCAATAGCCAGAACCTGGAAACAATCTATATGCCCCTCAACTGAAGAATGGATGGGAAAAAATGTGGTAATTTACACAATGGAACTCAGTGGAAAAAAACAATGGAATCTTGAAATTCTTAGGCAAATAGATGGAACTAGAAGAAACCATCCTGAGTAAGGTAACTCAGTCACAAAAAGAGGAACATGGTATGTACTCACTCATATATGGATTTTAGAGCAAAGGATCACCAGCCTACAATTCACACCACTAGAAAAGCTAGGAAACAAGAAGGACCCAAAGAAAGACACACATGGTCCCCCAAAAAAGGGGAAAGGGACAAGATCTCCTGAGCATATTGGGAGTGTGGGGGCAGTGAGTAGAAAGGGAGTTACGAGAAAGAGAAGGGAAGAAGAGGAGGGGAGAGAAGAACATGAGGAAGCAGGAAGATTGAGTCGGAGAGGAATAGATATGAACAAGAAAAGAGATACCATAATAGAGGGAGCCATTATAGGTTTGAAGAGAAATCTGGCATTAGGAAAATATCCAGAGACCTATAAGGATGGCCCCAACAACAATCTGAGTAATAGTGGAGAGGCTACCTTAAATGCCCTTCCCTGATAATGAGATTGATAACTCATTGGCAATGGATAGATTATCGGAGAAGGACAGTCATTGTCTTCAGCCGTATGACAAGCAGTAAGTCTCCAAACTCCAGTGGATAATTCCAAACCCATGGCCATACAAATAGATGATCCTTGTTAGACTTAGTGGATCCAGTAGCTGATGGAAAAAGAAGCAGACACCCACCGCTAAACACTGAATGGAACTCCTGGAATCCAGTTGCAGAGACGGAGAAGTGATGAGCAAAGGCTGGAGAAACCCACAGAGACAGCTGACCTAAAGAAGGGAGAGCTCATGGACCCCAGACTGATCCAGACCCCCTGAACTTGGGTTTCAGTTAGGAGGCCTTCCTGGGCAGTCTACGACAGTGGAACCAGGATGTATCCCTGGTGCACGAAAGGACTTCAGGAGCACATTCCCCATGGAGGGATACTCCCTTAGCCTGGAGACACGAGGAAGGACCTAGGCCCTACCACCAAATGATATGACAGATTTTGATTATCCCTCCTTGACTGCCTCACCCTCCCTGGAGAGGGGATGGGGAATGGGATGGGGGAGGGGGAGGAGGAGAGAACCGGGATGGATATGTAAAATAAGAAAACAAAAAAGATGTATTGTTGTATTGCTGCTTTGCCTTGCCTGCTGAAAGCACTTGAGTGGTTTAATAAGAAGCTAGATGGCCAAAAGCAAGGGAGGAGGTGTGGGAGGGACTTCTGGGCAGGAGAAGTAAGGAGGAGGAGGAGGAATTTAGGCTGAAGGGTGGGGAGAAAAAGAGACCACCAGGGGACAGCCAGCCATCCAGGGAGGAAGCAAAAAAGTAGTACATACAGTATGAAAGGTAAAAAGATCCAAGGCAAAAAAACGTATAGATAAGTAGAAACAAATTAAAAGAGCTAGTGGGACAAGCCTAAGCTAAGGCTGAGAGCATCCATAATTAACAGTAAATCTCTGTATCTTTATCTGGGAGTTGGCCGCCCAAAGAAAATTGAGGTATATCTCTGAGTAGTACATTTAGATATCCCCTGGTATGTGCCCATACCAGGACTGAAAAAATAAGGAAACGTTTCCCAGAAAATGAGTCAGTTCTCACTGCTAGAGAACAAGGAGCCCATACCAGGATGAACCTGGTAGTGTGAAAAGAGAGATACCACTTTGCACTTTCATTTTTTTTAACTATATATAGATACATGAATAGTGATCTTGCATACATGGGTGTATATATGCATATACTGCTGTCCTTTGTGAGGCTAAGAAAGCAACAACACCCTAGTAGCAGTGAGCACACCTAGACCACAGGTGTTGGTATCTAATACCATTTTGAAAGGGTGGCAGCAAGCAACAAGTGAGAGAAGGAAGCCAGGAGTCCTTGGAGAAGTGGTTGATTCCAGGACTGGGGCAGGAAAAACACAGGGGTACAAAAAATAAGGACAACACAAACTTCCCAATGGACAAAGTGTGAACAATCTGACATAGTAAATGCATAATACCAGAAAAATAATCATATGCAGTTTTGTTTTGGCTTGGTCTTAGGCTTTTCCAAGACAGGGTTTTTCTGTCTGCCCTCAAACTCAGCTCAGTAGACCAGGCTGGCTTTGAACTTAAGAGATCTGTCTGCCTCTGTCTGCCAAGTACTGGGATTAACAGTGTGCCTCCCAGCAACCATGGGAGTTTATATTGACACAAGGAACTGAATACAGATAAAGAAACGGGAAGAACGGATAGACCCTCCTTAGAGAATTCCAATAAAGGAAGGAGGGAAATTGAAGAGTTCCACAGTATCAAAGTACTTGGAGAATTACTGGAATAGTAATTACTTTGGAGAATCCCCCAGACACCAAGTTTAACTAAGTGATCAATGTTGACACCACAAGCAGCAGGTCCCACGAGGAGGTTACATGGTGGTACTTACAACTTGTGGTATTCTGAACAAAATTTCGAAACAATCTAATCACAACAAACTATAGCCAAATTCCTACTTGAAAGGCACTAGTAACACTCCTGCCTCTTCAAAATCATAAAAGTGACCAGACAGTCACAGATTGAAAAACATGATGGTGCCGCGTAAGACTGAATTTGGTTCTCAGAGCCCACTGTAGAACACAGAAGGTACTCTAATAAAAGGAATGGAATCTCAAGAGAACCAGTTAATATTAATATTAATCTTGCTCTCAGTGACTATATAAAATGCAAACACAAGGGGAGCTGGAGTTTTCTGTATTACTTGTGCAACCCCCCCTTCCCCTCTCCCGCCCCCATTTTGTTTTTTGAGACAAGAGTTTCTCTGTGCAGCCCTGGCTGGCCTTGAACTCCCAGAGCTCTCCCTGCCTCTGCTTCCTGAGTGCTGGGATTAAAGGCGGGTGCCCCCACTGCCCAGCTGCTTGTTTGAGCTATCAATAATTGTAAATTACTCCACAGATTTTGTTTTGTGTTTGTATTTGGGCATGTGTAAGAATTGCTGTTTCATGAACATTTTAGAAGCCAAGACTATACAATCATTTTCCAGACACACACATTTGCAGTGTGAGGTATCAAGTGCTTTACAAACTTCATCTCCTGGTACTTGCAACTAAGATGAAATGGGTACACGATACTCAGGGAGGGTCCCGAAGAATAAAGAGTACCCAAATGTTAAGTACATTACTAGAGAGGTATTTATAAGCGGAGGAGCCCCTTTCCTAGAAAATGTCCCAAACAGCCAACAACACCATCCCTCATGTGACGCGTCCCCTTGGGCTTGCGGGTGGCACACCGGGATGTTGACTTTAGAGTGCAAGGCCCGGACCCCGCAGCCGCGGCCTCTCCGTGTCCTGCCTGGGCACTGGCGTGGCGTCGTCCCCCTTGGCGTCACCAAGCGCACCCGGGCCACACCGACGCCCCCAGCGGCGCGGCTGGGTCGGCGACCCGACAACCGGGGGCCAGGAGAGTCTCTCCATAGCGATCCCGGAGGCCTTGGCACCGCCGGGTCCCGTCCTCCCTTCGCCCGCTGGGACAGCTGCTCCAAAACTGAAACCTGGGAGGCTCGGCCACTCTGGACGCGGCCCGGCGCTCTCACAGACCCGAAGCCGGGCTTGCCGTCTGGCGCCCCTCACTGGCGTTCACACCCCGGCCCGCGGCGGCACATCGCAGCCCCGCGCCCCAGAGGAGGCCGCCCGTCTGCCCCTTACCTCCCGCCTAGGCGCTCGAGGCTGTCGATATTCACTGCGCAGGCGCAGGAGGGCGGGGCGTCTCCAGGGGGCGGGGTCAAAAGGGCCCGCCCCCTAACGTCCCAGCGGGAGGGGAGGTAGGATGTACCGTGCCCACCCCTGGAGGAACCGTTCCACATGTCCTTTGTAGGTCGTCTTGTGTACTGTGTCCATGACGATTTACATTTGGATAACTCTCTGAGTGTTACTGCTTTCCTGCACATTTTCTTGTGTTAGTTGAGTTTTGTTGGCGTGGCGAGGACGATCACTTGTCCTTCCGTCTTTAGGAGTGTGAAAACTGAAGCTCAGAGAGGTGTGCCGTTCTCCTTCGCCCCGCCCCCCCCCCCCCCGTGACAGGCAGTGGCGGGCCGAGTTGGGGAGGGCTGGGCATCTTAATGGCCAGGGCATAGATGGGAAGCAGGAATGAACTATGATTTTGTCCAGAGACTGCTGCAGTGCTTTGGGCATCTGTCCTTATTAACACGATGGTTGATGACTTTGAGGCTCAGCACAGATTTGAAGTGACTCAATCTAGTTCAACCTGTTTGTGACAGAGCTGTACTCCCAGCTGATTTTCCTAATTTCCTTCTCAAGTCATTCCAGTTGGATCAGCTGATGCAAGAACACGCTTTGAAGTGTGTGCAGGTCATCGTCCTCCTCTCTGAATGGTCATACCTCCAGACCCAGCCAACTAATGTGTGTGTGTGTGTGTATGCACGTACGTACATGTGTATCTATGTATATGTGTGCATATATATGTGTGTGTATATATATACATATATGTGTGTATATACATACATATATATATGTATATATATATATATATAATCTTTGCTTAGACTGAATCCCCTCATGATGTCGTTTTCAACAATCTTAGGGATGTTCATATCACTCTAAGGAAACTCAGTCCTTAAGGTCTGCAGGTGGAATGAAAGTGGAGAGAAAATTTTGGCTCTCAGATTAGGGGTATAAGAGAGTACTGAAAACAATTTCTAAAATAAAGCACATTACTTACTAATTAATTTGGATTTTCTTCGGGGTATACCAGATGCTAGTGTTTATGGTACCCTTAGTCCAAAGAATGGGGTGTCCATCAAATTTTCATCCCAAGGAGAAAAATAAAGACATTAGGCAATACCACAGGAAACACTTTTTTGAATTGATTTTCATTTAAATTAAAAACAATCTTATTTCATATACCAATCTCAGTTCCCTCTCCCTCCCATACTCCTATTTCCTCCATCAACCCCCCATCCCATTCCTCATCCACTCCTCAGGGAGGATGAGGCCTCCCATGGAGGATCATCAAAGTCTGTCACATCATTTGGGGCAGGGCCTAGCCCTCCCCCATGTATATGAGCTGAGAGATTATTCCTCCATAGGGTAAGGGCTCCCAAAGCTCATTCATGCACTAGGGAACAAATACTGGTTCAACTGCCAGAGGGCCCATAGACTTCCCAGGAATCCCAACTGACACCCATGTTCAGAGGCCTGGTTTGGTCTACAACTGGATTGCAGGGGTTGGGCTCAGTGCTTAGCTGAGGATCTCTGCTACTGCTTCCATCAGCTACTGGGTGAAGACTCTAGGATGTCATTTAAGGTAGTCATCATTCTCATTATAAAGAAAGGTCATTTTATTTTTTTAATGTCAGAGTCAGTTACACAAGAAATCTAGGACAAGGTTTAACTGCTAAAATTCCTGCTGTGCAAGACTGAAGATCTGAGTTCAGGAACCCAGCACCCACATAAAAGGCCAAGCTCCATGGCATGTGTTTGTAATCCTAACACTTCAGAAACAGAAAGGAGGATCCATGAGCTAGCTGACAAGCTGGTCTTGCTGAACTGGTGAGCTAGAGGTTCACTGAGAGTCTATGCTGTCATACACACCAAGAATCAGTTAAACAAGATCTTTTGAGTTAAAGATAATTGGTGTTGAGTTCTGAAAAGAAGGTGTCCAGTGCAGTAGGGAGCCATGGCACTCTAGAATTGACTTTGGCCTTCTTGGTGCTTATATGATGTTTGCTGTAACCACTTAATCGAACAGTTTGGCTAGCTATAGGTGTAATCTTTCAATATGTACACAAAAGCTTCGTGGCCTTTTTGTGTTCTTGCCCTATGCCATGAAGTTATTAGGTTTAGGTCTGCTGCTCTGAGACAAAGTTTTACTGAGATCCTAACTGAATCCAGTAGATTCAAACAAAACAAAGCAAAACAGAAAGCAGTACACATTTTGGAAAGAAACAAAAAAAAAATATTGTCTGGTAGCATGATTGCTTTCATGTAGAGCTGGCGGGGGTGCATTGAAACAAATTCAAGGTGATCAGAGAGGCAGCTTTGCATATGATAATCACAGTTTAGAAATGTATCGGGAAGGCCAACACCCAAAAACAAGTATGCTTGTATTTATGAAAAAGTAGAGGATCTGTTAGAAGAGGTGAAAAGCTCCAGAGGGGTTGGATAGAGGAGGAAAAGGCTTAAAAGGAGCATGAGAGGCAAAAAAAAAAAAATACCCAATCATCTCACTACATGAAGAAAAGACCTTTGACAAACTTCAACACCCCTTCTTGATAAAAGACCTGTATATATCAGGGATATGATTGACATACCTCAACATAATAAATGCAGCTTTCAGCAAGCCATAGACAGAATCAAGTTAAATGGACAGAATCTCAAAGCAATTCCAATACAATCAGGAAAAAAGACAAGGTTGCCCACTCTCTGTATGCATACCTATTCAATACAGTACTTGACGTCTTGGCTAAAGCAACAAGACAATTGAGGGGGATATATTGGAAAGGAAGAAGTCAAAGTGTATTTACAGATGATATGATAGTATACATAAATGACCATAAAAATTCCACTGGGAGTCTCCTACAGCTGATAAACTTTCAGCAAAGTAGCTGGACACAAAATTAAATCACAAAAGTCAGCAGCCTTCCGATGTACAGATGACAAGTGGACTGAAAAACAAAACCTTTCACAATGGCCTCAAATAACAAAGCAAGTTAAAGTCTTGTAAAATAAAAATGTCAAGTTTTTGAAGAAGGAAGTTGAAGAAGGTATCAGAAGATGGAAAGATCCCCCGTGTTCATGGATTGGTAGGATTAATATAGTAAAAATGACAATCCTACCAAAATCAATCTATAGATTCAACACAGTCCTCATCAAGATTCCAAAATAATCTTCACAGATCTTGAAAGGATAATTCTCAGCTTCATATGGAAATACACAGACAGACAGACAGACAGACAGACACACTCTCACGTTCACTTGTGCGCGTGCGTACACACACACACACACACACACACACACACACACACACAAATAAAATAAACCAGGATAGATATAACAATCCTGAATAATTGTCTCATCATTCCAGATTTCAAGTTGTAGTACATAACTGTAGTAATAACCATCATGGTAGTGACACAAAAACAGATACATTAATAAATTGAATTTAATTGGATACATGGACATAAATCCACACATCTATGAGTGCTTTGATTTTTTTTTATAAAGAAACCAAAAATATATACTGGGAAAAAACATAACAGCATCTTCAAGAAATGGTGCTGGTCAAACTGGATGTTGGCATGTAGAATAATCTAGATAGATTCATACTTAAAACCCTGCATAAAACTCAACTCCAGATTGTTCAAAGAAATCAATGTAAGGATAGATACAATCTAGCTATATCACTCATAAACATATCTCTAAAGGGTACTTCATCCTATCAGAGACATTTGCTCAACCATATTCATTGCCAGTCTATTCATAGTAGCCAGATAAGAAAAACAACTTAGATGTCCATTAACAGAAGAATTGATAAAGCAAATGTGTTACATCTACACAATGGAGTATTACCATTTAAAAAATGACAACAAGTAATTTGTAGGTAAATTGACGGAAATAGAAAAAAAAATCATCCTGAGTGAGGTATCCCAGGCACAGAAAGATGAATGTGGTACATATTAGCTTTTATGTGTATATTAGCTGTTCAAGCAATGATAACCAAGGTACAATCCATAGAACCACAAAGGTTAGGCATGGAATAAGGAACTAGGGGATACAGACAGATCTTGTTAGGAAGGGGAAATAGAATAGATAATTATAGATGGACAGGAGGCTTGAACAGGAGGATCAAGTTGAGAGGTGAAGGGAATATGGGAATGGGAGGGAGATGGGGAGAAACAGCTAAAATTAAGGACCATTTGAGGGGTAGTATGGCAACCTAGAACAATAGAACCTTTCTAAATCATATACATATATAGAGGCAATCTAAATGAAATTACCAAATAATGGGAGAGACAAAGTCCCAACTAGATATCTCTTATCACCAAATGAAACTTCCAGTACTGCATTTGAGTTTCATCTAATTGAGTTGTAGGCTAAAGGGGTCCCATGGGGATTCCCAAACAGCCAAGGCTTTTGCCAAGAATGCAGGTTGCTCTCCACAAACAGACAGCAAGGTCCCACTGCTAAAGACAACACCTACACAACTCACTGAGCATAGAGAACAGAGCTGATGCCTACATAGAGCCCTTGCCCTTACATTCTAATGTCTGTGGTATAGGGAAGTACTCTGTGTGCTACCAAAGGAGAAATGGAAACACCAAGCCAGCCACAAATCTCTAATCTACAATAGCACCTTGCCTACCAGATATACCAGGGCAATGGTGGCACAAAGTTTGTGGCAGTAACCAACAAAGATCTTATTTGACTTAGGTCCCACTCAATGACATAGAACCCATATCCAACACTGCTTGGGTGGCCAAGAACCAGAGACTAGATAGCCCAGGAACATAGGGTGAAATCAAATACTACTGTTCTAATAAAAATAGCAGTGACTCCCATACTCATAGATCAGTGCCTAGCTCAACCATAATCAGAGAAGTTTCCTTCCACAGATGTTGAGATCAAATACAGAGACCCACAGCCAGACATTAGGCAGAGAATGGCAGCTCTTAAAACACTCAATCCTAAGTAAGATGTTTCCATCCAACCCTTCCCCTCAGAGCTCAGAGAATCCTTTGGAAGAGGAGACTGGAAAGTGTAAGAGCTAGAGGGGATGGAGGACACCAAGAAAACAAAGCCCTCTACATCAACTGATCAAAGCTCATATGAACACAGAGAGTAGGGGCAGCATGTTCAGGGCCTGCTGTCTGTACCAGGTCCTCTGCATACATATGATGATGTCCAGTGTAGTGTTTTCATGGCTCTCCGGAGTGTGCAAATGAGTGCATCTCTGAATCTTGTGCCTTTCCTTGGTCTCTTTTTCTTCTGTTTGTCTGTCTTGTTCAACTCCAGTGTGACAGATTTTGTTTTTTCTTGCATTTTATTAATATCTCTTAGAAGCCTGTGGGTGGTTTTTTTTTTTTCCTAATGAGAAACAGAAAGGGAGTGACTCTAGATGGGAGCAGGGGGGGGAGGCGGGGACGACTGGGAGGAGTTGAGGAAGGAGAAACTGTAATCTGGATGTATTATATTGGTGGGGAGGGATACGTATCGAGTGGGAAATAAGACAATAGGCTGATGGATGTTTACTTGAAGAGAAGTCACTTACACCAGAAACAGATGACCGCCGCAGGTTCCCGTTCCAAGGACACCTCTGGATGCTCTTTGTCTCCAGCCAAGAAGTAAGAGAGTTAGCTGGTCAGACCTAGTTCCCCCCCCGCTGCCCCCCAGGGCATAGTAAGTGCAACAGGTGCAGGTGGATATCTCACTACAGGGGGGAATCTATTTTCACTACAGGAATAAAGGACACGAGAAGTTCCAGAAAGCAACCTCCAAAGTAGACATCACATCAACTTCCCATTTCCAGACTGGGAAGTTGAGGCTTCTGAGTAAACTGCTGTGGTCAAGGTCTCACACATTAGATGACAGGACTAGAACAAAAGCTGTGATTTTAATGCATCTTTATATCTCCATAAAGGACACATATAAAGACCCAAATATGTGTGGGGGGGACACCCTTTTTCTTGGAAATAAAACTCAATGTTATAAAGCGATTTCTCTTTAATTAATTCTAAAATGTAGCAAAACTCCCATTATAGATTTGTAATGAAACCTCCTTATGGTTTTTTTATACATTTTATACATTTTTAATTCAAATACAATCACATCACTTCCACCCTTCCCTTTTCTACCAGCAGTCCCTTTCAATTTCTCTCCCTCCAACTCCTTTCCTGTCCTGCCTCACTCTTAAATTGATAGCCTCTTCTCTGATTAGTTCTGTTGCATGTGTATATGTACATACAAATATATATATATGTATATATATATAACATGCTGAGTCTATTTTTGTTGTTTGTGTGTATATGCTTTCAGGATAACCACTTTGTTTTTGACAACCAATAAAGGGGCTCATCCCTGGAAGAAGCTAACTCTCTCTCTCTCTCTCTCTTCCTCCCCCCACCCATCCCTCCCCCTCTCTTCTCTCTCTCTCTCTCTCTCTCTCTCTCTCTCTCTCTCTCTCTCTCCCTCCCTCCCTCCCTCCCTCCCTCCCTCCCCCCTCTCTTTCAGCAATCATAAGTTGCCTTTGATTCCTTGTCCAGGGCTGTGACACTGAGATTTTTTTCCCTTCCTCTTAGCATGTCTACTGACATTGCCATTGTTCCAGTCTTGTTTATACAGTCCTTTCTAGAAAAGACTGTTTCACAGATAGACTTCCTGGTATTCTGAGTCTTACTCTTTCCTCCCCTTCTTCTCCAATATTTCTTGAAACATAGATGCAAGAGCTATGATGCACATGTATTCATTGGGGCTGGGTTCCCCAAGATCTATTGATCTTTGTATTGTGTTTTCTGTATAGTCTCAAATTGCTATAAAGAAAAGCAAACATTCTTTGGTGAGGGATGATAGCTACACTTATCTGTGGGTACAAGGATAAGAGTTAGACTATAGTTAGGAATCATGCTGGTTTAGCAAAGTGGGTAGTAACAGATTCTCCTCTAAGCTCTGTGACCTCACTAGCCCCTGGTAGCTGTCTAGGTTTCTAGTACCAGGCTTGGTTTTTCTCCTCCTGCCTTGAGTCCAATTAGAAAGCTGTTGGGTATCACCACCTATGAGAGCCACTTACTGCTCCTGTATGGATCTATTGCCATGCTGGTCATTGCTATGACTCATAGGTGTCACAATTGAGTAGAACTATTAACTGCTTCCCTACAGCAGCATGCATAGTATTTTCTGGTACAATAAACACTAGACCAGGAAATAGGTTTTCAGGTTAGAACCAACTTGAATTGTTCATGTTCTGTGTCCTAACTGTGCAGTGTCTTGGACAATAAGAACTTACTTTCAACCTCTGAGAGGCAACCATGGGCAATGGCCATTGTCTATACTGTTTTGAGAGTTATTTGGATTCCTCTGAGCAACCATTCTAAAGTTTTTTCATGCCTGGTATTAGGGAGTTTTGTTAGTCTATGACTATGAGCATAGTCATCTGTAGTGGCATAACTGTGTGTGTGTGTGTGTTTGCTGTATATAATTTATGTAAACAAAATAAATAAGATTTCTTAAGACTTTATCAAACAACCTTGGCATTATTTGTTCCTCTTTTTTCTCTATTGATCTCTCTCCTTCCCCAATTGGAGCCCTCCTCCCCATATTTCCATTTCCAGTTTCATGATTCTCCTGCCTCTGCCTCCTTCAGCAAATCCTACCAGCATGCGCCACAACAACAGGCCCATTTCCAGCTTCATGTTCACTGTATCCTGCTATTTATCTCATCAACCCCTCCCCATTCCTTTATACTTCCTAGTTTTTGATGGCTATTCCATGTTATATACTCATATCTAAAGATTTGAAGCCAGGAACCACAGATGAGAGAGTATATGTGGCATTTATCTTTTTGGGTCTAGTTTACTTCACTCTATATAATATGCTTTTCTATTGCTATGACAAAACATCATGGCCAAGGCAACTTATTAAAAAGAGGATCTAATTGGGGCTTGCTTGCATTTTTAGAGGGTGGATCCATGTGGTGGTTTGAATAAGAATTGTTCCCTAAAGGTTCATATATTGAATGCTTAGTCTTTGGGGAATTGCAATTTGAAAAGATTAGGAGGTGTGGCCTTGTTAGAGGAAGTGTGTCACTGGAGGTGGACTAAACAGTGGCTCTCTCTCTTCCTGCTGCCTAGGGATTTGGATGCCCAGCTCTCAGCTATCATGTCTGCCTACAAGCTGCCATATTCCTCACCGTGAGGATAACGGACTAAACCTCTGAAACTAAGCCAGCCCCAAGTTAATGCTTTCTTTTATAAGTGTTGCTATGGTCCTGGTGTCTACAACAACAGAACACTGACTAAGAGAGTTCAGCAATGAGCATGGAGGTTGGGAGCATGGCAGCAAGCAGGCTGCATTGGCACTGGAGCAGCAGCTGAGAACTTACACATTGGAACAGCAACCACAAGGCTGGGAGTTAGGGGGAACACTAACTGAGAATCATTGGAGTAATCTCTATAGATTTGCCAATTACTTATGGACTGAAATTGAGAATGTTTATTTCTACCTTGACAACTATTTTTATTGTATGTAGTTTTATTTTAGTCTAGGTTATTACCTTTCCTTTTATTTTGGACAACACTGGATAATAATTCCCATTGTATATAGTTTTATTGTGTTAGGATTAGAACCTTTCCATCTTAATTAGACATTAAGGGGGAAATGTTATAGGGATTTGGTTGCCGGACCCCTGGCCAATGGAAAGGAAGGTTTGATCCAAAGGACAAAATTTTTATTGGAAAGTGTGTGACCCAAAGATAGCTGAGGGGTGGGTGGCCCTTATGGAATGAGGAAAGACTCCCCATTCTTTCTTGTGATTACTGTGCATAGATTTTGCTTGATAATAAATGGTAAAGTAATTCTTTGACTGCCTTTGTCAGGGAATGGCAAGAAGGTTTTAAACTCAAAGTCCAATCCTGGTTATATACCTCCTCCAACAAGGCCACACCTCCTAATCCTTCCCAAACAGTTCTACCAACTGCAGTAAAAAGCACTCAAATACATGGGCCCATGAGGGCTGTTCTCATTCTCTCATTTAAACCTCCTCATAATCCTTTGTATGATTTCAATTTTCTTTACATCTGAATAGTATCCCATTGTGTATATATACCACATTTTCATTATCTACTTATCTACTGACAGACCTTTACATAAAATCTTCAAATAATAATAATTTTTTTGAGATAGAGTTTCACTCTATATCCTTGGCTAGCACATCACTTGACATGTAGACCAAGCTGAACTCAAACTTACAGAGACCCTTCTGCCTCTGCCTCTCAAATGCTGAACTAAAGGCATGTGCCATTATACCTGGAAAACATCCTTTTCAAAATCCCTATTGGTTTTGTAACTATTATTCTTTTTGGGATGGATTTCTGCTCACTTCCCCTATTAAGAAATTACTCTTCACCTAGGAGGTAAAGATAGAAGAATCACTGTGAGTTCAAGCTCAACCTGTTCACAACAATAGAAATGTTAACTAAGATATCATGCAAGCATTTGACCATTTTACATGCAGAAGATCTTACATTCTCTGATCTTGCTGTAAAACCCTCCTCAGTTACTTTTCAGACAAATGTAGAGTATCTAGGAATTGTTGCATAAAGCAGCATGAATAAAAACCACGGTGCATGAATTTTATGGGCAATTTCAAGATTTTCCTAGGGTAATTTTGATTTGAAGCATGCCAGAATTAATGTCACTGAATAAAGCAAACTTTATCATCTCAATTTATCTTCAGCTTTTCACATTTCCCAGTAGAACCTAACAAAAATACTTTTTGTTGTTGTTTTAAGACAGTGCTTCTCTGTGTAACAGCTCTAGCTGTCCTGGAACTCAGTTTGTAGACAAGACTGGACTCAAACTCACAGAGATCCACCTGCTTCTGCGTCCTGGTTCTGGGATTAAAGATATGTGCCACCACTGCCTGGCACCAACATGCTTATTATTAAAATGATAATAAAAGTTGTTTAAACTTTAGCCAATTATAATGCTTCTTGAGTCATGTAGTGTCTTTGTTATGATTGTGGTCAGTGTTGCATGAAAGATGAAGTCATGCAAGTGAAGAGAAATTTCTCATGGACTCCACCTACCCTCTAGTGTTATATTCATACTGTTGTCAATTCTATAGAAATTGAAATTCTCAATGATTTCTTTACATCTGTCTTTTCTGCAATCTAGAATATACCTTCATCCTGGAATACTTCCTCCGAATTGCAGCTCTCTCTCTGCATGTCCGGATCCCACTCATATGTCCATGTCTATTTCTTTGCTAGCATTTCTAACGTTTCTAATTATGCCTCCTTCTCCCAGCTGACTACCTTATAAGGTGACCTTCCTTGGACAATTACTGTCTACACTATAATACATTAATTGAGTATGTCTTATTGTCCCTGAAATTCTTTTCAGTCTTTTAACTTTGTCCTCAAAGTAACAAAGGTAACAATTCCTAGACAATTATAGTATATAGAGAAACATATAATGTACCACATAAAATATGCAGCATTTTGAAGGAGAACAAGAGTACTCTAGGTATTTTCTAGGAGAGATTGTTTAACATTTAAGAACACTGGGTCTGTTTATGGACCTGGGTTTGATTCCCAACAGCCATGCGGTAGCTTACAACCACCTGTAACTCCAGTTTCAGGGTATTTGAAGTCCTCTTTTGCCCTCCATGGGCACCAGATATGCATGTGATATACAAATAAACATCCAGGCAAAATACCCATACATATGACATTTTTAAAAAATAAAAAAGTTTAAAAAAGAGTATCTTCACTATGATAATAAGTTATTTAGAACTTGGTCTAGATTAATTGTAATATATATTTACACACACACACACACACACACACACACACACACACACACACGCACATATGTCATAATCCAGGGCAACCACAAAAAGATTCAAAAAAGGATAATGTATGTGTCAGAAAAGACAGAAAGGGAGAAATAAAAGTGCAAAGAACAGAAAACTTTATGGACACAGTAGTTGTAAACCAAATACATCAACGACTTTAAGAGTGAATTATAAGGATATATTTTTTCTAAGTATAGCACAAAATAAACAATATAACTCAACTATGCATTGTCTACAAGAAACTCACTTTATGTATGTCAGAAGTAACTGGGATAGAAATTACTTTTGAGACAACAAATATGTCAGAAGTAACTGGGAAACTGGGATAGAAAAAAAAATTCCACATTGTGCTAGTTTCCTAGGACTGCCACAGCAAAGTATCACAGTCTGGGTGGCTTAACAACACAACTTAATTTTCTCACATTCTCAAGACTGGATGTCTGAAGCCAAGGTGCTCCAGGACTGATTATTACTTCAGGCTGCAAGGAAAGAATTTGTGCCAACCTTGGGCTCTCAGGTAGTTAGCTTCCCACTAAAACTTCATATTGCTTTCTTTCTTTAAGTCTGGCCAAATGTCCCCTTCTTCTAAGTACACTATTCATAATCAGTTGGGATCCACCTTGTTGATGTCATTTTAATTCAATTGCCTCTCTAAAGACCCTGTTTCTAGTCCAGTCAGATTCTAGAGATCTGGGAGTTAGCACTTGGCAAATAAACATTTAGAGGGACCTGATTCAACTTACCATATGCAGTGTTACTATGAAAAGAAAGATGGAGAGGCTACATGAGTATCAGATAAAGCAGCCTTCAGAACAATGGAAGTCATCAGGGTAGGAAGCATGGTACCAAATAATAAAGGGCTCAACCCTCCAAGATACCAGCCTTTAATGTGGATGCAGCTAACAACTGGAGGTCACAATGCTAGAGGCAAAATTTCATAGAAATGCAAAGAGAGAGAGACAAAGGGTCATGCCAACAGTGTGAAAATTAAGCTGCCATTTTTTCCCCAGGGCAGCTGGATTGCTATCAAAGAACCAAGTGAGTATAACAAAGGGCAAAATTACTTTTGAGACACCAAATATTTCTACATTCCTGTTGGAGAACTCTCTTTCACGGGATTATTGAATCTCTCCTCAGTCTTTTGACAACTGACACTCTCCCCAGTAAACCTTTTAATCCCCCAACTAGTGGAATACATTTAAGGAATTGGAAATCAACAAAATCCGCAAAGAGCCCCACCTCCCCTCTCCAACAGCCCAGCAAGTTCCAAATCCAATTGTCCTACCCATTAGGGGATGTTTCTCCTCACAGACAGGCTTCAGTGCTTTGCAAAAGAGTTTTTGAGTGATGTTTATATTTGCTATAGCCAAAGATACACTAATATTTCTTGGCAGATCATTACTAACGGAAGAGAAGTCTGAACTTGTTCCTTGGGAATAAACTGATAGGTCATTTTGCTAATGTAGGTGAACATTTGAGGAAAGCAATGCTCTGAACTTAAGTAAATGGTTTTAAATGTGGCAATATTTCCTAAGCCCCAGTGCTTAACATTTATTAAAGGATACAATTGATAGCTTGAGCTTTCTAGGCATCTGGTAAGTGCTTTCTTCATTCTTTCAAGCAGTTTGACTCTACTGGCATGCCTGCCATAGGAACTGTAAAATAATAACTGAGAGTTAGCAAAGATCCTGTTGCTACGTTCAGTAGCTCCCAGTCTGCATAAAACAGCAGACATGTTAACAAATGCAACACAATTAACAAGTGTTGAATCAGTGGTCTCTACAAAAATGCCACAGACCCAGGAACTTGGGAGTTTAGTCAATATGTCAGGTTCACCAAAGGGAGGAGTATGCATTCAAAGTAGAAAAGTGAGTAGTGAGGGGCTATCTCAAAAAACATCGAACTCATGTTGAAATGTAATTCCTGTTATGAAACATTAAGAAGTTGGGAACTTAACCTGACTGCAGTGTTTGGAGATAACGCCTTTTGGCAGTGATTAGGCTCACATAAGATCGCTAGGGTTGACCCTCCATGATTGAATCCTTATGGTTCCCTAAGATGAGGGAGAGACCAGAAAAGCTCACACACATGCATGCACACACATACACACCCCACACACAAAGGCACAATATTTCCTGTCTATTGCCATGTAATATTCTATGCTTCCATGGGAGTCTGCTGCCATGGAGTATCAGTCAAATAAACCTCTTTTCTTTATAACTTAGTCTGCAGTGATATTAGCACCAGAAAATGGATTAAGATTAATGTCCCCTATGATGCTCCTTGCATAGAAGAAAGCAGAACTGAACTCCGTGAACAAAACCCCATGTCATAGAACATTGAAGGCATGATGCAACGTGTGTCACATATGAACAGCACCTTCTCCTGTAATTGTATAATATTCCCTGTCAGCATGGGGTCCTTCCAGTCCTGAGATCGGGGAGAATTCTGGTGGTGAGCCAAGGTGAGGAAAGCACAGCCTCCCCACTGAAGATTTCTGCTAAATTCTTTTCCTCCCTAATGATGTCAGCAGAAACCCCTTAATGAGGAGCTGTTGTCAACATGTCTGGGTTCACCCAGTGGATTCCTGCCAGACTTGGTCCTTAGATCAGCCACAAAAGAGACCACCAAGTCTGAAGAAATTGATTTTTTTCCCAGAGAAATCTTTGGCATAAGGAAAAGGAACCCGAGTTTCAGAAAGTCAGTTTGTTTGTAGAATAACTCGTCTTTTGTCCTTGCCATTAGTAAAAATGTTTATAGAGAAAGAAAATACATATTTGAATTTAGACTTTGACTGTGGTGTGTGTGTGTGTGTGTGTGTGTGTGTGTGTCTGTGTAACTTAACAACTAAAGAAACCAAGATGTAAAACGGAGCCACATCAGCTACAAAAGTTCTCCCAACACCCACTAGAAAATATGGCCCTTGAAAAATGATGGTGATCAGTGGAGTGATATATTGAGTGGCTCTTCTATTTTTAGAGAATATGGTGATGCCACAGTGTAATCAAAGGAAGGAGAAAATTTCTTTTCTCCCAGTGAAATTGTAGTGGGAATGAAAAAATAAGACGTTAGCACAAGAAAGTGTTTTGTACTATAAAAAATTCATGCCATTTTATTATTGACATAAGAAATGTACAAACTGAATGTCATGGGAGTTGAAGGAGAGCAAGAGGCCTCATCACATTTAGAAAACAAGTGGAAATGATATCTCCCACTGGGTTAGTTACATGCTGCTGTGACAAAGTATCTAACAGAAGCATCCTAAAGAAGCTGATTTTGGCTCACAGTTTCAGAGAGATCAGTTGTCTATCATGGTTAAGGAAACTTTGTAGCAGGAGCAGCTCAATCCCGAGGTAGCAGGAGCTTGCAGAGTGGCTGGTTCACATCCTGAGTATTCAGGAAGCAGATCTTGGAATCAGAAGAATAACAGGGCTAAACCTCTTTTAAAGTTTCATTCCAGGATCCTGTGCCAGCCAGGTTCCATCACCCCCATAAGCAGATCCACCAGCTGGAAAACATTTTCAAACGCATTGCCTACTGGGGACATTTTGAATTCAAACCATGGGGCTGGTGAGATGTCTCAGTAGTTAAGAGCACTGCCTGCTTTTCCAAAGCACTAGTGTTGGATTCCTAGTACCCACAAGTTTGTTCTCAGCTGTTTATAACTCTAATTCTGGTGCATCTGATTCCCTCTTCTGGTCACTGTGAGCAAGTGGTGCATAGACATATCTGTGGGCATGCACATAAAATAAAAATATTATAATAAAATTAAACTATAACATTGCATTTAATAAGGATATGGTCTGAATAAAGCTTGGTTCCTGCACTGAAGAACAGAGACTATAATTCTTTCCCTGACCAAAAAGGATGACTTGTAAGAAATGACAAAGACTTGTGCGCTAGTACTTTGTACACTTAGAGAACACTAAAAAAAAAAAAAAAAAACAAAAATAAACAAGTGATAGTTTGATAGCTACAGTTGGTGAAATATTAGACTTACTTTAAGTAACTTTAAATAAATTGATGTTGAATAGGTACAGCTGGCAGGGGAAGGTCTTCTCGATAGAGATGAGGACTGGGGAGGTATCAGTCAACTTTATAGAATGATTGAGAGCCTTGCTGGAGGAAGCATATCACTAGGGTGGGTTTTGAGGATTGAGTAGCTTGGCTTCCCTTCCTGTTCTATGTCTGCTTTCTGACTGCCAGGCAGACCTCCTGATCCTGCTGCCATGCCTTCCCTGTCATGATGGACTGTATCCTCTCTGCTGCTCTCTGTTGGGTTGTTCTGTCACAGTGACAGAAAATGCCTAATGTCAGCTGGTCTTCCCACCTGAATTAACATAAGCCAGTCCTCCACAGATATGTCAAGAGACCAATTGAATCTAAAAAATACCTCACACCTTAGTGAATCTGGAATGTTGTACTCCTCTGAAGAGTACAAAAATCTTATGAATTAAAGAGTTGAAAAACTTATGAATCACAGAACCAATTGTTTCTTTCTCTGTATTGGTGATTCAAGAGCCAAATCCAACTTTGGAGAGTATACAGAACTTTAAAGTATTTGACTATGAATCCTCTCCTCTCTCTCTCTCTCTCTCTCTCTCTCTCTCTCTCTCTCTCTCTCTCTCTCTCTCTTTTAATGAAATCTTGTTGACTTATAAGTAGTTTAGTAAATCACTTTTAATCCATTCTGGGATGAAGTAGCTTATAAATAGATACCAATCCTATTTGCTTCTTATTTAATTAACTTTTTGTGAAGATGAGTTGAAGCATCCCAAGGGGGAACTGACACAGATGGAATGTGTTGAAAAAGCCACATTACAACCATTACTTTTTGGCACTAGAAACATTTCCCAACTTTTAAATTTTGGTGAAAATTGTGTATAACAAAATAACTGACTATAACATATCTATTGGCAACTGAGTATTGTTGCATTTAAAGTTTGAATTTTTTTCAAAAGAGTTTAAGGAGCAAACTTAAAATCTTTAAATCTTTTGTCCTGTGCTGGAAAAATTCCATTTACTAGTATAATTCCTAACTACATTCTAAATACTTAATCCATAGACGAACAGGTGTGGCTCCCACGTCTCATCAAAAAAAGCTTCTTTGCTTTAAAACAGGGTCTCTCTATGTAGCCCTGGCTGTCCTGGAACTTGCTCTAAAGACCAGTCTGGCCTCCAAAGGAGCTTCTTTTTGCAGCAGAAAACCACAACTGGTGCCCAGCCCCAATAGACAGACCTATAACACAGCCCCTACTCAAGACTTGGGGAACATCTCAGGAAAGGGACCAGGAAAACTGTAAAAATGATGCACAATTCTAATTAGTCTTTATAATAAAAACCCAAAACCCAAAGTCAGATGTTAGGGAGTGAAAGCTGAGAGATCAGAAAGAGCATCCAGCGAACTAGAGAGACCTTTTATCTCTACAGAATCCTCAGACTGAAGGGGCAACCCTGTCTCTAGGAATCCTCAGACTGAAAGCTCTGAGTTCCTGTCTCTTCCTGCCTTATATTCTCTCTGCCCACCCATATCACATCTGTGCATACCTCCCTACTGATAGGATTAAAGGTGTGTGATCCCAAGAGCTGGGATCGAAGGTGTGAGCTCTGTTCCTCTTCTAGACTGATTCAATTTTGTGTAGCCAAGGGTGGCCTTGAACTCACTGAGGAGATCCATCTGCCTATCTCTCTATTGCTGGGATTAAAGGTTTATGCCACCATTGCCTGGCCTCTATGACTAACTAGTGTGGCTAGCTCTGCACTCTGATCTTCAAACAAACTTTATTTATTAAAGCACAAACAAAATATCACCACATAAAAATCAAAGGACCAGGAAGTAAGTCTGCTGCAAGATCATGTCTTTTAGATACACCAGGGAAATTATACCCATGAAATCTAAACAATATGGGTACTTAAATAAGACCTGAATGATGACAACACCAGTTGACTGTCAACATGAGTGGGGGAAAGTCATTGAGCCTGACCTCAGATGAAGAGCTACAGGCAATCAATGATTGCTGAGAGAGGGAGAATCAGTCTTCCCCAGAGAGGAGCACCCTAAATGGTTACCAATTCAAGTGGTCAGACCTAAAGAAATATACATACAAGCAACACTAAATGGACCCAGCAAGTTGCATTTACATATTGTTTGCATATATTTATGTAACAATGGTAAGAGTTACAGAAAAAGAGGTCATGAATTTGAGAGGGGTGTGTGGACAATGATGACATGGAGGCATAAAAGGATGAGGGAGAAATGGAGAAATGATATAATTTTATTTTTAGTAAAAAAAAACTGTTTAAATTTAAATAAAATAATACCTGCAGCTTATGAGGACATTAGAAGATGAAATCTGTTATCCTGATTTTTAAAGTCATACATGTGAAAATGCCTATGAAATGAAATGCAACTGGTCCTATTACTAAAGTATATTTGTATTGCTGAGATTATAATAGTAGACTAGAAGAAAAGATATAGAGAAGCCTGTTTGTATTCCTCTATTCAATCTTTCTTATCATTTAAAATTACGATGTAAACAATGGAGTAAGAAAGTTTTTAAGAATTTAAAGATGTCAAAGTTATTTTTTTCACTTAAAAAAAATCCTTAAAGAGATCACTTTTGGGGCTAATTTACCCTTAATGAAATCAATCCTTTGGCTTATTGCTTAATTTTTGCTTTCCACTCCCATAGTTGAGCAAAGTTCATTGTGGAATATATTTAACTAGACAAAAATGTGTTGCATTTGTTTATGCTGCCTTTGTTTAATTATGAGAAGGTGTCTTGCTATTTCACCTTGCCTGTCTAAAGCACCTGATTGGTCTAATAAAAAGCTGAATGACCAATAGCTAGGCAGAAAAGGGATGGGTGGGGCTGGCAGGCATAGGGAATAAATAGGAGGAGACACCTAGGCTCAAGAAGAATGGGAGAAGAGAGAAGGAGGGAGAAAGAGGAGACACTAAGGGCCAGCCAGGCAGCCAGCAGCCAGCAGCCAGCAGACACAGAGTAGAACACACACAAAACAAAAGGTAAAAAGCCCTAAGGCAAAAGTAGATAAAGAGAAACAGGTTAATTTAACAGAGCTAGCCAGAGACTAGCCTAAGCTAGGCGGAGCACTGAAAACTGATACTAAATTTCTATCATGATTTGGGAGCTGTTTGATGGCTCCCAACCAGGAAAAGCCTGGTACAGTTCATCTGTTTTCTTGTGTATTTTTAAAGAGATTTTGTTTTTGAAAAACAAAACGAAAAGCCATTCAGTCTCCAAATGGGCAGTGACTTTCTGCCTGTGAAAAATGAAACCCAAGCTTCAGAAGGAAATCGGAAGTTAGGTATGGTGGTACACACCTTCAGCCTCAGTACCTGAATGGTGAGGCAGGAGGATTGGGAGTTTCAAGACAGCTTTAACTACGTAAAGAGTTCAGGCCAGCCTGGGCTACTTGACGTCTTGTCTTAGGAAAACAAAAACAAAGAAAGAAAGAGGTGCTCAGGGGTGTCCTAAATCAAGGCAGCCTTGTGGAACTGAAAGGGTACCCTTCTAGTCCCAGAAGAACTGGAGGGGTGTTCTCGAGAACCGAGGGGAGAATTGGATGAACAAACTTTATTGCTATTTGGGATCTAGTTAGAACATAAAAGAAAGAAAGAAAGAAAAAAAAACATATCACCAGAATGATTTTCTGCCTTGCCCTTAAATTCTATGAGCCAGCCGACCAGCAAGTTGCACATACCCAGGCTAGAAAGTCCTCAGTAGCCTAGTGTTGCCAGGCTCTGGGAGCAAACTCGGGAACTGCGCACTGGGTGAACTTTGGAGGTTTACCTCGGACTCATTTTCTTGTCCTTCCAGGTTTTATTCATTCCTCTGTTTGGAACACCAGAACATTTGCTTGTTTCTAGGGTTTAAGACTCTCTTCTTCTCTGGTGACATCTTCAATGTCTCAGGGATGTCTGGATACTTAGTGAATACTGTTGGAGTAATTCCTCTGGGTTCAGGAACTTTTTGAAGTCATGTAAAGTAGTTAAGGGCACTTAACTCCTCCTCCTCATGTCGTGAGACAGAGTTCTCTGTGCTTGTGTCTCTTTTGAATTCCTATTACACTTCCATTTGCTCCAGAAGAAAATGGAAATCAAATTGAAATTGAGCATAAAACATCAGAACTAGAAAATCCCATTAAATCAAGCCCAGATAAAGAAATAAAAGAGGGATTTAATTTGTCTTATCCCTTATAGAGACAAGTACATTGGGCTATATCATAGACAAAGCTATTAGACACTTGAATTATGTGCTGACTCTCTTGTTCTGAGTTTATGCTTATATGTAGCAGACTTGTGATAATAATTGGCTTTCTGTGTAGATTTGTCTGGAGATGAAAAATTTCTTTATCAGGGGATCTAAGTGCCAGTTATAAGTATAGCAGATGAGCTTCTTTTTTGTGTGTGTTGAGGCTTGCTAGTGTGTGTCACAGTGGTGTGTGGATGTGTGTGGAGGGGTATGGGTGTGGGTTCCTACGTTATTAAATCAGGTTCCTGAGGTATAGACTCTGGTGATCATGCCAGGTTCCCTTTGAGGCCTCCTTGGAGACTCAAAATCTTTCTCCATGGCTACTCTGACTACGTCTTGGGGCTAGGTGTCTATAAATGCCTGCTTGGTGAAGACTGTCCACCTCTTGGTCTGTAAGGCCAGACATGAACAGCTAGCCCCAAGAGGCAGTCACTGACCACATTGGATCGTCTCTTTTTAAGAGCAAAACCTGGAATCCTCCTACCTGCTGGTGTCGGCAGATCTTCTGAAATACTTCACTGAACAAAGACTGTTGTTTCTGCTTTAAGTGTATGACATGAAAATCCATTTTTACAACTGCACCGTGAAATACACAGCTGTGCAGAAAGCTTTGGAATGAAGAGAAATTACAATAGACTCCTCTCCAAACCTTTTAGGGAATTCTTCAAATGATGACATCTAATTTGAGAGTTTGATACATGTTCCAAAGACTGAATCCTAGACCTTTTAAAACAACGAGGAAAAAGGATCGAAAACATCTAAATGCTTCTATATCCATTTTAAAAGATGCTTGCAAAATATAATTATTGGAAAATACTACTCGGAGCCATGCCATGATTAAGGATGCACCTGAAAATGAAGTTGCTTGGCAATTTTGAGTTATTCACCAACTTAAAAAAAATCAATTTGATGGACTTTAAAATGATTTTGTATTTAAAAAGTATGCATCTCTATCCAGGTTGACAGCTTAAGTACTAGGCTCTGTCCAGATAAAATCTGAAGTGAACTAAGGCAGAGCTTCTCAAATAAGAGCAAATTGGACCTGCCATTCCAATCACTGCTGTGTCTGCAGGCGAGGTTCCATTAGCTTTTATACTCCTATCTGACCTGTGAGTCGCCTCAGACTCACAGACAACCACTGTGGACCATTCAACAAGTGCAGGGTAAAATCAGCAAAGGTTCTTAGCTCTCTGCCCTTTGGTCATCCTGGGTAGAATGGAGAATTGTGTAGGATTTAGAAGTTCAAGTCTTGGATGCCTTGAAAGACAACATAGTTGCTTCTCTATCTATAAGCCAACTCAAAATACCCCCCCCCCAGTACTTTCCCTCATTGACCTTTATTGGTGCATCAATGTTCACTTTCTTACCTGTTCTTGCATTCCATCTCTTCTTTGATTGCTGCTGCCTGAGTGCGGGTGTAATCCTGGCTCTGTGGAATCTATGTTTGAACTTGATTGTCATTTCTTTAGACCTAAGTTAGACCTTCTTAAGATTCCAATTTGGTTAATGCTTCTCTTTCTACAAGCTACCTCAGTCCTTGCTCTTGTGAACTTGGTTTTCAACAGAATACATTGAACCACTTGGCTTTTTCTACAAGAGTGTAAGGGGTGGGGCAGGGTAGAGCCGGTAGCTAGGTGTATACACAGCTTGGAAAATCCATCACTGAAATGAGGTGGGACAAGAGGTATAGAAGGAGAGCCAGAGGAGGTGGAAAGAGACATGGGGTGGGGGTGGGGAGAGGACAAATAAGCATAAACATAAACAAGGGAGTAAGGAAGTAATTGATTTTCAGTTCCCTATTGACCACTTTGAAGGCTGAAGTAGATTCCTGTTAGATGTTGATTTCCCTTCTAAGAATGTTATCTCAGCCCTCAGATTTTGCTGTTACCTGGTAATAGAATGTTCCAGGAGGTGATGACTAAATAGTTTCACAAACTCCTGAAAAAAACCTAGGTTCAGAAGCAATATAAAGGAAGATGACGGATACTTAGTATATAAATAAAACATTTTTAAAAAACTAGCTTAATAGAATAAACAATGAATGTGGTAAGCTCATTATAACAAATCTATAACAGATATTAATGCAAATCACCATGTAATTTTAAGGTATCAGTATCTCCGGGGGATTATGAGCCACATTTGAGGCCACACTGACAAGTATTGTAGAATGCTCTGTGTTTATACATATTCACAACAAATATTTTGTTTCAGTCAATGGTCTTCTTCAGTGGGAAGAATTTGTCTCTTTGTTATCATGAAAATTCTTTTTCTTTTGTGGACTTCATTGGTTTCCTACTCCTGTGCTGCCTCCATTGTTCAACAGCTCCTTTAAGCAGAATCTGCTATAATTGTTTTTCAATTTTTCAACATGATATTTGTCCCTGTTCCAATCTATGTGTTGGGAAAAAATTTTTCTTCAGATGATTATCTATTACCAAGACTAACTTCCCCAATCTAATATGTTGTTGTTGAGCATGGTGTTGCTATTTAGTCCAATATAGCCTAGAACTCATGATCCTCCTGCCTCAGCCTCTTGAGTGATAGGGTTATAGGTGCACACCACAAACCCACCGCAATTTAACTTTCAACAAAATGCTATGCTATCAGGCTCCCAAACAAAACAGGATTTCTATGACTTGGCATTTGTTTCAGCTGTTGAGGGACATGAAAAGAATTTCTCAAGGTCCAGATAAGAGAGAAGTTCAGTTGTAATATCATTCATCTGAGGCAAATTGAATTTTCCACAGATGACCAAAAGGGTTATCCTCACACCACCTGCTCTTCTTACAGTGTGACAGACTCTCCTTCCAGGGAAAAGTAGAATCTGTGTTCTTTCATGATGTCTGGACAGGCCTTGACTTTGGAGGATGTTACTTGATTTTCAAGGTCAGATGAAATGTGATAACTGTTCTGCTTGGCTGTTATGAAATACTTTCAGAACTTGGCCATGAAACAGCTACAAAGAAACTCAAATTAGCTCATGCAGGGACATCTTATCCAGAGGTCACTGGTACTTCTCCCAGCCAACAACCAGACCTAGGTCCCCACCAAAACCAGAATAAGCTACGGACACCCTTCCAGCTGATGCGATCCAAGCCACATGTCCTGCAACCTGATCCCAGCCCTCATGCCTTCACAAGCATACACGAACCTTCCCTGCTGTGGGCCCAAACTTCTGGGACACAGACTGTGATGTTAACACAGTTTTGGTTTACATCACTGAGGTTTTAGTGTGACTTTTAGGCAGACATAATTGAGGAATTATCTTCTTCTTAGTGTTCTATAAATTATGAGGAAGTGAGGTTGCTCAAATTTCAGCTCCTCTGTTCCTTAGAGGAGAGTTTCTTGCCATGGGAAGCATCTCCCTCAAACAGTTTGAGTCCTTTCCACCTGTGCTCTTGTTGAGAGTTTGACTTTCAATATCCCAGAATCCTCACCAAAATTCTCTGTTTCTTTCAGGAGATCTGGAACTTCCTTGAAAATATTTCTGTCTTGTCATTTGCAACTTGTTTCTCACTGTTTTATCATTGGCCATTCATTCTACCATCTACCCCTGTGAGTCACAAGTGACATTGGGAATTTTACCTCTTCAGAAGACAGTCCAACTGACTCACAGAGGTGTGACCTCACCTTCAGGTTCCAACAAGGCAAATATGTATTGGATGACCCAGTGTCAGTATTTTCTAGAGTATTCATTTTAAATGCTAAGATAATGGATCTGACATATATTGAGATACCATGTGTTGTGCTGAATTCCCTCCATGCCCCTTTGATAATTTGCCTAAGATGACACAGAATTACAAATGGTTGAGTGGAAATGAGTAGCTTCGAGGTCTAACAGTTAGGATTACTGTCTCAGACATATGGTCCACGCATAGAGCATTAAATATCTCACAGTCAATGAGTCAATGAGTTCGAACTTTTTTTAAAAAACAACTATGCCAGGACAAAGTAAATGTTTCTTCCAAGGTCCTCCTGCCTGTCTCTTCCTTACACCTTCCCGTGTGTGCACACAAAGGCACCAGATGTCCACATGACCTGGGTAACTGTAAGTGTAAGCCACAGTTCATTCTGTACAGAGAAAATAAACATTTTCCCAAAAAAGCAAGAGTCAGTGGACCCATCACTCTGGTTGCCAAAACCTTTCCAGGACAATCTACATCAGAGCACATTCTTTTCACCTTTCTTTCTTTCCTTTCTTTCTTTCTTTCTTTCTTTCTTTCTTTCTTTCTTTCTTTCTTTCTTCCTTTCTTCCTTTCTTCCTTTCTTCCTTTCTTCCTTCCTTCCCTCCCTCCTCCCTCCCTCCCTCCCTCCCTCCCTCCCTCCTTCCCTCCCTGTCCCTCTCTCTCTTTCTCTTTAAGGCTGAAATATTAACATTTGGGTTACACCATGAACAGGTGAATGCTGATTGATTCAGGCCTTTATCTCCCTGAAACAAAGAATAATCTGTTTCCATGTGTCTTCTTGTATGGCAGAAACTACTCATTGCTTCTCTGTAACAGTGCAAAACATTGTTCCATTGACCAGTGCCACTGGGGTGTGTAGCAGGCTCTCTGGGGCAGTCAGAACTCTCACTCCAAGCCTGCTACTGAAGCTGCAGCCAACACAGGTATTTTCCTGGTAGAAGTCTACCAACCATTCCTTCTACCTGTGGATAGGAAGAAGATATTTTTGCTGCACATCTCTAAGGGGGTAAATGAAAGAGTGTTCATGTGACAAAATCATATTTCAAACCTTAATAAAATACATTAAAGGTATCTTCTCCTCTCCCCTCCCCCATATTCTGTTGTGGATTTCCTCTCCAGAAAACTCCATTCCTCTATGACTGTCCTCCATACTCCTGTAACTCTACAGCCTCATTCCACATCTGCCCATAACTCCAGTTTCAGATCCACCCAGAACAAAAGCCCTTCCTTTAGAAGAGAGAAGACCATGTATATAGCAAATATAGTTTTCCCCACTATAACAAATATATTTTTAAACAAATAACTTTATGGAAAAACTTCTGAACATCAATGTTTAAAGTTGATGTTCTTACACACAAAGGACAACAATTTTCAGTTTTTACATTTATTTATTGATTTATTTACTGTGTGTGTATATATGCATATGTGTGAGCATGCATATGTCACAGTGCATGTGTGGATATCAGAGGCCAACTTGAGAGAGTCATTCCTATCACTCTGTCTTGTGGATTTCTGAGGATCTAACTCAGGTTGTCAGGCTTGGTGTCAAGCACCTTTCCCCTCTGGGCCATCTCACTGACCAAGTAATAAGCAACGTATATACACATGCTAAAATAATAATAAAAAAATTGATCCATAAAACCCATGTCTTGCTTATCTGAGTCATCTTGTTTGGCTGGGGTTTTCTCAGTTCTGATCCAGACTCAGGGTCATCATTGGCCTTACAGGGGAGTGTGCACAAACACACATTGGAGTTGTAGCAGCCTTTATACCCTGAAGGTTGTCAGTGTCTGGATGAGTTAGGCAGAGGTTTCAAAGCTAGGACAAATGGCCAGGTGCCTACTTAACATATCAAAGCAGACACTGGCCTCCAGGTTCTCCCAGCATCCCTCAGTTTCTACATGTTTCAAGGTGAGGTGGGGGAGCTTCTTGGCTGGCATAACCCACCCCCTACCCTAAACATCTTTAGCCCAGGGGCTGGGCTGCCCTTTCCCCCAGCTGCCGCCTTTCCTTATATAATCTAACCATTTTGGTTATCTGGCCTTTTCATCTGCTCTCTTTGGGCCTCCTGGCTGCTGCACCTGGTTTGCCTCTCTCCCTTTTTCCCTCTCTTCACATGGCACAGCTCAGTCTGGTCAGGTCTACTTGGTACTCTCTCAGATGTCCCTGCCTCTGGATATGTTCTCCTTCATATCTATAATAAACTTTCTCCTCCACTAGACCTAGGAGCAGTCATGTCTTTACCTTCTTTCCTTTCTTTCTTCCTTCCTTCCTTCCTTCCTTCCTTCCTTCCTTCCTTCCTTTCTTCCTTCCTTCTTTTCTTCCTTCCTTCCTTCCTTCCTTATTCTTCTGGTGCCTGGGATCAGTCATTTCCTTTCATTTATTTTTTTTTCTTTTGTTCACTCAGCACAACCCAGCTTGTCCTTTCTCTCTTAGCCATACTTCTTGCTGACTGCCTATTCCACTGCGACCCTAAAGGGTTCTTGGCAAAATAATGTTTCCTCTGATAAGGACTTATAGGGAAATGCCTTCTCCTCAATGTCTACCAGTAAAGGCCATGAAAAGCAGGAATTCAGGTCAACAAGATCCAGTTGTTCTCAGAATATCAGAGCTCTGAATAACAGGTCATATATGTTGTGTGTATGCACACAGCAATTTGGAGCAAAACTGTGCCATTCTTTCCAAACCACTATTCTGAAAACAGCCTATGGCATGCTCCTGGACCCTGATAGAGACGAATTACTTATTTGTGGTGAACCAAACTGCCCATGTTATCATGTGACCTGAACTGCCCATCAAAGTAGATCATGATTGACTCACTAAGCTGTAAGACTTAGTCCATAGAAACACTTCACCATCAAGTAGAATGCATGGAATTGGCCTCAAATATTCCCAAAGACATAAAGAAATTTCATTGGCAAGCAGCTCAGATCTCCATGAGCCCTGCTTTTGTTATAGTGTCTCTCTTTTCTTAACCTGTGCCCATAGTCTCAAGGGGTATTCTTTATGGCTAGTTGATTGAGAAAGAATACAATAGGGTAAATTTACAGATGTCTTCTAAGAATCTTGGAAGAAGCTGTTATTGGGTGCTTGTAGTGCTATAACTCCACTGAGATACAGCCATGAAAGATGGTGTTGAAATGAGAGTCTCAAGGCAGTGTCCCTGACTAGTCAATTTGTCTGGTTTATCAATTTAAGACAAGCTAGAGTCATCAGAATAGACCTCAGCTAAGAAAATGCCCCCATCAGACTTACTTGTGGGCCATTTTCTTGATTGATGATTGATGTGGAAGGACCCAGACTACTGTGGGCAGTGCCACCCATGGGTACTTAGTCCTGGGGTGTATGATAAAGCAAACCAAGGTAAAGGGTAAAATAAAGTAAACTGAGACAGCCAGGAGGAACAAGCAATTAAGCAGCACTTCTCCATAGCCTCTGCACCAGTTCCTGCCTCCTGGTTTCTGCCTTGAGTTCTTCCTTGCCTTCCCTTAGTGATGGAGTGTGACCCAAGAACTGTAAGCTGCAATAAAACTTTTCCTTCCCCAAGTTTTGCTTTTGGTCATGGTTTTCAATCACAGCCATAGAAACCCTAACTAATGCAGACAGATGGTCACAGTTACAGGTGTGTCTGTGTATCCATTTATGAACAGTTTGGTTGACTGACTGGTCATGAAGTTAGAAGAAAAACGATTAGAAAATGGGAGATAGTGATATCCAGAGAAGTGTTGTTAACACAGGCTTTTCTAAATGAACACAGAATATGGCATTTGTGCCCCGGGTGAGTAACCTCACCAAAAGATAACCTTACTAGGTAGATGAGATGACTTGGTTTTTGGATGTCAATCAGTCTCTTTCCTATTTACTTCTCTTCTTGCTCAGTGCACCCATAAAGTAGCCATGGCTTCAAGGTAGAGGGTCTTAACTACCACTGACTTTCTCTAACTTAAGCCAGTTTGGTTTCTTCTATGGTTATCTCCAACAGCCAGCAGAAAACACCAGCAAAACTAGCACCATTTTTCAGCCCAACTGGTTGAGGATGATAATATTGGGTCATCTCCACCAAAGAAAGAGAAGCACATTGCTCCTACAGAATGCCTTGTTTGCTGTGGCCCCTTAGTTTTTCACACAGTCTTGTTTCTGGACTGAGGAGTTTATTTTACAGAGAATTAACATACTTGTCTTGCCATGGAAGGAGTTGACCTGGTAGCATTTTGTAATGGTGTTTAAAGATTCAGTTCAGAGCCAGATGAGTGGCAAAATACATTAGCTGAATTATGTTCTACAGCAGTGTGATCTTGCTTTTGTGTTCATTTGGGAATTAAATATAACTAAAGGAGTGAATATATGAGCATCAAGTTGACGAGGATGGACTGTTCCAGGTTGTACTGTGCCAACATGGATATACTGAGAAATACATTTCCTCAAACTCCACTTCTTAATGGGAATTTCAGAGCTCTCCAAGAGAAGAACCTGGGCTATATTAGAAAGGCAAAAATGAATCAATTTTCATTGCTTCTTAAATGTTGCTGGGTTCAGAAATGGAGAGTCTTAGCTGCAGAGGTGTTCAGAGGCTCCATTGTTGTCACACATTAGCACTTGGCATGTCTTTCTTGTCTTTCAAGCCTTTGTTTGACCTCATGTTCTTCTCTACCCCAGCTTTCCTTCTTTCCATCTAGCTTTGCTCATTTTCACCTTTCATCTTGATCTCCTGTTACAGCCTTGACCACTTCCTTCTTGCTGAAGCCTCCTTTACCATTCGCTGTGTACCCATTCATTTTAAATTTTTATCCTATTATGGGGCTCTTAAGAATACATCTACCCAGGTGTTTCCTCTGAGTTTCATATTTGTATATTTGGCTGCATATTCAGTGTCTCCCCTTGGCTGCAGGTAGGCTCAGTGTAGTCTGCTTTTAGCTCATTTAATCGTTATCTCCCCGCAAAGGGGCAAGACCTTCATTTGTCAGGGAATAGTACCATCATCCAACTTTGTGTCCAAATCAGGGACAAAGCCCGAGAGCTTCTCCATGTCTCCCTCTCCTTGTTTAGGTTACCTTTATCTCTTGTCTGGAAGAATGGAACAGGAGTTCTTCTGAAGCTGTAACTATATGATGCATTTAGAATGCACCATGCAAACATTATGGTTTGTCTTCAGGATAGATGCATCCTAACCTGAGAGTGTGGGGAGGAAATCAATTTCATAGCCATCCATGAGCTAAGATGTGCAAAAGGAAAATGCCTCTGTGTGACAGTAGTAGATCTGGTGGCAGTGCTGTGCTACACACACCACAAATATTTGTCAAGTTCCTCTCATGCACAGGAACTGTATACCTTTAGGAGAAGCAGCCAAAGCAATGCTTCACTGTGCTCTGAGCGAAGTACCATGTAGTACACAGAAACAACAAGGATGAAAAATTCAAGGTCTCTATTCCTGAAGGGCACTTGATATCTTCCACTCATTGCTTCTGTTTAATGCTGTCTCAGATGGTCCCACCTAATGTGAGCTCCTCCCCTAGGCAGTGTAGTAGTGAAGTTCTTTCCAAGATCTATTATTTCAGAGAATAAATTAAATGGAGAGGAGGAGAAAGGTCCCATTTCAAAGTCAATCTAGAGACATGTGTAGGCTGTTGTCTAGATGCAAGGATTCTTTTCCAGTGACACATAGGACCCACCTCCTTAAGACCTGAATTAAATTGCAAGCAATCTCAGTAATGAATTCAGCCTTGTGTTCAGCCCATTCCCAGAACCTCTGGCTTAATTATGAGAAGAAAACCTATTTATTCTGGGACATCACTACTTTGGGATAAATTCCTGGAAGCCATCAGAAAAGCATAGGGAAGATCTTTCTCAGAGTCGCTCCTTTGGATTTCTGAGAAAGGAGTATTTCATGTTTGGCCTGTCAAGTTGCTTTTAGTCTAAGCTTGTGGATTCACCCTTTATTTAATTCTCTTTGAACTTAGGTCTCCCTGTTCATAGAGAGGCCGCCTGTAAGAGACTAAACCAAGTTTTGTTTTTCCCTGAGCACGTGTTTATGTTATTGGTTATAACAAAATAATAGTTCTTCCACCGTACCTCATATTTTACAAAACTCCTTTCAAGTATTTTGGTTCATTGCATCTTAACAGTAATCAAGAGAGGCAGAGCTATGAGGAAATGAAAGCTCTGAAAAAAAGTAATTTTGTTCAAGATCACAAAGCTATGTTAGATCTCACAAAGGACCTGGGTATTCCCAATTCCTGTCCACTTCCCACCTTTCCTTCAGTGACCAAGGCCATTCATCCAGTGACCAAGGCCATTGCTAGCCACCCTCAGTTTTGAAATGGCTCTGAAATCTGAATGAAACTCACTGACATCAGGAACCAAGGAGAGCTGCTGTTTCTCATAGCATCTAGCTGGGTTTTGAGAACAGATGAATTCCCTGTGTAAGTCTGAGCTCTTTTCAAGAGCAAGGAGATGCAGGAGGCCTCTGGGACCAGTGGCTCACACACTGATAATACCTGGGAACCTTAGAAAGAATGTTGAGTCCTGGATTATAGCCACAGATTCTGACCTTGGTCACATGGTTAAGCTCCCTGGGTAACAATAATATGCACCAGAGGTTGAGAAATGTTACCTAAGAGCTTCTCCACTTACCTGCACCTTGTAGGACCTGTGGGCTCATTATGTCTTTTTGTCTTTGCTAAATGTTTATGATACTAATCATAAATAATCACAGAGTAAAATCTAGAAAGAACAGATTACTCATAGCTAGTGTTCATAATTACTCCACAGAGAAAACATGTTACCATTTAGGCGAAATTGTCCTATACATACACACACAAATAAACCTACATTCATTAATAAAGAAGAATATGCATAGTGATGTATGTTTTCTTTCTTTTCTGTTTTTCCTTTTTTCTTTTTTTGATCATTTTCCTGTGAATTTAATTTCATTAAGTTCAAGTTAATACCATTGTCAAAGGCTTCATAGTAATCCATGCTGTATTTCATTTAGTCTTCAATAGTAGGAGTCTTAACTATACCCACTAAATTTGTTTCTCTTCTTGTTTTTTTCTCTTCTTCCCTTCTCACCTCCTTCTCTCTCTGCCTTTCTACCCCCCCAGTGGGTTTTAATGTATGTGCATGGTGAATGGTTTATATAACCCATAATGCCAATGGATTCCTCATGTAGCAGAGAATAACCTAGAATTTCCAGTCCTCTTGCCTCCACCTCTCAAGTGCTACTAGGATATAGGGGTATACCACCATGCCTGGCCATTTTTATTTCTCTTTGAAGAGATACCTGAAACATTTTTTAATAGAATCTGGTAAAGAGGATCAGATTTGGTTCATCCTTTCACTATCTGAGCTAAAATGTTAATAAAATAGTTTTACTTATTCTTGGAGAATATCATATATGCGTATGATTCTTTTTCAAACATCTTAAGTTGCTCTCTTCTCTAACTCCTCCTCTTATCTCTCCCTTTTTCTTTTATCACTCACTGAATCTAATTGTACTGCTCCTGTACTCATGGATGCAGGGCCACCCACTGGATCATGAGCATTCCACCTGGTGCCAACTCCTGGTGGAAACTAACACTCCCTCCTTTATCACCCTCTAGTTGTTAATAGTCCCTCTGTCAGGGTGGGGACTCATGAGCCAATCCCCTCGAATGTTGCACTTAATCATGTACAGGTAACTACAGCTATGACTTCACAAGGGCAATGGTCCTGTCATGTCCAGAAAACACTGTTTCATCCCATTTCTCCCTGACCTCTGGCTCTTAGAATCTTTCCACCCATTCTTCCATAATTTTCCCAGAGCTCTAGGTGGAAGGTGCAATAGAAATATCTCATTTATGGCTGAGGATTCCACAAAATACTTGTTCTCAGCAGTTTGGCCACTGTAGTAATCACTGTCCAAGGAACAAAGAAGATTCTCTGATGAGGACTGAGGACTGAGGACTGGGCTGATCTAAATGCCCTTGGGTCTTCTTGGCGGACTGGGGGCTGTGCTGGCGGGCATGCCCTCTGGTCTCCTTGGTGGACCTGCCGCTTTGTCTCCACACTCCTGGTTTGGGCTCCGCTTGGTGCTGATTTCACCGGGCTTGTTTTTCTGTTATGGACTTCAGCTCCCCTTATGTGTGGCATTTTCTCGGTTTTGTGAGCCAGACAGCCCAGGCAAACTCCGCCCAGCTGCGGTTGTTGTGATTCCCGCCCAGCAGGCAGCAGAGATGTGGTTATGCAATAGTGGAAGGCGCTGTTTACCACCTGTGCTTAGTTCTCTGTCCGAGTGTTGATTATGGTCTAGGCAGCAATCACTGGGAACCCCTTCTATAAACCCCTATAACAGTTTGTAGATTTCCTCGTGAGGGTTTTTAATCAGCTTGCAAAAAGTCCAGCATGATGGAAGAGAAGCTTCATGGGTCTGACAGTAGAAGAGGTTTGTGGGAGTGCTGATTCGGGGGCTGGAGAAGCCACTGATGGAATGACAAAGTATTTCCACTCCCTTTTGCTTCTCTAGTTATAATCAGCTACTGGTTCTGAAGTGGTTTCTAAGTTGCCATCTTACCCAGAAGTCCTGAGCTAATTTTAGTTTCCCAGAAAAATCACAGGTAGTAAAATAGTACAATAATTTGGGGAAAGGCCTTTAGTGGGAAGTGTCAACTTTATTAATACCTCAAACCCAGGAATTTTAAAGAGCAAAAGAAACTCTAGGTTTTACAACCCTCAAGGTTTCATTATGTTTTTAGTTACTTAAAATTTTTTCTGACTTATAATTTCCCCATAACCTGGATAAGCTTACCAAGGAAGGCAATGTCGTAATGCCAGCCACAATAGCCACTAAAACTGAGGGCAGAGCACATGCCCAATCTTCAGTACCCAAGCAAACAAGCATGTAACAGCATTTACAGATCATTTAAGAGTGGATAGTTCCAAAGTTAAATACAAACTAATATAATTTATTTAGTATCTCTATTGAGAATCAATGTTCCAGGCACTGAATTAATTATTTAACACGGTCCTCCACTACGGCATATACAGTTGGTGTACAGTAGCATTATGTCCTCCTCTAGGTGAGACAGACAAGGCCCAAGGAAAACCTGTAAGCACAGGTTGCATCAAAGCCTTCCCCAGTGTTGTGTTTTAGAGCCTAGCTCGATGCTTTTCATTGTACCTAGAAAAGGGTAGGGCTTCAATATGCAGTGGAAGGATAAATGACTACCTCCCTGATTTGATTTCTGGACCTTCACTTTCTAGCAATGACCACGTACAGGATGGTGACTGGACAGCTCTAGCATTCTCTGTGTTTTCTAAGGCAAATCATTCTTAGACTGGGACCACTGGCTCAACAGCATTGGCCTTGCCTGTGAACCTGTGAGAAATGCAAATTCATGGACCCCTCTTCAGTTCATGGAATCAGAATCTCTGGGCATAAGTACCAAGACATTGTCTCTCAATAAGCTTTCTAGATAGCTCTCTAGGATTACAAAGATGTACATGCTACAGCTGAATCCCTCTTTGTTCCGAGGTTCACATTAGTTAGCTTGCATGGGTGGATGGAGAGCCGTTTGCAGTGACTGGGAAGACGGGAGCAGAAGTGAGTTTGGAGACAGAGAGTAGATTTGGGTCTAGGGTGGTGGATGGCCTTTGCAGTAGACAGATGAAGCTGTCTGGAAGCATCTGGTCTTCCCCTCCCAGGAAAAGACAAAACTGGAGATGCAGGTTTCAGAGCAGTGGCTGACACCACAGAGAAGACAGCTCAGGAGAGTTGGAGGCATTGGTGGTGAGGTGGGCCATTGACATACTTGCAGCAGCAGTATTGATTCAGGAGAGATGGGGAGGACAGCGCAGAGGAAGAACTGGAGGACAACCACTCTTCCTTGTGAGTGACTTGCATTGGAATGTTTGCCTCATCTTCCCCTCTGGATTATAAGATCCTTAAAGACAGGGACTGTGTAAACTTCAATAAGTCCCTCAAACAAAAGTACATTGCTGCACTGTCTGAGAATAATCAGTGAATTCCCACCAGGATTCTTCTTTTGCAGGAATTCAATGTGGTCAGAGCCACCAGTAAGACACATCCCCACAAATCACTTCTATAATTTCCCAAAGGACATCACGGCAGATTAAAAACAAGTGAGCAAATAAGGGGCATCCCATGTAATCCACCCATATCCATGCTAATCACATTAATCAGAGAGAATTAATTACACCTGAAAACAGATGCAAAGTTACATTCCTTAGAAAATCAATTCATTAAACTCATATTGGAATGCACAGTCAACAGCCCCCCATGTTTCAAAACTATCAGCCTGATTTGTGGCAACTTCTGATTTACTAACGAAACTGCTTAAAACATCTTTAAAGGCAATTACAATTACTGTCTGGCATCTGACAGAAAGAAATCTCGTCAGCATTGTCCCTGTGTGTCAACTGTCACAATTTTCTAAAAATTTTGAGGCGAAAAATAGGCAGGCTCTACTATTTGCTAGCCTCGATTAGGGTTAATTCAATGTGTGTCTGCAAATAATAGTGTTTAATGTAATCTCTCTAATTACAGATAAAACGCATTTTCAGTCATGCTCATCACTGACAGTATTTTGCAATAAGTTAAACTGACAGCTGCTTTCTAAAGGGAAGGCAAAAACAAACCTTCCTCGGGGTTGTGTTGATTTTCTCTCGCTTGCTCGCTTGCTCTTTTGCATTGAAGTTCAGAAAAAGATGAAACCAGACACTTTGGCTCTGGACACCAACTTTGAAAATCATGGCACGCTCTCTTCCTTGGGGAATGTTCACATTTTTCCACTTTCAACCCCCATCAGTGAACATGTAGACTGAATTCACTCAATGAGAATGTTCTAAAAAAATTTTTATTTTCCCCTAAACCAGGTGTTGTGTTTGGTACTGGAGAGAAAAAAAAAAATGACTCCATTAAATCCCATGACTGCCCATAAGCCAGGCCAAGCTTCCATTCACATCATACACAATATTCATCAGTGTCTCTAGCTTCTCCAGAGTGCAACTGTCCAAATCAAGCTATTTTGGACTGGGGATATGGAACAATAGGTAAAGTGCTTGCTGTGCAAGCATGAGGACCTGAATTTGGATCACCAGTACCAGGATAAAAAGCTGGGCATGGTGGTATGATCTCTGGGGCTAGGAACACAGAAGTAGGTAGATCCTTAGAATTTGCTGGCTAGCCAGCATAGATGATTTGGTAAGCTCTTGGCTTAGCGAGAGACCCTGTCTCAAAAAAATAAGATGGAAAATTATTAGGGAAGATGCCTGACATTGACCTCTGGCCTCCATCTGAATGCATATGTGCACACATATATGAACACACACACTACAGATTTTCTAAAGGGTCAGTGCATGCAGTGCTTATCCCTCTTCAGCCACAGCTGAGCACACCAGTTACCTACAAGAACCTACTACTGAATGTCCAGCATCTTTGTGGCCTAACATGAAAAGTTAAGCCAGACCAATTAGCTTTTCCCTCTTAGGAACTGAGGAATGCCAAATGAGATGAGTAGGACATAATAAAAACATAATAAAAGAAAAATCATAAAATGGAAGACAATGTTGAGAACACACTACTAGGTCTACAAGCCATAAGGAAAGAGAAACACAAGACCTAGCTCAACACTGAATGAGTAAAGAATAAATGCATGTGGTCTTAGATGGCGTCTTCGGTGGCTTCAGCTCTCATCTTGATACAGCAGAATCATCTGAGAGAGCCTCTGCCAAAGGATCGCCTAGATTAGGCTGGTCAGTGGGTAGACTGTCTTGTTGACTAATATAGGAGGTCCCAATCTACGGTGAGTGGCATAGAAAAAAGCTAGCTGAGTGTGAACCAGTGACTGAACCTGAGAGTGAGCCAACAAGCAGCATTCCTCCATGGTTCTTTCCTCCAGGTTCCTCCCTCTGACTTCCTTCAATAATGGGCCTGAATGATAAATCCTTCCTTCCCAATTGCCTTTGGTCGGTGTTTTTTCACAGCAACAGAAAGAACACTAGGACACACATCTTGGTGATTTATTTTTAGTTTCTCCAAAGCATGAGTGACTCATGCTGAGTCGTTGTCCTTAACATTCCTGAGTCTTTCCCACCTGTCTTTTACAGAAGCATTTTTCTTGTATCCTGTGTGTTCTTTAGGGGATAGAGTTTGTCTCCAACAACCATAGTTTAACTCAGAGTCACTTTCCTCTCTCGGGAAGAGTTATTGATCCAGGGCTGACAGGGTAGCTCTGCTTCATAGAGCCCTCAAGAACTCAATCTCTTCCAGCTCACGTCTCTATGGTCTGTGGGAGGTACTTTTGTCTCCATGGCTGAAGTGGCAACAACAGCCCTGATGGAAGGATGGACTGAAGGATGGAGAAGAAAAGGCAAATTGCCACTTAATATGGTTTTGTAGAATTTGATAAAAATCTTATCAGTAATTTGTGAGTGGAAACTATGTGAAAGTTCTAAGTCCTTCTAGCAGCACAAGAAACAGACACAACACCAGGAAAAGAGCAAGAAGGCATGAGCAGAGCTGAAGAAACACAAGTGGGAGCCTGAAGCCAGAGCTGGTATAGAAACGGGCAGAATCTGTAGCTATCTTAGGAGGTCTTTGGACCTTCCTATTTGTGGAACGGAGTTTAAAATAATCTCTTCTAGATCCCAGGGAGAAAGGGTCTTAGCTAACATATGGGTTAAATTCAAATCAGACAGATTCCAATACCAGTCTTTAGTTTATTTATAAACCATCCCAAGATACTGCCTATCATGAGAGTGTCCTTGACTCTCCTCCAAGTTGATATTTCCTCAGACAGAGCCATCTCTGGGCCAGTTGTACTGTCTCAAATGCCTTCTAGAAGATGCCATGGCATGTGAATATAGCAAAGACATTTCTAGTCTTCAAGATGGCAGAAACTACACCCTCTTGGAAATGGGGAATAGCAAAAATGGGAAATGAGGAACTGGTTAGCTCATTTTGAAAGGTAAGGGGCATGCATTATTTTGAGCAAATTAAGTTTATTCTTTAAAAAGAATAGATGTAAGACACCATAAGATGTTAATTTCTAATCCCTGGATGAATAATTATAAGATAGTGTGTGGTAGAGTGTTGGGGGAAGGTGTAGCCTAGTAAGCTCTCCTCTCCCTAAAGTTGCTGATCCCATTGGTCTGGGATGAGGGTCAAAAAGTTACATTTCTAGAATAATCTCAGAGGAGGCAGATTGCACTTTTAAAACAGGGAAGAATTCCTGCCTGTGCTCATAAGGAGCACATAAGGAGGTGCATACAAATTCTCTAACATGAGTTTGAGAACCTGAAAACAATGCATTGGCTGAAGAAATATGAATAGAGAATTATATTCCTTAAGAGAGGTACTATGGGATAGCCAAAATTAACCAACAAGAGCTCTACACATCATAGACAGATCTCAAATACAGTTTGACCTGAGGAAAAACTAGTTTCCAAACACTAATTATATACTCACGATATTTAAGCCATACATTACTTAGGTATATTTATCATAGCCAATGATAATCCAATATTCAAAAATGAGAAAGGAAGAGAAAGTTAACTGGATACTGGGAATTGTAGATGTTCTCATGTTGTTGATTAAGTTCAGAGATTATTTAATGATAGGAATATTGTGTTGGTCAAGATTCTCTAGAGTAGCAGTTCTTTTTGGGGGTGTTTCAAAACAGAGTTTCTCTGTGTAGTTTGGAACCTGTCCTGACACTCACCAGGCTGGTTTCGAACTCACAGATATCTGCCTGCCTCTGCCTCTCAAGTGCTGAGATTAAAGGCATGTGCCACCAGTGCCCATCTTAGAGTAGCAGTTCTTAACCTGTGGCTTGCAACCCTTTTGGAGGGTGGCAAATCAGATATCCTGCATATCAAATGTTTATATTATAATTCATAATTATATCACAATTACAATTATAGAATAGCAATGAAACAATTTTATGGTTGGGGTTATCACAACATGAGAAACTGTATTAAAGGGTAGAAACATTAAGAAGTTTGAGAATCACTACTCTATAGTAACAGAATTTACAGAGTAAATCTCTCTCTCTTGGACCTAAAAGGGGTCCAAGAAGCCAGCACCTGGGCCTTACACGGTTGCCAGCATGAGGTTATCAAGGGATGGGGTGTGAGAACTGTGGGGGCAGCATGATTAGAGCCTGAAGAGAATCAGGCAGTTTGAGGAGTTAGTGAAGCAGGAAGGACAAATGTGTGCTGGAGTGTGGCTATGGTTCTGGGGTGGAGTTACTACCCTTTGCTCATGAGCAAGGAAGTGAGTTTAAGTGGCTTCAGTTCTTTGCAGGAACAGGTGCTTAGTGAGTGAATTCCAAAGGGCAATGAGAGGTGTCAGGGAGGTACCAGCCTATATTCAAATTCCATATGCTGTCTGTGAGATCTTCGGTTATAGCTTTAACCCCTCCCAACCTCCTCCCTCCTTTATAGACTGAGGAAAACCACACTGTCTGAGAAATACTAAGCATTAGATGGCACCATGGGTAAATAAATGAGCTTGCTAGAATGTCTGGTGTAAAGAGTAGGAGGTTAGTCAATGTCAGATCTCCCTTTTTCTTCCCCGAAAATCAAATCCCTCTGGAGGTGTGAGGGCTAGGCTCATCATAGCAGGTGGCAGAAGGAGCTGATGATCCCTTGACTCTGATTGAATCATGGAATGGTCCTAATACAGAGACTGGAGCAATACATAAGGTTAGGAGGGCATCATACAGTAACATGAGTCATGCATGGTATCCCCATCAGTATCACAGAACTGACTTGAGGACAATGCTGACAAAGGCCCTAGGAAACATTTCCTGAAGAATTCTGTCTTAGTTAGGGTCTTTAATTACTGTGAAGAGATATAGCAACCCATAAAGGAAAACATTTATCTGGAGAAGCTCACTTACAGTTTCAGAGGTTCAGTCCATTTTATCGAGAAGGGGAGCACGGCAGCATTTAGGCAGACATGGTGCTGGAGAAGCAGCTGAGTCCTACAGCTTGCAAGTAATAGGAACTATACTGAGACACTAGATGGTATCCTGAGCATGGGAAACCTTAAAGCCTGTCCCCACAGTGACATACTTCCTCCAACAAAGCCATAACTCCTAATAGTGCCACTCCCTATGAGATTATAGAAGGCAATTATATTCAAGCTACCACACATTCTATCCACCCTGTGGGGGTGTTGAACAGTAGAAATGCAGAATTATCCTGTGACACTTGGGATCCTTCAATTGGCTGAAGGCTTTCAAAAACAATATCTGAACCAGTACTGAGAGTCTCTCAGATTTTAATTTTTTTTCAGTTTTAGTCTAGCTGGAGAACAGAAGTTTGTAAATATCCATGATTGGGGAGAAAATTTCAGATCTTTCCTGAAGGAAGGAATCTGGTGGGGGAATCCCCTGAAATCAGCAGCTAAAGCAAAGTGAAAGCAAAACAAACACAAAACCCCAAATCACCAAACCAGAACAATAACAAAATGCACATATAATCAAGACTGTCCTAGGAAAGCATTTAAGTCCTACTTAGGAATGACAATTATCCAGAGAGAAAACAGGGTGTGAGGACTTCAGAACCCCTCTTTTTGTTATTCACCTTCTACTTACCATAGCCAGAAGGTGGACACAGTTCAAGTACGCACTGACAGGAAAGGATAAGCAAAATGTGGACTACACATTACACTGGCGTATTTAGTCTCAGAAAAGAAGTAAATTCTGGCACGTGCTGCAGCCAGAGAGGGACAGATCCTGCGGCCAATTTACAGAGGCAGAAATGTCTCTTAGGGGCTTTGAGCAGGAAATGGGAGGTGCTGTTTAACCGGTGCAGTTTCAGAGTTGCAAGGTGGGAAAATTCTCAAGACTGCTTGCTCAGTGCAAATGTGCTTAATACTACTGACCTGTACCGTTCCCTGTACTGAACTGTGCGTGGTGTCAGTGTCATGCACCTGTAATTCCAGCACTGGGGGTGGGGTGGGGGGCAGAGACGGGCAGAGCTCTGTGAGTTCGAGGCCAACCTGGTCTACAAAGTGAGTTCCAGGACAGCCAGAACTGTTACACAGAAAACCCTGTCTCAATAAATAAATAAGTAAGTAAGTAAATAAATAAATAAATAACTTTCTATGGAATGTGTGTTTCTCACAATGAAAAAAAGTTAACAATGAACTTTCTATGTTTACCCCTGTACATTTAAAAATTTTAGCTACAGACAAATCTAATTTCTTGTCCCTTCCTATTCAAACTAGGCCTTTGTCCTTATGGTCTCCAGAGAAGGGCTTTATTAATTATTACTATTATTGGCATTACTTTTAGCCTACCACTTATTTTAATTCATAACCAGATGGAGATCTGCTGTATCTCTCCTTCATTTCTTACTAAGCATATATTATAACTGAGCTAATGAACTTGTTGACAAGTAGGGAGAATGGCCTGGATCCTAAGCTTCACGCTGGATTTAGTTGTCACAGAACATGCCTAATGTGGGGATTGATGAACTTCCTTAGAACAACCACAATATTTCTACTTTCAAAGCATCAGCACATAAAAAGACAATTGTACTGAGACTTTATGAGGTTTTGGGAGGAGTTAGAATGAAAATTGAGTTTGTGGCTTTTAGAAAGAAGGAGCTTTGGTCCAGGCAGCATCAGTGAAATGAAGCAGGAGGAGGGGGTAGGGAGGAAGGGAGGGAGGGAGAGAGGGAGGGAGGGAGGGGGAGGGAGAGAGAAGGAGGAGGGAAGGTGGAACAGAGCACACTGCTCAGTCTTGGAAGACTACAGCCTCAATTTGCACAATTTTGGGTTCACAAACAATATCATCTTGATGCAAAAATGATTCCTCCTTGCCTCTAAGAAGACTATTAGGCAACAAATGGTTAGTTCCAACCACATTATCTGCAGTTAGAAAGAAAATGTAGTTTCACACAGTGCTCGTGTGTGTGTGTGTGTGTGTGTGTGTGTGTGTGTGTGTGTGTGTGTCCTAGGTGCACCCAGCATGCCTTGCCCCCAGGAAACAGTCAATAAATGGTTATTGAATTTAGAGCATCCTTCTTCCCAATCACTGAGGTTTAATCTATTCCCAATTCAGAATATCTATTAACTTTGCAGCATCACTAAGCCTTTAAAAATAATCCATTTTTGGATGCATTTAAAGACTTCTCAGTAAATATTACTATACCGATTAAGAGAAAGCTGTTAAAGGAAGCATGCCCATTCAACACACAGGTAGCCGTTGGTAAAATGTAATTTAATTTAATTATTTAAATTTACATTGTTAATGTACAAGAGCATTTTTTTTTTTCAAACCACAGGTTAACACACTCTAAAAAGCAATGCTGTTAGAGGAGAAGGGCTTGGGAAACTCAGCCATTTGAAACAAAAGCAAGGCACTCTCCAATAACAGTGGGTAGAGTCCCGATTTCCAGCTGTGGGTGGCTTCACACTGAGAGAGTCCTCCCCAAGGGGAGGACTCACCTGCTTTAATGCTTGTTCTCCTCAGAGCTAGTGTGCCATCCACTCTGTGTACACTTGTGTGTCAACATTAAAAAAAAATTGAACAGTTAGATGACTTGTGAGGCTCTCATAGTTGTGATAACTATGGAAGACAGAAGAACACTGGCTGTATAGTCTTTCCTTTTAGCACTAGTGTCTGGCCCTGTAACTAAAACAGCTCCATTATTTCTTCAAATCAGCAGGTATAACACCTAGACAGTCCTTTCCCTTCAATTCGATGGGTTGACAAAAAAGGAACAGCATTTCCCTAGAGCACTGTGCTGCTGTTTTGCTTTGCTTTTCAGACAGGACAAAAACAAGGATTAACTTTCGAATACTCAAGGTGCATAAGAAGGTTATATAAGCTTAGTACTTCTAATTTATTCAAATTCAATTTGAATTTGGTCTGAAGCAATTTTGTGTGAAATGTTAGCTTTCCTGATATTTAGTAATGTTTATTATGTTTGCATATAAGCTCAACAAATTAATGCCAAAGTACTACTTTATTCAAGGCTGTCTGCAGGTAAAATGTTAACATGAGCGACTATGCTTAAAAGTCTATTTTCCTATAGGTGCAGTGTTGTAGGAGAAGAACTAAGCAAAGGTAAATTAAATCTTAGTCTCAATTCTGTTACAGCTGTTAGCCCTGGAACGGGCCCCAGTTTTCTCCATTGTGAATTTCAGGAGATCTAATCAGATAATGAGCCAGGCCCCTTCCAAGTCTGAGGTTCAAACTCCTAGTATTCCAGGCCCTGTCATCTTGATAGAAAAGTAATATCTTTCATAAAACCCCACACAAACAAAGTACAACAATCAAATATCTGAATAATTCCGGGGGGGGGGGAGAAAGGATATGATTTGTTATCTGGATTATACTTTGCAGCAATTAAGCAATTCATTTGGCATTTGTTTGATTGTATAATTTAATGACAATATAAACAGCATAGTTTTGTTATTTTTTTTAAAAGACTAAAGCAAAAATGATTTAAAGCTAACAAAAGCTACTGTGACAACAGTTTGACATTCAAAGTTTGATTCTTAGCAAAACGGCCAAAGGTAACTTGACTTGATACAGAGTATATAATATAAAGACTTTTAGACCTAAAAATCTTCAAACATTTTTGAATTTAGCAAAACATAAGCAAAATTTTCATATCAAAGTGCTAAACAGTGCTGCCTTAAAGGTCACTGCAAATGAAGGATAAAATAATCGCGTGGGAAGTGACATTTATTGTACAAATGGTTAATAAAAAGACACATTATAAATATATATATAACCTGCTATGTTTATATATATATATATGCTTATTTAATTTCTAATTGGTGTATCCAAGTCACCACAAACACCCCATTTGATTATTCTGTAACTCAGCCTCCAGGAGCTGGTGGTCTTGCAATAAATACAGGCAAAGCTATTACAATATAACGTGCATACAAATGTTCATACAAATAAGGACACTATGCAACAAATTATTTCATAATAATATGGCATCAACAGTAGAAACATATAAAAGGGGGCACACACACGGAATGTTGAACTGCAACCCACTAATCTTTTCTAGTACTCACGTTAATACTATGTTTTTATTTTTTATTTTTTTTTTTAAAAAAAGATGATTCACTTGCTTCCCAAAATTGTCTCTTTAACCAATAACAAAAATTAAATTATATATATATATAAATCCTTATCACCTCTGGTGCTTACCCTGTATGACCCAGTTCCTACTTATTTGCATGTTCTCCTTGAAGGGAAGCAAACACTTGATTGACTCACCCAACACTCCTTGGGCTTCTGAATGGATGAACCAGAAGTCGCTACAACCTTAGTAGGCTTAGAGAACTATGTCCAGGTTGACAGAATACAATGAACGCAATTGTATGCAATCCATTTTAATAACCTGATTCCCCCTTCAGGACGGCTGGATAGTCATCAGGGGGCAAATTTCATCAAGAATGGCCAGAAAGTCTTAGATGGGCCACACCTCTGAAGGGTTCTACAGGGCAGGCGGATCAAACCTTTGCTAGGAAAATGAGCGTGTCATTTGCTAACATGACTGCCTCCTTATTTTCATATAAAATAAGGGAGAGTTCACAAACAAGACTTAGTAAGACAGCACTTTAAAAAATTGCACTTGAATATGGAAGCAAACAGCCATTATCATTTTGCTAAGTCTGATTTGTAGATAGTCTTCCATCTTTTGCCATTGTTTTTTTTTCTTTTCTTTTCTTTTTTAAGAAGAAGAAAGAAATGGAGAGAAGGGGATTTGCTGCCTTGTTTGCATGACATATGTACCCTTGATATAGGAAGTATATCCTAAAGGGATCAGTCTTAAGACACAGTCTACCCTGGTGAACAGCCCTTGACTGTTCTTGTTTGTAAATACAAAGCAACCATAATTGTATTCCCCAGAAAGAGTTTTAAACAGTTACATTATCCTTTCCCCCCTGCTGGGACAGCATCATCCAAAAGTGCTTTGTCAGCAATTTCTTAGAAAAGCCTCATGAACTATATACCCCCTCCCACCCCACCCACCAAAGCCTAAATACAAAACACAACCCCAACACAATACTCAGCAAGGTTTCTGGCTTTAGGTTGTAAGGAAAGGTGCCAGGGAAAAAAAACAAAAAGTCTTTGCTTTCTATGGGAGCTGGGAGCTGCTTTTCCCCTGAAGGAAGGACAGAGTGGCAGGTGTTCAGACCCATCCTTTTGCTAGCTTAATGATCAGGTGGCAGCAGAGCAAGGGGTTCTCTGCTCAGAAAGGCAGGGTATCAAGGAAGAGCTTGTCGATAATAGAAGGTGGGGCCACCAAGTCCTCCAGCTTCAGGTAGAAGATGCGCTGGAGGCCCTGAGTGCAGATCTTCCTCAGTTCCACCAGTGCACGAAGGACCTTGGGCTCGGTGGGCTCCAGGGCCTGCCCCTTCCTCTGGTGGTCCTTTAAGCTGCTTGTGATCTTGTTGCATAGCTCCTCCACTCTCTTTGGTTCTTTTAACCCATGTCGCTCTGTAGAAGAACAGAGGAGGGTGAGTTTGGGTGGGGGCAGGTCAAACAGCAATAAAAGTTCTAATGAAGGGCCTTCTCCTTTCCTGCCAGATGGGTTAGGTATTTTACAATCAAAATGCCCTTTGTGGACTGGGGTGATAGCCCTATTAGTAGCTCTGTCACGATCAGCTTTGGATTCTTCAGAACCGCCACCTGTGATGGCCCATGTGTGTAATTCCAGCACTTGGGAGGCAGAACCAGCAGCACCCCTGGGGCTTGGTGGCCAGCCAGTATTGTCTACTTGGCTTGGCACAGGAAAGTAAGTTAACCTTCTGTTCTGAAGCAAGAGGGAGCCATTGTTGTGAGCCCCTCAACACCCCATCCTATGTTTCCATGCTAGCTGGGTTTGGGAAAAGCCAGCTTCCCTTTCCTTGTTTTGCTTCTTCTCTCAGAATACTCTGACTTAGGCCTGGCACTCGACTATGGAACTCAGAGGCAGAGAAGGAAAATTCACAGCACAGAGGGGTGGGGGAGTGGGGAGACAAGGAGCAGACTCAGAAAGCACCCCTTACTTCCACAAAACTATACAGAAAACTATTCCCAATGTTGATGTTCTCCAACACACAGTTGCAGAAAGCTGGTGTTTAAAGCCCATTTTCCAGGCAGTTTGTCCTCTGGCTGAAAAGTGCTGTTGGGGTCTCACTATGATGACACAGGAGCCAAACATCCTATACAAGTGACTTTGCTCTCACAGCCTGAGTAGAGCAGAACCTCTTTTCCAAGAGAAGATTGGGGTCTCCTTTATCCCAGTTTTTCTCTATTGGTATATTTATATCCAAAAACGTGTGTGTGTGTGTGTGTGTGTGTGTGTGTGTGTGTGTGTGTGTGTGTGTGTGTGAGAGAGAGAGAGAGAGAGAGAGAGAGAGAGAGAGAGAGAGAAAGAGAGAGAGAAACTATTTCCCTGAAGCAAAAAATAAATAAAAAATAAAAATAAAAAAATAAAAAAAACAAAGCAAAACAAAAAACAAGTATCCATGCATTTTTTCTTTCTTGTCCCAAAAGGAAGAGGCTTGTAAACCAGGAAAATTGCCTTCTCAGTGTGGCTAGGGTGTATGACTTGGTTAAGTGTTTTCCTCACTAGGGCCTTATTAAGAGAGGAGGCTGGACACTAAGGCCTCTTCCAGAGCTGATGGGTCAAGATGTGTTGAAGTACAGCAGGGAAATCACTCCCAGTGTCTCAGTGGACTGTGGCTTGCAGGTTTCTGATGAAGTGTTCTATAGAGAAAAAGCCTGGGGTTTAGAAATTAATCCAGTTCTGACTCTGCCCTTTACCCTGTGTCCCTGTCTCTTCACAACTCAGTGTCTTCCTAGCAAAATGGGAGTTCCCGGGTAGAAAATGCACACGTCGGAGTCCTACTCCTCCTGTTCAAACATTTTGTAGTGAATTGGCAGAAGAGTGTGATCATTATATAAATGTCCTCCAACTAAGATGATGTTACAGATGCCAACTGTAGAATGCTACACACTGGGATAAGCAACACCTGAGACAATGGCTGATGCTTAGTGAGTGGGAGACAGTTGCAAGACCAAACAGAAAACAGAGCCCCAACATCCCCAAGCTCTGTGGCTCTTAACTTTGCATGCCCTAGGAGACTTTCGGTTACCCAGGTGTAAAACTCCCCACTAAATGCATAACCCCTGTGTTTCAAGCTCAGAAGAAACACCAAGAGTGAATCTTGAGGAATCCTGCTTTCAGTGGTCCTCTGCTGAAAGTTTTATTCTATGCCCAAAGCATAGAACTAGGTGGCAAATTTGGCAGTAAGTTTCAAGAGGTACAATATGTTCATAGCTCTGACCAAGCTACCTCATTCTTGGAAACCTATCCAATGAAGAAAGTCAACTGAAAACAACAACAACCTTGCATTTGTGGAAATATTTGGTGCAGCATTTATCTATTATGACCCCACACCCAAAAGTCCAAACAAAGGAAACACTGGGAGAGATACAGGGTTGGAGAACAGGGGAACTGTTGAGTAAATAATGGCATGTCCACACAGTGGAAGATCCTAAAACTATCAGGGATAATGAAGATTATTAAACAAGATAGAAAAATACAAATAACACTAAATGAATAAAATAATATTAAATAGTGCCTAGGCCATTATCACACCTAATGCAAAAATAATACTACAAATCTGGGGTTGATGAGATGGCTGAGCAGTTAAAGGTATTTTGCGCCAACACTGATGCTCTGAATTCAGTTTCTGGTCTCCACCTGGTAGAAGGAGAGATATAGCTCCCCCATATTGTCTTCTTGATCTCCACAAATGCACTGTGGAATGTGCATGCATTCTGACATACACACAAAATAAATAAGTATATGTTTTCCTTCACAGAAAAGATGAAAAGAAACAAAATGTGAAAATATCCATGAGATAACTGGATGTTTCCCTTACCTTTCTTTTGGAATTTCTAGGTTAGTGTAATTTGGAGAATAATGTTAAAATAGAACAAGGTGGGTGATAGTCCTTCATGAAGCCCTGCCATATGTATATCACAGCCAAGCACTAACTTGCTGGTATTAAATTCTATTAGCACTGAGATACATTAAATCTGATTTGCAAGCTCAGGAGAGGAGGTGTCTCCCACAATCAACTACCAGTCCATTAACCGAGGCTTTCCCATCCTTCCAGGGCTTCCTGTCTCACAGAGCATCCAAGATTCCACACTCATTATCAGGATGAAGAAACTGAGCAATTTGTGTGATGCGGGGGGTGGGGGAGGGTCGATTGATCGTGGGACCTTAGAGCCAGACTTTCTCATGGCCAAACTCACAGACGGGAGCATGGAGTTTTCTCTGCTCTTCAGCCAGTCTGGCTGCTCAATAACTATGGCAACCATTATTTATTCAGTGAATTGAAGTGGAGATCGATACCTCCTGCCAGCTGGATCAACCAGGCCTGGAATTCCTTGAGGAATTCATAGACACTCCTGTTAGGAGCCAAAGGCACCTCATTCCTTCTTTGTTGCGGTGAACGCTCATAGGATCTGTGGCTTCTTTAGTTTTCCATAAGAGCTAAGATAAAATTCAGTCTCTGTGTATACTCCTGCCAGCAGCCAGGAAGGTTTTCAGATCATCAGGGAGTCACCAAGTGTCTGGAACCTTCTCAACAATTTAAAATTCCTTAAAATTCTAATTACTAACATTTAGTTGAACGGACACCCTCCTGCTCCCCTTTGCAAATTGGCAAACAGCTACAGAGCTGAAATCCAGAGTTCATAAATACAGAGGGAGAGGGGAAATCAGATATCTGGATTTTCTCCTTTTCTGGAGCATTACATATAGAAGATCAAGCTTTTTCTGGGCAGGAGGGGTGCAGTTTGGTGGTAAAGTACTCGCCTGGCATGTGTGATGCACTAACTTGAATCCTCAGCAAAGAAAATAAAATTTCCCCCTATGGTTTGACCCAATGAGCTTTTTGCATTGGATGTATACAATATTATTCCTGCCTTTCAGTATTTTAACTCAAGCATCATGTTTCCAAGACACCAAAAAGTGAATTCATAGTCACAATTAAGTATTGGTAGTACGTCACAAACATTGTGTGTGTACATTGGAAGGGATTTGATCCGCTCTGTTTAAATTCCCACCTAAGAGAAGAATGTGCACTACAAAACCAGAGTCAGGTTCCAGCTAGACTGGCAGGTCAGTCATTTCAATCTGCTGACATACTCATCTAATAGCCCTTAGATTATACTCTCTTACTTAGATTATTTTATCTCAGAAAGAGACAGGACAGTCTGTTAGTTTTAATTAATATGTAAGAAGACTCAAAGAGTTAAGTGAACTTCACAAGTGGCCAGTTTCTTTCAAACCACATCTGAGAGAACTTTGCTCATGGCTGGCTGGCTATCTGCCTTTGACTGTCTTTAGTGGTTAGAAAGTTTCTCCTCATTCTGATATGAGCCGGCCTTCTTTTAGCACCCCCTTACTATCTGTGTATTTAATTAACTAGTGGTTAATTACTTCTTTAAATAGATGTTTATTAAGGACCTAGTCTGTGACAAGCAGTGCTATAGACAGTGTGTTCTGAGCAGTGACGAAAACAGCACGTTCCACCCAGTCGGGCAGTTCTCATCTTAAGACAAGTTTGGATTCCTGTGCCTGTTAGCTATCCATGCCACAGATGGCTCTGCTGAGCAGGAGGGCGTTGGAAGGAAGATAGGAGGAGAGAGAGGACACAGGAGGAGAGGTGGAGAGCAGAGGGGAGGAGGGGGAGCGGGCGGGCTGATTGAGTAAAATAATGAGACACCTCAGTCTATGCCCCTGTTCTTCCCTCTTCAGCTGGTTAAGGCTCACTCATCTCAGCTCCAACCCTCCATCAAGGAAGCTTCCTTCTTGGCTCTTGTCTACGTCAGATCCTCTTATAATACAAGATCCTCTCCCTTCCCAGGACACGCAAGTTTGAAATCCGACATTCATGTGACAATTGCCTGTCTCTTTCATTAGTTTTAAGCTCCCTGGAGAAATGCCCTATATTTGCTCACTGTGGTCTCATCTCCTGTACCAACCCTAGCACATCAGGGACACTTAATACGCATCTGATAGGTGAATCTGTAAGACGGGAAGACCAAAGTTGCTTAAGAAATGATTAAATAAACTCTAAATGTGAAAGTTGCTCAGATTAAAAGGATGAGTTGGGAGTTGCTAAGACACCTGCTCACAATAGTAGGAACTTTATAAACTCTCAGACTTCCCATGCAGGAGCTCTCTCTCCATACCTCTCAGCTCTGTCAGCTATTAGCTGAGTGACTTTGGGTCTGTTTTCACCGTTTTCACGCTTGTAAAAGAGGGCAAAAAAGGCAGTCACCTCTTGTCTTGCTGTGAGAATGAAATGATCTTTACATGCAGAATACTTGGAATAGTGCCAGGCATATAGTAGGCACTTAATAAATACTTGCAAATACTCTGTGTATTTGAAACTCAGTTCATTACCTTCCATGTCAACCATGGCTCTGAGTTCAACTGCATGGAAATCTCACCCCAAACTCTTCTGGGGATCCCTTCTTCTTGGGGGGGGGCATTAATTTAACCTATCCCAGTAACTTCAGTTACTGTCAGTGTGGTGTTCCTTGCATCTGTGTTCTTCTCTCAATTCCAACCTCCTCTAGAGAAGATCTCTACTATGTGCTGCCTATATTGTTTTAATTGCTCTTGATGGGTTTCCTTGCTGTGATCCATCCCAGGTACTTCCAAATTTATTAAACAACATTAGGACCACACATGTAAAACTCTTGGCACCGTGCCAGGTACTGGCTAAGAAATACTCGCTATTATTAATATCAAGGAATCCCAAATACCAATAGGTTCTCCTGTTCCTCAAAGAATGGCTGCCATCCCAGCAGCATCAACATAACCTAAGAGCTTGTGAGGAATGCAGAACCTTGGGCCCTGATCCCGGTACATACAACCAGAATATACAACCCTATGTCTAGTGCTCAATGCTCTGTATGTTGGGTGGGGGAGCTCAATCCTAGTACCACAGAGCTGCTGGTCAGCATCTCTACCCTGCTGTGTGCACCTAGTCTCTGTAACCTTCACTTCTCAGGGCAGCTTATTTTAATTTCATATGGTTCCACTGTGAGAACTCTCTCCCGAGGGAGTTCATTCCAATGACAAACAGTTTTGCCTTAGCTTCTTATATAGAGCTAACTTCTGCTGTTTTAGTTTTCATCTCTGCATTGAGTTCTCATTCTCAGAGCAGAGAGTAGTGGATGGAGAAAGGGATGGACAGTATCCAGCAGCAGCCCATCCCCTAGACAGCTTTTTGAGCAGGTCTTGGGACACTGGCCAGCTTAGAGATGACACAGTGCCTGCCAACGAGGAAGAGAAACGGGGCCGATACTGAAGCAGCAAACGTCAAACGAACTTCCTGCTCTAACCCCAGCCTCTTTCTCTAGGAAGTCGTGCTGCTGCCATTTGCTGTGTCACATGTCCTTTACTGACTGGTGGGCAGTCCCAGAAGTCACACTAGTCAGGAAGCCACAAGTCAGGTGGAGGAGGACAAGGGCTTTCCTGCCTTTGAGTGGGTGTCTGTCTCTTCAAGACCACAGCTCTTTAAGGATAAGGGACTATGTACCTGGCATGTGGCAGATGCTCCACAGGCGTCAAATGAATCCATCTAAATTGAAATTAGGCAGCTCTTGGGAAGTCAGACTATTTTCTAACAACAATGGTAGGCTAAAAATAATTTAGGTTTTCCTAATTTGAGACTTGCTGATATTTACAAGCCAATTATCCAACTATATTGGTCATGCACTAAGTTAATTGTAAGGTAATTTTAAAGATTAACGAGATCCTCTTTGCCCTAAGGCTTTCATTTGGGCACCAATGTATATCCCAATGCTAGAATGAGCCACAGTAGGAAATCCTGTGTGTGTGTATATTCATAAGTGCTTGTATGTATGTCAGTACATGTGTACATGTGTATGGGGAGGCTTTATCACTGTGTTAATTGTTGAGGCAGAGTCTCTCAATGAATCTAGAACCTTCTGATTCTGGAAGGCTATCTGGCCAATGAGCTCCAGGGATCTTCCTCTCTGTCTCCTTCCCCCCCATTGCTGGGGTTACATGGGTGCTGGTGGTTGAGCTCTGGTCTTCATGCTTGCACTAAGGCCATTTCCCATTGGGCTATCTCCCCAGGTTCAGAAAATATCATATTGACTTGAACGGAAAGAAAAAACACTTGCCACCCCAGACAATTGTGACATTGAAAATTGTTCACAGTCAGTACCTGGAGTTGGGGGGGGTGTGTATAAATGGAGTTTGGGGGGATGCGTAAATGGACATTATTTACAGTCTTTCCAACCATTGCTTTTTTTTGTCTGGGGGAAAGCATTGTATATTCAGAGACTGAAGAAAAATCAGCCAAGATACTAGCATCACTGTCCTGCTTTTATGAAGCCCATAAAAAGGTATAAACAAAGAAAACCTCAAATGTACCATATATATATATATATATATATATATATATATATATATATATGCAATTGTATGGGGACTAAATATAATCATAGATTCTGAGAACAGTTAGCTTGTGCTAAAAAAACAACATTTAGGATAACAACAGTGAAGGCCTGGATGTTTTTGTCCCTTCTGTAGGGTTACACACTAGTTTACTCTTTATAAGTAACCTACATGTTAGGTTACTTATAAAATACATGTTTTTGTCTGCTATGATCTGACTGTGCCCTTCATCATGTACTAAAATCTAACCTCAATGTGACAGTACTAAGAAGGGGTGCTTGGAAGGGGCCTCCAAAAAGTCTAGACAGGAATTTCTATTGTTTATAAGTTACCCATACTGTGGCTGTTTGTCATAGCAACCTAAATGGTCTAAGACCTTACCTCCATGAGAAATGAAAACACTTATTTCCAGAAAAGACAAGGGATTGCTCAAAATCATGCAGTTATGAAGTGGCCAGATAAAGACTTGAACTTCTATCTCTAGTCTTCAAATTCTTCAACTACCCCCTTTCTTTTCCAAACTACATTATTCATTCATACTTGCCTTTGCCTTGAGTTTGATGAAAATTCAGAATGCATGTATTCAAAGTGAGCAGAGAAGCTCTAGAAAGACAGGTGGAGGGATCACCTGCCACATCCCCTAGGTCCTGCCTTTCTTCCTCCTCTGTCTTAGAGGTCATGTCTCAAGAAGATCAGGGAAAACAGACAGAACATAAAGGACTCATTGTTTTACTTGACAGAAGTCTTGAGTCAGGAAAGAAATGCCTTGGGGAATTTTCAACATTTGGGTATCAAAATTTCCTCTGCAACATGGTTCCAAAAGTCCTGTTTGGTTACATTTCCCTATCAATCACTAGATGGGAAATAAAAGCTTACAGTCCAAGGTTAATTCATAGTATGAGGCCACAAGGTAAATATCTCAACAAATCCTTTACACTTTCCCAGAGTTCAGAGAGTGAACTCAAGCTGGTGCCTTCGGAGGCAGTGAAACTGTCTCCCAGAGTGGACTCCCGCCTTTGCCTTTCTGCTTGCTCCAGGACACACAGTCCTTTGGAATCAGCCTGAACTCTCTGAAACATTCTCATCTTTCTGCTTAAGTCATGTATGTGATTAAATGCAGGAAGAAAGTAGTCTGGCCATGCCTGATTTCCCCACAGGGTGGTTGATGGTCATACCCTGGACCTCTGAGTCCCCTGATTTGGAAAGTCTTTTATGTCTAGATGCTACTGCTTTGGGAAATTATCCATGAAAAGAGCTGCTAGTGTTCTTAATTCCCTCAAACTCAGCAATTACCCAGACTTCCTCTGCATTGACTATCCCTTTAAGAACCTACACACTTCCAGGTGTGATGGCTTATGCCTTTAATCCCAGCATTCAGGATGTAGAGGCAGGCAGATCTTTGTGAGTTCAAGGCCAGCCTGGTCTACAGAATTCCAGGACATCCAGGGCTATATAGTGAGACATTGTTTCAAAAAAACCCCAAACCAAACCAAACCAAACCAAAGCAGTAGGCATTGCTTTCTAGGCATTTTCCTTCTTCTATTGTCCAGTGCTTTCATGCATCCCAAACCCTGCGCAGACACCAAAGCCCAAGAGTTCCTAGAGATTAGAAGGCTAATTCAGCTGGGGTAATATGGGTAGCACCTCTGACAGCTTGCTCTATAAAGGCAAGAGTGGAGGCAGGAACTGGAGCTGCCCTATGGGAAACCTTTACAGACAAACCACTCAGCCTGTTGCTAGTCTACCATAATTGGCTTGTAATCACTGTCCTCCTTTGAGTCTCTCAAGTGTCTCAGGAAATATTCACCAAACATACTATCCTGGCCTGCTTTGCTTTGTTAGAGACAGGCTGGTCTGGAATTCACCATGTAGGACAGACTAGCCTTGAATTCATGAGCCTCTTGTCTTTGTCTCCTGAGCAGTGGAATCATAGGTATGACTCATCAGGCCCTACTCATGCTGCCTTATAAAGCTACCAACTTTTCTTCATAACAATGAGTTTCATTTTTCACTAGCCAAGGTTTCCGAAGAGAAGGACACATATGGGTCCAACTGGAGGGAGCCTCTGCTACCGCCATTTCAAGGAGGAGCTTACATAGATCTAACGTCTGCCATGAATTCACTTTGGCTACATCATCAACCTCGTTTTTTATAACCTACACTGCCACCCCATGGAATGGATGTTATTATTTCTACTGTGTGGATAAAGAAACAGAAGCACAGAGAAGAAAAATGTGTTACTCAATCTCCTTTGCTGATGAAACACCAGAGTCCAGAATAATAAAACAGTTGCTAGAACCTATGCTTTTCCTGCCATGACAAACTGCCTCTTCCTCCAGCAAATGTCTACCTGGGCAGTGGGCTGGTCAGCTCTGATCACAAAGCAGCTCAAAGGGATGCAGAGACTAGCACCATTTTCCTCAGCTCCTACTCTGAACTCTGAACTGTGAACTCTGTGGACTTAGGTTGGGAACACCTGGTACCCTCATGTCCATTAACTTCCACAGTAAAACAGAACTAGAACTTGGCCTCATGGCCACGCCCTCCCTGAGAGCTGCAGTCCTGACACTGTGCAACTTCCTCCTACCCTCATCCCTAACCAACTTTGTGTTCAAGAGTCACCTGCTATGGTAGATCATTCTAGAACACAAGTCTGGCCATCTTGTTCCTCTGTGCAAAACTTTCTGTGATTCTCCACTGATCTAAGGACAGATCCCATCTATTTGACTAGGTGTGGAAGGCTGAGGAAAGGCTCAGTATCCTACAACACTCTTCTCATCAATCTAGGGCTTCTCCTATCACTATTTCCTTTGTGAAACTTAGGTCAACCATATTCACAATGGCTTCAGGAAATTTTCATGTATGCCTACAATTATTATTCCCTCCACAGAAACACTTTCTGCTTCCTCATCTGTGGTCTCTTGACATTTAGTCTCATTCAACCCTCTGCATCCTATGGATTAATTTACACATGCTATGTCCTCCAGGGATGTGTGCTGCCATCTTTGAAAACCCAGTGACATGTGAGACAGCTCCTAGAACACTGAACATATATTCAACTCCCATTTCCATCGTGATAGGGCAATGAAGTGGCTTTAAAAGTTACAGAAAGTTAACACAGGTTCAAAACAGTTTGTCTCTGGGCCTTGGTGGCACACACCTTTAATCCCAGCACTCTGGAGGCAGAGGCAGGCAAATCTCTGTGAGTTCAAGACTAGCCTGGTCTACAAGAGCTAGTTCTAGGAAAGGCTCCAAAGCAATACAGAAAAACCCTGTCTCAAAAAACCAAAAAACCAAACCAACCCAACCCAACCCAACCCAACCACCCCCCCCACCAAAAACAACAACAACAACAAAAACAAAAACAAACAAACAAAGAACCACTTTGTCTCTTGTAAATAAACTCATTTCTATACTTCTATACTTTCCAGTTTTGGAAGTCTAACTGTCTTAGAAACGTTGAATGGGTCTGAAATGGAGCTGAAGACCTAGGGGACAAGGTGATCCTGGGGCTAGTCTCATTAGTATTGGGAGTGAAGTACTTGGGTCTTACACACCAATTTTATTTGATTTTTTTTTGGGGGGGGGTGCTCTGTTATGACATCAGAAAACCCTGTCAGTGAAATCCATAGCTTCTGTCTTTGCTCTTGTTTCATGGTTTTGGGAGACTATGATGGCCCTATTAACAGCTGAGCTTCTTACCCTGGTTCAGACCAGGAAGAAAAAGTCAACACATGGCCAGCCTGGCCTCTATAGACACACAGATGCAAACAGTGCTTAGGCCAGTGGTTCTCAACATTTTGTAACCCCTTAATACAGTTCCTTAAGTTGTGGTGACCCTTAATCATAATATTATTTTTATTGCTACTTCATATAATTTTGCTATAATTTTGCTATAATTTTGCAACTGTTATGAATCATAATGTAAATATCTGATATGCAGATTGCCTTAGGCAACCCTTGTGAAAGGGTCATTCAACAACTCCTTGCTCGGGTCCTTGGACATTTTTAGGAATACCACTAACCTTTCTTATTAGCCTGGAGCTCAGTGATTAGGCAAGACTGGCTTGCCAGCGATCCCCTCAGGGATCCTCCTGTCTCTCCCTCCTCAGTGCTGGACTCATGAGCACACACCACCACATCCAGCTTTTATATGGGTTTGGGAATTGAACTTGTGCTTGCAAGGCACCCCTGGAACTAGCTCCTTGGCCCCAGAAACTGAATGAAGTTTACACACACACAAAAACCAAAAACCAAAAACCAAAAAACTGTGGAGTTGAGTCATTTTCACTTTTAACAATAACACACTTTTTTTTTTTTCTCAATTCTTTCCCAATCTGGATTAGTAAGTGAAGCTGTCTTCCATATGCCTGTAGTTCTTTGCTTTACTTTAAGTCTTCAGGCAAGAACAGGGAAGGGACCCATAGGAATGGCAGGTGATTAAGGTTATCTTTCTAGAAACCATGAAGTAAAAGCCTTGAAGCAGCTATGTCTGCTGCCGACAGAGCTCCAGAACAATCAGGTTTTGATGATAACTCAATAGCACCAACTCTCTCTTCTACAAGCTCATATAAGTAAGTTGGGATGCATGTTTCCTTTATTTAAACTCGATAAAACTTCAGAAAAGTGACAGTCATTTTCCTAGTTAGCTGTAAAGAAGACCAGAAACCACCTGGACACAGGCAGGAGAAAAGGGGACACCGTGGTTTCAGAAACCGGCACTTACCTGTGATCATGCTCAGTGCTGACAGGCAGGCTAAGGCTTGGATATCAAGGTTCAGGCTCTGCAAATTTAAAGAAAAGTCTTTAATGGAGTCGAGCCACTCCCCAAATCCACGAAGGCACTGAAGTCGATGCAGGACAAGTCCATTGCAGAACACAAACTTATCTTCAGCAGTGTTTGACCTAGGGGTGGGCAGAGGAGGAGAGACATAGGAGGAGAGACACGTTAGATAGGGCTTCTCAGTCTGGCTAACACAGCAACACCATAATGCGCAGGTACCAACAGCAGCATGGGACAGCACTGGAAACTGTGTGCAGTACTGCATGGACAAAGGCATGCTCCTACGACTGAACAACCTGCACCGTCCGCCCGTGATAATGTCTTGTCCTTAGGGAATATGGGCTGATACATCTGGAGAAAGCAAGCCCTCAGAGAATATCTAGGGCAGTGGTTCCCAAGATGTAGGTGGAAACCTATATCTTCAGCAGGGTCAAACGACCCCTTTCACAGGGTCACCTAAGACCATCTGCATGTCAGACATTTACGTTATGATTCATAACAGTAGCAAAATAACAGTTATGAAGTAGCAATGAAAGTAATTTTATGGTTGCGGGGGGGGGGGGGGTCACAGGAATCCCTCACAACATCAGGCCCGTTAGGAGTGAGGAGAGAGTCATGAGACCCTCACCTGAGATTACAGCCACGGACTCCCTCCGGCCCTTCTACACTCAGAAGTGCTCCACCCTGCTACATGCAGTCAAGGGAGCTGCTGAAGTGTTTACAAGGTAGAAAACTGACTGTGGGGGGGGGCATTATGCAGCCTTTGCGAGGTCGTTATCCATGCTAGATATGACTTGTTGGTGATACGTCTTGGGGAGGGCATATTGCTGTAATCAAACCCTCATACATGCTCCTGTTAGTTAACTCAGTAAACATACTGGTTCCATCCTGAGCTTGGATAAAAGCACTTCCTTGGCCTATTGTTGATCCCTGTCTGGGGTGAATAGACCCTTGTTATGAGGTTTCCTCAAGAAAAGTCATACAATGGCCTCTCTCTGTAGTGAACAGAAGACTTCCCTTTGAGGCTCTGGAGTCAAAGCTGCCCCCTTATTTTCTTAATTGTCAGAAGCTGATAAGGCCCAAGGCTAGACTCTACAATTCCATTATAGAAATTCAAAGCAATAAGTTTCTCCAAAGTGCCAATCATAGAGTCAAAGGTGGCAGAGCACATTACCTCCTTGAGCTTAAATGAGGGGTCCATAGAAGGCTATCTCTAAAACTGCCAATAGTTTATACTGTGTTTGTGACTGTCCCTTCTCTCTTATAAAACAGTGCCCTGAAACTTCTACTTGCACGTGTTGGCTTGGCAGGGTAACCTTGGGGCACCCCTTTCATCTCTCTGGACTTCCTTTCTCTTATCTATGAAGCAGGAATTCAATCATAATTTCCTAAGGTTGCAGAGGGAATTAATAAAATAAAAGCTTTTTTTTTTTTTTTTTTTTTTTTTAAGCCTATGCACAGTGAGTGCCTAGCACACAGGACGATTCAGAGACTATAAGGTGTAACTGATTCTCAATTCTGTGGGATCCTTACTTTAATCTTGGATTTTCCTTAATTTTAAAAAACCTTGCTCCATATTTCTCTCTCTAGGTCAATTGCACTCACAATCCAGTGTCTTTCTATCTGGGCTTCTGGATGAGTAGCCGTATTCATTCCTTCACTCAGCAGGTATTTACTGAGCACCATGGATGTGCTGCTTCTGGAGACAGGCACTGCAGAGAGCTTGGTGAAGTCTAGCGTCCACCTGCATGGGCCTTATCTTCTGCGTAACCCTTTGCTACATGCCTAAGATGACAGGCACATCTCTACTGCCTCCCACATGCACTGGACTGGCTGAAGTTAAGCTAAAACATGGCACTCTAGTCACAACTCCATCCCATCCTTTCCTTGGATCACTCCACACGGGGCAGATGGACAGAATGTTTCTATCTCAGGGTCTGAGCATGGACTTCCAGCCACTGGTTTCAGAATTAAGAGAGTATGAGTTAAAACGCAGATTTCAGTATTATGCTATCGCCTACTCTATCTCAAGGCACAGGAACTACATTTTAAGCAGGGGTTTCTGGTGTCACAATATGAAATGGGACCAGGTGGTAGAGAATAGAAAGGGGGGAATGATGGGTTTTCTTATAACATCTGGCAAAATGCAGGTGTTATCATTGAAATATATAATTGAAATGAAGCAAGGAAGATGGAATTAAATATACCCTGGGTCAATAAATCTAATTATATATATATATATATATACATGTATATATATATATTGTATATATATATATAATTATTTAAAGGACATGTGTGGAGAGGAGCTTAGGTCTGAAGTTCAAAATCACTTCCTACTGGTCAAGGCAATATACATCTGGGTCCTAGCACTCTGGAGATTAGAGCAAAGAAGATTCCAAGCTCAAGGTCAGCTGTGAGTCTAAGATCAGGCTAAGCTACCTAGTGAACCTATATATATATATATTAGATAAATAGATAGATAGGTAGAATTCATGTCCTCCTCCTGTTTGCTGCCACTGAACACTAGAGAATGAACCAAATCTTTTGGCCCAAGAACTCAGCTGTGGAACTTTCAGAGGCCCATCAGGAATATTGCAACAGTCACTTGTGAAATAAAAACTCATAAGGCAAACCCAGCATTTCCACAAACACCATCTGCACCCCAAGAACAACCTTAGAGCCACAGACTTGAGGAACCACCAGATCCATCCTCTATTTTGCACAGAAAAGATCTGGATTTCTAGTGAGGCAACACTGTGCTCTGAGCCTTGCAATGTGTCTACTCCCATTAGACCTCAGTCAGACTGGAACCCAGGGTCCTGAATGCCACCCCACCGTTCTTTCTATTCCCCACTGCTCAGTGTTTTAATGCTTGAATACATTTCATCTCTGCTTCTTCAACAAATTCCCCATGGTTACAACTGAGAAGGCTGAGGGAAGATAAAATAATAATACATACCTGATGGAAAGTCTAAGAACAAACAGCTCCAAAAAGGCTGACTCTATAAGTAACGTCTGATCTTCTTTGGGGAGATCAGTGAATCCTGGGATCTTTTCTGCCCAGCTTCTGGACACATCAATAGAGGCCGTCAAGAGGTTGTAGAACTGCTGCACGTGCTCAGCATCTGTGCCTGCAGTGGCCTGGTCAGTGGGACAGTACTGGAAGGAATGTACAGAGAACATTAGCCTGATTGCATGGGGATGGCGCCATCTTTTGAGACTGGCTCTGCTCAGATGTCAATGCCTAAATCTTTCCCCCTTTATAAGAACCATTAACATTCATGGCCTCGCCTGATCCTCCAATGGCCCTGGGACATAAAATAAAATGAATTTATTGTTATTATCTGATATACAGAAGTCCCTTTAAGTCCCATCAGGACAGGGGCTTGTTGATGTCACCTGGAGAGCTTTATACAGCACTCATGTCTCAGCTCTGTCCCCAGAGAGACCAATTTAAGTGAGGTCTGCCCTCTGGGAACTTTGAAAGCTCCACAGATGATACCACAGAGCATCCCTCAGGGCAAACCACTGTCCACATGGAAACCATTGCCCTGCTTTGTGGTCTCCCAAAAAGATGCTCCCAATAAGGAGCCAGAGATTTTCAAAGTATAGTCTCTAGACTAGTAGGGTCAGCAACACCTGGTAATGTGCTAGAAATGGCAACTCCAGGCCTGCTTCATTAGAAACTCTGGAGGTGGGTCCAAAAGACTGCTTCTGATCAAAGCTTCTTATCAAAGCTGATGGTTTTAATGTACACAAAGTGTGAAAATCACACAATTAACCAATAAGAGAAAAGATGATTGGGTTTTGTTTGCTGCTGATGAATTAATTTCTATGAGATAAATCTGGAAGTGTGTATGTTGGGTGGGGGATTCCTCCGTGGCAGAGCCCAGAGAGCTATATGCCATCAGACTTGGAAATTATGGCTGGTTATATTAATCAAAATTAGATAAAATCAAAAGTTCAGTTGTTGTTGTTTTAATCACGTTAGCCAAATTTTAGGTGCTTAAAAATCAAATTGGGTGGGGTACATCCTCATCATCACGTAAAGACATACTAGACAGCACAGTCCTAGGAACTTGGGAGCAGAAGGTGAGGAAGAAGAGGAAGACAGGGGAGAAAGACAACAAAAAAAGGAGAAGGGGGAGGAGTAGGAAGATGAGTGGAGAGGAGTTCTTGCCCAAGCTTTTGGCTACTCTGGTAGAGGCACAGGTTTGCCTGACTCAATGCAGACAAAACCTTTCCTGCATCAGGCGGGATGATCTATGCAGCAAAGGAAAGATCAAGGGGAAACACCAGCACAGAGATGTGAGAGATGTGGTGTGAACAGGCACATCCCTCACTGCCTTCCCTATGTTCACTGGGAAGGGCAACTTTGCAGCACCCACCACTTGATCCTCAGGGAAGCTATGAGATGTTCCCAGGTTACATAAGTGGTGATGGTAAGCCAGGGCTTAAGTGCCTGGGATTTTATGCTCTTACTACTATGGGACCATAACTGGCCTGAGTTACACTACAAAGACCAGGCTGATCTCAAACTTGCAGCAATCCTCCTGCCTCTGCTTCCTGAGTGCTGGGACTACAGGCTGACTGTTGATATGTCTGCTGTTAGCTGGGGATGCAGCTCACTACTTACATGGAATCCTCTGCACCCCTGAGGCATTCCAAAATGGCTTGATGCCAAGGATCAAACTCACGGCCTTGTGCGTGTTAGGTAAGTGCTCTATCACCAAGCTGCATCCCCACTGACTTCATTTCTTTTTAGTACAAGAAAATGGGTCTGGTTTTTGTTTGTTTGTTTGTTTTCCCCCAGAAGCAGTAAGACCTAAAAGTACAGACATCAGATGTTGAGCCTATGGAACTTAACCCTAGTTGTATTTGGGCCCCTAATTTGTGAAATATCGTAGTAAGGCCCAATTTTCTTCTCCATGGAGTGGGGATAATAACATCTTCAACACTCTTTTGTGATGGCCCTTCTATAGGAAGGGCCTGAGATGTAGAGAGAGTTAAATAGCAGACGATAATGATGTTACTGATAGAGTTCCCGTCTATCAGTAATGAGTGGGGACTGTATTGTATTAAGCAGAAGCTCTCTAATTTTCACCTTAACCTTCTAAGCTCTTATAACATCAGGTCTAGTTCGGAGCCCTGCCTCCTTTGTTTCCAACAATCTCACAGTTTGCCTAGGATTTTATGAAGCCCCAGATACCAGGTGATAACATGGAGCGTGGGAAGAAGTCCTGGAGAAGGAGGCAGGTCCTTTCTGAAGGACATTTGAAAAGGCCACGAAACCCTGCCTGAGCCCACCATCTTTTTAAAAACGAAATCAAAAACAAAACCACGACCTCTCTTAACTGGAGGAGAGCTGAGAAAAGAGATCAGCTGTGCACCACACAGTAGCTGCTCTGTGCCTGTTGTAGTCTCTGGGTGTCCAGCAGATTAGCTAATTGCTATAATTCCCCTGCCTCATTCATTCAAAGGTCTAAATATTGCTAAGTCACACCAGGTATAATGTTATGGCCTAGAAGTGGACAGTGGTCCTGCATGATTTTGTTTTTAAAAATGGGTTGAGTGGAGGGAGAAAAGCCTAAAGGGCTTGTAAACTCCCCACTGGGAATAGGAGCCTCAGCTTAGCGCTTCCTGCATTGACTTCCCCCAAACCAGGGCTCCCAGTTCTGCTCCCAGTGTTTGCTGAGAACCCACCAGAGCATGCAGTTTTCACCAGAGTTCTCTGCAGACCCAAGCCCTGCTGGGCTCACAGCTCATGCCTCCTGCACTGGTAAAGGAAGTCCCTACCCGCTTGAGGTACTAATGTTACTTTGACAGAGCTCAACAAGGGAAGAATAAAAACACAGCAGGCCCAGTTTGCCTCACTGCAAACCCTTTGGAGTTCACCTGCAATCATTTTTGTCCAAGTCCCTGGATTCTGGAAATTAGCACCCAATGATATAGGGAGAGAAGGATCATGTATGTTCCTCTGAACATACAATTTAAAGAATCAGACCAAAGATCCCACATACTCTGCCTGGCCTGGCCATTTAAATCTGGAAGTGGAAGAGTTGAACCCCATCTATGCCTTACAGTCCCTACAATTCTGGGCAAGATAGGGTTAGGATCACAAAGACAAAAACGACAACAACAACAACAAAAAACCCCTAAGGTATTCGGTCATTGACTATTCCACTCAAACATAGACCAAATACAGAAAGATGTTTTAAATGAGCTATTTTGTCTGTTTCCACTGATGTTTAATTCCAGCCTATCAGGGCACTTGATCCATCAGAATCTGGCTTTAGCTTTAGTCAGAGATGTAGCATCCCCTTCACTGACAGCCATTGCAGAATGGAGATTTCTTCAAAGGCCATAGAAGGAGAATTGTTTTCTGCACACAACAGCAAATGGAGATGGGTTTTAACCCAAACACCCTGAACACTGTATTCAGCAGCAAATGTGGGGGTCAGGTTTCAGCAGTGGCCTAGGCCTATAAGTTATTCAACTGGAGAAAAGCACTCTGAAAAATTAGCCACATGATACTTTAATAGCAGAATGGAGCTGAATATGTATCACACATTCAACCTTCAATAAATATGCAAAATATCCGAAGGAAATGAATTCCCTTCCCAACCCCCTAGTATGTTACTTTTCCCTCAGCCTATATATTTCAATAGACGATAGATGTGACCATTATATGAGTCAAACTATGTATACATAGTCAGGTCTTGTATGTTAAAGAGGGCAATTTTAGGGCTGGAGAGATGGCGGAGTTCATAAAGCACTTGCCACGCAATCTTGAATAACTTCTATAAAACTCTGGTGGACATGGTGGCCCACCCATCATCCTAATGTGATGAAGGTGAAGGAGACAAGAGATACCTGGAGCAAGCTGGCTAGCTAGATTAGCTAGCTCCAGGCTCATTAGAGACCCTGCCTCAAAACACATGGTGGAGAGTGGTAGAGGAAAACACCAGACATCAACCTTTGGACTCCACACGCCATGTGCACGGTCATCTCTGCAGCCACATACATTGGAACACATGCACACACCACACATACATAGGCTGATAAATGAGATAAATTTAAAATGGCAATGAAAAAAGATTGGTGATGAATATATTTCTCCTAACTTAATTTGTTTTTGATCTGTCTGTGACCCTCTATTAGAAAAAAAAAAGTGTCCCTCCTGCCACTAATGGTGTCACTGCAGGTGATGATGGCTCCAGTACCTTCTTTCTTTTTCACTGGCACGGAAGCTCCAAGAGGGCAGTGCTTTGTCAGGCCCATTATCCACGTGCCCCTGCCCTATATATTTGTTAAGTGAATTTAGTGCTTCCTGGAAATTTTATAGCTCATCCTCTCTCATTCCTAAGAAAAACTGGGGCATTCAAAGTAAAGTTGGATTGTTATTATTAAACTACATTGGTGGCTCTCAAACCATACAATGCCAAGAATCATTAGAGGCTATTGTTAAAATAAAGATTATTTCTGGCCTCCTGCTTTCAAGTCTGCAATCAGCGGGTCTGGATGCAACCCAGGGAAATCTGCATGCTAAAGCAAACACTGCCATTCTTTGTGGTTGAGGCAGTCTAGGTACTACACCCAGGGCGATGCTGGTCCATTCTCATAATGGACCTGCATGTAGCAGCTGTAATGATGGGAGGGTTAGGGAATAAGAGGACTAGAAGCAGTGTTCTTAGTCCCATCTCTTCACCAATCAAACTGAAGACTGTCATGGTAGGAACTGGCTGATGCCACCCAGTGAACTGACTGGAAAGCAATTCCCCCAAAACTTCCTGAAATCAGTATTTGCAGCCTTCATGTTGTGGTCTCAAAAGTAAACCATGTGCTGGCCATGTTGAGTCTTAAGGCTATCTCATTAGCATTTAAGTGACATTTGCTGGTGTCTGGTTTGATGTGAGCAATAGTTCTCGTAGTTGCAGTCTGTTAGTTTACTAAGTGGCACCGATTACCAGAAAACATCCTGGCATGCTGAAAAATACTTGGAATGACCAACTAATGAGGACATTAAGTATATTTCCTCATTAGTAATTATGCAGGCGCTGAAGCCAAACCCGGTATCTATATATACTTGTATTGCTAAATTAAAAGCAACTGTGGGGCAGGGAATAGCAGCATCGCGGGTAGAAACAAATCAAATGTGACATGTTTTGACTGCGCTGATGTACAATGATCTGAGCTCATTTTTGAGGGAGAGAAGTTTGGCCCACAGGAGAAGTGAAGGTTCCAGAGCCAGGAATGCGTCACAGAGCTCAGGAACGCTCATCCCGGCCTCTTAAAACATTCACTCCCTCTGTGACTTGGAACAAAACCCTTCCTTTCTCCACATTCAGGGATAAAAGGGTTCACTCAGATTTTACCTTTAAGGCACATATCCTGCCACATGGAGATTAAAAGGCACTGGCAGGAGACACCTTCTTCTTTTTCTGTTGACCTAATCAATGGGGTGGGGCAGCTAGTACTGTTAGTAAATTTTATTGGCCAAACCAACTGTCAGGCTCAAACTTGACAAGACCACTTCTTGTCTAACATGCAATAAGCTATGAATACATACTAAAATCTTAATATTAGTAGTTGAGAGAGGGATTGGATGGTTGCCAATGTACAGAAAACAATGTATTTCTTTGTATTTATTTGTAAATAAATTGATTTTTAAAAAGATATAAGGCTGGAGAAATAGATCAGGGGTTTAGAACACTTTCTGCGCTTTCAGAAGACCTGGATTCAACTCCCAGCACCCACATTGGAGCTCACAACCATCTAACTCTAGTTTGAGGGGATCAGGTGCCATCTTCTGTCCTGTTTGGGTACCAGGAATACACAGACATACATGCAGGCAAAACACTCATATATGTAAGAATATTAATAACAATGATGTAATACTACCATATAATATTATACCGTAAGCATAATGGTGTAATACAAATACATATTACTATTATTGTACTTTTGAAAAAAATCAAATGAAATTTCTACTTAAAAATACTAATAAATTGTCATTAACTAGAAGGGATATATGAAGACACAGAAGCATCCCTTGACCTTGCCACCAGTCTTAGGCCACAGAACTACCCATGTTGAGCCTTCATTTATTCCTCTGAAAACACAGTGGGGATGTGGGTATCTTAGGTGATCTCAAGGTCATTCAGTGCTGTGATTTCATAATTATAAAATTTTAAGGGGAAGGTATTATATAAACTTAATTTCAGCCAATAACAATCTTTAAATAAAGTACTAATATTATAATTTCGGTGGCAGAGTTGAGGGCTTGTGTGAAAATATTTACCTCAAAGTAGGCATTTTGTTTCATTCATTTAGAAAATTTCTTTTCTTTTCCTTATTTATTTACGTGGGTGTATGTATGTGAGCACTCCAGTGTCATGGTATGCGGTTTGGTTGTCTCCACATACCATGTAGGTTCTGGGGATTGAACTCAGGCCATCAGGGTTGGCAGTAAAAGCCTTTACCTATCGAAACATCTTGCCCATTTCATTAATTTTGAGTTCTAAGTGTGTGTTTGCGTATCTGTATATAAGGCATATGTGTGTATGCTTGTGTGTGTGGATACCAGAGGTCAATATCCAGTGAGTTCCTTGACAATTCTCCACCTTTAAATTTTTTTTTAATTATTTAGAAAATATTAATTCTTTGAAAATGTCATATCTCCATCATCTTAGTCACTTTCTATTGTTGTGGAGACCCCATAACAAAGGCAATTCATAAAAGAAAGCATTTAATTGGGGGTTTGCACATAATATCAGAGGTTTAGTTCATTATCATTATGGCAGGAAGCATTGAGGTACACATGTTACTGAAACACTAGAGTTATATCTTAATCTGTAGGCTGAGAGAAAGAACCTGGGCTTGGTGTGGGCTTTTAAAGCCTCAAAGCACACCCCCAATGCCATGCTTCCTCTAACAAGGCCACACCCACTCTATAAGTCCACACCTCCTAATCCTTCTCAAACAGTGCCACTCCCTGGTAACCAAGCATTCAAATAACATGATCCTATGGGGGCCATTCTTATTCAAACCACTATGTTCATACAATGTATTTTGATAATATTCACCCCCAACTCCTCTCCCTAATCAATTTTATTTTTTAGGAGGGGGGTCTCACATGAACCCTAGAGTTCACCACTGGCAAGGCTGGATGGCCAACAAACCCCAGAGATCCTGGGACACTGACACCTCACAAGCTCTAGAATTTCAAGTATATGCTGCTAGAAATTTGAACTCAGGTAGGGTGGTATGCACTTTACCAACTTAGACATCTCCTTAGCACCAATTCCAATGTTACTAATAAATAACAAAGTCAAGTTACATAATCATATGAATATTATATACATATATATACATACACACACAAATTATACACATTCTTGTATATTTCTGTATGTAAGTATTTACATCAAGGAACTAAAAAGTAAACTTCAGAATTATAAGGTCTTAAGAGTTGGAAGGGACTTTATATCATGCAGACAACCTTCCCTTTGTGAAGAGTCCTGTCATGTGCTGTCCTTGATTATGACTTGGTTTGCTGACCTCACTCTGACAGTAGTTGGTGTGGGCCAGAGAACTTGTCCTCAGAGTAGCCCTGAAGACATGCTCCCCCCAGCCTTTGATGCTATCTTCTTTCTCTAGATTTGCCAGGGGTAACAGACGTATTCTTTTTCTTATTAATACAGGGGAAAAAGAGTGAGAATGACCTAATTTCTACAAACCTCCCTTCCTGTCTCTATACTTTCCTTTTATCCTCCAACAACTCCTTACAAATTTCCAGAAACATTGCATCCACATTCCCCTTAAATCTGGTCTTGTATTGGATGCAATCTTGAAGTGTGATCCGAAAGGACAGAGTCCATGGGACCATATGGAAGTGGATTCTGGTTTCATACTTCTACGACCACAGCAGGTAATTTAGCATCCCCCCTGCTCCCACATACACACACTTTGCTGGATCATGTCTGTGGAATAAACTCCTGAATGAACCACTGACAAGCCAAGGTTCTCCCCTTTAACAAAATCTAAATGTTGAGCTTCACATTTATTTTTGTTAACTTTCTTCGTGATGGTTTCAGCCCTTCCTGTTCCAACCTGTCGAGATAGTTCTGCATGTTGATACTGACATCCATCATATTAGCAGATCCCTCCCAGCTTTCTGTCATCTGCAAATGTGATCAGCATGCTCCTGCGTCTTCTTCCAAGTTTTTGATGAAAGCTCACTGTATTTTTTAAAAAGTCTTTTAATTTAGTTGATTTTGGTCCAATTTTTGATAATTTTGTAGAGCTATCTAAATGCAGGAGAACCCAAGCAACAAAGATCAACCTGATTTCAAAACAATGCAATTAAAATAAATATGCTTTGCAAAATTGAGCTGGGCCTCAAAGGTAGCATCAGTATGACCCAGACTTTGGCATGGGTGATCTGTTATTTGTGGAAAAGCTAACAATTAAATTGGATAAATGTTTGTTGATGAAGATGATGACTCCAGACTAACAGACTGAACAGTGCAGAGACAAGCAAACATACTCGATTGATTTTTTTCAATGTAGAGACAGTTCCCAGCTGGGACAACTCAACATACTGGGGAGATATTGCCACTGCAAGAGAAATTAGGCCGTGCAGACTGATAATTAGATAGTTTGGGGATATAATATCATTCTGGGTGGGGGCAACTTTTCTGGATTGACCATCAGTAGGAATGCCAAGTGCCTTGGGAAGATGTCAGATTGTGTGTCACAGTCTTAGCTAAAGCAGCACCTATAAGCTTCACTGACATAGATGAATTGCAGAGGGAGAGGCAGAGGTGCGTTGGGGAGGAGAGTCTTCATGTCCAAATACCCTTGTAGTTCCTACCCTCACTGCAACCAGAAAGTATGAAGTATAGCACCTACAATGACCTCTGATGTGTTTTGCCTTGTGATCTTGGGCCAGTCAACTCTGGTTTCCTTATTTGAACCATGGGGATAATAATACTTATCTTAATGGTGTTGCTACTTGGCACCGGACCACATTTGATAATTAGCCAGGGTAAAAAAGTGATCAAATAACAATATACAAGGTACCATGCTGAAGTTTTGACAAATGTCATCATATTTAATATTCCTGGGAAGCAGGTAATATTACCAAATAACCAAGATGAGGAAACTGAGGCATTAAAAGGTCGGTTTCTCAAGGTCACCCAGCTAGCAAATGCTGGCACTGGGATTTTCATCTAGATTTGCCTGCTTTCAAAGCCTGAGCCCTTAGTCAGAGCATTATTCTGTTATACTATTATACTATTTGAGACTTGACTTTCATCAAGAGATGCTACTTACAATCAGAACAAGAGTCCTCAACCTTTGGTGCTGAGAATCTACCATGATACTTATAGGGAGTCTTGTGATCAGGTGTAGAGAGGGTAGGGGGAAGGCAAGAGGATCTCAGCATGTACACTATCATTTCTGTCAACACTGTAACCTAAAACAAGGCCACACATCAAGGGCATTCACCCAGATGCTGGAAATGCTGAATTAGCCATAGGAAAGGCAATCAGATCAACCAATTGGAGACTTTCACACCAGCCTCTCTTCATTTGTGTTTCTAAGCATATCTTCAAGTGCAGGTAATGCCCCTTCTAGCTCATAGCGGTTTCAAGGTTTCAAGGGAGCAGTGAGACAGGGTAATATTGTGTCTAATACAAAGAATTATTACTCAGTAAGTAGGACCATTTTTTCTCCTCTTCCATCTCTACTGACTGTATTTTACTAGAACTCTGCTTTTCAAAGTCCTATAAAAATGGCCTTATCATGTTTGCAATTTTTCTCAAAAACCTTCTATGGCTATTTTCAATGCTGTTCAATTGAGGGAAATTTGCAGACTTCACACTGGTGATTTTTTTTTCATGATGTCCTATATTAAATTAAAATGTTGATATGTTTTGGTTGACTTAAATAACAACACTGGTAATCATTTATGTTTTTCAAAACGGTTTTGTCATCCTTGTGTGACTGATGCTCAAAACCCTCCTCTGGTGTTAAATATGGTAATCATTTCCACTGCAGGGAAGAGAAAGCCAAGCACAGGAGCCAGGTGACACAGGCAGGAAACAGAAAAGGCAGCATTCCATCCAGACCTCCTGATGCCCCCTAATGCCAAGACCAGTGCTTGCTCCTCCCCATGGTCTAATCTTCCCAAATAAGCATCAAGTTAATAAATGAGGATGGAATTGGGTAGGCTGCTTAAGGATGATTTGAGTTTGATCACAATTATGAGAAACACAACAGTCACAATTTCTAAAAGATCGAAGAACTACAAATTGTAGTTCACCTGTGCATCTTTTCCTTGGCACTGCCAGGAATCCTGCAACCATAGGTGTGACAGGTGTGGTCCTGTCAGGGTCATTGTTAAAGCATTTAGAGATTCAATAAGGCAAACATTACTTGGTATAGTGAACGCACTAGCTGCTAAATGAAACGAACACTATAAAAAAGGTAGGCACAGTGTCAGGCACAGTCATCCATAAACTCTTGTTACTCTTGCCATGAATGGAGTAGCATAATCATTCAATAGCATACATAGAACTTACTCTGGAATAATCAAGATCTCTGGGTGTTGCATCTGTTAAAGCTCGGACAAGGGCATTCATCATACAGATTGGAGGAGATGGTGGGGAAGGCTGTGAGGGCTCCTGCTGTAGTGGGCTCTTTGGTTTGGAAGGCAGCCGGCCTCTCCTCCCTTTCAGACTATCTGTACGCACAACTGATAAGACAGAGAGAGAGAGAAAAAAAATGTTTAAAGATCACATTCGGAACAGGCATAAATCATGAAAAGGAATCCAAACACATTAGAGTTTGGCAGTGATGAATGAGATCCACCATTTCAAAGCAGTGTTAAGTTTAGAATAATGCTCAACAGTGATTGAGCGAGAGTTGAAATAATGAGGAAACAAAGAAGATAACCCATACTTACATTTGCTGATGGGTTAGCTCTGAAAATCTCCTTCTCAAATAAAACAATGGCTTTTTAAAAATTGATTTTTGAAAAATTAGAATAAGCAGTCCTTAATGTTACATTAGTATAAATATAAATAACCATTAAGAATGTTTGAAAGAAAGAGAAACTAGGAAAATTTGCTGCCTTAATATAAATATTAGCAGATTTCGGTGTTTGAGGATATGAATAAGCAAACCAGATGAGAAGCATATGTTCATTCTTACCTTCTTTAACCATCCCCACACTGAGACACTTTTGAAATCGGCAGTACTGACATCGGTTTCGACGTCTCTTGTCTACTGGGCAGTTTTTATTTGCCAGGCAAACATATTTTGCATTTTTCTGCACCGTTCTCTGAGAAAATATAATACAGAGATAGTCAACTAATAGTTTCTGGAAAGAGGTAAGACCTGACAAGATGTATTTTAATTACAATGTGAAAAGCGACAGTGCAATTTGTATAATTAGATAAATTTAATTTCCTAACACGCTAGCCTGCAGGAAAAACAATTTTATTAGTGTTCCTGGCTGACAGTGAAAATCATCTTGGGTTGTTCCGAAGCGAGTCTCAGGAGGCACCCAACTCTGAATGATAAAATCATATCTGAAATTACCAGGTCAACATATCGTACCTCAGAGGATTAGATTATCTCCACTTTTAATATCCCCCTGGGAACAATTTTCTACTTGTTCTACTCCCCTGATTATCGCTGACCTTATTAAAATAAAATCAGAATTATCTGAGCTGTCCTATGCATGGTATCATTATTGTAAGCCAGATATCACAATAACTGATTTTGTTACTCAATAGAGATGGACTCATACAGAGCAAAATCACAGTTTTCCTTGTTAAAATATATAGGAAATGATGTTTCCATTCTAAAACCGAAAGGAAATCATGTTTTAATTTAAAAAGAAATCCAGGTGATTGCACTACTTAGCTCACTTTATCTTTAAAGGACACATATAATAAACTGGTCATTTCTGACTTCCAGGTCTGAAAGTTGGATAGAAAAATCACTACCATATCCAAGAAAGAAAACCCAAAGCTGAGTAAGAACAGGAGAAAGAAATATGAAAGTCATATACATCCCAGTATTTCATAAATGACTATTATTACAGACACCAAAGAAGCACATTGCTTAAGACATCATAAAACTTGATACTGGAAATAAAAATAACATCACATTTTTCTGAATCACATAGGATTTTGAAATAACACCCAGAGCAATAATTAAACATAATCTCATGCTCCAGTGTAAAGCAATGCTTTTAGAAAGCAAACAAGCAAGCAACCAAACAAACAACAACAAAACACCCTGAAAACCTTTGTATTTTTACCACTTAAGATGAATTGTTCTGAAAGGATCTGAACCTTCTGAACTCCACCCTGAGCTGGGCTAAGGTATTTATTTATTTATTTATTGAGACAGGGTTTCTCTGTGGCTTTGGAGACTGTCCTGGAACTAGCTTTGTAAACCTCCAACTCACAGAGATCTGCCTGCCTCTCCCTCCCAAGTGCTGGGATTAAAGGCGTGCACCACCACCACCTGGCTTCTTCTTCTTCTTCTTTTTTTTTTTTTTTTTTTTTTTTTTTTGGTGGGCTTTGTTTTAAAGGAAGTTTAGTAATCTGCTTGGGGCTCAACATTCTAGGTTTAATTTTGTCCTTTGTTTCCCACTCTTCTTATTTCCTCGGTTTCAGTTTTACACTGTCACCTGTTCATTTCATTTAAGGGAAAGATGACACGCATACAAAAAGCCAACCTATGTCAAGTCTAAGACATGGCTGCCGGGTTTAAATGCAAAACAAAAAGACTTCTGGGTTTTCAGCACCTCCATTCTTGGCAGTGTATTGATAGGAGCCTTTGAATGAAGCTCCTTTTCAAGGACATGCCCATGTCTTTCTCGACACTGCCCTCAAGCAGTGTGCCCATTTAAGCTCAGGTGGCATTTTGCTTCAGGCATACATTTCCCCCAATAACCTGAAGCTTCTTTTCCCACACTGGTGCATGTCCACACAGTGTAAGGACAGAGAGATCTTTACAGTTCAATCACCAAATTCCCATCATTAACTGCACGTCATGTCACATTTTTAAAGAATTCAATTTAATGGTAGAAAGCCACTGGGTAAATCCAGCTCCAGTTCCCTTAATTAACAGATCCGTGGGGTGGTCCTACCTCAGCCTGCCCCCGCCCTTTCAAGTATAGATCTGTTTTCAAGGAAGTGCAGAAGAAATGGCAAGCTGTTGGGGAACGGTGAATGCACATTTCTAGACTTGGATGTTACACTCCCATGTCATGATTTCTTATTGATTCAGGGGTGGCTCTACTGCAGTCTTCATTCAACTCTTAGTGGAGTGTCTCTTTTCCCTCCCTGCTGACTGTTCATCACCTTTCAGCATTTCCACTAAAATGTCATAAAAATCAAACCCGCTAAAGGAATGCAGTTATGTGGAAGTAGCGTTGGGAAATCTTGAGTAGGTGACTGGCTGGGGAGACAAGAGAGAAGGAAGGAGGCTGGCTTGGGGTTGGGTCCTAGTTCAGTGTTAGAGCACCTACCTAACAAGTACAACGCCCTGTCCATGTTCAGTCCCTAACACTGAGGGGAAAAAGCAAAGGCTAACCTAAACGGCTTATTAAAAGGAGGATCTGCCCCGAAATGCCATAAGCTTGTGTATCTGTGGGGCATTTAAGATGCCAACATCTTTATCCAAGCATTCTTTCATTTACCTAGAGAATTCAATGAGTGACATGATAATCATTGTCAAACCAAAAATAACTGCTTGTTGGTTTTCATTCATTAATATCTACAGTTTTATGTCTCTTTAAAGACTAGGAAGTATTCTTGTATGTTGATATTTAATTCATACAGCCTTTCCTCTGGGCTTGATTCACTGGTTGGGAAATTAAGATCTAAAGAGAAGACTGTCCAGTGTTATAAACTGGTAGGTAGTGACAAGTTACGGTTCCTATTTGAATCTCTCAGCCCCAAGTCCAGCATGATCCTAAATATATTCTATTTGCCTCCCAAATCCTAGTCACTCACTCACTCCGCATTCCACTTCACCTATGTCATTTGTGTGGGTCTAGAACCACCTGAGACTTAATGACAAAAGAAAAAACAAGAGAATAAGCAAGCTGACTCCGTCCCCAACACACACACCAGGGGTGGAAAGACTATTGAACTCCAGAGTCAAGAGAAGCCAGTGGTCCCTACCCCTCATACAAACCAAGACACTGTCCAAGCCTGCCCAGGGGGTTCTTCTCTAGTGTTCAGTTTCTTTGTTGATAAATATGGGGAGGCTGATGACACTCCCCCTGTAAAATTCTCCATGTGTCTATGTGAGAATGACCAACATTGTCATCGTGTGTGTGTGTGTGTGTGTGTGTGTGTGTGTGTGTGTGTGTGTGTGTGCGCGCGCGCACAAAGATAAGCAAGTGTTTCTAGAGAACAGGGTAGATTGGCAAGGCCCAAGTTCTACCTTCTACCCTTCTATGGAGGAAGCTGTCCCAAAATGCCTTTAGTCAGTCACACTCTGCCCCCGCCATCTGCCACTGCAGAACTATGAAAAGGAGGTATCTTGGGAGCACACAGGTATGAGCTGACCTCCTGTCTCCCTCTTACTCTCTGAGTGAGTTCTGTGGCAGCTGAATGACCTCTCTGAACCTCCATTTTCTCCTATAAGGAACAGGGATAATTATCCTCTATCTTCAAAGCACACTGAATAAAAACAGCCAGTGAGTGATCAAAATTCAGTCTTAAGTGTGTCTGAGTCTAGGCTCGAAGCCCTTCCTATGAAGATTGAGACGCAAATACCCAGGCCTGCCATACAGGCGATATTCTCTCAGATGCTCTGGGTGTACAGGGAAGGGATAATGACATTTGGACATTGTTGAACCTTAGTTCCTTAAAAGAATTTGCAGAAGACCCTGTTTAGGAAAATGAAAAAAGAAAAAAAAAAAAAAAAAAAAACAATGCTCAGAAGGCAATGTTAGGTCAAGAGGCTGGGGCAGACCTATCAAATGTCTGGACAGCTTGTTGTTCAAGACTTCAAGTTTAAAAGCAAGAGGGGCCTGAAGTTCCAGCCTAGGAATAGGAATGCATAGTGAGTGAGTTTTCATACTGCCAGGGGCATGAATGTTGCTAAACCCACTTAGATGCCTCAGCAAGGGGTCTGACTGCAGAGCGGAGGAAGCACCTGGAGGAGGCATGCTCTCACCTTGAAGAAACCTTTGCAGCCCTCGCAGGTGCGTACCCCGTAGTGTTGGCAGGCGGCATTGTCCCCGCACACCGCACACGTGCCCTCGCCTGATGATGAGCTCCTGTTGGGAGGCGACGGCAGGCTGGGGCTCTCTCCCAGCAGGCTGGATGCGGTAGGGGAGGCTGTGAGACCCAGCGGTGGGAAGGTCAGCGTGGCCGTCCTCTTGGCCAGCGGGAGCCCGTACGGGTGGCCCTCGAGCGCTGAAGCTTGGCTGCCCGCGGCGGCCGAGGCTCCTAGAGGCAGGCTGAGCGCCGCAGCGGCAGTGGGGTCGTAGCCAAGGTGGTGGCCGCCCGCTGGGCTGGGCGCAGGAGGGTGCGGTGGCGAGGGCTTGAAGTGGAAGATCGGAGGGAAGCGCGCGGCAGCCATTGGGGGCACCGCTTTCATCTGCGGATCCAGCAGCTGGCCGGGTGCGATGCAGCCAGGCGCCGAGGGCAGCTCCTCGTCCCACAGCGCCCCCGCCTGCGGGGGGAAGCCTGGCGTGGTCGGCGTGGACGGCGGAGACTGCTTGAAGTACATGGAAGTGCTGGGCACTACGTCGTCCTCCGGGCCAGAGGGAGGAGGAATGGACGGCTGCTGCTGCTGCTGCTGCTGGTGATGGTGGTGGTGATGGTGATGGTGGTGGTGGTGGTGGTGGTAACCATGCTCACGACCCTCTTCCATCTTGATCAAAGGCCGCGGCCCGGAAGGCGGCATTTGGTACAGGCAGGAGGGCTTGAGTTCGCAGCTGCTGGGGTAGCCCTCCATGAAGGTACTGAAGCTGGGCAGGGACGTCGTGGCGGTGGCCATGATCCCTGTGCTACCTAGGTCCATGGTCAGCTTGGCGTAGTCGGGGTTCATGATTTCTGTAGTGTATTCCGAGCCATACGTCTGCGTGGCGTAAGTGGACCCCGGAGGCGAAGGGCTATATTGGGCTTGCACGCAGGGCATATCTGCAGGGATGGAGACAAGGGCCCAGAAGTCAACGACCCTCCTTTGCCAGTTGGATTCCCTGCTCTTGAATCAGGAAACAGAGGAAGTGGCATCCTCTCCTCACTGCTGGCAAAGACTGAGTGCCCCAATCTTACTTTCCTCCGTGGTGGGAAGATAGCTGAGTCCCTGACTGACAAGGGGGCAGGGGAGGGGGGTATAACTTGACCTCCTGGGTATGACTACACCCTCCCTCGCTCTGTTCACCAGACTGGATATAAATGTTTTCCCTCATAAGCCCAGATATTTTTATTTTTTAAAAATAGTTTAAGTCCTAAAAATCAACAACTGGAGTGGTCTTCCTAGCCATAGGCAGGGCTAAGGTAAAGGAAGGGAATGCCTTGTTAGTTAGTTTGGTAGAAGGAGGCCATACACATAATAATTTGTAAAGCCTTGAGTTAGTGAAAAAGATGTCCTGTGTGGGACAAGGGAGGCAGTGACATGCTAACATTTTATGAGTGCCAACTAAGGCTGCCCACACAAGTTGTGGTCCCTGCTTCCCACCCACTCTTACAAACAGGATTAGCAGCCTGCACAAACTGGACCCCTACTGATGACTTCAGCCAGCTTAAGTGATGAGGTGGGCATGTAGGCCCAGGAAGTGGACTCGGGGGAGTTGGTGCCATCTGCAAAGAAAAAGATCAGCTGCAACCCAGCACACCCACCCAACCTGCTTACTCTCTGCTATACTGTGTGCTCAAAGCATATACATATACACTTCCCGATGCTGACTAATGCACTACTCTAATCTAGTAAGATTAAAGCCGTTTTATGACAACAGTTAACAGCTCTTCTAACAGGCAAGTTCGTCTAGGTATTTTCTCATGGTGGGAGGAAAAGAAGAGAGCAGTTTCAAAGCAGATGCAGCTTCTCTGCCAGATTGCCTCCAATGAGCCCTCAAAGCCCCTGGTAGCTGAGGTACTTGCTGTGTTTACTGAGGTTGAGGTGGGTGAGAAGGCAGGGAGATGCTGGCTCTAGTGGATGATTTTTCTAATGATTTTCCCTTTGTATGGCTAAATCAAAGTGGTAACATGGGGAGTTTCTGGTGGTTGGTTTTTCCGAGTCAAAGGAAACCCAGGTGCTTAACTTCTTGGAGGGTGTGGTGTGAAGGTGTGACTAACAGAGACTCTGGTGCTTTACACTTCCTTTGACATCTTTCTCTTACCCACATTTCCAAGCCTGACTGAGTCATGCGTGTATGGGATGAAATCTTGACTTGAGACAAAGTGATGGGGCCTGCTGGAAGAAGTAGCTGTGAGGAGGGCCCAGTTCAAGTCTGCCTTCGCTTTAAGGGAGGCCTTATGAGCTAGCTTGAAGCTAAAGGATGTAAAGGATCGCTTATCTTGGTGTCTAGTTCTTAGGCTGGAATGAAAGCCGGTCATTTAAAAGAGAGAGCTCGGCCTGGTCTTTCCACCTCTCCCCTCTCTTTGCAGTCCTAGAACTTCTCCCTTACAGTCACCTGTCATTCCTCCTCCCTGTCCTTTCCCTATTGCTCTCTGTGGTTCTGAATGGTCATTGCATCTCTGTCTTTTTGGTGCCCACACTGGCTTGATTCCTCCCATCCCTTTAGCAAATTTGTACAAACCAAATCTGAGGCCCTTATACTCATATATCTGTCTTTAGTTCCCATAGGTTTTCCCTTGTCTCTGTGCTCAGTCATCCAAACCCTTGCACCACAAATGATCTGGGTTTTAGACCAATAAAAATGTTCCTTATGTCTCCTAGTGATTCCTTAAATGAACATATTGTATGTAAAAGGACAAAAATAAAGCCATGAAAAACAAAATAATCTCTTTGGAGTATTTGCTTTTCTTCTTAGGAAACACAATTTTGAGAAATGGTTCATGTAATCTCAATTGCTCCGCTTGGTAGCAACAGGGTGTGGTATACACAGGAGCTTCGTGCCAGGAAGCCACCTGTGCTGTGAAATCCGGGGTCAGCAGCTTTCTGTTGGTACTGGGCAAGTTGACCAGACTATCTGCTGGATGCTGGTTTCCCCACCATTTCCCTTGCTCAGGATGAATAAGGGCTTCAGACCTACCTGGAGGGTATCTTGCGCGCTGAATGGTGGGGCTGGGGGTCTCTCCAGCGGAGGCTGAGAGTGTAGGAGGCGGGGGCTTCGGGATAGGCGAAGCAGCCGCTGCGCTGCCCGGCTCTGCTGAGGATCCAGGCTCAGCACCCGGGCTTGTCGGGCTGCGCTCTCCCGCAGTGGGCTCTGCAGGCACCGAGAGAGCGAACAGAGATTGTGGTTAAGACTAGGTTGGGCCATCTTTCCCAGGGTTGGATGAATGGGGTGGGGGTGGGTTACCTGTAGAAATGCTGGTTAATTACAAAGAATTACCATAAGGTTAAGTGAAAGTGCTTAAGGCTCACAGAATCCTTGGGCAAGGAACCCCACATTGTCGTGGGGGTAGCTAAGGAAAGGTTGCAGTCACCCAGTGAGCTCACAGCCCTTTTGTGGTACTCCATCTGATGTTTAGAAGCCCCATGGCCTATCGTAGCCCAGAAATTGATCTTTTCTACATTCACTATTGGTTTCCTGCTTGGGAAGTCAGGGAGACCGAAGAAAGGAGAACACTTGAGGAACGAATATGGCCCGAATTTGGGGGGGGGTGGTGTCAGTGAGTATACAGGAAAAGAAAATAGCCATTTTTCAACTCCAACGGCCCCCGCTCCTCAAAACACAAATTTTACATGCCGCGTAGGAAACGCACAAGGTCCGGAACGAATGCATGAATGCCCGAAGGAATTAAGAAAGTCTGAGCTTTTCATTCTAAATGCTAATGGAGCTTCCCTTCTATTAGTCGCGAGTTTCGGGGGCCAGGGGTCAAGCAAACAAAAGGGCACAGAGGAAAGAAAGCCTGTTCTGGGAGCCGCGCGCTCAGGCGGACAGCTTTGGCGGCGGCGGCGGCGGACCAAGGGAGGTCCCCAGCATTTAGCGGGCGGTATCCCCGAGGGTGGGCGGCTCTAAGGCTCCAGGCCACCCCGTGGCTCAGAGGGGGGTACATTCCAGAGGGCACCCAGAACGGTTCCCGGGCGAAGGTCCCGGGTCCTGGTGCACAGCTTAGTGAAACTTTGTATCTGGAAGCGCAGCTTGCCTAGCAGGAAGGAGGGAGGGCTCCAGCCGCCCCAAACTCCGGCTTATAGCGCCCCCTTTGTCCGGGGTGGGCACAGCTCAAAGGTTAGGAACGTGCCCCCCCCCCAGGGGGTACCCAACCCTAAAACTAACCAAAAAACCTCTGGTGAGCGATGGACCCAAGGGTGGGGTAAGTCTCATCTCCTGCTGCTCCTGTACCATGAGTTTGCTTGTAGAGAGAAAGGGGTTGGGATTCCTCAGGTCTAGGAAATTCTCGATGGCCAGGAAATGGGGGATTCCCTTGCCATCCCCAGTCCGAGGTACTCCGACGGAAATCTTGCGCTTGCTGAAGCGCTGGCACGAGTGGATCTTTCCACAGCTGCAGCATGTGCTTCTCGCCCTCCCCCTCTCGCATCTTCAAAGGGAGGGGGGGTGCTTCCAGCAACCCTCCTTCCACTGGGTGCGGGTACTCCCACCCTCCCCCGGGGCCTTTCAGTAGAAGTCTTTCTCTACGGGGCTGCCTCTGAACTCGGGTGGGCGGGGGTCGCGTCTCCCCAGGGAAGGTGTTCCTCTCAGGGGCCCTCACACCGCCCATCCTGCAGACCAGCCCAGCACCCCATCGCTCTCTCCGCCCCCCATCGGCTGGTTACCTAGGCAAAGCCTCTGCGCCTGGAAACACGTTCTGTCGCTCCGGCTCGTGGCCGCTGGGGCCGGGTGCACAGAGCCTCGGGGTTGTAAATTAGGAAGAAATAACTACCTCTGTCAAAGCCCCTTTCTTTCTCGGGGGCAGACGAAGGGAACACCCCCGTGCTCCCCTCCCCGTGGTGAAGTGTGTGGAGGAAACCGTGAAACACACCATTGTGACCGGGGCTCCTCCGCGGAGTTTCCAACCTCTGGGAGCGGGGGCGGAGGTTGGGCGGGGGCAAGAGAGGTGGAGGAGAGACCAGCAGAAAGGGAAAGACAGAGATTCTCAGAAAGATCGAGGGAGTCGAGACAAACCCCGGGGGAGAATTTCTGCGAGCCAGTGTTGGGTCCCAACCTCCCGGTTTGGGGGGGGGTGTCTGTGGAGGGAGGGAGGGAGCTATGGCCCTGAGAGTCTTGGTTTTCACGTTTTGCTTATCTTATTCGGTTAAAACAACTCCAATAAAGTAATTTCATTCATTGTGTTCAGTATGCGCATTTGGGCAGCTTTTCTCTCCCCAACTCAGTTCTATAAAAACATTTCCCGGTTGTTGGACAAGGATCACTAAGAATTGGAAAGGCTGAACCGAGCCCTGTGACCTCTCTCCCAGCACCCAAGGCCCTAGGACAAGCAGCTCCAGAGCACTGATGACCACACTCCTTACGGCTCTTCCCTCGGGAGAACCCGGGCACATAAACAAAAGGCCATCTCCAAGAACGTTCTTGGAAATCAAGGGACCAATGATCATGAGCTCCCTCATGACTGCCGGAAGCTTCCAACAGGTTCGGTTCGAGAGGTGCCTTTGAAAGCCAGTCTCCGCAGGCTGCGCTCATCTGCTCATCTGACCCTCTCACCACCGAGAACTTTCCTTTCTACGAAGAGTAAAACACTTCGGAGCAACTTCTCCGAAAGCGCATTGAAAAGTAACCCAAGCCTTTTCCACTCCAGCCAAGGCCTGGAACAGAGGGACGCGGTCCCCACGCGTGTCGGGGCGCGAGAGTCGGCAATTACACCCGATTACCTCCGCGGGGAAAAGTGTAAACCAGCAAGTCGGCGACGCCAGGCAGACGTGCCTAGTGGAGTCCCGGGCTCATTTCAATACAATAAGCCACATTCCTACAATTACACCCTCTTTGCTGAGCTCCTCCAGCGCCTCTGCAAACTCCGGCCGCCGCTGCCCAGGCTCTGTCCCTCCTAAGCGTTCTCCCAGACAACCATCTCCGTTTCACCATTAGGCACATTAACTTGGACCCACCAGAGTCCCTATTTTCAACCCCACTTAAAAGGCAGGAAAATTACTGCCGTTCATCACCGGGGCTCCAACTCTCTGCCGCCGCTGCCGCTGCCGCCGCCGCCGCCGAGAGCATCATTACCATGACAACTAGAGCCGAAATACCCTGAATTACAACGCTGGAGCTGCTACAGCACAAATCCAGGTCCTCCTCTTTGTTAGAGGCTTTTCGACTCTTTGGGTGGGGAGAGGAATCTCACAAGCTCCAGAGTCCCCGAGGGCCAGCTACAGGGGAAAAGTTTCAGATTGAAACCCACACGCCACTTGGCGAGCAAAGCCGAAGTGGGGAGATGAGCGTGTGAGTGTGGGGGGCACCCCACACTCAAAGTTGTCAATTTAAGGAGCGACGCTTCCCAGCGCGCCAACTTTTAAGCAAGTCCCCATATTAACTGGGTAAATCATACGTACTTGGGTGCTGTGGCGGTTCCGTCTTTAGAGCGAGTTTCTAGAGAGCGGTCCCGAAATCTGGACTGGGGGAGAGTCACAGCTGCTGTCCCGGAAGGGCTGCGGTGCCCAAGCCCAGCGGCTCCCAGAGGCGGTGAGCGGCTGGCGGGGGATGCTGCGATCCCAACTCATGGGAGAGCGCCGCCGAGAGGTTCCGCCGGCGTCCAGTCTCCTGCCGCGACCCGGGGGTAGGATGTCGCTGCCGTTCCCACCTCCACGGCCACTGCCCGCTCTGTCAGCGCTGCAAAGTGAGCCCAGGAGGGGCGTCCGGCTACGGCGCCGCGCGGCACCGGCGAGGGCGCCGGGCGACAGGGGTGTGAGCGCGCGGGAGAGAGCGGAGTGTGTGTGTGAGGAGCGTGTGAGCGCGCGTGTGTCTGTGTGTGCGAGTGGAGGAGCGGGTGTGAGCGTGTCTGTGTATGGGGAACGGAGGAGGAGCAGGCGCTGGAGGGGTGGGGGGCGGGAGGCAGGAGACTCGGCTCTCCCGGCTGCGCGTTCGCTCGCTCTCTCGGCACGTCATTTATGCCACAGGAGCCCTAGCGGCCTCTCCATAGAGTGCCTGGAATGCGAGACGTCAATGTGACGCCATGGGACGCTACGTCACCCTCCTCCTCCCTCCCCTGGCCCAGCCGGTTCCGCGTGTGCGAGGGTGTGTGTGTGTGTGTGCGCGCGCGGTGTGTGTGCTTGTGTGTGTGTGTGTGTGCGCGCGCGTCCCCTGGCCATTCGCACAATGGAAACCGCGGGGAGCTGCCGATCCCGGCCCCGAGGCTTCTCAGACCCGCGGGGCCGGCCAATCTCTCCGCACCCGAGCCGCTCGCCAGGGCGCTCGCCTACCGGAGGTTGCCGCAGCCAGCCCGCGGGTCAGGCGGGACCGCCCAGCTGTCAGGCTCCGGGTGGAGCAGAGTTGGAGGAGCGCTGCTGGCTGGCCTCCGAGGCTGCCCCCGGGCATCGAGCCAGGTCGAGGGGGTAAGGGAGAGGACAGCTCTTCCGAAAGGGAAGGCTCCGCCAGCCAGCTTCTCCGAGTGACCTGGCAGTCACTGCTGAAGGATTCTGGCACCAGCGCGAAGACTCCCCGAGGTGCAGCTGTGCTTTCCTCGTGCGAGGGTTCTAAAAGCTGTTTAGGTCTCTCTGGCCCTCTGTGCCTAGGCTAATTTGCCGCCTCCTCCTCCTGTCTGTTGCTAGTGTTTCGCACCGGGATACAGAGTTTATTTCTTTACAGTGATGGTGTGGGGTGCTTTACTGGACACTTTATAATCCAAAGAAGTGCACATCCAGCCAGGCGCGCGCTGCACGAGAAACTATATATAAAACAAACACACCACACGCGTTGAGCAGCTGAGCGAGTGTGACTGTTAAACAGAGCGTCTCTCCTCCCCAGCGCCTGGTCACACAGGGAACTCTACTCGCACTTTCACTTTTTTTGAGGGTTGTAGACGCCTCCCCTCCCTCCCATCTCTCAAATGAAATATTTCAAAATCAATCAACAGGATTTATTAATATGTCTCTAGGGTATTCCTATGGTCACCTGGGACACATTTGTCTTCTTAGTTATGTAGAAAGCCTAGGCGATTGTATGAGGGACAGCAACTTCTTCTTGGAAATGAACTTAGGGTGTCATTTTCATGCTGAAAACAAAACAACAAAGACGTATCCGAGTTAAGAACTCTTAGTTCCAAAGGTTGCTGCTAAATGAAAGCAACCTCTCTTCAGAAATTATTATTGTTATTATTATTATTATTATTATTATTATTATTATTATTATTATTATTATCATCGAAGGAAATGCTTGAATGAAACAATTCAGACAGCTGCGGTCTCTAGTGGCCTGCTAGAATCTCAGGAGGCATTTTCTTATTTTTTTTGACCTGTCCCAACATTTGAGCGTGTGGGTTTCATAGTTGGGGGAAGAGGATCCCCTTGTATGTAGCACACGCTTCAGAATCGGAGAAGGTTCGAGTTAGGACTAGAAATTCGAAAAACAAAACATGTGCATCATGTGTCTGTTTAAGTCTACGCCTCCACTTTCACTTCGGCAAGCTAGTGTGCCTGAGACCAGGAGAGGACGCTCCGAAAGTTGCCCTAGCCCAGTGGAGCCGAGCCCCCTGTCGCCTGCGGGTGCGTTCCCATCCCCGCCCAGAAGGAAGGAGGGCGCTCCTACATTGTATCCATTCAAGGGCTGGGGGTTGGGGGAGCAGGACCTGGAGCCGCGCGGCGCTGACGCACGCGAGGCGCGTGATTGACGCAGGCGATGTTACTAAATTGGGCGGTTGGCCGGGCCCAAGCGGCGGCGCGCGCGGCAGATAGCGGAGTAGGTTCCCCTCGGTCACCCCCGCCCGTCTCCATTCAGCGCGGCGCGGGGCGGGGCGGGGCGAGGCGGGGCGGGGCGGGGCGGGACGCGCGCGGCCGCCTCGGGATCCGGCGAACCAAATATAGATGAGTCCCGGCTATTTTTAGTGGGGCCTCGGGAGCGCGCTCGCGCCGCAAGAAGGGGCGCCCCGACTCGGCCCGGAGCGCGGACGGCGGAGTCGCCATCTTGTACTCGGCCCGACCCTGTCTGGTGCCGGGCAACGTGGGACAGAGGGCCGGGGGGCTGGAGGGAGACGCGGGCACGAGCGGGGCGCGCTGCCGGTGGCACGCGCGTGCGCTAGGCCGAGCGCGGTGATCTCTGTCCGCCCGCCCCGGTTCTGCCAGCCTCTAGGCCAGGTCTCGCCACCGGGCCTGCCGGGCGGGCCCTGACTCGCGAAGGGGCGGAGCTGCCTGCGGCCACCACTTCCTGAGAGCCGGGGATACCCATCCCGGACGTCACGGAGGAGCCGGGGCGGCGGTGGCGGCCCAGGACTCAGGCTGCACTTGCATCATGGGTGCAGCAGCAGCTGCCCCGCTCCTTTGTGCCTTTTTCCCCCCTATTGAGTAACTGCTTTGTTAACTGAAAATACCATGACGGACCAGTGTGATCACCAGTTCCAGACCTCAAAGAAAGTGAAGCTGTCAGGCAAGAAGAGGGAGACTCCCCCAGCCGGCTGTGATGGTATCTGGTGGGTGGGTGTGTAGAGAAGCATTTGACAGTTTTCCACGTATTACTTCTTGCCTAACTCTTCACCCTTAAGAAAGTTTAAAAATACCTTTATTTCCATGCTGTAAAAGTTTCATCTGTGTTCTGTACCCCGCCCATTCCCCTTCACTTTAAAAAGCTCATGCAGGCTGGAATCACCAACCAAGAACCCTAAAATCAGGTACAATTTTTAGGAGACCTGTCATCTTTCCATGGATTTATAGAATACCTTAGTTACGTTTTCTGACTTAATAAGTAAAAGGTCCTTGTTCCCTCAGGTTGTTATAAAGTCACTAACTTAGTTCAAATGAATTGGAGGCTTTGGAGATTGAAGTTCACTCTGTTGCTCTGGCAGAGAGGCTAAATATTGTCATAGTTTACCAAATATATGCTTATACCACTTGCACGTGTGTTGGCAATAAAAACCAACGACATAATGCTCCTGGATTGAAGAAGTATCCTCTCCCACTCTGAGTGTTGAAGGGCATATAGGGCTCTCTATGCATAAAAACAGTGCAGTGATCCTCCCTCCCTTCATGTGGTGGTAGTGGTGGGGAAACCATTATCCTTTCTTACCTTAAAAAATAAATTTCACCTTAGTTAACCGAGAATCTCAAGGTATTGATTCTGCCTTTGAGTGAGTATGCCTTTGGGACCTATCCTGGCTAATTCTGTGTTACTGTCTGTTCTCTTGTGCTTATATATATATATATATATATATATATATATATATATATATATTTTCTTCCTGGGTATCAGTAGTAGTCCCCTGATGCTCAGTTGAGATGAGCCGGTCTACTTTTCCTGGCTGGGGCTCCTCAGAGTGGGAAGCTGGATTCACCATTGGAGAGTTTCCAGAGGTCACTGGTAACTGACAAGTCTTTGAAACTCAAATGAAAAGTCACGGGAGTAGATACAAGCCTTCCTTACAGACCAAGGCACCCCTCCTCTGCTTAATCCATGGTCCCCAAACAAATGAGCTCTTTCCATGACCCAAACAGAATTTTCCTGTTTTTTAAAATGTATGTTCACAATCCAGTCTCTTTTGCACTTAAAGGTCTGGTTTATTACAAATAGGGAACAATATTCTGAATTTCATGCAATAATTTTTTTTTTAGAAATCTAGATTACTTTTTGGTTATAATATTTTAAAGTGAATTCAGTACTGGATACAGCTGAATCTCCAATTTTGAGAAACTAAATAGGATAAGTATCTTAATCTATGGCATATTGAAAGACAGTCCAGGTTTGGTCCTTTTTCCAGGAAAAGGACATTCATGCATGCTCTAGTTTGTACACATAAAGAAGAGAAATCAGTTTCTACTTTTAGAACAGCCAGTCTGTTAAAAACTTTCTATACAGTATAGATTTGTAAGATCTATACGTATTTCATTTTGCTGTGGATTTGTAGCTCTCATCTGCCCGCAGGAAAGAAAGATATATTTCTCTTGAAAAACAAAATAAGGGATTTGAGGAAGTTATATGTGTATGATATAAAGAAATCATTTTCAAAAAGTAGAATTAAAAACCTACTCTAAGAAGAATGACATGCAATCTTGTTGATTTTTCTAGTGTACAAAGAATGATTACTGTTAAAAATAAGGAAAAATGAAAAAGAAATATAATCCAGGAGCTGGGCAGATGGCTCAATGGGTAAGAACACTTGCCATGCAAACGTGAAGATCAGGGTTTGAATTGCTAGCATGTGTATTAAAAACCATACATGGCTTCATGCCTGTTCCTCAGCTTTGGGGGATAGGAGACCTGCAGATCCTGGGAGCTTGTTGCCCAGCCAGTATAGCCAAACCAGCTTGAAATTCTGCTTCTACGAGAGAGGCAGTCTCAAGAGAACAAGGTGGAGAGCTACACAGGGAGACATCATATCTGCCTCTCTGATCTCCACATGCATGTGCACCTACACATGTTCATGTCCTGTTCATGCATCATACATGCACCTGCATGCATTGTACACATACACACTGAAATTGTAAGCCGGAAGTTGTCACCTAAGAAAAGTAAGTTTTGAATTATCAGCCCATGTTCTCTCACCAGTGCAGAGGGCCTATACCAAACACACAGATACACACACCAACAGGTATATATAAAATTTACTAACTTCAGCTGACACACAACCATTCTCTCTCTTTCTGTCTCCCCCTCCACCCTCTCCCCAGCTGTACCTGGATCAGGAATCCAGGACCACTGGAAACTTTTAAATCAATTCTATCAGTGTATCGGTGTCAGATTAGTCTTCCTTAAATACACCTTTTGTTTTGTCATCTATTGCCTTAAGCTGGATTTTGTCTCCTCAAAGCCGGCAAGGCCTATTGTTTCTAAACTCTTTCTGTCACAGCTGCTGCTGTCCTCACCGTTCTTCACACAGCTTTCAACACGTTTCTTCCCCCCCCCTCTCTCGGACACCTTTCTTCCTCTCTCTCTCGGACACCTTTCTTCTCTTTCTCCACTTAATGAAATCTTACCTGGCTTCTAAAATGAGCTTATGAAGAACCAGCGTGTGCTTGAGACTTTCATAATATTCTTATTTTCCTATTGTTTAGTTCTCTTTTGTTCATAACTTACAACCCTGTTAAATCACAAGCTTCAAAAACCTGCCTCACACATCTCTAAAATTTCTGTAGGACCCAAGAATGTTGACAGACAATAAATGCCCATAAAACATGCTCCATCTAACTTGAATGCAGACAGGCACCTGCCACAGTAAGCTCCATGGCAGATATATGGATAGGACATTTTTGGCATGGATGGATGTATTTGAGGTCACTGGCACTGTTTTCTTTACCTGAACTTTTCCTATTCCTGACAGAACACAGCTTGTCAAGGTGCCCGCCAGGAGCACAGACAGCTGCGTGGTGATACAAGGAAATGACAGTTTGGCTTGTTGCGTAGGAAGCTTTGCTATGATCTTTTCTTTTCTTTCCTGGCAGACTTTTGGTTTGACTCTTACTGTGCTCTGAGTTCTTTCCTCTCTGTGTGTGCTTTCTCTGATGCTGCTTTCAATGGTGAGCTACAAACGCTTGCAATCACTACTGTCCTCCTGCAGGGTGGGGGGATACTTTACTTGGAAAACTGGGAACTATGACATCTGTGTTCAGTAGTGAAATGCAAAACTTCTTGAATTTCTGTTTTTTTTTCCTTCTTGAATGTCTTACCTTTTCAAATGTTGAAGTGGATTTGAGTGCTACTCAGTTATGTGGGGAGATGAAGTGGGCAAGGATTTTGGGATTATGATTTCTTAGATGTTCCTGTGACTTAGAATCTTACTTTACTTGGGTAAAGTAAATCCTACTTTAATAAAGGAAAGGCAAAACAACAAATCAGAGAGCCTTCTGATTTTAATAGATGGAGAGATTACTTCAAGGTATAAGGGCTAATAATGTTTTACGATCTCATTAATGGCTTCTCATCCACCTGTAGTGCTAATGGCTAGGATAGGCTTGTAATCCGGTTTAAAAGATAATTTGATTTCTCAATCGTGTTCTCCCTAGTTACTGGTAGCTGGAAGACTGCAGTCATTTAGAAAGGAAAGGTTATTCACATTTATAATAAGAGAGTTTAGGTTTTAGGTAGCTGCTTCATTCTTGCCCATTATCTCAGCTGCAAAGAAAAAAAAATACTGCCTCACACATACAAGTTCAGTCCCCTCCATATCTGCAAAAGTGAGAGGGTGTGTGGTATAGAGCTACTGGCTATTTCTCTTCTTGGCTACTGTGAAGCCACCCAACCTTGGTAAACAAATCTTTTAGGGGCCTGTCAGGATCTGTAAATGACAGTGTTGAGTTCCCTTTAAGGTCTTGTAGGTCCTAAAGTTGAATGCTGTTTTGAACTGGTTGAATTCTGTGAATCCTGAATCTCCTTGCCCCAGACCTTAAGTAACTATGGCCTGCTGTGGTTAGGAGGTTCATTAACTTCTCTCTGTGACACGTGTGCTTTTAGTAGTATTGTTATATGGCTAGTAGTATTTTATTCAGCTGCTTTGACTTGCATGGTAATGAACTCCAGCCATCAAATGAATGGGATCCCAGTGGTCTGAGAGAGTCAGGTACTGCCAGCACCACAGCCCTTTCCCTGTCCGCAAGCTAGAAATGAGCAGAAGCCTGGAGAGTCCAAAAGTCATTTTATATTTAGTCTTGGAATTTGTCTTTGAACATTCATCTGAATATGGATGAGTCACAAATTGACTTCATACAAATTAGCAAACTTTCTTGGAGCTGATTCTGTTGTTTGCTGCTCTTCATTCCTTCCTGATCCTTCCTGCATGCTAGGCATAAGCCATTTCTCAAGAGTGGTAGCGGGGCCAGAGCTGTCCTCTGGCTTTTTCCTAGAGGAGGGCTGGTGACACTGAGATGGGGCGTGAGTCTTTCTGTGTCCTGTTGCGTGTGAGCAGAGAAAGTAGACTCTAAAGGCAAGCCACTGGGATGTTCCAAGAGCATATCAAGCAGAAGAAATGCCGGCAAGCTGACGAGGAAAAGTACAGTGGATTCTGCTTGGGAGCTTGCTTATTCTGTGGTTGGATTCATCTTTTGGATGAATAACCCAGCTTTGCAGGCATTGGGAAGTTCTGAATTTTAGCAGATTGCAGGTTTCTGTGTTGTCTAAGTCAGCTTTGGATAGTAAAGACACAGTTTGTCCATTAGGGTTATTTTTAAAAAGCCCGTTCCACATATTTAGGTATCTGGTTTCCTACTTAGATCATGTAATTAGTAACTGATTCTGATTTTTTTTTTTAACCATAGTACATTTTCCAGTATTTATTCTGCATGTTTATAGTTCAGTACTGGAAAAATTCCTTCCTAACATCTGTTCTAGATTAGTTCCCTATTCCAGTTGTGTTTTCCTGTTTTATCAACTGTGGTGAGGAGAATAGAAAACCATATTTTAAAGATTCCTGCTATTTAAGTGGAGTAAAATTGAATAAACTGTCTTATTTTTTTAATTTCTGAAAATAAGTATTTTAAATTCATGTGTTAAATCACCATCTTAAAAACAATAGAACTGAATAAAAATTTGCAGTGTATTTACCCTAATACCTTTTTGTAGTTGTGAAATTGATTTTAAGACAGGGTTTCTCTGGGTAACATCCCTGGCTGTCCTGGAGCTCACTCTGTAGACCAGGCTGGTCTTGAACTCACAGATCTGCCTGCTCTGCTAACCCAGTGCTGGGATTAAAGATGTGCACCACTACTGCCTGGCTCAAATATTTATTGAGAGATGCTTGTCTCAAATTCTTTTAAAATGTCTTTTTGTTCCAGTTGCCTTGGGTGTCTGTACTTTTTTGGAATGACTGTTTCTTTTAATGAATTTACTAGAAGCTCGGAGTAGTTCTTTATCAGAGTAAGTGTTCTGTAAACATTTGATGAACGTGTGAAACAGTATTGTAAGAATCTTATTAAAAATAGTCTCTTTTCTTTACCCTTCCTTCCAAGCCTGTGGCTTTATTAGCTTTCTGAGGTTGTTTTACTCATGGTTCAGGCATAAGAGGTGCAGGGAAAGCCTGCTTTGTACCTTGTACTGTCAGTGGGCCTGGCTTGCAGAGACTTTCTGGTGTGCCTGACATCTGTGTTCCAGTGTAGAACCAATTCAGCTTTTCAAAGGACTTGTTGCACTGTTTTGTGTGTGTGCACAGGTGTGTGTGTAATATGAGTATGTCTTTGGTTTGTGAGAATGTGTGTTCATATCTGGAGTAGTGGCCAGAGGGCTATCCCTCTTTACATTTTTTTGAGTCAGGGTCTCTTACTGAACCTGTAGTTAATAGGCTAGGCTAGGCTAGCTGGCCAATGAGCTTTGAGAATCTCAGGGTTTCTATCCAAGTTCCTCAGCTCAGGGATCATGGATGTAACAACAGTAGGTAGTGTGGCTTTCTTTGTGTGTGTGTGTGTGTGTGTGTGTGTGTGTGTGTATGTGTGAATCTGAACTAAAGGTCTTGTGCTGACATGGCATGTGCTTTACACACTGAACCATCTCCATAGCCCTGCATTTGTTTGAGATTCACCCCCCCCAACTCAAGAATTCATCTCTGGCTTCTCTCTTTATTTTGGTGAGCCACTTGTGATGCTTTTGCAAGATTGCACTCTTTTTTCTCTTCTTCACTGTCCTTGTCCTTGTTATTATGTGTTGGCATCAGTGACTTTCTCACATGTGTCAAACTTGCAACCACGACTCTCACTGTGCTTTCCAGGCCTTTATACTTCTGTTCAAGGCCTCCGAGTCACTTATGTATATGCCACCCATAGGCTGAGGGGCCTGAATAACATTGGCTAGGTTCTTGAGTTATAGCTACATCACATATTTAGTCATTTTAGGACTAAATTTTGAAAAGAGGACATAATTGCATGGTACAAATAATTAAACATTGAGGAGTGAAGCCAAGTTTCTGTAGTGTAGTAGTTATCTTGTTTGCCCAACACATGAAAGGTCCCTGGTTCAAAACCAGGTGGAAACACATGCTTCTTGCTGAGCGTTGGTGGCACAAGCCTTTAATCCCAACACTTGGGAGGCAGAGGCAGGTGAATCTCTGTGAGTTCGAGGCCGTCCTGTTCGACCGAGCTAGTTCCAGGACAGGTTTAAAAAAAAAAGCCCCAAAACAAAAAACCAACCAACCCCCCCAAACCCAACAAAAAATCCAAAATAAACAAAAAAAACATAGAGAAGTGAAAAGTTTCCCTTTCTCCATCTCCCACCTTACTTCTAAAGATTATTTTCTGTTTGAGCCAAGGTCTCTCATTGGCGTTCAAGCTGGCTTCCAGATTGTGGCAGTCCTGCTTCAGTGTCTCAAGATAGCAGCCGGGCACCATCATGCCCAGTCTTACCATTTATAAGGAGTCCTAGTATCTTCCACTTTACAGTGTGTCTTAGAGATTGCCCCACATGGTCACCAGTCTTACCATTTATTTAGCTGCTCCTGTACTGATAGACATTTGGGAAGCTTCAAGTCTGTAGTAAAAAGTGCTGCCACAGTCTGGTCATGGTGGCACACACCGTTAGTCATAGCACTTGGGAGACAGAGGCTGGTGGATCTCTGTGAGTTCAAGGCCAGCCTGGTCTACAGAGTGAGTTCCAGGACAGGTTCCAAAGGTACATAGAGAGATCCTGTCTTGGGAAAAACAAACAAACAAAACAACAGAAAACTCACGGCCAGACAGTTTTAGCCCAGTGTGGTGTGGTGGCACATGACTAGTCTCAGTACTTGGGAGGCAGAGATAGGTGGATCTTATTGAGTTGAGGGCAGTCTGGTCTACAGAGTGAGTTCCAGCACAGTTAGGATTTATACAGAGAAACTTGTCTTGAAAAACAAAACAAGTATTGCCATAATAAATACTTATGCTGTGAAGATGATTTCAAACTCGTGCAAATATATTTGTAAAATTCCTACAAGTGGGTTGCTGGACCAAAGAGTAAACATCATAAATAATGCTAGATTGTTCTTCCCAGAAGTTGTAAAATTTAAATCTCTCTTGACATATAGGCAAGTGCCTGATTAATGCATATTCTTACCAACAAAGTACATTTTTCTTTTTTAGACCTTGTTTTTTTTTTTTTTCTTTTTCAGTCTGGTAAGTGAAAACTGTTGGTGTGGTTTTACTTTCTGTTTCTCTTATGAGTAAGTGTGAACACCTTTTCCTATAGTTAAGAGCCATTTCTCTATCCTCTTTTGTGAGGTCTCTTAGACCCTTTGCATGTTATGGGAGGTGGAAGGAACTGGACATTCCTGCATAGTCCCTGTTAAAGTATAGATACCCCCCTGTGTAATTCGAGCTGCACTACATTTTCCTCTAGTTTTTCCTTTGCCTTTGAAATTTACTTATGGTCTTATTGTTCTGTAGATTGAAAAATAATGTGGTTTGATTTGTCAGTATTCACTTCAATGACTTCTGGAATTTGTCAGTTAGAAAAATCCACTTCACTCCAAGTTTATGAACGAATTCATGTTGACTTGTATCCCTTTGTCATTTCTATTTTAGATTTCAATATTTGATTCATTTGTCTTGCTATAGATATGGAGTAGGTCCAACTTAATGTTTTTCCTAGTGGCTATTCCATTTGCTGCTTCTTGAAGCAGGACTGACTCGTCCACTTGCTGCTTTCACACCTTCTTTGCTGTGACTGAACATGAATACAGCCCTGCTTGCCTTCCAGTAGAGTACCTCTGCAGTGGTGCTGGTGTCTTCACCGTGCTGCCTCTGCCTTCCTCAGCAGCTCCAACAGCCTGGCGGTCATTTGATGAGTGGATACAAGCTGCCCAGGAGGCTTGCCAGTTCTCATGGCGCAGTGATTGACTCAAAAGGAATCCTAAGTGTACTAAGGTTCATTCATAAGACTTTTCAAACCTGAGGTAGCCCCTGGGTTTTGATGGTCACTGCTAACCAGCTCTCTGGAAGCTGAACTGCACTGCCTGGGTCCTCTACTCCTGAGGTCTGGCTTGCTTCTCTTCCTGCAGAATCCCCACATCTCCCACCTCTGCTTTATCTGATCAAATAGGATCTTACCTTCTTTACTTTCCAGGGGAACCAAAGTGGCCACAAAGCATTGCCAGTGTCTCTTTTCTGCCTTGGCCGGCTCCTTTTCCTTCTCCTCTGGAACTGTAGCTATGGATGGAAGGAATGAGACCTGTCACTTGAACACCCCAGCTTTGTCCTATGAGGCGAGTGTCCAAGCCATTAGAGCTAAATCCACTTTGTCCCTGGCTCTTTAATAAAATGCTTCCTTCCATTTTGAACCACTGCCTCAGGCATTCTTTTCTGCCACACCAGCTCAGGCCACCTTGCTTGTTCTTTATTATTGAGCCGTTTATTTTGATCCTGTTTGCTATCTCAGGCTTCAGACCTCCCTTTGAGGGTGGTGGGACATTGTGCTCAGTACCAGTCTACCTTTGAAGCCATTTTGAGCAAATATACTTTAGTTGAATGCAAATTGATTAACTGGAAAAGTTGGTTAAAACAACAGTTTGGTTAAAAGATGTATCTTAAGTTCTTAGGTTTTTGAGAAGTATTATTAGTGCGTTATGGTAGTGATCAAACACTTGTGGCTCAT